>CM048755.1:191012498-192329165 GCA_026315105.1 Locusta migratoria
AAGGAAACATTTTCATCTATGTAAAACCACGGTAAATCGTAATATGATCGTAGACAAATGTGTAATATCCTTGAAGTAAGTAGCCCAAAAACACACCAAAATATAAAAAAGATAATTCACGGACTGCTGTATCCTTGTGTGTTTGCTGGCTATGTGGCTGATTCAGATACACTTTGGCCCTTTTACATTCTCGAATCCTTGCACTGAGACTGTTGCTAGCTGACAGCTCTTAGCCTTGCCGATTTGCTTTTAGGAGTCTTATTTATCCTAACGTTACACGTATCACAATCGTTACAACCAAGCAGACTACAAGTAAGGGCGTTAGGCAAAAATATGGAAACACCGGGAGTTATGCATGTTTTGACATAAATTCATATTATAGCCCAGGCTGTAGTTTGTGCTGTTCTATTGACATCGGATGGCAGCTGTGACTGTTGTCAGAACGTTGCAAGGTGTGAGTCGTGGTCGGATCAGTGTTCACTGTAGTTGACAGAACATTATGTAAATTCGATCGTAGGCACATCGCTAGATCTCGTATGGTTGGTGCTTCCGTAACCGAGACAGCCGTCGACTTAAGAGTTTAAAAAGGCCCCATTCTGAAAGCTACTACCGAATACAGTAAAGTGGAAAAACATCATCCGTTAAGTCACAGCCAGTGCGGAAGTGTATGTGGTGTCATCGTGACCGAGGGTCATTGAAGGGGGTTGTGGCGAAAAACAAAGGATTACAGCTACATAAAGCACTGCCCAACTGATTGTCGCACTAGCAAACCCTCACACAGGATACAAACAACATGACAAAGTTCTGAAAATTTCTAATTGCACGGCGAGATGGAATTAAGAGAGAAACGAAAAGTCAGTAACAGAAATTCTGTAACTGGAAAATGTGCTGACAAAACAAGATAAGCAGGATTATTCAGGAACTGAAGGAAGTCATGTCATCGCATGAGTCTGTTGCACACTATTTCCAACTTATGGCCTCGTTCACGTCTAGAGTACGCCAACCCAAGGTTACGATACAGACTTTTGCTAACGAAAGTGAATATGGCTTATGTTCATTGATGATTTGGTCCATTATATCATCGTAATCTACGGAATGTATGCTTACTGTTCAAGGCTGCATCACGAAAAGGATTAATTTCTTTGATCAAGATCCCCCCCGCCCCCGATCAAAAATTTGATCCCCCATTTCATTACTGTGATCCAGGTACGGGTTACTCACCACATCTGAATAACATTGAGTATTTGTGGTCTACTTTAAAGAGGAGGATGCGTGATTCCAATCCATTTCCAGCATAAATGTACTTTTCATAATTTTATAGGGAGAAAGGTATAACAATCTATTTAAAATGATTAGGACCTGTATTTATCCATTCCGAGACAACCGGTGACAGTTTTTAAGACTAATCGCCTCCTATACCGTAATAGGTCCGTTAATGTGCTCTTTGTGTTTCCATATTCTTTTTACGCACTGTAAAAAACTGATTCAGTACTACTATTTTTCAGTGATTTCTATCGCATCCATTATGATGTTTAATATCATTTTTCCTTTGTTAAAATTTTGCTCGTTTCCATATGAGTACGTTTCTTTGGTATTAAATGTTGCATATTGACATATTTAAGTATTACACTTCATAATTGCCTGAATGCGGTTACAACTGAAGGTTGAAAGTTGATTACAACTGAAGATCTGTTTAAAATGATACATAATAACAGTGCCTGCATTAGAACGTCTTCCTTCTAGCGCGAACTGAGCTCCAAATACGCCATGAGGCTGATTTGCTTATAATTTATTCATTGCCTCTTATTCATTCCTTTGGTCTCTCATTATTACTCATAACTGATTCATGCCTCAAGCCTGTGTGATTCCGTGCTCCTGTGTCTGTGGATTTGTGTTTGTCTTCAGAAAAAAAAGAAAGAAAGAATGACAAAGAGATATGCTGAACGGACGAGCTTAGAGAGCGAGGACTGGGTCGTAAATAATATATCAGCATTTTCTCTTTTATTTGTGCACAGAAGTTTGCCAGAAGCACTGAGAAAATATTTACGAATTCGGAGAAGGACTGATCCCTATATGTACGGCACACTCCGGTTTCTCCAGCAAATGTTTTCCAGTACTAACGTTTTCCACATACCAGAATTGTGACAAGAAGGTGTAGTGTGCTGCTATTTCTTTTTGGATACCTCTGTTTGCGCCTGCCAAGTGAACCATGAGCACATCTGTTGGACTTACTCAATGCTTCTCAAAATAGTTTTAAAATGTAGAAAAACACATCAGTTCGAATCCCGTTTTGATAAAAGTTTTCAGCTATCAGGAGAGATGAACAACACTGCGGTAGTTACGTTATATCAGTGATCAATTCTCATATATTAGTTTGATTACATTATTTGTATGGCTATTCTGAGAAATACAGTGGTATATATTTCCTGTCTCGCCACCAAGATTTAAATTTACTGAGACTTCTCTAATATATTTCTGTAAATGCGTTAACGTTTCATCCACACAAATCACGAACTTTTATATCACTAACGTTTACCTATCTACTCCATCACTCTGTCTGTTATGATCTTAATGTTTTGACGGGACGTTAATTGTAACCTCCTTCCTTGCGTAAGCTCGTCTCCACATGGACACATGAATTATTTCTAGAGTTCTGATGCGTCCACTTACAAAAATGTCATCGAACAGAGATTATTAACAGCTGAAATATGCTCCCGTAGGAGCACAAAAAGCCGCGCGTGAATAGCAGTGCGCTTCTAGGTGCCATGGCAGGGAATGTACGGCCACTCCAGCCGGAGATTCGAGTCCTGCCTCGGGCATGTGTGTGTTTTGTTCTTAGGATAGGTGTAAGTTAATTTAAGTAGTTTCTAAGTCTAGGGACCGATGACCAAACCAGTTTGGTACCATAGGTTTATAAAACTTTGAAATTTTCTTAGCACAAAAGGGTAAACATATTCATGTTTAAAACAATTAGAAATATTTAAAAATTTGACCATTTCAGGACATTGAAATTAATCCAACGGAAAGATGAAAATTTGTGCTTGACCGGGATTCGAACCCTTAACCAGTTAGGCTATCCAGGCACGCTTCCCTTCCAACCCAAATTCTCACCTTGTGATGGTAGTGCCCCCTGCCTATCAGTTCCTCTTGCTCGCACCCTATACTGGATTCCCGCAAGGGATCGGGAGCACTAATGCGTCTGCATTAAAAGTATCAGTTGCCTGTTGGTGCAGATATACATTTATATACATGGTGTCTGTTCTTTTCGGACATGTCACAAAGAACAGACACTTTGTTGACATTAACGGCGGTAATTCTGCGAATTCGAAATATTTAAACATTTTCCAAAGCGGGAAATCCGGGTTCAAATGTTTGTATAGCTTATGGGACTTAACTACGGGGTCATCAGTCCCTAAACGTACAAACTACTTATGAACTAGCTAACACTAAGGACGGCACAAATATCCATGCCCGAGGGGGGATTCGAACCCCCGACCGTAGTGGAAATCCGGGTTCGAATTCCGGTCCAGCACAAATTTTCATGTTTGCCATTGGATTTATTTCAGTGCTCTGAAACATCGAAATGTTTAAATGTTTCGAATTAGTGAAATTACGGCGTTAATGTCAACAAATGGTGTCTGTTATTTCGGACATTTAGATAATTGTTTAAAAGACTTTGAGAGAGAAGTAGGGAACCATCTGGTTCTGTCCTCGTCCTACCTCAAACATTTTGGTATGCCAACAACTTGGCGCTATTTTAACAGAGAGCACAATAAATCTTTTTACCTGGGCGTTCATCGTAACGAAATTTTCATTCACAGCCCCTCGATGTCCCTGCGACTGTCTACGTTCGTCGCACTGCTTCCACTTTCTCCCATTGGCACTTTCTCATATACATTTCACACATAGGTAAAAGTAATGTTCTAACAAAAATGTCAGTTTGGTTTTCAGAAAGGCTTTTCAACAGAAAATGCTATATATACTTTCACCAATGAAATATTAAATGCTCTGAATAACCGGACATCACCCGGTGGGATTTTTTGTGATGTCTCCAAGGCTTTTGATTGTGTTAATCATGGAATTCTTCTAGATAAACTAAAGTATTGTGGTATGAATGGGACAGTGTACAAATGGTTTAAATCATATCTAACAGGAAGAGTGCAGAAAGTTGACATTAGTAGTTCTCATAATATGCAAAACACAGCTGATTCCTCAAACTGGAGACCAATCAAAAATGGGGTGCCACAAGGTTCGGTCTTGGGCCATTTGCTGTTCTTAATATATATTAATGACTTGCCATTTTATATTCATGAAGATGCAAAGCTGGTTTACTTTTGCTGATGATACAAGTATAGTTATCACACCTGACAGGCAAGAACTGACTGATGAAATTGCATTAAGTGGTTCTCAGCAAATGGACTATCATTAAATTTTGATTAAACACAGTACATACAGTTCCATACAGTAAACACCATCAATAAATATAGACTTTGGTCAGAAATATGTAGCAAAGGTAGAATATTCAAAATTTTTAGGTGTAAGCATTGATGAGGGGTTGAACTGGAAAAAACACATTGAAGATCTGTTGAAACGTTTCAGTTCAGCAACTTATGCTATTAGGGTAATTGCAAATTTTGGTGATATACGTCTCAGTAAATTAGCTTACTATGCCTATTTTCATTCTCTGCTTTCGTATGGCATCATTTTCTGGGGTAATTCATCATTGAGTAAAAACGTATTCATTGCACAAAAGCGTGTGATCAGAATAATTGCCGGAGCCCATCCAAGATCATCCTGAAGACACTTATTTAAAGACCTAGGGATCTTCACAGTAGCTTCTCAGTGTATATATTCACTTATGAAATTTGTTATTACCAATCACACCGAATTCAAAAGCAATAGCAGTATACATAACTACAACACTAGGAGAAAGAATGATCTTCACTATACAAGGTTAAATCTAGCTTTGGCACAGAAAGGGGTTAATTATGCTGCCACAAATGTCTTTGGTCACTTACCAAATAGCATCAAAAGCCTGACACATAGCCAATAAGCATTTAAAAGTAAATTAAAAGAATTTCTGCATGGCAACTCCTTCTACACTATAGATGATTATTTAGATATAAATTAGTAAATTTGAAAAAAAGGGAAAAAATTAAAAACATAATAAAAAATGTGTCATGTAATATTTAGTACAAAGTAATAATTTGTAACGACACCTTTCATTAACCTGACACTTTCCACATCATTACGAAGAGTCGTATTCATGATCTATGCAACAAGTACTAATCTAATCTAATCTAACATCTACATCCATACTCAGCAAGCCACCTCACGGCGGTTGGTGGACGCTACCTTGTGTAAAAATGTCACTTATACTCTTTTTTGAACCAATCGATTATTGTTCGTGAAAAAACGGTTACAGGTATGCCGACTTGTGATCTCTAATGTTTCTGATTTTATCCCGTGTGGTCTTTTGGCGATATACACATAGGAGGAAGCAATACCTTGGCTGACTTTTCAACAAATGCATGTTCTGAGAAGTTCGACAAAATCGCCTTTCGCTGTACAGAGCGTCTCAAGCTTACTGAATGAACCTGTACGTTGGATCTTATTTATCTCTTAAATCAACACTATTTCGTACGGACTCAGCACTGATAAGCAATATTCAAGTATTGTAATCTTCCAATGAATCAAATGGCTACTTATGCCTACTCCCAAGTGTATTTGGTTGTTGTTATTCTGCTGCTGCTTATGTATATAATACAGGACTTGTGTTTCTATGTATTTATATTGCGCTAGTTTTGTTTATGTTGAAGGTCAATTGCCACTCCCTGCGACATGCGTCGATACGCTACAGATCTCCAATGTTCAAATGTTTGTTAAGCTTAAAGGACTTAACTACGGTGTCATGAGTCCCTAAACTTACAACCATTTATGAACTACCTTACACTAAAGACGACACAAACATCCATGCCCGAGGGGGAATTCGAACCCCCGACCGTAGCGGCCGTGCAGACTATGGCTGGCGCGCAGCAGTCCGCTTGGCCACTGCGGACGGCTACAGATCTTCCTGCATTTAGTCAGCGTTTTGTCTTGGTGATATATTGGAGCATTATCTGCGGAAAGGTTAATTGAACTTCCAGCGTTATCTACGAGGGCAATTATGTATGCCGCGGAGGAGGGGCCGAGCGCATTGAGGCGCTATGCTTCGATTCACGAGGCCGTTCCCCGTCGGAGGTTCGAATCCCTCCTCGGGCATGGATGTTTGTGCCGTATTTAGTATAAGCTAGTTCATAAGTAGTTTGTAAGTTTAGGGACTGATGACCCCGCAGTTAAGTCCCATAACCTTTACATACATTTGAACATTTGAATGATGTATATTGTGAAAAGCAACTGTTCTATAAAAATTCCTTGTTGAACGTCAGATTTAATTTTAACGTCAAAAGACTTCTCTTCGTTAACAATAGCATGCGGCGTTCTGTTAAACAGAAACTGTTGAATCCAATAGCATAGTTAGTCCGATAACCCGTACTCCTTTTTTTTTTTTTTTTTTTTTTTTTTTTTTTCATTAGGGGACTACGCGGAATCTTACCGAACACCTGGCGGAAGTCAATAAATATGGCATCAGGGTTGTTCACATGTTTGTAAAACTAAGGGACTTAAGTTCTGTGGTTATCAGTCCCTAGGCTGACAAACTACTTAAACTAACGTAAACTAATTTATGATAGGTACACCACTCATACCAATACCCGAGGAAGGACTTGAAACTCCGATGGCGAGCAACCGCGTAACTCGCAGCAAGGCGCCTTAGAGCGCTCGGCCACTCAACCGCTGCACAACTGCCACATGTGTTACACCTCCAGATCACTAAGTTAAGTAATTTAATTTTTATTACAATTGAGAGTTGTAGCGTATGTTACTTCTGGCATGTCCGAAAGAAAAGACGTCGCATTTCTAAATTGCAATCCACCTCGTCCAGACGCTTCTTTCAGGACGGATTCATACGATGACGGGACTATTGGCGGGAATACAGAACCTGGTACGTGCCATGCAAGAGATTGGTAGAGGTAGAAGGATATATCAGTTTCGTTCGAACGGTATACGTCCTTTGCTAGTACATACAGGTGTCTTAATCTCGTGCGGCCGCGCGGAGTAGCCGCGTGGTCAAAGGCATCATGCTTACGGACTGCGTGGCCGTTCCTGCCAGAGGTTTGAGTCGTCCTCGGGCATGGGTGTCTGTCTTGTCATTAGTGAATTTTAGCTTAAGTAGTTTGTAACTCTAGGGACGATGACCATATTAGTTTGGCCCAATAGGTTTACAAACATTTGAACAATTTTGAATCCCTGGCGCCGGCGGTGACGTAGAGGCTCAGGGCAACTGCTTGGTTAGCAGAAGATTCCAGGTTCGTATCTCACCCTTAGCAAAAACTTTTGTGTGTCCGTGTGGTATGATTAAAACACGCGCGAACAATCGAAACTCAATATCCCAAGTCAAAATCACTATTTTCCTTAGTATTCAATTATTGAATTTCGTTTGTGCTTCTCTTATTAAGAGGTTTATTATCGAGTATTTGCTACATACTGTTCTGTTGAATTTTCCTCCTCTATTAGTTTATTTAAAAACAAGTCAGAGACCGTTGCTTCAGATAGAGTCACTCTGACACTTCCGCTTGTGTTACAACTTCAGAACACTAAGTTACGTAACTTAAATCTTCTGTATTATTATTAGCAGTCAATTCTTAAATATTCTTGGTGATTTCATTTTTCAGAGCTTTATTCTAGAGTATTTGCTCTTTCTCTTTCTCTTCAGCCATGTTTCCCCACATGCAGGGCGTGTTAACACAGACAGGGTGGCCGGATGCCCTTCCTGTCGCCACCCCATGCCACCCGGGGAGGAAATGTGTCTCTCAAATGTCTGTGTATACTGTTATATGTGTGAAATGTTTGCCAATCGTGTAACTGAGGCGGGACTTTGGACCAACCCGGTATTCACCAAGGGGGACGTGGAAAACCGCCTAAAAACCAGACCCAGGCTGATAGACACTCCGACCCCCTTCGTTAATCCGCCGGGCGGATTCGAACCGGGGCAAGTACGCCTCCCCGTCTCGGAAAGCGGTACGTTAGACCATACGGCTAACCCAGCGGGTATTATAGAGTATTTGCTACATGCCTTAAATTAGAAAAAGTAGCTTGATGAGATGGTAAGGGACTGCGCCTGCTGTGAACAGCAGAAACTGTGTTGGTCTCGATCAATAGGCTTCAGGCTGATGTCTGGGATGCAGTATCACTCGAGCAGCTGAGGCGATACTGGCGAACCTCTTATGCCTATTGAGACGCCTCAGTTCCCCGATGGTACTGTCTCTTCTAGTCCCCACGACCTTTCCAGTTGCCTTTTCTGTGACGGTGATTCACGAAATGTGCTGGGTTTTGAATCTCCGGGTAAAATGCGAAACTGGGGACCGGCCGTAAGACTGTCCCCTCACTCCTCAGCAGTAAGAGGTGTTGCCGGCTGCTAACAACACTTCAGAACCATCAAGGGCTGCCTAATGTGTTGCGGTGGTGGTCTACCCTTCTAAGAGGGCCAGACAGACATAGAGTGAACGTATACTGATCATTGAGAGCTCCAACGTTAGGCGGCTGGTGAAGCCCCTTTCGAAATAGTGGAAAAGTTCGTAAAGGAGGCCAGTGTGCACTCTATTTGTTTACAAGCTAATGCCATCCGATTTGTGGAGGAGGCTCTGTCGGCGGCGATAGAGAGCACTGAATGCACTCTGCTGCAAATGGTTTATGTCGGCACCAATGACTCCTGCCCGGAATTAAGAGGTCATCCTTTTTTTCTTCAGGCAACTGGCGAATTTGGTTAAGACAACCAGTCTTGTTCACGAGGTAGAGGCGAATTTATCGATTTGCAACATGGTTACTAGAGCCGTTAGCTGTCCTCTGGTTTGGATCCGTGTGGAAGGCTTAAACCCGAGTCTCAGACGATCTGTTCGGATATTGGGTGAAAATTACTCGACCTCCGTTATTGGGTGGAGAAATGGAGGTGGGTCAGGCGTGCACTACACGCAGGAAGTGGCCATTAGGGTAGTAGAGCACGCATTGATTACACTTGTCGCTATTTTAAGATAGAGAATTGTCTCTGCAAGCCTGGAATGTGAAATAATTTGGGCAAAGGTCAGGATTAAAAGTGCCTCGAACGTGATGACTGCATGTTTCTATAGAGCACCTGATTCATGTCGGGGGAATGTCTAATGGGAAAACTTGGAACATTTCATAGTCGTAGGTGGAGTTTTTAACGTACCAGATATAGACTGGAAGAATTCCGTGTTTAAGAGGGGCAGAAGCGACAGAGAATTAAATAATATTGTTCTAAGTGTTGTATGCGAAAATTACCGCGAGCAGTTAGATAGAGAGCTAACTCATGGAGATAATATGTTAGACCTGCTCATGACAAATAGAACCAGACATTTTGACTCAACGTAGATCTACATCTACATCTACATCTACATAGATACTCTGCAAATCACATTTAAGTGCCTGGCAGAGGGTTCATTAACCACCTTCATAACTTTTCTCTACCATTCCATTCTCTAATAGCGCGCGGGAAGAAATAACACCTAAATCGTTCCGTTTTCGATCTGATTTCTCTTATTTTATTGGGATGGTCATGTCTCCCTAAGTAGGTGGGTGCTAGCAAAATATTTTCACATTCAGAACTAAAAGTCGGTGATTGAAACTTCGCAAACAGATCACGCCGCAATGAATAACGTCTTTCTTTTAATGATTTCCACCCCAATTCGTGCAACATTTCCGTGACGCTTTCCCCCCCGTAACGTGATAAAACAAAACGAGCTGCCCTTCTCTGAACCTTCTCAATATCTTCCGTCAGTCCCACCTGGTGAGGGTCCCACAAGGGGCAACAGTACTCCAAGAGAGGACGCACAAGTGTGATGTAGGCAGTCTCTTTGGTGGAGCTGGTGCATCGTCTAAGCGTTCTGCCAATGAAACGTAACCTTTGGTTCGCCTTCCCCACAATATTTTCTATGTGTTCTCTCCAGTCAAAGTTGTTCGTAATTGTAACTCCTAGGTATTTGGTAGAATTTACGACCTTAAGGTTTGACTGATTTATCGCGTAATTGAAGTTCAGCGGATTTCTTTTAGTGGTCATGTGTATTACTTCACACTTTTCTTTATTTAGTGTCAATTGCCAATATTCGCACCAAGTAGAAATTTTGTCTAAATGGCTTTGCAGTTGCTTTTGATCCTCTGTTGACTTCACTAACCGATAAACGACAGCATCATCCGCGAACAGTCTAAGGGAGCTATTCAGATTATCTCCTAAATCGTTTATAAACACGAGGAAGAGTAGGGGACCAATAACGCTTCCCTGTGGAACGCCAGATATCACTTCTGTTTTACTCGATGACTTACCGTCAATTACAACGAACTGTGTCCTTTCTGAAAGGAAATCGTGAATCCAATCGCACAATTGGGGAGATAATCCATAAGCACGCAATTTCATTAGAAGCCGCTTGTGGGGTACAGTATCAAAAGCCTTCCGGAAATACAGAAATATGGAATCGATTTGAGATCCCTTGTCGATGGCACTTAACACTTCATGTGAATAAAGGGCAAGCTGTGTTTCGCAAGAGCGATACTTTCTGAATCCGTGCTGACTATTGGTTAATAGGTCGTTCTCTTCGAGGTAGTACATAATATTCGAACAAAGTATATATTCCAAAATCCTACTGCAAATCGACGTCAATGAGATAGGCCTGCAATTATGGGGATCACTCCTATTGCCTTTCTTGAATATTGGAGTAATTTGGGCAACTTTCCAGTCTTTGGGTACGGATCTTTCGCTGAGTGATCGGTTGTAAATTATAGCTAAGTACGGAGCTATTGCATCAGCATACTCTGAGAGGAATCTAGTTGGTATACAATCTGGCCCGGAAGATTTATTTTTGTTTAGTGACTTAAGTTATTTTACTACTCCAGGAACATCTACTTCTAAGTTTCGCATGCTGGCAGCTGTTCTTGGATTGAATACTGGAGTGTTCACTTCGTCTTCTTTGGTGAA
This sequence comes from Locusta migratoria, assembly GCA_026315105.1. NCBI lineage: Eukaryota > Metazoa > Arthropoda > Insecta > Orthoptera > Acrididae > Locusta > Locusta migratoria. The sequence goes on from CM048755.1 coordinate 191,023,582, forward strand.
AGAATTTCGGAAAGCTGTGTTTAGTAATTCTGTCTTAGCAGTACTGTCGTCGATAGTATTACCATTGCTATCGCGCAGTGAAGGTATTGTTTGTGTTTTGCCGCTAGTGTACTTCACATATGACCAGAATTTCTTTGGATTTTCTGCAAGATTACGAGACAGGATTTCGTTGTGGAAACAACTATAAGATTCTCGCATTGAAGTCCGCGCTAGGTTGCGAGTTTCAGTAAAAGATTGCCAGTCTTGCGGATTCTGTGTCTTTTTAAATTTTGCATGCGTTTTTCTTTGTTTCTGCAACAGTGATCTGACCTGTTTTGTGTACCACGGGGGGTCAGCCACCTCTTTTATTAATTTATTTGGTATAAATCTCTCGATTGCTACTGATATTATGTCTTTGAAAGTAAGCCACAACTGATCTACACTCGCATTTTTAGTTTTGAAGGACTGGAGACTATCATTCAGGAAAGCGTGAAGCGAATTTTTATCTGCTTTATTGAATAGATATATTTTTCGTTTATTTTTGGTGCATTTGGGAATTTCGATATTCAGTCTCGCTACTAAAACTCGATGTTCGCTAATCTCTGTATCTGTTTTGATGCTCTTTACTATCTCGGGATTATTTGTTGCTAGGAGATCAAGAGTATTTTCGCAACCACGTACTATTCTAGTGGGTTCATGAACTAACTGTTCGAAGTAGTTCTCAGAAAAAGCATTCAGAACTAGTTCGGACGATGTTTTATATTTGCCCCCGGTTTTGAATACGTAATTATGCCAACATATCGAGGGTAAATTAAAGTCGCCACCGATTATAACAGTATGCTTCGGATACCTATTTGAAATATGATTCAAGCTTTCTTTGAACATTTCTGCAACCGCATCGTCTGAGTCAGGGGGCCGATAAAAAGATCCAATTATTAATTTATTTCGGTGGTCAGGTATAACCTCTACCCAGACCAATTCACAGGAAGTATCTGCCTCAATTTCGTTGCAGGATAAACCGTTTGTAACAGCAATAAACACGCCACCCCCTGTTTTATTTATTCTATCCTTTCTGAAGACCATTTGGCCCTTTGAAAAAATTTCGGCCGAATTTATCTCAGGCGTCAGCCAGCTTTCAGAACCTATAACGATTTGTGCCTCAGTACTTTCTATCAGCGCTTGGAGCTCTGGAATTTTCCCAACACAGCTACGACAATTTACAACTGTTACACCAATGGTTTTTATGTCTACTCTCTTCCCGTGTCTGACCTGCCCCCTTTGAGACTGAAACCCATTTTGTGTATTCCCGAGGCCATCTAACCTAAAAAACCGCCCAGTCCACGCCACACAGCCCCCGCTACCCGTGTAGCCGCTTCCTGAGTGTAGTGGACTCCTGACCTATTTAGCGGAACCCGAAAACCCACCACACTTTGGCGCAAGTCGAGGAATCTGCAGCCGACACGGTCGCAGAACCGCCTGAGCCTCTGATTCAGACCCTCCACTCGGCTCTGAACCAAAGGTCTGCAGTCAGTCCTGTCGACAATGCTGCAGATCGGGGGTTCAGTGATCATAAAGCCATTACATTATCAATGAATACAGCTGCAAATAGAAACATGAAGGAAGATAAGAACTTTCAGTGTAGCAAAAAAGCAAATGGGGACAGGTTTCAGAGTACTTGCCTGCTCAAAATGAATGTTTTGTCTCTAGCACTGACAGCGTTGAGCATCTGCGGAAGAAGTTTCAAAGCACCGTACAACAAGTATTCGTAAAGTAAAGGTTCAACAACTAATTCATAAACCTCTTACGAAACCTTAGACAACTTCCATCCAAATATACTCCTGTAAAATGAAGAAAGAACACCACGAATTCGTCAACCCAGAAGAGCGAAATTTTATCGACACATTTCTGAGGATGTATACAACACACGATCACGCAGTCAGAACCATACACATGTCAGTACAGTCACCAGAGCGTGCATGATGTCGACGCTAATATCGTGTATGCACTTCTTTTGCAGCCATTCAGGGTGCAGCTTCTCATGAAGACGATCGTAGAGGTGTCGAATGAAGTCTTACGGTATGGCCTGCCATGTAGTTTCCATCTGATGCCTCAGTTGGACGAGATCTCGTGCCGGTCGTGTAGCCACGCCAAGATGACGTTTCATCCGGTCCCAGACATGCTCAATGGGGCAAAGACCTGGGTATAATGATGGGCAGGGTAGCTGACGTACACCTAGAAGAGCACGTTGGGTTGTAAGGAACATGTGTGGACGCGCATTGTCCTGTTGGAAAGGCACATCGCCTTGTTGGTGTATGAACGGTGGCAAGATGGTTTAAATGATGGTTTCAGTGTACCGTGTACTGTTCAATTTTCCCACATCGACCACCAGAGGAGAACGGCCAGTGTAGGATATGGCTCCCCACATCATGATGCCAGGTGTCGTCCCCGTTTGCCTCTGTCGCGTATACTACAGAGTTTCGCACTCCCCTGCACGACACCACACACGCGTACGACCATCATTGACACCAAGGCAGCGACGACTCTCATCACTGAAGACTACACATCTCCATTCGTCCTTTCATAAGCACCTACCATGACACCATTGGAGACGAACTGAACAATGTTACCACGATGTTGAGCGTCCTAAAGCCCCAATAACAACAACAACTGAACAACAACTGAACAATGTTGAGGCGTGAGCGTAGGACACTCTAACGGCATACATGATCGTGCATCATTGTGAGGAGAGCGATATTCCACACTCGCCAATCTCCCTTAGTGATCGTCTAGAGAACATTGAATAGTGCACAGTACACTGAAACCATAATTTAATCCGTACTGCTACCACTCATGCACGAAGAATGTGATATGCTTTCCCAACAGGACAATGTAGATCCACATATATGCCGTACTACCCAAGGTGCTCATCAAGATGTACGTCAACTAATGTGGCCAGCACGATCCACAGATCTCTTCCCCATTGAGCATGTTTGGGACCGCATGAAACGTCATATAGGACGATCTGCATGAGCGACACGATATCTGGCCCAACTGAGACCTCAGGTGGAAATTGCATGGCAAGCCATTCCACATAACCACATTCGGAACCTCTATGATCGTTTCCATGACAGAATTACAACTTACACTGCTGCAAAAGGAGGGTATACACGGTACTAACGCCAACATTGCGGACGCTCTGTTGGCTGTTCAAATGTTCAAATGTTTCTATAGCTTATGGACTTAACTACGGGGTCATCAGTCCCTAAACTTACAAACTACTTATGAACTACTTACTAACTAGGACGGCACAAATATCCATGCCCGAGGGGGGATTCGAACCACCGACCGTAGTGGCCGTGCAGACAGTGACTGGAGCGCCTCAGTCCCCTCGGCCACCGCGGCCGGTTCAGGTGGCTGTACTCACGCGCGTACGGCTCTGCCTCTGTGATCGTGTGTTGTATACAACCTCAAGAACGTGTCAATATAATTTCCCTGATTTGGGTCGACGAATTCATGATGTTCTTTTCCGTTTTCCAGGAGTGTATAAACGTAGCTATAGTGCTGTATACGTACTAAACTCAAAGGATGTCGAAATAAACCCAAGGAGCAGCATGCTAGAGGCATTCAGCGACCGTGAAAGCAAAGTTCTGTGTGCCAACTTGCCAGAAAATGCTAAGATCTTTTGGGCCTATGTCAAATCGTTTAACAGATTACAAACAGAATTGCAGATAATCTGTGACCGCAGTGGCACTGAAACAAGTGGAGGCTGATCACAATGGGCAATGGAGGCTGGGCTTCCCCACTTTTTAGTATAAGTAGTAGTAGTAATAATTTTTACAATAAACCTTTACTTTTTTCATCGAATGTTAAAGACATTAGTACGTGTTATTTCTTCTAAATCGCCCACACTATCCAGAGCAAATCAAACCCGATGGAGACGAGAAGCAGTATGTCCAGGCCTGCTGTAAACGCTGTGTTGCTATCGTAGCCACTATGACACAGAGGAGGATGTAGGGTGAGGGCCGCGCTACGGGAGGCTAACAGCCGTGCTGCCGCCTCCTGTGGTGCAGGTATTCAGGCTGCGGCGTGGTGGGCCGATGCGCAGGGCCGTGTACGCTTCGGCCTATACCACCAATACGTCGCTGTTTAGCGCGCTGCTTCCTTTACTCTGAACGATTAATAGTGACTTATTCTCCAGTGTGTATTTATTAACGGCTGTATTGTGTGCGAAATATTTGTTGTGGTTAATGGAATGCTTGGAGAACATTCATTTTGGAGAGAAGTAGTATTATTGCTTTGATAACTGTACTGCAGGGGGCCGAGAGGTAGATTCCCAGGATGAGGCGAAGATGCCTAGTGGAACGCCAGAGGACGTTAGTAAAACAGTATTAGTGTATACCAATTAATCAGTTCTTACCAGCCACGGCGGAGTGGTCAAGTGCATTGAGGCGCTATGCTCCGATGCACGAGGCCGTTCCCCGTTGGGGGTTCGACTTCACCGTCGGGCATGGATGTTCGTGCTGTCTTTAGTATAAGGAAATTCATAAGTAGTTTGTAAGTTTAGGGACTGATGATCCCGCAGTTGAGTCCCTTAAGCTTAACAAACATTTGAACATTTTTAGTTCCTACAAGATTTGGTGGTGTAGGCGTTAGCTCGATAACAGCTAGATCAGCAGGGGACGTCGCTTTCGGTTGCGTCATCTCGCCCACCCGCAGTGTCTTCTATGTGCCAGCTGCTATTAGCCGTTCGAACGGGCGGTACCTGCGCAGCTGCGTCTGGGAGTCGAAGAAGAGACCGTCAGAGAAATTGTATTCAGACCAACTTTCGATCTGTGGAGCTGCTGGTTAGGCCATACTTGGAAGTTGGAACCACTGGAATCGGATGCCGTGGTGACCGATGAACTCTAGATACCGGCTAGCAGGGTTAGCACCAGAGTGCAAGCACGTCGTCATGATCATTGGCGTTTAGGGAACCAACTAATGAAGTCTGAGATTGTCTCAGGCAGCACACATACTCAGCGTTTTTTCAAAGCTGTTTCGCAGAGGAAGATGTACTGTAGTTCTTCCTCTAAACCACCACACGGACGAACAATTGGCAGATATTAAAATAAATGTCAGAGGGATAGAAAAGCAACTGAAATCGCTCAAGAGAGAAAAGGACCTTGGGCCTGATGGAATACCAGTTAGATTTTACATGGAAATCTCTAGAGGAGGAAAGCGTTCTTAAGGATTGGAAAAAGCCCGCAGGTCATTCCTTTTTTTTTAGAAGCATCGTCAATCAGATGCACAAAGCTAGATGTCTGTGTAGAGGACGTTGGTTAGTTGTAGAATTCTGGAACACGTTGTATGTTTCAGTATTACAACATATCTGGAGATCAGAAATTTCCTTTTTATAATCGACATGTTATCCGAAAGCAAAGGTCATGTGAATCCCAGCTCTCGCTACTCAGACGACAGCAGATACAACCACACAGGTACATGCCGGGTTTCTGGACAAGCACAGCGTCGCCTGACACGCAAACCGTGTGACTGGATTAAGGAATTTCTAGTTAATAGAACGCGTCATATCAATCTCAACGGAGAGAAGTGTAAACAGGCAAAAGTAATTTTTGTCGTGTCCCAGGGGAGTTATAGGACTGTTGTTTTGTTACAATATATTAAAATGACTTCGTAGATAACATCGAAAATTCAATGACGCTTTTTTTAATGATACCGTAGAAAATCGAGAAGTCGCAACACTGTAAAAGGGTTGCGATATGGAAGAGGATCTGCAGTGTATCGACGCATTGTACAGGGAATTGCAATTGACCTTCAGATATAAAGTGCCACATTTACTTAGAAAGAAACTACACAATAGCAGGACAAGCACTGGAAGCGTTACTTCCATAAAATATCTGGGTGTACACGTCAGGACGGATTAAAAGTGGAACGACCATATAAAATTAATCTTGAGTAATGTAGATTCCAGACTTAGATTCGTTGGAAGAAGTGTTTTCCGCCAAGGGAGGAAGTAGGTTACAAAATATTCGTTCGGCCAACGCTTGAATATAGTTCATCAGTGTGGTATCCATAAGAGGTAGGCTTGACAGAAGACACAGAGAAGATTCAACAGAGAGCAGCACGCTTCTTTACAGCCTCATTGAGTAAGCTCGAGAGTGCCACAAAGATGATTAGGAAACTCCAGTGGCAGACATTGCACGCAAGACGTTCTGTATCCCGGCATGGACTTTTGTCAAAATTACGAAAGGATACGTTTCTGGAGGAGTCAAAAACACAAATTAAAAATATTAAATAAAGCAGTATTGGTCATAAATGTTTTATATTTATTGTCACAAATCGATTTCAGTTACTTAGTAATCATATTCAATGCAGATGTAGAAATTCACAATAATGTTACATGAATTATAACATTACATATAGATCTACAGTGTACAGTTTGAAGTACATCTGACACAGAAAATGATTATCCTGCTGTATCTTGACATTGTATTATGGAATACGTCAGATCTTTGTGTAATATTATAATTCATGTAGCATCTCTTGTAAATTCCTGCATCAGCATTGAAGATGGGTACTAAGTAACTGAAATCGATTTGCGACAATACATGCAATAGATTTACGACCAATGCTGCTTCATTTAATATTTGTAATACTTATTTTGTGGCCGTGGAGCACATCCTTCCATTTAATGAAACCAAACCTTAAAAAATACAATTTTTTGTAAACCTAACGGAAAATACTACTGAGGTCATAGGTCCCTAGACTTATAAATTACTTCAGCCAACTTGAGCTAAGGACAACACATATAAATACTCACAATAGAGGACTCGAACCTCCGACGGGAGAGGGCGCGAAATCTGTGACCTGGTGCCTTAGACCGCGTGATCAGTCCTCTCGGCTATCGAGCTGTCAACCAGTATATTGATTCAGTCATGTATATTTCGCGAGAAGGCCTCAAGAATGAAGTTAGAGACGTTAGTCGTACCATCATTTTTTCCCGTGACCCTTATGCGACTGGAGTAGGAGGAGGAAATGCCAATGGTACACTACGTACGGGGTACGGCTGTAGATGTATGTGTACATGGGAGACTTCATCTGCTGCTTTCTGGTTCTCATTTCTCCTGTCTGTCTCTACCAGTGTCACTATCTGCATCCCTTTCTCTCGACCATTCTTACACTATCTTTCTCTCTGTCACATTCACTGTCTCTCTTTCTGCATTGTCTTTGAGCTTTCCTTTTCTCTCACATGACCACTACCTCTTTCTGTCCCTCTGCTAAGACACCATTGTTCCTCTTCTCATATATGTCCTTGCGGATGGTTTGCTCTGTTCTTTTAACCCCTAAATCTAATAAATTTGGTTCGTGAGGGAAGGTGGGAGGAGGAAATGGACAAAAATTTTAATGAATGAAACTTTTCACTCTGCAGCGGACTCTGCGCTGATATGAAACTTAGTGGCAGATTAAAATTTTTTGCCGGAACCGGGACTCGAAGCTGGGACATTTTCCTTTTGCGGGCAAGCGCTCTACCGACTGATGCCGCCCCACAACTTTACTTCCGCCAGTACCTCGCCTCCTACTAGGGCGCTTGCCCGCGAAAGGCTAAAGTCCCAGGTTCGAGTCCAGGTTCCGGCACACAATTTTAATCTGCCACGAAGTTTCATATCAGCTCACACTCCGCTACAGAGTGAAAAATTTCGTTCTGGAAACATCCCTAGGCTGTGGCTAAGCCCTGTCTCCACCATATCCTTTCTTCCAGGAGTGCTAGTCTTTCATGTTTCGCAGGAGAGCTTCTGTGAAGTTTGGAAAGTAGGAGGCGAGGTACTCGCGGAAGTAAAGTTGTGAGGCGGCATCGTGAGTCGTGTCGGGATAGCTCAGTCGATAGAGCGCTTGCCCACGAAAGGCAAAGGTCCCAAGTTCGAGTCCCGGTTCCGGCACACAATCTGCCACGAAGTTTCAAAATTTTTAATGTTCAGTACGCCAGCCAGGAGGATCCAGACCCATAAAGTTTAAAGATGGTCTCCACTCATTTCTCTCTTTCGTTTCCGTTATCTTCTGTTTTCTTCCCTCTGCTGGTACCTTCATCCACTTGCCTTCTTTACTGATACTGTGGCTCTCTTATTAAACCAACATTTGCTAAGGACAAAAGACACACACACACGCTCACATACGAGCCCGGGGAGGTCTGGAACCTCCGACGGGTAGCAGCCGCGTCTCTTCGTCTCCCACTGTCCTCTCATCCGCAGCCAGTCTGTGGTATTTTGCTTCAGCACGCCAAACGTTTTGTCGAGGAAGGCTGAGTATGGTCCGAAGTAGCCGTTTCCTCAGAGTGTTTAAACAGAAGCAAGTTTGACTTTTTTTATCCTCCGACGGGAACATTATTCAGGTGGTTCCCTTCTTTTCCTTGCTACACACAGTGTGATGCTGTATGTTATAAATTTCGTACATACGTAAAGATTTGACAATCTCGGTACGTACTTCGACACATTTAGATGCAGGGTATAACTAATAAGAAAAATATATGAGACTGTGTGTTGATTTGTATGTGGGTTCCAGATTGCTGTATTTCCAGGTGACGTTCAAGTTCCTTATGTCTTCAAAACTTCAGATGTTTGTAAAGCTGTGGGACTTAACTTCTATGGACGGCAAGCAACTCCGCGCTCCGCAGCAAGGCACCTCAGAGCTTCTTGCCACTCCATACCGGCCTTTCTTCTTGAAGAAGTTTAATTCTATGGAGTTCTCTTAGTAAAATGAGGCGTGATGTCCTAGTGATGTACTCAATAAATGAAATCAAACTATGAAGGAAATATCGTTGCAGCATGGCATGGATGTCCTTTTTGCTACAACATTAAAGGTTCCTTGCGTATTTGCCAGTGACATGTTCCTAAATTTCTAGCTGAGATTTTTCCATAGTCGTTACGGAATTGTTTAATACCGGCGACACGACCTCTCATACACCGACTATGGGCTGTCTGAGTTTGAGATGATAACCGGTGCTCCCATTTTGCATATGCTTGACCTTTATAATGGAAATCAATATTGCTCGAAACGATTCTTGTGTAAGAGAGGAACTGCGGTCGCACTCTGCACTTGCATCTTAATGAATGGTGCATATAAAGCACGGAGAATGGGAGCCGTAACACCCGGAACGTCCAATATGAAAAGCAAAGAATAGCGCGTCAAATGAAAACCTGAAAAAGAATATTTTCCATCCTCTGTCAGGTAACAACACATAGTCGCTGTGGCGAGTATTATGTTCCCACAGGTGCAATAAAAATCTCCGGGAAAAATGTACAAAAATAAAATTTAGTACGACTCAGCTCAAATGCGTGCAATAAAGGGAACAATTCTGTGTATGTGTGTGCAAATACATTTTGTTCGCTTTTACTGCTAATATTGCGTGTACCTACTGTTGTTTAATCATGGCTTTATCGTCGAAATGATGTTTACCAAATTGTATTTGCCGCCGAACAGGGCACTAATCCATCAATTGCCCAGCTGGAATGTGGGACAAAATTGAAATCGGATTTAGACACTCTGGAGCAGCGAGTTGCTCATGGTTATCTACTTAGTCCTCATTCTATCTTGGAGTGTATAAAGGATCATCCATAAAATTTGACGATCGTTAAACACTTTTCGTTTGATAGTGACTGAAGTTTGAAGTTTTATGATTAAATACTTGGAAATAGGTGCTAATGGTTTCTAAAACAAGGTAGTAGGTAGTATATATATTCATGAAATCTTCGCTTAAGTGTCACAGAGAAAAGGTAATATATTTGCTCCTATACTGATAATGATAAAGCAACAAATTGCATTTTAAAGGAGATCAACGGCCAAAGATAGTAATTTTTGAGCCAACATAGATAGTATCCGTTACTGAAAGATTTAAATTTCAGGCCATATACTGTTACTGACTGTTATTGTCTTGACTATAAGAATAACCTCTTTCGCTGTTGCTGAAACGTCGAAACTTGTCTATATAGCCCATTTTCCACATTTACACTCAATGGTCTCTCCATTACGGTACAATGGTGAGACAAAGCAAAGCATTACAGTCAGTATCAGGCGCGAAACTGAAAGTGGCCTGGTGACATTGCTAATACGTGAAGCGATAAGCAAACTATACGCTGGGCGGATCGAATGGATCACACTAGTGACGATACAGCCGAAAATGGGACAACTGAACAGCGCTGGTGACTTTGACAAAATTAGATTTGTCATGGTCTGGTGATTTTGAACTAACATCTCGGTAAAGGCTAAGCTGGTCAGTTGCTCTTGTGATACTGTTATTCACTGGAAATTGGTTTAAGAGCACTAAAAGTACGAGTAAGTAGCCCCTTAACCCACAGTGGAATGAGAAAAGAAATTGCATGGCGATACGATCAGATGCAGATGACGTAATATCGCGAACACATAGTACGAAAATACTGATGATTGACAGGGCTGTCATTTGTCCTTCTTTGATTCATGTCAAAAGGATCTTCACGGAATGGGCCCACTCGATTGGATTTAGCGAACTTTGAAAGCGGAATTGTAGTTAGAGAAAATGTATTGGACATTTAATTTTGGAAATCGAATTCAATATTCTGAAATCCATTGTGTCAAGAGTGTGCTGTGAGACCAGACTGCATGCACTGCTCTTACTATGGACAACGCAGGGGGTGACGGCTAGCACGTATTGAGCGAAAACAGTGGCATTTGCACAGAGTTTTCAGTGCCAACAGACAAGCAAAACTGTGTTAAATAACGAAAGAAATCAATGTGGGACCTACAACTAACTTATCCGTTAAGACAGAGCTGCGTAGTTTGGTGAGAATGGCTACGGCAGCACTCGAGCTATTCGAGTGCCTTCACTAACAGCACTACATGGCCTGCAGCGCCTGGCCTTATTTCGTGACCATACCGGTTGGGTCTTACAGCATTGGAAAACCGTGGCTTGGTCCGATTTCACTTAGTAAGAGCTAATGGTGAGGTTAGTGTGCCGCAGACACCACGCAGCCATGCTCCCAAATCGTCAACAAGGCACTGTACAAGATGGTGATGACTCCGGAAGAGTGTCGACTGATTTTACAAGGAATGGATTAGACTCTCCGTTCGAACTCAGCAAATAATTGACGTGAAATGGTTGTGTACGGCTACGCGGGGACCGCTTACAGCCACCAGGTTCCCATGATGGATTCTTTATGGATGACAGTGCGGCATGTCACCGGACCACAACTGTTCGCCGTTGGCTTGAAGAACATTCTGAACAATTCCAGCAAATGATTTGGCCACAAAGATGATATATGTTAGACATAATTTTGTCAATAATGTCGTGCACCGCAACACATTGGCAATGATGCGGGCTATGGAGGCAGCTGGCTCAATATTTCTGCAGGGGACTTCCAGCGATTAGCCGAGTTGAGTTGACAATGCTATGCCGGGCAAAAGGAAGTCCGGCACGATATTAAAAGGTATCAAATGACCTTGGTGACCTCAGTGTAGAGCGTGGAGGTCTGCATTAATTTCACTCTTAAAACTGAAATGGTGGCGAACTGAGCCAGGCGTGACGACATAATAATAATATTTTAGAGCAGATTGAAGTATTGCGGAGCTACCCGTTCAGCGCACGTTGCTGCACATACGGCTCCCAAGGAGAAACAGCCAGCGTTTTGCCAAGTTGAGCCGGTCGACATCATCAGTTACAATTGCGTACAGCAGAGGATGATAGACATGGCCCCTTAGATCAACGGAAACGGCCAACTCATGGAATAAATTGAATTTTGTCTGTTGTTGCACCATATGGATGGTCGGATATGCCGTCATCGAAATGGAGATCCGTTCGAAACGTGCTCTCTGTCACGGACGCCGGCAGTTGTGGGCAGTTTTGGGCAATGTGAAACATGTTCCGGCGTTTCCATGTGACGTGTGGTAGTAATCCTGCGACAGAATGACATTTATGGACTACATGAATATTATTGCCGATCACATCCATGCCACCATACAATAATCGTGCTGTTATGGTATGAGGAGCATGATAGAGAGGTCACGTTTATGTCTTTGTCACCAAACAGGCTTGATCTGAGTGTGGTGGGACAAACCTATCAACTTGGAAACCACCGGTTTGTAATTTACGGGACTGGCCTGACGTCCGTAGACACGAGGTTCAACATACTTTCGGATACATAACGAGATGTTGATTCCATGTCGCCAGCCGCGGTGGCCGAGGGGACTGAGGCGCTCCAGTCACGGTCTGCACGGCCACTACGGTCGGGGGTTCGAATCCCCCCTCGAGCTTGGATATTTGTGCCGTCCTTAGTCTTAGCTAGTTCATAAGTAGTTTGTAAGCTTAGGGACTGATGACCCCGTAGTTAAGTCTCAGACGTTCTACAAACATTTGAACTTCTTTTTTTTTTTTTTTTTTTTTTTTTGATTCCATGTCACAAATAGTTAATAAGCCCACTACTAAACAGTTGCTTAGAATGTTTCGGTTTATCAGTGTATACTCCACTAGCCAGAGTAGATTGCGTAGTTGCGCAATGCAGAATGCACTATAACTAATTTAAATGGTTTTCTACGCTATTCTATTCAGCGAGAGGTAAATGACTTTCTATATATTTCTCCACACACTGTAACCTGTCTTATATTAGTCTTAAGAATATTACGAGAAGCATACAGAGTTTTTAAAAAAGTTTTATATTGGACCCGAATTTTTTCAGGTTCTCGGAAAGATCTTTTGCTAAGGTATGGCCTTGGTAATTATTGTATGCTTCGCGCATCTATCTTTTAATAGACGCACGAATCTCTGCTAACTTTTGCCTATCTTGATTTGCGTGTTCTTTTTTGAATCGAGAGTGCAACAACCTTTGCTTTCTCAGTAGCTTTCTAATATTATTATTATACAAAGGTGGATGAAGAGTAATAAAAGTGAAACGACTTACGATATCTAGAGCGTGTCATATATAGTAGTATATTGATCTATGTTAAAAATCCGGTTCGAACTGTTTTTAATCGGAATCATTATAACGTCCAAAAGGACTTTTCGGCCATAGTTCTTACAAAACATGTTACTTTTCTGAAATTATAGTATGAATATAATTAAATTTCAAGATAACGCCACGTGATCGAAGAAGCTCTATTATTACCTGAAGGTCTGGTGATGCCACATAAGAAGAAGCTATATGTAAATTATAGCAGTTATAGCGAAAGTTACTAAATATTTCGTTATTTTTATGCGTACAATGAAGTTTCTTGTGTGGTAAACACATTTACAACGTTTATGTAAGACTGGAAAAGAATTTTGTGAAGTTTGATGGTGAAAAACCTACCGACAGTTGATGCGGTAATAGTATCTTAGTTTTTCGATAACAACCCAGACGTTTACATGCCGTAAGAAAGACAGGAAAAAGCCGCATTTAAAGTAAAATATACTTACATTAAAACCAAACTGTCGCTTTTCTGAGTCAACAGAATGTCTTTATTATACCCCATAAACGTTTGTAAATATGGATTGCGTCTTAGATTCAGTCTTTCTTTTTTCTACCAAATGCACTTCACTTTTAAATTAACACTGTTCTGAAAGGCCACTGAAAAATTATATCGCATGTACGCAACTACATAGTTACATTTTGAATTCAGATTAATTCGGGTGTATATTTAATTTTATCCTGCGCACTACTCACTAGTCACTTACACGGCTGAAAGTACATGATAATGGAAGCAAAATTATCCCAGTAAACATGGGTCCGTAAATGAGCCGTTTGCGAGATAATTACGAATGGATGGTTCCAGGCCGTCACTGACGTCACTGTAAACATCGCTCTAGTTATTACACATTAATTTCAAATTCAGACTGTGCTATTAGGTCTTACAACCCGCATTTAGTTCACAATGCACGTTTGGGTTACCTGTTAAAGGGTGTCTTCCTTGCACCCGGATGCAATACTGTTCCCATCTCTGCAATGAATTTCGAATTCTTTCTAAAACCCCTGGATCATTTCGGCGAATTGTACACGCTTGTTAAGATTTCCGAAATTTATTAGCGGTTTTCGAAGGAATTTTGAATTAATTGCAGAGACGAGCACAGTATTGCATCCCGATGCAAGGAAGACACTTGGAACACTTCCTTTAACAGGTAACCCATACCAGAAATCTGAACTAAATGCGATGTGAAACCTAATAGGAAAGTCTACATTTCGAATTAATGTGTATAACTAGGACGATGTTTACAAAGATGTCAGTGGCGGCTTGGACCATCCAACAGAAAATGCAATATATATTTTCACTAATGAAATATCAAATGCTCTGGATAACCGTAAATCACCCGTTGGGATTTTTTGTGATCTATCAAAGGCCTTTTATTGTGTTAACCATGGGATTCTTCTAGATAAGCTTAAGTATTGTGGTATGAGTGGGAACGTGCACAAATGGTTTAAATCATACCTAACTGGAAGAGTTCAGAAAGTTGATATAAGTAATTCACATAATAAAAAACAACCGAGTCCTCAAACTGGGGAACTATCAAGCTAGGGTGCCACAGGGTTCGGTAGTGGAACCTTTGCTGTTTTTAATATATATTAATGATTTGCCTTTGTATATTCATAAAGATGCCAAGCTAGTTCTCTTTGCTTATGATACAAGTATCGCTATCACACCCGAATCACAGGAATTAACTGATGAAATTGTCAATGAAGTATTTCAGAGAATTATTAGGTGGTTCTCTGCAAATTGACTCTCTTCAAATTTTGAAAAAAAAAAAACACACAGTACATTCAGTTTCACACAATAAATGGCATCACACCATTAATTAATATTGACTTCAACCAGAAATCTATAGCTAAGGTAGAATATTCAAAATTTTTAGTTTTATGCATTGATGAGGGATTGAATTGGAAGAAACACATTGAAGTTCTCAGCTGCTTATGCTATAAGGGCTCTTGCAAACTTTGGTGATGTACAACTCAATAAACTAGCATACTATGCCTATTTCCATTCTCTGTCTTCTTATGGCATTATATTCTGGGGTAATTCATCATTTAGTAAGAAAGTATTCATTGCCCAAAAGCGGGTCATCAGAATAATTGCTGGAGCCCACCCAAGATCATCCTGCAGACAATTATTTAAAGATCTAGGGATCTTCACAGTAGCGTCACAATATATATATATATATATATATATATATATATATATATATATATATATATTCACTTATGAAATTTGTTATTAACAATACAACTGAAATCAAATGTAACAGCAGTGTGCATAGCTACAACACTAGGAGCAAGGGTGAGCTACACTATTCAAGGTTACATTTAGCTGTGTCACAGAAAGGGGTTAATTATTCTGCCACAAAAGTCTTTGGTCACTTACCAAGTAGTATCAAAATTCTGACAGATAGCCAACTAACATTTAAAAATAAATTAAGAGAATTTCTGAATGGCAATTCCTTCTACACATTAGATGGATTTCTAGACAAAAGTTAGCACTTTAGGAAAAAAATATAAATAAAAAAATAATTATAAAAAAAAAGAAATTCAAATATTGAGTGTCATGTAATATTATGTATAGACACATTTCATTCAACTGACACGTTCCACATCATTACGAAGTCTCGTATTCATGATCTATGGAACAAGTATTAATCTAATCTAATCTAATCTAATTATCTCACAAATGGTTCGTTTACTGGGACATTTTTGCTTCTGTTGTCGTGTATTTTCAACCGTGGAAGTTTGTGCCATCGTTTCTGATACATCCTGTAAAGCAATGCAGACAGGGTAAATCATGATTACAATAAGAAATACTACTTCTACGTGGATCTTTACAACATGTTGTGTATACTTGTTTAACTGATTGATAAAATAATTTCCTTATACGCTAAGGTGTTTGTTTTTGCCGAGCTGTGTTTTATCTTTGATTTCTACTTGGCTCTGTCACTGATAACGGAGGGTTATCTTCACTGTGTGACGGAGTGTGGGAACGTGCCTCACGCTCTTCACTATTTGGTCGGCCTGGGCGCAATGGCCTCCTGCTACGGATGTGTGTCATTTCTGATCCTTCACATGTGTTCACTATGGTCGTCCTGCCACAAACTCTGTCACAACAATCATCACCAATGCCTTTCCCTAGATATCTGAAACATTTCCGACATGGCGGCCGCGGTGGCCGAGGGGACTGCGTCACGCCAGTCACGGTCTGCACGTCCACTACGGTCTGGGGTTCGAATCCCCCCTCGGGCATGGATATTTGTGCCGTCCTTAGTATTAGCTAGTTCATAAGTAGTTTTTAAGTTTAGGGACTGGTGGCCCCGTAGTTAAGTCCCATAAGCTCTACAAACATTTGAATATTTGAACATTTCCGACAAAATTTGCAGTATAGGAACAGACAACATACAACTATTAAAGTCACTACTACAACTGATAGGTACGACCATAACTAACAATCATACCAAGAATTATCAAAGAAATTTCGCTGTTCATGGAAAACTATCTCCTCCTCTGTTTTTGCTATTTTGTGACTTACAACATTAAAGTAATCAAAATGTATCACATGCTCCAACGGCATGTCTAACTTTAGCTCGGAAATGTTCCTCTTTTTCTCGTTAACAACATAGCTATCTGCATGATAAAGCGGGCACTATGTCTTCACTGGTCACATTAGTTCGTATTATTTGCTCGGACTGTACGAATACTTGCGTTCTATATCCCTTAAATTAGCCACAAAAATGTCAGTTTCCCGGTACCTTTGATTAGTACTTCGGTTGGCGTGTGGTCATTACACAATAGTTTTACGCCCTTATCTTCCGGAGCAACGAATAACCATTGATCATGACTCAATGGAGTTCAAATACTATCATTTAATTTCGCATGTTTCTGAATGTAATCTTTAGGAATATCCTACGAGTTGTAGCATCTTGCTTCACACGTCGCAAGATCATATGTGGACATTAAACTTCTTTTTGTGTCCCAGCCTCGTCGCCGCTTTTGTGTCTCGTTTCCGTCGTAGGTGTCGGTGGCCGAGTAGAAAGACCGACACAGGAATAAAGGATGCACGCTTGTGCAGGTACAGAGGTGAGCAGCCAGTGGGACAGCAGAAACTAGAAACACTAGAGTAAATTAGAACGAGATATATATATTGCACAGAATTTGTACAATACTTAACTTTTACATAGCTCAGTACTACAGAATGCTGATACATAGTTGAGCTAGAGGCCCGCCTAGTGCCTATCCGATAGCCAAGTCTTAACTGGTGCCTATCTGATTCCGAAGTGTTAGCTGCTTCCTATCTCAGTCCCAAGTGCACGATGTCGTTCCGTGGTGGCCACGAGCGGAGTTGCAGCAGAGGGCGCTTGTGGCTGACGTCGTAAGAACGCCGCGTCGTGCGTGCATGGCGGCGCGCGGCGAAAGTAGGTGGCGCGCACTTTAGACTTGTGCGACACCCCCCCCCCCCCCCCCCAAACCGCCGCGTCGTCGTGGCGTAGGCCGCGCCCCGGCATCCACCTTGCGATCCCCCGGGAAACCCACCAAAACCTGGGGAAGGGCGCACCCCTCCGCCCAGAGGGAGCAGGTCATCTTCTTCTGAGGTGCGTGGCCCAGGCGGCGGGGGCACGCACGGTCCCGGAGTCCCTCTCGTTGACGCTGGCATCTGCGGCGGCGACGGAGGCGGAGAGGCGGACTGCGTAGGAGGCGCGTCCACCACAATGGGTACGATCTCGTAGTCCGAGGACGCTGGGTCCGGAGGCGAGCGATGTGGCTGTGCACCCTGGCGGTGAACTGGATCTGGAATCAAGAAACCCGAGACAGGATCGCGCGGCCTGTGCAGGCGCAATTGGTTTGCGTGGCGCCGCAGCTCCGACCCAGCAAACACCCTATACAGCAACGGCGTAGAAACCTGAAAACGCGTAGCGCCATACGAAGCGACTCGGTGCGTGGGAGGCTGCAGCAGGTGAAGGAGAGTGCGGTGACGGCGGCCGTGTAGCAGCTCGGCAGGAGACGGGCCGTCACGTGGCATGCACCGATACGTAGACAGGAAAATTTGAAGAGCTTGCTGCCTGGAGTGCTGACCTTTCATCTTTTCCATGTGAGACTTGAATGTTCGAACGAAACGTTCTGCTTCACCATTGGACTGAGGGTGAAAAGGTGCAGCGGTGATATGCTCAATGCCATTCACACGACAAAACTGTTGAAATTCCGCACTAACAAACTGAGGTCCATTGTCACTGACGATAGTTTCAGGCAAACCTTCGATGCAAAACACTCATGTTAAGGCACTGATTGTACTAGACGCTGTCGTTGAGTTCAGGGCAATCACGAAAGGAAACTTGCTGAAAGCGCCTACAACAATTAACCAGCGCGTATTCCAGAAAGGTCCGGCAAAGTCAATGTGTAAACGTTGCCATGGTCACTTGGGGCGTGGCCAGTCTGAGAAACGTTGCGGAGGAGCCGCCTGATGCTCCGCACAAACTGTACACTGTGACGTCATGTTCTCTATCTGAGCGTCCATACCAACCCAGGTACAATGACGCCTGGCCAATTGCTTTGTCCTAACAATACCCCAATGTCCTTGATGCAGAAGGCGTAAGACCCCTCGTTGCAGGGATCGAGGAACAATCACTCTTGTTTGGTCGTTGTCGGTATGTAACAACATAACATCCTGACTTAAAGATACTGCATGACGTTGTGCAAAATAACGTCGAACCAGAGGCCGCTCAATGTCTTTGGCTCTGGCAGGCCACCCAGAGCGAACAAAACGTGCTACCACACTTAGGTCTGCATCCGCAGCTGTTTCCTGTGCAACCCGACGAGAGTTCAAAGGGAAATCTGCGACAGCGGAAACATCTCTGGAGTCTATCTGTCTGACAACACGCCGTTTCTGAAGAATCAAACGACACATCCTGGCCAACCGAAAGTCGGGAAAGTGTGTCCGCGTTGGCATGTTGAGTGGTAGGCCGGTACAAAATCTCGTACTGATAATTTGACAGTATCAAGGACCATCTCTGAAGCTTTTGTGCCGTTCGTGGCGGAATTGGCTTTGTGGGTGAAAACAACGACGTGAGAGGCTTGTGGTCTGTCAACAAATACAATTTTCTGCCATAGAGATAATGATGAAACTTTGTGATGCCGTAAATGATTTCTAAGGCCTCCTTTTCTATCTGGCTATAATTCTGTTGCGTTGGTGTCAGTAGCTTGGATGCAAAGGCAATAGGTCGATCGTGAGAACCAATACGATGTGACAATATTGCACCCAGACCGTACGACGAGGCATCAACTGCTAGCACTACAAGCTTCTGTGGGTCGAAGGGAATCAAACATGCATCACTAAGTAGTGCAGATTTTAATTTGTCAAAGGCAACTTGGCAATCTTTATACCATTCAAAAGGAACATTCTTCCTATGTAAGTGATGCAGTAGAGCTGCAATCTGAGAGGCGTTGGGAATAAACCTGAAATAATAGTTCAGCTTTCCCATTACTGCTTGCAATTCGTGCACATTCTTAGGAGGAGGCAAGTCTTTGATTGCTCGAAGATGTGACTGTAAGGGATGAATTCCTTGGGCATTAATCACATGGCCTAGGTACTCTATTTCAGTTTGAAAAAAACGAACACTTTGCTTTATTGCAACGTAGACCTGCTGCAGTCAAAACTTTGAAAAGGCACTCCAGGTTTGATAAATGTTCTTCAACTGTACGTCCGGATACCACACTATCATCTAAATAGTTCGAGCAACATGGTACAGAAACTGTCAGCTGTTCCAAAAAGCGCTGAAAAATAGCGGGGGCGGAAGAACTGCCAAATGGTAGGCGTTGAAATTGAAAAAGACCCATGTGAGTATTAATGACGAAAAACTTTTATGACTCGTCATCAAGCGGAATCTGTAAGTATGCCTCTGCTAAATCAATCTTGGAAAAGAAGCGAGAATGTCCTAATTTGTCCATTAGTTCGTCAGGTCTGGGCAGGGGATAAGTGTCTACAATTGTTTGACTGTTCACTATTGATTTGAAGTCCGCACAGAGACGAAGTTTTCCTGACGGCTTGGGTATAATTACTATAGGCGAGGCTCACTGACTCGCAGAAAGTGGAGAAATCACCCCACTCTCTGGCCAACGTTTAAGTTCTTCGGTAACTGTATCACGCATTGCGATAGGCACTGGTCGAACTTTACGAAATTTTGGAACTGCAGATTCTTTTAAAGTTACATGTGCCACGAAGTCTTTTGCACAACCTAATTCCGGCAAAAACAAGTCACTATTTTTTTCACACAATGCATTTATTTTGTCCTGAGGCACTACTGACGAAATTTGAAGCACATCTCTTTGAATTGATAAACCAAACAAGTCAAATGCATCTAGTCCAATAATGTTCTGTGTAGATTTGGCCTTAAGAACTACAAAAGAAACTGTTTTTTTTTTTTTTACATCTTGAAAAGAGGCGGGCAGGCTACACGTTCCTAGCACGGGAATATTTTGACCGGTATAAACTGTTAGCACTTGTTTAGTCGGCGACAATTTTGGTGCACCCAGAAGTTCATAAGTGTCTTTATTAATCAATGTGACAGCGGAACCAGTATCAAGTTGAAATTGCACAGTCTTATGTTCTATAGAAAGAGTCACAAAAAGTTTTTGCTTGTGGCGCTCGACAGGTGCACGATTGTGGGCAACGTCTGCTACGGTTTGTTTGCTGAACTGTCGCATGCGCGGGCTCCGTGCGGTAGGAAGCGGCGCAGAATCGGCACACAGATTAATATCACTGTCACTAGATGTCACTACCGCCGGATCGGCGTCCGCGCAATACGAGGCTACTACAGATTCACTAACTACTGCATTAAACTTTTGAGTAGCTACATCAAGTCTACTGTCACTAGCTACACAGTACTGGGCACTATTACAATGAGCAGTTGCAGAAAGCACTAGTTTCACTACAGGATTGCACTGTACATAGTTATTTTGCTGGTCCCGAACCCGTTTCCGTTGCACAGTTTTACGCGCTCGTCGGCGCTTGCGACGTGGCCCACTACATAGTTTTCCAGTAGGCGCAGAAGAACTTTCTTGCAATTGAGAACTAAGTAAAGCACTGTTCAATTCCACAGCGTCTATGACATTGACAGTATGAACTGTTCGTGCACTCGGCGAAGCACTGTTTGTAACGGTACCGGTCTTTGAGTTTACATTCCGCATACACACAGACTGACATGTCCCGATTTGCCACATTGATAACAGGTTGCGTTGCGACTAGGGCATTGTGCACCCTTGTGGCGAGTTACACACTGGGGGGCAAGACTTACGAACATTTATCTGAAATGGGCGTTGGTGCACGTTATTCAAATTACTGTTTCTAACACGACGGGGTGACCTTTGTATCGCACTTTGACACTGGCTACTGTTCACTGTCTGTTCAGCACGGCCGATAGAAAAATAAGAATCACTAGGACTAGACTGAGAACTACGGCTAGGAAAGCATGCGTTGCGGGTGCACTGCATTAACACTGTGGCTTTGGATTTCTACATTTGCTCAGTCAAAGGTACCATGCGCTTCAATAAGCTGCAGTACACTGTCTAATGAGGGGTCAGACTGTTACAGAATTGCTGCCCTAATTCTGGGGTCCTGATTGTTCTGTGTGATAGCGTCTCTCAACATCACGTCACTATAAGAAAGTCCACAAGAGCAAGTAAATTTACATTTGAGGGTTAAGCCCTTCAACTCAGTGATCCATTCCTGGTGTGACTGCTCAGGTAATTTTTTAAGTCTGAAAAATCGGTACCGCGCTGCAGCTACGAGAAATTTTCTCTCATAATGAGCATTCAATGCTTCTACAATTTGATCGAATTCTAGATCACGAGGAGATGCATGGGGGAAACGTTTCTGCAGTAATGCGAAGGTGTGAGTGCCCACAACAGATAATAACAGATGCTTCACTTTCTGACCTGTAATTTGACGAGACGCGATGAGTTCTTGAAATTGGTCCAAATAATCACTCCATTCTTCCTCACATTCATTGTACTGGCGAAACTTAGGAAGCGGTGCGGTTGCAGGTGTAGGCTGCTGATGCGACGCCTGTTGTTGAGTTGCCGTCAACTGCGCCACTGCTTGAAGTAGTTGCGTGATTTGCGCCGTCTGTAACTGAATAATTTCCATTAAGTTTGGGTTTGGGGTCGTGGCCATGCTGATCGATTATGCATCGCGCATACAAGAAAATTAGAACAAAACACAAATACAATGTGAAAGACGACTCTCTGCAACAAAAAAGTCCGCAAAACGTAACAGAAATATCTTCCCCAAAAATTCTTATAATAAGGGTGGGTGGGCGGGCGAAATTTCTGTGTGCTCCGAATACTGCTGTCTGGCTGCTGCAAGCGGGCTGGTCCAAGGTTCCTATATCGCTCCTCGCCACCACTTTTGTATCCCATCCTCGTCGCCACTTTTGTGTCCCAGCCTTGTCGCCGCTTTTGTGTCTCGTTTCCGTCATAGGTGTCGGTGGCCAAGTAGAAAGACCGACACAGGAATAAAGGATGCACGCTTGTGCAGGTACAGAGGTGAGCAGCCAGTGGGACAGCAGAAACTAGAAACACTAGAGTAAATTAGAACGAGATATATATTGCACAGAATTTATACAATACTTAACTTTTACATAGCTCAGTACTGCAGAATGCTGATACATAGTTGAGCTAGAGGCCTGCCTAGTGCCTATCCGATAGCCAAGTCTTAACTGGTGCCTATCTGATTCCGAAGTGTTAGCTGGTTCCTATCTCAATCCCGAGTGCACGATGTCGTTCCGTGGTGGCAACGAGCGGAGTTCTAGCAGAGGGCGCTCGTGGCTGACGTCGTAAGAATGCCGCTCCGTGCGTGCATGTCGGCGCGCGGCGAAAGTAGGTGGCGTGCACTTTAGACTTGTGCGACACCACACTTCTGCTTGCAAATTTTGCGAACACGATCTATTACTTTATACAATAGTTGTTCCTTGCCTACTTTTGCATAGCACTACTTTGCTTCGACGATTAACTAATAACCTTTTCTGGCTGTGTATACATTAATCACTTTTGCTCTCCCTCAACTTCTGAAGGTACGGTTAATACTCTGTACAAAATGAATAGTTCGTTCACCACTAATGACACATTCAATACATAACTTAATATATGGTGTGAAATAAACATATCAACATCAGTTACACGTAGTAATTGATATCCACTTTGTTCAGTAAGAGCAATGCGGAACTTCATGCCGTTTATATCATCACGAATTAGGTGCACATATTTTACTATTTGTACTGGATTAATAATGCGAGGATACAGTATTGCCTTCTGGGCGATGACTATCGCAGAAATTAATATCTCATATTTCCTTTCTAATCCATTAAAAATCCATACCAATTGTATTAGCTGTTCATTTACGGTGTTAATTATAGCTAAATGTTGTATCTTCCGGTCCGTGCTATTAGCATATTCATTCATACATCTTTGGAGTTTTTCCATAGTACTGAAAATTCTTCATTAGGTGAAAGGCCAGCCATCGTTTGATTGAAACTTGGCAAAGTAGCTTTAACCACGGTCATTTGCTCCTTCATCAGATTAAGCAGTTGCCTCTGCTCAGTTTCAATTAAATCAATATTTGATTTGAAATAGGAGGCATTTTGCTCATCTAATGTCCCATTCAGTATCTTACTAATTTCCCTCACAAAGTTTAACACGCCTTGTTTTTCCGTGTTTCGTGTGGGTTAATTGTCCAATTAGACTTTACAATGTCCTGATCTTATTCACGTGCCAATGTAACTCTTGTCCGACTGCTCCACATTCTTGATCGCGTATTTACAAACGTGCTAACTTTTGTTTACAATACCCTACCTATAAGTGTGCCAATCTTTCTGTCTGCTCGGATTTTGCCTGAAGTTCACGTAAGTGAATATAGCTAACGATTTCTATGTCACGCTGTAGATTTGTATCTTCCAGCACCGTCATATTACAAGCCTGGTAACGATGAAAACTTTTCTATACTAAAGTCTTGGTACTATCCGAAGGGTGTACACAGCTGCGATACAGCTCACCAGATGCAACAGCTCCGTCAGTTTCCATATCTGAAATTTAAAGAGAAGTTCCACTTTAGATGAACTCATTTAACCGATTGGCATGTACCGCAAGAATTTGTTTCTCTTCAAACGAATGACCTCATTTAGTCCTCTTTTCGCTGGCCGCGGTGGCCGAGGGGACTGAGGCGCTTCAGTCACGGTCTGCACGGCCACTACGATCGGGGGTTCGAATCCCCCCTCGGGCATGGAGATTTGTGCCGTCCTTAGTTGTAGGTAGTTCATAAGTAGTTTGTAAGTTTAGGGACTGATGACCCCGTAGTTAAGTCCCTTAAGCTTAACAAACATTTGAACATTTTTTGAATTCCTCTCTTCCTTACTAAGGGTGTATGGACCACGCCACTGAGATTCCAACTTAACGGCTTCTGCCCCTTCTAACGCTTTCATCGTATAATAGGACCTGATCACCCACTCTAAATTCCTTAGGATTCTGATCGCTGTCATAGTACATCTTGTTCCTTTCCTTACATTGCTTATGATCCTTGGCACATTTGTGCATCTTTCTCATTTTCTCTTTTCATTCAAGTACATAATCATCATAATTGTAGGTAACACCTGTGGGATCTCTTTGAAAAATACCTGGTATGTAGCATTCTCTACCGAAAAACAACTCATGTAGCACTATGGTGTGTGGTATTGAACATGAAAACAGGGAACGGGAGCCATTCGTACCAATATGACTGCTGTGTACTGATAGAATGTGTTAAGTATTCCGTTCTAGTACGATGTTATCTCTCCAGGGCTCCGTTCGACTGTGGATGGTAGCATGAAGTCTATACTTTCCTAATCCTTAACAGTTTGCACACTATGTTTAGTGCGTCACTTAAAAAATTACTGCCCTGATCACCGAGTAGTACCGACGGTATACTAAATCTCAAAATTATTTATTCCACAAGGCCTCGTCACTTTACTGGAATCAATCGAAAAGCGCCTTTAGTCTCCGAGAAGCTCTCTGAATGTTTTGTTGTTTTAGGTTGAGGATATTCTTCCACTGCTTTCAACTTATTTGGATTTAGTTTTAAATCTGTCTCAGTTAAGGCATGTCCTAGGTAAGAGACCTCCTTCCTTAAAAATTCACACTTCTCAACCTGCAATTTTAAATTATTTTTGCTTAGTCTTTCGAAAGCCTAATCCAGTTGGGCATTGTGCTCTTCCAGAGATGATCAAAAATTTACGACATCGTCTAAGTAAATAAGCATTTCCTCACCTTGTAACCCTATTAGCACTGAATTCAGATGGTGCAGAAAGAAGTTCCATTGGCATTCTTTTATACATAGAATGGGCGTAGGATATACTAAATGCTGTATGTTCTCAGTCATTTTCATCTGATAATACCTGATAGCACCTTTTAGCCAAATCGATTGTTGAAAAGTATTTGGATTTGCCTTGTTCATCCAGAAACTCATCGATATATGGGTGGAGGATAACTGTTAATCGTAATCTGATTTATTTTCCCGTAATAGGCTGTGACATTACAGATACAAAGGAAAGCTGATTGTTTCCATGTGAAAGGCGGGTTTTGCCAGGCTGTTGGGTTCCTCAGTCGGCTGGCTAACAGTTTGGACCTAGTGAATGGAATACAGGTAGCCAGGGTTTCCCTAAAGTGCTCGGAAACAGAAAGCGAATGTCTTGGATGAGCGGGGGTGGCTAACCCAGATTACAACTGAAATACAATATAGCCACACACATTATTCTAAAAAATCCATATAAAATCAGGGAATGCTCATATGGCAAATATAATTATATGAATGGATTCAGGAGATTTGGGAGAATCAAACGCTGTAATTACAATTTCAATATCTCTTACAGATAAAAAACCGACAAATTTCAGTACTATAGTAATAATAATAATATAAAACTTATATTTACAATTATTTATATGTAGTGTTTATCAGTAACAATTTAAGAAGGAAATGAGCAGCATTCCACCACGCTACCTATCTTAAAAGACGTGCCACGTTATTTCTGTATTCTTTCAATAAACTTTGTTTTACTCTCTTGTTCTGCTTTTCGTTGAGGTAATGAAATACTTGTGTCAGAACATAGATTCCATCACAGAAACACAAAACATGAACCCAGCAAAGCACATTACATTTATATATGTATTTTATTATATTTAATATTATTCTTAGTAACGTTTTTTTAAAGTTGTAGACTGCCATTTAAATATTTCATGGCCGACGAAAAATAGTAGATATGCAGCAGATAATTTATGTGTAAACAATTATAAGTATTTGTGGACAAGAACTAAATATATTTGTATAAAAATCCACGATAAATTAAATATTAATTGTGTAACTATATTTCGACGGTGGCAGTATATTTGAACAGTGAAACGCCACGCTTAATGGCTATCTGAGCAAAGAGCTTCAGTCTCAGCCGTTTTTTAGTATTGTTAAATGTATATTTGTTTGTTAAACGTAAACAACATTTGTAGGGAGGTGGTCAAAGCATTTAATTCTGTGATTTTCAAATGTATAATATTTTGGAAGGGAAATTGTATTTTAAAGATGAGGCGTTAGGATGCTCGGAAGGATACAATTTTGGGAGCAAGTAGAGCACGCTTTCGAACCCTTGGGAAGGGACTCGTAACTTTGACGTGGTGGTGAAAGGTTGTGATGCTGAGCGTCTGAAGAAGCGTTACGAAGAGATAGGTATGTGTGGACTTAGAAAATTTACGGGACTGTGACTACAGAACTTATTCTCTGGTGAAAAGTGCTAAACTATGCATAGTAGTAGGGCTGTAGAACTGTAATAAATCAGCAATCGTGTACACGTGTGATGACAATCTGTTTTTTATAACAAATACTGTAATCGCGGATTAATTTGGAACTGCAATGATCGATGGTCTTCGCTAATTTACGAGTGAACTTTTACTCTCGAGTGCGTGTGATACTTACAGTGCCTCTCGTGAACAATAGTTGTGGAAATATTCAGTTGCTTACCGATGTGTTAAGTAGGACCACCTCCGCATTTTCATGTCCAGAAAGAGAAATAAACTCCATTTATAAATAATTAGCTCGTGAGTGAATCACTTCATTATCTTAGAATCCATTTTGTTGGTTATTCATAGGTTAAATTTATGTTTGTTTAGATATATTTTCACGTCATCATAAGCAGATTGATAGACTGGCTAAACTACAGGTTAATTATTGATCTTGTTCAAACAGATTTGGTAGCTGTTTAGGGCATAGAAGCTGACATACATAACTCACCCCTATGAACAGAGACAACGACCCATACACTTTTTACTACCCGAGTTATGTATTGCCCAATTCTTATTGGTGAGTACCGATAGGAAGGTCGCAAGGCTACCACCGTCCATTTATATTTTCCCGAGTCATCCATCTTTTTCAGAAGCATAATTAAAAGAAATTACCAAGCACCACTTGAAGGCATGATTATGACGTCCTCCATCATCTCATTTATCTCCTGTTGTAATGCTTCTTTCTGTGCTTCCCGTATTCGATACGGACAAGAGCAAATTACTCGCCCCTCAGCTTCCGGTATTAATTTTATTTGATGCCTAATAGTAACTGTATATGTAAACTTTTCCCCTGATAGATGAAATATATCGTTATACGCAGAACAAAGCTGTGTTATGGACTGCTTCTCGATGGCGTTTAAATAATCAAACCGAAAGTTCTCTTTTAGCAAGCTGATTCTTGATTTATTTTCGTTGCTGACCATGTCCATCTTACGCACAGTCTGCTCCGGACCCATACTGAAATTCGAATCCGCTTCCACTTTAATTAGAGGCATTTCAACAGAAACCATCTTTTCCTGAGTGTTTAACATACGAATTAAACAGAAGCATTTTTGTCCTCACACCAGCCCCTATGGTTGGGACACTCCTTCCTGTAACCCTTGTTTCTCAGTGATACCTTCTCTTAGGCTGGTATCTGCGACCTTCATCCTCAAAATCCTCTCCTCGTGAGGACCGATCTGTGTGGTAGCCATGTGGACTGCCGTAAGCACTGCGTATTCTCTTTCTCGACTGTGGCGCCGCTGCCTAAAGGAAACTTGTTTACTTCGCCCTTGTTTCGGCTTACTTTCGTGTCTCCGCGTATTGTGTGTTCTACTGCAGTTACACTACGCGGATTCGAACTCTGTATTGGCGCCTTGCGCTTCTATCTTCTACGACCTCATCCCAGATCCTTAGGGTTCCTCTCGCGTTATCAGTCACTAATCCGTGCTTAGTAAGGAAGTCTCACCCATTAAACCGTTATAGGGCATATCAAGCTCTCCTGCTACTCTTACTTCATTATCTATTTCAAAATCTATAACTGCCGTCCCATACTTGTGAATGATTGGACTTATAATCCCTTTAGTTTTTATGCTTTCTACAGGTCGATATCTGCCCTGGCTTGGCAGATACTTCATATTAAACAAGCTAATCTGGACATCATTGTCTAAAAGCAATTTCATTGGACTCTCTGTACTTTGTGGATATATAATTTCCAAAAATTCATTTTTACTTTCACAGTCGACTTTAAATACCATTTCCAGCTTAGCATAAGGCGGTTGTAATTGTATGTTTTTTGGTAGTTTCCCTGCTTTATATTTTTCAGAGATTCCCCCCGTGTTTCCGTTACATTCAAAATGTTCAAATGTTTGCCAAGCTTAAGGGACTTACCTGCGGGGTTATCAGACCCTAAACTTGCAAACTACTTATGAACTACCTTATACTAAAGACGACAGAAACATCCACGCCCGAGAGGGGATTCGAACCCCCAACGGGGCACGGCCTCGCGCATCGCAGCATAGCGCCTCAATGCGCACGGCCGCTCCGCCGCGGCTTCGATACATTCTCTAGCCATGTATCCTGGCCTATGACATACGAGACACACAACTGACTTCGCCTTCTTGCAAGGACTTCTGTGTCCCAATAAACTGTAACTTTCGCATATAACTGGTTTTTTAGTCTCTCTCTCGAGACGCTTGAGCAGTTTCGACCTTGAGAATTTCTTTCTCGCGTTAAATGCCAAGACTTGCCACAGTTTTTACACTTGAACTGACTTCTGCAGTCCTTAGCCGTATATCCTACACGCCCCCTTACGAAACACTTAGATGCGGTGGAGTAGCATTTGTTAGATGAGATTTATGTTGAGCGATCTAGGCGCCCATATCATTAGCAGGAATTGCCCAGAATATTTTTCAAACTAATCCCTCCAAGTAGCCTAACATAGCAATTTACAGTTAATGATCGGTTCAGTTCGACCAGAGCACGCAGCCCACACCTTAAGGGTGCGACCACCAGTCCGAACAGTGCCTTATTGACAACCCGAGTCCATGGTGTCGTCATGTCTGCGCCACACTCTAACCCTACTAACACCTCCTACCAACTTTGGCCCGTTCTCATTTCACTAAGCCACTATTTGGCAGTCTTCTAGGGTCCGGCCTCTACGGTCATGAGGTCAGAAGAGGCCCTGCATGTGATGGTGTGCTGTTATCAAACTATCTCGAGTCGGTTGTCTGCTGCCATTGCCAAGTACACCAACATTCGCAGTAGTCTGCTTATGGTTGCATTCGTCGTACCCCCAACATTGATATCTGAGGCTATTTTGTTAAGTACAACACTGGCAACGCTATGTAAAAGCCGCTGCTCTCGGTCAGACCGTCGGCTACTGTGTGGTCGTGGTGAGCTAATGTTTGAAATCACCACAACATTCCGATACTTCTGGTTTCATATATGTTAATAATGTTTGAAATCACTACAACATTCCGATACTTCTGGTTCCATATATGTTAATAACTGTAATCGCACTGCATAGAGTGTATCAATTCTGATCATTTCTCGAGCAGTCTTAGTTCTCCATTACGAGTGGTAACAACACCAACCAACTACTTAGACTACCTGTGGGGCACATTATATAATGCCCATGGAAGAATAATATTTTGTTTCGAAATATTATATGTTTCTAACTATGGTTCCTGTGAAAAAAGAACGATGACGGTGATAAGGTTGTGCAAAGTATATTTAAAGATATAGTTGAGGTACTTCTCAGTGTATTTTCCAGTGGATAATTTCACCTGACAGCACGCTGTACTGCTGCCACCGAGGGAAGAGAGTACACTGCTGTTACTCGGTTCGTAATTTCAGAGGTGAGGCGACCAACAGCTATTCTTGGGAGCTCAAAGCCACTGCAGAGGAAGACGGCCAGAAAGCAGTGCGTTCTCATCGTACTACCGTATCACGGATGTAGCCAAGGAGGGGTTGAAGTAGATCAATTCCCACTTCCCCCCTGATATTATGTTGTAAGGTGTTGCATGTCATAACATATGTCATAATTTACAGATGTGCTCTAATGTACGATTCTCCCACAAAACATAATTCTGTCTACGGCCATGACTGATAGGGCAACGTGTCAGCCGCGGTGGAGTAGCAGAGCTGTCTCGCTGCGGAGCGAGCGGTTGCTCGCCGTCGGAGGTTCGAGTCCTCCCTGGGGCATGTGCGCGCGCGTGTGTGTGTGTGTGTGTGTGTGTGTGTGTGTGTGTGTGTGTGTGTGTGTGTGGTGTTTGTCCGTAGGTTAGTTTACCTTAGTTTAAGTAGTTTGTAAGCTACGGAATGATGGATGACCACGCAGTTTGGTCCGATAGATTTACAAACATTTGAACATTTTTAAACACTTAAGGGTAACCTCTCCAGTTTTGCCCTGATGATTTTTATCAATTCACCTTTTTCTTTGGTAGACATAATAGCTGACTCTTCTGTCGTAGCTGCCTCAACAGCCTCAGTTAGGGTAATGTTTTCTCCTCTAGCACGAACAATTGTCTGTATACGCTCATCATAGATTTTATGAATCAACACTATTCTGCTTAATTTTTCTACTAGTGACAAAGAACCTGCTGATTCGGCTTCTGGGATGGCACCATGTTCTACCTCACGAAATTAATGTTGAAGCGGATCTACTTTGTTTTCCAGTTGTGCAATCGATTCTCTCTTCGATTTCCTACTGAAAAACACCTTACAAGCACAGAAATCCAAGCTACGGTTGAAAGCGTAATTTTCTAATAAAAAATTTTTCAATTTTTCCCATGTGGAAGATAATTCACGCACGAGGAGTTTACTCCGAGCAGGACCCTGAATACGTGCTTTTACAAACTTCAATAATATTAGACGGTTTATTTCGCACACTAATTCAAACGCAATGTCGAGATTATTAATGAATTCATTTGATGCTGACTATGTCTCACGAAAAGCTTGGGGTATGAATTTGAGTGCGACCTCGCTATCAGCACCTGCTTTGTTAGGAGTGGCCATCAGTTACTTCTTTGTTGGTGGGCAGTGTAGAGGCGAGCAGAGCAGAGATTATGAGCCTCTGTGTTGGCTGTGGAGTTGGTATCAGCTGGTGTAGAGCGCGCCGCTATCTCTGCCGGCGCCCGGGAAGCTGCCAACTGCGACCCAGCGCCGGAAAGGCGCCGCCCGGCCCACCTCGCGGAACGCCGCACTGCCGTCGAGTTGTGGAGGCGGTTGCCCCATGGTCCCAGAGCTTCAGGGTGTGCTGGTGTAGTTCTCAGCTGCTTCATATGCATTAGTTTACAAGTTTGTTTAAGCAAATCAATCATGAAACTCGATCCTTGCTCACTGATAACGCTTAATGGTGATCCAAACTTTAGGATCCACTCTTTTACAAACACTTTAGCTGTGGTTTCAGCACTTTGATCAGTTGCTGGTTCTATCAGACGATATCTGGAGAAATGATCTAATATGGTCAGTATGTATTTATTTCAATCGTTAGTATTCGGTAGGGCTCCATGAAGATCTAACTCAAAGCTTCGGAAGAGTTCACTAGTTCCTGGCAGTTCTTGTAATGGTGCTTAGTTCGTCCCGAATTGTTGGGTCTGTTGCAGAAATCACATTGCGAGACATACTCAAAAACGCCAGTATTACGATTTGGCCACCGATACTTCTCAGCTATCTTGATGTTTATTGCTTATTTACTCTAGTGTCCAAACAGTAAAGAATCGTGTTGTTCCTTCATGATTTGCTCTTGCATACCTTCCGGAATAATCAGACGAGTCCCTTTAATATTGGTTTTTTACAGGAATCCATCTATTTAGACGAACAGATGATCAGTTTTCCATGAATTGCATTGTGGATCTTCTTACTGGACTGTTTTTAATTCTTCCTCACGGTTTACATAAACACAGACACGAACTTCATGACTCATTGCATTAGCGATCACGTGCAGTAAATTAACGGTATCTCATAAGCGCAGGTTGAAATTGTGACGCTAGAAGACCAGTAACAGCGGATTGCCGGCCGCGGTGGCCGAGGGGACTAAGGCGCTACAGTCACGGTCTGCACGGCTACTACGGTCGGGGGTTCGAATACCCCCTCGGGCATGGATATTTGTGCCGTCCTAGTTCGTAAGTAGTTCATAAGTAGTTTGTAAGTTTAGGGACTGATGACCCCGTAGTAAAGTCCCATAGACTATAAAAACATTTGAACAGCGGATTGAAGCGGCTCATGTAAAGACAAGCAGCTATACATAATAACAAATACACACCGAATCTTCGGTGGAGCCTTTAGGAAGTTGTAAATGAAGTAATTTAGCGTTATTTGTTGTTATAATTAGTTTAAAAATGAACGTGAGAGATCTGAACGACTGAAAGTGTGAAACATGATTTTGGTAAGGATTTCGGTACGAGTACTCCACTGTGGCGTCGGAAGCACCAAATCGCCTTGAGTTCCGTCAGCATTCCGCGATAAGCGACACCCAGGTGCCACTGGATGCTGTCCGCTCGCTGCTACTATTGCGCCTCTTACATTTTGTAGGTTCACGTGAGTCACACGAATTACATATCCAGTTCTAAGGCAGTCTGTAATCAAAATGCCGGCCCCGGTGGCCGAGGGGACTAAGGCGCTCCAGTCACGGTCTGCACGGCCACTAAGGTAGGGGGTTCGAATCCCCCCTCGGGCATGGATATTTGTGCCGTCCTAGTTCGTAAGTAGTTCCTAAGTAGTTTGTAAGTTTAGGGACTGATGACCCCGTAGTTAAGTCCCATAGACTATACAAACATTTGAACAACAAACATTTGTAATCAAAATGCATGTGACTTTTACTTGAAAATAAATGAAAACAGTATTTTTAACCATATATTCACGTCGAGAAAATGTGGGAAAATTTAATCTTTGCAAGTACGATACCAATCAGTATCGGTCAATCAGAATACTTCGAAATTGGTCTAACAAGCTCCGAAATATGTTCAAAACTGCTAGAGAATATAAAAGACGAACTTAAAACATGTGTAGGTCTTTATGTATGTCGGTATCACGTTGAAAGTTTAACCCTTCAACAACCATACTTATTTATTTTTTACACTGAGTACCGCTTGGGACTATATGACCCCAAATAATTAACACTTTTAAAGTGGAAGTCGGAAAAGGAATAGAAAACTTAGTACAGTTTAGAATACTATTACAGAAAGTTCAGACAGATACATAAGGTAATGACTGTAGCGGATGTTTGACTACATTCCGGACAGGACGCCAACCAATACACAACTTAGCAATAATTCAGCACAGCCACCAGGGCATGGACCGACTACTCAAGTGATGCAGTAACCGTCACACTACCGACAAACGTGACCATGGACCATGGGCCAGAATACATTCACCTGTTCTAGATCTCGAAGCAACGTGAATATTAACCAGAAGAGGACGACACAGCCATCAGGGCATCGAACGACTACTCATGTGTTGCGACGAGTGCAGACCGTGACCACAAGACATTGACCAAGTTCATTCACCGACCTTCATATTCCTGTGCCATGTGGTTCACATACTTGGTACAACGATCGTATGGTCAGCCACCTTTCCGGAAGCTTCACAACATGAGCAGGACAATCAAATACCAAGAACAAGACAGATTCATTAGATAGTGTGCAGTCAGATGGTACGAAATATGAAGCAGTCACTCAGTAGTTTGGTGTTTCTGTTGACCGTCAGACAGTGATTGATTTACTCAGTCACTAAGCCACCGTGGTTCAAACCCGTGCAACATGACAGGTCCGCGCACGGTCGCTGTGGTGAGCTATCATCCAAAAGTGGTGTTTGAGTACAACAAGAAAGAAGATCGGAGGGCAAGTCACACTTACCCGGATGTCTGGTAAGGACGAATGAATACGGCCTTAGACATCACCTGAGAACTAGAAGCACGAGATCCAGCACCCAATAATGCGGAGTCTACAGGTCATCGGTTCAACCCTGTCTACAGACGTCGTGTCGTCCCGCCGGTCGACGGATGGTACAGAGGAATTGGGACGCATAGGGAAGTTAAACACACGGACACTGCACCCAAGGTATTATTTCAGAAATTATCGAGCTGGTGGCTGCGACAGCTACAGAATACACCGTTTTCTCCGTCCGGCGCGGGCGAATGGTAGAAACGACATCCGGCCCCCCGGCAGATAAATAGGAGCTGCTGCCTTACCTCTAGGGAGGTCGCCATGCAGCTAGAGATGGGCAATCCGCTCCTGAACTGATTCAAAGAGCCAGATCCTTCTAAGGAGCGAGTGATGGATGAATCCGAAAGAAAAGAGTGGTAGTTCATCCGTTCCGAAAAGTCCGTCTGGTGACAGCAATGAGCTGCATAAGCACCCCTTGCCACATACTTCAGAAGTATCCTAAACCCCTTGCCACATGGTTCACAAGATTCCTAAGCTACAAAATAAATTTGGTATAGACCATGTGCAAGTATAAAACTGCAAAAAATGAGCGCCTAAACACGTGCAGCGTCTCCGTGCTGCGAGTCGAGAATCGGTGAGTTGCGCAAGCAGCATGGTTCAGTGAGCGCGCGGCTCCCGACTCCCGCTGGCTCGCTGCTCCGCAGGACTCCGGCGATCGAGGCGATCCGACCACCAACTGAGTCCGTGAGTTAGCTGGTTCACCGGTTCACCTCTCCCCACCACTCTCCCAACTCCGCTCGCTTGTCGAGCCGCCCGTGTGGCGCACTGCTCACGGTTCCCTCCACTCCTCTGGCAAACCGCATGGCGCAGAACAAAGCGACTCCACGCATCACATTGTTTTCTCAACTCCTGGCGTTCTGATAAAGCTTGCAGCTCGCTTACAGATACGATCATCTGAAGCAACAGAAACCGTCATATAGACAAATGTTCTATTCCGAGTAGTTTTCGAGATAAAACGTATTTATTTAATGTTACTTTTATAACTTAATAACAGGAAATATGTAGTCTGTAGCAAAAACGCATTACTGTACAAAATTAAACTATATAAATTTTCCGCGAAAAAATTCCTACTCACTTTTTCTCTAAGACTTTTAGGTTGAATGAAGAGAACAACAGAGACAAAAGTCTTGTGCAATGTGCATTCTCTGTTGCTTAGATAGGTTTTGTATGATATCACACTGTTTCCTGACTTTATTGAGAAGTGTCCTGTATCAAATTATGCGTATTCTCTTCATCTACACCATTTTGGCACGTTGAAAACAATGACTATATACCGAATTAAAAAAATAACAATGGTCATTAATGTGCATTCTATTTCAGAAATCATTAAGTTTAGGGAATATGTCCATTTGAAATTTTTGCTGCTGGCGTCGAATCTTTGACAGTAACAACGAACTTACTTTGCAAGAGAGCGAGAGAAACACTAGCATGTCAATCGAGATGCGTGTAAAATTACGGATCTGTGTAATGTTTCATTAGGAATTTAATGTGTTTGGTACAGTGGGATGTCTGTGTTTTTGCAATTAAAAATAAACTATATTGGGAAGCACTTAAAAATAATTTGTGGTGCTCTGTATAGGAAACATATAAAACTTTGCACAAATAATAGGTGAAAGGATTGTAGTAACATGAACTAAAAATATGAGATGGAATGGAAATAGTACCAGCAACCGCAAAACTCCCAATTTAGGAGCCCAAAACGCTACCCCTGTATTACGCCGACTGTAATAGTGTCACTTCAGTTTTAAACGATTTAAAATGTTCAAATGTTTGTATAGCTTATGGGACATAACTATGGGGTCATCAGTCCCTGAACTTACAAACTACTTATGAACTAGCTAATTCTAAGGACGGCACAAATATCCATGCCCGAGGGGGGATTCAAACCCCCGGCCGTAGTGGCCGTGCAGACCGTGACTGGAGCACCTCAGTCCCTTCGGCCACCGCGGCCGGCTAAACGATTTACCTAATGATTTATGTCAGTGAGACTCTTTTCGTATTTAATCAGTTGCTGATGGTTTGTACTCACAAAAGAAAAACTCATTGATGGACTTTAGAAAGAGGTGATCGGTTCTATAAATAAATAAATAAATAAAAATAGCGGCCATCTTGTAGCGAGAATCTGTCGCGCTAATGTAGCACACCCAGCTGTGTCACCGAATGTCGCTGCTTATAGCTGCAGTGTCGCGTCGCTAAATGTCGCGCGCTGTCGCCCGCTTTGTCGCTCACGTAGGACACGGCCTTATTGCGCACGGCTCGTCTGCCGCGACAGTTGCCACGCCCTGCACGGGACTCTCGCGATATATCACGTCTCATTAAACTCTCTCAAACTACTCACTGGATAAATATGGAACTAGCATCATTCTGCAAAATATTGTATTTTTTAATAAAAATTTAAAAATAATCAATTTTTATTTTTCGAATTATTTCACCTGCAAAAATATGTAAATTCTATTATACCAGTTTTAATGTTTAATGTAGCTGTAATTCACAAATTTTAATTGTCGAAACTACTAAGGACTAACAATAAAATTATTACTCCTCTTTCTTCTTTCACAATATGGCCAAATCAGATAAATAAAGTACAGTTACAAAAGCAACGTGCCATCGTTTTAAGCTTTTTATCAGTTGGTGATTGGTGAGTCGGTGAATCATGAAACAGAACTAGTTCATCCCTGTGAGTGACTGTTTCTGATCCGATCCCTGAAAAGATCGGTTTTGCCCATCTCTACACACTGCGGACACCAGGCGCCTTCAACACACTCCACAGTTGATTCGGTAAAACACAAAGAGAATATCACTGTCTCTTAAAAGTTATTAAATAAATGACTTCAGTGGAGAACCGACGTTTTATTCACACCCTGAGCCAAGGAAGAACCCGCTTACATGCCCACACATAAGTTGAAACAACAAATAATCCAACCATATTAGAACCGGTATAACAAACAACATCACAAATAATTAATGAAACTTCGTTACCTACTGGACAAATTGTCAATATTTCAACTATAGTAATTATTAAGATATTGTAACATATATTACTAATGGAAACCTACTAAACTATGTATATTTGCACTTTTACATTTAGTCTTCTTCCTTTACCTATAAGATCCTTGCCTCTGAATCCATACATTTGAAACCGATAAATTCTTAATGTTGTTTATAACAGAGAAACATCTAATAGTTTCTGGATGATTTATACCCACATAACGTCCACACTGTCCACGTTATTTCTATCTTCACACTTCTACTAAGGGGGGAAGAGAAAGAGGAGAAATTTTGCTGTGCCGAGCTCTATTTTTCTACAAGGTGGTCGGAAATGCTCGTTACAACCTTTTAGGTCTTGTTGGATTAAGGATGTTTGTTAAGATTATGGGACTTAACTACGGGGTCATCTGTCCCTAAACTTACAAACTACTTATGAACTACTTAAGAACAAGGACGGCACAAATATCCATGCCCGAGGGGGGATTCGAAGCCCAGACCGTAGTGGCCGTGCTGACCGTGACTGGAGCGCCGCAGTCACCTCGGCCACCGCGGCCGGCTTTCTAGGTCTTGTAGAGGGTAGTGAGTACATAACATTTTTAATAGGAACCCTCACTCATACTTCAGGAATGTAATTAGGCGTGACCCAGTACAATTGTTGCAGTCAATTTGAAAATAATACTGAATCGTTCAATTATTACACTACTGGCCATTAAAATTGCTACACCAAGAAGAAATGCAGATGATAAATGGGTATTCCTTGAACAAATATATTATGCTAGAACTGACATGTAATTACATTTTGACGCAATTTGGGTGCATAGATCCTGAGAACTCAGAACCGAGAACAACAACCTCTGACCGTAATAGCGGGCTTGATACATCAGGGCATTGGGTCAAACAGAGCTTGGATGGCTTGTACAGGTACAGATGACCATGCAGCTTCAACACGATACCACAGTTCATCAAGAGTAGTGACTGGCGTATTGTGACGTGCCAGTTGCTCGGCCACCATTGACCAGTCGTTTCAAATTGGTGTGAGATCTGGAGAATGTGCTGGCCAGGGCAGCAGTCGGACATTTTGCGTATCCAGAAAGGCCCGTACAGGACCTGCAACTTGCGGTCATGCATTATCCTGCCGAAATGTAGCGTTTCGCAGGGTCGAATGAAGGGTAAAGCCACGGGTCGTAACACATCTGAAATGTAATGGTCACTGTTCAAATTGCCGTCGATGCAAACAAGAGGTGACCGAGATGTGTAACCAATGGCGCCCCATACCATAACGTCGGGTGATACGCCAGTATGGCGATTACGAATACACGCTTCCAATGTGCGTTCACCAAGATGTCGCCAAACACGAATGCGACCATCGTGATGCTGTAAACAGAACCTGGATTCATCCGAAAACATGACGTTTTGCCATTCGTGCATCCAGGTTCGTCGTTGCGTACACTATCGCAGGCGCTCCTGTCTGTGATGCAGCGTCGAGGGTAACCGCAGCCATGGTCTCCGAGCTGATAGTTCATGCTGCTGCAAACGTCGTCGAACTGTTCGTGCAGATGGTTGTTGTCTTGCAAACGTCCCCATCCCCAATATATACGCCAGAAACTCTGAAAGTATGGAATATAGATGTATCTCCGAGGAATCGAGACGTGGCTGCAGGATCCGTTACAGCCATGCGTATAAGATGCCTATCATCTCGACTGTTAGTGATACGTGGCCGTTGTGATCCAGCACGGCGTTCCGTATTGCCCTCCTGAACCCACCGATTCCATATTCTGCTAACAGTCATTGGATCGCGACCAACGCGAGCAGCAATGTCACGATACGATAAACCGTAATCGCGATAGGCTACAGTCCGACCTTTATCAAAGACGGAAACGTGATGGTACGCATTTCTCCTTTTTAGTCGACGCATCACAACAACTTATCACCAGGTTACGCCGGTCAACTGCTGTTTGTGTATGAGAAATCTGTTGGAAACTTCCCTCATGTCAGCACGTTGTAGGTGTCGCCACTGGCGCCAACCTTGTGTGAATGCTCTGAAAAGCTAATCATTTGCGTATCGCAGCATCTTCTTTCTGTCGGTTTAATTTCGCGTCTGTAGCACGTCATCTTCGTGGTGTAGCAATTTTAATGGCGAGGAGTGTAGTTGAGCATTTTCATTACAATTTACACTTTATGGTTTTACATTAGTCGACAACAACAAGAACCCAGAAGTTGATAACGGGAATTTCCGACCACCCTGTATATTAGAGATGTTTCCAGTTACAGAATAAATCAGCTTCTTTGATATGAAACTTCCTGGCAGATTAAAATTGTGTGCCGGAACCGGGACTCGAATCTGGAACCTTTGCCTTTCGCGGGCAAGCGCACTACCGACTGTGCTATCGCGACACGACTCACGATGCCGCCTCACAACTTTACTTCCGCCAGTACCTCGCCTCCTACTTTCCAAACTTCACAGAAGCTCTCCTGCGAACCATGCAAGACTAGCACTCCTGGAAGAAAGGATATGGTGGAGACATGGCTTAGCCACAGCCTAAGGGATGTTTCCAGAATGAAACTTTCACTGTGCAGCGGAGTGTGCGCTAATATGAAACTTCCTGGCAGCACAGTCTGTAGTGCGCTTGCCCGCGAAAGGCAAAGGTCCCAGGTTCGGGTCCCGGTTCCGGCACACAATTTTAATCTGCCAGGAAGTTTCATATCAGCGCACACTCCGCTGCTGAGTGAAAGTTTCACTCTGGAAACTTCTTTGATAGTTTTTTTTTTTTTTTTCAGTCGCGGTTGAACTCCAACCATTTACGAAAGTACTGAGAGCACTAATAACCAAAATATTATAAAAAAATTACCATGGAGTATCTTCTTATCATACGTTTTATGTTGTAGGTCTTAACTAACTTGTGTCTACATACTAACGTAGTTGCATTTAATGTAGGATTATAAAAGGATTTTCTACGTTGCCTTCACCTACTTCCCCTCTGAAATGCATAGTACTCAGCAATGTAGTTATCACTTTTGGTCAATGGTAGACAATTGTAGCTGATTCGTGAAGAGTAATGAAGCAGTTTAAGGTCTTCCTCTTGCATCGTAAATTTCCACAGGAACTACATGACGCTTGCTTTTAATGTTTTTTAGCAGAGTCATTTGCTTTCTTTGTAGTTACTTTGCCAATTGTCACATTTCTGCTAGTCATAGAGAAATCTTTTGTCAATTCCAATAGCATTTATTTTTCCTGATTTATTTCCCTAGCTGGTCGTTGCCCTTTGCTGTGAATAGCTGCAGCTTTGGAAATAGTAATTAGTGCTTTCGCAAGCTGCAGATATCTATATACCATACTTTCTGAGTTTCTGGCGTATATATTGGAGAAACAAACAGCTGCCCTTGAAATTTAACAGCTGTTCATCAACTTTAATATTCTCGTGTAGTTCTTAAGCATAGTGCAGTTTGTTTACCCACTGCTCAAATACATTCGTTACAGTAAATGAGGCCTACCATTCTGTTGCCGGTGTTGAGATTTGTCAAAGTGAATAATACCTGAGATTTCTGTAAAGCGTTTCCTAGCGATAAAACTATTGAAAATAGGTTTACCATGCTCTTCTTTACATGAATACCCCCTTTCCATTGTTACTTTTGTACACTCCTGCATGAATAAGCAGGCCAAGGAAACAATTACATTCTCCTCCTTCGAGATATGTCTACTTGTTACTGAAAGTAATATTACTTTCTTCGTTGCGACAGTTCTAAATTATCTGGAAAACACTGGGCTTCAAGAATAATTAAAATGCTGACTGCAAAATATTTACATTCCTAACACTATGCCTTATTGGACCTAGTGCCGTCTTAAAAATACTTCATTGTTTGCTGTCTTCAATGTAATCTAACAGGCTTTCTTCACCATGTTTCATTTCCATTTCTTGATCCCAAAACAATGAGATTACTATTTTGCATATTTACATACGTATCATTATTACTGTGACGATGTGGTATCTTAAGGGAGGCCAGCCGGCCGCGGTGCCCGAGGGGACTGAGGCGCGTCAGTCACGGTCTGCACGGCCACTACGGTCGGGGGTTGGAATCCCGCCTTGGGCATATATTTGTGCCGTATTTAGTATGAGCTAGTTCATACGTAGTTTGTAAGTTTAGGGACTGATGACCCCGTAGTTAAGACCCATAAGCTATACAAACATCTGAAACATCTGAAGGGAGGCCACAAAACAGGTCCATGGGCGGCCCGTTGTGTCGTGTCCAAACACAGGAGAGAGGAAAGGGACTTGTGGGTCAGTCTGCACGTCCCGAGCAGAAAGGAGTGAATGTAGAAAGTCAAGTAGTAGGCCTGTACGAGAGACGTGGATTTTGGCACTCGATAGTATAGTTGTGCCAGAGACTTCGGGAACTCATAGGTAAATGGAAATAAGTTTATTGTATTCCATCTACTACTACTACTGCACCGATGTTCAACATTAAAAGAAGCGAAAGGAAACATCTCTTGGCACAACAGAAAACAGTCTCCAGGTTCCATGGGGAAGAGCCTGATACAACTACCCTACCTAGCAGTAATACATGATGAGATGCATTCCCTGCGAGAAACAGACCGGTGACGAACGACACGGATCCGACACCCAACTTCTCTGATTGAGAACTCCTCGTTCGATGGGAAAACGGGGGTTTTGTTGAAGACTAGTGTGGACACACTATTTTCCCCACTCACCGGTGCCTAACAGTTTCTATCGGTCACCACTATGTTTCAACCAATCTAACTTGTGGGTAGCCATCTCCACGAGGCCTCTAGCAAACCATGTTTCCGCCCTGCCCCATCTGCCACTCTCTGGGTAGGGATGTGCGTTGTTTTTGCACTAACAAACTGCATACTTGGTAGCAATACTGTTCAGCTGAAGAGAAAACGTCACGGTGTTCCCTAGTACGGTCAACACCAACAATATTTATGCTCATTTGGCGACGCCTTAGGCTCCCACCAAATTGGGAGGCTGCTAACTAGCAGTTTTCCTCATTTATCCTTTCATGCTACATACGTTAAGACGTGCCTCTTGTCAACTACGTACTAATGTAACAACAGCGTCTAGACGCTGTCTGAAGTTAGCTGTTTATTCTCCGAAACCTGTACTCTGGGACGGTGGCTAAGGGCGTTTGCAGTTGCAAGGCTACTTCTGTACTGCTCACTTCCAGAAACCTATATACTTCCAATTTAGCCTGTTATCTGCGATGGTCTGTATTTCTTAGCTTGGAGTGCGCGCCCTGGCTTCACACAGCATCCCAGCAAATTGGCCGGCGGGCCATTCCTTTTCGTGTAACGGCACACTTGCTCCACCACACCGCTACGGGAACGTTCGAGGATTCAATTGCAGAGTTGCAACTTACACAGTAGAAACATCGCGCACGGAACACAAAGACCGGTCTGTATACGCTTGGGTGCCATATTATGTAATTCGAAAAACAGAAGCTATAGATTATTAAGAGCAGTATTGGACCATTAGCAACTGTTAGTTCAAATGGTAAAAAATTGAATGAAGTTTGTTTTACAAAACAATTATCCTTGCAAATTTGTGCGAGCTCATTGTTCCTTATAACTGAGGTATAGAAAGATAGTCAGTATGAAAACATACTCTGTTTAGAATGATATTTAGGGATGGAAGAAAATATCACAACTGCACGTAAAAAGAAGAAACAAAAAAGTCTTTAAAATTCTTGAATATCCGTCTCCAGATCGCTTTTATTTTCTAAAACATGACCGGTTTCGGGACAGCTGCCCATCTTCAGATCAAATTTTGAAGTTACAGAGTAACC
The DNA here is from genome assembly GCA_026315105.1 of Locusta migratoria. Classification (NCBI taxonomy): domain Eukaryota; kingdom Metazoa; phylum Arthropoda; class Insecta; order Orthoptera; family Acrididae; genus Locusta; species Locusta migratoria. Next base: position 191,066,591 of record CM048755.1, read on the forward strand.
TGTCCTGTGATGAACGAATGTTCACAGTCGTTACTTCGTTGTTCATCACAGGAGAGGTTACTCTGTAACTTCAAAATTTGATCTGAAGATGGGCAGCTGTCCCGAAACCGGTCATGTTTTAGAAAACAAAAGCGATCTGTAGACGGATATTCAAGAATTTTATTCATATAACGATCGCAGAAACTCCCTGGAGACTAATAAGTCTTGCTTTGACACATCTCTATCGATAGTGTCATGACTACAGTTATTGAAAAATAAATCACAAAGAGATAATTGTTTAATTCTTATTCGCAAAAGACGTATTAGAGTTTAATCTGGTACAAATTGTCAGCACACTGACAGGCGGAGGAAGTTTAACTGGTTACCATCACTCTTGGTGCCAAAGAATTGAGACTTACTTAATTCCATTAATCTTCCTCACACGTTATCTGAGCTGAACATGGATATAAGTTTTGCTATTTTATTATGAAGATGGGGAAACTATTCTCGGGAAAACCCTTTGTAGAGCTCCTGAACAGTTTTAAGGTAATGACACAGAAAATTGTCTTGAAAACGTTTCAGACAAGAGATCAATGGTTAGTGGTAGGCCTATCAGGAAAAACGATATGAGAACTGCTTCTGTGGTTATTCCAAACCTCAAATGAATTTGTCAACATTTATAATATCTTTAACTTAGGAAGTTGTAAAATTCTTGCTCCATAGTCCGTACACATAGCCGTCCATTATGGAATGCGGCGCTGTAGCGAGTACTTCCGACAAGTGGCGAGCACAGCCGAGGCAGTGCGAGGGCCGCCCAGGTTGAACATGTGCCATTTGGCATTCCGTGGCCGGCCCTGGTCTATGCAAATGCAAATGAAAATGATCTATCTGGTGAGTCTAGAAGCCAGGATCCTTTGTTTCAGAGTCCAAAACCACACCTTACTACTGCTGTGTTACAACTTATCGTTTGTGATATAATAATAAGTATTATCATTACAACTGTCCTCCTCGCTGACCACCGATGCAAGGGGACCGGGTTCGATTTCCGATTTGTCATCATCATCGACACCCAAGTCGCCGAAGTGGCGTCAATTGAAAGATTTGCACAAGGCGGCCGAACCCGTATGGAGATATCCCGGGCACGAAAAGCCATACGATCATTTCATCATTACAGCTTCTGTAAACGAGTAGTATACTTTATATACTGACTTGAAAACATTCTGATTTGCGATGTAATCAAATTCAGCTATAACATACAGCAATTATCCAGATTCTTCAATTGATTCACTGCCTCCAGATATAATGGCATCCATCTCTTAATCCCCATCTGATGAAATATCTCTTAATTCCTCTTCTTCATTCAAAATTGCTTTTATTTCAGTAGTACTCGAAACCTATCTACTCAGACTGTAATTTTACCGATCGCTGACGAAATAAGCTAACAACAGAGGCAATACTATCAAAAGCTGAGGAACGAAAACGTAACAGTGAGTCGAAAATAAGCGGGAAATGTTAGTTTCATTGCTGCGGGTGTTTCGTGTAACACCTGTTCAGCTTAAAAGTGATCTATCTGTTTTCAGATTCTTAGATTAGAGAAATTAAAAATAATGTGTTGGGTCATATTGAACACAGTAGAAGTCTGTGCGAAATCTATTAATAAATATTTTTGTGGTGTAAATATTATACTGAACAAAACATCAATGCACACAACTGAATCAAAGAAAGTAAGAAATTTTGAAAACTTTCTTATGAAAAACGAAGAAAATATTTATTTCAAATAAGCTTATTGGCTCATATTGATCTCAGCGGTATTAGCAGTATTAAGTAATTAGATTTACCCATATTTTAAATACAAGCAGTTACAACGCTTCAACTTTTAGATCTCCTTCAGTTTAAATGAGTCATTTGCATTAGACTGTAGTTATGGATAATAGCCTAAAATTTGGGAGGTGCGTCCTTTAATCCTTCTTATACAGGGTGAATCACCTAACACTTGCACCGCAAATATTGCGAAAACGGAAAGTGCGATTGATGTGCAGTTTTCACAGAATGGCTCAGTAGTCATGGGCTCGTATTTTGTCCTTAGGGTAGTTTATCTTAGTTTAAGTAGTTTTTAAGCTACGGACTGATGACCACGGAGTTTGGTCCGATAGATTTACAAACTTCTGTTACATCGTGTCCTTTACAACGCCGTTGTATTCTTCCATCACCGGCCCTGAGACGTTGCGAAATTCTTTCCCGATCACTTCTCCCGAATCTGATTTCCATGATTGCCTTGTCGCCATTACAATTTTCTTTCTGATAATTATTGTTTCCACTAAGAAAACTGCAATTCCCCTTTCGAAAATTATTATTCCCACTGTGAACGTTGCCATTTCCATAGTATGGCTTAAATATCTACGCCTGTTCCATTTCCATAAATTAAAAAGAATTCATAAATAGAATAGGTCGGGCTGTGAACTACATTGCATTGTATATTAACCGATTATCGTCGTTTGAGCAGAGTAATATCAGTTTAAGCTCCCAGTCGACGTTTTGTGTGCAATAATTTACGCAATTAATGCACGCAACACTCCCGCATTGAACCATAAATTTAATTGTAGCTTGCCCCGTTTAATGACTCAGTCTGTATTTTCGTTTGCTTCGCTCAACTACAGAATTTGTTCATTAAACACCTTTCAAACATATCATAGGTAGTAATCACTTCACTGTTTGAATTAGCCCATGACTGGCTCCATGTTCTAAGTGTCGTTTTAGAAATTTTATTTTATCATCCTCAGACATACGTCCAGATGTGACAAGAAGTCTCTGATGAGGTATACGCCCATTTTTCAAAAATGGGGTCATCAGTCCCTAAACTTACAAACTACTTATGAACTAGCTAAGACTAAGGACGGCACAAATATCCATGCCCGAGGGGGAATTCGAACCTCCGACTGTAGTGGCCGGCCCATTTTTCAGTTTTAGTTATTAGTCAGTGCTATTAGGGGCGCTGTAGGAATATAAAGGCCACAGGTGGTGATGCGGCTGTTCACTTATTGACACGTTTCGAAATAATCATGACCAGAAACTAAGCCTTGGGTACACTAGTAGTATAGTTCAGGTGGGTCATGATGATATACGATTAGTTTGAAACTTTACCCCAGGCTGCGATTCTGATGATGATTATTTCTAAACGCGTCAATAAATGAACAGCCGCATCAGCAACTATGGCCTTCATTATTCCTATAGGGCCCGTAATAGCACTGTCTAATAGCTACAATCAGACATACCTGTCATAAAAGAATCTCTACACGCAGCCAGAAAATCTACAGGGTGATATTTTCTATCATACACAAAACATTTTGTGATTCCCTCGAGAAACCACATTGGCGGCGCGTCCTATGTGTTCATTGGTTCAGTGAATCCCTAGAAAAAAGCTCGTGGTGAAAAAAGTAAATAAATAAATAAGTGTTTTTGAACTATCATTCTTCGTTTCGTTCTATCAGATCATTTTATATGTACAATGTATTTTTATCGCGCGAGAAACGTTTTACGTCAAGGAGACAGCTCGTATACGAGTCGTAACGCGATCGCTTAATATTCCGCCGTGGTCACAGCGTTGCAATGCGCATGCGCGGCTGATTTTCAAATTGTCATCTGAACCCCCTGGGGGCAGCATATGGGCGTTCCTGCGCCAGGAAGGGGCGAGGGGAAACGCTGCTTTTAACATTGGTGTTGGAACTGGTAGAGACACCAGCTCCTGGCTACTTGAGCTCTGGCGGTTACGCACGAATGGTCCCAAAGCAAAGAAACTGGAGCTACTGCGCAACTTGCTTTGCACATGTGCAAATCCCCCATGAAGGAAACATCTACCCTTAATATATATATTGGCGCATTGAAGATGTATCAAAAAGACGTCATATTTGGTAAAATATCTTATAACTATAAATTAAAGACACATCAACTGTAAAAGCCTTCAGAAGGTCAGACCATGAATAATAATGAAGCACTATTTTGCACCAGGCAAGAAGAGCCGTGTGGTTAGCCGCATCGCGCTGTGTTGTCGTAGGTATGGGTTCGGGACCGAGTGCAGGCACTTTGTTTTAAACCCAATCTTGTTTTTAACAGATACGAGGACAAAAATAACTTTTGTATTGTTACTTGCCACACACCTTTGGACGCTTTTGCGAATGTGTCGCGATTTTGAGAGTAAATGACATTAATAATCTTCTTTGTAACAAATATTTAACTGTTTGAAAAGAGGTGGGGGAGAGCAGCATTTGTGCATGCGTAAGTTATCTGGCGCTTCGGCTTACAGTGTCACGTGACATGAAAGTAGCTTGTCTCTTCATCGTAACAGATTCATTTCGTTACAGTTACTTAACACTGTAGTCAGTTAATTACTGTGTTTTTGTATTCATGCGCATATTCATATGTTCTGGGTGTTTATTATCAGAGAAAAATGAACGTTTAGCATCTTTTAGAAACAAATTAGCTATAATTTACAACCGATCACTCAGCGAAAGATCCGTACCCAAAGACTGGAAAGTTGCCCAAGTTACTCCAATATTCAAGAATGGCAATAGGAGTGATCCCCAAAATTACAGGCCAATCTCATTGACGTATACCTCTCATTGACGTCGATTTGCAGTAGAATTTTGGAACATATACTTTGTTCGAATATTATGAACTACCTCAAAGAGAACGACCTATTAACCAATAGTCAACACGGATTCAGAAAGTATCACTCTTGCGAAACACAGCTTCCCCTTTATTCACATGAAGTGTTAAGTGCCATCGACAAGGGATCTCAAATCGATTCCATATTTCTGGATTTCCGGAAGGCTTTTGACACTGTACCCCACAAGCGGCTTCTTATGAAATTGCGTGCTTATGGAATATCTCCCCAATTGTGCGATTGTATTCACGATTTCCTTTCAGAAAGGACACAGTTCGTTGTAATTGACGGTAAGTGATCGAGTAAAACAGAAATGATATCTGGCGTTCCACAGGGAAGTGTTATAGGAATAGCTCCCTTAGATTGTTCGCGGATGATGCTGTCGTTTATCGGTTAGTGAAGTCAAAAGAGGATCAAAAGCAACTGCAAAGCGATTTAGACAAAATTTCTACGTGGTGCGAAAATTGGCAATTGACACTAAATAAAGAAAAGTGTGAAGTAATCCACATGACCACTAAAAGAAATCCGCTGAACTTCAATTACGCGATAAATCAATCCAAATTCCTAGGAGTTACAATTACGAACAACTTATACTGGAGAGAACACATAGAAAATATTGTGGGGAAGGCGAACCAAAGGTTACGTTTAATTGGCAGAACGCTTCGAAGCTGCAGCAGCTCCACCAAAGAGACTGCCTACATCACACTTGTGCGTCCTCTCCTGGAGTACTGTTGCCCTTTGTGGGACACTCACCAGGTGGGACTGACGGAATATATTGAGAAGGTTCAGAGAAGGCTAGCTCGTTATGTTTTATCACGTTACGGGGGGGAAAGCGTCACGGAAATGTTGCACGAATTGGGGTGGAAATCATTAAAAGAAAGACGTTATTCATTGCCGCGTGATCTGTTTCCGAAGTTTCAATCACCGACTTTTACTTCTGAATGTGAAAATATTTTGCTAGCACCCACCTACTTAGGGAGACCTGACCATCCCAAAAAATAAGAGAAATCAGATCGAAAACGGAACGATTTAGGTGTTATTTCTTCCCGCGCGCTATTAGAGAATGGAACGGTAGAGGAAAGTTATGGAAGTGGTTAATGAACCCTCTGCCAGGCACTTAAATGTGATTTGCAGAGTATCTATGTAGATAGATGTAGATCTAGTGTCACATAAATAAGCTTGGTAGGCCGACGCCTCAGCTCGAGTTGAAGCAAGCGTAAGCAAGGCGAGGTAAGACATTCTGCAGATTTTTAACGAAAATATATCTAGAAGGGGGGGGGGAGGTAGGCGCTATCCCCCGACCCCATTCGCAGAGGGGTGCCAAATGGTCTCTTTGAACGTCGGGTGAGGCGATGGGGAGGGGGACACCGAAACGTAACATCGACGCGTCGAGTGGGGGCGGGAAGGGGGCGGTGGCGCCAATGTCGACATCCGGCACTCAAAGAAGTGAACCCCCAATCATCTAAAGCACCAGCCACCACTGGGAACCATGTTACATTTACAATACAGTACATTTGACTAGAAACTAAACTACTCATCTCTGTGCATACATCTTCTATCTGATGCTGTAATATATATTCCCACTTTCATGTGTTTCTTATTTTGTTTTATCTGATTTTAACAGTCCACTACCCCAGTAATCAAACTGCTTACAGAATTAGTGGTCGCTATTTCAAGAACATTTTGCCTCTGTACACATTTGATTACACTGCTTCGAAGTTCGGAATGTAACTTTACCACTTGTTCCCTGAAGTCTTTTTATAAAGCGATAACTTTCTCTTTCACCAAGCCGATCTCTTCTGAAATTTTCGCAACATCTGAGCTAATGCCTTTTTATTTTGTATCCGCTGTTCCCTATTTCAGATGTAATCCCTTCTGCATCTGATTTTACACCCTCACTATTTGCGTTGAATTCAAACTTCATATAACCAATACCTGTTTGAACAACAGGATTCTTTAGATTTACATTACCCATATCTATCTGAATATTGTCAGTTTTAAATTTCACATTAAGTATATCTACATTCATCTGCATTAACTGGCCCATTGCATCCTTCATTTCAACATAATCTCCAATTGATCTTGGAATACTAGTCCCACTTAGAGTTTCCCAGTTTACGCTAACCTTCCAGATTCAAGGCTAACGGACCCAATAACGATCTGAGTTCAGCACACATTAGATAATTGGTCAACCACCGACAATTCCTGTCCTGGCAGAATTATTGCATATTTAGAGATTAGTCTTGTGTAGTTCGCGAACGAACTAGTTCGGAAGAGCGCTCCCACAGACGAATTCGCGAACTAGTTAGCCCCCTCCTTTTCCGAAGACTGACGGGGAACAGCGAGAGGACGCGAGAGCGCGCAAAATCGCGTGATTCCCTTCTGCCAGTTACCTTCATTTCGAGCTGAGATGCAGCTCAGATGTAATTTCATAGTTGACTACCACAAGAAATCTATTTTTAAAATAAATTACTACGAGTACTCTGTATGCAAAGTAATTGAATACCATTGTATCACCCATTCGTATAAATAACTGGTTTATTTTCCTAAGTATTTGATGTCAAATTGCCCAAAAATACGGGTAATAGCACACGCTTTGGCAACACTGATTCGTTATATAAAAAAAGCTGTTACAAGAAAAAAGAGCTCTTTTTTAGTAGCGGTAGCAAAAGCCAAAAAGAGCGGACAAACTAGAAGCAGCGGACGAACTAGGAGCAGCGGACGAACTAGGAGCAGCGGACGATTATGCCAAACGTATCTCGCTTCATAGTTCGTTGGATTCTTTTCCGAAGACCGACGGGCAATAGCGAGAAGGCGCGTAGCAGAATTAAAAATCACGTGTTTGCCTTCTGCTGACGACTCATTTCGAGGTGAGCGTCTGCCTGCTAGATTACATAGTTCAGTGCTACAAAATTTCTGTTGTGATTTGTTCTGCACTGTGCAATATCTAATAAATTCCATAATGCCAAGATATAGAGATAACTCTAAACTTAAACGCGAGAAATTATCCACAAACTGTTTCTTTTGGTTTGCGTGATATCGTTAGCGGCTCAAGCAGCAAGCGCATGAAGCAGCTAGGTGGGGGGGAGGGGGAGGAGACTTCCCCCTCCACCTGCACGCGCAGACCACGCCTTTCAGCCGTAACTGGGAGCAGACGAACTAAAAGAGCGAAGTAGTTCGCGGCAGAACCGCGAATTAAAGTGCGCGCTCCCGATCGCGAACTATTATGCGTAAGTGTACCTGGTACTTCTACCATCCAGGTTGGTACTTAACGTTTGAGCCATGCAGCTGCCTGCTGCTCTGGATCCGTTGAACTCTGCAGCTCAGCCGAAAACTCGTGGATCGGCCGTTGATACCGCCGCCGCAGCGACGCCTCCTGTGCCTGAGCCGCTCTGTGCGCCTGCCAATACGTCGCCGCCCGCCGCAATTGACTGCCGACCGGACTCCGCATTCCACACGTACTTTTCTTTCTCGACGTTATGCGCCTATCTCCCTACCTAATTATTCTTGCCAATCCTCATACATGCTTCCGCTGAAAGACTCGCATGCTCAGAGCCCCCAAACAAAACACTTATTATGCAACAGGTTTAGGACATGCATCAGAAATAATTGTAAGGTGTTAGTATTACAACAGAAATTCTAAAGGAATTATATTCATATCCGGGATGAGAAAAAAACCACCTGCAACTTTACGTGCCTTCTCATGTTGGCCACAGTACATTGTATTGGCCAAACAAAACATACACGACTATACTCCATTCACCGAAACGAGAGAGGTACTGTAAACACAGCAAGGCGCGTGACCACAGCGCTGCCGTCGAGGGGTGTACAAGGCAGGGGGCACAGTCAACGTGGCCATCTCAATTGCAGGTGTGAGCTCGTTAGTGCATGTTGTAAAGCGGCGATTTCAGGATCTCTTAACTTCATCTTTAAAGACGCTTGAAAGACTAGTTGACCCTCGAGAAGTGGTTCTAAGGTGTTCTTCCTTGGCTTGCAGTTATTATCGTAGAAAAGAAAAAGTTTCCAGTGCGAATTGCAATAAGGACGAAATATCACAGTGGCTAAAATCTAAAAACCTCGATTTTGAAGACGGTATGTTGAAAAAATAACTTTTAGATATATTTCAAAATTACAGAACAGCGCACAACGAATACGCGATAGATGAAATGGCGAATAATGCTGGGAAAACTGTTCATAGAATTCCTCCGTACCGCTGTGTATTAAACGTCATCGAGTAAGTCTGGGCCAGAATCACAGGCTATGTTGCAACGAAAGACAAAACAAACAAAATGCCGGAAGTTAAAGAACTACAAGAAAGAGTAAAAACAGTGACTGCATAAGTCACTAGCTCAACACTTTAAAATATTAAATAGAAAAGTTATAAACATTGAGTCACCTTGTTACTATTTATCAGCGCTACAAATAGTGTATTAAATAAAGAAATAAACAAGCCTGCGTTCATGAGCTTGACCGCTCACACTATACAATATTTACGTAAATTCACAGGCAAAATAGACAATTATTGATCAAATAGACACAATAACAGCGACGTGGTGCAGTCCGGGCGGTCCTTGGTGACGGGATCCAGGTCCACTGTTCACCGGTGGCATCGTGGAGTCAAGGCGCTCCACGGCGGGTTGCTATGGCGACCGACACATGCCGGTTGGCTCTCAGCCATGTTCGTGAGTGGGCGGCCTGGCCTGCCAAGATGCTCCGCTAGCGAGTGTTTACTTCCGCGTCGCGTCGTTGCGTATTACGTCTGGTGTCTGTCTTCCGTTAACCCTTAGCTGGGAACACCCATTATACTTTCATTTCTGGGAACGCCCGCCTCCCAGTCTACCATGACGTTACTTCACGTGTTTTCAGTGTTTGTTTTCTTTTAAATAATCTATTTTTGTTTTATTGCTTCTTAAACTACTTTTACGCTTTGATGTGTAATAAAAATCAATTTAAGTAAAATAATTGTTAATTAAGTACAAAAGGCACAAGATAAACAACAATAGCATACAGCAACATGCCATGCACATTTGTGATTCGCATTTGTTACACGGTTTTTTCGAACATTCTAAGCAAGTCGCGATCTCACATTTGATACATTTATAGTTCTACATCTACATCTACATGGGATACTCTGCAAATCATATTTAAGTGCCTGGTAGAGGGTTCATCGAACCACCTTTATACTATTTATCTCCCATTCCATTCTCGAATAGCGCGCGGGAAGAAAGAACACGTGAATCTCTCCGTTTTATCTCAGATTTCTCGTATTTTATTCTGATGATCATTTCTACCTATGTAAGTGGGAGTCAACAATATATTTTCGCATTCGGAGCAGAATGTTGGCAATTGGAGTTTCGTAAGCAATAAGCGCCGTTTTTGTAATGATTCTGAGCTTACATCTACCTCTGAAATGAATGAGAGACTCATCAATGCAGGCTGACATTCCGATTTCGTAATTTTTGATTAAGAGGGACGAAATGGCTGCCAGTGGATCTGATTGTTCTCTCTCTTTTCTTGTTTGTGAATCGTCAAACCACAGAGGCATTACCAAAATTTTACACCTCTTTTCAGACATTGTAGCCCGCAAAATAGGACGCCCCATGGCACACGTTAAAAATAGAGAAGTAATGTCTTCCTTAGATGACTTAAATATTCCCGATAATACCAAAAGGCCAAAAGTGCTGAGAGCTCTTCTTTTGTCGTTTGCCTGTACAATATACTCTCAGGTTGTTGCAGTTTTTGTCTAGCATTTTTAAGTTTTGAATTTGTATTAATTACAATATTCTCTATTATATCTCCAGTAAAAAAGGCGCCAAATTTCTTCAGGGTCGGGATTTCGTAACCTTCGCGCTTACACTTTAGAGTAGAAATTCTACCTCTTATAATGTATGACGTCGAACGGCTGTTCCTCGGGACGAGTGCCGTTAAAGACCAAGATATACAACTCCTTTCTACCATAATAAGTTCGAGCCTTCCGGAATATTCTTCATATGATTATTGTACTAACGGCCTAGTTCCGATAATACGAGCCGCGGCGGAGTGGCCAAGAGCATTGAGGGGCTATGCTCCGATGCGCGATGCTGTTCCCCTGGAGGGTTCGAATCCTCCCTCGGGCATGGATGTTTGTGCTGTCTTTAGTATTAGGTAGGTCACAAGTAGAGTGAACCTTTCACTCTGCAGCGGAGTGTGCGCTGATATGAAACTTCCTGGCAGATTAAAATTGTGTGCCGCAGCCTGGACTGGAACCTGGGACCTTTGCCATTCGCGGGCAAGCGCTCTACCGACTGAGCTATCCCGACACGACTCACGATGCCGCCTCACAACTCCACTTCCGCCAGTACCTCGCCTCCTACTTTGTAAACTTCACAGAAGGTATCCTGCGGACCTTGCAAGACTAGCACTTCTGGAAGAAAGGATATGGTGGAGTCATGACTTAGCCACAGCCTAAGGCATGTTTCCAGAATGAAACTTTCACTCTTCAGCGGAGTGTGCGCTGATATGAAACTTCCTGGCATATTAAAATTGTGTGCCGGTACCGAGACTCGAACCTGGGACCTTTGCCTCTTTGCCTTGCAAGGTTCGAAAGAAATGTTCAAATGTTTGTTAAGCTTATGGGACTTAACTACGGGGTCATCAGTTCCTAAAATTACAAACTACTTATGAACTAGCTAAGACTAAGGACGGAACAAATATCCATGCCCGAGGGAGTATTCGAACCCCCGACCGTAGTGGCCGTGCAGACCGTGACTGGCGCGCCTCAGTCTCCTCGGGCCGGCCGCGGTGGCCGAGGTGACTGAGGCGCTGCAGTCACGGTCAGCACGGCCACTACGGTCGGGGGTTCGAATCCCCCCTCGGGCATGGATATTTGTGCCGTCCTTAGGATTAAGTAGGTCATAAGTAGTTTGTAGGCTTAGGGACTGATGACCCCGTAGTTAAGTCCCATAAGTTGTACAAACCTTTGAACCTTTTGAGTCTCCTCGGCCACCGCGACCGGCTGCAAGGTTCGCAGGAGAGCTTCTGTGAAGTTTGGAAAGTAGGAGGCGAGGTACTGGCGGAAGTAGAGTTGTGAGGCAGCATCGTGAGTTGTGTCGGGATAGCTCAGTCGGTAATGCGATTTCCCGCGAAAGGCAAAGCTTCCAGGTTCGTGTCCCGGTTCCGGCACACAATTTTATTCTGCCAGGAAGTTTCAGTTCACAAGTAGTTTGTAAGTTTAGGGACTGATGACCCCTTACGCTTAACAAACATTTGAAAAAAAAAGTTCAAATGTTTGTAAATCTATCGGACCAAACTTTTTTTTTTATCTGGTAGATCTATGATTTGAGGTCGTCGTTCATTTTGTTCGTTGAATGGTTGGCTCAGCTATTATATTGCAGAGGGCGTTTGGCCCCCTGGCCGGGCGCGCTGATCCACGGCGCCCGGATCGCTCGGCTACTCCACCGCGGCCAAACATTTGAACGTTTTTTTCGATACTACGACACTCAGTCCTCGACATATGGCTACCTGCGGAGGGTCTCGGCGAGTTTCGGGGTCTACTAGGAATTAACGGCCTCCAGTATCAAAACAAAGACTCAGTAGCCGCATGTGACGCGGGTGTTCCCAGACAAGGGTTAACACGACGCAGGCATATTGCCTAGCAACCCTTAAAGTGTCCTTAATTGCCGTTCATGCGAGACCCGATGGTCATGAAGTTGTAACGTTCAAGAAATTCGTTTAGATCCTCTGGACGTTATTGAGATACACTTTTTGATTACGAGTAGTGCCGTTTATATTAAAATGAGAACTGCTTAGGTGTACAAGGATGTTATTCGCAGACATGCCAATGGACTTCAGTTAAATTTTTCTTTCCTGAAAGAATTATGAACAACGCCATTTTTCTCGTAGAGATTTTCCATCTTTTCTTAAAGACAACTGACAACATTACTTTCTCACACTGAATACTTGTCAGCCATTGTTCACAGACGCCTTAAGCTTGAAAATTCACTAACTGGAAACAAGTACTCACGTAATAAACTCAGCACAGACAGTGTAAGGATCTGGCGCACACTCACTGGAGACAAGTGCGGGTGACACAGAAACGCTTTCAGGCTGCTGGTTGTGGTTGGCAGGAGGGGTTCGCACACCACAGGGAGGCGCTCGACCACCTGCCACCTCACGGCTCAGCCCCTCCCCTTCCCTTATACCACATCACAAGTGCACAATGCACCCCCTAACACTGCATAAGGCTATTGGTGTCGTACAGACATTTTTATTCCATTGCAATCCACAGCAATCTACTTTACATTTTAATTTCACTAGTTGACCCCTGCGATTACTTCGCACTCTATCCTGATCAGTCACAGATAGGTAAGATAGTAATGGAGAAAAGGCTTGCTTGAACAAGGTGAACAATTCCAACAGCTGTTGTGCATCGACATGAGTAACAGAAGCCGGCCGCGGTGGCCGAGGTGGCCGAGGTGACTGAGGCGCTCCAGTCTCGGTCAGCACGACCACTACGGTCGGGGGTTCGAATCCCCCCTCGGGCATGGATATTTGTGCCGTCCTAGTTCGTAAGTAGTTCATAAGTAGTTTGTAAGTTTAGGGACTGATGACCCAGTAGTTAAGTCCCATAAGCTTAACAAACATTTGAACTTTTTTTTTTTTTTTTTTTTTTTTTTTTTTTTTTTTTTTTGAGAAATAGAAATCTCGTGCTAAACTACGTTAACTGTAAAAGGTGTCGTGCCTGTTAGTTAAATTAAATTATTTGTGTATTTTTCGTCGTTACATAGACATGTATAACCGAAATCATGTGATAAACTAAGCTTGTATCAAAGAAGGTCTTTGGCTTGCAAAAGGATCTAAACAACTGCAAGACCTGTCGTTCCTGTTAGTTAAAATTCAAATGTTCAAATGTTTGTATAGCTTATGGGACTTAACTACGGGGTCATCAGTCCCCAAACTTACAAACTACTTATGAACTAGCTAACACTAAGGACGGTACAAATATCCATGCCCGAGGGGAGATTCGAACCGCCGACCATAGCGCCCGTGCAGACCGTGACTGACGCGCCTCAGTACCCTCTGCCACCGCGGCCGGCTGTTAGTTAAACAGATTGTCAATAGACGGCACATTCTACATTGCTTTTATATCGCCAGTGCAAACTAAGTAGATATTTGGCTCAAAAAATGTTCAAATGTTTGTATAGTGTATGGGACTTAACTACGGGGTCATCAGTCCCTAAACTTAAAAACTACTTATGAACTACTTACGAACTAGGACGGCACAAATATCCATGCCCGAGGGAGGATTCGAACCCCCAAACGTAGTGGCCGTGCAGACCGTGACTGAAGCGCCTCAGTCCCCTCGGCCACCGCGGCCGGCATACTTGGCTCAGTAACTGATGGTAGCAACCGTATATATCTTCCATTATCCACCGTTCACTGGGTATCAGCTTAGAAGGCACGAACAGAACAATCTTTTCAAAATAAACGTTTTTTTTTTCTTTTTTTTGTGAAAACAAGAACTTTATATGTGTATTTTTCGTCATTATTGGAGAACTAAACCTTGAAAACGATATCTCAATCATTAATTTTGGATAAGTAATAAGGGAGATATGGCGTACCCACAAAAAATGAGAATTAATATATATGATAGAATAAAAATTCGATTTTCAAGAATTTGCTAATTGTGCTTTTCCATAGCTCGCAAAATATTGATCATAGATAAATTATTAAGAGGAGTTTTTAAAGTAAATTTAATGCAGTTTAATTTTGTTCTCTTGCACGTTTTCAAGTCATTTGAGAAAAACGTAAAAAGTGTACCTTTAAACGCCCACCCACGCTCGAGCTCACACCCCAGAGGTCGGGACTTTTCGTACGTCGTTACTAACGTTCTCTACTACTGTACAAAAATTTGTGACTACACAACTTTTTCCCCTCTTCGCTATTTTTCGGTCTTCGTTGACTGGACTACCAAGTCTAAGACCAATGTTGTGAATTGGATCCGTTGAACATGCCATACACTATCTTTCTGGACCTATTGCAAAATCTGATGTTGACTTTTGGACTTATTTCACGGATTGCCATTATGTCGTTGAACGTCACCCGGAATAGAGACAAAACTCCTCAAACTTGCTTCTGAGGACCTTCCACTTTCTGACCCGTTCCTAGCATGTGTTTAATCAAGAGAAGAATTTTAACTGTTTTACTGGCCATACTTGAAATGTTCAGTAGTATACACATACTACCAAAAGCCGTGACTAGCCTAACCTAACCACGGGCATAGGAGACTACTATACAAAGTTCACAGAACTACTATATAAAAATACAACGTACATAGAACTACTATGTAAATAATAATAAAAATAAAAATATAGAGCCGTTCGTTGTTTGGTAGGTATACCACACATTAATCTTACTTTTCCTTGTTTGTATTTCCTTACTAGCTGAAAATCCAGCTTTTCCCGGGTATTTATTTATTTATTCCTGCCATTTTTCATGTATATATTCATTTGTGTAAGGGCTGTATGTCTGTAAAATCTCTTGGGAATACAATTTGTAGTAAAGAAGTAATAGATTAAATCTTGGTGCGCGATGAGGCGGTTTTTCATGAACGTTAATGTTTATGTGCTCATATCTCATGAACTACATGTCGTACTGAGATACAATTTAGAAGGTACACTCAACTATATTCGTGTATACTCTCTGTAAAATTTCCCGTCGCTACAATTTGTAGTGTTCAAATTATAAATTGTAACGTCATATCGAGAGTCGTAGTTTTACTCCATAAACAGCGGAAAAGTAGCAAGCGAGAAACTTTTTTCCTTTCATCATTTTACTATGGTTGCCAGCGAGAAAAAGTTTAATAAAGGTTTAAAATTATGTTTATAGTTTGTTGCAAGTTACTAAGTACTGTCATTCTCATACAGTGTATTTCGAAAGACTCGCCGCATTATATGGCATTTTTTGCGATTTCTATTGGTTATGACATAATATCATTTGAACCATGTGCCGTAAGTGATTCTTAACCATGCAGCAATTGTTACCTCATGGTAAGGAATGTGTGTACCAAATTTGGTTGAAATCGGTCCAATGGTTTAGGAGAAAACGAGCAGCATTGTCGCAAAATGCAGCAGTTTTTCGCGCATCTCATTGTTTATGACGTCATATCTCGTGAACTATATATCGTATGTGATTCTTACACTTACGGCGACCGTCCTCATGGATTGAAGCTTATGTGTACAAAATTTTCTAAGGATTGGAACAAAACTGTAGATTTGTATGCAACACGTACAAACATACGGACACTTTGCTTTATATATTAGATATAGGCAGATTCTTGGGGTAATTTTTGACAGGTGTCAGCACCTGACGAATTTAAGGATCCATTTTTTTTTTTTTTTTTTTTTTTTTTTTTTTTTTTTTTTTTTTTTTTTTTTTTTTTTTTTTTTTGGTGAAAGTGGCAGTGGCAAAATTTTATTTCCCTTTTCGCTTGGGAGAAGTTAGGACATAAAACTAATAAAAACATAAGGAGAAAAAAGCACAGGGCGTGCACTCCACGCTGGCTACTGTAGCTCCGACCCATGACGATGACGACGTGTGGCACAGACTGGGCGGCATGTTGCTACTCATCTGTGACCAACCATGACAAGCTGGTTGGCAGTCTTTAAATATGCTATCCCCCCCCCCCCCCCCCCCACTGAATGGGCTCTGGATCCTTCTAGATATGGTCAGCTCGTCCAGGGTTGATGTCCGCGTGCTGTTGCGTCATGTGTCAGACAAGTCTGGCAGTTTCAACATACGGCTGGGGCTTCTATTCATATAGGCGTCTGATACTGCTAGGCGACTGGACAACTTCTCTGCGTCTCTCATTGTGGCACTGTGCCGGATACTGCAACACCTACATAACTTTTTTCAATCTAAATTATTTACGGTGTAATTTAGACTTTTCGCTAGTATTTCCTACAAAATTTTTCTACCACAACACTCCTCACTTGTTTGAAGAATTCGTCCTCGAATTCTATTAAAATCTGAACACTGTTTCCACCACTTTCAATATCCCACGAAAGCATATATCCATCTTACGGGTGCTTTTAATTCACAGTTCAGTGTTATGCTTTGTTGACTATTATCTTTTACATACATCTCTTCGTTTCCACAACTCTAGTAGCAGCTATGTTACCTTGTGTAGGGAATAGTGGGATAAACGAAGGTATCTATTTACAGTTCGAATACAACAGTTGCGTATCTGATTACTTACACGTTTTAAAAACAGCCGGCCGCGGTGGCCGAGGGGACTAAGGCGCTCCAGTCACGGTCTGCACGGCCACTACGGTCGGGGGTTTGAATCCCCCCTCGGGCATGGATATTTGTGCCGTCCTAGTTCGTAAGTAGTTCATAAGTAGTTTGTAAGTTTAGGGACTGATGACCCCGTAGTTAAGTCCCATAGACTATACAAACATTTGAAAAATTTGATTTTTAAAAACAATGGGGGGGGGGGGGGGGGGAATCCTCGACACTCACATTAAGCTTATTACTGTAAATCACGTTGTTCTTCATTATTAGCTTAACCAGCCTATTGTTGGCCTGATGCGAAATTTCACCTATTTACACAATTTCAGCCAGATCAGCACTGTTGGCGAGCTGGATATTGCACTCATGGAATAATGGCCAAATAGTGATTGATAACCTCGTACTGTCCACGCCACGCAGGTGTGCAACTGTACTGGTGATCACACACCATATCAGAGGACAATGATAGTCACTTGTTCACTATTATGGAAGCGCCGCCCCATGGCGCCTCATTCTAAGTAAATGCTATGTAAAACCTCAAATAAGAGGCTGAGACAGCAAAATATCGTACTGTATATCACACAAATTACAATTTTAACCGACATTTGAATAAAATACCTTACCGTATGTATGTGTATGATGTCTCACCTGATCACCTATTTGTTTTGAGCAATGTACAGAAAACGTTTCCTTCCAGACCCCTTGTCTTAATTTCATCTTGAAAAACTACATTAATTTCATCACCTACTAATTTGTAAATATATTTTTCTATCAACTTAACTTATCCCTAAACATCTGCTATTTACAGCACGGAATTTTCGACACTTTGGCTTTTTCCTGCAATCAAACATATAAAAATGAATGTTTGTGTGTTCGTATTTTATGCGCGGCCGTACCGTTCAACCGGTTGTGATGAAACTTTGTCATCATATTGCTTGCACTTTCACGATGGTCGCAGGCGCCATTAAATGACTGTACGACAAATAGTTCAGGAGATAATGACGTAATAAACAATGAAATGCGTGGAAAAATGCTGCATCGTGCGACATCTGCTTCTAAATCACTGTACCGATTTAAACCAAATTTGGTACACATATCCCTTGCATGAGGTAACAATTGACGTAGGGGTAAGAACTACTTACGACATATAGTTCAGGAGATATGACGTCATAAACAATTATATGGTTGAAAACCAATGGCATCATGCGACATGCGAATAAGGACACTTTATCCATCCTAAAGTATTCGTGACATTTTAGACACTTGACCTTCAAAACAAGTGGAAGGTCACTGTCAGATAAAATTTAAGGTAGTGCATGACGGAGGATACTATACATATGGAATTAGTCAGATACTACAGTTGTATTCCGATTCTGATTAAATTTTTGTATATGACTGGACGATTCAGTTTATCAGTGCAGGTCACTGTCACATAAAATTTAAGGTAGTGCATGACGGAGGATACTCTACATATGGAATTAGTCAGATACTACAGTTGTATTCCGATTCTGATTAAATTTTTGTATATGACTGGACGATTCAGTTTATCAGTGCAGTATCAATTTATTCAGATTACCTACAATCATTTCAATTAATTTACGTGACTAAACAGTTAATTTTCAGATTTCGGCTAAGTTTAGAATGAAATAAAATTTCTGAAAATTCTAGCAGCACTCTCTGGAAGTTACATTACATTTTTTTAGAGTGAAGTAATTTGTTGTTACCAACGAATAGTTTTAATGCGAATTTGAAAATAAATTAATATATAAAACTGTCTGTCTTTTTATCGTATTTTATGTATGGCCATACTGTACATCTGACTGCGATAAGACTGTCAATCATTGCATGCACTTGCGCGAAGATTAAAGGCATACTAAAATTACCTTCGTATGTTGCTTGGCGGAGGGTGCTTTACAATTAGTTAATTCGTTTCTTACGCCTTCACGATGAAATGGCTGAACGGATATGAACGAAATTTGGACTGGAGATAGCTTATATCATGTATCAATACATGGGATACCTTTTGTAAGCCACAGTACGGTACGTGGCGGAGGGTACCTTACAATGTGTTAATACGTTTGTTTCTCTTTACGCTGAAACAGCTGGACGGATTTGAATGAAATGTGGAATGCAGATAGCTTATACCCTGAATCAACGCATGAGCTACCGACGTTGGTGGCCGTCGCGGTGTCGTGACGTCAGGCGGCGTTGACGCGTGTGTGTCAGACAGAGCTGGCGTCGCGTGAGTTCCCCTCCTGGAGACATCTGCTGGTCAGCGGCGCCCGACGTCTGCATTTCGGCGTTCGCCGGTGGCGTCGTGCAGTCTGGACGTCCGCGGCGGGTTGCTGCACCAGCGACCGACTCAGGGCGTGTCCTCCAAGCTGGCTATCGCACCTCCGAACGTTGACATAGGCCACAGACTGGACGGCGTATTGCCGCCCAGTTGTGACCGACCCGTGACCATGCCGGCGTGTGGGACACACTGGGCAGCGTATTGCAGCGCATCTGTGACCCACGAGCTGCTTGCCGGTCTTTAAATTTTCCACTCCCCTTCTGAATTCGGCGATGGATCCTTTCAGATTTGGTCAATGTCTTCAGGATTGATGCCCACGTACTTCTTAGTCACGTGTCAGAATCTTCTGGTTCTGCTCGATGCTTGGAAGGAAGGAAGCTTAGAGTTTAACGTCCCGTCGACTGCTTGGTCATTAGAGACGGAGCTCACGCTCGGATTTTTGGGGATGGATGGGGTAAGGAAATCGGCCGTGCCCTTTGAAAGGAACCATCCCGGCATATGCCTAGAGTGATTTAGGGAAATCACGGAAAACCTAAATCTGGATGGCCGGAGGTGGATTTGAACCACCATCCTTCCGAATACGAGTCCAGTGTGTTACCACTGCGCCACCTCGCTCGGTCTGCTCGATGCCTTCTGGGTTAATGACAGCGCACAGTTTCGTCACGCGGTTGGAAATTCTGTTCTCTACGCAGATGGTACTGGGACTTCTGCCAGCATATCTCGTTATGGCACTGTGCCGGATTCTGGAACTGCTACATACTGGTTGTTTTACGCTAAATTGTTTACAATGGAATTTATTCAAATCCAAAATCCTTCTTCCACAACAGACCGTATATCTGTCTGACCGTAATTTTAAGACTATGGATTATTTTGAGTTCTACTCAAAGGAGCCTCAAACATCGTCTTATACACGGAAAAAAAAATTGTACACCTTGAAAGACAATGTTGATTTTGATCCAAAAAATGTTCAAATGTTTGTTAAGCTTATGGGACTTAACTATGGGGTCATCAGTCCCTAAACTTACAAACTACTTATTAACTACCTTATACTAAGGACGGCACAAATATCCATGCTCGAGGGGGGATTCGAACTCCCGACCGTAGTGGCCGTGCAGACCGTGACTGGAGCGCCTCAGTCCCCTCGGCCACCGCGGCCGGCGATTTTGATCCGATGACGGCTGATGACATGTGGGGGATAGTAAAAGTACTGGTAATGGTTTCCATCTCGTTCGTCAACGGCTGGCATAGTGACATATCTGTCAGAGCACTACACGTGTGTACCCTTCAATAGAGAATATTCACAGCCATAAAGTTCAGTGAGAAATCTACGTTTGCAGCAAACAGGCGCCATTGGGACTATTGGCACGCAAAGGTTTAGTGCATCTTCCATTCACACCATAGCATCGGCGTGCATGGCTCCACTGCTGCCGTCTGAGAATCACTTGGAGGATGGAATGATGGACCGGTGTCTTCAGCTATGAAAGCAGATTCTTTCTGCGTGCAAGTAATAGTCGTAGGACGTAGACCTGTAAAGGCTGTATCCCAAGACACAGTTTTCCCACCTCAGGCATTATGGTCTGGACTGCGATAAGTCCCAACTCTCATTCACCTTTGATGTTGTGGAGGGAATGCTGACCAGTGCTCGGACATGCAGAAAGTTGTGAGACCCATTCTTTTCCCACGTTTCCAACAGCAAGGTGATATGTTGTTCCAACAGGATAGTTCTCGCTAACACACTGCGCGTGAACTCAACGCACTGTGCAAGACATGCAGCATCTTCTCTGTCCAGCAAGATCAGGGCCGCGGTGGAGTGGCCGAGCGTTCCAAGGCGCCGTTGGAGGTTCGAGTACTCCCATGGGAATAAATGTGTGTGTTTATCCTTAGTTTAACTTTAAGTAATTTGTAAGCGTTGGGACTGAAAACCATAGAAGTTAAATCCCGTAGATTTACAATCATTTGAACAGCACGATGTCCTGAGCGTCTGGAGCAGAGTACATGTGGGATATGATGGGACAACCACGCAACTCGTCAGCACACAACTTTTGCACAATTACGCGACCGGGTCGAGCCGGCGCGTAGCAATCTCTCCTAATACAATATTCACCACCTGTGTAATCGAATTCATTCCAGATTCGGCGCTTGCAGTTCCGCCCCTTTAGGCTACGCCACGTAATAATGTAGGTGTTTCGACATCGACCGATTCCTGGTACCTCATTAACGCTCGAGCTATTAGAAGCTGCACTAATTTTCCGGCAGTGTTGTTAATATTAGAGTGGAAGCAAACAAAGGGAACCAAGCTCTGCATTTCAGTATCAGAGGAAATGGAGATTATTTTAGAGCAAACGTAGCAGCATCTAGTTTCTGTGGATTTTCTGCGTGATACTTCTAATAAAGATTTACCTTTTCTTTTACTCTCACGTCTAGGAATTTTATGTAGTGGACCTGATTCACTTTTGAACACTTTATGGCCGTGAAATTTGGATCTTACAAGAATTCCTTCTCATAAACTGAATGCATTGCGCTTTATTTCACTTAAGCGTTAATCTGTCCCGTGAAGGAATGTGCTAGTGATACCGATGTCGCTTTAAGCAAGATGATTTACATTAAATTATACGTCCTCCTATTTAACATTTGTGTTGTGAGTAAAGAGAATTTCTTGAATCAAATTTGGTGCTTAGGGCAGCTCAATTATGTACTGGGTCATTTCATGATGATGTTAAATCTATCAGGGATGATGGAAAAGTTAAAATGTATCAATTTGAGGTAACAGGCCCTAATTGGAAATGACAGAGTCGAAAGTACCAGCAAAAATACCAGTTGATCAAAAATTCAGAATACATTTTAAAACTTAATGAATCGCAGAATACTGTAGATAGAAAGGTAAAAACTGACACACATGCTTGGAATGACATGGGTTTTATTGAAAAAAAAAAGTAGTTCAAAAAATGTCCGACAGATGGCGCCTCATCTGATCAGACAAGCAAAAACAAGCATAACAAATTAAAACAAAGCGAAGATGATGTCCTTTACAGTAAATGCTCAATATGTTGACTATCATTCCGCAACAATAGCTGTAGTCGAGGAATAATGTTGTGAAGAGCACTGTAAAGCATGTCCGGAGTTATGGTGAGGCATTGGCGTCGGATGTTGTCTTTCAGCATCCCTAAAGATGTCGGTCGATCACGATACACTTGCGACTTCAGATGACCCGAAAGCCAATAACAGCACGGCCTGAGGTCTGGGGACCTGGGAGGCCAAGCATGACGAAAGTGGCGGCTGAGCACACGATCATCAGCAAACGACGTGAGCAAGAAATCTTTCACGCGTCTAGCAATACTTTTTTTGTCAATTTTTACCTATCTATCTACATTATTCAGAGATTTATTAAGTTTTCAAATTTATACTGACTTTTTAATCACCTGGTATGTTCAAATTCTGCCTCAGCTTCTCGCAGCCGCGGTGTAGTAGCCTAGCGGTCTAAAGCGCCTCTCTGCGGAGCACGCGATTGCTCGCTGCCGGAGGTTCGAGTCCTCCCTGGGGCATGGGTGTGTGTGTGTTGTCATTAGGTTAGTTTACCTAGGTTTAAGTTGTTTGTAAGCTACGGACTGATGATCACGCTGTTTGGTCCGATAGATTTACAAACATTTGAACATTTTTTTTCTCGCAGTTCTCAAAATAAGGGCACCATCTACGCCTGATAATGATGCAAAAAAATTCCGCTGAATATTCCCCAATACCCTCAGACAGTTTCCCAATTTCTGGACTAGTAACAGCGCTTGTAAATTGATGTCAAAGAGACACAAAATGTTAAGCCTATGGTGGAGTAATAATGAATTGTTTTCACCTGCACAAATATTACAAGCAGCTGCATTGCAACAGTAGTTCAAAATGGCACCCTCTGGTGACATTGCAGTCATGACATGTAATCACGCAATAATATCGTGGCTGAACTAATTTGTGCCAAACATAGGCAATTGGTCACAAGCGGTCATCTAGAGGTGCCTACTGCACATACGGTCGCAAGAAAAATCCGAGTAGGGTAAGATCAGGTGAATGCGCTGGCCATAAAACATTTCTTATGGTGTTTACGTACACTTAGTCCTAATGAGGTGGTGTTCTATGAAGCTCGAATCACATCCGCTAATAAATACCAAGTGAAATATGTTACAGAACATTGGTGTAAGAGTAACGGTACTTGTATTTCGCTGCCTGGGATATCATGACATTTACCCAATGTCCCTAAAAATTTCTAACATCATCATAGAATAACTCTGTATATTAATAAAAACAATGGCCACAGAACGTTTCCTATGAATACTCTTATTATTCAGTGAATAATTCATTGATTAATTCCACTTTACAATGTCTGGTATCCCGGAACGACATGTTTGAGAGCCCACCAGACCACATGGACTATGACAGCAGCCGTTAGGCGGCGCGCACAACCTACTAGCGCTGCCATCGCCACTAGAGCGCTGCACGTCGTGGCGCGCCTACCGCGCCGCACTATATAGGGCCGGAGCCACAGCTCGCTCCTCTCTCGCCACCATTTACATTCGTTCCACCTCTCCTCTCCGTACGATTTCCTCTCCCATGTCGACCGCACTTTCCCGACCTATGTCATTGCCGCTGACCTCAACCTTCATTCCCATCACCCCGCTGAACTCCGGCGGTGGCGTCAGTTCGTCACCACCTCGCTCCGGGGCGACATCCTTCCCCTTCCCCGCCCAACCCGCCCCGAAAGCAACACCACGCCCGATGCAGTACTGATGTCTCCCAACCTCCTGGGGCGCATCACGGCGGACGTCCCAGACCTAATAGGCAGTGACCACGCCCCTGTCCTACTTACCTTTGATCATCGCCCCCGCCCTGCCCGCGCTCCTCGTCCCATGCCCCCTCCCAAACTCGTCCATGATTATTCCCGTGCCGACTGGGATGCCTACCGTCGCTCCATCGACACCTCGGTCGAAAGCCACCCACTACCCCTCCATACTCCCGCCGATATTGACCATGCCTCCTCCTTTCTCCAGCAGACCGTTCCTGACGCGGTCCATGCCCACATCCCTACCCGGGCGATCTATCCTCACCGCCCTACCCTTCCTCCACAGGCCGTCCTTCTCCTCCGCGAATCCCGCCGTCTGTACCGCTCCTTTCTCCGGACCCGTGACCGGGATACTCTCCAACGCCACCGGCAACTCCAAAGACACATCAGATACCTTTTGTCCGCGAAGAAACGCCGGGACTGGCGTCAGACATGCACCCGCCTTAACTCACTCCTCCCGGTCTACTCCGCCAAGTACTGGCGTGCCTTCCGCCGCCTTACTGGCAGTCACTCCTCCCCCCCACTACTCACTTCTCCATGATGATCGTCCTTTCCCTGACAACGCCAGTAAGGCAGAACATTTTGACTCCTACCTTTCCGATGTCTTTTCCATTCCTGATGATCCCCTTTTTGACTACTCTCTCTTCCCGGACGTCCATGAGCGCACCGACACCTCCTCTCCTCCGCTCGCCCCTGGCTTCCAGTACTTGGACCACATTCCTCCCTCAGAATTGAACACTCCCATTACTGCCCGTGACATAATAGACACTCTTCGCACAAAACGAAACACCGACACCAGTCACGACCGGCTGACCTACCGCCACCTTCGCGCATGCCCCCTCTCATTTCATGAAGTCCTTGCCAAACTCTACAACGTCATCCTCTATACTGGCTTCTACCCCGACCTGTGGAAAACCTCCCGTATTCTCATGTTCCTCAAACCCGACAAACCCCCGTCCCAGACCTCATCCTACCGTCCCATCAGTCTTACCTCCGTGTTCAGCAAGGTCCTGGAAACCATTCTTTCTCGTCGAATCCACCAGCACCTCCACCGCCACCAGTTTCTCCCCCCCTCCCAATGTGGCTTCCGACCCTCCTTCTCTGCCGACGACCAGCTCCTTCGCCTGACTCATCTCCTCTCCGTCCAACTCAACTCCTGTCGCTCCACAATTTTTGTATCCCTCGACATCCAAAAAGCCTACGACCGAGTATGGCATTCCGGTCTCCTCTTCAAGATCCAGCTCTACGCCCTTCCCATTAATTACGTCCGCCTCATCGCTTCCTTCCTTACCCGCCGCCCCTCCTACGTCACTGTCTGCAACTCCGACTCCCGTATTTTCTACCCCTCCGCCGGGGTGCCCCAAGGCTCAGTCCTCTCTCCCCTCCTCTATCTCCTCTACTCTGCCGACATGCCTCAACCCAAACCTCCCGTCTATCTCCTCCAATATCCTGACGACACCGCCTTCCTGGCCCTCGCCCCCTCCCTTGCCCGTTCCCAGGTTCTGCTCCAGTCCCACCTCACCGAGTTCGTCTCCTGGTGTAACCGGTGGCTCCTCTCCGTCAATCCCGACAAATCCCAGGCAATAGTCATAAGTCGTACTACCCGCTCCTTCCGCCTCCACGATTTCTATCTTACCCTTCACAACCGACCCATCCGTCACACCCCCACCCTCAAGTACCTTGGCCTTACCCTTGACCGCCAACTGTCCTGGACTCCATACCTCAAATCCCTCCGTGAGAAAGCTCTGTCCCGCCTAAACCTCCTAAAACTCCTTACTAGCCGGACGTGGGGCCTCCACCCTTCCACTGTCCTTCACACCTACAAATCAATCATGCGCCCCATCCTTTGTTCTTTCCACCCCGCCTGGATATCAGCCCCTCCTACTTTCTACAAATCCCTCCAGATCCTAGAACGCCACGCCCTCCGCCTCGCATACCGTATCAGACTCCCTTCCCCCACGCGGATCCTCTATGACCTCATCCCCTTCCATCCTCTCCTACAACACCTTGAACATCTCCGGCTCCTTTACACATCCCGCAAAATAGAGTCCCAAAACCCTCTGGTCTACCCTATTCTTACAAATCCCGGGCCTCTGCCACGCCTCCGCCAAACCGTTCCTCCCGGCCTTCACCTCCATATGCTCCGTATCCTCTCCCAGGGCAATTTCCGCACCCTTCCTCTACCGGATACCGAACTTCGTTCCGATATCTACCCCTCCTATCAACTCTGATCCCTTCTCCGTAGCATCAGCGCCCCTCCCCTCTCTCCCGTCCCTTTTCCTTCCCGCCCGCTTGGCTACCCCTCTCCCATGCCCAGAGTCTCGTCACTCCTTCCCTCCTTACGCTCTCTTCCCTCCCCTTCTCCCCCTCCCCCGCACTTCCCCCGTCCCAGTCCCACCCCCCCTCCATCCCCCTCCCCACCCCCCGCGGGGGCGTCTCGACTTTTTATCTCCGTGTTCAGTGCAAGTGCCTCCAGTGTCGTGTGTTTTACTCAGTGCCTCCATAATCGCCGTCCCCATGTTTTATTCTGTACGCCGTCCGATGTCTTCATGTGTGAACTTAGTGTCTCTGCAATGTACTTTTAACTCGTCACCGTGGCCACCTGTTTTTACTGACTATGTGTGTTTTTTTTATTACTCCTCGTCTGTTCATCGTTCCCTGATATATGTTTATCCCGTTTTATCCATGTACGTTTTAGTCTGTCGAAAACTCAGCATGTAAATTGTTTTAACATTCCGCAATTTTGTTCCTCTTTTTATATTTTATCTCTTATTTGTCAAATTTTTGTATGTCACATGGCTGAAGAGCAGCCACTGCAGCTGCTGCCAGCCTGCCAGCTGTTTCTACAGCTGGCTTTAAAAAACAATAAAGGAAAAAAAAAAAAAAAAAAAGCTCGCTCCTCAGTCTTGTGTTGACTGCGCTCCGTTTACTTTCGCTATTCATTGGTTATCTGGCTTCGTACTCTGCTCTGTCACGGTTCCAATTTGGCTTTCGTTTGGATCTTTGTTTTTTCGATTACTTGTTGTTATTGTCGTCTCTGTGGTTTCGTGGAGTGTTTCTCGTTAGCGGCGACGCTTGATCGGTCGGTCGTCGCTAGTCGCTCCCGACCCAGTCAGGTCTTCGGTCACAATACAATGTGCGTCTGAAAAGTTCAGTGAACAATCGTAGGAAATATAGGAAAAAAGAGTGACAGACAAATACTTTTACTGGCCTCCAGAGTAATCGCCATTGGCGACAATACACTTCTGCCATCGGTTGTACAGCTGTTGGAAACTCCCAGCAAACGCTTCTTGTGAAATCTCTCTAAGCACTGTCACGCGTTGTTGGATCTCCGCAACCGTTGCTGATCTTCAACTCGTTTGCTATCATTCTCAAAGACAGACGCCGATCATCCGCATTCGTTCGATATTCTCTGGGACTGTGATTGTGGACGGTCGACCCGAACGTGGCCCATCCTTGACACTTTCGTTTCCAACTCTATAGCGTTTAAACCATTCAAACACACACATTTCACTCACTGCTTCAACACCAGTTCGCCGTTTCGCCTAATTTGAACCAAAACTTGATATTAACGTGTAGCTTAATTTTGAGCTCCATGTCGCAATTACGCCAGTTCTAAAAAATGTTCAAATGTTTGTAGAGTCTATGGGACTTAACTACGGGTTATCAGTCCCTAAACTTACAAACTACTTATGAACTAGGACGGCACAAATATCCATGCCCGAGGGGGGATTCGAACCCCCGACCGTAGTGGGCGTGCAGACCGTGACTGGAGCGCCTCAGTCTCCTCGGCCACCGCGGCCGGCACGCCACTTCTCACACAGACCCTCTTAGCCGGGTCGCAGTGTACCACCGCATCACTGCAGTGCTTTGCAGGATAGGTGGCGCTTCTTCACAAGTCCCTCAAAAAAAAAAAAAAAAAAAAAAATTCAAATGTTCGTATAGTCTATGGGACTTAACTATGGGGTCATCAGTCGCTAAACTTACAAACTACTTACGAACTAGGACGGCACAAATATCCATGCCCGAGGGGGGATTCGAACCCCCGACCGCAGTGGCCGTGCAGACCGTGACTGGAGCGCCTTAGTCCCCTCGGCCACCGCGGCCGGCACAAGTCCCTCAATGTGTATGTGCGCTTACCTCATTCTCGCCAGCGCGGTTTGTAAAATATAGAAGCATTCGACGAAATTTTCAGACGCACATTGTATGAACTGTGGCGCAATACCCGTTTTTATGTAAATAGGTGAAATACATAATAATATATCGATCTATGGATAGTTTTGCGTCATAATTATCCTCAGTTGCAGAAGAGAAATAACAATTAGTTACGCGTATTGTTCGTACCACACCACTGTTACGAGCTGAAACCATGCGTGCGGAATATTCACATAAACTATATGGCTTGTGATGCATGTGATTTGTTTAGTTTTTTTATAGAATCAGTGCATTTAATGCTTCTCCACTGATGAAGTTGTTCTCTGTTGAAAAGAATAATGGCTGAATGTGTTTTGTAGCTCAGAATGAGTGTGTGGAGCTAAGAGGATGTGTGATGTGCAGGTGATGTCGTGATGGCGACGCTGGAGGTGAAGCCGTCTACGACGCCGACGCCGGTGACGCCGGCGCCGCAGGCCGCGCTGGCCCCGCACAACAAGCGACCCACCGTCATCGTATACCCCACTGGTCAGTCTACTTTTTATCTACGTTAACGTGTACCACTGATGAAGGAATTGTTTACAGCTTTAGATATATCAAAGTGGACTGCTCATTTCTTTGTACTTTTCTGTTTTTTGACATGTAAAATACACCGTTTTTACGGTTCTCGGGTATATAGCCGGGTGCAATCGTTTCTGTAACACAATCATTCTACCTTGCCATCATCTTCAGGTGATAACTGCATAATGAGCGCCTTCGGCATTCCCTCCCTTTTGTATTTTGATGGCCCCCTCCTCTCCCCCCCCCCCCCCCCCCGGCGGGTCACGCAAGGCGAGTGATAATGCGAGAGGGCTGCATTGCCGTTGCTAGGTGTGAAACGTGGACCTCCAGTACATCTGTGGTCTGACAAGGAGAGGATTTGACATAGGGGTCACCGTTTTCGATAGAATTTTCCATGGACGTACTCTACTGAATTAAAGTGACACGTGTATCGGCTTTATGTTAGTACTGCTTGAAAAGAATCAAGGACAAAATTGATTATGGAAAATTGGGTTTTCAATGCTATACGTCGAAATATCGTCTAAAAAAGAGCATTTTTAGTAATATATATGGGGTCACAAGTTAATGATGTTCGAGTGATTAACGTTCTGTGATTTCATACTGTAGCTTGGGTACTCGTAAACAAGAGCAACTTTCCGAGCGCCGTCGCGGGTCGAGCAGTCCACAGTTTGCACTGTCGAACCATGGATACATTTGATAATATTCTCATATATGTAATAAATTTCCTTACCTTATTTTGAAATAGAACATCGGGAAGTGTGATTAATATTCACTTAAGTGTATTATCTGTTTGCAACTGTTTCATTTGTGATACACGGTGCAAAAAGAATAACAATAGGAAATCAATAAAATAAATACCATTATGTAATTCGAGTTACTGTGATCTATTTGTCAGCGTTCTCACAGCTAGTAGGGTGAAACAACCAAAACCCAAATATTTCTCATACTATTTACAACACATTTAGACATGTTGCCACATTTACATGCTGACCGATATATCGTTCGTGCAAAATATACCTTATTTATATTGCTGAAAAGAGGCCTGATTTTGAAGTCTTGGGATAAAAATTCAAATGTTTGGGAAGCTTATGTGACTTAACTGCGGGGTCATCAGTCCATTAACTTACAAACTACTTATGAACTACCTTATACTAAAGACACCACAAACATCCATGCCCGAGGGGGGATTCGAACCCCCGACGGGGACCGGCCTCGCGCATCGCAGCATAGCCGCTCCGCCGTGGCCTTGCGATAAAAGTCATATGACAAATGTTTGTAAACCCTAGACTTATAAACTACTTAATATAACCTCACACACACACACTCACCCTCACCCATGTCCCACGGAGGACTCGAACGTCCGACGGCGAGCAACTGCGCATTCCACAGCGACGAGCCGAAATAAATAAATAAATAAACAAATAAACGTCACAAGGCTGACGAAGAAAAGATCATTTCGGTGGTAACACTTTATGAGTGCAGGTCGATTGAATATCATCAACTGACGTAACACAGTCGTTTTTAATAATCATTGGTGTCTCTTGTACCAATATATTGTTCCGCAACCACGTATTTAGTTAGTTTCTTCAGATAAGCGCGTCTTCTGATATCTTTGCATCATTCTATGATTGTCCATACGGTCCGCCAGACGTGTCTTTGCCGCATTTACATGGAATATGGTAAACACACTGTTTGCGGAATCGCAGGTCATCTGTTGCTGTACCTAATAGGCATGCGTTTTCGGAGGTGGCCGGAAAAGACAGTTTATGTTACGTCCAACCAGGATCCTGTCGATTTTGTTAGATACTTGGTCGGCGTGCGACAGGTACGCCTTTGTTCTCCCTTCCATCGTTTCCTGTTTGCCGGTCTTGGATCTTATGCCTGAAAGCACCTAGAATTTGTTGTCTCACGTTGAATCCGTTATTCCTGAAAATGTCCTTAAGGTGGTTAGTCCAGTTGGTGGGCATTTCTCGGCCGATATTGAGCAGCCCTTGTGTACCAGTGTAAGTAGCACACCCTCGCGCTCTGTAGCATGATGGCAGCTGGCAGCGTGAAAAAACGAATAGGTGTGGGTTGCTTTCCTATACACTCTGCGTCCTGCAGTGCCGTCCGTTTTGCGCTTTACTAAGATGTTTAAATACGGGAGTTCGCCATTCTCTTCCACCTCAACAGTGAATTTGTTGCTGGGGTGCAGATAATACAGATTTTCTAAGAACTGCTTAAGTGTTTCCGTCCCATGTAGACACAGGATAAAAGTGTCGCCAAGAAATCCGAAGAAACATGTAGGCCTCAATGCCGCTGTTTCTAGTATCTGCTATACGCTCGCAAAGTATCTGACGTAACATCAAATGTGTTTACCGTCTACCTCCGAAAACGGCGTAGGAAATGGCATTTGAGCCTGAAGTATGAAGTGCTGCATTTACATAGAAAGAATTCAATGGCAGGACAAACAATGGAAGCAGTTACTTCCATAAAATATCTGGGAGTAGACATAAGGGGCGAGCTGAAATGGAAATACCATATAAAATCAATGAAGAAAGAGACATATCAATTTCTAGTGAGTGTTGATTACGTAAAAGCTTGTGACTCTGTTGGTTGGACTGAACTAACTGAAAAGCTTGAGGTATGGGATAAACACTGGTAACTTAATGTTATCTGAGGCTTTGTAGAAGCCGCACTTGAGCTGTATCAGAAAAAACATGTACGCCTCAGTGCGGCTGTTTCTACTACCTGCTGGCAAAGTATCTAACGATTTCTGCAGGATCCTGACTCGACGTAACATCAAATACATTTTTCGTCCACCTCCGAAATCGCAAGCAGTATTAGGTACGGTAAAAGATGACTTGGGATTCCGCAGACCGTGTTTTTACCGTATTCCTTATAGATTCTGCGAGGCATTCATCGGAAAGACCGTTCCGACGATCAAAGAGATGTGCGAGGAACACAAAAGAAAAGACTAGCAGAATCAAGCAACAAAATCCGCGTTTGCGGAATATTCTATGGCTATAGATGATATGAGGGAACAGAGGAGTTGGCGACACCTCTTGTCCTTTTCGGACTGAGAGAAATGAGATACGTCTAGCTCAAATGTTCAAATGTTTGTAGAACTTATGGGACTTAACTACGGGGTCATCAGTCCCTAAGCTTACAAACTACTTACGAACTAGCTAAGACTAAGGACGGCACAAATATCCATGCCCGGGGGGGGGGGGGGATTCGAACCCCCGACCGTAGTGGCCGTGCAGACCGTGACTGGAGCGCCTCAGTCCCCTCGGCCACCGCGGCCGGCTACGTCTAGCTGATCGGCAGACACTGGATTCATTCTCACAAGGAGAGGACGCCTACTCGTCATGGCCGAATTCGTCCAAATTTATGGTATATGTAGGGCGTGGTGAGACACGAAAGTACCCCAAGTGGGAACTCCAGATGGCCAAGCGTTTAGGAAATAAAAGGGAAGTTTGATACGGATCTATCACCATATGCATCTTATCAACTATCCCTGTGACGGCATGTTTAGGAAACGGTGTTTGGCTTAGCAGTAAAAGATCGGATTGAGAAGGTCGCGGGTACAACTCAACTCGGCGGCAAATTTTTTCTGCTCCTTCGCAATGCGTAGACCTACATATTGTTCCCGTAGGGATCGTGAGGACAAGATTAGATTAATTACATCACGCACGGAGGCATTTAAAGAATCATTCTTCCCACGCCAAATATGTGAATGGAATGAGAAAAATCCCTAATAACTGGTACAGTGGGACGTACCTCTACCATTCACATCATAGTGGTTTGCGGAGTATTGATGTAGATGTAGACTGACGTAACAATTAACCGCAACACCTTATGGACCGTTCACAAGACCAAGTGTGCAAGATAATATGTTTTAAATAATGACGTTCCACGCTGATGTTGTGCACAAAATATGTTCAAATGTTTGTAAAGATTATGGGACTTAACAACGAGGTCATCAGTCCCTAAATTTACAATGTACTTACGAACTAGCTTACACTAAAGACGGCGCAAACATCCATGCCCGAGGGGGGATTGCCGGCCGCGGTGGCCGAGGAGACTAAGGCGCTCCAGTCACGGTCTGCACGGCCACTACGGTCGGGGGTTCGAATCCCCCTCGGGCATGGATATTTGTGCCGTCCTTAGTATAAGGTAGTTGATAAGTAGTTTGTAAGTTTAAGGATTGATGACCCCGTAGTTAAGTCCCATAGACTATACAACCATTTTACAACGAGGGGGGATTCGAAACCCCGACCGCAACGGCCGTGTAGACCGTGACTGGCATGCCGCAGACCGCTCAGCCACTGCGGCCGGCTGTGCACATATAAATACAAAAATAACATGATGTTGCGGTTAATTGTGAAGTTAGTAGTCTACGCATTTCCAAGGAGCAAAAATAAATAAATAAATAAAAATAATAAAAAAAAAAATAAAAAAAATTACAGCCGGGCGGAATCGAACCCGCGAGCCTTTTCATAAATCTCCGAGCCAAACACCACTTCCGAAACATACTCTCCCACGGGCAGTTGATAACGTGCATATGGCGATATATCCGTATCAAAATTCCTTTTATTT
The DNA here is from genome assembly GCA_026315105.1 of Locusta migratoria. Taxonomy (NCBI): domain Eukaryota; kingdom Metazoa; phylum Arthropoda; class Insecta; order Orthoptera; family Acrididae; genus Locusta; species Locusta migratoria. Next base: position 191,099,906 of record CM048755.1, read on the forward strand.
CCTAAACTCTTAACCATCTAGAGTTCCTACTTGGTTGACTTTCATTTCTTACCACGCCCTACATGTACCATAAATTTGGACGAATTCGTCGATGACGAGTAGGCGTCCTCTCCTTGTCAGAAAAGCCTAGGACCTAGCACTCAGTCAACTGAAATCACAGTCAGTCGAAAACGACTTCTGCTGTCAGTGCAGATCATACAAGGTGTTTCATTATTATACATTCTGCTAGACAATGGTCTAAATTCATGTGGTAGGTAATTTTGTATATGAAATACAGTTATTGCGACTGCTATTGGTAACCCGAGAAAAAAGAATGACGGGAGAAGCATGAGGAGAAGTGTCCCCTGTAGAGCGGTACCACCTAGCAGTGCGCTGGGACTGCTTCTGATCAGGGGCTTTGCAGGTAGCCTGCAACCCCTCTGACGTCACTGGCAAGCATGTTACGTGCTGCCACGGTCTACGCCTGAGGCCCTAATCTGTATCTTCCGTACCGTTCGATTCGGTGTGATTGTCTCGGTGGTAACGTCATTTTCGATTCGGTTGCCAAAGTGCTTACTGTGTAAGCTTCTGAGGCCTTCTACCGCCCGGGCAAGCCCCCAAATTTTCGGGAGCTGCACCCAAAGTTGTTGCAGTTTCGATAGTGCTGTTCGTTCGTCTCAGTAGGCTTTAATTGTGAAGATAAATTGTTGTCTTAGTAATACTGAGTGGTTTTAGCTTCTGATATCGAAATATCTATTTTTATTGTATTAAGAGTTTAAAAAGTTAATTTTCAAGATTGTTCACAAATATTACGAGAATATTGTATTGAAATTGCTAGGGGTTGAATGTTTAATATATCGTCGTTGCTCTTCTGGATACTCTACTTCACCATACTTTATCATAAAATACAAGTTTTCGAAATGTCCTTAATATGCCGTTATATAGACCCTGCAAGATGTTCAAATGTTTGTAAACATATGGGACTTAACTGCGGGGTCATCAGTCACTAAACTTACAAACTACTTATTAACTACCTTATACTAAAGACGGCACAAACATCCATGCCCGAGGGGGGATTCAAACCCCCCGACGGGGAACGGCCTCGCGCATCGTAGCATAGCGCCTCAATGCGCTCGGCTGCTCCGCCGCGGCTACCCTGCATAATTTCGTAACATAAAAGTATAATACGAAATCATCAAATCGGCCTAACTTCGATTTCACGACTCACAAAGATGTCGCGCCGTACTTGGAAAATTTCGTATTTATAGCTCAGCATTACTGAATTATGCACTCCATATAACCGGCCGCGGTGGCCGAGCGGTCTGCGGCGTGCCAGTCACGGTCTGCACGACCGATATGGTCGGGGGTTCGAATCACCCCTCGGGCATTGATGTTTGTGCCGTCTTTAGTATAAGCTGGTTCATAAGTAGACTGTAAGTTTAGGGACTGATGACCCCGTAGTTAAGTCCCATAAGCTCTACAAACATTTGAACATTTTGCAGGGTCGATGAAACGGCATGTTAAGGACATTTCGAAAACTCGTATTTTACGATGAAGTATGGTGAAGTATTTTGAATAGTGGAAATTATGCAAATTGATAGCAATGCATGCATGCTGTCTCCCTTTTGCAAGGTAGCCAACAGGTTTGGTCGAGTAGAAGCCGGGCGCCATGGCTCAGCGCGCCCGGTTAGACGGCTCAGCGTCCTCTGTAATAAAAATCTGAGCTAAGAACACTCCGAAAAACAATGAACAACCCGATCAAAGACTGCAAGGTGTAGAACTACCTGTAGAAGAAAAAAAAGTGGTTAATCCGTCAAGTTGTCACAAGGAAGATTACAGGTTCGTATCCTGACGGGAACAAATTAGGCCTATATTTTTTCCCTGTCATCGCGTTCGAAACACTTTTCTATTCGTTTACGAGAAGTATGATATGCAATGTTCTTTATTATGTACATATAAGAGCGAGTGCTCGCAGCAGATAGTTCCTTCGATATAGTGCCTTTACTCTGATAATAAAAAGAAAGATGCATTTGGTGTGAGTGAAACAACCAACATTGAATTTTATTTTTATTTATTTACTTTTTTATTGTTATCACAAGTAATTCGCCATATTGACAAAATATGTCTCGATTTCAGAATGTGTGGTATAGTGATCAGAACAGCTGAAACTGTTCGTACACGTTGTATGTTTGTAAAGTTGCTTTGTAAGTTACTTCGCGTGTTAATTGTTCTTCTTTACATTCTAGCACTTTTCGTCTCATGATTTGCGATGTAGGCCTAGATACATATGAAACTGACTGCTCTTCTAATCTGAAAGCCGCGGCAGAGTAGCTGAGCGGTCTAAGGCGCCTCGTTGCGGAGCGCGCGGTTTCTCGCCGTCGGAGGTTCGAGTCCTCCCTAGGGCGTGTGTGTTATCCTTAGGTTAGTTTACCTTAGTTGAAGTAGTTTGTAAGCTACGGACTGATGACCACGCAGTTTGGTCGGATAGATTTACAAACATATATATGAATCTGAAGGCAGAGAGCAAGCTGTGGGTGGCGAAATGGAAAAGGGAAGATGGAAACAAAACGATTATGTGAGACTCTGTAGTTGCGTATTAGCAGTTTCTTCTACAGTGATTTTCCCTTCAATTATAACCTTAATGACGCTCCTTTCTTCTTTTTGTCTGTCTAGTGCAACAGCAGAAATATCATTCTCGATACTGATACTCATTAAGACTGGATTGAAAACCTGTTTTGGGCCAAACCACTTAACAAGTTGAATCTCCATAGAGATATCATTATTTACAAATAAAAAACTTAGAGGTAGATACATTTAAACTGGTGAAAAGAACGGAGAAGCTTTGTTTTCTTAAGTACAGTTATTCTAAAGCCACTTGTTTGTGGTGTAAGAAGATGAAGTCATTAGCATTCACATACTTAATAGAATACCCTTCACAGAGTAATATAAAAACTGGAAAATTGTGCAAATCATATGCTAATATGCACGATGCGTGACAAAAGACTAAAATTGAAATTATAAAAATGACTTCATTTTGTAAAAGTCACTATCATATTTTAACCATCCAATGTACGAAAAAATATAAACCCACTGTTTTATGCACCCTAAGGGAACTTTCTAGTTACTGTTAAGGTGTAATATAAAATTTCATTCTCTCATTGTATCTTATTAGAGGTCTCCAACTGCTACTGAATATGGCACTTCTATTCGTAATATGTTTGTTAGAAAAAGAATTAGGTATCATTTTTACAGGGAATAATAATCAAAAACAGTATTTAAACTCTTACTAAAGAATTAATAAATATTATTTTAAAGCAGACGTATGTTTCTATATGAATCACCCTCATTTAAAAAATGCGTATATATTTACAAACTACACTGGCGAAAAAGTAACTGTTAATAAATTAAAATTTAAGTTTTGCCTTGCATACGTCTTTCATTATTTCGTACTGAACATGACCTCAACAGTTCAGACAATGATTTACTTGCTCAATCAAGACAAATTACCTTTAAAAAGAAACTCAATAGGTCATTATTTCCTTTGTATGTTACTGTTGGTATTGTTTCATTAGTAATGTAACGAAATTTAGTCAACATTTGCAGTCGGTCGCAGTGTCCGAGCGGTCTGCGGCGCGCCAGTCACCGTCTGCACGGCCTCTTCGGTCGGGGGTTCGAATCCCCCCGCGGGCATGGATGTTTGTGTCGTCTTTAGTATAAGGTAGTTCATAAGTAGTTTGTAAGTTTAGGGACTGAGGACCCCGCAGTTAAGTCCCTTAAGCTTAACAAACATTTCAACATTTGTAGAAACATAATTTAATAATTTGTGTAAAACACAGAATTTAGTTTTTCAAAAATTTCAATTATACTTCACTGATTGCTTCGATTGAAATGTGTGTGATATTTCATTTGAATTATATGACAATCTAATCGATTCACACTTCTCATTGTCTCTCATGTGCCTCAGGTACTTCACCAGTATGGAAAGAAACACAACTGATAAACAATAAACTTATGAAAAACAAAAACCTGTCAATTTTATTTCGAAGTTACGCCTTCATGGCTCCTACAAACGCCTCAGCTGCTTCTTTAATAGCAGCAGTTTTCCGTTGTCCCAACTGAAAGCTGTTTTCCACACTCCATTTCGCACATTGTAGAATTCGATTGCAGATTGCAAGTTGTAACAAAAGTCTCAGTTTTTTTTGCGTAAACAATTTTTTTTATTTCATTGTTATTTATTTATTTTGTTAATGTAAAAACGCACCCACACATGAACCGCAAAGGAACTTCAGGCATATTGTCCTCAAAGATCTGTTGATAATGTGTGGTATTATTTTTTAAATCAGCATCTATGTAGTAAGTTATTTTACTATTATTATTTGTTTTGGACTGGTTGTATGACATTCATTTACATGCCACAGTGTGCTTTTATCGGTTATGATTTTATTCGAAGTTGTGACTTTAGTCTAATCAGAGTGAAACAGTAGATTGAACGAAAGATAAAAGTGAAGCGCTTCAGACTACTACACCGTTTCATTTTCGCAAGACGGGTCTCAACTCATTCCATGTCAAATCGCCTAATTTCGGAACATTTTTCCAGTCCGACCACCAAGAATGACGTTGAAATATTATGTGAACATTCGCACATGCCTCACTAAACACTGTTAAATTTGAGGATCGTCGACGTAATAGTGAACGACACTTAGTCTTACATGGTTCGCAGGAGAGCTTTTCAGGATTTCTTCAGTTAACGACGAAAGATACTGAAACTGATTATAGGTGAATCTTAAACCTGTCATTTTCGTCAAGCAAATGTTTTGTTATTAAAATTCTATACGCCCCTTCTTCAGCAAAACTATTAGTATAACTGATTTGCACTTCCTGAGAACTGTCTCGATTAGTATGCAGTCTTTTTCCTCTTCCATAACATGCATGTACTTCCGTAGTGTCAAAATGAAAACCTTTTTCTCCCAGTACTACGCTCTCTCTACTATTACTGCCGTGGCGCATTGACCCTACCTCGCTGCTCCCTGAACTCGACCTGCTTCAATAAACCGCACAGTATGCTATCGTCCAGGATAAACGGTAACACCTAACGCCTTCCAAGAAACAGCGAATATAAATTCGAACCTTCCCAAACTTTCTCGCATACACCAAACAAAAAAATGTAAAGGGAAAAATATTGTCGCTTGGTTTGGTCTTTGGTTTGGTATAGGTTCTGCGTCATACATAAGATTTTAATTTATTCCTTCTCTGTCACTAACTGTTTTGGCCGGAAAGTTTGCTGCCATTGCCAACAAATAACACTGAAGGAATTTACATAATTAATTTGTTGTGCGGCATATAATTTAGGAGATGTAGTGAGATAAATACATAGTAATATGAATAAAGAACTTTTATTAATAAGTGAAATATTTATATTTTTCAGTGACAAAAATTTTTAATTTAATTGAAAAAATGTCAGAAGGTAATTCTCGGAATACTATGTCGTGTTATGACGCCAAATTATAAAATACAGGACTTTAATATTTTTACGATCTGACGCGCGCTGTCCCGCACGTAGGGAAATGTTTCACGCAGTAATGTTCTGTCCGCAGCTTCCGTATCGCCAGCCATTTCTTGTGTGTGCGGCACAACCACGGCTAAAGTTCGTCCAAGTGGCTCACAGATGTCGTGTCACCCCACTAGCAGTGCGCATGCGCGGAGTAGCAGACACACGCTTATGATTTGCTAATGCGAGCAGATTTGGCAACAGCACCTCGTTGCGTTGGAGGGCTAACCGAATTGCTACCGAGAGGCTTACATAATTGCATGACAGCACTGATTCGATAACAAGACGGTGCGGCATGCTCACACATTGCCCCAGGACTTGCCGCAGGTATAATGGGCTGAGCTGTCTACCAGAGAGTTTCAGCAGGGATACTTACCCCCTAACCTGGTCATGTGGCCAGCAGCGTTTTCCAGTGCATTACAGGACAAAAGCAGTTGCTTACAACGTATTTCATGCTGTAGGTGAGAGTTCCTAAACTACAAAATATGTAGGAAAAGGGAATGCACAGGTTTTTAAATTTTGGAGTTGTGGAACTAAAATTTTTTTGGGTTCTGGAACTGCAACATTAACACGCTCTGCCACTGCCTCATAGAAGTAAATTTCATATTGGCGAAATGAACGGAATAGGGGATTGTTTGTATACTATTAGTTGGTACCTGGAATATCGATTAGAGCTGTGCAATGGTTGGCTGTGAGCATGTCTAGCATGTTCATAACCTGCTCAACTCGTTTGGAAGGAAAAACCTGACAGCGTTCACCCACAAACTGCCCAGGACTGGAATGGCGCACATATTTATAAAATTAAATGCTAGTCCAGTTCTTTACTGTCACACTACTCTTTGCATAACAACATATTTGTCAGACTAAACCTCTTTGCTGAATTATTTCATGCTAATGAGTAGACATTTGCTTACCAACCATAATCAAATTTCAAAACATATACATTACTGTTTGTATGCTACTCGTGTCTTTTTATAGTTATTTTTCGTGTCCACATACATAGTTTAGTGTTGTCGTCTTATTCAGATTCAACCGCTCACTTAACTAAATTTCAATAAGATAACAAACCTATTGGATAGGCTTAGTTTGTTCTCAGTTGTTACCCTCTTAGCCATCTGCCTACTGGTATTTGTTGGAGCAACATTGAATTGTTCTCTTATCTGTGGATATGTAATCATTCTGCAATACGTTTGTGTCACAGTGTTTTTGTTTTTATTTTTAAAATGTTTCATATGTTTGTAAATATAAGGGAGTTACCGGTTGCAGCTATCAGTCCCTAGTCTTACAAACTACTTAAACTAACTTATGCTAGGGACAACTCACACAACCATTCCTGAAGCAGGACTTGAACTTCCGACAGCAAGCAACCGTGCGCTACGCAGAAAGGTGCCTTAAAGTGCTCGACCACTCAACCTCGGCTTTTATTTTCACCCATGCTTTGAAGAGTTTCATACTGCTGGATTACCTGTAATGCTCATGAATTGGAATTTTGTCGTCACATTTGGTGTTTATGACAGATTTGTTTTGTACTTTTTCTTTGCTTCTTCTGCACCTACTCTTGATAGTGAATAAAGTTAAAAAAAGACACTAAATAATTCAGAAAGATGAAGACATCAGAAATAACAGCGTGAAAGTAAAGGAAGTAAGATGTCATTTAACTTGGGAACCTGCTAATCATCAGTTACCTGGCACTGCAATGAGTACTATTACCCCCTGAGGTTTCTTCCAATTGTTTACTACATTCAATAGTAAAGAAAGCTGAAGACAATAAATAGTTTAGACCGATGGAAAGGGAAGGGCTAACAGTGAGAAAGGAAAAGAAGAAAGGTGTCAGTTAACTCAGGTACTTGGTAAAGTTCATTTACTGGATATGCATCTACATCTACAAGGATTCTCTGGAAGCCACATTGAATTGCATGGCAGAGTGTTCATGGAACCGCTTTCATGATGTTTCTCTATAGTTCCACCCTCTACCAGCTCGCAGGAAAAAGGAACAACTAAATATTTCTGTTTTCGATCTGATATCTCATATATTATTATTATGATCATATCTCCCTATACAGGTGGGGGCTAACAATATATGTTCGCATTCTGAAGAGAAAGTTGGTGAAAGAAATGTTGCATATAGATCTCGCTGCAACAATTATCACATTGCTTTTAATGATTTCCACCCCAACTCGTGTATCATTTCCGTGTCACACTCTCCCTTATATCACGATAATACAAAACATGCTGCCGTTTTCTGAATTCTCTAAATCGTCCGTCAGTCTCACCCTGTGTGGATCCCCCAATGCGCAGCAATACTCTAAAGTACGACGCAGAAGCATCGTATAGGCAGTTTCTTTAGTAGAACTGTTGCATATTCTACGTGTTCTGCCAATGAAACACAGTATTATGTTCGCTTTCCCTACAATATTTTTCTATGTGTTCTTTTCAATTTAACTTGTTCGTAATTGTTACTCTTAGGTACTTAGTAGAATTGACTGGCTGTAGGTTTGACTGATTTATCGTGCAACTGAAGTTCAACAAATTTCTTGTAGAGATCATATGGGTGACCTCACATTTATCATTATTAATGGTCATTGACAATTTTTTAACCATACTGTCATCTAAATAATTTTGAAGTTGCATTTGATATTCTGTTGACTTTACTAACTGATAAATGACAACATCATCTACGAACAGTCTAAGACAGCTACTCAGATTGTCTCCATGCTGTCAGCTTACCCCTAACAAGCTCGGCGGGTCAGCCGATTCAGTCGCTAGCAGACGTCATTCCGCGACAAACACGCGACTGTAAATAAACAGAGTATTCTCAAGCCTAATTGGGACCTTCTCTAAAGGAGGTCGCTGCGTAGACGTAGTTCGTGAATTACAGTGTCGAAAGCCTTCCGGAAATCTAGAAATACGGAATCTATTTGACATCCCTTGTCGATAGCACTCATCATATCGTGTGAGTAAACAGGTAGCTGTCTTTCACAAGAATGACACTTTCTAAATCAGTGTTGACTATGAGTCAATATGTCGTTCCCTTCGAGGTAGTTCATAATATTGAGGAAAGTATATGTCCTAAAATCTTGTTGCAAACCAACGTCAATGATATAGGCCTGTAATTTTGCGGATCACTCCTATTGCCTTTCTTGAATATTGGAGTGGCCTGTGCATCATTCCAATATTTGGGTTCGAAACGTTCGCTAAGCGAGCCGTTGTATATAATAACTGGGTAAGGGGCTATTGCATCAGCATATACTGAAATCAACTTACTTGGTATACAGTCAGGACTGGAAGACTTACTTTTGTAAGTAATTTTAGTTGTTTTAATGCTTCAGGGGCATCTACTTCTAAATTACATATGCTGACAGGTGTTCTTGATATGAATTCTGGAGTATTTGCTTCGTTTCTTTCGTGAAGGAATTTCGGAGAGCTGTGTTCAACAATTCTGCTTTAGCAGAAATATTATTGGTAGCATCACCACAGCTTTGGTGGTGCTAGTATACATTACAGACGACCAGAATTTCTTAGGATTCTCTACCAATTTATGTGACAGGGTTTCGTTGTAGTAATTATTGTGAGCTTCTCGCATTGAAGTTTGAGCTAAATTTCTAGTTTCTGTAAAATATTGCCAGTCTTGGGGATTTTTTGTGCGTTTAAATTTTGCATGCTTTTTTCTTTGCTTTTGTAACACTGATCTAACCTGTTTTGTGTACCACGGCGGGTCAGCGCCCTCTATTGTTAATTTATTTGGTAGAGTCTGTCAATGTTTGTCGATATTATTTCTTTGAATCTAAGCCACATCTGATCTACACTCAGATTCTTAGTTTCGAAAGACTGGAAATTCTCTTTCAGGAAAGTGTTAATCTAATTTTTATCTGCTTTTTGGAATAAACAAATTTTTCTTTTAATTTTGGTGGATTTGGGAAGTCCGACATCAGTCTCTTCAGATATTCTGTGTTCACTAATACCTGTCTGTTTTAACGCTCTTTATTAGCTCCGAAGTATGTTCTCACAACTATTTACTGTCCTAGTAGGTTCATGAACTAAATGCTCGAGATAATTTTTGGAAAATGCGTTCAGTACAATTTTGGACGATGTTTTATGCTTGCCTCCGGTTTTCAACATGTATTTTTGCCAACATATCCAGGGCAATTTAAAGTCGCCATCAATTAAAATTATATGCTTTCAGTGCGTTTTTGAAATGTGATCCAAGCTTTCTTTGAAAATTTCTGCAATCAAATCGTCTGAGTCAGGGGGTCAATAAAAAGAACAAATTATTAATTTGATTGTCAGGTAGAACCTCTACTCATACCAACTCGCTGGAGCAGTATACTTCAATTTCGATACAGGATGAACCTAATATGACAGCAATAAATACGCCACCACCTATTTTATTCAATCTACCTTTTCTGAACACCATTTTCCCCTTTGTAAAATTTCAGCTCAACTTATCTCCGGTTTTAGCCAGCTTTGGGTACCTACCAGGTGATCAATAAGTCAGTATAAATTTGAAAACTTAATAAATCATGGAATAATGTAGATAAAGAGGTAAAAATTGACACACATGCTTGGAATGACATGGGGTTTCATTAGAACCGAAAAAAAAACAACAAAGTATTGCTAGACGCGTGAAAGATCTCTTGCTCGCGTCGTTTGGTGATGATCGTGTGCTCAGCCGCCACTTACGTCATGCTTGGCCTACCAGGTCCCCAGACCTCAGTCCGTGCGATTATTGCTTTGGGGTTACCTAAAGTCGCAAGTGTATTGTGATCGACCAACATCTCTAGGGATGCTGAAAGACGACATCCGACGCCAATGCCTCACCATAACTCCGGACATGCTTTACAATGCTGTTCACAACATTATTCCTCGACTACAGATATTGTTGCGGAATGATGGTGAACATGTTGAGCATTTCCTGTAAATAACATATCTTTGCTTTGTCTTAATTTGTTATGCTAATTATTGCTTTTCTGATAAGATGAAGCGCAATCTGTCGGACATTTTATGAACTTTTTTTTGTTCTAATAAAACCCCATGTCATTCCAAGCATGTGTGTCAATTTTTACCTCTCTATCTACATTATTCCGTGATCCATTAAGTTTTCAAATTTGTACTAAGTTTTTGATTACCCAGTATAATGATTTGAGAGTCAGTGCTTTCGATTAGTGCCTGGAGCACTGGTACTTTCCTCACACAGATACCATAATTTACTACCGTTAGGCCAATGATTTTTAGATGTGTGTTCATCCTATCCTTGGCCTGTACCCTTTGAGACTGAAACAACTTCTGTGTGTTCCCAAGGCTCTCTAACTTAAATAACCGCCCATTCCACGTCACACAGTTGCCGCTACCCGTTAGCCACTTACTGCTTGTAGTGGACTCCTGACCTATTTAGCGGAACCCGGAAGCCCACTACCCGATGACCCAAGTCGAGGAATCAACGGCCTATATGGTTGCAGAACCGTCTGAGCTTCTGATTCAGACCCTCCAATCGGCTCTGTACCAGAGGTCCACAGCCGGTCCTATCAATTGTGCTGCAGATGGTGAATGCTGCTTTCATTTTTCAAACTAGACTGGCAGTCTTTACCAATTCAGGTAGCCGCTAAAAACGAGAGAATTTTTTCAGATCCAAAGTGTCACACATCATTGCTACCGACGTGAGCCACCACCTGCAGCTAGCTGCATTCCATACCTTTCATGGCATCTGGAAGGACCCTTCCTCATCTGGAATGACTCCTGCCAGTATGCAAACAGAGTGCACGTTGGCCCTCTTCCCCTCTTTGTCAGCCATCTCTAAGGCGCTGCATTACCTGTCAAACGTTGGAGGTCCCAACTACCAGCAAACGTACTCTCTGTGAAATCCCGGATATTGGAGGCCGCTTGGTGACTTCAGGATAAGCGACATCATCTGGCCCAGGAACATTGGACTGAACAGGTAGCGCCTCAAACCTGTTCGCAAGACGAAGCGGGGAGGCCTCATGAGGGGATTAGGGATGATATAAGAGATAGATTTCTGGATGGAGGGCATCATTTTGGAGGGGAAGGAAACGGAAGTTACGCTGAGAAAGGATGTGCACTGTATGGAGATGAAGAGAGGGTGGGATACAGTGGTGCAGGCAAGGCAGAAGCCCAAGTTCAGTGAGGAGAGGACATATCACCGGGTTACATGAGTCTCTCTTCCGAGAAAGGCACAACATTTAGTGGTGCTCTAGGAACTGCAATAGTTAGGGAAGGGCATGCAGTCATACAGGATTCACGTGTAGAAGGGAAGGCAGATGCGGAAAGCGAAGCACTGGGCATGGCATTCAATGACTTAGACTTTGAGGGATTTGTAATAGGCAGGGTGGCGGGTGAACACCCTTACAGAGTTGAAACTACAGAGTGGGACACATGATGGATCAGTATGTGTACAGGTTGGTAGAGGGGTGAAGGCCTCACGTCCAGCTGGAGGGGAGCTTCTGGAGATTCAGACAGAAGAGGTTATCTGTCTCACATTTCTGAGGTGGGGGGTCCAGGAAACGGAGCGATCGAGGGTAAAGCCAAGGTATTTGAGGGTGGGGGTGCAATGGTTGGGGCGGTCGTGGTGGGTGAGGTAGAAGTCGTGGCGGTGGAAGGAGTGGGTGGTACGACCTATGATGATTGCCTGGGATATTTTGGGATTGACGGAGCCACCACCAGCAGTTGTCTGCACCCAGTACCTTTCATGGCATCGAGAAGTACTAGTTCCACATCTGGAATGACTCCTCCCAGTATGCACATGGAGTGCACATTTGCCTTCTTCTTCTTCCCCTCTTTGGCAGCCATCTCGGGGGCTGTGGTTGGGGCATGTCGGCGGAGTAAACGAGGTATAGGAGAGATGACAGGACGAACTCTGGGCTACCCCAGCGGAGCGATAACTCAGATGGGAGTTGGAGTTGTAGACAGTGACGTAGGATGGACGGAGGGGGAGAAAGGAAGAAATGAGTCGGTCATAATTAATGGGAAGGGATTTGGATTTGAAAAACAGACGCTGAATGCCACACACGGTTGTAAGCTGTTCCTATGTCGAGGGAGACTGAAATAGCAGAGCCGTTAACTGTGAACTACCTTGTAATTTTAATCGGACTATACCAAGGAATTGAGAACGATAAGAGTTCTCTCATTGGTTTTGTTACCTCATATGTTAAATCAAAGTATTCTTCCAACGACAAAATTAGGAATTTGTAGCCAAATACTTCAGAGAGGAAACACATTAGTTTCGGTCTGTGCGGTTTGGTATCACGCTCCTTAGGTTGCTGTCCTGCAAAGGCGAGAACGGCGTAAGGAAGGACTGTGAAGTGGTGTCTCTGTCGATAAGACGCCGTGTCCAATCGTTCAAAATAACGGTTGGAATGGCCCTTGCGGGTGTTACAAACATTGCGAATTTATTACAGTAATTTATTTGGGACCTGCAAAAATTATCAGCCCACATGAGAGGACGGTCCTGTTGTTGGGCAGGCATCCTGTGTCCTTTTATGTGGTTAATTTGCCGATTAATTTTATCGACTTTCTCAATTTTAGTTAGGTCAGACCTTGTGATATAACAACCGAGTCGTAATTTTGCATGCTGTTCGAATACATAATCAGAAAGTTAATAAGTATACAAATAATGCCCACTCTGTTTATCAAAAAGACTGGATATGATGGCACACTTTGTGTTCGGCTGGCAAAAGTGTTAGCTCTATAACCGTCCCCAAAAAGGGATATGACGGGATAGACAGACGTCATTGATGGTACAGAATCCTTCAGTACACACTCTATTTTGAGAACAGTGGTCAATAGTGGAAACGTAACAGATATTATTGAATCAGCAACTCCTTATCTAAAATACATGTCTCAACACAGAAATTGCATGCATTTCAACAAATAACTGAAATTATAAGTTTCAGGACTACCTTATTATTACAACAAAACGTACGTAAAATACGATACTCGTGACTAAATTTTCTCTTACAAATGGTGATGGCTGTCATCCGGAAGTTACCATAAAAAAATTGTACACAGCGCTGCTATAGCTGGAGACATTTCTACTTTCCTTATGAAACGCTAAGGCTTTTGGCTGTCACTATTTTGGGTGCACTAACTTACAATGGTCCTGTATTTTATTCCAGGCTTTCACTAGGACGGAAGGGAGGAATCTGTGTCTTGCAGAGGGCTTGGTCTTGGGGTAGAGGCGTGCGCCAGATTAAGCAGAACTCTAAATACCTCGGAAGCGACTAAGTGGCTTAACTGAAACCGGTGTCTCAGACTTTCTTCGGGCTTGACCTGGGCCCCAGAGAGATTATCGCTTAGCAACCATCTGTTTTTCTCACTCATCACATTGAATAGCCAGCGGGGAATAACTATGTTGGCTCAGGTAAAAAATAATGTCTCTCAGAGCCCTAAATTTTGTTAGCACTGTTAGTACTAATCTGTACACAAAACTACAATTTGGTTGGTTGCTTTTCTGAACTGTTAGTACCACTCAGTCTCGGCAGGAGCACATAGCGCAGTCGACTTAATTATTTATTTTTTTCAGATTCAGTTTCCAATGCAAAGTCTTTTATTGTCCCTCATCAACCCCTACCAACCCATCCTCAGACAACACAATAAAAGTATACATTAGTTTATAACACAATAAATTTCAATTTACTTTTTAACTTGACCATAAGTTTCCCTTTTCCTTTTCTTTTAATACACTTTCCTGAACAGTCTATTAAGCCGATTCCCATGTATTGTACGACATTCCCTTCCCATCTTGTCCATGTTTGGAGTAATGTGTTGGAGCTATATTTCTTTCATCTAGTGGTTACATTAAGATAGGATTTTACCATGTTGTGGTATAAGGATGTGTGTGTGTGTGTGTGTGTGTGTGTGTGTGTGTGTGTGTGTGTGTGTGTGTGTGTGTATTGGTAGACGATATGATCTGGAAATCAAGTTGAAACTCATCTGTTTTTTCTGAGGCAGGTAGTTGTAGAGGAGGGGTTTGCTGGATCGTAGTTTACGCGGCGAACTTAGCCAGACACTCCCAAAGTGCACCCTGCTACAAGAGGGACTTTCCTATTACCTCTCCACTCTTGTTTATTCACTCCCCGATGCGGGAACTGACGCCTGTACTACCGGCCATACACTTCCTCTTAGGCAACCTCTAACTTTCCGTTTAAACTAATGAGTCGGGCGGCCTTCTCCCGTTTTCCCTTCTTTTTACATAGCTTCAGGGAGCGGAACTACTAGATCAAAGATTATGACTAACCCTAAAAAGTAAGCCACGGTGGAGTAGCCAAGCGGTCTAAGGCGACTCGCTAAGGAGCGCGCGGTTGCTCACCGTCGGAGGTCCGAGTCGTCCCTGGGGCATGGGTGTGTGTGTTGTCCTTAGGTTAGTTTATGTAGTTTGTATGTTTAGGCACTAATAACCAACGTAGTTAAGTCCCACAGATTTACAAAAATTTGAGCAATAAAATAAAAAAAAGAAACAATTACATACTACAAATAACACATAAATCGTTTTATTCTTGTTCCATAAAATTCAATAAACAATTCTTCCTTCTTTAAGGACTATAAACTATTAAACTACACACGGATTAAGAAAAACTGTTTGAATAAATGAAAAAACAAGACACTGTTCTGTGCAGGGTGATGAAATTATACACAAAATACTCAATTACTTCCTTCAGTTGGCTCGAGCTCCCAGTGCTACAGCACGAAATAGTAACACAAACAATTCACCCATTCTCAGACTCTATTTCTTGGGGCACCGTGAAGTGCGGTTCTAGACCCTATTTGCTATATAAACTGGCTGCGTTGTGTCTAGGGGTACCAGCAACACCTGCTGCAATTTCCCCAAAACATTTTACTTTAGATAAATGCAGGCAGGAATAATAGATACACGAACGACACATTCACTTTAAATAAAAGGAAGTTTATTTCAACTAATAACCACCAGTCCTGACTTTGGAGTGGAGCCTGAGCTCTTTAAGGCTGCCAAACAAATAAATGGAAACTTAACTGAATAGTTTCTAAGTCCCATAGTCGCTGAGTAAAACTGAAAGTCCAGCAACAATCCTGAAATATTCTAAGTTTCACTGTTTCAAAATAGAGTCCGCAAAGCACCACTGATGATTATTTTAAGTCCCACAGATGCAAAGTATAGATAAAGTCCATGAAGCAGCACAGAACACATTTTCTAAGTTCCACACTCGAACACTTCGCTGGAAATTTACAAGTCTTCAAGCGATGCCTCAGTCACCCATTGTAACACACACGTCTTGTCTATCTCATCAACACTAACAGACTGCCTGCACTAACCAAAATAGCGGCCTTAAATACCCTCCATCGCTTACTCTGAAGTCGAATCAGTGTCTTATCTCCACAAAAATACCTCTTTTACATAGAATAAGAATGAAAGACATACATGAGATGATAGTATTTATCGGAAATTTTCCGCTGTAACAGAACATGGCATAAAATACATTGTAAATATCTTAGTTTTCACAAATTAACAAATTAAACTTTTCTGTTATGATTTTTTATATTTAAAACACAGATCATTCGCTAAACTATTGATATTATTTCATTAGCTATTTACTTAAGTCTAGTTTATGGTACTGCCGCTAATACTAAAGTTATTATTGTTTATTTATTTAAAATCCAGCTTTTATACCTGGGAACCACGTTTCTGGCCTCTTATTCAAATTTACTGAATATTCACAAAAGTCAAAAATACATCTTAATAGTACCCACTTAGATCTATCAACTGACACCTTGAATGTAACATTTGGTTAAGCCATTTTCAAGGTATATGGTTTACAAAATTCTTGTTTTACAATGATTTTTGATTTACTATAACTCAAAAACTATTAAAGTGACAGAAGGCACATTTATATGAGCGCAAGCGCCTAATTGTCAGCTTTAAAATGAGCCTAGGCGCTCCTTAGTACCATTTATGTATCAGTAGTTATTAATTTATAAGTGGTTTATTGCAATTTCTGCAAGGCCAAACGGGGCTTCTACCGCCGACCGCCATTGAGTCCATAACCGCCTGGATTTTCCAGTCACGTGTCTATAAACAAAGCGAGCGACCAGACGCTCGTTTGACAGATGAGAGGTGTCACTATCTATTGACTAACCCCTGAATTACGAAGACTCAGTAGCTGTCAAAACACATCACTCAGAACCAGTAGGATGCTTGTCGATAAACTCTCACGATTCCTGCGTGTGTGCGTGCTTTATCACAGAACTGCAGACTTCAAGAGTCCCCACAAAGGTGTCCCCTCACAACGCTCACCAATGTCTACATCCATACTACGCAAGCCACCTTAGGGCGTGTATTAGAGGGTACTAAGGGTACCATTATCACTTCCTCCTACTTCAGTCGCGTATAGATCAAAGGAAAAATGATTGACTGTCAGCCTCCGTATGTGACCTACTCTCTCTGATCTTATTCTTGTCGTCGTTTCGGGAGATGTTCATGGGAGGAAGCAATGCCTTGGTTGACTCACCATAAGATGTACACTCCCGGAAATTGAACAGAAGCCAGTACCGCAATACACAACGTCTTTCTTTCAGCGTCTACCACTGGAGTTGACTAATCATCTCTTTGACGCTTTCGCGCTGTTACTGCGCAAATTCGTGACAGAGAAACTTGTTAAAATCTTAGATTGCTCAAGCAATCGCCAGCCAAGCTAGGGCAAACAGGGCATCGGTTCTGTCGTAAAATGAGACGCCACTCGTTCGCGACAACAGCAGACGCTGCGTTGCACGTTGAAAGCCTACAGTCAGAAGTCTGTTGGGTGCAACAGACTGTGGTGTCGCACAAGTATGAAGTGCGCGCCACGTACTTTCGCCGCGCGCCGCCATGCACGCACGGCGCGGCGTTCTTACGACGTCAGCCACGAGCGCCCTCTGCTGCAACTCCGCTCGTGGCCACGACTGCTGCATCGGCCACCTGGGAATCAGATAGGCACCAGTTAAGACTTAGCTATCGGATAGGCACTAGGAATCATCAATAGGCAGGCCTCTATCTAAACTATGTATCAGCATTCTGCAGTCTTGAACTTTGTAAAAGATAAGTATTATTTTATTTCTACGAAATATACAACTTGTTCTAATTTAGCCTAGTGTTTCTAGTTTCTGCTGTCCCACTGGCTGGTCACCTCCGTACCTGCACACGCGTGCATCCTACCTCCTGTGTCGGTCTCTCTTTACTCGGCCACCGACACTCAGGATAACCGGCGGAAACGAGACACAAAAGTGGCGACGAGGAGCGATAGAAGAACCTTGGACCAGCTCGCTTGCAGCAGCCAGACAGCAGCAGTCAGAGCACGCAGAAATTGTTCCTGCCCACCCACCCTTATTATAAGAATTTTGGGGGAAGATATTTTGTTTCGTGTTTTGTAGACTTTTGTGGACTTGTTGCAGAGCGTCCTCTTTCACATTGGATTTGTGTTTTGTTATAAGTTTCTTGTATGCGCGGCGCCTAATCGGTCAGCATGGCAACTATCCCAGACCCGAACTTAATGGAAATTATTCAGTTACAGACGGCGCAAATCACGCAACTACTCCAAGCGGTGTCCCAGTTGACGGCAACTCAACAACAGCCGTCGCATCAGCCGCCCACATCTGCCGCCGCACCGCTTCCTACGTTTCGCCAGTACAACGAACGTGAGGAAGAATGGAGTGATTATTTGGCACAATTTCAAGAACTGAACTCGTCGCGGCTCATCAAATTACAGGTCAGACGGTTAAGCACATGTTCTTAGCAGTGGTGCACTGAATGCTCCTTATGAGAGAAAAGTTCTCGTAGCCGCTGCGCGGTACCGATTTTTCAGACTAAAAAAATTACCGGAGCAGTCACACCAGCAGTGGATTACGGAGTTGAAGGGCTTAACCCGCAAATGTAAATTTACTGGCTCTTGTGGACTTTAATATATTCACGTGATGTTGAGAGACGCTATCACACAGAACATTCAGGACCCCAGAATTAGGGTAGCAATTCTGAAACAGTCTGACCCCTCATTAGACAGTGTACTGCAGCTTATTGAAGCGCATGATACCTTTGACTTAGCAGGTGTAGAAATGCAAAGCCACAGTCTTAATGCAGTGCGCCGTAACGGACGCTTACCTAGCCGTAGGTCTCAGTGTAGCCCTAGTGCTAACAGTGCTAACAGCGTACACAGGACAGAATATTCCCGTGCTAGGAACGTGTAGCCTGCCCGTCTCTTTTCAAGGTGTAACAAAAACAGTTGCTTTTGTTGTTCTTCATGCCAAATCTACACAGAACATTTTTGGACTAGATGCATTCGACTTGTTTGGCTTATCAGTTCAAAGAGATATACTTCAAATTTCGTCAGTAGTGCCTCAGGACAAAATCAATGCATTGTGTGACAAATATAGTGACTTGTTTTCGCCGGAACTAGGTTGTGCAAAAGACTGTGGCATATGTAACTTTAAAAGAATCTGCTGTACCAAAATTTCGTAAAGCTAGACCAGTGCCTATCGCAATTCGAGATAAAGTTGCTGCAGAACGTCAACGTTGGCAGGATAGTGGGTGATTTCTCCTGTTTCTGCGAGTCAGTGGGCCTTGCCTTTAGTAACCAAACCGACAGGAAAACATCGTCTTTGTGCGGACTTCAAATCAATAGTGAACAGTCAAACAATTGTAGAGACTTACCCCCTGCCCCGACCTGAGGATGTGATGGACAAATTAGGACAGTCTCGCTTCTTTTCTAAGATTGATTTAGCAGAGACATACTTACAGATTTCGCTCGATGACGAGTCAAAAAAGTTTTTCGTCATTAATACTCACATGAGCCTTTTTCAATTTCAATGCCTACCCTTTGGCAATTCTTCCGCCCCCGCTATTTTTCAGCGTTTTTTGGAACAGCTGACACTGTCTGTACCGTGCTGTTCGAACTATTTAGATGATATTGTGGTCTCGGGACGCACAGTTGAAGAACATTTATCAAACCTGGAGTGTCTTTTCAAAGTGTTGACTGCAGCAGGTCTACGTTGCAAAAAAGCAAAGTGTTCATTTTTTCAAACTGAAATAGAGTACCTAGACTATGTGATTAATGCCCAAGGGATCCATCCCTTACAATCACATCTTCGAGCAGTCAAAGACTTGCCTCCTCCTAAGAATGTGCACGAACTGCAAGCAGTAATGGGAAAGCTTAACTATTATTTCAGGTTTATTCCCAATGTCTCTCGGATTGCAGCTCCATTGCATCGCTTACGTAGGAAGAATGTTTCTTTTGTATGGTCTAAAGAATGCCAGGTTGCCTTTCACAAATTAAAGTCTGCACTACTCAGTGATGCATGTTTGATTCCCTTTGACCCACAGAAGCCGGTAGTGCTAGCAGTGGATGCCTCGTCATATGGTCTGGGCACAGTAATGTCACGTAGTATTGGATCTCACAATCGTCCTATTGCCTTTGTATCCAAGCTACTGACACCAACGCAACAGAATTACAGTCAGATAGAAAAGGAGGCCTTAGCAATCATTTACGTCGTCACAAAGTTTCATCATTATCTCTATGGCAGAAAATTCTATTTGTTGACAGACCACAAGCCTCTCACGTCATTGTTCTCACCCACAAAGCCATTTCCGCCACGAACGGCACAAAAGCTTCAGAGATGGTCCTTGATATTGTCTAATTATCAGTATGAGATTTTGTATCGACCTACCACTAAGCATGCCAACGTGGACACACTTTCCCGACTTCCGGTTGGCCATGATGTGTCGTTTGATTCTTCAGAAATGGCATGTTGTCAGATAGACTCCAGAGATGCTTCCGCTGTAGCAGACTTCCCTTTGAACCCTAGTCAGGTTGCACAGGAAACAGCTGCGGATGCAGACCTAAGTGTGCTGGAATGTTTTGTTCGCTCAGGGTGGCCTGCCAGAGACAAAGACATTGATCGGCCTCTGGATCGACGTTATTTTGCACAACGTCATGCATTATTATAAGTCAGGGTGTTCTGTTGTTACATACCGACAATGACCAAACAAGAGTGATTGTTCCTCGTTCCCTACAACGGGAAGTGTTACGCCTCCTGCATCAAGGACATTGGGGTATTGTTAGGACAAAGCAACTGGCCAGACGTCATTGTATTTTTTTTTTTTAATTTGTTTTTTCTGTTCCATAGGACCCACTTCAGGAGTAAGACTCCATGGTCATGGAACAAGTCAATACATTGTTACACAAGAATGGTAATAGAAAAATTTTAAGTAGTCCTTTGCACACGACAATCTTAAGACAAAGTAAAAGAATCAATAAAGAAAAAATGAATTAGCTTAATTGTTTAACTTTTCTAGGAGTTCCTCGACAGAATAAAAGGAGTGAGCCACGAGGTAACTCTTCAATTTAGATTTGAAAGCATGTGGATTAGTGCTAAGATTCTTAAGTTCTTGTGGCAGCTTATTGAAAATGGATGCCGCAGAATACTGCACCCCTTTCTGCACAAGTGTTAAGGTGGTGTGGTGCAAATGTAGATTAGACATCTGTCTAGTATTCACCGAGTGAAAGCTACTAACTCGTGGGAATAAGCTGATATTATTAACAACAAACGACATTAAAGAAAAAACGTATTGTGACGCCAGAGTCAAAATTCCCAGACTACTGAAAAGGGGTCGACATGACGTTCGCGAACTTACACAAGATATTGCTCGAACCGCCCGTTTTTGAGCCAGAAATATCCTTTTTGCATCAGGCGAGTTACCCCAAAAAACAATGCCGTACGTCATAAGTGAGTGAAAGTAAGCGAAATAGACTACTTTTCGTGTTGAAAAATCACTTATCTCAGATATTGTTCTAATGGTAAATATAGCAGAATTTAGTTTTGGAACAAGATCCTGAACATGGGCTTTCCATGACAGCTTACTGTCTATATGAACACCTAGAAATTTGAACTGTTCAGTCTCACTTATCACATGCCCATTATGTGTACCTGGGTTGGTATGGACGCCCAGATAGAGAGCATGATGTCACAGTGTACAGTTTGTGCGGAGCATCAGGCGGCTCCTCCGCAACGTTTCTCAGAGTGGCCACGCCCAAAGGGACCATGGCAACGTTTACACATTGACTTTGCCGGACCTTTCTGGAATACGCGCTGGTTACTTGTTGTAGACGCTTTCAGCAAGTTTCCTTTTGTGATTGCCATGAACTCGACGACGGCGTCTAGTACAATCAGTGCCTTAACATCAGTGTTTTGCATCGAAGGTTTGCCTGAAACAATCGTCAGTGACAATGGACCTCAGTTTGTTAGTGCGGAATTTCAAAAGTTTTGTCGTGTGAATGGCATTCAGCACATCACCACCGCCCCTTTTCACCCTCAGTCGAATGATGAAGCAGAACGTTTCGTTCGAACATTCAAGTCTCACATGGAAAAGATGAAAGGTCAGCATTCCATGCAGCAATCTCTTCAAATTTTCCTGTCTACGTATCGGTGCATGCCACGTGACCGCCTGTCTCCTGCCGAGCTACTACACGGCCGCCGTCACCGCACACTCCTTCACCTGCTGCAGCCTCCCACGCACTGAGTCGGTTCGTATGGCGCTTCGCGTTTTCAGGTTTCGACGCCGGTGCTGTACAAGGTGTTAGCTGGACGTACGAGATGGATGCCGGGCATCATTCAACGTGTGCTCGGTCGCAATATGTATGTTGTACGTTCTTTCACAGGGTCGGAGCTGCGGCGCCACGCAAACCAATTGCGCCTGCACAGGCCGCGCGATCCTGTCTCTGGTTTCTTGATTCCAGACCCAGTTCACCGCCAGGGAGCACAGCCACATCGCTCGCAGACGGATCCAGCGTCCCCGGTCTGCGAGATCGTCCCCATGGAAGTCGACGCACCTCCGATGCAGCCGCCGCCGCCGCAGCTGCCAGCGTCACCGATTGGGACTCCGGGACCGTGCGTGCCCCCCGCCGCCTGTGCCACGCACGTCAGAAGAAGACCTGCTCCCTCTGGGCGGAGGCGTGCGCCCTTCCCCTCGTTTTGGTGGGTTTTCCGGGCGATCGCAAGGTGGATACCGGGGTGCGGACTGCGTCTCGATCCCAGCCTCTGCTACGACGCCCGTCCCACCAGTAACGCCCCCGCCCAGGCGCTTCTCCCAGTGCCGTCTTCGTGGACCTCAGCCCTACGCCGTGACGGCGCGGCGGTTTGGGGGGAGGGGTGTGGTGTCGCACAAGTATGAAGTGCGCGCCACGTACTTTCGCCGCGCGCCGCCATGCACGCACGGCGCGGCGTTCTTACGACGTCAGCCACGAGCGCCCTCTGCTGCAACTCCGCTCGTGGCCACGACTGCTGCATCGGCCGCCTGGGAATCAGATAGGCACCAGTTAAGACTTAGCTATCGGATAGGCACTAGGAATCATCAATAGGCAGGCCTCTATCTAAACTATGTATCAGCATTCTGCAGTCTTGAACTTTGTAAAAGATAAGTATTATTTTATTTCTACGAAATATACAACTTGTTCTAATTTAGCCTAGTGTTTCTAGTTTCTGCTGTCCCACTGGCTGGTCACCTCCGTACCTGCACACGCGTGCATTCCACCTCCTGTGGCGGTCTCGCTTTACTCGGCCACCGACACCCAGGACAACCGACGGAAACGAGACACAAAACAGACGACCAGCAGAGAGAGAAGCTCTACTCGTCAGCTTGTAAACATTTCATAACTACACGAAGCTCTGTCACAAGAGTGAATAAGAACGAGTATACGTCAGCGTTTAAGGGCTCATTGAGTGAACGCTGCACTCCCATGTAGGCCATTACGAAGCGTCCCATACAGCATAGCTTCAGCCGATTTCTATATATAAACTCCCGCTTTAGGAAGTGTCGTCACTTGGTCTTTGGAGTCTAAGTTTATCAGGAGAGTAGTCGTCGATCCAATGATCTAATCTATGTGTTCAGCTTATGTCTCAGATAAAGCGGTAGAGACTAACTAGTAGCCACTTCTTACAACTAGGAAATGGAGTCCGAAGACAACTACTATGCTTTGAACTAAGCATCATCCAGGGAGACGGTGGACCGCTGTCTACCGTCTTCACAACGCTGAATATGGTTGCTGCATGAGGCCAGATTAGTCTTTATTAGTTGGTTTCCTAAAGGCCAATGATCCTGCCGACGTGCTAGTACTCTGGTGCTAACCCTGCCAGCGGTACCAAGAGGACAACTGTCACCACGGCATCCGACACCAGTGCTTCCGAGCATGCACCCACGCAGCTGTCTGGACAGGAGGAGGGACCGGGGACTTTATCTGGCAGTCTCTGCTTCGAACCCAAGATGTCGCGGCGCGGGCGCCTCCGTCCGAACAGTATAGCAGCTGGCCCATAGAAGACGCGACCAAAGGCGACGCCACCTGCTGATCTAGCTCCTGCCGAGCTACCACTGACATCACGGAATCTTGTTTTCAGTTGAATAAAGTTGTAAACTCTAAATGCTCCGTCAAAGAGAGCGCGGGCAGACCGCGCTGTTGTCCGTCGCGTTCCGCAGCAGTAAGACACGGCACGGGCAGCGCTTGGCGTTCCAGTCGCTGACTGGCGCTGCGGAGAGTGTAAACATGAGCAGTAGTATAGGTTCGTGAAATTAATATGAAACGAGAAGAATATGTTGAATTTAATCGTCTTTTCAAAGGCTTTTGTTGTATGCAGACCGTTCTTTTCAATTATTTTTCCAATGTCTCGGTACCTGCATTGGCAGCTAGATAGGAAGCATGTACGGATAAAATGTCAAAGAAAGGTGCTCAAGTTGTTATTGTTAAAAAAAATTCAGTTGTCCTGTTTGGAGTTGTTGATCATGATTACAACTTTGTGGTTGTTGATGTAGGCAGCTATAGCAGACACAGTGAAGGGGTATTTTATGAAACACTGCATTTGTCCACCAATGTAAACAAGGAGAAATATTCTGCCTCCGAGGACATTGCCGGGTACAAGAACCCGCATACCTCGCGTGTTAATAGGTGATGATTTAAATTGCAGAATTACTTAAAAAGTCCCTTTCCTAAAGCTGCAGTCTTGGAAGATCCTCAAAAGACCATTTACAATAAATGCCTCTGAAAGACACGGCATGTAGTGGAAATTCTTGTTCAGAAGTGGCTTGTCTTTTTAGGACCAATAGACCTACAAACTGATGCTGTAAATGATGTGGAAGCATCGTGCTGTCTACATAATTTCCTCCGCAGCAATTCAAGCTACCTACCTACTGAACAAGAGGGCAAGACTGATAACCTACTGGCTAATGCATTTTCGAATACCCCCAAGACGGAAAAAGCGAGATTGAGTACTTCTGATTATGCTGTGCGGTTTTGTTAACAACCAGTAACTATGTATTAGCATAAAGTTGTATGTGCAGTTTGCAGTCAACAAGTACCTTCTGCAGCATTTCTGCATTAATGTTCGGCAAACACATCGTTTTCTAACTTCTTTAACTGCATTTTACACATCACAACGAGAAATGTACTGTAATTTTCAATATTTCCTTGAATTCATTTTTATGTAATAGTTTGGATTAGACAAGTAGGTATAAATTGGTTTGTAATTATGAAAAGTAAATTAATACCAGTAAGATTCAAGACTTGGGCGTATCTTCTTCCAAGTTTGTGCCTTCTTAGACGCATGTTTGTATTCTGGGTCGCTTGTGTTATACAGGAATGGCTTTGGACGCACCAAATCGATCAGTTTGTCTGTTTGTTCCGCCACACTGCTCCCGCTTACCCGCCGCGGTCTCTGTAGAAAATCACAGCCTACACGCTGCACGCGGCGACCGCTCCCTATTTGACCGAGTCGGCAGTGGCGGCTGGTGATAATGTGCTAATGTGCTGCAGCACTCTGTAAATATATTACTAAAATTATGCCGTTTCTCTTCGAAGGCAAGCGAGAAATCGCTGCAAAATTACATCCTTTCCCTTGGAATACGAGCCAGTTATCTCAATAAAATTATGCTAATTCCCTTTCAATGCATATTACAGTGCTAGTAATAAGGATGAAAACGCATTTTGGAGCGCTCTCGCCGCGATAGTTGGAAACAAGCTCCGCGTGCTGAAGTGGGATTCAGCCGCGCTGGTATGTGCGCGGAGAGGCGGCGCAGTCGTCTGTTCGTTGGTGCGCATGTGCAGACGTGACTTCAGGCCTGGCGACTCATGTGTGCTGAGACCGACTGCAGCACCACATCAACATTTCTCTTCGCGCTGCGTGTAACGGCTGCGGAATAATAGTATATGACGAATATTGCGACATAGAGAGTCAAATAGCGCGCTGGCTCATGCGTCTTGCGCGTTCTCTCTCAAACCTACCTGTGTGAGGCTCGTATTCAAATACATCTGAGTCTAAATTTTTAATTTCTGTAAATAAAATTAATATTTTTAAACGTTATATTTACTACCTGCAGTGAATACACGCAGTTGGCAGCGCTGTTATAGATTCCCCTGAAGGTCTTACTGTCAATAAAGTATTAATTGATATTTAATTAAAGGCAGTCATACGAAGGTTGATTTTTATTTTAGTATATTTTGCTTCCTGTTTATTTTTGTAATATTGTAGCACACTGGTCAAATTTTGTACGAGCCGCCACTGTGAGTCGGTAAAGGGTATATTACACGGAGCTAATTTGGTCGCTAGTCGCTGGTGTCTGTTGTCGCTCGGCGTATAGACGAATAGCGAATGAATACGCTGACGCTGTGACACGCAACGACTTCAGACGCTAGCGTCTTTGTAAAAACAACTGAAAAGTGATGTAGCATATGACATTGTTTTGGAGGTTAGGTGAAACCAAACAGTTCTGTTTTCCGCCAAACAAAATATGAAGTGGAATTGTTCTCAAATTTCTGGAAATTTATCAAAGTTTTCCAGTATTATAGGACATTAACAATGATTATTTAAATACTAAACTTAAAGACACTCAATTTAACTAACTATTTGACGAATGACAAATTGAAGACTTGGGGGATATGGATACCAAACACCTGAGAACAAAAATCAAAAGAATAAAATATATCATCTTCATTATATTTCTGTTGGCAGAATGATCTCCACACAATAATTACCTCAAATGATTTGCAGAAGCACTATATTCATCTCTCCTTCCAATCCATTTTCTTTTCAAAATATCCACGGGTGTACTGCCGGTCTATAGTGTCCAACGGGCACAATATTTCAGCGATCATACATGTCGCCATCATCAGGTGAACTGATGGACTGAGCTCCTGGAAACGTGCCGGCACGGAGATCCGCACACTACGGCTGCTCGAAGGGAACTGGGTTCTAGCCCGGTAGCGGGCGATTTAAATACCCTCGGCCCGCGGAGCGAACCCTCCGCGGTCCGCGCCCCCCGCAGTGGAACCGATTGCGACGGCGTCTGATTTGACGTCGGTGTGAGGGCTCTGTCCGCCGTGGTCGTCACTTCGTTACGTTTGCTAGATTTACTCTTAATTAACCCAATCGCTGGTTCCCAAGCTTTGCTAAGATTATAGCCACAGTCACGGTTTATGAAGTCGTCACTTGTGCCAATTTCAATGGCCTCTCTAACGACGCAGTCCCAGTATCTCGACGTCTGTACCAGAATCCTAGTGCGTTCATACTCCATCGCATGATTCTCCGACAAACAATGTTCAGCGACCGCCGACTTGCTCGGATACATCAATCGTGTGTGCCTCTGGTGTTCAACGCATCGATCCTCGAAGGTACGCATCGTCTGTCCAATATATGACTTTCCACACTGACACGGAATCTGGTACACGCCGACCTTCCTCAAACCGAGATCATCTTTGGCGCTCCCCACCAGTGCACGAATTTTATTCGGCGGACAAAAAACAGTTCCAACCTGGTGTTTTTTCAAAATGCGGGCGACCTTCCCCGAGAGTGCGCCGGTATGTGGAACGAACGAAATATTGTGCCCGTTGGACACTATAGACCGGCAGTACACCCGTGGATATTTTGATTATCAAATACGCCGGGAGAAACTGAAGAATCACATTTTCTTTTATTTTTTCCTACTTTCCCCTTTTGATTTTGGTAGATTGTTCTTTTAAGACTCTTGCGAGAAACACAATGCCAGCATTTATTACTCCCTTCGACATTTTGACTCGACTGGTGGCTACTTAATACGCTCCTGTATATGACACTGGGCGACCAAAACTTGCGAGCGACCAAAAACGACAGCGACCAACTTCTAAAGTAGCCCACCCTTCAAATTTAGACGCTCGCGTTTCGGAGCAGCGACTTTGTTCGTTGCCCTTGTTTACACGAAGCGAATAAAGCAGCTACGGACAAATTCGCCAGCGACTAGCGACGAATTACGCTCCGTGTAATATACCCTTAAGGCAGAATACAATACAGTGCACGCGCGTACTGCCCGCGCGGGCTGCCCGCTCCCTGTTTGACAGAGCCTTAATATTGTTTTACCTCTGGCGCTTCACCAGGTTTCACGTCACATCCTGACATAAAGCTGGGAACCTACCACTAGGTCCCATCAAAGTGGTGTCAGAAATGGTCCGACGCGAACAAAGTGGCGTCAGAAGTGGTCTGACCCCAGCAAAGTGGTACCCGAGGTGGTCCAAAGTCAGCAAGTTGGTGCCAGAAGTGCTCCGACCTTGGCCAATTGCAAGTCGAAAACGGACTAAATTAGAGCCCAGAGGTTTGGTAAAACGGGAACTTCAGCCGCCAGCAAAATGGACTCCAGATTGAGGCATAGTGAGCAATTCATTAGGTTTTATACCACTAACATATTCTACCTGTAGATTTTACGTTCACGCGGCGCACAACTGTTCTGAGTGTTGCTGGGCAATGTTTAGTTATAAGATATTCCGTTTTCTCAAGCAACTGTTTTGCTAAGAGTAGTGAAAGTAAGTTGCAAAAATACGCTAGACACAAGGTCAGGCCGCGGCGAAATTCAAAATGTTCAAATGTTTGTATAGTCTATGGGACTTAACTACGGGGTCATCAGTCCCTAAACTTACAAACTACTTATGAACTAACTAATTCTAAGGACGGCACAAATATCCATGCCCGAGGGGGGATTCGAACCTCCGACCGTAGTGGCCGTGCAGACCGTGACTGAAGCGCCTTAGTCCCCGCGGCCACCGCGGCCGGCGCTTAGAGGCGGTATGCTCCAATTCGCGAGGCCGTTCCCCGTCGGGAATTCGAATCCCCCCTCGGGCATGGATGTTTGTGCTGTCTTTAGTATAAGCTAGTTAATAAGTATTTTGTAAGTTTAGGGACTGACGACCCCACAGTTAAGTCCCATAAGCTTAACAAACATTTGAACATTTTTGAACACAAGGTCAGTTTCAGCTAGTAAGTGTATAACCGCTCTGACGGAGCAAGTGTCGCGTTTGTTAGAGGAAAATGCTCAAACGTTATCAGGACTTCCAATCACAGCCTGAGTCCTTTCGGACTGCACAGAGTGTGCAGTCGGGTTCAAGTAAATTTCAGTTGCCTTCAATGGTAAAAGTCAGCTGCACAAGATCATTCCATACCAAACCTCATCACACCTTCCTCCGGTGAAACAAGAGAGGACGTCACAATATTCATTAATGACGTCTTGGCGACCGCTACAATGAGTAATTGGCAAATGAAACTACTCTGCGGATGGCCAGTTTACGCCTTACAGTTGATGCCAAGGTGTACGTGACGTATCATGAAACACTGGGAAAAGCGAGCACTTTTGAACTATTAGCAGACGGCTTACGTCAGAAATACCGTAAAGAGAACGGTGCTAGATTTTTTAGGGAAAAGTTGAGGGGATTAACGCAGAAAACAGGCGAAACTGTGGAAACATTTTAGGATAGAATCCGTAACATGAATGCTTAATCGTATGAATTAACGCAGATGCCTGAGGCAGATCGTGTTATACTTCGGGAGGCAGCGAATAGAGCTCTCGAAGTATTTCTACAAGGGATACCGGAAGAATTCTCGCGCAGAGTTCGTATGGAAAATCCAGAGGATTTGATATCAGCTTTGCTGTTGCTGCTCATTAGTAGGAAGTAGGTACTGCTACACAGGTACGCAGGGATAAAGGTATTTTTGCGTCAGAAAAGAATTGTTACCGCTATGGGATAAACGGTCATTTGAAAGCACAGTGTAATCAGCTACAGTGTTACACATGTGGACGATTTGGACATAAAGCGAAGGCGTGTGGAAGCAGAACGGAGGAAATAGGAATCATAAGACGTTAAACGGAACGGGAATGTTTCGTCCATCGGAAAACAATCCCCATAAATAATTGTATTGTAAACAATAAAACAGAGACGGATTGTTGCTTGGTGGGCATACTAAATGGTGCAGAAAGTAAGTTTTTAGTAGATACGGATGTATCTGTGATTAGTCTAGACCTCATGAATAAGAGAAGGCTATCTACTCCAAGGTATAAATTACGTAGAGTTGGTAATAATGATTTGATATCATTAGTGTCAACACCTCAGTTTTATGTTTGAAACTGTAGGGTTTTGGAAGCATACGGAAGTGTTGCCAACTGTGGGACAAGGATATTCTGCGATTTTCGTACTTGACTCTCTAGATAGGCATCATGCCAAAATTAATATCGCACAGCGCACATTTGAACTTCGTGGTAATTTATTCCAATGGGTTCGACAGCTGTAAATGTTTCATTGTCGCAAGGGACACCTGTAGCAAAGATGTTACCCGTTAAACTACCAATACGAACATGAAAGATAACTGCGCATGTTAATGTGGCTGCTGGTACAGGGACGTCAGTTTGGGCATCTGTAGAGTCTGAGGTTCCGTAGCAGAAATTGTGTATTCAAATGTTTGTAAATCTATGGGATTTAACTGCTTGGTTATTAGTCACTAGCTTATAAACTACTTAAACTAAGTTAAACTAACCTAAGGACAACACATACACCCATACCCGAGGGAAGAATCTAACCTCCGACGGCGAACGGCCAAAGTTGTGTGTGGTAAAGCCACTGCAGAACACTGAGGCATTTGACGAAATGCACTGTTTTACTCTAAGAAGCGTTGCACGCGTAACCAATGAGAACGGGGAACTAATAGTTACAATGAATTTGGATAACTTCGGAAAAGATGAAGTGAATCTCACGAATGGGTTCGTAATAGCGAGTATAGAGATACCGAAGACATTGGATTCAGTGAAGATCCAAGCATCAAGCAAACCGTTAATGCATCTGTTTTACGAAATAAGGTTCGTCACTTGAAGGACAGTGTACGGGAACCCGTAGAATCCTGGGTGTTTGTGTTGTCCTTAGGTTAGTGTACCTTATTTTAAGTAGTTTATAAGATACGGACTAATATCTCAGTGCCGCGGTCTAAGGCGCCTCGCTGCGGAGCGCGCGGTTGCTCGCCGTCGGAAGGTCGAGTCCTCCCTCGGGCATGGGTGTGTATGTTGTCGTTAGGTTAGTTTGTCTTAGGTTAAGTAGTTTGTTAGCTACGGACTGGTGACCACGCAGTTTGGTTCAAATGTTTGTTAAGCTTATGGGACTTAACTACGGGGTCATCAGTCCCTAAACTTACAAACTACTTATCAACTACCTTATACTAAAGACGGCACAAATATCCATGCCCGAGGGGGGATTCGAACCCCCCGACCGTAGTGGCCGTGCAGACCGTGACTGGAGCGCCTCAGTCTCCTCGGCCACCGCGGCCGGCCCTCATCCTTACCCAAAACTCTGAGCGTAAGCTCCGTCTCTAATGACCAAGCTGTCGACGGGACGTTAAACCCTAAGATTCCTTCCTTCGGCACTTTTACAGTTAGATAGTTAAGTATTTTTGTGTTTTGTGCAGAAATGTACGGTTCATATGTTGGGTAACCTGTTAGAGCGCATTTTGATAGCCAAATGTCTGCAAGCGCGCTTCTAAGCAAAAGTTCTCTTGAAAAACGTGTCTCGTTGATTGCTATTGTTTGTGAATACCAAGTTTCTTGCAACTATTAGTGCGGTGTATAGTAATCTGTATTTCTAGAATGACTAAACCAAAAGGTTTGTTCAATAAACGTAAATTACACGGAAATCAAAACAAGAAAACTAAAAAATTAAGGCCAGAATCAGTGCAATGCTTCAAGAACTTTAGTGTCAGATACTGTGATAACGTGGAACAATGGAAACACTGACAGACTAAAAGTTTTAAAACAGTAGGCATATCACCTGGACAAAATACTGCAATTATACTAAGAGAACTTGACAGCTTTCGTATTGCCAAGTCAGATTTTGCTGCTTCTCTAATGTCTAAAAAGTTAAGAAGCAGAAAAGGAAACAGGCAAATGAACCCAAAGATAATGACGACGCTGCTTCTAACCACTTCTGGAAGACAGATCTGTAGGTTTTTCCTAGAATAAAGAGGTTGTACAACTTAATGTCTCATTTTCTCAAAACTATAAATTTTGAAACATTTGCCCAGTTTTCTCAGAAAGTATCAGAGACACATTAATAAAAATTTCACAGATTGTAAACAACACTGCAGTACAGCTGTGGAACCGCAGTCATGCTGATTGCACCAGTAATTCTGTTGTAATAAAAATATTTATGACTTTTTCACAAAAAAATTTTAATGCACAAAAATTAAATTAATAATTATATTATAAATTAAAATACCACAACGATTTCGGTTCAGTGAGTTTCACAATGATCATTTAATTTTCAGTGAAAGTTTCAGACAAATCTGTTCAATAGTTTCTGAGAAAATGCTGCAGGAATTTGCTTAATTTAATATTGCCGGTATAGGGCCTACCGTCCCACCTTAAACACACAACCCATGCCCGAGGGAGGACTAGACCCTCGGGCGGGACCTGCCGCGCCATTTGTGAATAGGCGTCTCAAACCGCGCAGGCATTCCCGCACGGCTACCATTTCTCCAGAAACACCCACGCACCTCACTGAAAAGGTCCATAACAGAGTTCCAGCCGTCATAAAAGCAAAGGTTGGGTGCAGCCTATCATATTGTTCACTGATTGAAGTTCAAAAAAAAAAAAAAAAAAAAAAAAAAAAAAAAAAAAAAAAAAAAAAAAAAAAAAAAAATGTTAAGCTTATGGGACTTAACTGCGGGGTCATCAGTCCCTAAACTTATAAACTACTTGTGAACTAACTTATAGCCGGCCGCAGTGGCTGAGGGAGCTGAGGCGCTCCAGTCACGGTCTGGACGGCCGCTACGGTCGGGGGTTCGAATCCCCCCTCGTGCATGGATATTTGTGCCGTCCTTAGGATAAGCTAGTTCAAATGTTTGTTAAGCTTATGGGACTTAACTACGGGGTCATCAGTCCCTAAACTTACAAACTACTTATGAACTACTTACGAACTAGGACGGCACAAATATCCATGCCCGAGGGGGGATTCGAACCCCCTACCGTAGTGGCCGTGCAGACCGTGACTGGAGCGCCTCAGTCTCCTCGGCCACCGCGGCCGGCGATAAGCTAGTTAATAATTAGTTTGTAAGTTTATGGACTAATGACTCCGTAGTTAAGCCCCATAAGTTTTACAAACATTCGAACATTTTGAACTAACTTATACTAAAGACAGCACAAAGATCCATGCCCGATGGAGGATTCGAACCTCCGACGCGGGAGTCCGCTCGATACGCAACGTGGTGCTCCATACCGCGCAACTACTCCCGCGGGGCCCATTGATTAGTGTTTGGATACTTACACTCAGGTAGTGTATTTTCTGAAAGGTCGAAAATGAAGCCATTACAAATTAACTCCATTCATTGATTACAATAGTGGGGAAAATTACAGTTTTAATTGGTGCACAATACGTACTGGTGCTGACATAATTACAGTTTGGTAGTTTTGGTAGCTGGATACACATAAGACGGTAAAATTTCGCTCCCTAATCAATTAGTCGCAGAAAAAGAGAAGAACAGAGAAACCTATATCATAAAATTAGTTGCACGAGTTAACGGGAATCTGATTTCAGCAGCAACAAAATTTCTGCTGAAAATTAAAAGGCACAAGTAACGTAATATCAATAGTAGCAGGCTTATTGGTGAACAGCAATAAAAAACGTAAATGGCCAACTATTATGAAAGGTGAATGACTGAAATAATTCCTAGACAGTTACCTATTACGAATATTTGTAAAGAGTTGATGACTGATGATATTCTTTGATTCAGTTGATGCATCATCAAAGTAGATGGAACATCAAAAATAATGGCAGCTGTTTAACTGGTTTGTGGACTTACTAATCTCATTTTAAAAAGCTAAGCATGATTAGCTTTTAATAACCCGACTACAAAGAGATCATTACAGATAGCACAAGCAGGAATTGCATCAAGGATTGGGAAGAAATTCAGCCGCCTCCCAACCTTAAACTGAATTGCCTCAGAGAACTCACGGAAAATCCTAAATATGCATGGTGTTCCTCCGGAATACAAACACAGACTGTTAACCCTATCCATCTTATAACGCTACACAGTGGAAACAAATAGAATCTATGAGTATTATAAAAATGTATATACGTATGTGTATGATCCACATCTCCTGGACCGATTTCAACCAAACTTAACACACGTATTCCTTTCTGTGAGACAACAATCGCTGTCATACGACAATGTTCCACATTTCCTCCTAAATATGGTAAAAAACACTTTGTACATTATTTAAAACACTTAAGAAACTTTTTCTTGCTGCCAACCAGGACAGTATGATGATAGGAAACAAGTCTGTCCATTAATACTTTTCCGCTTTACACGCAATGAAAATACGCCATTAAAAATGAGGTTAGAATTTACTACTTCCACACGACTTACTGTATCCGTGAGACATTTTACAGACATTGTACACAAATACCACTGAATGTACTTGTGGAATTGTGTCATAGTACGACACATATTTCAGAACATATGACGCCATAAACAATGAGATGCACAGAAAACCACACCATCATGCATGAGCATGTGATTTATTACGACATTATTATCAACTGCATTCGCACCACATTTCGCAGACAATTTTCTAATATTCCACTCTACGTATCAGGAAAATTGTATTCTTGTAGAATATGTTAAATCTTAGTATATATTATATTTTAGGATACATTATTTTCCCTCTCAACGTCTTTTCTCGTTACTCCGCTCTCTCTGAATTTAACCACTGGTTAAAACTACAAATTCAGTAATCTGATGTGTATTCCTCATCTATAAAGCGGAATTTCTACGCAAACATAGAGGTAAATGCCATAATTTTCTGTAGTATTTTCCTACATTTTTGAAGTAATGGAAGGTTGATAACTAGTTGTCATACTTTATTTTCGGCCTGAAATGTCAAATATCAGTCGAAACTAGTCAAACTGTAAAAATAAATGTGCAATTGAGACGGTAACGTCATAGAAAAATTTTGAAAGCATCAGAAATGCAAATTGCACACTGACTATTGTTTCTATTTGCAGAATTTCTCTTCGCACCCCTAGTCAGAACATAACAACTATGTACTCAGTGCTGTAACAACTACGCGAGGCAGGGAACCTGAAAGGAGCAAGAGCTAGAGCGGAGACGCGACGAAGCAAAATCTGATGCATGTCGCTTCAGCATGCCCTTTGTGCAACGCAAAAACCGATATTTAATAGCGGTGCCGAAACAGCAACGTTAATTAACTGAGCCATGTGGCCTGGATGCTCCCTCCCCTTTCTGTTGCGTATTTCTGTCTCAGCGATCCGTTTAATTTTCGTTTTGTACGGCCTTTAATTCAATATTCATATGCACAGAATAAAAACTGCCCGTGGACTTTAAAAGCTAGAGAGCAAAACACGAAAAAATGTAACCGTTCGCTTTACAGCAGTTCGTTTTATTCTTGGAATAAATGCTTCCCATGATAGTAAATGAGTGTTATATTACTATTTACTGCGTAATTCGAGCCGCGGTGGAGTGGCTGAGCGTTCTAAGACCCCTCGCTGCGCAGCGGGCAGATGCTCGCCGTCGGAGGTTCGAGTCCTTTCTGGGGCGTGTGTGTGTGTGTGTGTGTGTGTGTGTGTGTGTGTGTGTTGTCCCATCATATCCCACACGTGCTCGATTGGAGACAAGTTCGGAGGTCGTGCTTGCCAGGCGAGTTGCTACACGTGTTTCAGAGGACAGTGTTTCACACGCACTTTTCTGTTGCACCAACACAAGAGTGGCAACATAACGGGTCTTACAGCTTTCTCGACGTACTGAGCGCTGGACAGTGTTCCCTACACTAACACTAAAGTTGAACGAGAGTTGAAGCTTACCCCACAATCTATATCTATAAATGTGAATGTCTGCTCGGTGTACGTTTATCACGTCTGAACCACAAGACATACAGAGCTAAAAATTTGTACAGTTACTAATGTCTACCCGGGAAGGCTTTAGGCACGGTTTTACAACGATCGGATAACTATATATATAAATGTGAATGTCTGTCGGGTGTACGCTTATCACGTCCGGACGACAAGACGCAGAGGCTTGAATATTTTTACAGTTGCTAATGTATACCTGAGGAATGTTTTAGGCACGGTTTTACAGCGATCTGATAGATATTTAGTAATTTGAAGAATGTAACGCGAAATACGGAACAATAATTACTCTTTCAAAATTATATTTATTCTTTGAAAATGGTTTTATTGGTTGCATTGTTGCTTCAGGGTTGATAACGATAAAAGGGTGGAGAATATTGGAATGGAAAGTTATCCGTGTATATAAAATTCTACGTGGGTGTATGTGTGTGTTAATATTTCGCTCTGCAGCGAAAACTACAGAACGCAAACCAATGGTTTGTGTGTAATTGTTGTCCGAAGTCTCCCGTTGTACACCATAGCAGTTCTATGCCGGTAGCTATAAGAGGATGGAAGATATGGTGGTTGAAAGTCGTCAAATTATAAAAAAAATTGGGACTGAAGGCCAGCGATGACGTTTGCGACTCTATAGCAAGGAGGGTACATACAGCAAAACGTGATGCCACAGACCATATCTTTGGTCTATGCGTGGTACAGTGTCTTCAGCTCTTTCTCTCCAAGGATAAGCATACGAATAAGGAAATATAAGAATAAATAAAGCACTAAAAAGAAATTTCTTTCAATACATCTCTTTAAAAAATCGATTTGACGCTTCGCGCATTACATCAACTGCTCGATCTGTGATATTATTACAATCCTTATTGTTGAATTATTATTACAATCCTTATTGTTGAATTCCGTGATTGGATTCTTCGAAACGAGTGAATTTTTACGTGTGATTTCTTATTTCTTATGTATTGTCTGATAAATATAACATGTTTTTTAGAAAAATGGAGATGGACAGGGAGAGAGTGGATAGGGGAAGTACTATGTCAAGGCTCGAATAAATAAATATATACTTAGGCAACGGCAGGTTTTCAGCTAGTAGACTATAAGGCCCGGGGCAGGGCTAGTGAGCCTTGGGCGAATAAACAGTGGGCTACAATCTTCTCCAGGTCTACAACGTACGCGCACACGACATTATTTGCATTCAGATAGAATCGGCTATCATCGATGAAGACAACGTCCAACCATTCCATCCTGCAAGTGATACACTGACGGCAGCAGTCGCCCATACATGTCGATGCTATGGCGAGAGTGGAAGACGGATAGAGTAATGCGTATTCGCTGTCCCACCAATAGTAACTAGCTGGCAACAGTTCGTGTTGACGCTTATTCGCTCACAAACTCTCTTATTTGTGCTGTGTGGTATCTGTACAAGCAGTCGTTGCTGACCTTACAGTAAGTCGATCTTAGTGAACGTCCGTTCAAAAATGTTCAAATAGCTTATGGGACTTAACTATGGGGTCATCAGTTCCTAAACTTACAAACTACTTATGAACTAGCTAAGACTAAGGACGGCACAAATATCCATGCCCGAGGGGGGATTCGAACCCCCGACCATAGTGGCCGTGTAGACCGTGATTGGCGCGCCGCAGTCCCCTAGGCCACCACCAGGTGAACGTCTGTGTTGCAGTGGGAGTGAAGGACCTTATCAGCGGGTTTGGGAATTTTCACGTGACGATTGCAACGAGCATCGTTGCACAAGTGACGCAGTATGTCCTATTTATGTAACATGTCTACTGTGATCTCTGGCTTGTAGCTATCAGAAAAAATGTTCAAATGTTAATATATCTATCGGACTCAACTACGTGGTTATTAGTAAGGTAAACTAACCTAAGGATAGCGTAGAGACCCATGCCCAAAGGGGGACTCGAACCCCCGACGGTGATCGGCCGCGCACACCGCTGCACGGCGTCCCAGCGCGCACGGCTAGTCCGCTGTGGCGCAGCTATCATATTCGGTTTCGTTAGAGCAAGTTAGAACAGAGTTGTACGTAGCTGACAAAAGGGTGGTGTTAGATACCAATGTCAGGGTGTTCTATTCCCAAGGGAAAGGCCCCCGAAGGGTTTAGTTCTCTGCTGCCATTGGCCAGAGCACATGGACGCTAGGCGTCAGAACTTATTTTTTTTGTGTTTAAAATTATACATATTCTTCATTACATTTGCTTGATTTTCACAAGAAGTCACCTCTCAACAGCAACCTATCATTCTGTTGTTTCAAATCATTTAAAACATATAAATCAATAAACGAAAGTAAAACGAAAATCAAGCGCTTCGGCCATGTTTCGTTGCAAGTTAGCGCGCCGCAGACCGATGTGGATCCCACAGTGTCGACACTCTGGTTTTGGTGGTCGGTCATAGAATAGCAGTTGATTGCAAAACAGGACCTATTAGAAGCAACATAAATCGTCTGTGTCAATTAAATATAGAGGAAATTTTAAAAAAGCAGTTTGTTATTAGTGCAGCTTCTTTCTTTCTGCGCAAATAAACGAAGTTGCATATTTTGAATAATTTGTTTTTCCAGACTAGATCCACGATAATTAACGTAACAAAGCTACCTTAACATCAAGAACCAACAACCTACATGCCATCTTCTACTCTGGGAACACAACTTGTGAAGAACAGATTGATGGACATTTTATTTCGAGACTACATTTCACTCAAGGCAGTGATAGCAACTACAGCACCCGCGAGTACTGCACTTTCGTTACACCGAATGCAGTTAACTCGAACTCATGGCAACACGGAGAAGGTGGCAGAAAGAAGATAAAATGTGGGGTATCTTTAAAACTCTCTTTTCATACTTAACTAAATTATTTTTCTTCCCCCTGCCGTACACAAAATCTCTTGCGAGGTACGTACATTCAAGGTGAAGTGCTTTGATAATATGAGCCGCGTCCAGAAAGTAAGTTCCGTTTGGTTGTATAAAACGAACGGGTACAGATACAGAAAAAATATTGATTTTACAAAAATCTACAACTGTTAAACTACTTTTCTACAAAGCTTCCGAAATTTTGCAGGCAATTGTCGTAGCATGGTACAACGTTTTGTGTGCCTTTTTCATAGAATGTTGCCGCCTGTGTATTCAACCATGTGGTAACATGTTCATTCAGCTCGTCATCATCGTTCAAGTGTTGTAGACCAAGGACAGATTTTAGGTGTGAGAAGAGGATTACTGTAAATTTTTTTTTTTTTTTTTTTTTTTTTTTTTTTTTTTTTTTTTTTTTTTTTTTTTTTTTTTTACGATAATGCCTGACCTCACACACCGCATGTGACCAAACAATTCTTACGGAGATTTCAATGGGACCTGTTTGATCATCCTCTATACAACTCGGACCTCTCTCCTAGCGACTTTCATCTTTTCTTACACCTAAAATCTGTCCTTGGTGGTCAACACTTCAACGAGGATAAAGAGCTGTTACCACATGGTTGAATACACAGGTGGCAATCTTCTGTGAAGGATGCATGCAAAAACTTGTGGCACGCTATGACAAGTGCCTACAAAATTTCGGCAGTTATTTAGAGAAGTAGTTTAAGAGTTGTGGAATTTTGTGCAATAAAAATTTCTTCTGTATCTGTGTACAGTTTCATTTTATTACCAAACGGAACTTACTTTCTGGACGCGCCTCGCATAAGGCTAGAATTTGTAACCGAGAACTGTAAAAAGCGGAGAGAAATTATTGAATATCTAAAGTGAGCGAAATGCGAGTAACAACAGTGAACTGTGTTTGAACTGTTGTTGAACTGTAGGGAAATGTCAATTAGATGCCACAAATTAAATGTTCAAATGTTTGTATAGCTTATGGGACTTAACTACCGGGTCATCAGTCCCTAAACTTACAAACTACTTACAAACTAGCTAATACTAAGGACGGCACAAATATCCATGCCCGAGAGGGGATTCGAACCCCCGACGGTAGTGGCCGTGCAGACCGTGACTGGAGCGCCTCAGTCCCCTCGGCCACCGCGGCCGGCTGCCACAAATTAATTTTATCATATGTGGATGGCGTAATATTGCTGAAAGCATCCAAGGGAAAGGAGAGTGTCTAATTAAAGTGAAAATCTGCGTCGAAAGCACGGTCCATGCAATTACGTATTAAATCTCAAGGCAGAGAAGGCAGTAATACGCAGCACGCGGCGCGGAGTTATGAATGGGGCTGTTGTATCCAGCTGTCATATTAACTGTGCCAGGCGCAGCTTAGGCCGTCGGCTTCAAGGCGTCGTAGCGCCGGAGTTGCATCCGGAGCAGCAGCCACCAGACAATGACACACACCAGAGGAGATACTAGTGTAAGTGCTGCATTAGCATTCCGCAACTTTAAAATTGTTAAAGAGCAACTAAGCTGTTAAATATGGTGAATAGAATACAACGAAAATTTAGTGACAAATTTTATTCGGATTTTATCGCTGGTAAAATGGCTAGTGAAGGGGAGAGGAGGTATTCAATTCTCAAATAGGGAAAGAAATTATGCTCATGAGAATGGCATATATTCTTCGGATCAGCCAGTAGATATGCCAGCACATAATATTATTCATGATTTATCCAATCGATTATAACTTACAAATTATAGTGTTGAATATAATGTTAATGATAATGTGGATTCTACTTCAATCGGTAATGTTACTGAAAATGTAGATTCTGATTCAAATAATAGCATTAAAAATGTACATAGCGTCTCTCTTAACCACAGTGAGGTGGTATATTTGAGTGGCAACGGTAAAAACAATTTGCTCTGACGTTAACATTTCAACAGAAGGTAATTCTCTGCAGTGTAGAAAATGGCTATGACGTAGAATCCCAATGGGGCACAATTTAGTGTGGGGTGACCAGGGATCTGTTTTGGGACCATTGCTGTTACTTATTTATATAAATGATATGCTTTCGAGTATAACAGGTGACTGTGAAATATTTTTGTTTTGCTGATGATACCAGCTTGGTAGTGAAGGATGTTGCTCGTAATATTGACACAGTATCAAATAATGCAGTTCAAGAGATAATTTCATGATTTGAAGAAAACAAGTTGATGTTAAATAACAGTAAAACTCAGTTTTTACAATTTCTAACACATAATTTGACGAAAGCTGACATTTTCATTGCACATAATGGGCATATGATAAGTGAGACTGAACAGTTCAAATTTCTAGGTGTTCATATAGACAGTAAGCTGTCGTGGAAAACCCATGTTCAGGATCTCGTTCCAAAACTAAATTCTGCTATATTTACCAGTAGAACAATATCTGAAATAAGTGATTTTTCAACACGGAAAGTAGTCTATTACGCTTACTTTCACTCACTTATGACGTACGGCATTGTTTTTTGGGTAACTCGCCTGATGCAAAAAGGATATTTCTGGCTCAAAAACGGGCGGTTCGAGCAATATCTGGTGTAAGTTCACGAACGTCATGTCGACCCCTTTTCAGTAGTCTGGGAATTTTGACACTGGCGTCACAATACGTTTTTTCTTTAATGTCGTTTGTTGGTAATAATATCAGCTTATTCCCACGAGTTAGTAGCTTTCACTCGGTGAATGCTAGACATAAGTCGAATCTACATTTGCATCACACCACCTTGTCACTTGTGCAGAAACGTGTACAGTATTCTGCGGCATCGATTTTCAATAAGCTGTCACAAGAACTAAAGAATCTTAGCACTAATCCACGCGCTTTCAAATCTGAATTGAAGAGTTACCTCATGGCTCATTCCTTTTATTCTGTTGCGGAACTCCTAGAAAAGTTAAACAATTAAACAAATTCATTTTTTTCTTTATTGATTCTTTTCACTTTGTCTTAAGATTGTCGTGTGCAAAGGACTATTTAAAAGTTTTCTATTACCATTCTTGTGTAACAATTAATGTATTGACCTGTTCCATGACCATGGAGTCTCACTCCTCTATTGGGTCCTATGGAACAGAAAAAAACAATAAAAAAAAAATCCCTCATAGAAATCAATTTATAACTTAAACCACTTAACAAAAGCAAATCTCCCTGTCCGGTTCGTATACCGGTATGGTTTCTTTCAGAGTGTGCTGATGCAATAGCCCCATGCGTAGGTATATACGACCATCCGCTCAGTGAAAGATCCGTACGCAAAGACTGGAAAATTGCACGTCATTCCAGTATTCAAGAAAGACTATAGGAGTGATCGACAAAATTACATGTCCATATTAATGACGTTTGCAGCAGGATTTTAGAACATACACATTCTTCCCTATGGTCAACATGGATTCAGAAAGTATCGTTCTTTCGAAAACCACCCAGCTCTTTACTAACATCATGTGTTGTGTGCTATCGACAAGGGATCTCAAATATAATTCGTATTTTTAGATTTCCAGAAGGCTTTTGACACTATACCTCACAAGCACCTTCTAATCAATCTGCGTGCTTATTGAATAACGTCACAGTTGTGCGACTGAATTAGTTATTTCCTGTCACAAAGGCCACAGTACTTGACGGAAATTCATCGAGTAAAACTGAAGAGAATCTGCCATTCCCCAGGGAAGTGTTATAGGGTCACTATGGGTCCTGATCTTTATAAATGATTTAGGAGACAATGTGACCAGCTCTCTTAAAATGTTTGCGGATGATGCTGTTATTTATCGGTTAGTAAAGTCAGCAGAAGATCAGAAACCAAATGTTCAAATGTTTGTAAATCTATCGGACCAAACTGCGTGGTCATCAGTCCGTAGCTTACAAACTACGTAAACCTAGATAATCTAACCTAAGGACAAACACACATACTCATGCACCAGGGA
This sequence comes from Locusta migratoria, assembly GCA_026315105.1. NCBI lineage: Eukaryota > Metazoa > Arthropoda > Insecta > Orthoptera > Acrididae > Locusta > Locusta migratoria. The sequence goes on from CM048755.1 coordinate 191,142,419, forward strand.
GGACTCGAACCTCCACGGCGAGCAACCGCGCGCTCCGCAGCGAGGCGCTTTAGACCGCTCGGCTACTCCACCGCGGCGATCAGAAACCACTGCGAAATTATTTAGATATCTGCTTGGTGCAAAAATTGGCTATTGACCCTTATTAATGTTAAGTGTGAAGTCATTCTTATGAGAACTAAAAGAAATCCGTTAAATGTCCTTTACACTATAAATCAGTACAATCTACAGACCATAAATTCAACTAAATACCTAGGAGTAACAATTACGAACAACTTAAATTGGAAAGCGGTTTGATGAAACCTCTGCCATGCACTTCAATGTGACTTGCAGAGTGTTTACGTTGGTAGAAATAGGATGAGGCATAGGACTCCTTCAGCAAATACTTTTCCAGAAGAAGAAAATGGTGAGAAGAGAATTTTTAAGAATTTTAATATAGAGTCAGTGTTAGAATGAATATTCAAGGGGCAAAAGATTAGATAAAACGAAAATCAAAGCAGTATAATTAAATATTAATGAAATAAATCTTGGGGTGGTTAATATGAATTGTAAGTTTGACGCAATGGAAAAAGGGCGAATGGAAACAAAGCAACATCAGAGTTGTTTTGGAGGAAAATTGACGAGGAAATACTAAAACGGAATGAAATGGGTAAATATAAATTTACTAAAAAATTTGGTGTTCGAGTTAAGGCAATTAATCAAAACGTGCAGGAGCAAGAAAAGAATACAGCGCGGTGATGTTTATTATATGGCGACAGGAAAGTCGGGCAATTAAGTAGGTAAAAGCGGTGAACAGTGAAATCAGCCAATTGTGTAATTGGAAATGAGTAACGGCGAATATGTAAAAAATTAAAAAAAAATTAAAGATATTGATAGACGAAGTGACTCCGTCAAGGGATTATGTAGTGCAATGTTGTAAAAATGCTATCGACATCTGCTATGACCAACCACTGAATATAGGACACACGCATTAAGTATAAATTCATAGAGGCGACCTAGTGAAATATATTGAGAATTTGATTATACACTGGTTTATTAAAACAGAAAAATAAAACGCAATCAAAGAAAAAGTTAAAAAATCACAAGTTACACCAGCGAGATGTATAGTAGCTTCACATTATATACAAAACGATAGGGAACAAAAACATGTCAGAAAAAAGACGACTTTCATGCCATCTTCTGTAGTGGTGACCCAACTTCTAAAGGTCGGTGAACATTTTATTCAGAAACTGTAGATAGCACTATTGACGGTGAAAGCAACTACGGCACATCGCGAATTCTGCTCTTTCGTAACAACCGTATTCAGTTACTCGAAATCCATGGCATCATGGAGGAGGTCGTTGGAAGAAGTAAAATATGGTAGAGACTTTCAAATTCTCTCTCCATGCTAAATGAAATTATTTTTCTTCCTCCTGACGTACTATTAATGTACCGTACCGCTACTTAAATTGACCTTAATTAGACCTCTTTCAGACTCACTCAGTTATCTGTAGGAAGCAGTAATGCGTCTGCGTGGCGCGCTGCCTACTTGCATCACATGTTGATATCACTGTGAGCGTTTCGGCTGTACATATTCTCCACTAACTGGTACATACTACCACGCTGTGACAGCAGTGTCACAACGCTATGTTTTGGCGGGCGATGTTGAAACCAATATGTACATCTACCAGCCAGCGAGTAACAACTGCTGTAATCGGATCAAAATCGTCGTGTTTTCAAGTGCAGAATCTTTTCTGGTGGTGTAACACCTACTGTATACTATATAAGGCAACGGACAGAAATAATCATATTTCATGTTCAATATCATTCTGGATGTACGTTCGTATGGCGAGATGTTGGAACGCGTAATGTACACAATAAAACTGTCCAACATGATTGGGTGTTATAGTGTGGGTAGGCATAGTGTTGTGTGAGTGTACTGACCACAAAATGATTGTAAACTCTGTCGTCCTTCCAAATGCTCGACTTTCCAGGGGTGCATTCCGCCATGGATGACAACATGAACTTCTTACCAGTCATGTGGCCAGCGAGGCAGCGTGTTGCATAGCATGCATCGCTAAGCATGGCAATCACTCACCCTACTAATAATCTAGGGATAACGTCCATAATGTCCAGGGAAGCATCACAACTGTGTATTTAGTGTCTTTCAACGAAGAGTCGTTTCTGTTCGTCTTATTGCATTTTTTATTATTATTATTATTTTTTTTTTTTTTTTCAGTTGTCTTCTCAGCCGTTTCATGAGTGACGGACGGGACATTCAGACGCAGAAATATCAAAATAAAATGTTTGTTCTGCATTGAATTCTGTGGTTTCTCTCTGGAATCTGAACATTCATTATTTAGTACAGAAGATTAATGGGCAATTTCAGTAGTCCATCATTATTTTTGTCTGCAGTGCGGAGAGATAATGGCGTGACGGACGGGACAAAAAATGAGCCTCAGGTGTTGCAGCCTGCAAAACATTGCATTATTTCTGTGATTTATGTATTCATATGAATCTATAAGTAACATGTACATAAACTCCAAACTCCAAATATTAACATATGCTATTTACTATATATGAACGTTAATAAACTTAAGTTTCTGAAGCAATAAATGTTACGTGACGGACGGGACAGGTATGTCACTGACGGGACACGTCCAATGACCTGACTTCCAGAATTATATTTCATACCTTTGAGAGAGATAACATTAAACAAAATGGTGGTAGTAACATAAATAAAGAAAGACTTCTTTATGGCAATTTTTGTTTCTTCTTTGAAGACTTCGTATATGTCTTTAATAGTAAGCATCATGTACCTCTTCTGGTGAACCTCACGTTTGCTTGCTCAGTTCTTGTTTTCCTGTTAATTGCACACTAATATTATAAATAAGATAAAAATCTTGGATAGTTTGCTTTATTTCCTCAGTGATCCTGGGTTTGCTGCGTTTAACTTCTTTGACAGCTGGCTCTGAAACAGCTTATTTTCCAATTCTGGCATATGATTCTGGATTACTTTTTTCAGAATTACTCTCTTATTTTCCGGGACTCACTGGCAAGTTTGACTCTATTCTTTTTACAGCCTTCAAAAGGCTCTGAGGACATTTGTATGATCCTAAACTTTAAGTGGGTGAGCTACTGTTTCCAGGGACTTTTCTGCTTCTTTTTAAATCGGTATTTCTGCTTCCTTAATATTTCTTTCCCCCTTTTTGTTTTAAAGTGTTATTGTTATTTAACAAAGCCTGCTGCTCCTTAATTCTAGCCTTTTTCAGATATTCAATTCTTCTAACCTCATCAGATTTCAAGCTATCGCAGTATTGCTTCGATTTCACCTTGTCTTCCATTTTTATCCCTCAAACAAGGCCAATAATAGCATTGTTAAATGAAAAACAATCTACATTAATCATACGCTTATGTCAGCAAATGTATTAATAATATTAAGTAGCATTTTACAGATAATTCCAGATGAACACCATAAAAATAAAAATCGTGAAACATTAAAATTTTAAAGTTAAATTTAACTTAATTAACTCAAGATACTTCATGAAACGTTCCTCAAAGTTACCAGTTAAGAAAGGATGTAATGATTTGATACTTTAGGGGTTAGGCCTTAAGTTTGTTACCTGATATAAAATTGTCCCATCCGTCACAAGCACAATGTCCCATCCGTCACAGTGGTTTTTCATAAATAAATAAAATAGATTAGAATATAATTTACTGATTTCAGTAGCTCTTGTGCTTGACTCAATGAAATTAAAGTATTTCTTCACTAGCCAAAATATGGAGCTTATAAACAAAACTAAAGCATGTTTTTCGCGACGGGCAGGACAGCTTGCACTGCAGGGAAGAAATGTAATGAAAAATAAGTTAAAATGCCTTACCAGTTTTCAGATTTTCTACAGGTTTAGAAGACAAACTGCTCTGTCGAAAAAAAGCATAACAATGAACCGTTAGTCAACTATGGGTGGAAACTCACTGCCAACTTTACAACCTATTCTACCACTACCACGCATGATTGCAACTTATCTAAGTTGATGGTGATAAATTAAAGGAAAATAATGAAATTTCAGAATATTTCTATCCTGTACAGGTAACTTCAGGGCCTTAAGATTTTGGTGGAACTACTCATAACCATGACTTTCAGCTTTATAATTTTCACTCATAGGCTCACTCACCCGTGGAATGCCTGTCCCGTATTCTCTTTTCTTTCCTTACTTGGCAGTAAACCATCAAGTGGAATAAGAGGAGGGTGTGTGGCATATTGCGAAAGGCGTCGTATATACTAGAGTCCTGCATGAACGAGTAAGCGAGTAAGAGAGGCGTGATGAGTTGAGGCAAATATTCTTTGGGTGAAATCGAATGTGGCATCACACACAACGCGGCAGCGGGACTGGGCTGCGCAGCACGACGCGGCGAAGTTCACCAACTGGGCAACTCTGCCGCTATCGTGGAGGTGAGAATAAAGGGAGACAGCGCTACGTATCCCAGCCCTACTACGCTTTGAAGCAGTGATCTCTATATTACCTGGATGTTGAACTACAGATAACTGAGAGTGCCAGCCAAAGATGTTCACATTCTGTTTCTTGACTAATTACAACATGGCCGCTATGAAGTATTACAAGAAAACGAAAAGGCAATATGTTTCGATTCCGTACTCACATGAGTCTGTTAGTTCATATATTGACATAAATTTCAAATCCAGAGGTAATCTAGTAATTATTTGTCATGTATTAACTGATGTAAATTCGTTTGACTAATTACAACATGGCGGACAATGCAAATTCGTGTGCAAAACATATGAATGTGCAGGCACGCTACAGTTCTATGCCCAGACACCTGAGTTACACATCCAGGTTATATAGAGATCACTGCTTTAAAGCCATGGCCACCATGACACTCCGACCAAAACACTGATAGTGTGCTATAGCTGTGTATGTATTTACGCTAACTGCATTTTATACACATGTAACGCCGGCCGCGGTGGCCGAGGGGATTGAGGCGCTCCAGTCACGGTCTGCACGGCCACTACGGTCGGGGGTTCGAATCCCCCCTCGGGCATGGATATTTGTGCCGTCCTAGTTGGTAAGTAGTTCATACGTAGTTTGTAAGTTTAGGGACTGATGACCCCGTAGTTAAGTCCCATAAGCTGTACAAACATTTGAACATTTGAACACATGTAACGTCCGCAAACTGGTTGTTTCAAGTTTTTGTTTAAAATAAAATGTGGAAAAACGAAAAAAAATTCTTCGTTATTCTCTTTAAAATAGTTGTTACTACAATATTACGAATCACGAACCTGGGTTCTTTCTTTAGTTAATCTGACGATCGTCAGATAAAATAATTCGATTCAGTGAACCAACTCCAGATTTTCGAGCACAGTGACGATATCTTTTCCTTGTGTAGTAAGTTTCATTAATATTGAAACGAGGTTTTGCTTTCGAAATCATTGACTTAATAAAAATAAAATTTATATTTTATTCCTTATTCATTCGTAAACAGTATGTCAAGTGGGGGAAATAACTTTCATCTTTAGGAGATGGAAAATCATAAGAGAAAAATACGCTACATTTCAAGTAAAGATGTTGTATAGGTTCGTTCACAAAAAAGTGGTAACATCACACGTTAGTGAAGCAATTTACACATGAAATAGTATTTACGTCCATTTCGCGTCACAATCAGAACGATGCGTTCACATAAACATCACACAAGTCACCATAACAGTGCAAAATCCTTCCAAAAACGAGCGACAAGCATACGCAAACAAGATAAATAAATCAGTGTTTTGGTAGGAGCAAGATGACTGCCCTTGGCTTCACAGCTGTGGCGTCACGGCGCCTTCGTTTATTCTTACCTCCATGGCCGGCATACACCGTGTCGCGTCGCGTAGTTCTCGAGGCCAACGAGAAACACAGTCCGCGGCACGCACGTCACGTCACGTGATCAAGAGAGGCCCCAGGCATCGTGATCGCTAGCTGATTGGCTGGCCGTAGGGGCACAACCCACTGTCTCATAGCGGCCGACCAGTCAGCTAGCGAACACAATAGCTCGGGCCTGTCTTGATCACGTGATGTAGCGTGCGCGCCGCAGTATGTCTTTCTCATTGGCCTCGCGTACTTCTGTAGTGCCGTATAGGAAGTGTCGTGACACTGCACTTCAGTCGCATCATAACTCTGTTGTAAATGAAACGAAAATTTGTTTACAACAATTGCATTGGACGTGGAAACATTAATTGTATATGTAAGTGAACTCCCAGAGTTATATGACCTCAAAATGAACATTATAACGAATAGTACAAGAAAAAGCAACATTTGGAAAGAAATTGCCAAGGAGTTGGGAGTGCAGGGTAAGTGAATTTCATATTTGTTCTATGTAGGTGCAAGCTATTTATTTTCGGCCAAACGTAACGTACAAGTAGCTACAGTTTTTTTTTTTTATTGCGTGATATTGACTCAATAGTTTGTACTAACATACTGAATTTATCTTGAGACATTCTAAATTATGTATGAAATCTCTTTGGAGCCTATGTAAGCCGTGAGAAAAGTGTCTGATATTCTCCGTCTTCATACCGTGAATTCGAAATATTATGCAGCCATATTCTTCGTATTTTTGTTGCTTGCTTTTTGCTTCGACATTTCTTCTTCCTTACATAACAAAGAAATTATTACTAAATACATGTCACTGATGTCCATTACACTCGGAGATTGCCAGACGACAGACAAACAAAATTGGCCGCGTATTGTCGCGCCGATGCAGTTGAGATGCGGTATATCAAACAGAACCGAATCGTGCCGTGCCGCTCCGCTGCAGTGCAGTTGCGCTCAGTGCGGTCGTACCTTAAGTTGAGTAGATTGCCCGCACTAACAGTCGCAGCCGAGAATAGGAGACCAACTCTGTTGCGGCCGAGCATGCAATGCTCCACCGGGTCTGGGCCAGTGTCTATCCCGACAATGTTAAATTTAGTGACTTGGCTTCTCTGTAATCTCAGCAACCACTGCAGCCATTGATATGAAACCATTACAGGACATTAAACTGTTATGTTCTGAGACAACTGAACAACAATAATGACATTTCAGCCACTGCTTTCGGAAATACAATCTTTAATTACATAGTTAAAATTTTTGTGTACTCTTTTGTACATTATCCTAAATAATTTGAGTTATACATAACATTATGTTTTTCCTCTAGTTCAGTTGACTCAAGATCTGTATGTTCTTACTACTTGAAAATTTTAATAATCTGCTTAAAGTGGTATTTGAGATTTAGGGAAAAATACAGCAGAAAATGTAAATTTTCATGAACGGCTTCGAAAGTTTCAAAAGACTGTAACTCAATATATGCTTAATTTTTATTTTTAGTAACTCAGAAGCACCCTGTGCCATACTATATATCAACCTCTTGACCTTTTTACATGTTTTTCTTCTTTTATTCTTTCTGGACTCCCTAGTGGCCAACCTTGTCCATGAAAGGGATACTGTCTGCTTCATTTTGAACAAACCTTCAATATTATTTCCAATGGCCATCCCATAATACCGCTGTAGTTCATCAATAATTTTGTCTGTCAGCCTGCCTCTCTTGTTTTTACCAACAGTAAGTTTATAGTCATTCAAACTTTGTTTCACTTCCTCAAGCTGGTTCCCATCCTCTTCCGGTAATCTTCTCACCATAATGCTGAGCTGTTACATTTTCAACCGGTGTAGATTATATTTTCAAAAATAAAATAAAATACTTCTCACGCGAGTTTATAAGCGAGTATATGTATAATCATTTAATTAAGGCCGCGGTGGAGTAGCCGAGCGGTCTAAAGCACCTCGCTGCGGAGCGCGCGGTTGCTCGCCGTGGAGGTTCGAGTCCTCCCTGGGGCATGGGTGTGTGTGTTTGTCCGTAGGTTAGTTTACCTAGGTTTAAGTAGTTTGTAAGCTACGGACTGATGACCACGCAGTTTGGTCCGATAGATTTACAGACATTTGAACATTTAATTAAGAAAATTGCAAATTTTATAATGAGATAAAAATCTGAAAATATGAAAACAAAATCTCCGTTCTAACTCCCCTTAAGCGCATCTTTTCCGCGAATGACTACAGTCAGCTCAGTGTTAGCATGACTGTCTGGAACCATACATCTGTGATAGGAAGTAAGATTGAAAAAAAATGTGTAGCCTAAACATGAAAGAACGTAAAAATAGACGTCCACAATACATTTCTGTTGACTTTGGACGCTAAAGCTTCACCTATCTTGTAGACTTATCATGCGTAAACTGCTGTAAATTGTTGGTTTCCAGTTGGAGGAAAAGAGTTGACAGAAATCTCACTCATAACTCGCTCAGGGATACTGGTGGTAACAAAAATAGTGTGGCAGTATTTCAGCACTTGTAATTAGCTTGCGTGATTGATGTATGCGAACAGCTTACCTATTTTTGCTGAACGTGCAAGGGATTAAATCTGAGCCCTGGTTCTCTAACGTGAGAAAATTATAATTACTTTCAAACAATAGGTTGCTGTCTTCTTCCAGTCGCCATTCCGTTATATCAATAGGCCTGACATAAGCGAAATCCAGGAAATTCTTAGCAGTGTGCCACAAATGTGAGTTATGTTACTTCATATTCTCTTATAACCGAAAGGAAGTATTGTAATTCGTATAACATTTCATCTACCTAAAACACAATCTTCCTGATATCGACATGGGATGGGTATTACATCTCTCTCTCTCTTTTGTGTATTACCACTGGACCTTCAAGTGCAGTGTCAACGCCACCTACAAAGAGAGATCATTTCGCATGATGGAAAAACAACGAATCTTCCACAGAAGATGAAATATATCTGTATGTTTTAATGCATTCCGGAAATGATGGTGATGCTATACTGCAGTGGTGTGACAGACACGAGAAAGATCTCCCCGGACTGGCTGCAGATGCAGAAGGTAATTTATGTCTGCTGGCAACAAGCGTGCCTATAGTGGGCGGTGTTTCAGTAAAGCAGACCGTGCTGTTCACAAATCGCCGCAACCACTTAAATACTGAGTGCGTCAGTGACTTGCTGCTGATCCATAATGACTATAAGTGTTCTCATATTGCGAACGAGTTAAAATTAAGAGCTACTCTTATAAATACATAATACTACCTAAAAACCCGGGCGTCGCCAGTCTTGAGTTAGTCTATCCCTCTTTCCCTTTTCTCAGTCTAGCTTGTCTTTCCTTCATTCTCTGTCTATCTCCTCCTCCCCTCCCCCCTTTCTGTCTTTCTCTTACCGTGCGAGGCACTGCAGTGGTAACACACTTGATTCGCACTCGGAAGGATGGTGGTACAGATCCACGTCTGGCCATCCAGATTTGAATTTTCCGTTATTTTCCTAAATCGCTCCAAGCAAATTTCGTTATCGTTTCTTTGAAAGGGCACGGTCGATTTCCTTCTTATCCTTACCCAAAACTCCGAGCGTGAGCTCCATCTCTTGTGACTTCTGTATCGCCTCTCTCTGTTCATCTCCTGCTAGCCCCCTCCCTGCCCGTCTGCGCTTCACCTTTACTGCACAATCATCTCTCGCCTCTCTGGTGAACTCCTCCTCCTCCACCTCCTCAGTCCATTGCCTCCTTCGTCTGTAAAAATTGTTTAACCCTATTAACTTTCATGTTGATCGATGAAGTGGTGTTTCACTTTAGTGCAGGGTAACCTCCTCCATGCACCGCATGAAATCTTAGATAAACAGTGAGTTTCCTCTTGTTACGAAGATCAAGTGTGCAAAGTTTCATCGCAATCGGATGATAGTTATGGCAGCGTAATAAAATACCAACAAGTATGATGCGGCAGTTTCCTCATGTCTCTCAGTGTTCGTGACGTCATAGCTCCTGTACTACATGTCGTACAGTGACATAATTATGATTACAACCTTCGCGATAGTGTAACCAGTATGTTGACAAAGTTTCATCGTAATCGGATGAACGGTACGCCTTCGCCAGCGTATAAAAACGAACAAACATTCATGTTTACATATTATATTATTTGTACATTTTCTTCAAAAATAGTCTTTTCTAGGTTACAGGAATAGTACTCATTACGTTTTAGCGTCATTGCAGAATACAACTTGTTTGAAATCAGCCTGATTTTCTTTTCGTGGCTCTACATAAAAATATTTTTCATTAAATGTCTTCAAGTGTGTGTTAATAGAAGGCAAGAATAAAAATGACGGCAGAGAGAGAGCCAGAGACGTCAGATTTGTGCCGTACAGCAAGGCGAGGCGAGAGACTGAGTGACCGGTCAGGCTCGGTTATCCGCATGCCCGCAGTCCCGATAACGGATATGCGGCGAGTACGGAACCGAGCCGAGTTACATGGGCCCAGCCAACGCCACCTAGAAGACAAGGCCTCACAGTTGGCCGTGCCTACGTCACACTTACAGGCCGCGGCTGCCCTCTGAATGGCCGGCCGCTACCAACACCACCTAGAGAGAAGGCCGTGGTGTCTCTGGTGCGACGTCACGCAGTGTAGGCACCGTTCGTGCAGCTGACGGCATAGTGGGCCGTGCCCCAGCGGCCACCCATCCAGCGACGCGAACGATGCCTATTGCCGCTACGCGGCGGTGGGCGTGCCCCAGCGGGCAGCCAGTGAGCTGGCGGCCGCGGCCTGTAAGTGTGACGTACGCTGCCTGCCAAGACTACTCATAACACAAGCAAACTATTTGTTTTACGAAGCATTATGCTGAATTTGGGAATACGTGTACTTTGCACACTGTTCCAGAATGCTTTTCGTGTTGTTCATGTGATTCTCAGTACAGATTTTTGCTGGTAGCAGACAAAATTCTCTTATGAATCGTCGGAGTCCAGTATCGATATGATATCTTACTAATAGTTCATAAATAACTTATACAAACAAATATTTGACTGTGAATCGAATAATATTAAGAACACCCTGAAACACACTGTGCAACGTGCACGTATTTAGATTCGGTTCAACGCTACGTAAGAAAAACAGTTTTCTTGTGTTATGACTAGGCTTGGCTGGCAGCGCACAGGCCTTGTTACTCTGGTGGCGTGGCCGAACACGGCTGGCTCGGTCCCCCCTTAACCGGGCGAGCCATAACCAAACAGCGTACTGCAGCTCTCTAGTATATACGGGAGAGGTGCGGCGTCAATTATAGTTCGTGCAAGAAGTCGTGGCGCCGGCCTTTTCAACTTGTGTGTTGGGCGATTCCATTCGTTTATTTCGGAGGGGCGACCGCCTCAGTTGCGTGTAGCCTACTGGTCGCGGGATGCAGTTGACGACCGGCTTAGACGAAGTGTACGGCCCAGCAGGCACCGTGCAAATGAGCCGGCCGCCCCTCAGAAACAAAGCAATGGACTCGTCCTACGCACAACTCGAGAATGTGTTTCTGCGCATGGGCCACGACTTCTTGCACGAGCTATATCAAATTTTAGAATTTATTCACGAGCTTTCTGCATCCATGGTATCACCTGTCGCACTAGTGGGCTACAGAGGCTCATCCTAATAGCCTTTGTCAAAATTACACTAGGCCACCAGGCGACGCAGCCAACTACGCCGCCAGCGGCGCAGCAACTGTTGTTCCGGCTATAGTAGTTCTCGTCAGTCGATCAGTCTGCTGTTTTCTCCTCATTCTTGTCTGCGCTCGTGGAGTGTCTAGTGCTATTCAGACTGAAAGGAGGGACACTGTAGATATGACGAAAGATAAAAGCATGAAGCTGCATAAGGCCTGAAAGAATTCCAGAAGTTATACCTTGAATCGATTTTCTTTCGACGCATTAGGATATAAATACTGAACTAAAATATTCATAAGTTTCAAACGTTAACTGTTTGGAGTAATAATTAATATTTCGTAAAGCAAAAGAGTAAATAACTTACAATTTATCGGTTTACCTACCTCAAAGCGAGTACAAGTTTTTTTTCTGGTAAGAAACACATCCTCATTTTCGAATCTTTACCGCTAATATCTCCAGTTATTAACACAATAGTTCAAAGAAAGACGATTTAGACATTCTTAAGTAATTGAAAAACTTGTCGTATGAAAAAGAGTATACTACAACCCTTTAAATTCCCTTAACGATAGCACAGTGTATATTCCATCGCCTTTACATTAAAAGTACAAGGAGGAGCATATATGGATACTCGTTGCCCGGAATATTTCCTCATCAGTAGTGCACACTGCACGTTAGACTGACCACGCGTTGGCCAAATCGAGTGGTGGTGGCGGTACTGGCTGGCGGCCCAGTATAATAGGCTCCGTATGACGCATTGCCCCGCCACGGCTTTCCGGCTGCAAGTGGCTGCTGCTTTGGTCGCGGGCACGGCAGCCAGTCGGTAGCCAGTTTGTGGCGGCGCCGCCGGCTGCCCTAACGTAATAAGCTCCATAACAGTCAATGCCCGATGACGAGCACCGCCACTGGCGGCGCGGCTGGCTGCGCCGCCTGGCGGCTTAGTGTAATAGGGCCCTAATTTGTTTCAATGAAAGAAGCAAGGTAGGGAGACTATAGTTTACGGTCACGTGAAGAGACGGTCCCTAGAATCAGTTATTGTGCTTCTCCCAAAACCATGCTGCGAATCGACAATCATAAAGGCCTATAACTTTGAGGCTTACTCCTACTGCCACTCGTGGGATATGGATCTTTCGCTAAGTGAGCGATTGTATATGAATGGTAAGTACGGAGCTATTGCATCAGCATACTCTTATGGCATCCTAATACGTATACAATCTGAAGCAAAAGTCTTACTTTCATTAACCGATTTTTCAATGTTCAAATGTTTGTAGAATTTATGGGACTTAACTACGGGGTCATCAGTCCCTAAGCTTACAAACTACTTATGAACTAGCTAAGACTAAGGACGGCACAAATATCCATGCCCGAGGGGGGATTCGAACCCCCGACCGCAGTGGCCGTGCAGACCGTGACTGGAGCGCCTCAGTCCCTTCGGCCACCGCGGCCGGCTAACAGATTTTTACTCATAGGTAATCTACTCCTGTATTAATCATGTTGGCAGCTGTTCTTAATTCGTATTAAGGAATATTTACTTCGTCTTCTTTGGTAATGGAATTTTGGAAAGTTATGTTTAGTAAGTCTGCTTCAGCAATACTGTCATCAGTCACCATTACTATCGCGTAGTGAAGGTATTGCTTGTCTTACCTTTAGTATATGTTTGTATATGAATGGTATATCTTTGGATTTTATGACAAATTTCAGCAGATCCCATCTAAAGCATAACATGTACAAAAATCCAAGTCTCTCAACGAATTCCTTCCTCCGAAAACAGTTGTGAGATCTCATGGGAAACCAAGATGGTTATTGTAGTTATTGTTCATAGACCCACCTATTGAATTCATTGTCATAGTTTGTTATCTATTTAGTTAACTACCAACATTAATAGCCAATATAGCAATATTATATATCTTCATGTCTATAATAACTATGAGTTCACAATCGCATCATAATATAATGACACAAAAATAAATAAAATGATCTGAACATCGACATAATGACATAGCAATAACTTATATTCCATTATATAACCAAACATAAGCATATAAGTATGAAGTTCCGCCACATATCCAGAAACTATTTTGAATATTACTTTGTTGCCATGCAGTTGCCAAGTCATTAAATTTATTATACTAATAAAGATATATACTATTGCTATAGTCGCTCTAAATGTTGGTAGATAAATAATTAGATAAATTGTGGCAAGGTGTTGAATATGTTCTTCTATGAACACTAACTAATATAAAAGACTTGATTTCCCATGAGATCTCAACTTTTTACAGAGGAAGGAGTTCGTTGCGATACTTGAATTTTTGTATATTTTTCGTGAGATATCATTTATTTTTGTAGATAATCATTCTTTCCCATCTTGGGTAACATTTTTTGTACATCAGCCACAGATTTTTATAATACCCATTCCCTGCTTCTTATGGTTTATCTCAGTAGCTTCGATGTAACAATATTTTGGGTGTCTAGAAAGCCGAATATTGTTAATGTTTAATCCTTTCCTCGTGTACATACACTGCAAACTGTAGTGGATCACCATAAAAAATTAAACGAGTTATTCTTTTATTTCGCATCAGTTGGTGAACTTCATAATATATGGAAGTTGCGGATAAGGTATATTTTAATGTATAACTGAAAGTAGTAGTTGTTATATTGTATGGTATTCATTGAATGATCACTTTCTTTCATTTCATACAACATCTAGTAATTCAAAATTAAGTAGTTTTTCATAAAAAAGTAGCCTTGTGTCTCAGTCTACACAGTCGTATGGTGTAAAAATCGTTACATATAATTGCACAAATGATTCGATTTTCTAAATAATTGTCTTCAAGTCTGCAGTACGTCATCAACTGATTTGAAGAATACAACGCCCTTAATTTTTGCCTCCATAGTGTCCGCTGCAATATACAAATAATTACACATTACGTGCTGATTTTTTCAAATCGCTGTTCACTGAATGCCTAAATATCTTCCATTGCACAATATCTGTATGTTGCAATTGTGAGATTACCGCCCAATAGAAATATTGCTAATTAATAGCATTTGATAATTAAACAGTATGAAGTTCACTGCAAACATTGACCATGCCAATGCACTAAATGTCACACAATTTTAATCTTATTAATTATGGTAGCAATGTATGTACACAATTGGGTGACAACATTTATAGTTAGGCCAAAGGTAGAAATTCTCCACGTTGAGATTTGCTGTGTGCTTGTAGCTGACGGGAGGCCAGCGAGCAGGCCGACGTTGGTGGCTTGTTCCAACTTAGGACTTTACAGTTCGTTTCCGGTGAGGGGAGAGAGGGACAATGGCGAGTGCCAGGCACAGTGCAGTGCACAAATATTGTAATACTACTGGCATTTGAAGTAATACGATGCAGTTAGGAACCTTCAAGGCCCTCATTACAAAATAGCCTGTTGATAAATAAACAATACATTAGCTGATATAGTCACATATAACGTAATATGTTTAATTGACAATGAAAAGTAATAAATTACCAACGAAGACAAGACAGTTACACAACTAGCATGGCAATGTTTGTTTATAAAAATAATATATTAACTATTTCCCATTTTACTTTCAATTAATCTTTTGTATTTTATCTTAAAGTATTCAGTTAAATCACTTATCTGTGGTATAAGAAATTGCACAATTATGATAAACAGTACAAAGGATGTTTATATTAATATAAAAACGTAAGAAAATATTTGTTTAATGTGTAGTGTAATTATTTTGATTTTAAGTAAAGTTTTAGAAATGTATTGGCTGAGCGCTGTACGTTGGCAAATCGGTTACAACAGCTTACATGGGGAAGTTGATGACATAGGGGAAAAAACCCCGGCAGTTGAGTTTTGGCGCGCGCGCGCGCGCGAGGGAGGAAGTGAGCACTCTGAGCACGTGGTGAGCTGGCCGGGCGGCGTCGCTTTGCATCAGTCGGCATGTGGATCTCGAGGTGGTGACTTGAGTTTTGTGTGTGGCAATCGCCACGTGTGGTTGCTCGTCGTAGACTGCACCAAGTTAAATCGAGTGCTACTGTGTGTTTGTGAATAATTAGCCGGTGCAACAAGGTGTGCATCGCATTAAATTAAAGTGACTGTGATTTGTTAATGTAACACGTGTCGTCGCATAGGCATGAACATAAACGGTGTTTGAGACAGCCACGTGGTGTGAAATCAATTCGCGACAAATATTCATTTTGTCTGGGGGCTCACGGGCTATAACTTTATTTGGTACATTTACCGACGTACAGACGCGACAGCCACAGCGTTCAAGTATTGTGAAATAAACAACATAAAGTGAACTTTCACGTGTTTTTTAAAATAGTAGTTAGTACACCCTTTTCTCTCATGAACTTGAACTTATTATGAATTTGTTTTGTTAATCATATGCAGGGAAGGAAAGCTCCAAACGTGTGATATCATCCCCTAGAAAACGAGTCAAACAGTCGCAATAACAGTTCCAGTGTTTTTGCATGTTTAGGAATTTGGTTCGCAGCTGGTGGTTGTGAGTTTTTCAAAATTAAACTTTCTCTAATATTAAACTCTCACCCCGACCTTCACCCTCGCATTTGGGGGCTCGTCCGGGATAAGTTCACGTTGGACTTGCTCGGACGGAGAGATTAGGGTGTGTATAAGACAGTGAACAGTTACGAACAGTTGCAAACAAGTACACGAACGCATCGCGCGTTTAACGACGGTTGGTGACTGGCAGAATTCGGGCGCGGGAATCCGTAACCGGCGATCGGCGGCGCATCGGCCCGGCAGCAGTGAGCGGCGGCGCGCGGGATCCACGCACTCAAATTTCATCTTCTGCAACGGACGGCAGTAATCGTGGGGACTTCGCAAGTCGTCAACGGTGCGTCGGGGCCCAGCAGCTTCGATTCTACAAAGGATAAGGGATGCAGTGAGGACATATTCCAGCCACAGCTTCTACAACAGACGGCAGCGAGCGTTGGAGACGTCGCAGCTCGTTGCAGCAACTTCTGGATTAAAAGATAAGTAAAGCAGCTGGCGCTATAAATTCTTGTGTGTTAATCAAGCTTTCTTGTGGCACAAAATCATGGAGCAGGTTTTTAAAAGGTCGCCAAGCGACGTAGATTCAGAGAGTAGCATACCAGAAAGTCCAGAGAGGGTAAATACTGGGGGAATGTTGTTGACACCGGAGATGTTAGCAGCCATGTTAGCGAGTTTTAGCTCAAATTTAGAATCAAATTTAAAATCAGAAATAGAAAATTCAAACTCAAATTTAAAATCAGAAATACAAAATTCAAACTCAAATTTAAAATCAGAAATAGGAACTGTAAAATCAGAAATAGAAACTGTAAAATCAGAATTGAAAGCAGACTTTAAGGCAGACATTGGGGCACTACAAAATTCAATGCTTGGATTAAAGACAGAAATAATCACAGACATTGACAAAAAAGATAGGAAGTCTAACAGAACGGTTTGAAAATAGGGAAAAGGAGATACATGCCAGAATTGGTGCTATTGAGACTGAGGTAGGAGGCAAGTTAGATGCTGTGAAACAAATATGTGATCACAGGAATGAGGGCACTATGCAAGCGTTGGCTGAGGTTGACAAGAGGATGGTGGCAGGTATTGAGGAAACAAAAACTTTGTTGTCAGGAAAATTAGAGAATACAGAATGTAACTTTAGGAAAAAGATACAACAAGTAGTGACAGTAAACAATACTGAGATTGAGAAGGTGAACACTAGGATAAATAATCTAGAATTGGGTACTACATCAGGAAACACTAATTGGTCCATGGTGCAGACACCTAATGGCAAAAAGTTTTCAGGAGTGGGTAATTATCATCCAGTAGATTTTTTGGCTGCATGCAAGGACCAATTTGTGCCTGGTATGTCAGACCAGTGTAAAGTGAAGTTAGCAAAGAGAATGCTTGACTGTTCTGCTCAATCTTGGGCAAATCAGTGTGCTGATAAATTTGTTAGTTTTGAGGCGTTTGAAAAATTGTTTTTAAATAAGTATTGGGGGGAGGCCAAGCAAGCTAAGATACAAAATGAATTCTTGAACGGGCCAAACTATGTGAAAGGGAAACAGAGCATGAAGGAATTTTGTCAGGAGGAACTTGAGAAACTAGTGCATTTAGATACACCTTTGAGTCTTTTAGCAGTAATTTCCACTTTGTGTAGGAGGTTACCTGCAGATTTGCATTGGCAGTTAATTCACCATCCCACAGATTCAGCTGAGAATTTCATTGAATTTGTAGAAAAGATAGACCAGGGTTTAGTTATGGAACGACAGCTCAGGGGAACACAGCATGTGAACCACAATGAAAACAGAGGCAGTAGAAATGTGGGTCACGACCAGGGAAACCACGATAGAGAGAGGAATTTAAATAAGAATTGGAGAGGTAACAATAACAGAGGAGACAACTGGGAGAATAGAAGCCAGAGGGAAACATGGGAAAATGATTGGAGAAATCGAAGGCAGGAAGGTGGAAATAGGAATGGGGGTAACAGGAGGAGAGAAAAATCATAGACAGAATCAGGGAAACTAAGATTTGTTCCAAATGAGGTCCGCTTTGGGACAAGGAAATATTCTAATAACAGGACCAGAAGATGGGATATCAGGGGATCGAATGACCATAATTACAGTAGGAATAGAGATGGGGAGAGAAGGGAGGAAAAACTATGTCACATGGGCAGAGATGATGATAGGAAAGAGGAAGTAGGAGTTCACAAGGGCAAGGATAAAGAAAAGAGGGAAGAAAACATAAATAGAGTAAACAAGGAAAGGGAGAAAAGAGAGGAAAGTATGTGTCAGATGGATGCTGTTATAGGTAGTGAGGAAATTTTTGGGGATTGGTTTATGCAAAATGACAAAAGAGAGGCAAACAGGAGGAGAATGGATAGGAATGAGGACAGTATAGGGGAATATGATGTACAAAATTTATTTGATAATAACATTAAAGAAGATAAAAACAGTGTTGGGTTAGCCTTAGTTTTGGATAGGTCAGAGGCACAAGTGTTGACTGAATGTGAAAGTATGAATGTAAATATTGATGGTACTGGAGCCAGCATAGATGGTGTTGAGTGTGTGAATGAGAATGAATGGAGTTCTGAATTTCAAAAAATTAAATGTGATCCACTAAAAACATTAAATGGCACTGGGTCTAGTATGAATAATGAGAGAAATGTGAATGTTTCTGAAGTAGGTGAAATTGTCAATACTGATGTACACCCACCTGTAATTGATGATGTGTTGGGACAGGACAGAGGTATTATTGAGAAGCTAAAGTTAATTAGGAAGTGGGCACCAGATGATTGGCTATTACACAAATATGAGTATTTGGACCAACTTGGGAAGCAATATAATAGGGACCAGACTTATTACAATGTGTTGAAAGAGTTTGTGAATGGGGACAATGAGTATGATCAATTAAGGGGATTAGGCTTGTGTACCTTAGTTCATGATGAGATAAGTGAGGTACATGAACTTATACAGGAGGGGTCAGGTGATAAGGAGAATAAGATACAATCCTCTGTCATTTATAATAGTGAACAATATACATGCATGGATGAAGATGGGTTGAATGTAGGTTGGATTAACAAAGAAGTGCATGACTATGGGACTGATGATTGGATCAGGTTTTTAAAATATTTGAAGATTGTAGAACCAGGGGCATGGGAAAAAGAAAAGTGTGCATTTGCAAGAAAAATAGAAGTGTTAAATGCAGGGAATCAAGAATATGAAGTAACCATTAAGGAGGAGCTGTTTATTCAAGATTTATTAGTCATAAAGGGACATTGTTTAAATCTAATGTTAGGAAGTGGTTTCCTGTGCAAATATGAAGCTCAGTTGGAGTATAAAGATGAAGTGTTAGAATTAAGTCTGGAGGGATGCATGAAGAGAGTGAAATTCAAAAATTTTATAAGTGATAAAGATTTAATGGCATGTTTACACAAGTAACTGTCATGAAGTATGAGATTCAATGCATTGTAAATAGTAAGTTAAGAATTTGTGTATATTTATTCTGTGGTCTATGTTAGTATCTACTTGTGTGTTTAGATTCAAGCATTGGGGTCAAGTTTACAAGTATTCTTTGTAAATGTTTTTCTTTTGTTGTTTGTGTTAAAACATGTGCTTATATCAGATTTGCAGTTCAACAGTGGTACATGAGGTAAATATGTATGTATGTATGTATGCCAACACTAAAGGATAGAGGAAGTGGGAGTGTACTGTTTATGTGTGTGCATATGTGAGCAGGCCTGGCTATGTGGTGTGAGTTGTGGGGTGACTCGGAGAATGAGAAAGTGGTGGTCATTGATGCAGGCAGTGGGGTCTGTGGCTTAGATAATTTGTGATGAAGATGTCAGCTGACAGTGTTGCATATTTGGGTGTGACTGACCATATGGGTCAGAAGTGAGGAATGTATGTTTGTTGTGGCTGTTTTGGCTAAAGGTGGGTTGGATTGACAAATGTTTCAATGAAAGAAAGTGTTTGCTCTTTAATGTCTGTCTCTTTGAGTGTTTGGTAGGTAATGTGTCTAATAGGCAATGCTCTCTGTATTGTTATATTAAACTGATTCTGATAACACATTTTGGTTTCTTTAATGGTGCTCAACTGTTGACTGAACAATTTCTGCAACAACAGTTGATGAGAACTACTTTTCTGTCTAGCCTGAGTATCAATAGTGTTTGGTGATACTTTATTTAAAAAATGTAGATGTTTTGTGAGAAACTAATTTTGAAATTAGACTTTAACCTTAGATATCTTATTGTGGGAAGTACTTGTGGAAAGGACAAGAGGCTGATGACAGGGATCCAAATTTAATCTCACATCAGCAAAAATAATTTTTTTTGGTGCGAGGGGGTAGGATTTGTATTTATGCTTGTAGGCGTCATTTTGATAGAACAGAAAATTCTCTATGATAACATTCTTTTGGTAGCATTATTTGAACTTTAAGATATATTTTAACACAGGCAGGTTGTTGGTATTGTATTTGATAGAGTAATGCTCCAAGTATGCCACATATTTTCTTGTCTGTTTCATCTGAAGCTATGGCTGATGAGAGTGCAGGCATGGTGGTTTGGGTTAATCTGATAATGACTAACAACAGCCACTTTCAGTTCTTAATTCTGTTGATTTACATGTTACTGTACATGTCTCAATGCTTAGTTTCAATTGCACCAAGTCTGGATGGCAGGGGGGTGGGATACAAATCCAACTGAATCCTAGTGTCCAGACAAACTTTTGTCTATGTTGACTCATGAGTGCCTTCTGCTCTTCCTGTTCCATGTAGGGTGCATATGACGTGTGTGAACAAGAACGCTTGATCCAGTGCCATGAATCTAAGCTGCAACAGCATGTTGGTTGAAATGACGGAGACATAGGACCGTACACCATGGACCAGAGTTGCTGCAACGATGACTCTGGGGTTCTCAGTGTCAAAGTGGTGAGAGATTTCCTTCAAACAAGTGGAGTGTACACCGTCAAAAGTTTTTATAGTGACAATTCTAGTTTTTCCATGTAGGACAAGGTTCTCTAAAGACTAAAGTTTAATAATATCATAAATTTGATGCCAATTCTGTATATAAACAACAGGCACACTTAAAATTCATGGATGTAATTAGTTATAAGAATCCTTTTCTTAAAAATATGCACACACTATAAGTGGTCTTAATGGTACAAATATTGGGAAATTATCTCACTGCCCTGTTTATTTTTTATTTATCTATTTATTTATTTTTTTGCATTAGTTGAGGTCATAATTGGCATAGTGTTTGAGCCAATCCGATTCAATAATTTTGTAATTTAAAAATTTTGTTCATTTGAATGTATTAATTTTGGTGCTACTTGCGCCATCCTGCACATGGTTTGGATGCCGCAAGTGGGGGTATTGTGAGATTACCGCCCAATAGAAATATTGCTAATTAATAGCATTTGATAATTAAACAGTATGAAGTTCACTGCAAACATTGACCATGCCAATGCACTAAATGTCACACAATTTTAATCTTATTAATTATGGTAGCAATGTATGTACACAATTGGGTGACAACATTTATAGTTAGGCCAAAGGTAGAAATTCTCCACGTTGAGATTTGCTGTGTGCTTGTAGCTGACGGGAGGCCAGCGAGCAGGCCGACGTTGGTGGCTTGTTCCAACTTAGGACTTTACAGTTCGTTTCCGGTGAGGGGAGAGAGGGACAATGGCGAGTGCCAGGCACAGTGCAGTGCACAAATATTGTAATACTACTGGCATTTGAAGTAATACGATGCAGTTAGGAACCTTCAAGGCCCTCATTACAAAATAGCCTGTTGATAAATAAACAATACATTAGCTGATATAGTCACATATAACGTAATATGTTTAATTGACAATGAAAAGTAATAAATTACCAACGAAGACAAGACAGTTACACAACTAGCATGGCAATGTTTGTTTATAAAAATAATATATTAACTATTTCCCATTTTACTTTCAATTAATCTTTTGTATTTTATCTTAAAGTATTCAGTTAAATCACTTATCTGTGGTATAAGAAATTGCACAATTATGATAAACAGTACAAAGGATGTTTATATTAATATAAAAACGTAAGAAAATATTTGTTTAATGTGTAGTGTAATTATTTTGATTTTAAGTAAAGTTTTAGAAATGTATTGGCTGAGCGCTGTACGTTGGCAAATCGGTTACAACAGCTTACATGGGGAAGTTGATGACATAGGGGAAAAAACCCCGGCAGTTGAGTTTTGGCGCGCGCGCGCGCGCGAGGGAGGAAGTGAGCACTCCGAGCACGTGGTGAGCTGGCCGGGCGGCGTCGCTTTGCATCAGTCGGCATGTGGATCTCGAGGTGGTGACTTGAGTTTTGTGTGTGGCAATCGCCACGTGTGGTTGCTCGTCGTAGACTGCACCAAGTTAAATCGAGTGCTACTGTGTGTTTGTGAATAATTAGCCGGTGCAACAAGGTGTGCATCGCATTAAATTAAAGTGACTGTGATTTGTTAATGTAACACGTGTCGTCGCATAGGCATGAACATAAACGGTGTTTGAGACAGCCACGTGGTGTGAAATCAATTCGCGACAAATATTCATTTTGTCTGGGGGCTCACGGGCTATAACTTTATTTGGTACATTTACCGACGTACAGACGCGACAGCCACAGCGTTCAAGTATTGTGAAATAAACAACATAAAGTGAACTTTCACGTGTTTTTTAAAATAGTAGTTAGTACACCCTTTTCTCTCATGAACTTGAACTTATTATGAATTTGTTTTGTTAATCATATGCAGGGAAGGAAAGCTCCAAACGTGTGATATCATCCCCTAGAAAACGAGTCAAACAGTCGCAATAACAGTTCCAGTGTTTTTGCATGTTTAGGAATTTGGTTCGCAGCTGGTGGTTGTGAGTTTTTCAAAATTAAACTTTCTCTAATTTTAAACTCTCACCCCGACCTTCACCCTCGCACAATCCTGAACCATAAATGTTGGGCACTCCCATATACTCTGTATTGAAGAATGTTTGACACACAAGCCTTTGTTATTACCTTCCTCCCTTTTCATTTAAGTGGGTAACGTTCGTTTCTCTATTTCGTTTTCTGTATTGTAACTTGATTCTTTCCTTAAATTACCGAAACCATTTTCCATAATTAGATTATCTTAGGGACTGATGACCCCGTAGTTAAGTCCCATAAGCTGTACAAACATTTAAACATTTTGAAACATCGACGGAAAATACATAGAATAAGAAGAAAGAAGCAGTTGTTTTGTATTTCAACGCATATACAGACTACAAGGTAACTTAGGATATCTATTATACACGCACTGGTGTTTTAGAGAGAGCTAAAAACAAATCTGTTTTCTAATTAACGCATGCCCTAAAATGTCTGTTTATGAGATCATAGATTTTATAAGGAAAGTTAACGGATACTCTGCTTGCGAATCAAAAATCTCTTACCTAAGTGAACTATAGCATATGCTCTAAGGGACGACTACGAACTTCATTGCAAAAAATGTACTTGCAAATAGTATTCACACACATACGTTCTAGAAATCCATGATGTGTCATAATGATCTCTGCTGTAGCCATTACGCAGGGAAGGAGATCTTCCTGTGACTCTACGAAAGGCTCGTAAATAATACTCTTCTGTAGCTTCACAGGTAAAACTCCAGAGGTGTTAAATCAATCCACTACAACCTGTGCACCTGTCTCTGAAAGTGTGATGAATGTGAAAATGGGTGTCGAGTGAAAAGTGTGCAGGTGCGCCATCACTTTCGAAACAGATCGTCCGATGGTACCTTCCAAATGCTGTACCAGTACATACTTAAATGATGCCTAGTACCGTTGAATATCGTGACAAAATGCATGGGCCAATCACATGACCACAAGTAATTCCGCCGGCCGCGGTGGCCGAGGGGGACTGAGGCGCTTCAGTCACGGTCTGCACGGCCACTAGGTCGGGGGTTCTAATCCCCCCTCGGGCATGGATATTTGTGCCGTCCGTAGTTGTAGCTAGTTCATAAGTAGTTTGTAAGTTTAGGGACTGATGACCCCGTAGTTGAGTCCCATAGGCTTTACAAACATTTGAACATTGTAACAAGTAATTTGAACAAGTAATTCCAGCCAACCCATTAATAGCGAAACGATGTTGAAGTTTACTGGGTTTTGTGGAACCGCAGTCTTGCTCATTCGAAATGTTACGTTACAAAGGTTAGTGAAATTCTCTTCTTCGAATGATCCAGGAAAGTATTGAACGTCTGAAGTGGCATGTGCGCCAAAAGCAGCTGGACCCAATACTAGTACACTCTGGAGCAGTTAACTATGAAGTTGCGACTGTAAAAGCCTTCTTATTTTGACCACATCAAATTGTATCGACCAAACAAGACATACACGTATTGGGCTATTAAAGGCTCAGTAAATGAAATACGTGTCGATGTACTCTAGAGGCGGTGCCGTACATGTCTGCTTTCATGCCCAGCTACTACTATAGTTGCAAATAATACCTCCTACCTGTGATCCTGCAGTCAAACACTACATGCATAGGCCAATATTTCCGATATAATAGTGATAGATAAAATACAGATAATTATTAATTAATAATAATAACGTTTGTAAATAAAGTGGGTAACGTCAGTTAATTCAGTTGAATAATGTTCAATCAAACACAAGATTTATCTACTGGACCTGGTCATACAAAAATAAACGTAATAAATTAGAAATAAACCTTTTAAAATTATTAGAACAGATGCGTTATGAGAATGGTAGCAAAATTCCCAACTAAGTAATAATCGACGATGCTCAGAAAATAAGTACTCTACGCAATTACACAATGCGAAAATAATCGTCACTTGAAATAGTTCGATTCTTGGCTCGACACATAACATGTCTATACCAGTAAATTCTCGATTAGAATTATATATACTGTCCATTTAAAATTCCGAAATGGAAACGGAAAAGTTAAAGTTCTTAAACCGTCACACATTAGCCCTCGGAAAAGTTAGAGTCCTGGCACACGTTAAAGTTCTGACAAAGCGGCCGTTTGGCACGCAGAGTCTACGTCTCAAACGAATCACTTCAGCTGACCAGGCAGAATTTCCTTCTTCCAAGACTAAACATTAAGTGAGCCTCCAGCCCCAAGGCGCTCTCTACCCACACCGGTCAAGTATTTCAGTTGACCACAGCAGTCGTATGCCCTAACAACACTTTCATCGGCAGATCGCCATCCCCTGCAAAGGTAGTAGTGTTATTAACAGAACAGTTTTGTTTTCACTTAACGTTCACCACTTCTACACTAAGTTAACATTTTCAAACATATAAACATTCAGTTCAAATGTTCAAATGTTTGTTAAGCGTATGCGACTTAACTACGGGTTCATCAGTCCCTAAACTTACTAACTACTTATCAACTACCTTATACTAAGGACGGCACAAATATCCATGCCCGAGGGGGGATTCGAACCCCCGACCGTAGTGGCCGTGCAGACCGTGACTGGAGCGCCTCAGTCCCCTCGGCCATCGCGGCCGGCAAACATTCAGTCATTTTGTGACTATCAACAATGGAAATAACACTGGGGAACAGCCATTTTGTTGTTTTAGATCTGTGACTTGTTCTTGACTAATTTTTGGTCTCTGGTCTCTATAACGTCAAGTTTTTGAACTACAGGATACGCTCTCTAAATTCAAGTCCTGAAGCAAGCAGGAGTAAAATATAGGGAGCGTAAGATTATTTACAACTTGTACAAAAACCAGACAGCGGTTGTCAGAGTTGAAGGGCATGAAAGGGGTGCAGTGGTTGGAAAGGGAGTAAGACAGGGTCGTAGCCTTTCTCCAATGTTATTCAATTTGTACATTGAGCAAGCTATAAAGGAAAGCAAGGAGAAATTTGGAGAAGGAATTAAAGTTCCGGGGGAAGAATTAAAAACATTGCGTGTTGCCGACGACATAGTAATTCTGTCAGATACAGCAAAGGACCTGGAAGAGCAATTGAACGGAATGGACAGTGTGCTGAAAGATGCATATAAGATGAACATTAACAAGAGCAAAACTAGGGTGATGGAGTGCAGTGTAAGAAAATCAGGTGATGCTGAAGGAATTAGATTGGGTAACGAAGCAATAAAGGAGGTAGATGAGTTATGTTACTTGGGCAGTAAAATAACAAATGAGGGTCGCAGTACAGAGGATATAAAATGCAGAATGGCAATGGGTAGAAAAGCGTTCTTGAAAAAGAGAAATTTGTTAACATCGAATATTGATTTAAGCCTAAGGAAGTCCTTTCTGAAGGCATTTGTATGGAGTGTTGCCTTGTATGGGAGTGAGACATTGATGAGAAACAGTGCGGACAGGAAGAGGATTGAGGCTTTTGAAATATGGTGCTACAGACGAATGCTGAAGATTAGGTGGGTGGATCGCGTAACTAATGAGGAGGTACTGAACAGAATTGGGGAGAAAAGAAATTTCTGGCATACCTTGACTAAAAGAAGGGATAGATTGGTAGGACACATTCTTAGACGTCTAGGAATTGTGAATTTAGCGTTGGAGGGAAGTGTGTGGGGTAAAAACCGCAGAGGAAGACCAAGAGATGGATACAGTAAGCAGATTCAGACAGATGTAGGTTGCCGTTCTTATGTGGAGATGAAGAGGCTTGCTCAGGATAGGGTATTGTGGAGAGCTGCATCAAACCAGTCTCCGGACTGAAGACCACAACAACAACAACCTTAAAAGTCATACAAACTGGGCATACAAAGGAAACTAAAGTGGGTACTAACCAAACGTATTAGAATATTTTATTCATTCAAAGGTTATTATAATATTCAAAGTTACATTGTGTTTATAAAAATAATAAAAACAAAGATATTAGGATACAATTTTTCGCTTATAACTTTTCCTATAATGTTCAGTCTGGGGACATTCTCGCTTCATGCTCCAACAGTAGTCAACAATCATACAGATATCCCATCTACCTTGATACCTTGCTTCCATGACCTTCAAATCTTGGTGGAATCGCTCACCCTGTTCATCGCTAACAGCACCAAGATTTTCTGGAAAGTTAGCAAGATGGCAATGTAAGAAATCCAGTTTGATACTCATGTTGCAGCCATGCATTTTAAAGCTCTCTAAGAGTTGTTGAACAATTTCAACGTCGGTCGGGGGTTCGAATCCTCCCTCGGGCATGGATATTTGTGCCGTCCTTAGTGTTAGCTAGTTCATTAGTAGCTTGTAAGTTCATGGACTGATGACCCCGTAGTTAAGTCCCATAAGCTATACTAACATTTGAACATTTATTTTGAATTTCGACGTAATTCCGGGCTCGCGTATTTCCTAGAAAGTCCTTGACAATTCTTTTGAATGCCAACCAAGCAATGTTTTCAAGTTCGGTCATTGTTTCTAAGAAACGATCATCTTTAATGAATTGTCGAATCGGTGGCCCATCAAAGACACCAGCCTTTATCTTCTCATATGACAAGGTACGAAATACCGAAATAATGACAAAGCTCTAACAACCGGCTTCGCTATATCAGAGCGAAAAGTACACCTGTTTTACTACAGCGTCTCACGCGTAACTGACCACATCAGTCCAGACAATATAAATCTAAACCTGTCGCGCGACGACACTACCCACTGCAGTCGTCACTGTTTTTCGGTTCACCAACAGAGCAGCACTGTAACAAGCAAGTTACCTGTCAGAAGCGTAATCGCATGCGCAACAACTGTAGAAAAAAACTTGACGTGATAGGAAAAAAATAATTACAGTTTTGGAATCAGCATGTCAATTTACCTCTAAAACAGCCTAAAAATCGAAGTCTACAGAAGGTAAGTTACCAATTGTTCCCCAGTCTAATGTATGATATAAACTAATAAATAAACAAGCCAGCCTTCATGAGACTGACCGCTCAACTGCACAATACTTACGTAAATGCACTGGCAAAATTGACAATAATTCATTAAACTGATATAAGAACATGAGGTTAAGAGGTGTATATCATGCTACTTGAAATTGCTGTCATACTGTGGAGAATATGATGATCTGACTGTATTTCATAATAAATTCTTATAACAAGAGCAGTAAATCCTTAAATGAACAGAAAGAAGCGTATTGCTTTCGAGATGATAGCTTGAGGTAATGAGCTATCTTTGTAAAAATCGCATGTGTTAATAGTTAATGATTTTAAGTTTAATTGTACTATATTCAGATACTATGGGAATTAACTTTTGTAGTTTTAAAGATATTAAGCATATTACGAAATCGAAATATTGAAATATTTCAACCGTTTCGGGGCGTTATAATAAATTCAACGACAAAGTTGAAAATGTGTGCTAGACGGGGATTCGAACCCGTATTTCCCGCTTGGGGCCAGCGGTGGCCTTCACCAATTAGGCTATCCAGGTACGCTTCCCTTGGACCTAAATTCTCAACTTGTAGCACACTGCGATGGTAGTGCCCCCTGCCCATTACTTCCTCTTGTTTGGAGCCTATACTGGATTCCCGCAAGGGATCAAGCGTATTAAATTGTCATTGCCTTTTGTGGACATATTTACAATTATTGATATAACGTCTGTTTTACCGAAAAGAACAGACACCATATCAGTAACTGACAACTTCAGTAGTTAAGCCTTCAAGATTTACAAAGATTTGAACATTTTGAAATAAAATCCCAACCGTGTTCCTGTAAATCAAACTACGTTACTTCGATTTGTCGCATTTGCGCTTCTTCTCAGTGACTATGCACGCGTTATTCCTTTTACTGCGCTTTACACTTTGGTGTTATCTTTGCGCCGATATCTGAATCTTCCGAAAACACACCAGCCAGTAACTCAGTTCAGTGCTTGTCTCCTTTTATTTATCGAGTCATAATATGTGTTAATTTGCAACCACCGTGAGATTGATACCTGTCAACAAATGTCTGCGGTATAGCTACCAGTAATCATCTGTTCAAACTTAACACCATAGTTCAGGCACTGAACGCCTTCCCCAGTGGAATCGATACATTCACACAGTGGCGTAGCTATCATAGGGCTAGGCGGGGCAGTGCCCCGGGGCCCCCGAGCTCCAGGGGCCCCTCGGCCTTCCTCAGCGACGATCGAAAAAAGTTAGAGTAGAGCGTCGAATTTTTTATTTAGTTTTTCTTACCCTCCCACCCTATCGCCAATCATATTCCCTTCCCCTCAAACCAAGTTTCCCATAGTAGCCGCAGTGGGCTACCGGCTGTCGGAACAATGATTCTAATTGGGTCTTCACAAGACGCCACTATGTGACGCTGCTGACAGGCGAAGCTGCCAGCCAATGTGTCCAACAATCGGCACACTTCAGTCGGCAGAAGTAGCGGCAGCATAAGAGCTGCTCACAGCAACAGCGGCTGCTTCCAAATGTTGCGACGTGCCGGCTCGGCGCAATGTGAAGCATCGCGCTCCTCCAAATACTGTATAAATACATTTAATGTACAGTACTTCTTATTGAGAAATAGAAGTGTACAGTTCGAATATCAGAATAAACCAGTTTTCCGAATATAGATGTCCCCAAATTACTTCGGATAATAGACGTTATACTGTATATAATATTTTAGCTGAATGAAGGAATTTCGACTTTTAATTTCTCCCGCCGAAATTGACCCCAACAAGGACAGTTCGCCAATTATGTAAGGAAATTACAACAAAATATGCATTAATGTGAGGTTACGGAAGTATTTACCGCAGTTTTATTCTTCTGCAGCAGCCGAAAGGTCGTTCAGCAAATTAAAAATTATCAAAACGTATCTGAGGTACAGTATGGCTTAAGCTTGACTCGGACATTTGGCACTCATATCAATCGAAAACAAGGCTGCATCAAGTCTAGATTTAACAGACATTATTGATGATTTTACGAAAACCAAATCCAGTAAAAGAT
Organism: Locusta migratoria; assembly: GCA_026315105.1. Classification (NCBI taxonomy): domain Eukaryota; kingdom Metazoa; phylum Arthropoda; class Insecta; order Orthoptera; family Acrididae; genus Locusta; species Locusta migratoria. The sequence continues at coordinate 191,172,225 of CM048755.1, forward strand.
TGTAAAATAATTGTAAAAATAAAACTGAGTACATTTTAATTGTGTACCTATATTATTACTATAATGTATTGCAGTCACGAAAACGCTTACCGATCAGAAATCATATCTTCGCCAACATCTGCAATCTAACAGTTTGAAGCATTATATTACTCCAGTAGGTATTCTTTCATTCTGACTTTTGTGCGTGAGGAAACACGAACGAAATCGCCACGACTTGAAAAACGCCACTCCTTAAGTTCGTGATACACAGTGAGGCGCGAAAAATAATTATGAATTTTTTTCAAGGACTAATAGTATTCGTGTTACAAGAAATAGAAAAATTCCCAACTTTTAGAAAACAATGTTTTAACACATTGAGTGCCACGTGAGTTAAATATAAGTCACAGGAAGTCTTCTCTTCGGGCCACGTGAAGTAAATACAACTCCAACGGACTTTTTCCATTTAAAGCTCCGTGGTGCAGTTGTAAGTCACAGTAGCGTGCAGTGACCTGGTGTTACAGTACATTATGGCCCCAGTAACAAATCATGTTCGTGGCCTCCAGTTTTCAAGAGCTCAAGAATAGTTATTGACACTTGGAATCGTGAATTATATATAACTCACATGGTCCAGTCATATTGGAGTTTCCTTGATTTTATAATTTATTATTTGGTGTTACATATTAATTATACAGTAGATTGTATATCACATACAGTTTTAATTACATTCTCCAACTCTAATTGCAACAACAATGAAACAGACTGAAAAAAATTGGGTAATTCCACTTTGTATCTCTAACACCTGCATTCACTGTGCTCCACGAAGAAACACTCCTCGCAAAAATATGAGTCACAATTTCTTACATTTCCATGTAGTTTGTTTACATTTCTTGACAGCTTGCTCTCGTCCAAATTCATTCTTCATTTTTTAGTAGCATCCATGTAGCTCTGACTTGCTGCTCCCATGTTCACAAGAGCACAATCTGCAGGCAGCTCGGTGGCTACGGTGAGAGATTTCTCAGTTCAAATGTTTGTTAACCTTATGGAACTTAACTACGGGGTTATCAGTCTCTAAACTTACAAACTACTTATCAACTATCTTATACTAAAGACGGCACAAATATCCATGCCCGAGGGGGGATTCGGACCCCCGACCGTAGTGGCCGTGCAGACCGTGACTGGAGCGCCTCAGTCCCCTCGGCTACCGCGGCCGGCTCTGAATTCTGTGATTGAGATGATCTTGTTGTTGATGTATCGGTAAATCATAATTGAATTTACCAGTGCTGACCCTGTCAACTGTTCAATTGCAAACTTCCTGTACCTTTTCACACCCTGCCTTAGACAATGTAGGACTTCATTTGGTGAGAGCGATCTGTAAATGACTGATTATAGTCAGTTATCATTGCTGGTTTTTTTCTTTGTGCCCCTCTTGGTTTGAACTTCAGCTTCTTCCTCTCCATGAACAGTACTCAGCATCAACACATTCCTCTTATTTTTCCATTTCAGTAATATCTTCACCTCCTTCACTTATGACCATAACTTCATCTTAAAGCTTCTGTACATGTTTTTGTTCAGCTACATAACTTCTACGAGACACTTTCTCCTGCTACAATATCACTGTGCTACGTGCGCCTCGGCTGCACAGTGGTAGAGTGTTTTACAAAGTTATACCGACCCTTCTACAGTGCACCTCATAAACGGCAGATGACGTACTGCGCAGACAGACCTGGAGAGTGCGCATTTTCCACAAAATGCGTTGCGCCAGGAAACAGGCATGTTTATTTTCCACAAATGCGTTAATACTGAAAGGAATGCCGAACAGAATCTACAAAACTTTCTACACACTACCTTGCAATGGTGGTCGGGAAATGGATTCGGCATTCTGTGGCTTTTTTTCTGGGAATGGCGCCTTCCCATACCATAACAACTATACGCTCATCAATTTACGTTCATGCTAACACTATACCCTCTGCCGGATTCTGCTCAGTTCTTCTATGTGAAAAACAAACAACTTCACTGTGTTTTAAAGTAATGGTTAGAATTCAGCACTTCACGCAATCTTTTAAGGTACGTTTCTACCCGCACACTATTTGTTTATTCTGCCATTTAAAGGTTTAATTACATTCACGGATCGGAAGTTTCATGTAATAATTAATTTGTCTCAATAGTGAATTGTGCGTCAAGACTCTGCCCTCTACCCCACTGTCACGATAATAAGCGAAGATATCGACTTAGTTATTTTACTTATTAAGTTTTCCTGTCCAGACACTAACATACACTCCAAGAAGCCTGGTAGGAGCACGGCTCAATCCAAAGTGTTTCATCAAACAAAATCCGGCAACTTACTTTTGAGGAAACCATCCTACACGAATATCTCCCCTATTTTCCTTCTTTGACTGGGCTGTCAACGAAATGAGCCAACAGCGCAGTAGTTGAGCGACAGTGAGTCGTCGGCACTGCCAAAAGTCCGCCTGCTGTCACCGCTGACGAAAAATATCCCATGGGGCATTTTCATCTGTATGTCCTACCCAGTTCCAACTCTATCCCTCTGCAAAATTTCATCCAAATCACCTAGTAATTTTGCGTGGAAACATAACAAACAAATAAACTTTTACAATTACATTAGAGAGTACGATTAAATATTGTCTGCTGCGTGACACATAATAATTTGCTTAGTAGTATTTAGGTTTGCCTTATTACGTCTTCCATTGGACAATAAAGAGCTGATGATGAAGTAGTTTTGCATCTGTACAGTATTAGTGTAAAGAGGGCCCCGATATCATTTTTGTCCCGGGGCCCTTGGTGACATAGCTACGCCACTGCATTCACAGACTATTACAGCAGTGCAACAAATTTCAGTATATACAGTGTATAAATAACTCAAGCTCCACATTACTAATGTTTGTTTGGATGCCATCTCAGAACTGTATGAACTATCGCACTAAAGTTTCCGCTCCAGTTGTCACAATGTAAAAATGTCCGAACAACATGTTGCGAGCCTACATTAGCCCATTCTCAAGTTCTAAAAAGAAGAAAGCCAAGGAAAACGTAAATTAAAACGTAAACACTTAAACCTTAAATACGATCCATATCAATATAACAAAGTATGTTCATACTAGACTGGCTTACCTTGAATTCTAAAACATATTTGCCCTAAGGCAACGCCAAGCGTAAAATATTTGCGGCATATGCGCCATATCACATTCCTCACAGTAATAACATTTTGCTAGTTGGAAGCACGGTTGTGGACTGCTGCCTATCTGCTCTGCTATATCATAGATAGTCCAAACGCTACCCACTACCAAAGATAAACCTACCATATTGCTACTATCGAAAATAAACCCGTCTAAAAACACAATTTAAACTATAAATAATTGCCGCGAGAGACCACAAACACCAACTGCTGGCGTGCCGCAGGGGTAGCGTTACGGACTGCGGAGCAGAAGGGCGCCGGTTCAATTCCGCCCAGTGGCAAAAATTTATTTCTTTGTAATTTACAATTCCAGAAGGTTCCACATCTTTCTTAGGTTCACTTGTAAATTCTACTTGTTTCTTATGTTGACTGTTCTTCTAATTTCTGGTAAATTCTGTCTGTATAAATAGCAGAGCATTCTGCCTGAGAGGCAGTTAGTGCTGCGTGTATGTTGAGTTCGTAATAAACGTGCTTTCAGTATAAGTGCTGTGTTTAGTTGCCTTCGAAGTCAAGCCTACTTCCATTGCAACGTGACATTGTTTGGTGGAGGCGCCGGGTACACTGTGCAACAGCTGCATCACCGTGGCTCCGATTAGGCAACGTAAAAGCCGTCGCTTACACGGACTTGAACCGGAATACAAGGGATACACCGAGTACGTCCTTCCAAAAGTCCGTATTATCAGAAGAACGATGGAGACGAAACCAGCAATAAGCCAGCTGCATATCAGACACCCGTCGGTGTTCTCTGGAGATGCTGGACAGGACCCCAACAAATGGCTAAAAGGGTTCGACCGAGTCGCCAAGTACAACAGGTGGGATCATACGATGTGCTTGGCCAACGTTTATTTCTACCTGGATGGAACAGCCCAGCAATGGTTCGAAAACAATGAAGACAAGTTGAATGACTGGGAGACGTTCCAGGAGGAACTTAAGAAGTGGTTTGGAGACCGCCAGAGACAAATCCGCTCGGCGGAAGAACAACTGAAGAACCGGGCCCAACGACATGGTGAGCCGACCCAATCGTACATACAGAGTGTTTTGGTCCTGTGTAACGTAGTCAATCCGAACATGACTGAAGCGGATAAAATCACGCATCTGATGAAGGGAATTGCAGAAGATATCTACCAAGCTCTTCTGATAAAAGACATCGCTACGACAGAAGAGTTCATCAAGTGGTGCCAGCGTATTGAAGAGATGCAACAAAGGAGGGTTGGAGGCAAGAATTATAACAGACTCCCAAATGTAGTCCCTATGGCCGTTGTGGAAGACCAGCAGAACTTGGCTTCTCTCATACGACAAATCGTGAGAGAAAAATTACAACAATACATGGCAGCCGGGACTATTAGACCGACCGAGCCTCAGATTATGGCCATGGATGTGAGCCCTGTAAGTCACGAGGTAGCCGGCGCCGCTGAGGACGAGGCATTTCAAACATTAGCTCCTGTCTGCCCCGTCAATCGCACCCGACGTGAAGAATGGCGTCGCCCTGCTATGACGTACGCTGCAGCCGCCAAACGGCAGCCCATGAACCCACCGACGCGACCACAGCCAACTCCCCCGGTAACTATGACGCCCCGCAGAAGAACAGACGTCTGGAGGACAGAAGACAACACACCAGTGTGTTTCCACTGTGGACGCCCTGGACATGTCGTACGCTACTGCAGAGAGAGGAGGCGAGTATTCGATGATTATTTTGCCGTAAGACGTCAGCCGTCGGAGCAGTTCTATCCAAGGCAGTCACCTGCTAATGAGTTCAGTTGACCTATGGGAAGGAGCCCATCGCCGAACCCTAGAAGAGGTCGCTCCCCGACGCGCCGCAGCCGTTCACCGTCGCCGTACAGAGGTACCAGCCGCTCCCCTGGCCGCCGCGCCCAGGAAAACTAAGCGAGGCGACCATCTACGGAGGTGAGGTCGCCGCAGATGAAAATCCTCCATGGACGACAGTCGCCAAGATGTCGGGAAATCTCATCGACGTCATAATCGACGGCCAACCTGTCCAGGCACTTGTTGATTCAGGAGCCTCTTTTTATGTATTATCGGATAATTACCGCCGCACACTGAAGAAGACAATGTTCTGTGATACGGGAGCAACTGTGCTGAAGGTCGCGAATGGAAAGTACGTCCATCCAGCAGGAACTTGTGTCGCAAGAATAACCATCAACAACAGGACGCAGCCGTTTGAATTCGTCGTGTTAACAGAACGTAGCCATAATGTCATCCTCTGATGGGACTTCCTTCAGGCATCCCAAGCTATCATTGACTGTGGAAGGTCTGAGCTGCAAAATGAAGAAGTTGTTCCGCCAGATACATGTAATACAGAATTTTCTGGGAAGTTATTCGTCGTTGACAATGTGACGATACCGCCGTTGACAATGAGAAGAGTTGCAGTCACAAACACAGATGACTGGTTAAACTGTGAAGTTCTTGTTGATAGTAAAAAGTTTATCAGGCTCACAAAAGAAATTTACAAACCAGCGGCTATCATAAGCATTACCGGTGGTCAAGGAGAGATTTGGATCACAAATTGTCATGAGCAGTCACAACTTATCCCCAAGGGAATGTGTATCGGGACAGCTGAACCAATCCAGGACGGTGAGCTCAACGTCATTAATGAAGACCCATGCCCTGCTATTAGTACAGACAACACGCTGGAGGAAACAAACGTGGAACTGCCAATAGGGCCTGGACTGACCAAGGAACAACCCCAGCGGGTGTTAGGTATACTACGCCAATTTTCGGGTGCATTCACACCTCAGCAGGGGAAAATTCAGACGAAACGGCCCACGATAAAGCACCGGATGAATACTGGGGACCATCCGCCAATTAGCCAGCGTTCGTATAGAGTGTCCCCAGCTGAAAGACGGATAATTCGGGAGGAAGTGGAGAAGATGTTGCGAGATGACATTATTCAACCTTCGGAGAGTCCTTGGTCGTCTCGGGTGGTCCTCGTAAAGAAGAAGGATGGCACATGGCGATTCTGTGTCGACTATCGGCGGCTGAACAGAATCACAAAGAAAGATGTCTACCCATTACCGCGTATTGATGACACCTTAGACTGCTTGAAAGGAGCTACATACTTCTCAACTATGGACATGCAGACTGGTTACTGGCAAATCGAGGTTGACGAAGCTGACAGGGAGAAGACGGCTTTTATTACACCTGACGGCCTCTATGAATTTAAAGTAATGCCATTTGGATTATGTAATGCTCCAGCCACATTCGAATGCATGATGGACAACTTGCTTCGACACCTTAAGTGCACGATGTGTCTCTGCTATTTAGATGACATTGTCGTTCTCTCAAAAACATTTGAAGAACATCTGAGAAGCCTGTTAACTGTGTTGAAGTGTGTTCAGGCTGCAGGTCTCCACCTCAATCCAAAGAAGTGCCTCTTCGTCGCCAAAGAGATAAAAATCCTGGGGCATCTAGTCAACGGAGATGGTGTCCGTCCTGATCCAGATAAAGTAAGGGCAGTCACAGAATTTCCAACTCCTCAGCACATTCGTGATGTGAGAAGTTTTCTCGGGCTGTGCTCATACTACCGACGTTTCATAAAAGGATTTTGTAACAAGGCACGTCCATTACAAGAACTTCTGCAGGGAGACGCCAAATTTTACTGGGATGAGACAAAAGAAAGAGCTTTCCGAGCACTTAAGGAGGCTCTAACTTCCGCACCAGTGCTAGCCTTGTACGACGAGTATGCAGAAACGGAACTTCACACAGACGCCAGTGGCTATGGGATTGGTGCAGTGCTTGTACAAGTTCAGGAAGGTGCCGAAAAAGTGATAGCCTATGTGTCAAGAGTACTCTCAAAGTCCGAGATAAACTACTCTACAACTGAAAAAGAATGTCTCGCGGTTATCTGGGCTATCAACAAGTTCCGGCCGTATGTATTCGGCAAACCATTCACCGTCGTGACAGACCACCATTCTTTGTGTTGGCTGACTAGCTTGAAGGATCCATCAGGTCGACTAGCAAGATGGGCACTAAGACTCCAAGAGTACGATGTCACAGTGGTATTCAAGAACGGGCGCAAACACAAGGATGCCGACTGCCTTTCGAGGAATCCATTAGTGGAACACAACAGCATTAATGAAATTTCAGCTCTCACTGAATTAGATGACGTTACAGCTGAACAGAGGGAAGATCCAACACTATTAAAAATGATAGAGGCCTTGGAGAAAGGAGAACCGACCAATGGAGAGTTCCAACTTATAAACGGAACATTGTACAAGAGCAACTACGATCCACTGGGCCCCAAATGGCTACTTGTTGTTCCAGCTCATCTCCAGCCAGCTATTCTCAAATATTTCCAAGATGCTCCAATATCCGGTCATCTGGGATTCGTGAAGACCCTAGACAGAATCAGACGCAGGTATTACTGGAAAGGTCTCTACCGATCTGTCAAGCACTATGTGAGTCACTGTAAAGAGTGCCAGCGACGGAAGCATGTGCAGCAATTACTTCCAGGACATCTCGTACCGATTCCGCCGGCAGCAGCTCCATTCCACCGAGTTGGGATCGATCTTTTAGGGAGGTTCCCGAAGTCGACAACCGGTAACCGTTGGATAATAGTCTGCACTGACTACCTCACACGCTACGCTGTCACCAAACCTGTGCCGACTGCATAAGCTCCAGAGATCGCAAAATTCCTTGTAGAAGAGATTATTTTGAAGCATGGAGCATCACGTGTCATGATATCTGATCGTGGAAAAGTATTCCAGTCAAAACTAGTATCAGAGGTAATGTCACGGTGCAACATTGTCCACAGAATGACAACTGCATACCATCCTCAGACAAATGGTCTTACGGAACGTTTTAACAAAACGTTAGCCGACATGCTGTCTACATCTACATCTACATGGGATACTCTGCAAATCACATTTAAGTGCCTGGCAGAGGGTTCATCGAACCACAATTATACTATTTATCTCCCATTCCATTCTCGAATAGCGCGCGGGAAGAAAGAACACCTGAATCTCTCTGTTCGAGCTCTGATTTCTTATTTTATTCTGATGATCATTTCTACCTATGTAAGTGGGAGTCAACAATATATTTTCGCATTCGGAGGAGAATGTTGGCGATTGGAGTTTCGCAAGTAGCCCACGCCGCAGCGATAAGCGCCGTTGTTGTAATGATTCCCATCCCAGATCCTGTATCATTTCCGTAACGCTGTCTCCCCTGTACCGTGACAATACGAAACGAGCTGCCCTTCTTTGGACTCTTTCGATGTCCTCCGTCAAACCCACCTGATAAGGATCCCACACTGGGCTGCAATACTCCAAAAATGGACGGACAAGCGCAGTGTATGCAGTTTCTTTAGTAGTTCTGTTGCATCTTTTAAGGGTTCTGCCAATAAAACGCAGTCTCTGGTTCGCCTTTCCCACGATATTGTCTACGTGTTCTTTCCAGTTTAAGTCTGAAGTAATAGTAATTCCTAGGTATTTTGTGGAGTTTACGGCCTTCACATTTGATTGATTTATGTTGTAAACAAAGTTTAACGGATTTCTTTTCGTACTCATGCGGACGACTTCACATTTCTCATTATTTAGAGTCAATTGCCAATTTTTACACCATACTGATATCTTATTCAGATCGTTCTGCAGTTGGTTTTGATCTTCAGATGATTTTACTAGACGGTAAATGACGGCGTCATTTGCAAACATCCTAAGAGAGCTACTTAGATTTTCCCCTAAATCGTTTATGTAAATAAGGAACAGCAGAGGACCAATAACACTACCCTGTGGAACGCCCGATATCACCTCTGTTTTAGTCGATGCCTTACCATCGATTACTACGAACTGTGTCCTCTCTGACAAGAAATCCCCTATCCAATCGCAAATTTGGGGCGATATACCATAACCACGCAATTTGATTAAAAGCCGTTTGTGAGGTACGGTGTCAAAAGCTTTCTGGAAATCAAGAAATACGGAATCGATTTGCGAACCTTTGTCGATAGCACCCATCACTTCGTGTGAATAAAGAGCTAGTTGTGTTTCGCATGAACGATATTTTCTAAATCCGTGTTGACCTTGGGTCAATAGATCGTTCTGTTCGAGATAATTCATAATATTTGAATACAGGATATGTTCCAAAACCCTGCTGTAAATTGACGTCAATGAAATAGGCCTGTAGTTTAGTGGGTTACTCCTACTGCCTTTCTTGAATATAGGTGTGACCTGTGCAACTTTCCAATCTTTTGGTACAGATCCTTCTATGAGAGAGCGGTTGTATATGACTGTTAAGTAAGGAGCTATCGCTTCAGCATAATCAGATAGAAATCTAATGGGTATACAATCCGGGCCAGAAGACTTGTTCTTGTTAAGTGATTTTAGTTGCTGCACTACTCCGATTATATCTACTTCTATGTTACTCATTACGGCATCTGTTCGTAATTCGAAATCTGGAATATTGGTTTCGTCTTCTTTGGTGAATGAGTTTCTAAAAGCTAAGTTTAGTAACTCTGCTTTAGTAGCGCTGTTATCGGTAGGATCGCCATTACTATCACGTAGTGAAGGCATTGTTTGTGACTTGCCCCGAGTATATTTAACATATGACCAAAATCTCTTTAGGTTTTCAGTCAAATTACGAGAAAGAGTTTCGTTGTGATAAATATTGTAGGCATCTCGTATTGAAATCCTCGCTAAATTTCGAGTTTCTGAGTACGATCGCAAATCCTGGGGATTTCGTGTTCGTTTAAATTTAGTATGCCTTTTCCTTTGTTTTTTCAACAGTGTCCTAACCTGTTTTGTGTACCAAGGGGGATCGCCTCCTTCTTTTATTAATTTATTAGGTATAAAACTTTCAATTGCTGTCGATACCACTTCTTTAAATTTGAGCCACATCTGGTCTACACCTACGTTTAGTGTTAGAAACGAGTGGAAGCTGTCTTTCAAGAAGCAATGTATTTTGTTTCTATCTGCTTTGCTGAACAAATATACTTTGCGTTTATTTTTGGTAACTTTGTTACTTTCGATATTCAATTTCGCTACGACAGCTCTGGTTTCACTAATACCTGTATCCGTTTTGATGCTCGTTATGAGCTCAGGATTATTTGTTGCTAAGAGATCAAGTGTGTTTCACATCCATTTACAATTCTAGTTGGCTCATGAACTAATTGTTCGAAGTAATTCTCAGAGAATGCGTTGAGTACAATTTCGGACGATGTTTTATGCCTACCTGCTGATTTGAAAATATAATTTCGCCAACAGATCGAGGGTAAATTAAAATCACCACCTACTATTATCGTGTGAGTCGGGTACGTTTTTGTAATTAGACTCAGGTTTTCTTTGAACCTTTCTGCTATTGTATCGTCAGAGTCGGGAGGCCGGTAAAAGGAACCGATTATTAACTTCTTACGATTTTCGGGTACAACCTCTACCCATAATAGCTCGCACGAACTGTCAAATTCAACTTCGCTACATGTAATACTACTTTTGACGGCGACATGTACGATGTACGTCGATGTTGAACAGAAGAATTGGGATACAATTCTGCCAGTCGTGACATTTGCTTACAATACCGCAAGACACGACACCACAGGATTCACTCCGTTTTTCCTGCTCCATGGCCGTGAAGCTGAGACGACAATGGATACACTGTTCCCGTTCCAACCGTACGACACTCAGGATGACTATGTTAAACAGCTCATCACCAGGGTCGAAGAAGCAAGACAGCTGGCTCGCATACGGACACTGGACGCCCAGGAGAAGGACCGTCAGCGGTATAACGACAAGCACCGACCTGTTGTGTACAGCCCAGGAGACCTGGTATGGATTTTTACCCCTGTACGGAAGGTTGGACTGTCAGAAAAGTTATTGAATCGATACTTTGGTCCGTATCGTGTCATACGCCGCCTGTCAGACGTCACATACGAAGTTGAGGATTATGAGCAGTCGTCGAAACGTCAAAAACGAAGAGACATTGTTCACGTCCTGCGCATGAAACCTTACTACGATCCTGAAGAGCAGGTAGACGACAATGGCTTCTTGTTCAAGGACTTTAAGGACGGTAATGTTCCTGATGAAGCCACGACAGGAACGTCTGTCGTCGATAATCGAGGAGAAGGGAAGGATTCTCTTGAACTGTCATACAGAGGACTCATGACACGGTCAAGATCCAGGACATTGCAGCTGGCTCCACAGGGATCATAACAGCGGGTCGCTGTTTCTCCAAGAGAGGGAGCAATGCCGCGAGAGACGACGAATACCAACTGCCGGCGTGGCGCCGGGGTAGCGTCACGGACTGTGGAGCAGAAGGTCGCCGGTTCAATTCCGCCAACCGGCAAAAATTTATTTCTTTGTAATTTACAATTCCAGAAGGTTCCCCATCTTTCTTATGTTCACTTGTAAATTCTACTTGCTTCTCATATTGACTGTTCTTCTAATTTGTGGTAAATTCTGCCTGAGAGGCAGTCAGTGCTGCGTGTATGTTGAGATCGTAATAAACGTGCTTTCAGTATAAGTGCTGTGTTTAGCTGCCTTCGAAGTCAAGCCTACTTCCATTGCAACGTGACAATATATATATAAAGCCTTCTAACAGTAAATCAGCCAACCCCAACCCAAAGGAACCAGATACGAGCTGAAGTTTCACTGTTTATCGAGAAGGACATTACCAAAATGAAACCAGAAATGTCCTTTAGACAATTACGTCTGTTCATTTAATATGCTATTCGGTTCTTTTCTTAACGCACAAAAAATATCAACCTCCTCCAGGTTAGACAGCAACCATCCCTTATCCTCATAATGTATTGGCCTCATACTGTTATTAATATTGCCCAACGAATGCCGTTCATTTTTTAGATGCTTCCCACCGCCGAAGAGCCATTCTCAACATAAAGTAGCGTTTTTCAAAAGTGCGGTACACAGGGTGAACTCCATACCGCTAACCCTTGAAAATAAGGAAGAAGAAATGCGAACACTTCGGCAAATAGCGGTCGAAAGTGGTTATGAGGCCGGGTTAGTAGAGAAATTGCATCAGATGATCAGACGCAAAAATAAACAGATTGAGAAAACCTCCCAGAAATATAGTCATGCCATTTTGGGGTAATATCTCACATAAAGTGGCTAAATTATTTAACAAAGACAATAGATTAAAACAGAGGTTGAAAACAAGGTTGATTCAGGAGACAATTGGGCGGGGAAATCGGGAGTATATGAAGTTAAATGTTTAGATTGTAAAATAAATACGTGGGACAGACTGGTAGGAATTTTAAAATTCGATTTAAAGAGCATAACAACGTGGAGAATGGCTCTTCGACGGCGGCGAAGCATGTAAAAAATGAACGGCATTCGTTAGGCAATATTAATAACAGTATGAGGCCAATACATTATGAGGATAAGGGATGGTTGCTGTCTAACCTGGAGGAGGTTGAAATTTTTTGTGCGTAAAGAAAAGAACCGAATAACATATTAAATGAACAGACAGAATTGTCTAAAGGACTTTTCTGGTCTCATTTTGGTAATGTCCTTCTCAATAAACAGTGAAACTTCCCCTCGTATCTGGTTCCTTTGGGTTGGGGTTGGCTGATTTACTGTTAGAAGTCTTTTTGGATACATTTTAAATTGTGTTTTTAGACAGGTTTATTTTCGATAGTAGCGATATGGTAGGTTTATCTTTGGTAGTGGGTAGCGTTTGGACTATCTCTGATATAGCAGAGCAGATAGTCAGTAGTCTACAACTGAGCCTCCAACTAGCAACATGTTATACTGTGAGGAATGTTTATCTGTTGATATGGCGCATATGCCGCAAATATTTTACGCTTGGCTTTGCCTTAGGGCAAATATGTTTTAGAATTCAAGGTAAGCCAGTCTAGAATGAACATACTTTGATATATTGACATTGATCGTATTTAAGGTTTTATTGTTTTCTTTTTAATTTATGTTTTCCTTGGCTTTCTACTTTTTAGAACTTGATAATGGGCTAATCTAGGCCCGAAACATTTAGTTCGGACATTTTTACATTGTGACAACGAGCGGAAACTTTAGTGCGATACTAATAGTTTGTTCACGTTTCCAGAATAAAACGAAGAAAACACGTCCATATCATTAGCAATATTGGCCACAAATCTATTAATCATTTTCGATCATCATTCATAGTCTGATTTAAATCCATTAATTTTATCCATATATCTATCTGAACAATTTTATGACCCCTTTATCTTCTACTTGGCAACTCATTAATTACTTAATTACTTTATGGAAATATATTTTCCCCAAATCTTATGTTAGTAAGATGTATTACAAAATACTTACAATCATCAGATTACTTAAAACTCCTAAAAATATTTCTTAAATCATTTTAAATAACAGCTTGTCTTATTTTACTATCAATTCATTACATTTTCCAACCTTCTCGCACCAAATATTGTGGAAGCAATTACTCTAAGAAATAAATTTAGATCGTGGAAATAATCATCCGCCCAATGGTAACAAATTTCACTGATAAACACATTTTTAAAAGAAACCTACAACATCAAAAGAATGCTGCGTAAAATAATTTTGTCACTGTTTCACTCAAACGAGTAATTGACATTTGTCGACCTCTACACACCAAATTGCGCATTCATATATGTCTCTTTGCACCAATTTATCCCAATCTTACACACATTTCAGAAATAGTAATACAAAATAATATCCTCCAATGCTTATAACTGTACAAACATACACTTATTTACATAAATATTAGCTGTTTAACACTTTTTTGCAATCACTAGAACAGCGTTATTTTTCGGAATTCACTCCTCTCCACTTTCCCTCATTACCGTAAGGACAATACACTGGTCTTCCGTCAATTCACTTTGCATCTTGTCCTCTAATTCAAATTCAATGCATCTTTCTGTACATTTCGGAAAAGTCCTGTATTTGCACAAGAAATCGGTGCGCAGCAAAACCATTTCATAAGACCACTTACCACAAAACATCTTATATTAACCTGAAAACCGTTACACTTAAATTCTAGTAGCATTTCGTGTTTTATTGGTTTTATCGTTTAGCTCGTGGCAGTCTTAATCGTTACGGTATTAACTGGAAAGAACATAAGCTCTCTGTCCTTAATCTTGTTCACGAAACTGTGAGAAACAGCGAACACATAACTTCCAGAATCGCGAAGAGCACTTCCATTCTCGTTTCCTACCTCGAGCTCTAGTATAGGCTGCACACTAATTTTCTCTTCCCTTTCTAACCATTCCTCCTTTAAAAGATCATTTTCAAATCCCTCCCCTTTTTCTCCGTATCAATAGAACAAAAAATTTATGGTCACCGCTAAATTTCAATATCCCCACTAAATAATTCACGAAATAACTTCTTCGCTCATCTTCCATGCTTTTTCCTTTGAAGCTCCCTTGATATTTTAAATTTGTCCATTATTCACCAGTCTGGTAGAAATGACTTAATAATTTTTCCATACCATCTCCCGTCATCAATAAAGAACTCACTTTTAAGTTTATCAAACGAGTCGGTATTAACCTCATCACTTAATCCTCTTTCTGTTTCAATTCCCTCGTCAGATTTAAATACACTATTACATACTGACAGGTTAACGATATCAGTAAATGCAACGGCACATTTAACCGCACAATATAAAACTTCCTCTCCCTGGGACAATTTATTATTAATTTCCTTAGAGCATCACTTCAAATGTTCAAATGTTTGTCTAGCTTATGGGACTTAACTACGGGGTCATCAGTCCCTAAACTTACAAACTACTTATGAACTAGCTAATCCTAAGGACGGCACAAATATCCATGCCCGAGGGGGGATTCGAAGCCCCGACCGTAGTGTCCGTGCAGACCGTGACTGGAGCGCCTCAGTCCCCTCGGCCACCGCGGCCGGCAGCATCATTAACATCCACCACTTTATTTAAAACTTCATTACATTTAACATCGTTTGCATTTGAAGAATTATCACGTTAACACATAATAATAATATCATCAGTCTCCTTAGGTACTTCATACACTTTGCAATTACGACATCTCGTCTCATTAACAACCCCAGTACACTTAAAATCAGACGATTTTTGATCAACACTTTCCTCTGTGACAGATACTGAATTTTCTCCAAAAATTTCACTCATATCAACCGATACAGCATGATCGTTATTTTCAAACATATGAATAAACTACTATTCGTCTAACACTCCATTCTCACACTAATCTGTCACCATTCTTTCACAATTCATAATCCTCACCCTTATCTATAGAAATAGACGCACAAACACCGACAACGCTTAGTGTGCTGTGTGGGACGGCAAAGTGATGGGTTTTCAAGAAGGAACCCACATACGGGAACGCTCGCCTTGGCCGCTGGAGAGCATTCAAATCTGCGTAATGCGAGCAATAGCAGCGCTCGATGCGACCGCAGGCAGGACGGTGGACACGCCGGCGTGATGGACGGCCGCTCCGTTCCCACGGCCGGCGAGAACAACTGCGCCCCTCCACCGAGATTAACGCAGCTCCAAGCCGGCAGCGAAGTGTCTCCAACTCAGTTTGCACACTCACACTGCAGTCAGAATTTCTGTCCATGAGGACGGTACCCAGAAAAACGAACGATTACTTCTGGTACTACACCAAGGAAAACGGAACGAAGCCGGCCGCGGTGGCCGAGGGGACTGAGGTGCTCCAGTCACGGTCTGCACGGCCACTACGGTCGGGGGTTCGAATCCCCCCTCGGGCATGGATATTTGTCCCGTCATTAGGATTAGCTAGTTCATAAGTAGTTTGTAAGTTTAGGGACTGATGACCCCGTAGTTAAGTCCCATTAGCTATACAAAAATTTGAACATGTGAATGGAACAAAACATGTGTCGCGAAAAGGAGGCGAAATACGAAGCCGTCAAACTACACGAATATAGAAAAACCAAAGTGTGGGCCTACTAAATCCTAAAAAAAGTAAGAATTAAAACTGCCGGGAAGACAAAAAATGAAGATAGCTCGCTCCAACTTAACTTTTGAGAGTCGTTGTGCTGCCTGATGATAGCTAACAATACTGATCTAACTACAACTCGATTCAAAACAAAAACAGACGACTATCGCGATTCACACGGTTTTTTTATTATTATTATTATTTTTAATGGGTCTTAACTACGAGATCATCAGTTCCTAAACTTACAAACTACTTACGAACTAGCTAATACTAAGGATGGTACAAATATCCATGCCCGAGGGGGGATTCGAACCCCCGACGGTAGTGGCCGTGCAGACCGTGACTGGAGCGCCTCAGTCCCCTCGGCCACCGCGGCCGGCGCGATTCACACGGCTGAGGAATATGTTACCCGCATATGTAACGCGAATCTGTATCTAATATACACGCGAGCGCAAGATAATTTTTATGAAACTGAATGAAGAATTTCACAGAAAATTCAAAATATGTTGCCTCTAGTAAGAAGCCGGTTCCACCTACAAGTGAAGAAGTGCTGTCCTTGCTGCGCTTGGCTGACGAAGACAGCCACCCAGCGACTGATAATCTGTAATGGAATTACACTACTGGCCATTAAAACTGCCACACCAAGAAGAAATGCAGATGATAAACGGGTATTCATTGGACAAATATATTGTACTTGAACTGACATGCGATTACATTTTCACGCAATTTGGGTGCATAGATCCTGAGAAATCAGTACCCAGAACAACCACCTCTGGCCGTAACAACGGCCTTGATAAGTCTGGGCATTGAGCCAAACAGAGCTTGAATGTCGTGTGCAGGTACAGATGCCCATGCAGCTTCAACACGATACCACAGTTCATCAAGATTAGTGACTGGCGTATTGTAACGAGCCAGTTGCTCGGCGACCTTTGACCAGACTTTTCAATTGGTGAAATGCAGGGTTTCGCAGGGATCGAATGAAGGGTAGAGCCATGGCGGACCCAGACTTTGGCTGACGATAAGAATTCTTTCACCGCCCCCCCCCCCCCCAACGCCAGCGGGCCGTCCCGGATCCGCCCCTGAGAGGTGACCGAGACGTGTAATCAATGTCACCCCATACCATCACGCCGGGTGATGACGATGACGAATACACGCTGCCAATGTGAGTTCACTCCGATGTCACAAAACACGGATGCGACCAGCATGATGCTGTAACACAACCTGCATTCATCCGAAAAAATTGCGTTTTGCCGTTCGTGCAACCAGGTTCGTCGTTGCGTACACAATCGCAGGCGCTCCTGTCTGTGATGCAGGGTCAAGGGTAACCGCATCATGGTCTCAGAGCTGATAGTCCATGCTGCTGCAAACGTCTTCGAACTGTTCGTGCAGATGGTTGGTGTCTTTCAAACGTCCACTCTGGGATCGAGACATGGATGCACGATCCGTTACAGCCATGCGGATAAGATACCTGTCATCAAAATGTTCAAATGTTTGTAGAGCTTAAGGGGCTTAACTACGGGGTCATCAATCCCTAAACTTACAAACTACTTATGAACTATCTTATACTAAGGACGGCACAAATATCCATGCCCGAGGGGGTATTCGAACCCCCGACCGCAGCGGCCGTCCAAACCGTGACTCGCACGCCGCAGACCGCTCGGCCACTGCGGCCGGCTACCTGTCATTTGGACTGCTAGTGATACGAGGCCGTTGGGATCCAGCACGGTGTTCCGTATTGCCCTCCTGAACCCACCGATTCCATATTCTGTTAAGTTATTGGATTGCGACCAACGCGAGCTGCAATGTCGCGATACGATAAACCGCAATCGCGATAGGCCACAATCCGACCTTTATCAAAGTCGGAAACGTGATGGTACGCATTTCTCCTCCTTTCGCGAGGCATCTCAACGACGTTTCACCAGGCAACGCCGGTCAACTGCTGTTTGTGTATGAGAAATCGGTTTGAAACTTTCCTAATGTCAGCACGTTGTAGGTGTCGCCACCGGCGCTAACCTTGTGTGAATGCTCTGAAAAGCTAATCATTTGCGTATCATAGCATCCTCTTTCTGTCGATTAAATTTCGTGTCTGTAGCACGTCATCTTTGTGGTGTAGCAATTTTAATGGCCAGGAGTGTAGATAATATCCCGGCCGAGAAAACCGCAATTGCGTCTGTACGTGCTTTCTCGTTTTGACCACATTAAGTTGTATCAGACAAACACAACATACACGTATTGTGCTATGAACGGCTCAGTACATGAAAGGGCCGCGCCGTATATGCCGTATGCCTAGCAACTACAAAAACAGCTGCAAATGATACCTCGTACCTGTGATCCTGCAGTCAAACACTACATGCATAGGCCAATATCTGCGACATAAATAATGATAAATAAAATACAAATAATTATTAATTAATAATAGAGGTTTTATTCAAACGTTTGCAAATGAAGTAGCCAACGTCAAATAATTCTGTTGAATAATGTTTATTAAATCACACAAAACGAAATAATCGTCACTCAAAACAGTTCAAGTCCTATTTCGACACTTAATATATAAACAATCGTAAATTCTCGTGTATAAACACATAAACTGTTCGGTTACAATTGCGAAATGGAATTGGAGAAATTGAAGATCTTAAACCGTCATAAATTAGCCCTCGGCAAAGTAAGAATAGCGACAGACGTTAAAGGTCTGACAAAGCGGCCTTTTTTCGCATAGATTCTAACTCTCAAACAAATCACTTCAGCTGTCCAGGCAGATCTTCCTTCTTCCAAGACGAGACATAAGTGATAAAAAATTGTTCAAATCTTTGTTAAGCTTAGGGACTTAACTGCGGGGTCATCAGTTCCTAAACTTACAAACTACCTTATACTAGAGACAACACAAACATCCATGCCCGACGCGAAAGGCCGCGCGATCCCCAACGTGGCGCTCCAAACCGCTCGGCTACTGCCGCGCGGCATTAAGTGATCCTTCAGCCCCCAAGGAACTCTACACCTGCACCGTCCAAGTATTTTACTTGTCCACAGCAGACTTGTGCTCTAGCCCCAAATCTAGTAATTTTTTTTTTTTTTTTACGTAAAAGATATGTTTGAGTTAACTTTGACCTCTTCCGAACTAAGTAAATATTTTACAATATTAAAAAGAAAAGCTATAAACATTCAGTCACTTTGCGACTATCAGAAGTAGAAATAATGTGTGAAATATATGAATAAACAAGCCAGCGTTCATGAGCTTGACCGCTCATAGTACACAATATTTACGTAAATTCACTGGCAAAACAGACAATTATTCATTAAACAGATATATGAACATGAGGATAAGAGGTGCATATCATCTGCTTGCAAGTGCTGAGTTTTGAGGAGTATACGATGATCTGACTCTATTTCATAATATGTTATTGTAACAAGAGTAATACATCATTAAGTAAATAGAAAAAAGTGTGTTGCTTTCAAGATGATAGCTTGGGATAATAAGCTATCATCTAAGACATAGTTTAATGAAATAGCATTAGGTATTCAAAAGTTAGTAATTTTAAGTTTAATTTCTCTATATTCAGATACAATGAAAATTAATTTTTATTGTTTTCATGATATTATAACTATTGTTAGCCCATGAGATGCAATTTTTCTACATTCATTACTAAGTTTGGATTTTATGTAGATCAATGGGTGAATTATTATTGAATTTTGTATATGCCAGTACGGTCATCTATCAACTAAGTTACATTCTCCATCTTGACCGGATCTTTGTATACGCTGAGAACAGCCCTGTCCATTGCCCAGCATCGTCCAGGTATGTATGAAAACCAGATGGGGCCTCCGCACTGTACGATGCCGCCTGCTTCCTGCCTGCTAGCTGACAAGCAATGTTTCCCATGTGTGTTTACCTCAGAATAAAGAAACTCCCGTATTTCTGTTATCTTACAGTGTTCATAGTCAAGTCTCCTGACGCTGCTCTGGGTTACATCTAGTTCATCTGTGATGTTGCGTGTACTGTTCGAGGGGTTTTGATTAACCATCTGTTGGACTTCCTTCCCCACTTCACCAGAGCGGCGTGTGCGGCAGAGGCTACAATCTGCCTATTAACCTTGCAGACATTATTTCAACCTTTCAGACATTGCATGTTATGGACGGGCGCTATGTGGAAGTCGTTCGTCATACAGTTGTTGTGATAATCGATCATTTCTTTGACTTTCACCGTAGATTAGCAACATCTCGCAGTAATCATAAAACGTGTATGCCATACCGTAATTCGTCGTTTTCTCGATCACTCGATAGTAACTGATTTACATGCATTTATTGAAATGTTGGGTTTTTCTATGATGACTCGTGACATGATTTCAAAAAATGTTAAAATTTTTGTTATGCTTAAGGGACTTACCTGCGGGGTCATCAGTCCCTAAACTTACAAACTACTTATGAACTACCTTATACTAAAGACGACACAAGCATCCATGCCCGAGGGATGATTTGAACCCCGACTGTAGCGGCCGTGCAGAATGCGACTGGCGCGCCGCAGACCGCTTGGCCACTGCGGCCGGCTACATGATTTCACTCAAGAGATCACGTGAATCAAACCTCTGTCAATGTATATTGGCTTCCATCAACCAAAGTTGCTTGTCTTCTAAACAGCGCAATCCAGACGTGGATTTACTGCTAGGTACAGCTGCCCCAGTTTTCATCTACATCTGTAACTGTAAAAGTTCTGAATCATCATGTGCATCGAAAGTTCCAAGTAATTTTTCTATGATAACAAAGTGGTTATTAAAATGAATATAGTACTTCTCTCAACACGCTGAAATTTTAATGCTTGGATTTACAGTTTCGATGGTGTTGAACAGCAACCTCGCATGTCAAAATAATTCAGTTTTACAGGAGAGTGAAATAAGCATTATTATTTTACAGTTATCTCGACAGCAAATAAATAAAAAACAATTCTTATCACTATAAATTATTTCATTAATAAAATATTACATGAAAACATACTGGAAAATAATTTTCAAGGCATAAATTAAATAAAAATTGTTAACGATGTTCTCACATGAACAAACTGACATACCAGGTTGCAGTTCAGTTCCATCGGTTTATTTCTTAAATTTGTGTATGTAATAAATTTTACACTATTCACAATTATACGAAATTTATAAAAGTGAAAAGTAGTCTCAGATTTCTCTCTCAGTTGTCGCAACGTACCCATCACTGAAACACCAATGGCTCGCTGATATTGCAGGAGTAATTCACGAATCGTGTTAACCGAAGGCATCGTCTACCCTCTTCTCGTTTTTCCTTTTGCTTCTCACCATATTTGTTATAGGTTTTGAAGCCACGAGAGTTTCTACAATCATAAAGAAACCAGAGGCTACAGCAGTGATACGTCTAATTTAAACAGTCTTACTCTTTTGTAATAGTCCTGAGTAACTTGACAAATTTCACTTGGTAATAGCCTTTGATCATAAAAGGTTTAAGGTTGTTTTTATAGTAGAAGTGTACCAAAAGTGTACAAGCTGTGATTTTATATTGTGATATTGCTGTCCATGCAGCAACTAATAAGCGGTTAATTGTTTGATAAACGGCTCGTCTATGGTAAACTGAGATTAATTATCAGATTTTCCGATATCCTTTTTAGGTTAGTTACCTAGATCGTATTTGCTCATAGGAATATGTTTTTATTTATGTACTTTTATTTTTTTTTTCTTTACACTGAGAGAAGGCTTACGCAGCTGTTATCACTGTCAGAACGTAAAGATAAACATGAAGCAATGAATTAAAATTTGTGGTGGGACCGGGAATCGAACCCGTATCTCCAGTCTTACAAGGCAGACGTCTTACCGTTTTTTTATTATTATTATTTAAAAAAATCTTTTTCTTCTTACTTGTAATGGCATTAATTCTCTTCTTACTTGACGTTGGTCACCCATAACAAAGGTTTGATAAAATCAAATAATCCCTTCTTGGTTGGACTCAAAACTGAAAGTTTTTCTTATGAGTGCTGTATTCCACAGCTTAATTGCGTCGTCTCATTTTTTTCCTATTTTGTTTCCTTACATATGAAACGTAACAGTACCTTCTTCGGTTGGAAACATAAATATACTTTTTTTTTTGCCAAACGAAATAAATAATAAAATAAAATAAAATAAATCCTTCTTTTCAATCTCTGCTCACCAACGATTTCAGAGTTCGCCTTCGCGAGAGTTACATGGAGTGTTTCCATGCACTGTTTTGTCCATTCCTATGTTCGTTTTCATTTTTATAAAAATTACTATTCTTATTTCATCTTCTCTAACTCTGAACGCGTTATTTGTCGGGAGATCAGTCTAGAAGGGGATACAAATGAAATGTCTCATTTACAGAACTAATACTTTTACCAAAATAATTTTTTTTTAATAAAAATAAAAATTTTGAGTACTTGTTCGTTGTTTGATCATGATATTATATTTTCATTAAATAATTGTAGATTTATTTATTTTCAAATCAATTTCAGTCACACTTTCAAGATATCAATGTGAATAGAGGAGTTCACATGATGGTCCTTTTGAGGAAATTTGCATAATGTTTATTGTAATTATTCATCTGGAGTAATGTGTGATGTTGGGTCGCGATATAAGTCCAAAAGTCACCTTCGCTCTTCTCCGTGTTTGATAATATGTAAAACACCGTGTGCCCCTTCAACCAGTTCACGGCGTTTTTCTTCGTGTTAGGGTATAGTGCTTCATCCGGGTGTAAGAGACTTGTTGGAGTTATTGTGTGGGGCGACGTTCGTTGGATAGTTGCTAAAATTCTTCTTACTGACTGCCATTGTTAGCATTGCCGCAGACAAATTGGTGTTCATCAGTATCGTTGATTTTACAGGCAGTACACAAAGCGGAATCTGCCAGATGGATGGCGTGGTGTTTTGAGTTCGTCGGGATTTTTCTATTAACGGCATAGTACCACTGTGCCTTCACGTGAGTTGGCAACTGAGGATGATGGAGGTTTCTCCATTTGTTTTGCCAATTAAAGTGACGATACTTTTGTTCTATGAAGTTCTCGCTTTGGTTGTTCATGAAAGTTTTGTAGACTTCTTTCACTCTGATCAAATCATTTTCTGGCAGACACATTCGGATATAACTATATTCTATCAAGAAATGTTTCAGGTGGAAAAGTTCGTTGGGAATGTGGTGAACATCGATTGGAGCGTCGTGGTTGGGCGGCGCTATTTCATTCAGTAAGAATTTTACTACGCTATTCCATGATGTCGTCCACTGCTTGTACGTTTTGCTGGTGTACAGTGCCTGTGCCTTGTTATATACGTTTATAAGATTTAGGCCACCGTTGTCGATTGGTAACGTCAATGTTTCATATTGTTTTTTGAATATATGGCCACAGTTGACAAAGTGACCAAAGGCAGCCAAAATTCTGTTGGCGACATCTCGCGGCATTGGCAAGACCTGTGCTACGTAATTTATTTTAGATGTTAAATAAATATTTATCAATGCCACTCTCTGCAGTTCATCCAGTTTTCTAAGATTGTGTTGTTGTATGCTGGCCCGGATGGTGTTCAGTATCCTCCTGTAATTTTTTGCAATTGTGTGCCGGATGTTTCGCGTGTATTCTATTCCAAGGCATTTTATACTGTCCGTCTCCTTAATCTGTCCGTGGATGGGCGCTCCTAATCCGCTTCCGATGTTCATTACTGCAGACTTTTTTCTCTTCAGCTTTGCGCCGGATGCGAGCTCGTATTTTTGTATTATTTCTAGTGCCTTTTTGATCTCATTGTTGTCTCTGACCAGAAACATGACGTCATCAGCATATGCCCTAATGACAACTATGCCTTGAAGATTTTGGCTTAAGCTTAAAAGTAACGGCTCAATGGCTATCGCAAACAAGGACATAGAGAGAGGACACCCTAGTCTCACTGAACTGTTTATTATAATTGGTCTGCTGGGTTGACCGTTAACCATGATTTTCGATGTAGAGTGGTTTAAGTAGTTCTTTATAATTGCGATATAACGCTGTGGAAAATTCATAGCGCACATAACATGGAAGAGGTAATCATGGCTAACTCTATCAAATGCTTTCTCGAAATCTAAGGAGAGCATGGCGCATTTAATTTTACAGACTTCAGCAATTGAAATAATGTCTCTATAGTCGGTCACTGTGTGGTGGATGGATCGCTCTTTTCCAACGCTCGATTGATAAGCCCCAGTGACATTGTTCAGGACTGATTTTAACCTCTCATTGATGATGCGTGAAAATATTTTATAATCGCAATTTAGTAAAGTGAGAGGTCTGAAATTTGATACTGATTTTCCTGCAGGAGTTTTCGGGATGAGAACTATTGTTCCTTCTCGGAAGTCACTCGGTATATTAGTGTTTGGATTCATCAGTTCTTGACAAATACATATTAGTTTAGGTATCATCTGTCTCCTAAAACTGTGATAGAGTTCAGCCGGAATCCCGTCGGGTCCAGGAGATTTATTTTTCGGGCTTCTTATGATTGCGTTCTCAACCTCTTCCTCTGTTATTTCTGTTAACAAAGCGGCTGCTTCTTCTTGGTCGAGCTTCCGGGTGAGTCCTGTTGTAAGTTCATTGTGCGCTGTTACATCCGTTGTTGCAGTGTTTAAGAGCTCGGCGAAGTAGTTTTGAATTTCGGTCTTCATTTCACTTAGTTGCGTCAATACTCGGCCATCCGCGGTTATTATTTCAGTTATTATTTTCCTTCGCTGTCCCTTTCTTTCATTTATAATATGGTATATTGATGTATTTCTCCACGTACATCATTTTCGAGTGTTGATCGTATTTTGCAACCGTCACGTTGTTTCCGTCGTAAAGCTATGAGCTTAGCTTGAACTCTTTTTATCTCCAGGTGTTTGTTAATTAGAGGTGTATCGGATCTGTACAAATCTCGGAGGACTGTAAAGTAAAATTCGGTCGTCTGCTTCTGCCAGGCCATCTTTTCCCGTGAGTAATTTATTAGCGCTCTTCTTATCGTCGGTTTGGCGCATTTCAACCACCATGTGAGTGCCGAAGGATAGGATGGAAATCGCTTCTCGCATTCTTTCCACACATTTTGGAATACTTCATGACATTCAGGATCGTTCAGATGTTCTTTATTAAGTTTCCACAATCCTCGTCCCCTGTATGTTTGTTGCCTTGTTAAATTAATGGTACATATGTACGCTATGTGATCCGAAAAGATGGTGGGCCACAACTCTGCGTGCAGAACATGCTGTTTCAGGTTGGCTGACACGTAAATCCTGTCAATACGGCTGGCAGAGTGATTTGTAATGTATGTGAACCCTGGTATTGCACCGTTTTTGTGCTCCCTAGAGTCAGTTAAGATTAATTGTTTAATAATAGCGTCAAGTTCGGCACAGTAGTTAAAATTTGGGGTCTGGTCTTTAGCCGACAGGACACAATTATAGTCACCGCCAAAAATTATCTGATCATATCGGCCGCAGAACAGGGGAACCATATCCTCCTTAAAAAATACCGCTCTTCCCCTCCTGTTGCTTGTACCAGAAGGTGCGTAGATGTTTATTAATCTAGTGTTGTTGACGGTGGCGGCTATACCCCTTGCATTTGGCAGTTTCTCCACATGTTTTACAATTATGCCTTTCTTAATTAAAATTGCCGTGCCGAGTTCATGGTCGTCCCCTGAATTTAAAATTGCATTATATCCTATTGTTGCATCAAGTGTAATGTCTGTTACTTCTTCTAACATAGCAATATCGATGTCGGCAGCGTATAACATGTCCTGTAAGGTCTTTAGTTTTAAATGACTACGAATCTTATTGATATTTATCGTCGCAATTCTGTAGGATTGTAACGCAATTGTGAGATGTAGACTGACTTTACATATTAGATGTTATAACATGCGCATGACGCCTTATATTATTGTTTCACCGGTCGTGGATGCGATAGCCCTTTCATTTTCTCTCCCATTAGTGCGGAGGACGAGTCCTTTTTGAACTTGCAGCTTCTTTCATATCTTCATCTTTGGGATAGTGCACTTAATCTGCCCAGTTTCTCCCTCCATTGCGATGGTGCATTTCTTTTTCGGGACCAAGACTAGGTGGGATCTTATTCTGCAATTGTTGCTTTGCAGAGTGTTCCATTTCCACATCCTGTTGGGTTATCATTTCTACATTTTTCAGATTTTCATTGGCCGCTGAATTTGTCGTCTGTTTGCTACATTCCGAAATTTCAGGTGTTTTTCCACTTAATTTCCGAGCAATTTCTTGCGCTTTTTCACGCGTTGCCTGAGCTTTTTGTTTGGCGTCGGGAGGAGCTAAACGCCGTTTCTTATGTTTTTTAGTACAGGATCGAGATTCCTGACTAACCTCAGTCTCTGAAGTCGTGCTAAGGTCTTGTGCTGCACTATCGTCTTCGTCTCTGCGTACTCCTCTTCCGGACTTATCTTCTGGGTTTGTTTCACGTTCTTCTTTAGTGGGTGTTTCTGTTTTGTCGGAGTCAGTGACAGTCGGTTTTTCCGCGGCACCAACATCCATTGTTAGTGACGGACCGTCTACATGTACGACATCGTTTCCACCCATTGCGGCGCTCGACGTGGTGGCCGTATTAACGCGGAGGGCCGTGGCGTAAGTCACTGGCAGTGACGTCATCGTCATAGGAGCGACTGGTTCCCTTGCCGGCAGCTGCGTCACTCTACGTTGTACACACTCCGACCTAACATGACCTGACTGCCCACATCCTGAGCAAGTACGTGGCTGACCATCGTACATGGCAATGGCTCTATATCCGCATACGTCAATATACGAATGGATATGTTTCTGTAGTTCTAGTTTCACTTGTCGAACACCGTTTAATACTGGAAAAGTTTGAAACGTTGTCCATTTTTCCGCAGTATTACTAATAATTCTCCCGTATGGTTTGAGGACTGAATTAATCTGCTCCGCAGTTATTTCAAATGGGAGTTCAAATATGCGAACTGTTCTAATGCCAAAACCGGCGTAATCAATTTGTACATCGCCAACATTGCCGTCGCAGTAATTGAATTTTAGGTGTCCTCGACAGTTCAATTACTTTATCACAGCACTCTGAACTGATCATTCTAACATAAACCGTGCTACTAACGATCGATAAATGGATCCCTATTATTTCGTTCACATTAAGTTTAACTACATCTTTTAAGAAAGCTTCTACTTTAAAAGCTCTAGGTCGGACGAACTGTTCGTTAAACATGAACTTCAAGGTGTCTTTTCTTAAAGGTTGATTTATCTTTATGTTGGAATATAACTACTATACGCGCTGCGAGAGCGTCCAACTCACCACACAGTGTCAACACACGGCCGGTCGCAGCGAGGACGTAAACACGAACCACACAGCTCGCCCGCCGAAAGCAGACTGCCGTTAGACCACCGCACCTCTAACGACTAAACTGCCTCGGAATAGTCTAAGTACGACTTCCCTCCACGTCACAAATTTTCATTCTGCTTCTGTGTCTCAAAGATAATTGTCACAACTGCCAAGGCTCTGCATGCATGTCTAATAATAACAGTTCTGACAGTTTAAATATAGATTGAGAAACCCTGAGACGGTTTTTCGTCTCGAGTATATCCAAGACATTGGCGATAAACGTGAAGCAATTAATTAATAATTGCTTCACGTTTATCTCCAATGTCTTGGATATACTCGAGACGAAAAACCGTCTCAGGGTTTCTCAATCTATATTTAAACTGTCAGAACTGTTATTAGTAGACATAATATTAGACAGGTAAGGTCTGAAAGAAAAAAATTGATGGCCGGCCGGCCGCCGCCAGCCTGCTCAGCTATCATATCAGCGGTTATTCGTCCTGCGGATAGCATGACTGAATCTTTGCTAAACCCCTAAATAAGTTTTTTTTTGTTACTAACGCGTTACTTCCTGGTTGACACGAAATTAGACTAAAAATTCACTTTTTTTTTTCTCGTGTAATTTTCTCTGAATAATCTGACTAATTTTGCACTCACTGTGTGACAAGTTTTTTTGTCTAGAAAAGTCATCCCATGTAAAACTTGCAGCTGATATGGTCTGTTATATAGTGACATATCTGTCCTTGCGAACAATAAGCCAGTAAGGAATTGATGGACTGCACGGTCTCCTGCTAACTGTGTGGTTGTGTGGTCGCCTCTGAAGTATGAATATCATTGGTCCATGGTTCCAATCTCGCTGGAGTTTACGTATTTATCCAATTTTGTGTCAATAGATACAAGTATTCCAATATTCTTTCGCATTATCTGAAACAGGCTAACAAAACTCAGATAAATAATTAATTATATATCTGCTCAAAACAAGTGGTATTGATTGTAATATGTCATCAAACCATAACTGAAGTGAATTTTCGTCGGCAAAGAAAGTTTTTTGACGATTGTTAGATTAGGTGCTCAGAAGATTAATACTTCTCAGCATGCATCGAAAGAATAAGTGAGACATTACTTCCAAACCAGACTGCTGGATGTTTTAATATCTGTTCAAAACAAGTGGTACTGATTGTAATATGTCATCAAACCATAACTGAAGTGCATTTTCGTCGGCAAAGAAAGTTTTTTGACGATTGTTCGAATAGGTGCTCAGAAGATAAATACTTCTCAGCATGCATCGAAAGAATAAGTGAGAGATTACTTCCATACCAGACTGCTGGATGTTTTACTTGTAAAATCAATAGAAAATGTTACCGTACACAGCCGTAGGGGAGTAGCCGAGCGGTCTGGAGCGCCTCGTTACGGATCGCCCGGCCTCCCGCGCCGGAGGTTCGAATCCTCCCTCGGTCATGGATGTGTGTGTTGTCCTTAGTTTAAGTAGTTTGTAAGACTAGGGACTGATGATCAACGTAGTTTGGTCCCATAGAATTACAAACATTTGAACATTTTTGTTATCGTACAGTAGTAACATCGGATGCAGTTTAATAGGTAGTTTCTTACTACAGTGCGACGAAACGGTACCGCAGCTGTTTGCACGAAGTATCAAATTCGAGGTACATACACATCTTGTGTGGAGTTACTAGTGCACAATACAATTTCTGAGCCACCATACACAAGACGTTATCTTCACCCGTAGTTCGAATGAGTATGTAAAGCCGCGGCGGAGTGGCCGAACGCATTGAGGCGCTATGCTGCGACGCGCAAGGCCGTTCCCCGCCGGGGGTTCGAATCCCCTGGGGCATGGTTGTTTGTGCGGTCTTTAGTATAAGGTAGTTTATAAGTAGTTTGTAAGTTTAGGGACTGATGACCCCGCAGTTAAGTCCCGTTAGCTTTAAAAAAATTTGAACATTGAGTATGTAAATATTGTTAGTGCTCAGTCATTAGTTTCTTCTTAGCCCTTTCATTCCCAGTGTTGTTCCTCGACAACAACGTATTAAAATATGATTTATACCGTATTTTGTGTATCAGTCCTTAAAGTCACATTCTTGTTGTTGAACAACTTGCTTCTAGTACGACATTTTGCCTCATGGTACGGCGTGTAGCCATTTCTGAGACAATAATCTGTCCGTCTTTGAGGCTGTGTTACGTTGCCGTTTGTACATGGCTGTGAGTGTGAGCGTGAGTGTGGTTCATGTTATTTTATTTCAGCCACACATTTAGCAGACGAATACCAAGGGCGTGGAGTCCAAACAGTTTCAAAATTAAAGGCCAGCAACAAACACAGTGCAGTTGCCAAAACAATATAGTATCCACATCCAAATACCAACGCTGAATGAACGATAATAAAACTAATATTTTTCTCTGAAAACACTTTTTGACAGAGGCACTTACGGTTAAACACCTTCATTATAGTCGTACTAGTTATTTACAAGTATTTTAAAAATGTTCGGAAGGTGTCGTATACAATCTACGCATCTTTTTCTGTTGATGTCCCGTACTGGCAACCTTATGGCACAGAAAGTATCATCTTTCGTGTTATACCGGATATCTCTCTGTGGTTCTTTCGCTTTGGCAAAGAGATGGTAACCAAAGGGAGTAATGTCGAGTGACTATTGTGGATGATCCAGAATCTCCCCTTGCGAACGGCACAAGAGGCCCTGACTAGCAGCAGCGTCGTGGCACGTGCATTGTCATGCAGAATTATGGCTTGCTGCTTCGTCAAATGCCTTCCATCTCGCCTTAGAACTAGATTAGCAGTGCAAAAATACTGCATGGAATAGCGTCTCATCAGTTTGCATGACAACGCACGATGCCACATCGTTGCTGCTGTCTAGGACTTCTTGCCCCACTGCAAATGGAACATTCTGTTCACCGTATCCACTCGACATGAGTCTCTGCGATTACGATGTCTGCACCTATGAGGGAAGGCCACTGCGAGGGACCCATTACAGCACCATAGATGACATTTCATATGCCACAGAGTGGTGAGTACTGGACATCAGCAGAACTAGCCTCACTGATAATATACCACATTCCGTAAATTTGACAAGACTTCATAAATAACGGGAGCAATTATATTTGAAGGATTGTTCCTATAAGTGCCTCAATAAAGTCATTTCAGAGGAAGTAATTGTTCCAAATACTTTCTATTCAGTCCTTGTGTCTGAAGCCACCATATGCTAGCTAGTAACCATTTTCTTTTCTGTTCCAGTCTCTGACTAAGGAAGCAACTGTTCGTGTAATTCGCTACGCGCCTGGTTTGTCGCGCGATTCAAGCGCCGCTTTCCGCATCGGGCAAGTGTTGAGACCTCGGATTCCATCAGCCCGGCGCAATATTGACATGTGCTGGCCTGCCTGAGTGTGGTTTTTAGGCGATTTCGAAATTGCTTTGCAAATGCGGGCTGATTCCACAGCTGCGCATACAGTTCGCCATGTTGACACACTCCATGATTTACTCTGCGCCCATACCGGTACATTTGGTAAGAGACCGTACAATAATCTTTTGGAGGGATGTGGACCCCTCCCATGATCTCTTCGCGAGATATACGTAGGAGGGAGCAATACACTGCTTGACTCCTCGGTACAGGTATGCTCTCGAAACTTCGACAAAAGCCTGTACCGAGGTAGAAAGCGTCTCTTTTGCAGTCTTCCACTGGAGTTTATCGATCAACTCCGTAACGCTTTCACGATTACTAAATGATCCTGTAATGAAGCGCGCTGCACTCCGTTGGATCTTCCCTACCTCCTCTGTCAACCCCATCTGGTACGGATCCCACACCGGTGAGCAGTCTTCAAGCAGTGGGCGAACGAGTGTACTGTAACCTGCTTACTTTATTTTCGGACTGCATTTCCTTAGGATTCTTCCAATGAATCTCAGTCTGGAATCTGCTTTACCGACGAATAATTTTATATAGTCGCTCCATTTTAAATCACTCCTAATGCCTACTCCCAGATAATTTATGGAATTAATTGCTTCCAGATGCTGAACTGCTATAGTTTATCTAAATGATAAAGGATCTTTCTTTCATTGTATTCGTAGCACATTACACTTGTCTACAATGAGATTCAATTACCATTCGCTGCACCATGCGTCGTGATGGGACAGTGTCTCATTTCCCTGGTCTTCCCCAAGATCAATTCAATGCCTCCAGACGAGATCTAATTTCTCGTATCTCACTTTTGTCGTCATATTTCGAAACGGACGTAAGCGATAGTACATTAGTTTTGCAGTCAGCTCGTAATGGCGGTTTTCTAAATTTTACAAGTAGTGTTTCCCGAAAATAACGACGTCATCGCCGAGTTCACGAAGTATTTTCGTAACACCCGCGTCTTGATAGAACCTATCCATTGCTAATCTATCTGCTATCCTTTGTATTTCTATGGTGCATATAGGCACACGCGAACTGAGTGCGGAAAAGGAATATATCTGACAGTTTGCAGCTCTGTTCCAGCTTTCGAGTGCGCGATGTCCATAGTTATTAACACCGAGTCGTTATCGCAGAAATATTGCCGCGAGAGACCACGAACACCGACTGTCTGCCGGGCGCCGTGGCTCAGAGCGCCCGGTCAGAGGGCTGAACGTCCTCTGTAACAAAAAAGCTGAGCCAAATGATCAACGAACGACCAAGCACGGACAGTAAAAACGACAGTAGATCATAGACCTACCTGAAGAAAGGAAAAAAAAAAACACACACACACACACACACAAAAAACTGCCGGCGTGGCGCAGGGGATAGTGTCACGGACTGCGGTGTTGAAGGTCGCCTGTTCAATCCCGCCCAACGGCAAAAATTTATTTCTTTGTAATTAACAATTCCAGAATGTTCTACATCTTTCTTATGTTCACTTGTAAATGCTACTTGTTTGTTGTGTGAACTGTTCTTCTAATTTCTGGTAAATTCTGTATGTGTATCAATAGCAGAGCACTCTGCCTGAGAGGCAGTCAGTGCTGCGTGTATGTTGAGTTCGCAATAAACGTGCCTTGAGTATAAGTGCTGTATTCAGTTGCCTTCGAAGTCAAGCCTTCTCACATTTCAACGCGACAATATCAAGAAATCCGCTTCAGGCAGTTGGATGTGGTAAGCCCACAAAGCCCGCTGTAGCTTTCAAGGGGCGCGTGGTGTTGGTACGGCGCCCCTTGGGGGTGGCCAGCATCCGTGTGCGCCACTGCGGCTTTGCATGCAGATCGGCGCGCTAATGCTGCCAATGGACTTGATTTCCATATCACTGCCCGGCGGGAGTTCAAACGCTTGTGTCGCTGCTGGCCCGGGGTACATAACTCTCGCCTCCCCTCTGCTCCCTGTCCTAAACAGCTGCAGCCTCAATGGCCGATAATTGCCAGGGGGGACCTCGACCCTGAAATAATAGCGGAACTCTGGCTGCACTGCACGCCATTCCAACTGCAGCGTCGCCAAGTCCACAAGCAACAAACTTCAAATCGGTAAGAAGTGGCCGGCATGCTTCGGTATGCAAATAATTAGCATTTCACCGCAGTAGAGCCAGTAGTTAGGAGTAAAAAATTAATTAAATAAATAAAAAAAGTGTTTGTTTACCCGAGGGACCAAACTGGTGACGTCCTCGGTTCCTAAACTCACAAACTACTGAACGTATGCTAAGGGACAACACACACACCCACAGCCGAGGGAGGTGTCGAACTACCGACGGCAATCCGTGGCCGCGGTGGGGTAGCCGAGCGGTCTAAAGCGTCTCGCTGCGGAGCGCGCGGTTGCTCGCCGTGGAGGTTCGAGTCCTCCCTGGGGCATGGGTGTGTGTGTTTGTGTCTCAGACCGCTCGGAGGTAGGAGTTACAACGTGTTGCCTCGTTATACATAGTTCATATCTTTTCGATGCTGGATGCTGCACAAAAGATTATACTGAGACACGGGACCAATGGGCGGAAGTGCATTTTTTGTGCGTTATTGACATACAGAGCGTAAACAGCATAGTAATAAATTATCTCGTAGAAATTGTTCAAGGCGACTACCGCCAATGTCAGTGCATGAATGCAATCTACATCTGAAGCACTTCTACAAATATCTCCGGCGTCCGTTGTGACAGTGCGTGGACTCCTTAGTCAGTTTCTAGGGGTGTCTCGGCGACATGACGTAACCCCGGAGGAAAAAGCCCAGCGTCAGGGCTGGCCACGAATAGGACCTTCCGTATCAGTTCAATGATGATGGTATATATCTGATATGTTTTCATGAACTTTGACTTCTATATGAGTTGGTGCACCGTCGTATTAAAACGACCTTCTTTAGCGCACTGTCCAAGAACTGAGAGAGCTCTTCTCGCAGGAGCATCTGAAAACGTGTAACATTTATAGTAGAGGCATAAAATAAGGTCCTATCGAGTGCAACAGAAGTGATATCTGGCGTTTCCCAGGGAACCGTTATAGATCCCCTACTCTTCCTTGTGTGTATAAAAGATTTAGGAGATATTCTGAATAGCTCCCTTAGACGCTTCGCGGATGATGCTGTCGTTTATCGGTTAGTGAAGTCAACTGAGGATCAAAAGCAACTGCAAAGAGATTTAGACAAAATTTCTACATGGTGCGAAAATTGTCAATTAACACTAAATAATGAAAAGTGTGAAGTAATACACATGACCACTAAAATAAATCCGCTGAACTTCAATTACCCGATAAATCAGTCAAATCGTAAGGTCGTAAATTCTAGCAAATACCTAGGAGTTACAATTACGAACAACTTAGACTGAAGAGAACACACAGAAAATATTGTGGGGAAGGCGAACCGAAGGTTATGTTTCATTGGCAGAACGCTTCGAAGTTGCACCAGCTCCACCAACGAGACTGCCTACATCACATTCGTGTGTCTTCTCCCGGAGTACTGTTGCCCAGTGTGGGGCCCTCACCAGGTGGGACTGACGGAAGGCATTGAGAAGGTTCAGAGATGGGCAGCTCGTTTTGTTTTATCACGTCACAGGGGGGAAAGCGTCACGGAAATGTGAACGATTTGAGGTGGAAATCATTCAAAGAACGACGTTATTCGTTGCGGCGAGTTCTGTTTGCGAAATTTCAATCACCTACTTTTACTTATTAATGTGAAAATATTTTGCTGGCACCAACCTACATAGGGAGACATGACCATCCCAATAAAATAAGAGAAATCAATTCGGAAAAGAAACGATTTAAGTGTTGTTTCCTCCCGCGCGCTATTAGAGAATGTAACGGTAGAGAAAGGTTATGAAAGTGGTTAATGAACCCTCTATCAGGCACTTAAATGTGATTTCCAGAGTATCTATGTAGATGTAGATCATAAGACGGAGAAAGGCCTCCAATACGTTGCCAGACGTCGTTGCTGGTTGCCTGCAATTGTGGTGGCGTGCGGATTCTCTTTATTCTCGATGTGTAATACATAGTGGTTGTCGCTTTGAGCAATTACCGTAAGCTATGTTGTTGTTATATGTTGTACGCCGGATATGTAAGAATAAATATACATTTTCCACCATTCAGTCCCTGTCTAAACGTAATCATTTGTGGACCTACCACCACGTGTTCTAATGGGACTGAAACGGTTTGACACATCATCTATAAGGAACAAATACCCACCCAGTTCATTATTCAGATATCAGATTTCAGCTAGTTATCTTTCAAAACCATGTTATGCAGTATGAAAGCAGTAAGGGGAAAACATATGTGGCCGTGCGCTTCAAGGTGCCTTGCTGCAGATGCTCGCCGCCGGAGGTTTGAGTCCTCGCTGGGGCATGGGTGTGAGTGGTGTCCTTATTTAGTTTAAGTTACTTTAAGTAGTTTGTAAATCTAGGGACTGATGACCATAGCAGTTTCGTCCAATTGCTTTACAAACATTGGAAACATATGAGATCGCAGCCTTTCTCGGCGTATTACAATGATGAAATATCTTCGGGTGATCAGTCGAGTGGCGACGTAGCCTACATGTTCAGAGAATCGACAAGACGACACCACCACTCGACTGATCACCAGAAAATCCTTCATTACAAACTAAACGCCTACGAGAGCATGCAGCATAATCGTAGCATTCCGAGACTGTGGCTTATAGATCCGCGATATTGCATCTCGCATTTTCCGAGATCAGATGACTTCCATGCGACTTTGGAAGCGTTACTTGGAAGAGGAGGATATTTATGCCATGCTGGATCTCAATTACCCCACGTTACCAGCTTTTGAAGTAACAGACAGATTCTTTGCTCAATCGTGCAGGATCGTATAGCAAGGCTACATTCGAAGAATCAAGTAATAGACTTACGTTCAGCAAATCAAACATTCAAGGTAGTCGTTTGTATCACCAAGAATTCTGAACAAGGCGACTCTTTAAGTGGTTCCCCTTGACACGGCAGCAGACAGAGGCGTGTGAACAGTGGTGGCTCCAGCGACAACATTGGCTGGACAAGAGAATGCAGAGCCTCTGTCCTGTGTACAGCATCATGTTGAACGCGTCGTTGTGTGTAGACTGTGACATGATTGATACATACCCCGTATGTCACAAAATTATTCTAATTCCTGAATTGTATGGAAGGCAGGGCGACCCACATGCAAGTGGTCGTGATGTGCAGCTCCTTTTAAGAAGGAGGAGGCGACTGGAGACAATGGCGAACCACCGGAAATTGGTAAACCCGTGCTTCTGTAGGCAGCTAAGGCGACAGGGAGATGTCGTAACAGATGCCCCGGTGTATTTCTTAGATACTCTCTCAGCTTAGAGACAAAAAAAAATCACTCTGTTATGTTCACATACGTTATGAAGGCATATATGTTGTCAAAAAAGTAGGCGCAACGCACCAACAAACAATTATTATAATATATTCCCCTCTTTCATTATGTTCCAGTAGCTATATACTGAATAATTGTCTATTTTGTAAGTAACTTTCTAAGTAGTTGTTCTTGTAAATTAAGGGGATGCTACTTATCAAATACTGTCTCTGACAAAGCCACAAAACAATAACTGCACATCCTGTACATTAAGTGTAGTCAATGCACGAGGGATCTATTAATGCAATGATAAATGGTCCTGGCTCGATGTGTAAGTTCTTCCACATATATACCATATATCAATTTGCCAAAGTAAGGGACAGAAAAAGGAGTTCTATTTGAGTCATAACCTGTCCCTTGAGTTTAACGATATTATTTAGTAACTAAAGAGAATAAACAGTTGACAACATTAATTCAACAGGTGGTTATAGTATTCAAGTAGAGTGTGGCAATAGTTACAAGGGATGGCATGGAAAGATAAATAATGTACCCCATTCCCCATTCTTTACTGACTTCTGAAAGTCTCCCGGAACTGTTACATACGATTGTGACACTGCCGAACTAATTGCTTTTACTAAGTAAAATTTGAATCTCAAAACATAGCGACACTGACCCTGCCGTGCTATCAGTTAATCTTGCAAAATTGAGTTATATAGCCCCTGATCGTAGCTACGAGTACATCACCTTTTTCATGCTGATGTAGTGTAGCGATAGCCACCAAAGTACGAAGTTGTACTAATGCACATTTGTTACCAACAAGTGTACATATCGCCAAGTTCCGAGCAGCGTCTTACGTTCGTGTTGGTGCCTCGATCAAGAGACGTGTCGCGCCTGACAACTTTGGTGACAGCTCACTGACAAGAGACGCCACGACCGGGGAGTCGGGGATTTGTTCGAAATTTTGTGTGGTGAAAGAAGACCCCTAACACCTCACGTGGTTAAAATATTAGGACGAACTACTCGGAAAATCCCGAGAAAAATCGATAAAATGTTATTCCATTGCCGAGCCGCCGTCTGGCCTAGATGGTTAGGGCTCGGACTATTACGCCAGAGATATCGGGGTCGATTGCTCCTCCGCCACTTTTTTTCTTCCGTTTCATTTTTTTTTCTTATTCCACCAATTATTCAGAAAGTTTCCCAAACCTACATTATCTTTAACTAATTAGTTACATTATTGAATAAAAATTACTTTCTTTTTGTCCAACAATACAAGTCATGGCGGTGGGTTTTGCATTTTTCATTGTAACGTATATGAGGAGAAACATTAGGTTTTTAATCAAAATAACAATGTCGATTGGGAAACAT
Source organism: Locusta migratoria (assembly GCA_026315105.1). Taxonomy (NCBI): domain Eukaryota; kingdom Metazoa; phylum Arthropoda; class Insecta; order Orthoptera; family Acrididae; genus Locusta; species Locusta migratoria. The sequence goes on from CM048755.1 coordinate 191,209,643, forward strand.
TCAATTTTTATACATATGTTGTTGTTGTTGTGGTCTTCAGTCTGAGACTGGTTTGAGGCAGCTCTCCACGCTACCCTGTCCTGTGCAAGTCTCTTCATCTGAAAATACGTTCGGCAACCTACATCCTTTTGAATCTGCTTACTGTATTCGTATCTCGGTCTCCCTCTACGATTTTTACGCCACACACTTCCTTCTAATGCTGAGCTGACAATTCCTTGAGGTCTCAGAATGTGTCCTATCAATCTATCCCTTCTCTTAGTCAGGATATGCTAGAACTCCTTTTCTCTCCGATTCGGTTAAGCACCTCCTCATTGGTTACGTGAGCTACCCATCTAATTTTCATCATTCGTCTGTAGCACCAAATTTCAAAAGCTTCTATCATCTTTTTATCTGAACTTCTTATCGTCCACGTTTCACTCCCATACAATGCTACACTCCAGATAAATGCTTTCAGAAAGGACTTCCTAACATTTAAATTAATATTGGATGTTAAGAAGTTTAGCTTCTTTAAAAACTCTTTTCTTCCCATAGCCATTCTGCATTTTATATCTTCTTTACTTCGGCCATCATAAGTTATCTTGCTACCCAAATAACAAAATTCATCTACTGCTTTTATTGCCTCATTACCTAATCTAATTCCTTCAGCATCGCCTGATTTTCTGACACTACATTCCATTATCTTCGTTTTACACTAGTTAATGTTCAGCTTATATCTTGCTTTCAAGACACTGTCCATCCCATTCAAGTGCTCTTCCAGATCCGTTGCGGTCTCTGACAGAATTACTATGTCATCGGCAAACCGCAATATTTTTAGTTCTTCTCCTTGCACTTTAATGCCCTCTCTAAATTTATCCTTCCATTCCTTCACTGCCTGGTCAATGTACAGATTGAACAACATTGGGGAAAGGCTACAACCCTGTCTTATTCCCTTCCCAACCTCTGCGTTTCTTTCTTGCCCTTCGACTCTAACAACCGCTGTCTGGTTTTTGTATAGGTTGACTATAACTAAAATCAAATGTTTGTATAGCTTATGAGACTTAACTACGGGGTCATCAGTCCCTAAACTTACAAACCACTTATGAACTAGGTAATCCTAAGGACGGCACAAATATCCATGCCCGAGGGGGGATTCGAACCTCCGACCGTAGTGGCCGTGCAGACCGTGACTGGAGCGCCTCAGTCCCCTCGGCCAACGCGGCCGGCTAAATATAACTCTTCGCTCCCTATATTTTACCCCTGCTACTTTCAGAATTCCAAAGAAACAAGAACCGCAGTGGTAATTTTCGTAAAAACTAACAAAGCAATAATTTTTCGACATCTTGCGCAACATATAAAAGCGGATTTTTTACAATCACAGGGCGTTTGCAATAAAACTGTACAAAAACATGCCCCATTAACATTTACTGAAATGTTTCGAGTTTCTGATAATTTTGAGGCAAACCAGGCATATTGAATCATGTCTCGGAATATTGGTGACGATAAGTAATGGTGAATTATAGAATGAATTTTTATACAATCTTCCCAGGAATTAATTTCCCGATTCTCCTGTAACAATGCGCTACAATTTTGCACGCGCTTTATGAAATTTTTAACTTGGCTGTAAAAGTAAACATCACAAGGTTGCACCAAAGCAGTGCATTTTGGAGGTATAACTTTTACAGACCATCTTGAAAAATTGCATCATATATCTTCGGATTCGTTTGAACTCCCCAAATGTCAATGAGAAGTTAAACTTTATTCTCCCCGACGTAGGAGTTTAAACATTTCCGGAGAAAATCCATGTATAAAATTGTTGTTAATTTTCTGGACTTCGATTATGTTACGATGACGTTCGTATAAGTATTGGCATAGCCACATATTAAATTGTGAATACGAGGTCCGAAATGAGCGGTCGCTTCTTGTAAGAATATAAAGACATGCGGGAGCAGTTTTCCGGATAATGTTATTGAATATTGTGCGCTCACGGATGCGTCACTTTATTCAAATCCGACTTTTTCACGAAAATTGTTTTACTCCCTTTTTCAGTGACAGTCCTGTTGAAAACAGATTGATATTGGGCTCCTGAAACAATAGTACTTTTAATATTAAACAATATTCTAATGTGTATGTAAATATCTTTTTCTATAATGAAATTTGAATTGATATATTTTATATAGGTAAAAACATTTTGTGCGCAGAAAACATATATTATTTACCTGTTTGGTCAGTATTTATCACATAATCCTCATGGTACTTATGGATTAAACGGCAGTCTGCCGACTAAAGGTCTCCGCAGACGCCTGGATGTCCATTGACGCCGCTTCTTTTTTCGAAACCAGTTTCGTGATCTTGCGTTGTGAAATTCTGTGCTTCTGTTTAAATGCCGTGACCCATCGATCAGACGCCTTGAATTTGAAATCGACGAACTTTACAGCCGCAGCCAATGCCCATTGCTGTAAAATTCTTGTCGTGACTTGCTGATATTGCTGTCTTGCTTCCATAAAACGGTCGTAGGTCCACGAATCTATCGCTTGAAATTTATCCATTCGCGTACCACCACTTATAATATCTTTCTCCCATTCTGAAAGATAATCCTTTCTCTTCAATTGGTGGCATCCTTTTTTTTTTTTTTTTTTTTTTTTTTTTTTTGCAATGTCGCCAAGGACCATGTGGGGCACGCTTTAGCAATATTCACGACTTTGACTTTGTAGGCAATGGGAATCACGTCACTTTTAAATGTTTTCGGTGACTGTTTATTTTAGTCTGGAGACGAATCACTTTGTGGCACTTCGAACTGTTCATCGTTCTCCTCAAATTCTTCGCAATACTCATGAGCGTGAATTAATTCCTCTTCAGTTACGAATTTTTTTCACCCGAAAGGTCCACTGTATTATTATAAAGTTCTCCGGCCAGTACATAGCATCGCGAGAGATTTCGCCCCAACATATCGATGCAATTAAATTATTTTCCGTCAACAGCTTTTCATAATACACCACTGCGTCCTTCACTCGTAATTTTGATCGATTACTATGAATGGATTCTTCAGGAATTTCTTCTCCCGTTCCAGATGAGCCAGCAACTTCATTCGACATGTTTAACCTTGGATCGGAATAACACGTTGAAAATTGAAACAGGCACGACTGTTCACGACGAAATCGAAAAGCAAACTGCCGTTTACTTCTCACGGTTCGCGCATAGTCCTATGCGTAGATGACCGTTATGAGCCCAAGGGGACCCTTACAAAGCCCCTTTAAATCTTGAAACCCCATTAAACGAAATAGAACAAGGAGCACAAAAATTTTTCAGTGATTGAAAAACTTTACGTTCTTGAGCTAAAATAATGTTTTAAAAATAATGTAGGTTTGAGACTTTTTGAATAATTGATGGAGTAACAAAAGAAAATGAAACGGAAGAAAAAAAATTGCCGGAGGAGGAATCGAACCCAAAACCTCTGGCGTAAGAGTCCAAACCCTAGCCATCTAGGCCAGACGGCGGCTCGGCAATGGACTAACATTTTATACTCATAAGGCACCTAACAAACTTTGGATCGATTTTTCTCAGGATTTTCCGAGTAGACGTCCTAATATTTTAACCACGTGAGGTGGTAGGAGACCTCCTTCACCACATAAAATTTCGGACAAGTCCCCGACTCCACGGTCGTGCCATCTCCTTGTGAGTGTTGTTGACTTCGACCACTTTTCAACTTCTCCACATCAGTCACGTGCAGTTCGTGCGCAAAAATAGCAAACGCCAATGTGTTTTCCCGTTGGCGTTGCAAAAGCAACGCCCCTTATGTACGTTCTCCGATGTGACTCAAATATCCCACAAAGGCGTCTACGGCCAAGAGACAATCACACCGTCTCTTCTTACATATGGCACCAGACCGTCCCCACATGAACCGACGTCCAGTCAATGAGCATCCCTGATACTTAGAGACTTTACGGGGCAAGCTGTTGCCAACTTCATAGTGAAGCCACAAGTTCATGTGCGATGCCTGGTGTCAGCGAGTTGCGAGAATTGCAAGCACATGCCTCAGCAAGACATGTTGTTTTCCGCCTTCCAAATAATTCCAATAATTTTCGGCAATATACGAAGGCTAGACGTGAGGTCAGCGTGAATACTGGACTGCAACTGACAGTGTCAGACAACGCCCATGCGTAGTGAAAAGTGCTGTATTACTTAAAATTACTGTGCTGTGGGAAAGGAATGCAATGTGGTAAACAAACCGAAACTTTGTTCTCAGCATTTATTACATATTCCATTTTTTAAAATTTCTCTAGGCTTTTAACTATTATATGTCTTCATATACTTTAGGAGGTTCATGCTGTCTCATACACGACCTCGAAGTTATTAACACTATTGACCCGACAATCATAATATTTTATGTTTATATTGATATCTAAAATACGTTTAATATGGAGCGACTTATTCTGTCAAGATATCCAAATACTTGACACAGGAAGTCAGGGTATTGTGACACAACGAATACACACTCCGTATGCCACACACTTAATCTAACTCTGGAATTGTATGGAAGGCAAGGTGATACTCGTGAAAGCGAGCAAGGCCTGCAGCACTCGTTTAGCAGGGGAGGCAAGCGACGAGGTAGCCAGGTTTCGCCCCAGAAACCGCTTAAAAACTGGGTAAGACCCTAGTAGATAATGGCGAACCGTCGAAATGGTTAAACCCGTCCTTATAAAAGTAGCCGAAGCGACAGATTCATAAAAAATGGAAACTCTCTTAACTTAGAAATAAATAATAAATCACAGTGTTATGTTTCCATAAATTAGAAGGCAATTACGAAGTCGGAAAAATTAAGCACATCTCATGAAGCAACAGTAATTTTAATATCGTCAAACCACAATATCTGAACATAGCGAAATGATACTTAAAATAACCGACTTTACAATGTGTCATGCGATTTCAACAAACTATGTCATAGATGAGAGCGTATTACCTCAAGCTATCATCTGGAAAGAACCACAAACATAGTCGTTTAATTAAGGATTTATTACACTTGTTGTATCAATTTATTATGGAAACACAGTCAGAACATTTCATCCTCCACAGTAATTAAGCAACTGCAAGCAGTATATGTACCGCTTGTTCTCTTGTTTTTGAAACTGTTTTATGAATATTTGTCTTTTTTTCCAGTAACTTTTCGTAAATATTGTGTAGTATGAGCTCTTAAGCTTATGAATGCGGAATTGTTTATTTATTTATTTATTCATACAGTATTTGAACCGTTGATAAATACTCCTAAGGATACTGAATGTTTGTGACTTTTGTGTTAAATACGTCAAAATATTAACTTAGTGTGAAATTGGCCGAAGTTAAGTCAAGACAAGTCTTTCATTTTAAGAACTCTGTTACTTTTGGAGGGAATGGAGATCTGATAATGGGAGAATGACTAGGGGCAAATCTGGTGTAGTCAAGTAAAATACTTTGACTGTTCGTAAGGAGAGCTCCTGGGAGTTCGTGCCAAAAAGGCTGAAGTGCTTTGTTTGAGACAGTGTTACAACCTGCGTGGCACTTGGCTGCTTTTGTTCGGATTTTAACTTTGGCAAGGGCTAATGAGTGCCAGTTTCAGAAGTTCAGCTTTTTCCGGTTCCATTCTGAAATTGCAACTGAAAAATTTATATTTCCTGCATGAGATTTTACGACTGTTGATATGTTATACGCTGGATTAAAGTTTGAATTATTTGTACTGACGATTACTTCGTGTTGTGTAATCGCGAAATGGACTTAGTTCATGAACATTGTCAGTAATTACTTAGATGTGAATTCTCATAACGCAGTTAATGCATCTGTTCTGATAATTTCATACTATTTATTTCAAATTTATTATGTTTGTTTGTGTGGGACTGCCTTATGCATATCAATACATGTGTTTGAATAGAAATTATCCCCTTTAGTTATCTGGAATTGCCTACGTCATTTGCAGACATTAGAATAAAATCTATTTTATTAATTATTAATTTGCTTTATTTTATATTCCACTAGCTGAAAATCTGGCGTATTCCGGGTATTTATTTATTTATTCAAGCCTGAAGAAATAAAAATGTACTGTTTGCACTGCAAAAATGCGATTATATGTTACTCACATTTATCGGCATCGCAATGAGTAGGACACAGTGAAACGCTGATCGGTTTGTTTTGTGATACATTCAAACATCTCTCAACGCAAATGGTCCTTCAAATACATTTACCGCCACGACACGTGCGCCTCTTACTATAAGTTAACTGTACTATGGCCATAACCTTTGCGTAAGAGCAAGAAGGAAGTTGAAGTTTTATCACAATCAGATGAACGAGTGCACAAAATACGAAGAAACGAACAAATATCTATGAGGTTTCCATTACCTGCTCTTTTACCCGCTGCTACCTCCCTCTCCTCCTTTACCTTTCTCTGTCCATTTCCTCCGCCGCCTCCCTCTGTTCATCTCCTTTCACCTGTCTGTCACCATCTCCACTCTCTCATTCTCCTCCTGTCCCGTCTCTCTCTCTCGCTCTGTCTCCTCTTCTACCCTCTCTCATTCCGTCTCCTCCCTCCCCTTTCTGTTCAAATGTTTGTATAGCTTATGGGACTTAACTACGGGGTCATCAGTCCCTAAACTTACAAACTACTTATGAACTACTTACGAACTAGGACGGCACAAATATCCATGCCCGAGGGGGGATTCGAACCCCCGACCGTAGTGGCCGTGCAGACCGTGACTGAAGCGCCTCAGTCCCCTCGGCCACCGAGGCCGGCGTAGTGGCCGTGCAGACTGTGACTGACCCTCCGCAGAACGCTCGGCCACCGCGGCCGGCTCCGTCTCCTCATCCACCTCTCTTCTCCATATTATACATGAAAACATACATGTATGCGCCAAGTTTCAAGGTGACTGGTCAAACGGTGTGAAAGTCGCAAGGTACCCTCCGCCATGCTGAATTCACAGTGTTCCAGATTATAAAAATCTCCATCATGAAAACATACATTAGGTGCTTTTATCACGGCGATCAGTCATACAATTTGTTGTAACGTACCCTCTGCCATGCACCTACGGAGGCTTTCGTAAGGTAACCTATGTATTAATTCGGAGTACAAGCTTTCTTCATTCCACATTTCATTCAATTCAGTCCAGCTGTTTCAGCGTGAAGAGAAACAAACGTATTAACGCAATGTAAGGTACCCTCTGCCTCGCACCCTATGGTGGCTTACTAAAGGTAGCCTATGTATTAATGCTGGGTATAAGCTATGTCCATTCCAAATTTCATTCAAATATGTCCATCCCTTTCAGCATGAAGGAGTAGCAAACATGTTAACTCATTGTAAGGTACTCTCTGCCACGCACCATACGGTGGCTTACGAAAGGTAGCCCATGCATTAATCATGGTAATAGCTACCTCTGTTCCAGATTTCATTCATATCCGTCCAACCATTTCAGCGTGAAGGCGAAAGAAACGAATCAATAAATTGTAAAGCACCCTCCGCCATACACCATAGGAATTTGATTCCAGTACGCCTATAACCTTCTCGCGAGTGCAAGCAATGAGTTGACAAAGTTTTATCTCAGTCGGATGTACGGTAAGGCCGTGGATAAAATACTAACAAAAGACAAACAAATATTAATTTTTATGTATTAGATTATTGTTTCCCAAATGATAGCCTATGCATAGAGTGTTTAACTGTTATATTACAGATAGGAGATACTGTGTGCAGCTAATATAGTTGATTAGCACGAAGGGAGACGTGTAAGATTCGACCCTGACACTAAATCGAACCCTATTACTTTCACGGGGCTATACATAAACTAATACTTGTAACTAATGTTTGGCCAATACCGTTTCTTGGATCAACACATACAGATTATTTTAAGTTACAAGACTTCGAGAAACAAGAACGTCGCTAGATTGCTTCGATCACTATAATAACGTTTCAGTAGTTGGCGTGATGGTGGTATCTGCCTTTGCATAAACTACGCGATCATTTCTTGTTCGCTTATCCACGCAAATTATAAGCCACACGTGAGAAACAGACACGGATTTTCATTATCTTCGAGCACTGAGCGACTGGTACACGGCCACTCACCATCCGATTAATGATTTGTTGAATAGAGCTAAAGCAGTGTAGAATAACGTGCCAGTTTATGTTATCCAATCTAAGACCGCCTCAAAGTCTATATTCACGTTATAAGTAATACCTTGGTGTATTAATTTTCGCATTCTGTATACGCCAATCACCTGTAACTTTAAATTATGAATTCCTCTTACTTAACTTCAAACAGAATCTACTTTCTCCTTCGAATGTGAATATATTTTGCTGGCATCCATGTATGTCATAAGTGGTGTTCAAATTTTATATAGTTCACATGTGCCAGTTGTTTAAACTGTCATTTGTGATAATATTTTCTCAATAAATTATTTATCAGTGGATTTTCATTCATCACAACATTTTTTTTTTTTTTTTTTTTTTTTCAGTTTTTAATTCGAGTGGTGTGTTAGCCGTGATTGTTTGTGTGTGCTGACGAGTGCTCATTTCTGTATTTACATTTAGCGGCGAGCTTTTGCAGTTGTAGCGGTCACCGGCAGCTACGGTCTTATAAGTTCTTGTGCCTTGTAGTTAATTATTTAATTTAGTACTTTGATGAGGTATTAGAACATGGTAGAAAGTAATTACAACCAGTGATTCTTGCTGTTCTCTCTATAATGACCACAGGGTAACACTCGCTTACTGTATCCATTAAATTTTTGTGGTTTTACTTTGTAGATTTTGTTGGTGTAACAGAGGACCGTTGATTTTTAACAGTTGTAGAAAGTGAATAATATGAATAATTTGTTCTAGTTTTACTGCCTGTATATTAATACTGTTAATAGTAGGACAAATGTTCAAATGTTTGTAATTCTATCGGACCAAACTGCGTGGTCATCAGTCCGTAGCTTACAAACTACTTAAACCTAGGTAAACTAACCTACGGACAAACACACACACCCATGCCCCAGGGAGGACTCGAACCTCCACTGCAAGCAACCGCGCGCTCCGCAGCGAGGTGCTTTAGACCGTAATAGTAGCAGTCAATTTATTAGTAGAGAGTGAAATTTGGTTTATCGTAGTTAGTATATAAGATCTTCCTTGTATAGTGTCAGAAATTAGAAAGCCTTTATGTTTAATTCGTTTTACAGTAACTGTAAAATTTTACTATGAGTGATAAGTGTGGGCTTTGCCGTAGATATGTTAGTAGTGTGTTACAGTATGAGATTTGTACAAAGTCTTTTCATTGATGGAGCGGATGCAGTGGGGAGGCCAGTGGGTATTCTAGGGAGTTACTCTCTTGGAATTGTAATTTTTTTTTTTTTTCAGGAAATGGAACCGTAAGATCTGCGCTTTTCAGGTGCAGTTGTAGAACGAAAAGGAGGAATGAGATGGTTGAGAAGGGAAAGGGGGATCGGGGAATGGGAACTGGCAGTTGGCAAAAAGGCAATTAGTGAAATAAGGTTTTCAGGTAGTTGCCAGAGTTAAGTGGAGAGGAGCGTCCTGTAGCTTTAGGTGTAGGAGACATGCAACAGACCGATGTTAGGAAAAATAAAACGACAGAAAAGGCTAATACCAAGATGCACGTTCTGCTGTTATGGAGCTCGCATGGCAGATGAAGAGGCCGGCAGTTGCAAGAAGTGTTGCGGATTGAGTATCAGGTCACTAGCCTTGTGAAGCCTAGTGCAGAGTTGGATCAGGTGGTGATAGCGTAGAGGAGATAGGAATTTTACAAAATATAATCAGATAGTGATTGCGGTTAGAGCTGAGAATAGTCTTGGTAGGGACTAGGAGTATGACATTAATGGTGATCTGGAAATTATAGCTACTGAAAGTGGTGGCACAATTGCGCATTTAGTAGAAGTTTCAGCGTCAAATTTTAAATGTTTGTTAGGCTTAAGGGACTTAACTGCGGGGTCATCAGTCCCTAAACTTACAAACTACTTAGGAACCACCTTATACTAAAGACGACACAAACATCCATGCTCGAGGGGGGAAACGGGCCCCCGACGGCGGACTGCCGCGTGCACCGCACAACGGCGCTCCAGCACGCGTGGCTAATCCGCCGCGGCATTTCAGCGTCAAGATTGGTCTCATCTTGATGCAGCTATCAGGCGTAATAAAATGAGGCTCAGGGAGGCATTATTGTCAGAAGGCATTTCAGTGGTACCAGCTGACTCATTTAGCAGGTCGGATTCTCTAGGAATGGCCTCCACCTCAAAAGTTATTGTAAGGGAAGACTGGCAAATCTTATACGTGACAGCGTAGTGGGAATCGGACAACGGAAAAATTTCGTGTAGTAGTGGGTGTTAGAGCTGCAAGTTTTTAGACTGAAGTCAGCTGAAATCTGTCGCTGCTTAAGACAGTCCCTCTAATAAAGGAACCTCTTTCAACAAATATCACGCCTTCAAATAATAGAGAAATTTGAATAACTCACGAAAATATACAACTCTTACAGATGAAGTTAGTGAACTGCATGTAGTTGTTAACAATGTTATTGCTGTCGCAGAGCATTCTTAAATCATGTCACAATTCAGAGGTTTCTTTACCAGAGTATACAAGTTAGGTGCTTGTTTTTTGTAGGAGTTCTTTGCAGTGTGCGACCATGTATTTGGAAAACAGTATTACAGTTGAGTCCATCGATGTATCTAAACTCTGCACTAAAAGAGATATGAGTGTTGTGCAGGAGTTATACAGGTCAGCGAAATTAAATTACTAATTGTTGTTACTTGTAGGACTCTTTATTCTGATTTTAAAACATTTCTACTCAAGCTAGCGAGAGTTATATGTTCACGTTAGACGAAGTATAAAAAATAGTTGTATGTTATGATTTCAACATTAATTGCGTAATTGATTGTGCAAGCAAAATGATGTTTTTAGATCTCCTTAATTATTACCGTCTGCTGCAAAAAGTGATCTTCCTAGCGAGAGCGCAGGGGAACAGCAGCACAAAAATAGATATAACTTTTGTTCATTCTATATTATTGGAGGGGTATTTTGTTAACAGAATAGTGAATGGTCTTTCAGACCGCAATGCACCAATTTTAGGTTTAAAAGAGTTTTGTGCTCAGGAATCAGTTAAATATAATCGTAAACTAGTTTTGAATGCTACTCCAGTTGCAATAGAGGCCATTGAAAACATAATTAACGAACAAGATTGGTACTGTGTTTATAATGCTGATAATCTAAAAGATAAATATTATTCTTTCCTCGGCACATTTATGGCAGAACTTTTACTTAAATGACGTTCATATGTAGAGCAGTATCAGGAATCAGTGAAACACGTCACATCAAGAAACTTAAACAAAAATGTTCAAATGTTTGTAAATCTATCGGACTAAACTGCGTGGTCATCAGTCCGTAGCTTACAAACTACTTATACCTAGTTAAACTAACCTAAGGACACACACACACACACACACACAAACCCATGCCCCAGGGAGGACTCGAACCTCCGCAGCGAGACGCTTTAGACGTCTCGGCTACTCCTCCGCGGCAAGAAACTTTCATTTTGTTTCTTAGATCCACAGTAAAATCTCCGTCATGATGTCAACTATGTATCTCAGCCATAGTGAAATGCAAGTACTGAGTAATTAATCAAAAGCGCAAACATAAATCTCGTCCACTTGAATAAGTTAGATAATATAGGTTGCTTTTTATGTTTCAGATCACTTTTTCAGTGCTATTGCATACCATGATTCCACTACCATTGCTTCCGTGTATTTAATCAGTGTGATCTCTCTGTGCTTTAAAGGCATTTTCAAATGTTTTTCAAATGTTTGTATAGTCTATGGGACTTAACTACGGGGTCATCAGTCCCTAAACTTACAAACTACTTATGAACTACTTACGAACTAGGACGGCACAAATATCCATGCCCGAGGGGGGATTCGAACCCCCGACCGTAGTGGCCGTGCAGACCGTGACTGGAGCGCCTTAGTCCCCTCGGCCACCGCGGCCGGCGGTTTAAAGGCATCTTACGTTTTCTCACATGCTAAACATTTACGTACCCAGTCACTAGAGTATTCCACATATAGCACCATTTTTCATTATTGTTATTCGTTACTTAGAAAAATGGTTTACAAATTCTTAAAAATCACTTAAAGGTTTGGATTAATTATTAATTTTGCCAAAACCTTTTTCATTGCATTTTTCAGTATCCTCAACAATCATGACGTATAGTATATAGAGTACAAATCTTGTTTTATGCTATTTGTAATAAATTTTAGGATTTGCTGATATGCCGTTCCTAGAATATTTTGGAAAAAAATACTCAGCACACAGTGGTAATGTTACTCTATTAAACAAACAGTTTCGGGCAGAAACAGACAAGCCTCTAATATCTGCATACCAAACAAAATTTACACATAACTTTTGGCTGTATTGCTTTTAAGGGGGTCTTCTAATCTCGCTGAGTTATCAAACCACCAACAACAGATACGAATCAATACAGTTAGGCAGTTTCATTTGGTTAATAATGACGGTATAACATCCTTACAGCTTTACATAGAAAAACTGGCCAAAAATCAGTCACCCTCAGAAAATAAACCACCGTAATACTATTTAAGCCGCACTATATCCCTCAAAAGTTTCCATTCGGCGAGGAACAGAAGAGACATGTTACATCAAGGACATCATATCAATCTGAAGCCACTTACTGAAATACGGTGGCGTAGCCGAGCGGTGTAGGGCGCCTCGCTGCGGAGCGCACGGTTGCTCGCCGTCGGAAGTGCAAAGCGAAGTGGAGGCTTGAAATACGCGAAACGCGCAGCTAGCGCACTAACTGAGACTCGGGCGAGAACGCCATGCTGCCCTTAATTGCGATGTGATTGATATGCGTAATCAGACTTTCATACTTATCAAGAGGTCCGAAACGAATAATGTTTGCTGCCACAAATTATCATATGCAGATAATAATTTCCCTGTTGCGTGTTTTATGTATCTACGTACACAATACGAACCAGTACCGATTGCTGTACACCAAACAGGTTGTCTTATTCATCCTGAACACCCAAAATAACTTGTATATGATGCGTTAAATGACACAATGTTTCAAATGTTTGTAAAGCTTATGAGACTTAATTGCGGGGTCATCAGTCCCTAAACTTAGAAATTGCTTATGAACAAACTTATGCTAAAGACAACACAAACATCCGTGCCGGCCGCAGTGGCCAAGCTGTCTGCGGCGCGCCAGTCACAGTCTGCACTGCCGCTACGGTCGGGGGTTCAAATACCCCCTCGGGCATGGATGCTTGTGTCGTCTTTAGTATAAGGTAGTTCATAAGTAGTTTGTAAGTTTAGGGACTGATGACCCCGCAGTTAAGTCCCTTAAGCTAACAAACATTTATTTTAACAAACATCCGTGCCCGAAGGAGGGTTCGAACCTCCGACGCAGGAGGCCGCGCGATCCGCAACGTGGCGCTCCAGACCGCTCGGCTACTTCCGCGGGGCGGTGTTTCAAACAAATGTTTCTTGACATCATTGGGTAATCCTTGTTCAGGGTACACGTTTTATGTGCGTCCAAAGACTTAAGCGACATAGAAGATAATTGATTTTTATGTGAATCCATGTATTTAGTATTTTTGAATACACTTTTCCTATCCAAGAGCTATACAACAATGTATCGCACAGTACCATTTGTGTCAATAAAACGTAGATGTGCAAACTAAAAAGAGTACACAGGTTGTGAAGAAGTCGTGCTGTTTTCTGCCTTGATTGCACACATTACGTACCGAGTGTAGTGCCGTATTAATCGGAAAACCGAAGTAGTAATCTCCACACGGCGGCAATACCGGCGTGTTTACAACAGAGAAACAGGCATGGGGAAGCAGTACTGGCGTACATTCCAGCATTCGTGTAGGTGGAGGGCTTTTACACGCCACCCGTAGCGCTCTCGTTCCTCCGGGGCCTGGCTGTACCTCGTCACGTGTCCAACTTTGTTCCCAGTACCGCCGCGTACCATTTCGCCTTGTTTATCATTTCCGACCCATGTAAACACATGTTCGTGCAGCAACGCATTAGTGATGCTTGTACAACCATTAGAGGAAACAGTAGCACGAAGAAGGGCATCCTTCATCCGTAGGGTGACCCAATGTATGAATGCCAATGTTCATCACTTTGTGCAAGAGATGCGAACGCTGTGTTTTGTATGTAGTGGTAGTATCACAGTGGAAGTTTTCACAAAGGGCCACGTTACGTGAGCATTGTCATAAGTAGTGTTGTACGCTACTGTACATAACACGATCCAGTTACTATACTGTGCTGTACTGCTGCAGTCAGTGTTCATATGTAATTTCTAACATTCAAATGTGCCTAGAAGAGGTTACATGATGTACATAAAGATATTAACGGAAGTGATATTTTAATTATAGATATTATGAACTTTTTATCATTTTCATAGCTACTAGTATCGGAGATAAAATAGTACAGCGTGACACGTTTGTGAATAGCTCTAGGACATCGTAAGTGAATTCACGAATAAAATGTGTTGGTTCCATTTAAAAACAAATTAACCCCCATCCCGTATCTCTTCCGTCTCTGGGGATACATAAAATTTGTACCCCTAGCAAGAACTACTAAATGATATTAAGAAACAATTGCCTAAAAAATTTGTCATTTAATGCATTGGATAAACATAACAGCAGAAATATCTATGTTGTCCGTATTTTAGCAGCAGATTGTATAGATTAAAGTAAGAAAAAAAGGTCTAGTAAATGTTGGTTCTGAAGTATATACCTCCAGAGATGTCATTACTTTCACATCTATGGTGTTATGAAACACATCTTGTGATCATAGCATTTTAGAACCCAAATTTAGTATACAATTTTTCTCTTTTTTCGTTCATTCTCGATTCCCCGAAAATATGAAAAGAGAGGGTTTGTAGTAAAACAGATTTTTGAACAGTACTGGAGATGAAGAAGTAGTAATAACTTTTAAGATATGCATTTTAGAACCTACTAGCTTAAACGCGCGGCTCCGCTCCCGTGTTGGTTGAGTATGATAGATAAGCTATCTTTCAGTTGTGTACTATGAGACTGGTTTTAACAGATGAAGTACAAAACCTTCTTTAGAAACAAACCTTTTTAATCACTTGATGTAATGCGCGAAACGTCAAATCCATTTTTTTTAAAAAGAAACGTATTAAAATAATTTTTTTTAGTGCTTTGTTTCCTTATTCGTATGCTGAAGACGTTGTAGCCACAGATATGTCTGTGGTTGTAGAACGCATAGACCAAAGATATGGTCTGTGGCATCACGTTCACAGACATATGTATGTCTGTGATCACGTTTCGTTGTATGTGACTTCCTTGCTATAGAGTCGCAAACGTCATCGCTGGCCTTCAGTCCAATTTTTTTTATAATTTGACAACTTTCAACCACCATATCTTCCACCCCCTTATAGCTATCGGCATGGAACTGCTATGGTGTACAACGGGAGACTTCGGACAACAATTACACACAGACCATTCGTTTGCGTTCTGTAGTTTTCGCTGCAGAGCGAAATATTAACACACACATACACCCACGTAGAATTTTATATACACGGATAACTTTCCATCGCAATATACTCCACCCTTTTATCATTATTAGCCGTTAAGCAACAATGCAACCAATAAAACCATTTTCAAAGAGTAAATATAATTTTCAAAGAGTAATTATTGTTCCGTATTTCGCTTTATATTCTTCAAATTACTAAATATCTATCAGGTCGCTATAAAACCGTGCCTAAAACCTTCCTCAGGTATAAATTAGTAACTGTACAAATATTTAAGTCTCTGCGTCTTGTCGTTCGGACGTGATAAGCGTACATCGAACAGACATTCACATTATCATATATAGATAAATAACTATCCGATCGCCATAAAACCGTGCCTAAGGCGTTCCCCGGGTACACATTAGTAAATGTAAAAATTCTTAGCTCTGTATGTCTTGTGGTTCAGACGTGATACACGTACACCGAACAGACATTCACATTTATAGATATAGATGATTACCAGATATTTTTGTTGAGGAAACACTGACGTATAAAATGCATTTATAATAATACTTTAAAAAATTTTAATAATGATTTTGCAGCCAAGATCGCATTTTTCATTTATTGTGTTACTTGTTTCGGCGTGCTCGACGCCATCTTCAGACCTGTCGTATTTTACATAACTTCACACATTTTTTACATACTACATTTTGTGAAATTATGTAAAATACGACAGGTCTGAAGATGGCGTCGAGCACGCCGAAACCGGTAACACAATAAATGAAAAATGTGATCTTGGCTGCAAAATCATTATTAAACAATTATAGATCGTCCCATCGAACAATGAGTTCCTTATAAGGTAAAGCAGTCAACAATCTGAAGATTGGTTTGAACACCACAGTGCTTTACTAGGCATGGTCCTGTTTGTAGGTGGTATGCCGTTGCCTTTTTCACATCAACAGCACTGCCAGATGTGAAAGAAGTGAAAAGTGACAGATAAAAATCCCAGGACCTGGCGGGGATCGAAGCCGCGACCTTTGCATTTGTAGTCTGGCACTCCACCACTGTGCAACCGAGGCGTACATTACTGAAAAATTGATTGTACATTGTATTGCCCTGTAGTAATGAAAACAATGGTAGTCTACAGTTGTATATCAGATCAGTGCAAAATTAAATTTGACAGTTCCAAACAAGTGTTTTTTATCTGTCTAAGGCATTGCGGACCAAAGCAATGTGCATTAACTGAACGCGTGGCGTAGGGTGGGCAGCGGCGTTGGCAGGGCGTAATACAGGTGGCCAGCGAGCGCGCTGCGGTCACGCTTTACGACGTCCTGACTGTATCGACTGCTGGGCGGCGGGCGGGGATATTAAACCCGTCAGGCATTTAAACTGTGTGAAGCAAGCCACCACTGGGAGGAGCCAGCTTAGCACTGCGTCCGGATTTGCGCCCGCAGGTTCATTGTTACCAAGGCCCGCTACTAGTATTAGAATGTGGTAGCAGCGACCTTAAACAGCCCCATATGTTATAAACAGGATTAAAACCTTAACGGTTATGCACTTTCTTTTGTATCCATTACGGAAGACGAGCTGCTTGCCCTCGGATTTAAAGAACTGATAAACAAAATAACAGAAAGCTAGAGCCCGGTAACGCGCACCACATTCTTTCTGGAAACTTAGCGTTCACACGGTAGTGCCCCATCAAGTCGAGCGCGCACAACCGTATCATCCTTTTCTCGGAGCCGTTCACGGCTTTTCCAGCTCCCTGTATCTTCGTTGTCGATACAGTTAGAAGCCTTAATTTTCAGTGACCACAATTACCTACTATAACTAGCTGCATTTCCAAATTATACCATTCTAAATCTTATAGTTTACAAAATATTGTCGGTCAAAACTGCCTACCTCTGTCCCTCACTCACCGTTTATCAAAATACTTGTATCAGACATACAACATCAAATTTCGCATTGCCGGCCGCGGTGGCCGAGGGGACTGAGGCGCTCCAGTCACGGTCTGCACGGCCAGTACGGTCGGGGGTTCGAATCCCCCCTCGGGCATGGATATTTGTGCCGTCCTTAGTCTTAGCTAGTTAATAAGTAGTTTGTACGCTTAGGGACTGATGACCCCGTAGTTAAGTCCCTTAAAAAAATCGCATTTAGATAGTGTTTATCTTGTAATGGAAGGAAATATTTAGACATTCGTAATTAGCAATCCCGTTTCCAAACGCATTTTCGCCTGAAGAAAGAGTTTCCGCAACTTGGACATTAAATTATCGCGTTGGTAATAGTGTCCGAGTAACACACAGACCCGTCGACGGAGAGATCACAGGTTAGATCCCAGATAGGGTAAATATATTTCAGATGCATTTTAACCAAGCCGCCAATATTCTACGATGTGAGCAGACGTCGGAAATACCATCTGAAACTGTAAGTGCAATGATGGATTCTTCCGAGAGCACATACGGTCAACGGTACATAGCAGTTTCGAGAGTTAAAATGGGGCGAATTACATCCAACGAGTGTCGATTTCGTGATTAAAATGATGTCCCGCGTACAGCCGGAAGTCATTGCTTACTTTGCACGATATTTCGGCCAATAACCCCTTGCCTATCTTTAGGTACTGCGTACCGAAGACTAGCGATAGCAGCGTCTGACCCACAGACATACATTCACTAGACTGGCAGTGTCGCTGGTATTAGTGAAGCTTGCCGCCACCATATTACGGTTAAAAAACTCAAGAAGATTTTGTGTGGTACAGAAAATTACATAGCATACGTAACAGAAATTTAGAGGCAGGTTTGTTGAAGAAGCTACTACTCCCTGAAGAAAGTTTTATTTTGCGCAACAGAAAACAATTGGTGGATTTATTGCATAACCAAATGTTTCCGGATGGTTGCTATCTCCTGTCATTGGACATAAAAAAATTATATACCAATGTACCTCTGGAACAAACCATCGACATCATCCAGCAAAACCTCTCCATGAAAGAAAACCTTCTTCCAGACGAAATTGCTGAAATTGTGTCACTATTACGACTACTTACCACATACAACTACTTTTCTTTTAACAACTCCTTTTATATAAAAAAAAAAAAAAAAACGACGGTTTAGCCAGGAGTACTTGTCTGTCAGGTTTCCTTGCCGATATATTTGTCAATCACATTGAATCTCAATACTTCCAACAAAAATCTCCAATAAGCAGAAAAATATTCTACAAGAGATATGTAGATGACATCCTGATTATTTTCAATGGCACCCTAGCTGATGTAACAGTTCTAGTTTATGAATTCAACAACTTACACCCGAAACTAACCTTTACACATGAAATAATGAACTCCTCCAGTGTCTAAAATTTTTTGGACCTACAGTTACAGTTAGCTGAAAACAAAGTTGTATTTCAAATCTATAGGAAACCGACCACAAGTGGCTCAGTCATACATGCATCTTCATACCATCAATGGCAATACAAAATGAGCTTTTTTAAATCAATGATTAACAGAATTTTTGAGATTCCTCTTTCTGAAACTTCCGTCAATAAAGAAATAAATAATCTGGAATACATCGCCGAAATGAATGGTTACAACCCGTCCTTGGTTCGCAAAATTTACAATAAAAAACGTTCTAAAGATGTACCACAGCTTCACTCCGTAACACCTGACGATGAAGTTAAACGTATCCCCATTCCTTTCATGGGATATTTTTCTTATGACCTGGCTAAACTCTTTCGTGGCACAAATGTACAAGTCGTATTTAGTAGCCCTTTGAGCATACAGCAAATTCTCCCACACAACGAACAAGCCAATAATGACAGATACCTTTCCTCAGGAGTCTACAATGTCCCGAATGCCCAGCTCAATATATAGGACAGACAGGCCGGACCTTTAAAGTACGTTTTACTGAGCACCTTCTTACAAAAAAAAGGCCAACTCTAAAAACATTCCCCTTTTGCGGAACACACTAAAGCATCTGATCATCAACAACCTACCATTGACAACATGCAAATCTTACACATAGCGCAGAAGGGGCGTAAGCTAAATTTACTGGAAGAGTTTGAGATAGCGAAGCGCGCTTACTGTGGACACCCACACCTCCTAAACGATCAGTTGGCATGCAAAGATCAAACATTCCTAAATATTATGATGTCTCTGTTCAAACAAAATTCCTCTCATTTACAAATACAATTTGTCCTGCTTAATAACCTCCCTTTCGTTAAATTTGTATTCAGATAGCTAGATTTCACCCGTCCCGTCTAATACGTCGGCTTCCTATGTCACTCCCTACCCACATTCCCTTAGTTAGTCTGTAAAAGTCGGCGGAGCAGCACACCACGCCCGCCCACCGCCCGTGAGCGCAATTGTAAACATGGGCTTATCTTGTATCACCAGAGACCACCGCTTCTATTAAGGTAATCTTAAAAATCGGTTTTATGTTTCTCACACCTTTACCGAGTATGTTCCAACTGTAATTCGTTGTTACCCGAACTTTTGTAGGGCGACAAGGAAATCCAAAAAAACATCCCAGAAAAATAGAAACACCGCAATAACAACTTACGGGATCACACCACGGAGAGCGCGTTGTAAGCTTTGTTTACCATTTATACTGTCTTCTTAACACAAAATAAGCCCATGTACCATTATAACTGTTTGTAATTCCGCCTTGTAATTTTGTGTAAATTCTGTCACGCAGATAATCTGAAGATGCCCTGCTAAAGGGCGAAACGCGTCATTAACTAATAAAAAAATTGCAATCAAGACGGTTTGAAGGAATATTTATTCTAACTGATTGCTGCTGTACACCATGGATTGGAAATCATTTTAACTCTAAGAATTGAACAGTGGGCGTCTTTCAGTTACTCAAGTAACAGGATACGGGACGACAACGATTCGTGAAATATTCGTGAACTACTGGATGACGTAGTTTTAAACGAGCATTGTGGGGAAATGGTAGCGCTAACTGATTACGAACATATGACTTCCATGTCCGGCAGCAGATAAGAATCTTGTGAGTTCGAGAGTTGACGCTGTCGGTACCTCTGCAGGTTGGCGCTACATTACAACTTGTTGGACGAAGTTGAAAATTCTCTACGGCAAAGGGTACTTATTGTTACTAGTACCAAATTTTCTTGTGTGATGTGGAAGTGGACCAATCCGAGCTTCAATTCGAGGTACAATTGCAAACACCACATTCCATAAAAATCTACGTCTATATTAAGCGCAACTGAGAGACGCGAAAATGTGTTGGCGGTCGCGTATTACGAAGTGTGCCAGTAATGCATAAACAGGTGAAATAGCATAAATAGATGGAACACTGGTGAAGCCACTGGTCTGCATTCTGACGTAACCGCCGCGCGGGAGTAGCCGACCGGTCAGGAGTGCCACGTTGCGGATCGCGTGGCCTCCCGCGTCGGAGGTTCGAATCCTCCCTCGGGCATGGATGTGTGTGTTGTCCTTAAATCAGTTTAACTTAGTTTAAGTACTGTGTAAGTCTAGGGACTGATGGCCGAAGTAGTTTGGTTCCACAGAATTACAAACACCTGAATTAACTTAGCTTGTGCAGTAAATAATGTCTCCTAAAGCAGTTCAACCCCCCCCCACATAAAAAAAAAAAACAGCAGTTGACTGGTGTTCCCCGTGAAACGTTGTTGTGATGCCTCGTGTAAGGAGGTGAGATGCGTACCATCACGCCTCCGACTTTGATAAAGGTCGGATTGTAGCCTATCGCGATTGCGGTTTATCGTATCGCGACATTGTTGCTCGCGTTGGTCGCGATCCAATGACTGTAAGCAGAATATGGAATCGGTGGGTTCAGGAGGGTAATACGGGACGCCGTGCTGGATCCCACCGGCCTCGTATAACTAGCAGTCGAGATGACAGGCATCTTATTCGCGAGGCTGTAACGGATCGTTTAGCCACGTCTCGATCCTCGAGTAAACAGATGGGGGCGTATGCAAGACAACAACCATCTGCACGAACAGTTCGACGATGTTTGCAGCAGCATGGACTATGAGCTCGGAGACCATGGCTGCGGTTACCCTTGACGCGGCATTGCAGGCGGGAGCATCTGTGATGGTGTACGCAACGACGAATCTGGGTGCACGAATGGCAAAACGTCATTTTTTCGGATGAATCCAGGTTCTGTTTACAGCATCATGATGGTCACATCCGTGTTTGGCGACATCGCGGTGAATGCACATTGGAAGCGTGTATTCGTCATCGCCATACTGGCGTGTCACCCGACGTCATGATATGGTGTGCCATTGGTTATACGTCTCGGTCACCTCTTGTTCGCATCGACGGCACTTTGAACAGTGGCCGTTACATTTCAGATGTGTTACGACCCGTGGCTCTACCCTTCATTCGATCCCTGCGAAACCCTACATTTCAGTAGGATAATGCACGACCGCAAGTTGCAGGTCCTATACGGGCCTTTCTGAATACAGAAAATGTTCGAATGCTGCCCTGGCCAGCACATTCTCCAGATCTCTCAATTGAAATCGTCTGGCCAATGGTGGCCAAGCAACTGGTTCGTCACAATATGACAGTCACTACTCTTGATGAACTGTGGTATCATGTTGAAGCTGCATGGGCTTCTGTACCTGTACACGCTATCCAATCTCTGTTTGGCTCAATG
This sequence comes from Locusta migratoria, assembly GCA_026315105.1. Lineage (NCBI taxonomy): Eukaryota > Metazoa > Arthropoda > Insecta > Orthoptera > Acrididae > Locusta > Locusta migratoria. The sequence continues at coordinate 191,231,733 of CM048755.1, forward strand.
CCCAGGCGTATCAAGGCCGTTATTACGGCCAGAGGTGGTACTGATTTCTCAGGATCTATGCACACAAATTGCGTGAAATGTAATCACAAAATGTTCAAATTCTCAATTGTTTGTATAGCTTATGGGACTTAACTACGGGGTCATCAGTCCCTAAACTTACAAACTACTTATGAACTACTTACGAACTAGGACGGCACAAATATGCATGCCCGAGGGGGGATTCTAACCCCCGACCGTAGTGGCCGTGCAGACCGTGACTGGAGCGCCTGCATGGCCGGCATGTAATCATATGTCAGTTATAGTATAATATATTTGTCCAATGAATACCCGTTTATCATCTGCATTCCTTCTTGGTGTAGAAATTTTAATGACCAGTAGTGTATGTTTCATACCGGGAATCGAATACACGATCACTGCCCTTTCGTGGGCAAGCGCTCAACCAACTCAGATACCCGAGCACGACTCACTACCCCTCCTCACCGTATTACGTCTGCCAGTACCTCGGCTCCTACACCACAATTTTCATAGAGTTTCGGTCCGGCAAATATAGCAGACTTAGAGTCTGCGGAGAGCTTACACAAAGCAGGACGATATCGGTCATTACAAATGATATCTCTTCACAGTCTCTATAGCAGCTAGAACTAAGGCTTGCATACGTTTAGCACTCGGTTATCTGACTACGTCAACTTGCGTCAGATTGTTCCAGTATTTGTTGCAACAGGCCGGCCACATGTCAGTGCCCTAGCTTGGCATAAGCAGTTGCGTGAATGTGGTGAACCAGCATTAGAGTCCAGAGGAAAGTAGAAGTGGTGGGTGGTCCATGGGTCAACCGCCAAAAGGAACAATTCGGAGTGCCAGATGCTCTGAGATTTCGACAGCAATGGGTCAGCTAAACCTATCAACCCTGCAGTCTTGGATCAGTATGCATCTCGACTTCCAACAACATAGCGACTGACAACACTCCCAAATCAGTACGCAGAAATGTCACACACACGAGTCTGCAGTGACACCTCGTCAGAGCATGTGAATAGTTTCTAGCAGCCGGCCGCGGTGGCCGAGGTGACTGAGGCGCTCCAGTCACGGTCAGCACGGCTACTACGGTCGGGGGTTCGAATCCCCCCTCGGGCATGGATATTTGTGCCGTCCTAGTTCGTAAGTAGTTCATAAGTAGTTTGTAAGTTTAGGGACTGATGACCCCGTAGTTAAGTCCCATAAGCTTAACAAACATTTGAACATTTAGTTCCTAGCAGGGTGGCCACGTACACGGTCGCCACAATGACGGCTGACATCACAGTCGACTAGAGGGCGACTGGTTCCTTTTGATGTCGCTGCTGATAGAAACAGATTTCGAAACATATCGAGTGCAGCGATGGCCGTCTCCCAGGACAAGGCTTTTTTTGTATAAACAGGAGTAAAAATTGGTAACTACTAATGTTGCTTTATTGTGCTAACGGTGCGTCACAGTTGCCCAGGCCATAGTTCGATCAAAAATTTCATAACATAATTTTTTATTTGGTGGAGGTGTATTACCGTCTTTAGCAACTAAATGAAAGGCGTTTTGTGTGGCACACACAAAACGCCTTTCATTTAGTTGCTAAAGACGGTAATACACCTCCACCAATTTCATATGCAACTAAGGACGACGGAAATCGAAAAAATGATGAGAAATTTTTATGTTTCGTGCACTGTAATAATACAGAAAACACTGAATTTTAATTTTTCCAAAGCTGAATTCATAATGTGGGGATGAAAGGGTTAACCTACTTTCTGCCAGACTCGACGTTACCCCCCATACTATCATCAGCCCTGGTCTTCTTTGATACAACAGTACACTGTACAGTTTCTGGCATCAGTTGGTAAAATGTTTCAAAAGTAGCTAGTCATAGCACAGACTTTTAAGATGTGTTCAACGAGAGGGATGTGTTTTGATATACCGGCAGCCACTGAAATTCCACGACTTTTCCTGCTAATTGTCGAAAAACTGGACAAATTTGCTTATGTGCAGAATAAATTTCTCCTGGTAATCGATTTATCCTCGACGTTATAGGCGTTCTGTAATATTGGTTGGCCTTGATAAGCAAATATTTGTTGCTTGTTGCTACGCGGTTTTAATTATTTCAGTCATTATTCGGGTAAGATAAATATGGAAGTCTAAAATATTTATCAGATATTTTTTAAATGCTGTCCTCTTATCGGCCATTTATATTGTAATGTTGAATACTGAGATGCTACTGTATGCATACGTACAATGAAACGTCGAAGCAGATAACTTATTTCCTCATTCGTCAGAATAGTTGCGTCTATCAGGAAACAAAGATTGAGAATTAATCTGCGAATGCATCTATTATTCTTATCGTTGGAACACACAAGATTTTTGATTGCACTTGACTTGAAATTAAAATCTTCTCTACGACTATGTTTCCTCTTGTAGTGTCAACAATATCAAATTTTAGAAATTAAGTTTGTTCTGGGGACATCCATTGATGAATGTTGGTACTGTCATTTAAAAAACTACTATGTTAACGCTTCCTATTGCTTCTAACAAGAAAACTGCTGATTTTGAATCTGATTTCGTAAAATCTTAATTTGTACTCCACTTGCATTCTGCAGTATCACTATTTACTGCTTCTGGATTAATTTTGACAATGCTTGCTGAATATCGCTAATAACATGAAACAGCAGGCATAGACATGAAAACGTTCTCCCGACATGTCAGCGTTGTCGCTAGCTCTAACCTCACACTACAGTGATAAAATTATAGACGTAGAATAACACTGAAAAGAGATATGACTTGTTGGTATGTCAATTCACTAAGGAAAGAGTAGCTCATCCGCATATGTGATCAAGGATCATTTCCGAGCCTACCATTAACTTTTCTAATCAGTACACAAATGAGAAAGAAATTCCTATCATTTCGGCAGGAAAGTAAGCGTGTTATCATTCCTAGCGATTTGGAGCCTGCCGGCCGCGGTGGCCGAGGTGACTGAGGCGCTCCAGTCACGGTCAGCACGACCACTACGGTCGGGGGTTCGAATCCCCCCTCGGGCATGGATATTTGTGCCGTCCTAGTTCGTAAATAGTTTGTAAGTTTAGGGACTGATGACCCCGTAGTTAAGTCCCATAAGCTTGACAAACATTTGTACATTTTGATTTGGAGCCAGCTGCGAGGTTATTTACAACAAGTGATGGAATGCAAGTGTACACAGAAGGAATGATGGATACTCTTGTGCTCTTTCCTCGACCGACGTTTTGCTTCCCTCGGACCGTAAGTTTTTTTCGGACTTACTGCTGCGCTGTTAAAGTTACTCGGTCAGACTGGGTCTGCGCTGCTGGCCGTGGGCCGCGTTATGGATGTTGATAAAACAAGCGCGATGTTTGTTTCTTTCGTTCCTTTCTACATTTGTTACAAAATTTCCCCGCTCTGATAGCTGAAAGAAGCTGCCAGAGATACATGACACCTCCTCAACCAAAATCAGTTATGACACATGTTATAAAAATTAATATGAAAATTTATAACCATATTGCTGTCCGCTGGTAATATTAGCAGTGACAGCGAACCAAACGTCATCCTTGCACTGTTTTAGCAATGGCTCCGTAAAACGAAAAAGGTGCCACCATATATATGGCACTATGGGGTATGAAATGGTGAAAGAGATCGTGGAGACGTACAGTGTTTGAATACGAATTGTAACAAAAAGAGGATTTGAGACAAAGGTGATTAGGCCAGACTCTTACCTGTTACACTCCTGTACTGACAAGGCAGAGATCGAGACAATAAAGAAATCACTAAAGACTAAGGAATCACATGGCTGCAATGGAGTATGTACACAGGTATTATTCCTCTACTGTTAGCCTAGTACTTAGCCAAAATTGTAATTTTTCCTATTGGAATGGGCAGTTTCCTGGCAGATTGAAGTACTCCGTAGTGAAACCACTTTATAAGAAAGGAGAAAGGGAAACTGTAGAAAACTTTAAATCTATTTATATGCTATCAGTTTTTGATATATTTATTGAAAAGGCTCTATAATCAAGGTTAATTAATCATTTCAGTTACCACAAATTGCTGTCAAAAGAACAGTTTCGTTTGAGAAGCGGTTTAACAACCGAAAATGCTATATTTTCTTTTCTTTGTGTGATATTGAACGGATTAAATAAAATTCTGAGAACGCCTGGCGTATTCTTTGATTAACAAAGGCATTTGCTTGTGTTGATTACATAATATTGTTGAAGTATTTGGAACATTATGTACAAAGTGAGTAGCTAACAATTAGTCCACCTCCTATTTTTACAGAAAGTAGAAGGTAATTCTGCCTACTGTTAAAAATAGCAGTGATATGCAGTCAAAATGGGCCGCAGTTCAGTGCGTTCTGATAGTAAACTGTGGCGGAAAACCCATGTTCAGGATCTTTTGCGAAAATTAGATGTTGTGTTTTTACCACTACAACAGTATCTAAAATAAGTGATAGCTCAACACGAAAAGTAGCCTCCTTTTCTTATTTTCCTTCGTCCATAAAAATCGAGGTGCGTATGGTTGTTGTGTTGTCATGGACGTCTCTCAGAAGCTTTTAGAATTTATGTGATGTTCCATCCTCCTTCCATCCTCGTGCTGCGCGCTGTTGTCGAAAATCCCAGAGCATCATACTTTTTAACTTCGTTACCTCAGTGAGGCAGACAAAGGAAACTGGGAGTCACTAAAGACGTTAGCTGCTGTAATGCGTTTTCCTTCAAAGGAACGGTAGACGGAACCGTTCACGGCCGTTGTTTGCTACTTAGGTAGACGTAATACGTCGTAACCAACATCATCATAATGAAACTCACACTGTATATATGTTTGTATGGTATATCAATTCAACTGAACATCTTGAAACATTTTCCCTTTTAAACGAAGCTGAGAAATACGTATCGAGTGGCTGATTTGTACCATAATTGTTAGTAAACACTAGAGGAAGAGGTTATTAAGTAGAATATGTCGGGTATTAATATTATTAGTAGTAGTAACAGGAGAAGTAGATGATGATGAACAAGGTAAAGGCCACGATTTGTCAGCTAGGACCATTACTACAACCTCTCTTATACTAACAATGACAACATTTGTCGCCCATTATTTTATCGGATATGTTCGCTCGGACATCAATGTAAACGCAAAAATGTCGCACAGTATAACATACCGTAACTACTTACATATAAGGAAGCATGTAGAATGTACAGTTTTGTTGCATTTTTATGTTTTTATTTATGCTCTATAGTTGTCAACTCAGCACGTTCTCATTTTGCCATGCAGCTGCGAATAGCCTGATCATCTGTAAGTAATTTTTTTACCGCCGGCCGCGGTGGCCGAGGGGACTGCGGCGCGTCAGTCACGGTCTGCACGGCCACTACGGTCGGAGGTTCGAATCCCTCCTCGGGCATGGATATTTGTGCCGTCCTTAGAGTTAGCTAGTTCATAAGTAGTTTGTAAGTTTAGGGTCTGATTACCCCATAGTTAAGTCCCATAAGCTATACAAACATTTGAACATTTGAATTTTTTACCATTTGCGACACATACCGTAGACAGGGATGGGCATGTTAGTTCTCCACGGGCACTGCGGGCATGACTCTCGACATACGGGCATGATGCACGCGCACCTCACATTCTCTTCCTCACAAACACGACCAAATACTACCAATAATACAAGCTCGATAGCTGTCATTTTAATTCGTACTCACGTTAAATTGCATTGGAAATATTACGCCGGCCGCGGTGGCCGAGGAGACTAAGGCGCTCCAGTCACGGTCTGCACGACCACTACGGTCGGGGGTTCGAATCCCCCCTCGGGCATGGATATTTGTGCCGTCCTAGTTCGTAAGTAGTTCATAGGTAGTTTGTAAGTTTAGGGACTGATGACCCTGTAGTTAAGTCCCATAGACTGTACAAACATTTGAAAATTTTTTTTGGAAATATTACAGTACGTCATTACTTATCGTATGTGTATAGCATGGAGCGCCATGTTGCGGATAGCGGGGCCTCCCGCATCGGAAGTTCGAATCCTCCCTCGGGCATGGATGTTTGTGTTGTCTTTAGTATAAGTTAGTTAATAAGTAGTTTGTAAGTTTAGGGACTGAAGACCCCACAGTTAAGTCCCATAAGCGTCACAAATATTTGAACATTTTTTGTGCATAGCATTTGAGAAAGAGTAGCTTTCAATACCAATATACTGTCGTTCGGAAGTACTATTAAATGAGATTGCGGTGACAGCGTATACAATTATATTAAATTAAGTGAGAATGCATTCGTTTAAGCACCATATCGGGATATAAGGTTTTACATGTCAATAATTTGGTTGTAAAACGGTGTGCGTTGTTATCATGTTGTTGTTAGTGAGTGAAATTTTGTTTGTTATATTTTCCTCTGTGCAATCGGTTCATACATAATATTCGATTTCCTCCGAGAGCGAATGTAGCGTTCCCGTTTCTTTCGAATAAGTAAAGACAAGTACACATATTCAGATAACGCCAGCAGACAATAAAAGGACAGTTGGTTCCCTGCAGTACGATACAGGCACAACTTAGCAACAAAGAAACAAATTAAGAGCCTCTATGAGTATTCCAAGGCAGGAAAGTAATACAATTCATGGTCTGATAGGAGGTACAAATGGTATAAAACGTACTACATTCTGTCGTTTAGTTCAGTGTAGATGTGGAGTTCGGGGCACTGCAAGGATCCTCGTCTAACGTTGTCTGTTACTTCAAAATCATTCTTGAACGAATAGAAGTACTTTCGCCTTGGTCTATATAGACTCATCCTATCCTCTATTGTCGAACACTTTAGTCTCTTGGCTAACCTTGCTTCCTTCATGACTGTAACGTGACCCCACCATCTAAGCCTGTTCGCTCTAAATGCTTCATCTACGGGTTCATTCCTATTTTTCTTTTATTTCTTCATTATGAACAAAATCCTGCCATTTTTCCTATCTATTAGTACCTCAATCATCCTTGCTACTTTCATACGTGTAACCACAAATTTATTAGAGAAGTAGCGAGTATCCTTCCAGCTCTGACTCCCATACTGCACAGTTAGCCGAAAGATTTCAAGGTGCAGTAGTAACTTACTTCTGGTACTAACTTCCTTCTTGCAAAAGTGAGTAGATCGTAAGTAAGCGCTTACAGCCTTATCTTTCCTGTACTTGGAGTACATGTCTCTCGTTATGTTGCCATCCTGTGAAAAAATACAACCTAAATACTTGAAACTGTCCACCAGTTGTAACTTTGTTCCTCCCAACTGGCACTCAAGCTGCTGAAATCTCTTTCCCATATATATTATTTGTGTTTTGGAGATGCTGATCTTCATACCATATCCCTTACAGCTCTGATGTAAGAAGTCAGTTTGAAACCTTTCAATTGAATTGGCCTTCACAACCAAGTCGTCCGCATAAGCGAGATTGCTTGTTTTCTTTTCACCACGTAGTCTACTGTCTACAATATATGATTCGTAAATAATATGAGCAGCAGTGGTGACGAGTTACAGCCTTGTCTTAAACCTGAAAGTACTCTGAAACATGAACTCAATTTACCGTCCACTCTAACTGCTTGCTGGCTTTTTTCGTAAAGACATTTAATTGTCTGTAGTAGGTTGCCTCCTCATCCATAATCTCGAAGAACTGACAATACCTTCCTCCACGGAAGACAGTCATAAGCCTTTTCTAGATCTATAAAATATAGATGCAATTCCCTGTTCCATTCGATGCACTTCTCTATTATATGCCATAAACTAAAGATCTGGTCCAGACAGCCTCTAAGAGGTCTAACCTCACCCTGATTTTCATACAACTTATCTTCCACAAATAATCGCTCTCTACTTTCAACAATATCTGATAATATTATACCCAGAGTGCTAATTAAAGAGATACTCCTGTAGTTGTTACAATCTTATCTGTTTCCATGCATGGAAATTGGTGTGTTACTGATTTCGCCCAGCCAGATGGAACCTGCCCCGACGCACACGTCATTTTAATTATACTCCATAACCAATTGATAACTGGCATTCCACTGCAGTGTATGAAGTATGTCATAATTTCATCTACCTCTGCTGCTTTATTGCACTTCAGTATATTGATCATTTTCTGCACTTCCGCAAATGTTATCCAACGCTCATTCCTTTTCCATTCTACATCAAAATCTGAAATATTACTGAATGGGTTTTCCTCTACAAAGAGAAAATCTTGGAAATATTCCATCCATCTGCCCAAAGCGACCACAAGGTTTAGTAGCAGCATTCGAGACCTGTCCACTACACCTATCAATATTCCACCATACCACCGTTTCGAAGACTGCTAATTACACTCCCAAAACGTTTTCCAGCGGCTCGAACAAAAGTTTCCAAACTATTTCCAAAGACTTTCTTTGATTTCTGATTGGATGCTACAAATATCTGTTTCATATTACTTCTTTCTTGAACTTAAATTTCTCTGTCTGTCTGAGTTCTGGAATGCAGCCATTTTTGAAACCCCCCTTATTTTTCCTTTTTCAGGCTGCCTTGACTTTGTCATTCCACCAAGCTGTCTGTTTTCTGCGTTTACACACAAATATTCTTAGACATTCTATACTTACATCTAGTACTGTGTCCCTGTACCTTGTCCATTCCTCTTCCAGTGACTGTAAATAACCTTGTTTAACTAATTAATACCTGTCTCAGATCATTGTTATGTACCGATCCTGATTTTCTTGTTCTGAAACATCTCCACCCTTAACCACTAACTTCGAGCACTTTTGCTTGACTATAACAATTTCGGCGCTCATTAAATAATAAAAAGTTTCATCAAAATCCTCTGAATACACGTATGATCCTGGCTGCCTTCTTGAATTCCTGGTACGTTATTATATAGTCAATTACAGATCTTGTCCCCCGCCCCTTCCTCAAGTGAACCGGTGAATGACATTATGCTTAAAAAGGAGTTTCTGATAACTATGTCCATAGTGACACAGAAATCCAAGAGCTGTTTTACTTTCCTGTTGGCCTACATACTCACTCAAGGCATTCCAATAACCTTTCCATACTGTTGTGTTCGATTTCTTATCCTGGCACTGAAATCACCCATGAGCAAACCACTGTCATTCTATCTTACACCAGTTACATCACTGACTGCGTCATAGAATTTGTCTATGTCATCTTTATCTGTCTCTTCACAGGGCGAGTACACTGCACAGGCCAGTTTTCTTGCTGGAGAGTGCCAAATCTATCCACATCAGTTGCCATTACACTAAGTCAAATTAGTTTCCTGATGTAAAGCCCTACACCACACCACGCTCTTTGTGCTTTGACTCATAAAAGGTAGACCTTAAATTGTCCCACTTCGCCTTCTTTCTCTCCCTAACCCAAATGTCACTAACAGTTAAAACATCTAAATCCATCTTACCTGCAGCTTCTGCCACCTCTAACGTCTTCCCGCGTATCTTTTGTTGATTTCAACAGCTCCTCGTTTCATTCTAGATGGTTTGACGAGTTATATCCGAGGAGTCGCTGATCTGTCAATTGGAGCTGGGACTCCATCACCTCCATAAGTCAGAGCCATTTTTCTCTTGCTGTTGACAGCATCAGAGAGAAGTACCTGGAAGGTCTTATTTGTCCAGGGTTCCAATGGACTTCACTCATAACGGTCGAGTGACTAACCGGTGGATTTAGTTACTTTTGCCGTCTGAGCACATAGGTGGTCACGACTCAGAATATGTCAGAGATGCACAAACTTGTTACAAAGTAACTGATATCCCAACTGTGAGGAGCACTGACCTGGCCACTCTTACGTCACCCATGGTTCATGAACTAGGACATGATTGCAGGAATTCACAATATGAACTACAGGTAATATGTGTTAAGTATAGTTGTGACAGATGGTAAAGGTCCTCTGTAGTTCAACAACCGAGTTAGGAAACTGTTATGAAAGCAAAGTGAACTTCACTACAAAAATAAACGTAGCCAGAGACTTGCACACCAGGAAAAATTAAATGCTCCCTAAATTAGAGTAAAGGCTCCAATGCAAGAGACGCCCTTGCATTGAAATCACCATGAGCAAAGCAATGTTCTTGTCCTTTAACAACTACATTACTGAGTGCTATTCCTCTCCCATATAGAACGAGGAAAAAAGAATGCTTTTACGCATCTGTATGAGCCCTAATCTCTCGTATCTTATCATTGTGGTCTTTACGCGACAGTAGAATATTTCTGTCGTCCACTTCAAATTAATACCCTCTGAATTTCTTCAACAGTGTTTTCGGAATGAATGTCGCCTTCCTTCCAGCGACTCCCATTTGAGTTTCCGAAGCATCTCAGTGACACTCGCGCATTGATCGAACCTACCAGTAACACACCTAAGCGTACGCTTCTGAATTGTTTCTATATCTTCCTTTAAACCGATTTGGTGGTGATCGCAAACACTTGAGCAATACTCAAGAAAGGGTCACACAAGCGTTTATATGCGGTCTCCTTTATAGACGAATCACATCTTGCCAAAATTCTCCCAATAAACCGAAGTCGACACCCGTCTTCCCCACGACTGTCCTTACATGCTTGTTCCACTTCATATCGCTCAGTAGCGTTACGCCTAGATATTTAATTGATACGATTTTGTCAAGCAGCGCACTACTAATACTGTATTCGAACATTACGGGATTGTTTCTCCAGCTCCTAACCTAAAGTCTTACACCTCAAAGTTCTGTTACCGCTTTTTGCACTGATTGCTTCCAGCATCGGATCAAAGTACCTGGGAAGCAGGTTGCTAGACTGACTTGCCGGTGGTTTCATTGGGTTTTAACCGTACCGGTTGAGGGACTAAGAGGCGGATTTAGTAATTTCTGCCATCTGAGCACGAAGATGGCCCGACTCATAATATGTCAGAGATGCCCACCCTTATTAGAAAGTAACTGTCTTCCCTAGTGGCAGTGCCACTTATTTGGCCGCACATACGTTGTCCTTGGTTCATGAACTAGGGAATGACTACAGGAATCCACACCATGAGTCATAGGGATCAGGAGGAATAAATATTCTCGTCGACTTAATTTTCTAGTCACAAATACAACACAAAGTAATAAGCACGGAACACAAAGTTACTTTCTTTTGATTAAACATGAAGACTTTTATGATAATGTATTAACCCTTTAATTCTCAGTGTTGTTCCTGGACAACAACGTATTAAAAGCTGATTTATACCGTATTTTGTGCATCAATCATTAAAGTTGCATTTTTGTTGATGTACAACATGCTTCTGGTACGACATTTTGCCGCTTGGTACGGCGTGTAGCCACTTCTGAGGCATTAATCTGTTCATCTTGGAGTGTGAGCGTGAGTGTGGTACCTTTTATTTTATTCCAGTAGTGAACTGTCTTGTCTCTGGTGCTGTGGCGAAGATTCTGCTAGCAATATTGATCTGCCATTGTTAACTATCAACAAAATAACGTTCAAGTAATAAAATACGTCGGTAGAAACGTCTGTGTTGTGCATGAAATACATGACATTAAATATCAATAGTTCGACCAAAAATTTTAAAACACATATTTTGATGTTTACTGCACTGTATTAATACATGAAACACTGAATTTTAATTTTTCCAAAGCTTATTTCATCATGTGGGACTGAAAGGGTTGTTCTGACTACCCTACTAGTTATAAAAGAGAGAGAGACAATTATTTTCATCACTGCCATGCACTTCAATGTGGCTTGCAGAGTAATTATGTAGATGTAGACTGCACGTTTGCCTTTAAATATCTTTACCAAGAACAATACGTTTGTATTAAGACGACTTGTCATTAAATACATTGGAGCAGTCAGGTGAACATCAGTAAGACGACTCGTAGATTTTGACATCTTAATTTAATTGTTGGAAAACTCTTCCACATAAGTATGTAGTCCCAGACATACCGTAGATTCGACCAGGTATAAGAACAGAAGTGTCGGCTGCCAGGGGATGTATCAGCAGCCAGCACACAGATAAGAATGCGGACGCGAGAGCAAAGCTAGAACATACATTCTCTTTAATAGTAAAAAATTATTTGGAATTACAAAGCAAATAACTGCATCACTCACGAACGTGGACGGAAGGAAGACTGCTATTACACCGTAGTAACATAAACAGAACAAGCAATGTTAATGCTTCTTGCTGCTGCTCTTGAGTGCCGTGACCGACCGGCATCGTGCGGCTGTTCATAGCAGGGCTGTAGAGGGAGTTGGTCCTCCCGCAGGCCGTGGGCGTGGCCGCGCGTCTTCTCGCAATTGGTGCCTGTTGCGGCGTCTGCTAAATGTCATTCTGGCGGTGCTGCGATCGTCAGTGTGTAGTCGATACAAAAGGGCTGCACACAAACAACAGCACGAACTACTATTCAAGGAAGTTTGTGGAAGACATTTCAGTATCTTGTTGCTAAGACACCGCACACTGAGCACACGAATTCGGTGGAAGTAAGCAACCCCCATTTGAAATTCAGCAGCTGCACTTCGAATGCTCCTTTGTAAAACCAATTGCAACAATGGTAAAACAAACTTTTGATACTTACGTAAGTCACTAAATCCAACATGAAATGTTCTAAAAAGAGTACAGCTCTACAACAAATAACAGTATGCTCAATGCGTTCTTTGCAAGATTTATTTTATTTACAACGCAGCACGACTCGAAAGTACGTGAATGACCATTCTGGTTGTTGCTTTAATCGCAACAGCAATTTTATTTCAAAACCAAAAATGGTCTTACAAATAACAGAAATTTGTTGATGAGTATCTTGCAGTTAACCCAAGAAATTCACGTACTCCATGCTGTTTCAGCTCGCGCACTCGCCCGTGAGCTAGGGAGCGCTCACTTGCTCGGGGGAGGGGGAGCACCGCTTCTCGGCCGTGAGCTGTTGTCGCTACGGCGAGCGTACGTGAGATTGAAACAGCCGGATGGGCTGTGACGTCACGAGAAACTGCCAGTTACATTACAGTTCCCATGACGGATACAATTATTTCTGAAACAGCTATAATTGGAACTGCCATTTTTCCGTGGTAATGCGGGACACGTGACGACAGGTCAATCCTCGGCGATAACAGTGTTTTTTGAAGCTCTGTGAACCAGAATATCAATGATGTGTTTCCATGACTGGAATTTAATAAAGCATGTTCATGGTTGCATTATTTTACATTTATAAATATCTGTTTCATGGAACCACCATAAGGAGTATTTCTTATCATGTGTGTAACGAATTTTCACGTTTTTTTTTTTTTTTTTTTTTTTTTTTTTTTTAATGAAGAAGTCTGATTTTAGAAGTTGTTTCTAAAACATCAAAAGGAGCCAAATTATGACTGAATGATTTATCACGCTTAACCACATCCTAGTTACCACTACGTTAATCTTAAATATGGAAATACGAATTTTACAGTGCATTTCATAACTAGGATTGCGGTCTTCGAGATAAGTAGGCTTTGTTTATGTTCAAAGAAATGCTACATTTGCGTTTAGGCGTAATAGCTTATTTGAGGCAATAACTCACCACCGCTGCGCGGGAGTAGCCAAGCGGTCTGGAGCGCCACGTTGCAGATCGCGAGGCCACCCGCGTCGGGGGTTCGAATCCCCCCCCCCGGGCATGGATGTTTGTGCCGTCTTTAGTATAAGGTAGTTTATAAGTAATTTGTAAGTTTAGGGCATGATGACACCGCAGTTAAGTTCCATAAGCTTTACAAACATTTGAACATTTTGTACCTCATCACCTTATTTGATAATATCTATAGTAACCAAAAGTTGCCTGTCTTAAAAGTAGCAGAACGCGCTAAACAGAAACAACAACAAGTGACATAACGGTCGACCCGGCATTCATCAAAAGAAATGACAGAAATACTAAGGTTTTCAGTTTAGAAACACAGTGCAAGAAAATGGGGCCCCAATTCGCATTCGCATAAAAACTGTACAGATATGACACACACACACACACAGACACACAAAGCTGTCCTTTTTTCTGTCACTGTACATTGAATATTTTTGTGCATTAGATATTGTGGACGTCAGTCTGTGTTAGTGAAGATAGACAGTTTTATAAAGAAGTAGGCACTAGGCTTTGGCGGCTACATACTTTTGCCGTTGTTACAACAACACACACTTCACACACTCTTGCTGTTGTCACAACTACCCACACTTTTGCAATTGTCACAGTTACTCATTGACGAGAACTTAACGCAGGCGCCTGTTTGCTTATGTCCTGGCGTGCTTGACGTCACCTTGCCGCACCACCGCAGCTCGGAGCTGGTCTAGTGAGCGCTCGTGTGCGCTCCTGCTCGCGGAGCAGCCTGACGTACTCTGCACGTTCAGTTACAAATGCATAATCTAATATCCATAAGGGTCACCATTATCCTTTTAACGATCCAATCTCCTCTTCAACCATCGTATTCTCTCCATTTTTTTATTTTTATTTTATTTTTTTATTTTTTTTTTATTTCATTTTGTTTACTAGTATCGCCAAAGAGACTTCGGCACCTCTAACAGTGAGAAAAGCGCCTTTTGAACAGTGTAGCGCTGCTAGGAGGTTGTGCCTGCGGGCAAACGCCGCGGCCGCCCGCCTACGCGTCAGCGCATTCGCCCACCCCTGCAGGGAAACCGGTAACAGGAGATCTTTAATAAAGACGTCCACCATAACCATGACTTATGCTTCATAACGCCCACACTAGAAAATGCTCATGGAGAGAAGTCTTATGGCATGAAAGTAATTGCAACCGTTCCCCAAGGGAGTGTTATAGGGTGAGCGATTTCACAATATACATAAATGACTTTGTAGGTAACGACGTAGGTTCCACGAGGCTCTCCACACATGATGCTGTAGTATACCGACAAATCGTAACTCTGGAAAATTGTAACGGAATGCAGGACGATCTAAGTGTGTCGATACTTGGTGCAGGAAGGGCCAGTTGGCACACAACGTAAAGAAACGTCACATATTATCAATACATTTAAAAAGACTCTTTATTATATCATTATGAGAGTTAAAGTACACTCAGTAAGGCGTTCACAAAATGCCTCGGAGTATAAAATCAGAGCGAATTGAATTGGGACGAGCTCATTAAATAAAGTTCCACAGGTCACACCTATATTCAAGAAAGGCAGTACGAGTAACCCACTAAACTACAGGCCTATTTTATTGACGTCAATTCGCAGCAGGGTTTTGTAACAAATCCTGTATTCAAATATTATGAATTATCTCGAACAGAGTGATCTATTTACCCAAGGTCAACACGGATTTAGAAAATATCGTTCATGCGAAACACAACTAACTCTTTATCGACACTAACCGATGGGTGCTATCGACAAGGGTTCGCAAATCGATTCCGTATTTCTTGATTTTTCAGAAGGCTTTTGTCACCGTACCTCACAAACGGCTTTTAATCAAATTGCGTGGTTATGGTATATCACCCCAAATTAAAGATTTATAGGGGATTTCCTGTCAGAGAGGACACAGTTCGTTGTAATCGATGGTAAGGTATCGACTAAAACAGAGGTGATATCGGGCGTTCCACATTGTAGTGTTATTGGTCCTTTGCTGTTCCTTATTTACATAAACGATTTAGGGGAATATCTAAGTAGCTCCCTTAGGTTGTTTGCAGATGAGGCCGTCATTTACCGCCTAGTGAAATCATCTGAAGATCAAAACCAACTGCAGAACAATCTGAATAAGATATCAGTATGGTGTAGAAATTGGCAATTGACTCTAAATAATGAGAAGTGTGAAGTCGTCCACTTGAGTACGAAATGAAATCCGTTAAACTTAGTTTACAAGATAAATCAATGAAAAGTGAAGGCCGTAAACTCTACCAAATACATAGCCATTAGTATTACTTCAGTCTTAAACTGGAAATAACACGTAGATAATGTCATGGGAAAGGCGAACCAGAGACTGCGTTTTATTGGCAGAACCCTTAGAACAAAAGAAACTGCATACACTACGCTTGTCCGTCCATTTTTGGAGTATTGCTGCCCTGTGTGGGATCCTTATCAGGTGGGTTTGACGGAGGACATCGAAAGAGTCCAAAGAAGGGCAGCTCGTTTTGTATTGTCACGATACAGGGGAGACAGCGTTACGGAAATGATACAGGATCTGGGATGGGAATCATTACAACAAAGGCGCTTATCGCTGCGGCGTGGGCTACTTACGAAACTCAAATCGTCAACATCCTCCTCCGAATGCGAAAATATATTGTTGACTCCCACTTACATAGGTAGAAATGACCATCAGAATAAAATACGGGAAATCAGAGCTCGAACGGAGAGATTCAGGTGTTCTTTCTTCCCGCGCGCTATTCGAGAATGGAATGGGAGATAAATAGTATAATGGTGGTTCGATGAACCCTCTGCCAGGCACTTAAATGTGATTTGCAGAGTATCCCATGTAGATGTAGATGTAGAAATTAATCGTGGTTCTGGTAGGTACCAGACTGGGTTCTCTTGAAGAATTTTGTGGCAGTGCAATCCATCAGCAAAGTAAATAGCTTACAAAACCTTCGTTTGACTGATACTTAAAGTTTGCTCGCCATCGTGAGATCCATACCAGGTAGGATTGACAGAGGAGATGGATAACATTTAATGAAGAGCAGCGTCCTTCGTTACTGTTCATTTGCGAATAGAGAAAGTGTCACGGAGATGAAGGTCCTACTCGAGGGGCATACGCTGCAAATGAGTCATACTATATCACAGGATGCGCTACTGTCGAATTTCCAACAGTGTGCGTTTCTCGAAGAATCTACCAATATACACGGTGAATCTAAATTCCCGCACTCGCGCTTCGCAAATCGATTCCTCGCCTGCCAACAATGAAACATTTCTCCCACAAAATTTCATCCTGCGCATATTTCCGCCAGTAAATGGTCGTCAAAGACTGAGATGGCTGTGTGTTCCATACGTCAGTCTGTTTCATAATTACACCAACCAACTTGTAATGGATGTATTAGGCGTCTTTGTGAAAAATGAGCATGGAAACCCATGCCCGGTAACGTCATTCAACGACGCTACGGAGAGTCAAAGTTACAGACACCAGCTCCTGCCGTTAGACATCCCCTCCAGCAACTTCGACGCTCTGTAGCGTCATTGGATGACGTTTCCGGACATGGGTTTCCATGCTCATTTTGTTCCTCAAGACACCTCCCACATCCCCTAGACGTTTGTTGGTGTAGTAGTGTAATTCTGAAAAAAAAAAAAATGTTCAAATGTTTGTATAGCTTATGGGACTTAACTACGGGGTCATCAGTCCCTAAACTTACAAACTACTTACGAACTAGCTAACACTAAAGACGGCACAAATATCTAGGCCCGAGGGGGTATTCGAACCCCCGACCGTAGTGGCCGTGCAGACCGTGACAGGCGCGCCGCAGTCACCTCGGCCACCGCGACCGGCTGTATTTCTGAAACACGTTGACGTATGGGACACACACTCATCTCAATCTTCGACGTCCATTTACTGCCGGAAATATGCGCAGGACGAAATTTTGTGACAGACATTTTTTTATTGCTAGCATATGAGGAATTACTGGTGATGATAGGAGCTGACTTGTTTCAGTAGTGAATGAACATATTTCAATGTTGGCATCTAACATTACTGTCAGTTCAGGTAAACCCTAAATGTCTTGCACTTCAGCCCTGCGTTGCTAAAACTCCAACCTCTGTAGAAAACTTAACACTTTATGCTGTCAAAATATTCAGCACATTTCCTCATGTAGTAGTAGATGGTTAAATCAGAAGCAATTGTCAGAGTCTAAGCTGCAGTTAACTGTAGGCAGTGATAAAGTGTGTTGCTGTCGGGTGTGGAAATAGTTTACTCAACTACGCAAGGCAGCAACATGTGTAAGTCGATCGCGCTGGGCCGCGCGTGATCAAAAGCCAAAGCAGGGGGCGAACACA
Source organism: Locusta migratoria (assembly GCA_026315105.1). NCBI lineage: Eukaryota > Metazoa > Arthropoda > Insecta > Orthoptera > Acrididae > Locusta > Locusta migratoria. The sequence goes on from CM048755.1 coordinate 191,249,603, forward strand.
CACCGGGGTCAGTGGTATAAATAGTGTTTGGTTTGAAGTTAAGAAAGTGACATCAGCGATTGCTGCAGATCCACGCTGTTCGTCCGCTGGCGGCCATGCTGCATAAAGAGAGGACATCGCTCCTCGTGCCGCCCGACGCGCTAAGTTAGCCATGGCCACGAGACACACTTCGGAGTAATGCTGTATCGAAGAAACCAATGAAAGCATTCATTGAATCACTGTTTAATTGGTGCTAGGGGGCGCTTACACCCAGCATTTCGTCTCATCCCAACCCCTACACTACAAGCGCAGTTTAAGCGTACTGATTTCCAAATAAAATTACACAAGAAATAGCACTTTGGAAGTAAATATAGAGTCGGCCGCGGTGGCCGAGCAGTCTGCGGCGTGCCAGTCACGGTCTGCACGGCCGCTGCGGTCGGGGGTTCGAATTCCCCCTGGGGCATGGATGTTTCTGCCGTCTTTAGTATAAGCTAGTTCATAAGTAGTTTGTAAGTTTAGGGACTGATGACCCCGTAGTTAAGTCCCATAGACTATACAAACATTTGAACAACATTTGAACATGGAATCCGGAGCAAACATCGATCGTAGAAAGCGTTCCCTCTGCCCATATACACCTCAAATTCAATCATTTTAACTTATTTCCTTCAATAAAATTCTTCACTGATAGGAAAATATCCTCTTAGCGTGCAGTAGTCTCTAGTGATTCCGTTTATTGGTATTCTTCTTTCAGACCATCATCCTTCATGTATCGAACATAGACAAGAAGCTGGAAACAAGATACAACGTCAATAGATTCATCTAATTCCAGGGCAAAAAAATTGCTTTACCTTATTTCATTGATTACTCTGTTTAAAATATAGGACTTCTGATCGTTTTACATTGTCTATCTTTTCTGCATGTTGCTCTCTTATAACTAACTTCACTGCATCTATTAAGCAAGAATTGATGAGAGTCTTTCCTATTGTATGAGTTTCCTTCAGCGAACGGGAGAGCGACTCGATATGATGCTTCAAGACCAGCTTCTATAGACTGAAAAAATAGGCTGACGAATCTATTCGTGAACTTTTTAGTGCAGCTTCTTTCAAAGTGGTCTTTTAATGTGCTGTGCTTCACATTCTCTGCCGTTAGCATTTTATTGTACAGAACATATTGGGACTTTTCTTCTATCATGGTAAAACACAACTGCAGGAAAGCTTCTTTGTACGATCATTCCAGGTGCCGTGGATCTTGGCAGACCAGAAATTTGTCTGAAGTGTGAACACTTAAGAGAAGGGGGTAGATCATAATCCATTTGTAAGTGGCAAATAAAATGTATCATCAAGGGTAAACATTTAATGTAACTGATACAGATGGGTTTCGGTTTACGTCTATTTACAGCTGAACTACTTTATATTTTACCATAAATGTTTCGACTCAATTTATTATTTAGGACCTACATCAGCCTGAAGTTTATAAATATTTTAGTACCGCTACTGCAATTTATTCAACTGCACTTAACAACTGCATAGTTAATATAGTGTTGCTGTACTTCGTTCTTCATTAGCTTAACATGGGCGCCGGCGTTACTTCCAATGTACTTCCTTCATTACAATTTTAAAACTTTCTGTAAGTAAAATAAATCTGTATCAATCCAATGGCTGTTTTCCATACCACAGTGTTTTACTATGTGTAATCGTGGTGGAGCTAGTGTGTTATTTTCTCTCACCCGACTTTTGAACTGACTTAACCAGTCTGTTATAGAATAAACTACTGTCTACCGTTGAATACGAACCACGTTGTAACTCGGAATTTTTTACATGAAGAAACATTGCCAGAGAGGAAAGAGGTAATAAGTGTGAGATAAAAATCCTAATACTGACCAGGAACTGAACCTGCGAGTTTTAGATTTGTTATTTACCACGTGGTTCTTTAGATTAGCGGCCAAAGGAAAGAGATAATCTGCTCGGAGTACAGTATACGCAGAGTGTAAAAACATACGCTGCAGTAGTATTAAGCCTGGTACACTCAGCGGCGCAAGGTTTCGGCTTTCTGTTGAAATGCTGTTTCTGGACGACAGGTCATGTTACTTCGCGGCATTGCATTGCGATTCTAGTGCTCGCAAGACAATATTTCCGCAGAATTTTGTATTCTACCTGAAATGGGATTGGCAGACTCTGCATTGCGGGAACTTGCAGACGTGGTCGTGAGTCAGAGACAAACGACAAGTGAATATGACACTGACGGCCGCAGTGGCCGAGCGGTCTGCAGCGCGCCAGTCACAGTCTGCACGGCCGCTACGGTCGGGGGTTCTTATCCTCCCTCTAGCATGGATGTTTGTGTCGTCCTTAGTATAAGGTAGTTCATTAGTAGTTTTTAAGTTTAGGGACTGATGACCCCGCAGTTAAGTCCCTTAAGCTTAACAAACATTTGAACATTTCTTTTTAATATGTCACTGTGCCGCGATGCATTGAAAAGTCTCACAAGTTACAGCGTACCACGTATTGGATAAACGGATTGATGTTGCAGGTGCAGTGACTCAGGAAGTGTTTATATTAGTATTTCGGAAGTGTATAACAGCAAAGAAACTAGACGAATTTGTTCAGAAATGCAGACATTGTAGAATACTAAGAAAAACAAATATTTAATCTTTATATATATAAAAATTCCGTGTCACGATATTTGTCCGCGATGAACTCTGAAACTACACAACCTATCTTAATGAAATTTTGTACAGTGTATATGATTTGGTATCTGAGAGGATGGGATAATTTTTATCGCGATCAATAATGTCCATAGTAGTCTATTGAAAATTTAATCTAGGTTGCGTAAGTATTCCATAACTGGCGCTTTTCTTCAATATGAAATCTGCGCTAGTGACAATGTTACCGGTTTCAGAACGAAAGGAGACGGGTTCGAAACTCGCCCTTACCTCTCAATGATGTGGGGACACGGCAGAAACGACACGTAGTTCCGATTCCACGTTAACTGTAGGTCCCCTTTTCCCCGTTCGGTATGTTAGTGACATGTTAGGAATAGCACCAGGTCACTGGCAAGGAAAGGGTCTGACATGTGGGTCACCGATTTCGGTAGAATTTTACATTGATATTGAATATATAGAGACACGTGTTTCGGATATTTGCTAGACATTCAGGAGTTTTGGCAAAAATCAAGGACAAAGTTGACGATGGAAAATCGAAAAAATGTTCAAATGTTTGTAGAACTTATGAGACTTAACTACGGGGTCATCAGTCCCTAAGCTTACAAACTACTTAACTAGCTAAGACTAAGGACGGCACAAATATCCATGCCCGAGGGGGGATTCGAACCCCCGACCGTAGTGGCCGTGCAGACCGTGAATGAAGCGCCTCAGTCCCCTCGGCCACCGCGGCCGGCTGGAAAATCGAGTTTTTTATGTTAGACATCAAATGATCGTCTGAATATGAACATTTTTAATAATACATATGGGGTCAAAGATAAATGACTCTCTAGTAATTAACGTGTGTTGTCATGCTGTAGCCTGGGTACTCGTAAACAACGGCGACTTTCCCAGCGCCGACGCCGGTCGAGCGGTCCGGGCGTCGGGCTGTTAAACTGGGGATCCAGATTCGAACCTCCATCATTGCAATTTTTTCCAGAGAAAATTTGAAAATGTTTTTGTCACGTGCTCAAAGTCTGGAAAGCTGACCTCCGAAATGTGTCTATATCTGCATACATGCTCCGCAAATCCACTCAAAGCTGCGTGGCGGAGGGTACTTAGTACCACTACTAGTTACTTGCTTTCCTGTTCCACTCCCATATAGAACCAGGGAAAAAAGAATGCGTATATGCATTGTGTAAGAGCCCTAATCTATCTGAGCTTATCTTTGTGGTCTTTAGTCCAAATGTAGGTTGGCGGCAGTAGAATAGTTCTGCAGTCAGCCTCAAATTCCGGCCCTCTAAATTTCTTCAACAGTGTTTTTCGGAAAGAACGTCGCCTTCCCTCCCATTTGAGTATCCGAAGCATTTCAGTAACATTCGCGCATTGATCGAATGTACTACCATGCGCAAAAATATCCGAACGACCAGAATTGCGTTTCGCCTTATGTGCATGCAACCCAACAAACGTGCGTGTCTTGCGGGTGCTCTGCTCGCTCCGCGGTATAGTCGTTCGACTATTCAAAATGGATCCACTACAGACAACTGCGATTTATGGCAATCATTCCAGATGTAAATCAACACCACCATTTTGCAAATAAAAGGAAACACGTTATTAAGTTCTTAACGTTTATTAAATCCAATTTATTACAATGACATATCTTAAGTATTATCACACTTATTACAGTCTGATATAACAAACTCCGTCACATAAAACATTAATTAATCCTTAAACAACATTTACTATTGTTACACACAGATTTTACAATAGTATCGGACATCCTAAAGTCCTGTAGAAATTCGAAGTACTTTTGTTCTCTAAATCGTTTTCTCACAATTGCGAAACGCCATTCCACTGGCGAGCGGATTTTTATTAACCGATTGTTGAACTAACCAGATAATAAAAACTCAATTAACAGCAGCAAACGCACTATGGAAACTTCAATATTAACTGCGTATCACCAACATTTTCTCCGTATTCATACCTGAACAAATATTTGTATACATCTTTGAACTTGAATTGATATGACAAACTACCTTGTTCTGGAATCAAACCAACCACCTGTAGCCGTAGCTAAACAAACAATGCATTCATGTCTTATAGATACTTGATTATGCCTAAGATTGTCACAGCTGACGAAGCATAAAAATGTGTGAAATATTGGAGATTTTCTCATAAATATCAGAACGCGCAAATCAAATCATATAAAATGCCAATTCTTAAAATATTTTTATTTATTTATTTATTTATTACTGAACCAGGAACTTAATAATCACCGTTATGTCGCTAATCACAAGTGCCCAGACTCAGTTCTGTGTGGAACTTACATACGAGGCTGCTCCTGTCGGAGGTTCGAGTCCTTCCTCAGTCAGGGGTGTGTGTTGTCCTTAGATTAATTTAAGTAGTTCTAAGCCTAGGGACTGATGACCACAGTAGTTTGTTCCGATAGATTTGCAAACATTTGATTTTGAGTTACATACCCGGTATCTAAATGGAAGATAACTAATTGAAGTCAGATGTTAGTAGTCGAATTATTTCACCAGCAGCGGAATGTTTGAATCTGTAATCAGGATATAATTACGTTATGCGTCACCGGGAATCGAACCCCGAACCTACCGATGTCCTTTCTAAGCACGAATGGACGTTATATCTCAAATGTTAACTCAACAGGAATGACGATGCGTGCGTGTCTGACAGGTAACAGCGGCACCTATCGTTGTAATAATAATAATAATTTCGTGTGGCTCAGTGTCCTGGTGCAACTCATTCAACTGTGCGCTGCTTCAGAGACTTGCATGTCCCTAACCTGTCCCAATTATCCAATCGGGAAAGGCGACCTACAGATTAACGTGGAATCCAAACCACGTGAAGTTTATGACGACTCCTCACATTGTTGAGACGTGAATGCTGGGTTAAAACACAGATTGAAAAAATCGGTGATCTGATTAGGTTTCGAACCCGCGACCCTTCAGCTATCATTCAAGTGCTTTACCCAAGACCACCGCAACACCCAGGCTCGCGTTGATGATGCACGAAGACACCTTCAAAATAATTTTTCACTAGAAGTCCAGTGTGCTCTATCTAGGGCGTCAAATGAAATTATGAATATTTTGTGCTGGACCTGGATTCGAATCCATATACGTGCCTTTCATGGAGACCTAGAGGAGTCGGCAGTTTCGGAGAAAGCAACGAAATCATTCAAATATATGATTCCGAGAGGGTCGAATGAGAAAAAGAGGAGATCCGAATTAGAATCCCAATCCAGCACTATGATTTTTAACGTCTCAAGTTAAATTCAATACGAGACATGTGACCTTAAAGGACCATTGGTTTATAAAATAAAATAAAGTTTTTAATATAAGAAAAGTTTTCTAGCGACCGAGTTACTGATTGCCGTGTATTCTGTCTCTTACTGGCAACGATAAATCGGCTCTGTCCGAGTTGATAGCGAAACAATTCGGTTTAATACGGATTGTTAACTACGGTGCAACGTGACGTTCTTCACTTGGTGTTACCAGAGGTAAGGTAGACATGATCGTGCCAGTTAAAAACATACACCTATAGGGCGCAATCGAACGCACACATGACACATACTACACTACAACCGATCCACCAGACCACTACGGAAATGTAGCGGAAACTGCGCTTAGCATATCGACTTGACGCAGTTAAGACAATTTGGAGCTCAATGAAATGATCAACTATAAGCAAGCATCTGACACAGAAATTATACTAGTCTCATGTCAAGTCTTTTTACTCATTTTTGGAAGTAGTTGTCCAACCGTCACGAAAATGTATTTATGGACAAATCAACTACAACATGTTTCGGCGACAGCTTTAACTCGAAAGAAATTGGTTTCTACACGCACGGAATCGGTAAACCACCTGAGCATTGTAAGTCACTTTCAGAGTATATGAGAGAAAGCTTTTTTTTTTTTTTTTTTTTTTTTTTTTAATTCTTCTTTAGCCTAACAAGTTCCGATTTAATTTGACAAGATGTATACAAATATTTATTCAGGTATGAATACGGAGAAAATGTTGGTGATACGCAGTTAATATTGAAGTTTCCATAGTGCGTTTGCTGCTGTTAATTGAGTTTTTATTATCTGGTTAGTTCAACAATCGGTTAATAAAAATCCGCTCACCAGTGGAATGGCGTTTCGCAATTGTGAGAAAACGATTTAGAGAACAAAAGTACTTCGAATTTCTACAGGACTTTAGGATTTTCGATACTATAGTAAAATCTGTTTGTAACAATAGTAAATGTTGTTAAAGGATTAATTAATGTTTTATGTGACGGAGTTTGTTATATCAGACTGTAATAAGTGTGATAATACTTAAGATATGTCATTGTAATAAATTGGATTTAATAATCGTTAAGAACTTAATAACGTGTTTTCTTTTATTTGCAAAATCGTGGTGTTAATTTACATCTGGAATGATTGACATAAAGAGAAGTTGTTTGTAGTGGATCCATTTTGAATAGTCGAACGACTATACCACGGAGCGAGCAGAGCACCCGCAAGACACGTACGTTAGTTGGGTTGCATGCACATAAGGCGAAACGCAATTCAGGTCGTTCGGATATTTTTGCGCATGGTAGTACCTGTTACAAACCTAGCCGCCCGCTTCTGAACTGCCTCTATGTTCTTCTTTAAACCGAATTGGCGGGGATCCCAAGCACTTGGGCAGTAAAAAAATGTTCAAATGTTTGTATAGGTTATGGGACTTAACTACGGGGTCATCAGTCCCTAAACTTACAAACTACTTATCAACTAGCTTATACTAAGGACGGCACAAATATCCATGCCCGAGGGGGGATTCGAACCCCCGACCGCAGTAGCCGTGCAAACCGTGACTGTAGCGCCTCAGTACCCTCGGCCACCGCGGCCGGCACTTGGGCAGTAGTCAAGTTGGGGTCGTACAAGCGTTTTATATGCGGTCTCCTTTACAGACGATTCACACCTTCCCGAAATTCTCCCAATAAACCGAAATCGACCATCCACTTTCCACACGACTGTCCATAAATGCTCGTTCCATATGTTCAAATATTTGTGATCCTATGGGTCCAAACTACGTTGGTCATTAGTACCAAGTCTTACAAACTACTTAATCTAAGTTAAACTAACCTAAAGACAACACAAACATCCATGCTCGAGGGAGGATTCGAACCTCCGACACGGGAGGCCGCGCGATCCGCAACTTGGCGCTCGAGACCGCTCGGCTACTCCCGCACGGCTAAATGCTCGTTCCATTTCATATCGCTGTGCAGTGTTACGACTAGGTATTTAATTCATGCAAGAACGATGATGAATTGCAATTCCGTAATAATATATTTTAGAAGTTTATTGTTTTATTTTATTTAATTCTTATATTTGGATAATATTCTGACACCTTATGCGCAGAAAAATAAATTTTGCTTGATACTTGATTCATGGGGTGGCCAAATCGACATGACACCCTACGACAGGACTTTTGTCTACGAAGATGCTCTATAGACCTGCACTGTAAAGTGCTACCACCGAAATGCACCTTCCTTTGTCAACCTTGTGACGTTTACTTGTTTCACACAAGTCCACAAATGTTCCTGTAGTATTCCTGTGGTGTCTTACGAATATGATTGTGCGGAGATTCCAAATATGTTCGCTGCGGGAACGGTTTTCTTTCTGAAGCCCGCTTGATATTCGCCAATTTCAGTGTCAATCTGTGGTTCCAGTCAGTTTAACAGGGCTTTGGAGAGATTTTGTAGGTGACAGGAGCAGGTAGATTCCTCTGTAGCTGTTCGGATCAGTTTTGTCCCCTTTTTTGTGGAGTGGGTGAATGAGAGCCGAGTTCCACTCTTACGGGATATTTCCTGTGAGCCAACAGCTTTTGTGGATTTTGGGTGTGATTTTTTGATGATCCAATTTCCAAATTTCTGCAGTCAGACCGTCTTCATAGGGTGCTCTCTCGATTTTAAGTGCTTTCGTTATTTCAATGATATCATGTAGGGTCGTTGGCTGTGAGTCTGGATAGGTCTCAGGAATTTCGAAGTGCAATTTTTCTAGGGAACTTACGCAGTTGAGCAAATTGTTTGAAGTATTGAGCGAGAATTCCACAGTTCTTCTTCGTAAATTTTTGTAAGGACCCGTCAGGTTTTTTAAAACAGAGATTGGGTGGTTGGTATTCGGGCAAATTTTCCCTGAAGGTTATGCAGAAATTCCGTGTGTTGTTTTTGGTGAAATCTTCCTGGATCTCTCTGAGACGGCTGATATCGTAACTACGTTTTTCATTGCGGATAGTATTTGAAGAAAGTTTTCTCACTGACTTAAAAGTTTCCTAATTTTGATTTGTGACTGTTAAAGTTTTCCAGGCAACGGTCCTCTGCCCGATCGCTTGGTCGCACGTTGCGATCCACCACCTGTGTTTCCGTTTTCCTTGGGTGTTGGCTTATTCATGGTCTTTTCAAGGCCTTCCCAGAATTTCTCTACCATTTGTGGGTTTTCCTGTTCTGATCCATTGTAGGTGCATGCACATTGGTTATTGTGTACATTATGTTTCCTGACTTCACTCTACGAAAGATATATCGGTTTAAATTGAGAATTTTAGCGGCGGCTTTTCTTTTGAAAATTGTTTGGTTTTCCGAGTCGAAGTGATTTTCGTCTCTGAATCGTGTTTCTTATATAGTACAAATTTTTATGTCAAATTTATCAAGATTTTTGAGTTTGCCAATTTTTTGTAGTGTGTTTGTGTTGAGTGTACTGATGTATACTTTTCTTTTGATTTTGAAGGTTTTTGAGAAGCTCCGATTCTGCTCTTCATGACAGAAGTGATCCCCCGGAATCCGATGATCAGGTCCATTTCTCAGTTTCTTAACCGAGGACTGGGGTAGCAGATTCTTTTCCTTATGTGCTGCCATGATTTTTGGTTTGAAATGGGTTTTGTGGTGATCTCCGAAGATAACACAGGTTTACGATTGAAGTTTTTAAGTCCAGAAGAAATAAGCAGCCTCGCCGACTCAGCGAACAGACGCTGACCAGAGTACAGGTGAATCTCATACAGACGTGTCTGGATTTTTGTGCTAGTTTTTGTCCGCCCTGGGTATTTCATTTCCCCAATGCCACCCATGTCTGGGAGGCTTTCCCATATATGGTGTTTCACTAAGTGTGTTTGCCTCTGTAACTTATGAAATAATAGGTGACGGGAAATTTTAATGCGGTAGGTCAACACAAGAAATGTTACACTTTCTGCGGAGCTATGAACTTAGTTTATTGTGTCATTTTCCAAAGAGTTACGGCACAAAGATATAATTTTTTAAATGGAACAATAGTTTTTCTATCGTGCATTGGAATCGTTGAAACCAGCTGCGTCCAAATCAATTTAAACTACAATTCCATCACTTTTTTTTTATGGGACTTAACTACGGGGTTATCAGTCCCTAAACTTACAAACTACTTATCAAGTACCTTATACTAAAGACGGCACAAATATCCATGCCCGAGGGGGGATTCGAACCCCCGACCGTAGTGGCCGTGCAGACCGTGACTGGAGCGCCTCAGTCTCCTCGGCCACCGCGGCCGGCATTTCTATCACTGTTAGTTTGGGAGCTACAACCCTTCAAAGTTTCAGGTGTAGATACCACACGCTGTATATTATACATGGCTGTGTGGTGGGTGATGGATGTTATGGCGGTGGGAAATTGATTTACATGAGATGTTCAAATGTGTGTCCATGTTCCTCAATGCATAATGCAATGCGCCGTCGAAAGGATCTGCGGACGAGATGTAACATCGCCGGTGTGACGGAGCGACATGCGTCCTCGATGCGCCGTTTTAGATCATCTGGGGATGTGGGCTCAGTGACATAAACACGACCCGCAAGATCGCCCGATTTAACACCAGTAGATTTCTTTTTGTGGGGATATCTAAAGGATCGTGTTTATGTCACTAAGCCCACATCCACAGATGATGTAAAACGGCGCATCAAGGACGCATGTCGCTCCGTAACACCGGCGATGTTACATCTCGTCCGCAGATCCTTTCGACGGCGCATTGCATTATACATTGAGGAACATGGACACACATTTGAACATCTCATGTAAATCAACTTCCTACCGCCATAACATCCATCACCCACCACTCAGCCATGTATTATGTACAGCGTGTGGTATCTGCCCCTGAAACTTTGAAGGGTTGTAGCTCCCAAACTAACAGTGATAGGAATGTAGTTTAAATTGATTCGGACGCAGCTAGTTTCAACGATTCCAATGCACGATAGAAAAAACTATTGTTCCATTAAAAAATTATATCTTTGTGCTGTAACTCGTTGGAAAATGATATAATAAACTATGTTCATAGCTCCGCAGAAAGTGTAACATTTCTTGTGTTGACCTACCGCATTAAAATTTCCCGTCACCTATTATTTTATAAGTTACAAAGGCAAACCCACTGCATATATATACGAGGGTTGGAATTTAAATATTGACAACACTCCTGTGGAGACAATATGCAATGAAATCTACTATTGTAGCTGGTAGCACACGTAGTTGACATTCCTACCTTACCTCCGAACAAACGGACTCCCCGTCCCACGTCACAGGCGTGAGCTCGTGGGAAACACAGTCACTTGTTAGCGAGCGGTGTAACGTAACGCATTATGTTCATCCACGACAGACCGTCAATGCACAATATTACGTTTGTTTTTGGAGTATCAGCTGCGACCAGTTTTGCTAAAGAGGCGGCAACATTTTTTGCACAACCAACCCATCATTTTGCAAGACAATGAGCGGGCGCATACAGCACAAGCTGTGGCTGCTCTGTTTAGTCGATGCGACTGAGAAGTACTGTACCATGCACCATACTCCAGAGATTCGACAGGCAGTAGACCGCTCCATTCGCTCAATCAAGAAAACAGGCTCTGCTAACGGTATACTACGCCTTTTACATCGCTGGCAATGGGTTCTACACAACGGGTTCTACACAACGCTGGTAATCAATTTGATGGTCAGTAACAGGTGCAAACATGTAACGCTTTTGTATTGCTTGTGAATAAATAGTTGCCACAATTTAAGTTCTAACATTCGTATATACAGGATATGAACTAAAATAGTGGCAACTATTTGTTCACAAGCGATACAGAAGTGTTACATGTTTGCACCTGTTACTGTTCATCAAATTGGTTACCAACGTTGTGTAGAACGCGTTGTGTAGAACCCATTGTCGGCAAAATGATGGGTGGGTTGCGCAGAAAGTGTTGTCGTTTCTTTCGCAAAGCTGGTCGCAGGTGGTGCTCCAAAAACGAACAGTAACACTGTGCATTGACGGGCTCCGTTGTTTCTGCTTCGAAAACATAATGACACCGTTACGTTAGACCGCTAGCTCACAAATGTCTGTTTTTTCCTCGATAGTGTGTACGCCGGTGACGGGGGCAGGCGAGTCCATTTGCTCGAATGTAAGGTAGGTATGTCAACAACGTGTGCTATAAGCGACAGTAATAGATTCCAGCAGCCGCAGTGGCCGAGCGGTCTGCGGCGCGCCAGTCACGTTCTGCACGACCACTACGTTTGGGGGTTCGAATCCCCCCTCGGGCATGGATATTTGTGTCTTCTTTAGTATAAGGTAGTTCATAAGTAGTTTATAAGTTTAGGGACTGATAACCCCGTAGTTAAGTCCCATAGACTTTACAAACATTTGAACATTTTTTGACGACGTAATCAAATCCCATAAGCTACATAAATATTTGAACTTTTTATTTTGAGTAGATTCCATTGCATAGTATCTCCAATGCAGTGTTGCCACTATTTAAGTTTCAATCCTCGTATATATCTCGGAAATAGCTTCATAAACTTGTATATTACTTATATTTTAATCGCTTTATGGGCATCGCCACTTCGGATTAGATTCGTGTGTTAGTGCTGATCTTACCGCTCATCTGGCTGCGATAAAATTTAGCACACTTTAGTTTCAAAACAAGAGGTAAGTCACTGTGTACGTAGCAATTTGCACGCTTAATGGCGGACGCCTCGTGGTGTACGGCGTCATGCTACGGACTGGGCGGCCGTTCCCGCCGGAGGTTTGAGTACTCGCTCGGGCATGGGTGCCTGCGTTGTCCTTAGTGTAACTTCGTTGAAGAGGTTTGTAAGTCTAGGGACCGATGACCATAGCATTATGGTGCAATAGGTAGATACTTTGCAAATATTTCGTAACCAATATAATTATTTTATTCCTATCTTGATGAAATTTTGCACACTTTACGTCCAAAAGAAAAGCATCACTGTCTACATATGATTTCATATGGTGCACGGCGTAGGGTACCGTTCTCCAGACACTGACATCACCATGAATTTGGCCGGTACTGTAATTTTCCATATAGAGTGGAGGGGGGAATGATCACAGTTAGGGGAAGAGGAGACTGGCTGAGAGCGGTGGAGTTAAAGACTAAACCGCGGATCTTTAGGTTACAACAAGTTCTTCTCCTGAGTTCCTAGTTGCAAATAAACTTTTACGTCTCATGACTAATGAAAAATGAAATTGCTAATATTATAGCACCTAAACTGACCTACTTGCATGTTAGCACCAATTTCAGCTTTAAAAATCCTAAAAGCCACCTCTTTTTTCCTTTCCAAAAGATTTGACTTGCTTCGAACATCAAAGGTAGAAGCAATAAAGTGGTTACACGTGAATAACATCCCTGTAATGGTCTGACATGCACAGCGCCCTGACGTAAATCCTACAGAACACCTTTGGGATGTTTTGGAACGCCGATTTCGTGCCATGTCTCACCGACGTACATCAATATCTCTCCTCAGAGCAGCACTCTGTGAAGAATGAGCTGCTACTCCCAAAGAAACATTCCAGAACTTCACTGAACGTATTCCTGCGAGAGTGGAAGCTGTCATCAAGGATAAGGGATGGTCAACACCATTTTGAATTCCAACATTACCGATGGAGGGCGCCACGTACTTATAAGTCATTTTCAGCCACGTGTCCGGATACATTTGATCGCATAGTGTATGTTGTGTAAGCACACAGTATTCGACACAGTTTTCCAGTTTGATGTCTGGGTTAGCGGTAATGTCCAATGATGTCAAGCGAAAGATTAAGGGTTGGAAACTGGCTGGGGTCACGACATTTTTAACTTTGAGTTTTAAGCTAGCTTTATCCTCTCAATGGTACAATACGTGGTACGGATTTAACGTTAAACTGTAGGTTACCTTTCCCGATTGGATAACTGGTGTAGGTTATCGACATGTTAGCCGGCGGCGGTGGCCGAGGGGACTAAGGCGCTCCAGTTACGGTCTGCACGGCCACTACGGTCGGGGGTTCGAATCCCCCCTTGGGCATGGATATTTGTGCCGTCCTAGTTCGTAAGTAGTTCATAAGTAGTTTGTAAGTTTAGGGACTGATGACCCCGTAGTTAGGTCCCATAGACTATACAAACATTTGAACATTTTATCGACATGTTAGGCGACGAAGTGGCGTCCAATCCAAAGTATTTTCTCCAGGTTGCTGAGACTCAGGATATTATTATTATTATATTCGATTTAGAACGTTACCTTGATGCTTCAATTTATTTCACATTACATATTTTTATTCAATTTTATGTAAATAATAATCGTGCTGAATGAAACTATTCACTCTGCAGCGGAGTATGCGCCGATATGAAACTTCCTGGCAGATTAAAATTGCGTGCCGGAACTGGGACTCAACCTGGGACGTTTGCCTTTCGCGGTCAAGCGCTCTACCGACTGAGCTATCCCGACAAGACTCATGATGCCACCCCACAACTTTACTTCCGCCAGTACCTCGTCTCCTACTTTCCAAACTTCACATAATCTCTCCTACGAAACATGCAAGACTAGCACTCCCGGAAGAAAGGATATGGTGGAGACATGGCTTAGCCACAGCCTAAGGGAAGTTTGGGAAGTAGGAGGCGAGGTACTGGCGGAAGTAAAGTTGTGGGGCGGCATCGTGAGTCGTGTCGGGATAGCTCAGTCGGTAGAGCGCTTGCCCGCGAAAGGCAAACGTACCAGGTTCGAGTCCCGGTTCCGGCACGCAACAATAATCGTGATTTTTAATTATTTTGTGTATTTCTCTTAATTCTACATTATATATCACGGTGAAATTTGGCAGGTACATGGAACTTTTCATGTCGCAGTGGAGTGGCCGAGCACTTTAAGGCGCCTTGCTGCGGAGCGCGCGGTTGCTCTCCGTCGGAGTTTCGAGTCCTCCCTCGGGCATATATATATATATATATATATATATATATATATATATATATATATGTGTGTGTGTGTGTGTGTGTGTGTGTGTGTGTGTGTGTGTGTGTGTGTCCTTAGCCTAAGTTAGTTTAAGTAGTTTGTAAGGCTAGGGATTGATAACAGCAGCAGTTAAGTCCCTTAGACTTACAAACATTTGAACATTTTTTGAACTTTTCATGTAGATAAGCAGACAGAAGGGGCCGGAGGATGAAGGCAGAGGGCGGGGAGGTAAAGAGAGAGGCAAGGGAAAAATGGGTGCATACATGGTGGTGGAGGAGGAGGAGGAGGACGAGGAAGTACAGGAGGAGGCGTAACAGAAGGACGATGCGGCATAGGTCGAGGAGGCGAAGGAGGAGCTAGGTAGACAGAAACGACGGAGAAGCTCATGGACGACAATGTTGGAATAAAGAAAGGCCCCTGGTTTTCAGCTACCTAATACAGAGAGAGGACTAAGAGGACAATCTCGAATGTAATAAAGAAGGATAATTTATATGTATTTAATAACTATCAATTGAGTATCGCTCTTCTTCGGTATGAAGTCCGTGATAGCTATGGTCATGGATTTGAAACTCACTGGTATCACGGATTTTTTCACTTAACGGTTTTAGTTGGTCATTTCCTCCCAACGATGAGGAGTCACCAGAGACGACATGCGGTTCCGATTCCACATTAAACTATTGGTCGCCTTTTCCCAGTTAGATAACTGGTGTAGGTTATGGCATGTTAAGCACCAAAGTGGCATCCAGTCGAAAGACTTTCTGCAGGTCACTGAGAAACACGGAATTATTATTATTACTATCGTTATTTTCAATTTAGGACGTTTCCTTGATTCGTAATTTACTTCACATTATACTTTTTGCCCAAATTATATAAGGATTAATAGTGTTCTTTTTTAAACATTTTGTATATTTCAGTTTATTACAATTATGTTGTGTACTATC
Source organism: Locusta migratoria (assembly GCA_026315105.1). Lineage (NCBI taxonomy): Eukaryota > Metazoa > Arthropoda > Insecta > Orthoptera > Acrididae > Locusta > Locusta migratoria. The sequence goes on from CM048755.1 coordinate 191,265,396, forward strand.
TACATATATATACAAAATTGGTGTGCGTTAGCCTCGCTAAAATTCAGAAATGCCTGCACTGATTCGAATACTGTATATACTTTTCTTCCCTTTAATACAGAGGTGGTTAAAAAATAAGTGAAACCCAAAGGATAAGCTAAAAATCTAAACAATCTAAATTGGCAAATTTGTAAGGAGGGCGTTGCTATTTCAGATTAGATTCATAACTTAGACGATGTCCTGCCGTTCTTCTGACTGCGATAAAATGTAGCTGGTAAGCGTACCTAGCTAACGCAATCCGCGAAACATCGTGCTAAACACCAAGTTATCTGGCACTATGCGATTCGGAGCAGATCTGGAATTCCAAACCAGAAACATACGCATTTTCAGCATACTCTGTATCTGTGAAGACCCGTGGTATTTTCACTGCACTAAACTGTATTATTTCTTCAATCAAAGACACTGTAGTACCATTCAGTATGGCAAGCACCGTCTGATTCAGAGTTCAGGTAAGCAATTCCACCATGCGTGAGTGAAATACGTACTGACAAATTAGTAAGAATGACGCTACACTTCTGCCTGAGCCGTCCCGGCTAGTGTTTCTTCAATTCACCCTGTCATTTATTAAATTACTGGCGCAAGTACTAATCAGTCTTTCTGTGCTCTCGCGGTGCTTCCGGAGAGGTCGGTTACCAGGTGAGTCAGTGAGAGTCGCTGCGGGGAATATCTGTCAGTATCGTGCAGTATTAATTTGATGCACTGCATGGCGTCGCTAGGGTCGAGTTACTTACATTAATTGCACGTCTGTGGCCGGGCCCGGCGCGTGCGCCCAAGTAGTTCCGCAGTGGCATCCTGCCGGTCTGTTGGAGCCATATATGTGATGATATCAACAGCTGAAGAGGTCTGGACACGCAGAGGGAATTGCGTCAAGTCCCCACATCAGCTCGGCGGGGGCTGTTTACCTCATCTCCCCGGCTATGCGGTCGTGTTCCTAGCGGCCGTGCGATCCCACGTTTGTTCCTCGCCAAGCACCGGAGTAGTCAACAACTGGTACTCCGCAGTCATCCTTGGCTTCGCCTTGCGTCGTTTCAGCTGCTTTCCACCTGGGATCCATGAAATGCTTTCAGGGCATTTGTTGATATCATCCTCCTATACCATCGCGAGGATGGCTGCACTTAGGAAATTAAGTGACCTGTATATTCTTGGTCTGGTCTGGAAATGTGTGTGTGTGTGTGTGTGTATTTATCAGGATCGGTGGTCGTTCCCCAGGGACCGTCATTACCTGTCTACGTCTATTGATGTTTACTTATGTGTTGTGCCGCACTTCTAGTTCGGCTTAATTGAATTATTCTCTCTCTTGATCTGTGTAGCAATTATTCGATTTTCAGTAACTTGGTTAACGCCACCGAGGAATTTATCTGGTTCGTGTCCCTCTGCTAGCTCGCATCTGCAGCTGTAGTAGTTGTATAGCTTTATTTTTCAAATTTATTTATTTTAATCTTCTGCTTGCAGACCACTTCCTTCCGTGAGGCATCGCCAACCCACGGTTGAAATTTGGCGCTGAGTCCGTTTTGGTATAAGTTCCTTCGTGTCAGAACTATAGTTCTCGTGGACGGTTGGGCACCCTACACCCTCTCCTTCCTGTCTGGAGTCAACTCATTGCCGGTCGCAGTGGCCGAGCGGTCTGCGGCGCGCCAGTCACACTCTGTACGGCCGCTACGGTCGGGGGCTCGAATCCCCTCTCGGGCATCGATGTTTGTGTCGTCTTTAGTATAAGGTGGTTCATAAGTATTTTGTAACTTTAGGGACTACTGATCCCGCAGTTAAGTCCCTTAAGCTTAACAAACATTTGAACATTTCAGCTCATCTGTTTTATATGTTGGAGTGTGTATTAAGTTAACGAGTAGCCAGTCCTGTTCTTAAATTAATTCTATATTATACTGAAAGTGTATTATTGATTGTCTCGGGTCTTATTTCATTATTGTTTAAACATGTGTTCTTGTTATGTTAAAATTCTGTCCCGAGTGTGTGTGTTTGTGTCTTGGTTTTAGGTAACTTTGCTTGAGCTCTTTTATTATTTCAGAAAGTCCAGTCTCTTTTATTGTCATACATAATTCGTTTACTCGGCCTTCGCCGGCCGCGGTGGCCGAGGGGACTGAGGCGCTTCAGTCACGGTCTGCACGGCCACTGCGGTCGGGGGTTCGAATCCCCCCTCGGGCATGGATATTTGTGACGTCCTAGTTCGTAAGTAGTTCATAAGTAGTTTGTAAGTTTAGGGACTGATGACCCCGTAGTTGGGTCCCATAAGATTTACAAACATTTGAACATACTCGGCCTTCTGCCTTGTAATACCACTGAGCCGGATTTGTTTGAGTTTCCTGCTTTCAGGGTGTTGCTTACTATTGTATAAGTAAGACAAAGGATTGTTTTGGGCCTTCAACCCTTTACTAAATTGTGTCAATTTTTTTTAATCGGCCTTCAGCCTGATTCATCTGGTTTCATTTTAATGTTGGAGCTCACCTTTGCTTACTATTCTATTATTCTTATTGTAAAAGGTTGCTTCCGGCCTTCACCCCGTCATTAGGCCTTGTTAAAAAAATTTTTTTGGTCTGGTTTTCAGCCCGATAATTTGAAGGAGCTGCTTTTACTTAAATTTTAGAGCTCCCTTTTATTGTGTTGTTTTCATTGTATTTATAAAAGGTTGCTTCGGGCCCTCAGCCCTTTATTAACTTATCACCAATTTTTTTTTTTAAACTCGGCCTTCAGCCTAATAATTTTACTTGATTTTGCAGCCCCTCATGATTGTCTTGTTTACTATACTTTATTTACTTTCATAAAGGGTTGCTTCGGTCCCTCAGCCCATTACCTACTCATATCAAATTTTAATTTCGGCCTTCTGCCTTGCATCACACTAGCTGAACTGTTTACTGTTTTTCTTAAAATAAATAAATAAAAATGAAATCTTGCTCGGGCCTTCAGCCTCTAGTTGTAAAAGAAGGGATTTTTTTAATATTTTTGTTAAAATAAAATGTGTCAAAGGAACGTGAACTGAGTAGCCTTGCCTAACTTTAGTAGTCAACACCCCGCTGCTCCCGCTATTTCTATCACTGGCGTTCCTTGCTGTTTTCACTGGTTCGCCCAAAAGCGGTTAAGAAAAGGGTATATGTTTATCAGATGCTTCTGTTCAAAATCAACAGTATTATCACCCCTCAAAGCAAGCACCTTTCCTCCTGAGTCACTCTGTATATCAATCCATTGCCACAATAATGTAAGAGCATCACTTTAGAACGGCTCAACCGATTAGGTGTACCTACTTTCTGTTTTGGTGTATTTCACAGGACAAGGTTTGTATCAAAGAAAATTTCTGGAAAATCTACCGGAAAATTGGAAAATTTGTGAAATATGAAGAGGACTTTGTAATGTGTTTTTGAATGAACTCAATAACTCACGATTCGGACGATGGAGACAGGTTATTCATTTTTTGTTTGATATGATGTGGAAATGTTTTCAGATAAAATCGGGAGTTCTACAAAGGACAGTCGGAGAATTCGAAAAAAAGTGCAAAAACCATATTTTTTGTATCCAGTCTCTGTCATACCTATCGACAGGAACGACATATTTGGTTAGACCGACGACATCAAATTTGGCATTTTTCTGTATTGAGACGGTTTTTATGCTCCGCAACCAGTAGTTTGGTTCACGGTGAAGGGTACCTTGTAATAGAAGTCGGTACCATTTGACCGACCAATAGATTTGGTCACCTTTTTACCGATCACTATGAAACTTGGTCCATGGATGTATGTTTTCATGAAGAAGGTTTTTACTCTCCGCAAGAAGTTTTATGGTCCAATACGCTTTGTCACTCACCATGAGAGTTCGCAAGTTTCTGCAATTTTTCATACGTGGTGGAGGAGTAGATGTACAAAGATAGGTGCAGGAGCAGATGGACACACAAAGGAAGGAGGAGCACACAAAGAGGCAGAATGGTGGATGAGATGGACCAATGGAAGATTCGAATAAATACATAGGGCAGCAAATGTTTATGTGAATTACAAAAATGTTCAAATGTTTGTATAGTCTATGGGACTTAACTACGGGGTCATCAGTCCCTAAACTTACAAACTACTTATAAACTACTCATTCACTAGGACGGCACAAATATCCATGCCCGAGGGGGGATTCGAACCCCCGACCGTAGTGGCCGTGCAGACCGTGACTGGAGCGCCTCAGTCTCCTCGGCCACCGCGGCCGGCTGTGAATTACACATTCCATTATTTGTACCACAAGTATGGCACAAGGTTCCGTTTGCAATAACAATAAATAAGAGCAGAGAGAGGGGGAGTAGAAGATAGACAGCTAAGTGGGCATGAAATGGATATAAAGAAATGGCGGGATGATAATGACGCAGAGGGGGGGGGGGGAGCAGGAGGTTGATAAGAGATGTACGGGGAGTTTGGTGAAGGTCAGGCAGACAAATGGGGTGAGCACGAGAACATGGACAAAGGTTGGAGGCAGGAACAGAAGTGAAGAGAGAGGGGAAGAACAATTCCCATACATATTAGCAAATCATAAAAGCAGAACTAAATTATGACTTCCACTGGGTCGAAAGTGATGTAGCATTCGAAGCCGATATAGCGAAGGTGACGATAGGTGATGTATTTTGGGTATCCCTAGGTACAGAACACTCAAAAAGGACTATGCACTGCCAAAACGTATGCTTGATATTACAGCTACGAAATCTGTGTACATTATTCATGGTTCATATACAGCAGATGTTAAATCAGTCGTAGGTCAGATGGTAGTGGTCTAGCCTTCCACCCACAGAGTCTGTGATTCGAACCCTGTCGTGGCAGACTTTTTTATTTTTTTCCGTTTTCTTTGAATACTTGCACAATTTTAATATCTAATGGTAATTTTTACGAAAAATGCACTATTTTGTTTATTCGTAATTTTCTATAATTTATAGCTATTAATAATGAAGGTTAAAATAAAAAAAAGTTAAATTTTTACAGTATTGGCTTCACTATTAGTTGACGACGCGTCTTTCTTTGTTTAGTTTCTAAAGCGCTATGACGCTGTTTATGGAAAGTCATTCCATACCTACTAGTGAGTTTCCAAGTAGATAACCTAATCAACCATCGTTTTACGTGACGAAGTGTTCAGCTCGTCTACATACATACAAACGAAAACGTACACGTGTGATTAGAGATCTCAAAATTTTTTATATAACTAAATTCGAAAACAACGGAAAAAATGCTTGTCGCAGCGGAACTCGAACCCTCGACCGCATAAATGAAAGGCCAGAACGCGACCATCTGTGCTCCATCAACATATGGCGCAAATATTAAAATCATTGGTACTTACGGGTACTTGCAAAACATCAAAGTCGATTTTCTCCAGAACTTTTGAGAGTTATTAAAGTTCTGAACTTCACATATCATAAATATAAAGAAATTTTAAAATCCGGTATCCATGAGGTCTCCTTATTAGTTTTTAAACCTCCGGTAGAAAAATGGAGTGCATTGTACTCCACGGGTTTTCCCCTTACAACATGTTATAAAGGTAAAATATAGAGCGAAAATAAACAAATAAATAAGTGTAGTATAAGTTTTATATTGAAATAAATGATGGAGGATAACTTTCCGCTGGAGGGTTAATGGTGGGGGTCGAAAATGTGAAATTCCCCATTTTCTATGGCGACTTTTCCTAGTGTTGTTTGGGTATAATCCTTCTGTAAGTACAACAACTATTAATTTTATTTATTCAATTATCCTGATGAGAGTGGGACCATCAGATCCAATACTAATTCCAGAGTTTCAAAGAGACAGTATTTTAACAGTCATATGAGAAATTACGATAAGTTAAATAGTTTCTAAATAGTATTACGAGAAAGAAAATGGTTTGAATATATGTAAACACAATTTAAAAAGTCAGTACTGACGATGAACTAAGAAAGTTTATACTTACGCCGCGGTGGAGTAGCCGAGCGGTCTAAAGCGTCTCGCTGCGGAGCGCGCGGTTGCTCGCCGTGGAGGTTCGAGTCCTCCCTGGGGCATGGGTGTGTGTGTTGTCCTCAGGTTAGTTCACCTAGGTTTAAGTAGTTTGTAAGCTACGGACTGATGACCACGCAGTTTGGTCCGATAGATTTACAAACATCTGAACATTTTTTTATACTTACAGTATTACCGCTAAAGCTAATTGCCGCTGCAATTGCTGTTAATACCGCGTTCTTTTGTAGAGAAATTTAGGTAGACTGTACTAGCTAAGAGCGTTGAGAAATGGGACGGGATATAATGGGTAATATATGCGTACATGAATGAAGGCTTCCAGTATTGTTCCTTTAGAATCTGTGCCTTTTGAAGCTGAAGTGCTTGCGCATTTCCCTGCTATGGTGAAGGACGTCATTCCGAAGCTGTTTCCGCTACTGAAAAGGACTTAGCGAAAGCAGCTGAATTATGAAGTGCATTTTTCTCTGACGGGAAAGAGTGTAATACGTTGTTCAGACAATAGCCTTGAAGTCGCGGAGAGGTACAGTAAATCCTCTAAGACCTGTCAGGAATTATTACGAACTTCTCAATTCTACCATGCGACTTCCTCTTTCTTTCCTTTTAGCAAGTCCATATTCACCTACTATTTTTCCTTCAGTTCTTTTCCTACTACTGAGCTCCAGTCTCCCATCACAATTAAGTTTTCAACTCCCTTAATTGTCTGAATAACTTCTTCTAAGTCATTATACATTTTTTTCAATCTCATCATCTTCGCCAGTTGGCGTATAATCTTGTACTACTGTGGTCGGTGTTCTCTTCGCGCCTATCTGCTTCGATAATGCGTTCGCTGAGCTGTTCATAGTCACTTACCTGCTTTCCTATTTTTCCATTATTAGACTTACTCCTGCACCCCCAACTGATTTTGTATTTATAAACCTGTATTCAACTGACCAAAAATCCTATGCATCCTGCCACCGAACTTTGCTAATTCCCACTATATCTAAATTCATTTTTTTATAGTGGTGTGGTGTCTGTTCTTTCGGACAGCCATTTGAATTTGCAAATTATTGATAAAGGAGGGGAAGGAAGAAGGTTTACGAAAGAAAGGATTGACAGTGGCTGCATTAGGGCATTGAAACTAAGCAAGTGAAAATGGTGAAAACTTCAGCATACAGCTGAAAAAAGCTCGAGCGAGACTCACGGTTGATTTTCGGACACGCGCTAGCAGCGCACCTCATGTATTTCAAACGTCAACTTCGCTTCGCAGTTTCTCCGGATGTAATTGATGCATCGCGATGCAACCGACGCCATTATTTTTGTGATTTTTCATTCTATCGATTGCTTAAGACATAATATCGGGGATCCATTTAAAAAAAACCTAAGTTTGTGTTGAAAATAATATTTCTTCGCGTTTTAGAGTGTCTCATAGTACCTACTTTCATAAGCCCCTGCCGTACGTTCATGACCGTAAAAGTCGTTTTTCAATATCTCTTGTAGTTTCAGAGAGATCTGGGGTGAAACAGTTGAGTGGGACACGTTTGTGTCATCGTTATCGTTCATATACCGCAAAGTCTGTTCGTAAATATGAGTACGATGTCAACAGTCAGATTCATCGAGGAACAATGAACTCAAATCATACATCGATTGCGACTTATCGCAATGATTCTAGGCGCAGTTCTTGAAGACCTTTATCATTTGTGGTCGCAGAGACCACAAGAAGATTGTCACTAGGGGTCGGTGCTGGAAACACTCTCTTGTTCCATTTGAGTCACCCAGTCCATTCTAGAAGTCGTTTCACCTTTGTCCGAATTGTCAGCTATCTGTGTTCGTTGATCATCGACGTTGGCTATTGTGACGTCTGCACTTTTTCGTCGAGCACGCGTTCTGTGAGAAACGGCTTTACTATTATGTTCCTTGTCCTGGCTATATGTTGAACTATCGGCCACTTCCTTATTTTCATCTGTTCCGTCATTCTTTCTCTTCTTCTGTGTCTTGATTTCCCGAAGTTTCTCCCGCGTTTTTGGTGTTTCGGTTTCCGCTTCTCGTTTTTTCTTCGGAGGAGAACTACAGGGTACAGAAACAGTTAAACAGTTTGTTCAACTTCCATGTTTTGTACAATGCCAGGGGTCGTCGAAGGACTAGAACCTCATTTTGTAGGGGATTCGTTCACTTGCAGTGACGGTTGTTCGTCATGCACACTCTGGTGGGTGACGTGTTCTACCTGTGGTAATTCAGCCGCGCTCCGAGTAGGGTTGCTGGAGTCAACTTGAAGCACGGCCTGTGTAGCATTTTCGGTGGCCGTGTCCTGCACAACACTTGTCACGGGAGGCGGCGCCGGCCCCGCAGTGGCAGCCGCCGCGTACGAAGGCGGCATGTTTACAACGCCAGGCGCGCGCGTCACCGCGTCGCCAGGGGCAGCTGAGCCACCCGAAGGCGCGAGCACTCCGCCCGGTACTGCTCCGTACAATTACAGATGGCACACGTCCGCGGCTGTATATCACAAGTGCACGATAGCCTGACACACTGATAAAGGACGGCGTGTTCTTCATCAAATCAATTTTTACTTGGCCCACGTCATTCAGTACGGGGCACGGAATGTTGCCGTTCGCCCACTTTTCCTCATGAACAGACAGAACACGACCGTTGGAACTCAAGACATCACGTACGTGCTGGCAAGGAATTTCAAACGGCAGTTCAAATACGCGCACAGTACGCAAACCGGTACCACCAAAAGAAACTTCTACATCAATCACACTACCATCAGAACGCAAAAATTTCATTGTCCTTCCACTTTCTTCTACGAAACTCAGACACAGATCAAGATTCAAAAGTTAAAAAAACAAAAAGAAACCAAAAATTACAGGCGCAAGCTTAGACAGATGTATTCCGTAAATTTCGTCTAATTGAATCTTAATTTGTTCAATAAGGGATCTATGAACATATGCAGCAGGCTTCAGAATTCCACATTAAAAATTAAAATTCAAAGTACATCTCCCCAAAATCGTAGTCATATTCAAAACAACTTCATATTATAAACAAAACGACCAAATCCCAGCCACAACCACAAGACGAAAACTTTTGTAGATAAATGATCACCCAGTAACACGAAGACACAAGATATCGCTCTCAGAATAAACAGGAAACTTGCCTTAACATGAGCAGTTGTGAGATTACCGCCCAATAGAAATACTGGTAGTTAATAGCATTTGATAATTAAACAGTATGAAGTTCACTGCAAACATTGACCATGCCAATGCACTAAATGTTACATAATTTTAATCTTATTAATTATGGTAGCAATGTATGTACACAGTTGGGTGACAACATTTATAGTTAGGCCATAGGTAGAAATTCTCTACGTTGAGATTTGCTGTGTGCTTGTAGCTGACGGGAGGCCAGCGAGCAGGCCGATGTTGGTGGCTTGTTCCAACTTAGGATTTTACAGTTCGTTTCCGGTGAGGGGAGAGAGGGACAATGGCGAGTGCCAGGCACAGTGCAGTGCACAAATATTGTAATACTACTGGCATTTGAAGTAATACGATGCAGTTAGGAACCTTTAAGGCCCTCATTACAAAATAGCCTCTTGATAAATAAACAATACATTAGCTGATATAGTTACATCTAACGTAATATGTTTAATTGACAATGAAAAGTAATAAATTATCAACGAAGACAAGACAGTTACACAACTAGCATGGCAATGTTTGTTTATAAAAATAATATATTAACTATTTTTCATTTTATTTTCAATCAATCTTTTGTATTTTACCTTGAAATATTCAGTTAAATCAGTTATCTGTGATATAAGAAATTGCACGATTATGATAAACAGTACAAAGGATGTTTATACTAATATAAAAACGTAAGAAAATATTTGTTTAATGTGTAGTGTAATTATTTTGATTTTAAGTAAAGTTTTAGAAATGTATTGGCTGAGCGCTGTACGTTGGCAAATCGGTTACAACAGCTTACATGGGGAAGTTGATGACTTAGGGGAAAAAACCCCGGCAGTTGAGTTTTGGTGCGCACGCGCGTGAGGGCAGGAAGTGAGGACACCAGAGAGCACGTGGTGTGGCTGGCCTGGCGGCGTCGCTCTGCCGCAGTCGGCATGTGGATCTCGAGGTGGTGACTTGAGATTGGTGTGTGGCAATCGCCACGTGTGGTTGCTCGTCGTAGACTGCACCAAGTTAAATCGAGTGCTACTGTGTGTTTGTGAATATTTAGCCGGTGCAACAAGGTGTGCATCGCATTGAATTAAAGTGACTGTGATTTGTTAATGTAACACGTGTCGTCGCATAGGCATGAACATAAACGGTGTTTGAGACAGCCACGTGGTGTGAAAACAATTCGCGACAAATATTCATTTTGTCTGGGGGCTCACGAGCTATATTTGATAAATGTGCCGACGTACAGACGTATCAGCCACAGGGTTCTGAGATTGTGTAATAAACAACATAAAGTGAACTTTCACGTGTTTTCGAAATTAGTAGTTAGTACACCCTTTTCTCTCATGAACTTGATTTTATTATGAATTTGTCTTGTTAATCATATGCAGGGAAGGAAAGCTGCGAACGTGTGATATCATCCCCTAGAAATCGAGTCAAACATTCGCAATCGCAGTTCCAGTGTTTTTGCATGTTTAGGAATTTGGTTTGCAGCTGGTGGTTGTGAGTTATAAAAGTTAAACTTTCTCTATTTTAAACTCTCACCCCGACCTTCAGCCTCGCACAGTGACAGAGCACAGCGTAAACCCAACCGCTCTCCACGACGGCTCAAGCCGGAATGTACCACTTGGGTACCCGTGCTGCCGTGGCGGAACGGCCGAGCGCATTGAGGCGCTATGCTACCCCCGTCGGGGGTTCGAATGCCCCCTCGGGCAAGGACGTTTGTCCTGTCTTTAGTATAAGTTAGTTTGTAAGTAGTTTGTAAGTTTATGGACTGATGAACTCGCAGTTAAGTCCCATAAGCTTTACAAAAATTTGAACATTTGATTTGGCACCCGTGCTCGCTTCCCGTCCCTCTCAAACTTGTACATGTCACACGCTATGGCTGTAGCGCCCCTATCGTCCATGCCCTCTTGCACTAGCCATTACGGATTACCGTGCAAGGTTGAACTGCATCTGATGTGAAGCAGTTAATGTCCGAAATAACAGACACCACACTACTATAATAAGTATTTTCACGCGAAGGCGGCGTTAGCTTCAATTACTTGACCGCAGATGCGGTCATACGTTCGACCTTGCACGAGAATCCGTAATGGCGAGTGTGAGATGGCATGGACGCTAGTGGCGCTAACAGCCATAGCGTGCGACATATGGGAGTTTGGGACGAACAGTAAGCGAGCACAGGTAGCAAGTGGTTAAGGCGATCGCTGTGCCGAAGCGGGAGACCCGGGTTCGATTCCTGGCCCGCTTCACATTTTCACTTGCCATTGCTTAATTTCAATGCCGTAATACAGCCCCTGTCAATCCTTTCTTTCCTAATCCTTCTTCCTTACCCCCCATTATCAATAATATGCAAATATCTAACTTCAACGTGTCAATTTCTCTTATCTAACTTTTTAACTGACCTAACCGATTAAGAGATAGAGCAATCTACGCTCCGATCTGCAGAATTTCTGTTTTCCTTTTCTTTATGGTGACCGACCGAGCGAGGTGGCGCAGTGGTAACATACTGGACTCACATTCGGGAGGAAGGTGGTTCAAATCCACCTCCGGCCATCTAGATTTAGGTTTTCTGTGATTTCCCTAAAATCGCTCCTGGCAAATGTTGGGATGGTTCCTTTAAAAGGGCAAACAATCCGAGCGTAAGCTCCGCCTCTAATGACCACGCTGTTGACGGGGCGTTAAACAGTAATCATCCTTCTTCCTTTTACGGTGACATCTGCCTGAATAGTCCCCGCCCAGCGATTCGAATGGGGAGTATTTACGTCCGGAATTATTTAGCCAAGAAGACGCCATCATCATATATTCGTACAGTATACCTGCATGTCCTCGGGAAAACTAACGCTCATAGTTCCGCCTTCCTTTCAACCAGTCGCAGTAGCAGCATGACAAGCCCAGTTGGCTGATGTTACAAGATCTGCTCAGTCAAGTCATCCAGACTGTTGCTCCTTGTAACTACCTGAAATACTGCTGTACCTCCTCAGGAACCACACGCTTGACTGGCATCTCCACAAATACTCCTCCGCTGTCGTTGCACCTACGCACAGTCGTCCAAAAAGCTGACCTGAAGTCGAAAAAGATTCGGATATGATTCGATGTATAAAGTTATATGTTTTGGGGGTCTCTTAATTTTCAATTGTGAGCAGAAGTTAAAAACTACAAATGGTGGATAGAAAATGGCAGAGTTATTTAAGAAAAAACGTTTTGGATGTCAAAGTAAATTCGGAAGAGAAGGACTTTTGGGATCTCAGATTACAAATATAGGATTTACTAAATTCAAATTTTTTTCACAATTACAGCACAATATTTTATACTTTTAAACATTACGGAAAGCTCTATTTATAAAACAACAAGTACAGTACATATGATTGCAAAATTATTGTGAATTGCTGTCAGACTCGGATTTATAATTGTCAGTAACAGCATGAATACAATGATTTTCAGATTCATCTGGAGGCAGTAAAAGTTGTGAAAAACTTTTCCTTTCTTTGGTTGCATAATGCTGAAGCTTGTAATGAAAAGATCCGAAGATACCAGTAGCCGGTGAGAAACATCTTACATACACTTACCCTGGAAAATTTCCTGGAAAAGCCTTCCCAAAAGTTCTTTATGTCTTTTTTCAGGGATTCCTGTGCATCTTCGGATAGTTACTCGATTGACATGGGGGTCGAAATGGATGTGAGTCATTAACTGTCCCGAAAAACGGACGATACTGCTATAGGAGAGCATCTAAAAAGCCATAGGTTATAGTGGCGTAGCAACAACCTACAGGTAAGATGGCCAGTCAATCACTGCGGCAGAAGAACCCGTATCGATATGTAAGCGACGAGGCACACCATAAACGGAGACTGTCATGGAAAGGCTCTTCTTAGTGAGAGGGAACACTGCCCATACATATGTCAGATCTGGGAGAAACGTTGTCGCTGGTCGCTGTATCAGCTTCAAGCTGCTGAGCCTGAGTGTAATCCACAGACATCCTGTTTGATTGATAGACCTGAGTGTAATCCACAGACATCCTGTTCGATTGACAGACTTACACCCTGTGATCCACAGAGCGAACATTATTTGTGAAACGATTTATATATAAGATGAGGTGGAACATCTACGATTAACCTTAAAGAAGAATGGCTATCTTACCAAAGACCGTGCCTTTCGTACTAGGGAGAGAGTCAAAACGAAAAAGGAACAACAGCCGCCAAAGGGGACAGCTTATCTTTCATTCATTAACAAAGTCACAGAACGCATTGGAAATCGTTATGAGCGAGTATCGTGTAGAAATTATTTTCAGACCAACCAGAAAGATAAAAGAATATTTAAAATCTGCAAAAGATGGACGACACCCTTTGGACACACCATGTGTAAAATTCCTTGCAGCTGTAGTTTAGTACACACCGGAACTCCAAAAAGGAGCGTTAACGGTCGTCTGGGCGAACATACACTCCTGGCCATTAAAATTGCTACACCAAGAAGATGACGTGCTACAGACACAAACAGCAGTTGACCGGCTTTGTCTGGTAAAACGTTGTTGTGATACCTCGTGTATGGAGGAGAAATGTGTACCATCGCGTTTCCGACTTTGATAAAGGTCGGATTATAGCCTATCGCAATTGCGGTTAATCGTATCGCGACATTGCTGCTCGCGTTGGTTCCGATCCAATGGCTGTTAGCAGAATATGAAATCGGTGGGTTCAGGAGGGCAATACGGAACGCCGTGCTGGATCCCAACGGCCTCGTATCACTAGTAGTCGAGATGAGAGGCATCTTATCCGTATCGTTGTAATGGATCGTGCAGCAACGTCTCGATCCCTGAGTCAAAATATGGGGACGTTTGCAAGACAACAACCATCTGCACGAACATTTCGACGATGTTTGCAGCAGCATGGACTATCAGCTTGGAGACCATGGCTGCGGTTACCCTTGACACTACATCACAGACAGGAACGCCTGCGATGGTGTATGCAACGACGAATATGGGTTTACGAATGGCAAAACGTCGTTTTTTCGGATGAATCCTGGCTCTGTTTACAGCATCATGATGGTCGCATCCGTGTTTGGCGACATCGCGATGAACGCACATTGGAAGCGTGTATTCATCATCCCCATACTGGCGTATCATCCGGCGTGATGGTATGTGGTGCCACTGGTTACACGTCTCGGTCAACTGTTGTTCGCATCGACGGCACTTTGAACAGTGGCCGTTACATTTCAGATGTGTTACGACCCGTCGGTCTACCCTTCATTCCATCCTGCGAAACCCACATTTTAGCAGGATAATGCACGACCGCATGTTGCAGGACCTGTACGTGCCTTCCTGTATACGGAAAATGTTCGACTGCTGTCCTGGCCAGCACATTCTCCAGATCTCTCATCAATTGAAAACGTCTGATCAATGGTGGCCGAGCAACTGGCTCGTCACAATACGCCAGTCACTACTCTTGCTGAACTATGGTATCGTGCTGAAGCTGCATGGGCATCTGTAGCTGTAGATGCCATCCAAGTTCTGTTTGACTCAATGCCCAGGCGTATCAAATGTTCAAATGTTTGTAAAGCTTATGGGACTTAACTACGGGGTCATCAGTCCCTAAACTTACAAACTACTTATGTACTAGCTTATACTAAAGACGGCACAAATTTCCATGCCCGAGGGGGGACTGGAACCCCCGACCGCAGCGGCCGCGCAGACCGTGACGGGCACGCCGCAGACCGCTCGGCCACTGCGGCCGGCCCCAGGCGTATCAAGGCCGTTGTTACGCCCAGAGGTGGTTGTTCTGGGTATTGGTTACTCAGGATCTATGCACCCAAATTGACTGATAATGTACTCACATGTCATTTCAAGTATAATATATTTGTCCAATGAATACCCGTTTATCATCTGCATTTGTTCTTGGTGTAGCAAGTTTAATGGCCACTAGTGTAAGAGGAATTGCCGCCTGGGACATACCGGGAAGTCGGCCGTAGCAGGAACATGTTTGCCAAGAGTGTAACCACGAAATTTAATTTGATGACGCTAGTGTCATCTCAAAAACTTCACATTACTATGCGCGCACGTCCAAAGAAGCAATAAAGATCTACAAACAACGCAGTGCAATAATTTTAAAAGGAAAGAGGAAACTCTTAAATGAGACAGAATTGGGACTCCAACTTTACACCAGCAGAATGACAATCGATTCTTCTCTATCAATAGTGCTGGCCAGAGACAGTTAGGAGCCAATGTCACTTGGTGGCTTGTAGCGCCCTCCACATCGCGTATATACAGGGTGTTTCACCAAGTGTGTTGGCCTCTGTAACTTATAAAATAATAGGTGACGGGAAATTTTAAGGCGGTAGGTCAACACAAGAAATGTTACACTTTCTGCGGAGCTATGAACATAGTTTATTGTATCATTTTCCAAAGAGTTACAGCACAAAGATATAATTTTGTAAATGAAACAATAGTTTTTTCTATCGTGCATTGGATTCGTTGAAACCAGCTGCGTCCAAATCGATTTAAACTACATTCCTATCACTGTTAGTTTGGGAGCTACAAGCCAAATTTTAGGGGGCGGAGGCTACGACAGCGTAGCTCACTGTCTGGTGGTCATGAGACAGTGGGCAGTCCCCCAGGGGATAGCCACTCGGCAAGTCACCTACGCTGTCGTTGCCTCCGGCCCCTAAACTTTGAAGGGTTATAGCTCCCAAACTAACAGTGATAGGAATGTAGTTTAAATTGAATTGGACGCAGCTGGTTTAAACGAATCCAATACGCGATAGAAAAAACTATTGTTCCATTTAAAAAATGATATCTTTGTGGTGTAACTCTTTGGAAAATGATACAGTAAACTATGTTCATAGCTCCGCAGAAAGTGGAACATTTCTTGTGTTGACCTACCGCATTAAAATTTCCCGTCACCTATTATTTTATAAGTTACAGAGGCAAACACACTTAGTGAAACACCCTGTGTACGGCGCTCTTTCAATGTTCTGATCGCAGTTCGCCACTTTACTTCTGAAGATGTATTTCGCGGCAGAAGATGAAACATTAGGGGAACATCTTACAATTCGGCCATGACGTTTGGACCCAGAAATTTTGAATGATGTTAACGTCAGCCGTAAAAACTTACATTGTGTAATTATTTCGTGAAGATGATATCAGAATTTATCCAGCCGTCTTGGAGCCATAGGAAACATCATACGTACATACACACGCGATTTTTATAGACATAGAAGTGAAAGGCTACAAATGCAGGTACGGAACTGACGATTGCGTGTAAAAGTAAAATAGTGAATGAATGAATGTTTGTAATTCTATGGGACCAAACTACGTAGGTCATCAGTCCCTAGTCTTAAAAAGTACTTAAAGTAATTTAAACTAACCTAAGGACAACACACACATCCATGCCTGAGGGAGTATTCGATCCTCCTACACGGGAGGCCGCGCGATCCGCAACGCCGGCCGCGGTGGCCGAGGGGACTGAGGCGCTCCAGTCACGGTCTGCACGGCCACTACGGTCGGGAGTTCGATTCCCCCCTCGGGCATGGATATTTGTGCCGTGCTTAGTATAAGGTAGTAAAAAAGTGGTTTGTAAGTTTAGGGACTGATGATCCGGTAGTTAAGTCCCATGAGCTTAACAAACATTTAAACTTTTTTTTTTTTTTTTATCCGCAACGTGGCGCTCCGCACTGCTTGGCTACTCCAGCGCGGCAGTAAAATAGTCGTAAATGTTGAACTTAAGTGACATATGCAACGTCATTGATACTGAATCAAAGGATTTCATAACACACAAACACTGGAAAATACAGAGACATACAAAGTCTGTTAATATTTAAAATACCTTATAGCCACGAACAGGCCTGACCTTATTAACGATGTCTGTGTAGAGTAAGGAATTAGTGATAATGATATTGTCGTAGCGCCGATGGTGACCAAAGTTCATAAACCAATCAAGAATGCTAGGAACGTGTTTTTGTTGGGAAGAGCCGATAAGCAAATGTTAGGATCGCACTTAGAAAAGGAATGGACATCGTTTAATTCCGGGACTATGGATGTAGAGGAATTGTGGACTAAATTTAAGTGCATTGTAAATAAAGGTGTAGAGAAATATGTGCCAGTAAAGACGATTAAGGACGGAAAATATCTACCGTTGTGTAATAATAATGTTACAAAGCTGCTGAGAAAGCAAAGTCTGTTGCACTCTCGATTCAAAAAAGAACACGCAAATGATGGCAGGCAAAAGTTAGTAGAGATTCGTGCGTCCATAAAAAGATCGATGCGTGAAGCATACAATAATTACCACAGCCATACCTTACCAAAAGATCTTTCCAAGAACCCGAAAAAATTCTTGTCCTATGTAAAATCGATAAGCGGGTCAACGCCCACTGTCCAGTCACTAGTTGATCATTCCGGGGCAGTAATAGAAGAAAGCAAACAGAAAGCTGAAGTTCTAAATTTAACATTTAAGAAATCTTTCACGCAGGGGGTCCGCACAAATGTGCCATCATTTGATCAACGTACTAATTCCGAAATGGAGGACATAGTAATAGGTATTTCCGGTGTAGAGAAGCAGCTGAGAGAGCTAAATACGAAAATGTCTGCTGGTCCGGATGGAATACCAGTTCGGTTTTACAAAGAGTATTCTGCGGCATTGGCCCCCTACTTAGCTTGCATTTATCGCGAATCTTTAATTCAACGCAAAGTTCCTAGTGACTGGAAAAAAGCGCAGCTGACTCCCGTTTATAAGAAAGGAAAGAGAACTGACCCACACAATTACAGGCCAATATCGTTGACATCAGTTTCATCTAGAATTTTGGTGCATATTCTCAGTTCGAATATAGTAAATTTCCTTGAAACGGAAAAGCTTCTTTCTATGAATCAGCACGGGTTTAGGAAACATCCTTCATGTGAAACTCAGCTTGCCCTTTTCTCACATGACATCTTGCGAGCCATGGACGAAGGGCAACAGGCGGATTGTGTTTTTCTCGACTTCAAAAAGGCGTTCGACGCGGTGCCACACTGCAGACTGCTAACGAAGATACGAGATTATGGAATAGGTTCACAGATTTGTGACTGGCTGCTTCCAGTAATAGAACGCAGTACGTTGTTCTCGACGGCGAGTGTTCATCAGAGACGAGTGTATCGTCAGGCGTGCCCCAGGGGAGTGTGATAGGACCGCTGTTATTTATCTATATAAATGACGTGATGAACAGAGTAAGTGGTAATTTGCGGCCGTTTACTGATGATGCTGTTGTGTATGGGAGGGTGTCGTCTTTGACTGTAATAACAGACAGGATGACTTAGACAAAATTTCTATTTGGTGCGAGGAATGGCAGCTAGCTCTCAATGTAGAAAAATGTAAGGTGATGCGCATGAGTAGGGAAAACAATCCCATAATGTTATAATATAGCATTAGTAGTGAGTTTCTTGATGCTGTCGCGTCGTTCAAATATCTAGGAGTAACATTGCAGAGCGATATGAAATGGAACGAACATGTAAGGATAGTTGTGAGTAAGACGGACAGCCGACTTCGGTTTATTGGGAGAATTTTGGGAAAATGTACTTCACCTGTAAAGGAGACCGCGTATAAAACGCTTGTACGACCTCGTCTTGAGTATTGCTCAAGTGTTTGGGACCTGCAGCAGATCAGTTTAAAGGAAGACGTAGAGGCAGTTCAGATGCGAGCAGCTAGGTTTTTTACTGGTAGGTTCGACCAATGCGCGAGTGTCACGGAAATGCTCCGGCAACTGAATTGGGGATCGCTGGAGGAAAGACGACGTTCTTTTCGTGAATTTCTGTTGAGGAAATTTAGAGGGCCGGAATTTGAAGCTGAGTGTAGTACGATCTGGATGCCGCCTACTTACATTTTGCGTGATCACAAAGACAAGATAAGAGAAATTAGGGCTCGCACGGAGGCATATAGGCATCCTCTATTTGGGAGTGGAATAGCAAAGGAAATGCCTAGTAGTGGTACAGTGTACTCTCCGCTACGCACCTTACGGTGAATTGCGGAGTACGTATGTAGATTTACAGGTGGGCATTAAGTTATTAGTTAAATAATACCTTCTACGTGGTTTCTACAATGGTTAACAATAATGAAATGTATTTGGTTACATAGTGAAACCTACAACAGTTATCAATCCTCCCCTGGGTAACGAGAATGACTTGCGGTTTCTTCTAGTAACTAGGACGCTTATAGACATGTGATGTGACAGTGTCTTTCAGTTCCAGTGTCTAAGAACCATAAATGTGTTACACCATCAAGTGCTCGTAGACCGTACAGTTAGGCAGGCAGACTGAGTGACAACAGAATAATAGTGTGACGGATCCGTTTAATCGAATGAGGTGTGGTATCCTGAAAATATGTTTGAAGTTACAGAAGTAGAGGGGCCATTGTTGGTAGTTTAAAATTGGTTTCGGGCTGTAGAGCACCTTCAGATGTCAAAGTTGGGACGAAAATTACCAGCGAAAGATGAGACTTGCAACACACAATTTGGTTTGTCAAAACCCCGTAATTTTGAAACTTGAGACGTCTGTTTACAAGGTACAGCAACTTTATATACAGTCGTCACCTGCTCTGGCTTGTATGCCCATACTGTACAGATTTCTTTCCGCGTGACACCGCTCTGTTGGGTGTTTTTTCATTGCTCTTCGTTTTTAACAGTAATGGATACAAAGCATGAGCCCCAAAACTGCCCAGTCACACGAGAAATAGTGGTGTTCGTTATGAGAAATGTTTTGGTGAGATGGTTTGAGATAAGTCCCAAGCATTTCGTATCTAGGTTATTCAAAGGAATTACGCAGCGAGATTGCAGTAGTACCCCGCCTTGAAATCCTGTTTATGGTCTGCAGCGGGGAAGAAGGGCAGTCGTAAAAGCAACTCACTCCAACGAAGATCCCGCAAATGTAGTCTACAAATGAAATCCGGAAAATAGCGTGTAGCACAGCAGACATCAGCGGGCTGAAGTGCTACACGTAGTAGTTCCGCACTTCTCATATCTGACTTCCACGTCAGTAAACGACAAGATCTCCCAAACACTTTTGCATCAACATTTTCACAGTGCAGAACTTCTTGCACTAAGTAAACGCGCGCCATTTGCATTTCACTGCTGCAGGCACATTTACAATCTCTTGTCCGCGTTAGCAGCAGGAAACGTCATGACAAAGCTGTACAACTATCGTCTAGTGAGGATTCCTACCAACGTTTGCTATGTATTAAGTATTTCTTTATTGGCTTGTGAATTTTCAGTCAACGGCGAACAACACTAAGCACATGGCACCTGTGGTTTCGAATTCTTGGTGTACTTGAGGATCCGAGAAAGATCCAAGCGAATAGTGATCAAGTGTCTCATATACTTTCCGACTGCATCAAACTTCAATGTATCCCGGCGTAATAATGTTTATGTGAATTCCAGGCAAGCCAGCGAATGACGTTTTTGAGAACTTCCGCTATTTTAATTGTGTGGTTTTCTGTGGAAATATATGCCGTTTTCAAAATTCCGTGAAATTATTTGAACAATTGTGCTCGTTCTGTAAAATCTACTTTATCCAAAGCGTTTCCATTAAATTATCCTCAAGGACATGAAAATTATAAATATTACATAGTCATAAAAGTAAGGTTTCTAATTAAGTT
Organism: Locusta migratoria; assembly: GCA_026315105.1. Taxonomy (NCBI): domain Eukaryota; kingdom Metazoa; phylum Arthropoda; class Insecta; order Orthoptera; family Acrididae; genus Locusta; species Locusta migratoria. Next base: position 191,286,129 of record CM048755.1, read on the forward strand.
AATAAGACTTAATGTTGAGAACAATGTATTGAAATGCAAAGTAACGAAATGATTAACTATAGATGCTGTAACTTCTCACACATGATTGTGTAGTTCTATTTTTCATGACTGTTGCTTCATTTCCTATGGACTTGCTACACTATATTCTACATACGTAACTGGTATGTCTCTTAGAACTCTTCTGGTGTTTTTCTTGTGCGATAAAGAGGACTGTTTCAGGAATTTACATACAATTCAGCCTATCCCATTCAGTGTAAGAAATTGAGTAGTGGCCCTGCTGAAACAGTTGAGAATACTGTTACAGACTTATGTAATTTCTGGCCTTTAATAGGGTCCATTATTTCATAATATCCAACTATTACACTGGATTCACACAAGCAAAGCTATTAGCTAAATCAGAAAATATTTGCAGTTGTAGCAATTTGTGATTTATTGTGCGAATTACATCATTACAATTCGTGAATACACTGTTTTGAGTTTACAGTTTATGGCATTCGATTCAGAAAACTAAACTGTCTGCTACTAGCCGTAATTTTTGATTTCAGTATTTGTACAATGTTCAGCCAAAACATTATGCTCCCCTACCCAATAGCCGGTATGTCCATGTTTGGCACGGATGACAGCGGCAACGCGTCATGGCATGGAGGCAATGTGGTCATAATACGTCGATGGAGGGAGAAGGGAACGCATCTGCTCACACAAGTCAACTAATGGCCAGGGAGCAGACCGATGAGCTCAGATACCAGGTCTTATCCTAGGTGTGTTAGATAGGGAATCTGGCTAGTTGGATGACCAGGAAATGAATTACAACCCGCCACCGTGTTCCCCGAACCAATCAATCACTCTTTTGACCTTGCGACAAGGCGCATCACCTAGTTGAAAAATGCCATTGTCGTAGGAAAACATGGTCATGAAGAGCTGTATGTGGTCTGCAATCACTTTCCTTGGCAATTATGGTGTCTGTTTTACCAGAAGACTTGGCCCATACCCCGTCGGGGGGTTCTAATCCCCCCCTGGGGCACGGATCTTTCTGCCGTCTTTAGTACAAAGTAGCTTAGTTTTTAGGTTTAACAAACACTTGAACATTTGAACTTGGCCCATAAAAGCTAAATGTGAGATACCTGTTCAATTTATTTTCCATTAAACTTTTTTTTCATCCTATTGGGTATCTTCCTTTAAAATCCTAAAGTTTTGTGTTCTGATATTTTTATTTATAAAAACTGCCTATTGACACCAAGGTATATAGATCAAACAATAAAACATCCTCCGCATTTAGTAAAATTCTTCACTCATGTACAATGTGGTTATAGGAATTAATCTTATTCCCTCGTTAACTGGTTTCCATTGTCTAACAACATTGTCAGGCCGGCCGCGGTGGCCGAGGGGACTGAGGCGCTCCAGTCACGGTCTGCACGGCCACTACGGTCTGGGGTTCGAATCCCCCCTCGGGCATGGATATTTGTGCCGTCCTTAGGATTAGCTAGTTCATAAGTAGTTTGTAAGTTTAGGGACTGATGACCCCGTAGTTAAGTCCCATAGACTCTACAAACATTTGAATTTTGAATTTGAACATTGTCAGTTTGTAATTAACTGTTATATCTTTTACACTGCTAGTATAATGCCTCATTTATTTATTTACAATGAGCTCATTTCGGCTTTAATTGCCGTCATTAGGTTTTATTTAATGTCGTTCTTATTGCTGTCCTTTCTGCTTAAGATGTTACTTATTTTATGCAATTATGATTGGCTTATATGCCTGTAACAGACTTTTTATTTTCTGCCGTAGTAAAAATTGACAGCTATAGTCAAAGTGTTTCTATGTCATTATAATGTTCAAATGTTCAAATATTTGTAAAGTTATGGGACCGAAGTGCAGTGGTCATCGGCCCTAGAATTACAAATTAACTTCCTCTAAACAACCATACACACACACTCATGACCGAGGGAGGACTCGAACCTAAAACGGGGAGCAGCGGCGCACCCCGCAAAAAGTCACCTTAGAGCGCACGGCCAATCCCACGCGGCCTACAACATGTATGATTATTGATGTAGGCAGGTCATCAGGAAAATAGTAGAACGTGGCTACCTGCTCGTATATTTTACAACTGATTTCAATTTTCAACTTACTACGTTTTAGCAAGAACTGCCATTATTTCTTATGCTGTAGTTCTCAAGATGTATGCCTATTATCTTACAATAGAATTAGGTGGGAAATCTAAATGCCACATTCATTAAAAATATTCCAGGCTGTTACTGGATGGTCGAATGCAGGAGTTGTAGCATTTTGTAATGTCCGTTACATAATGTGGCTCACTATTGGCGTGACGTTTGTACGGTGGTATGGAACGGACAAGAGGTGATTAAATCGATCGAATGCATTCAGTTCCGTAATGTCTCGGTCGACAGAGCACTAAAAATGGTTGTATTTACGAGCCTTAATTTATAGCTAGCAGTACCCTGCCGCTGATGTTGAACGCATGCAAGCACAGTGAAGCAAACCTGTAAATTTTATGTCTCATCCAAATTAACGTCTCGGTGTTCGAATGACGTAGCTCTGGTTCAGCCGCGCTGAAATGGCCGTGTGATCCTGGGTGCCACGTTACGGATCACGCGACTGCTCTCGTCGGTAGTTCGAGTCCTCTCTCGCGTAAGGGTGTAAGTGTTGTACTTAGTATAAGTTAAAGTAGTTTGTAAGTCTAGGGGTCGATGACTAAAAAATGTTTGGTCCCTTAGTTTTGTATTCTCGGGATGCTGCTCTGTAGATGCAGGGGGTTGGCCGTGGCTAGCAAGGATTGTGGACAAGGTCTGCAACTGAAAGAAGTGATTAGTTCACATCTACATGTCCGAAAGAATAGACACCACACCTGCTTCGCAGCCATATTGCATTTACAAAATCATTGATAAAGGAGGGGGAAGGAAGGAGGATTAGGAAAGAAAGGAAGCACAGTGGCTGCATTAGGGCATTGAAATTAAGCAATGGCGACATTTGAAAATGTGAGCCGGACCGGGAATCGAACCCGGGTCTCCCGCATCGGGCCAGCGGTTGCCTTAACACCTTGGCTACCCGTGCTCTCCTCTCGTCCGTTTCAAATTCCCACAAGTCGCACGCTATGGCTGTAACGCCCCTATCGTTCTCTTCCGCTTCGGGCCAGCGGTCGCCTTACCCCCCCCCCCCCCCCCCCACACACACACACACTTTTTTTTTTTTTTTTTTTTTTTTTTTTTTTTTTTTTTTTTTAATTGGGCCTCCCTTCTCCCCTTACAGCCCATCCTTTCGCTCGCCAATATCGCCTTCTGAGGTGTCGGCCTCAATGCCTTTAAAACAAATTGTTTTCTCTCATCTATGTACGCCATATCTGTAAATGAAAGTGGTATCTTCTATCCTGGTACCATAAAATGTATGAGTGTAGGTTCCAGTTGAGCCGTACGATCTCCGCAGTACGGTGCCTTCGAAGCGAAGTCAGGGCTCAGAGTTCGTCTTCTCGAAGTTCTAAGTTTCCGTGTCGTATCGGTCAACATTTTCTTCAGTTTCCCGAAGCCTATGTTTAATTATGTATGTGTTTAGTTCCTCTGCTCTTAACTCTGAGGGTAGAACCCGCTGAGAGCTCCGTACTGTCATTGGTCTGTGACTTTAGTGCCTACAATTGGCTGAAAGCTGCTGCTATTGGCGTGACGTTCTCTGTTTCAGAAATAAACATAAATAAATAAATGAAAAGTTTGTAGCAAAGAAATATTTCCACTTCAAAGTACACAGGAATAAAGAAAGATTTCTCCAATGAAGAATATGATTTCCATAATAAATCAGCTGGTACAAAACTTCAGTATTGTAAAAAACAAATAGTGTGTAATTTCCGCAGCCTTTAAGGAATTCTCCAACTTAAACAGAAGAAGGAAGGACACTTGAACATTTTGTGCAGCGTTGCTGGCGTAATATACAGAGTATGGATAGACCAAACGACTAGGAACGCACAGAATTTGAAATAAAATAAAATAAAATAAAAACTGCCTAATTTGTCGATAACTTAAAGGCGTCCATCGTTTAATGCAATGGTGAGGAAATTCTGAAACGTCTTTTTATACTTTCGATGTTTTTGATCGCAAAATATTCCGCAGTAGGTACAGTCGGTGATAGAATTCGCGAGACCCCTCGCCTGATCGCTATACACAACCCCAAAGTTCTGCTGCTTGGTGGGAAGTATACACAGCTAGGCAACACGATCGTACATACTGTCGATTACCCATCTGACACGAAATCTGAGAGGAATAATGTTATCTGCCAGTATCGCAGCTAGTTGTAACAACCCGCGTGCTTTCTATGAGACGTGAAGGCGACTTCGAAAACTAATATTAGAAACTGCTTTGCGTATTAGCCATAGTGTTTTAAGCTGTTCGCGACCGACAAATTCCTTTCCACATTTCTTTTCTTATAGTTTCAACGAACAAAGACAGCAATTATAATTGAGATGCTGCAGTCCGTGAATATTTTCGGACTTTACTGACACATTCAAATCGAAAAATTGCATGCATATCATAGAATTAATTCTATTACATGAATGGACTTTGTTATGAAGCTAAGTGTTACATCATGGTGCATCATGTTCCGAGTATCGCTGACGGTTTCCGCCCATCGCCTCGGTTGCGCTATAAAGACGATAACCGTTTGCCGCCGCAGATCACTGATGGTATTTCCGAGAGTGAAGGTATCGTGTCATTTCCACTGGTTCTCTTTCGGTTGATGTTGCAACCAAGACAGCAGCACAAATTTAACAAACATAAGCCAGCTGTGTCACCACAAATTACAGTTCTCCTCAGATGTTTGGTACTTTTCCATCTCCTTGTCTTATTGAAATGCCTAATATTAAGCATTCGACAACATATTGGGCTATTATAATACCAGATACGATTATGTCAAATGAATGTGCAGAGAAGCAAACAAATGATAAAGATAAGCGTATTTATCTCGCCAAATGGCCAACTACTGATCAACGAGTGACAGTTCGATTACTGACTCTCTCACATTTTTCTTCTGTTTTGAAATATGGCTCATTATGTTTCTCAAGTAACAATAACAAACACGCATGGTAATTGCCTCGGTGGAGTAGCCGAGCGGTCTAAAGCGCCTCGCTGCGGAGCGCGCGGTTGCTCGCCGTGGAGGTTCGAGTCCTCCCTGGGGCATGGGTGTGTGTGTTTGTCCTTAGGTTAGTTTACCTAGGATTAAGCAGTTTGTAAGCTACGGAATGATGACCACGCATCTTGGTCCGATAGATTTACAGACATTTGAACATTTGAACACATGATAATTGAGTAACAATCTGTATCGCAATCATTGTGAGGAAATTATTATTCCGTAACCATGAAAATATATTGATTATGAAACATGTGCAACAGAGAATTGTGTTGCATCAAATGAATTTCTTTAAACTATCGTATCCAACACATAATTGTATTTTTATTCCGCTTCTTTCAATAGCGACGCAAAAGCTACGTTTTTCGTGCATGCAACATTGGGAATATTAAATCGCTGTGACCTTCAAATCCGTAGTCGTTTAATATAATCCTGTTTCAATCCAGACAGTAGTACGACAACAAGAATTCCGAATACTGGCGAGCTCAGTGTTCGCCACTTGGCTTCCCCAGAGGTTAAAGAGATCTTTTGGTGTGAGTTTGTCACTGGCGAGTATCGAAGACGATATGTTTCGCATACTAATCAAAAATATAAACCCGCCAAACCACCCTCACCTAGTAATACATCATGCAGGAAGTAGACGTCTGAACAATCACCTTAGAATGAAGTCGGTCATCTATTCAAGAAGCAGGCATTAATTTGATAATGCAAACAGCAAAAACAAGTAGTTTGAATAATTTGTAAAATCTCAAACCTAAGAGTCGAATTTTGGTGATTCTCCATCGTAGCAATAAGAGGAGTGAAAGATTCTAAAGCTAATTCCTTGGTTTTAGAAGCCGCAGCCGTTTATTCTGTAGTAGGACAGCATTACACACCGGTGGGTTTCAGTTACTGTGCAGAATACAAAACCACTGTTTTTCATCAAGCGTGCGTAGTTTCCTGCCACTTATGAGTAGGTAGTAGACCTATGTTTCTGAAGAGATTCGATAAACCGCTATGCTATAGTATGTGTGGGTGGCGCCGGCAAAAATGCGCAGATGCGTAACAATAGGTCCTAGGATCGATCTGACATCCGCAGCACTTTTATTTTTAATTATTCACTCGTTTTCACGAGTTTCAATCCGTATTTTTCACATACGTAACTTTTCTGCTCAGTAATAACTTTGGTAGCGAATATAGTATCAAAAAGTTTTAATTCTTCATTCAGCCAGTTGATATGATAACAAAGAGAAGGTTTGAATGAATGAACGAAATAGACAGTCTATTTGCGTCAGATGTTCTGAGCAGATTGACACTGTCACCAGAAAAATGCAACAGATCGTGTGACTCATAGCGTAAGTTTTTCCACAGACAGATAATAAACGTTGGTTTCAGGGCACATATCGTATGAATTCATAAATATCAAACAATATAGTAGTCACAATTTATTAGCTGAAATAAGTGCATACTGGAAAACGTTGCCTTTATGTGGGTTCAAAACTTGACAAGCACATACCAAGAGTGTAATAGCTACAACGACAATCTCCGAATGTGATTGTCTTGACAAAGGCTAATAATATCCCCTTATACGTTTGTGTGTTGAAAGTCTCAACACTATGGATCGCTGGATGGGTCTCACCTACTTGGCCCAATCTGTGCGAGAGGAAACATGAATATGAACCTTTTAAATTCCTACAATATCTCCCCTGTGTAGGCCATAGGAAAAGAGAAAACTCACGCCAAATGATCCAACTACAGGTAGGTGCAATATCAACTAATGTAGAGGCTCACCATTGCAGATGAGGGTGTTTTAGGTGTTGCGAAGTAGCTAAACGATTAGCTTTTGAATGAAACAGCACGCGTTTGAATCCCGTCCCTTCCAAAATATTTTTCTTATAAAAATGTTCAAATGTTTGTTAAGCTTATGGGACTTAACTACGGGGTCATCAGTCCCTAAACTTACAAATTACTTATGAACTACTTACGAACTAGGACGGCACAAATATCCATGCCCGAGGGGGGATTCGAACCCCCGACCGTAGTCGCCGTGCTGACCGTGACTGGAGCGCCTCAGTCACCTCGGCCACCGCGGCCGGCTATTTTTCTTATATTAACCCTTGTAGTTTTAATTATCAATTATAAAAATTTCAATGCATAGTATATATATTTGGTTTCGTTATAACTAATTCAATTAATTAATATATCTTATTTCATCATTTAATTTTCATAATTCGATGAAGTATTAAATGAAAATAATATTTCAAAAATTGTAGCACGTATTTATATGCCGAAGTTATATTATATTTCTTAGGGCGTTCATCGTCAAAGAAAATCACCACACTATGCAGACTTTAACAAAATATTTTAAGCGAGAAATTTTATCCGAAATATGCTTCGGTGCAAAGCATACTTTATTCAAGTTTTTAAGTAAATAACTTTTCACTGTTGATTTTTGTGCATACCAAGTGTATGGATGGGAATTGTGGCACTGAACTGATGCTGTGAGATTGAATGTGTTTTAATTGAGACACCTCTTGACATCAACGTTCGTGGCACACTGAAACGTTTAAGTAAATTTAAATTTCATAAATAAAAGGTTTACATTGCGAGGGGTAATATGAAATGAACAAAAATGTAAGGAGTACCGGGGAATCGAACATTAAACTACCAACTTTGCTTTCTTAGCTAGTTCATAAGTAGTTTGTAAGCTTAGGGACTGATGACCCCGTAGTTAAGTCCCATAAGTTCTACAAACATTTGACATTTGATTTCGTTCATTCATTCAAAACTTCTCTTTGTTATCATATCAACTGGCTGAATGTTACTGAAAAAGTTATTGAAGCGTTACTTTGGTCCGTATCGTGTCATACGCCGCCTGTCAGACGTCACATACGAAGTTGAGGATTATGAGCCGTCGTCGAAACGTCAAAAACGAAGAGACATTGTTCACGTCCTGCGCATGAAGCCTTACTACGATCCTGAAGAGCAGGTAGACGACAATGGCTTCTTGTTCAAGGACTTTAAGGACGGTAATGTTCCTGATGAAGCCACGACAGGAACGTCTGTCGTCGATAATCGCGGAGAAGGGAAGGATTCTCTTAAACTGTCATACAGAGGCACGGTCAAGATCCAGGACATTGCAGCTGGCTCCACAGGGATCATAACAGAGGGTCGTTGTTTCTTCAGGAGAGTGAGCAATGCCGCGAGAGACCACGAACCAAACTGCCGGCGTGGCGCAGGGGATAGCGTCTCGGACTGCGGAGCAGAAGGTCGCCGGTGCAATCCCGCCCACCGGCAAAAAATTATTTCTTTGTAATTTACAATTCCAGAAGGTTCTGCATCTTTCTTATGTTCACTTGTAAATTCTACTTGTTTCTTATGTGAACTGTTCTTCTAATTTCTGGTAAATTCTGTCTGTGTAGTCAAGCCTGTTTCCATTTCAACGCGACAATATTTTCATGGTTACGGAATAATAATTTCCTCACAATGATTGCGATACAGATTGTTACTCAATTATCATGTGTTTAAATGTTCAAATGTCTGTAAATCTATCGGACCAAGATGCGTGGTCATCATTCCGTAGCTTACAAACTGCTTAAACCTAGGTAAACTAACCTAAGGACAAACACACACACCCATGCCCCAGGGAGGACTCGAAGGACTTTCAATAAGACAAGGAGATGGAAAAGTACCAAACATCTGAGGAGAACTGTAATTTGTGGTGACACAGCTGGCTTATGTTTGTTAAATTTGTGCTGATGTCTTGGTTGCAACATCAACCGAAAGAGAACCAGTGGAAATGACACGATACCTTCACTCTCGGAAATACCATCAGTGATCTGCGGCGGCAAACGGTTGTCGTCTTTATAGCGAAACCGAGGCGGTGGGCGGAAACCGTCAGCGATACTCGGAACATGATGCACCATGATGTAATACTTAGCTTCATAACAAAGTCCATTCATGTAATAGAATTAATTCTATGATATACATGCAATTTTTCGATTTGAATGTGTCAGCAACGTCCGAAAATATTCACGGACTGCAGCATCTCAATTCTAATTGCTGTCTTTGTTCATTGAAACTATAAGAAAAGAAATGTGGAAGGGAATACGTAAAGCAGTTTCTAAAATCAGTTTTCGAATTCGCCTCCACGTCGCATAGAAAGCACGCGTGTTGTTACAATTGGCTGCGATACTGAAATATAACATTTTTCCTCTCAGATTTCGTGTCAGATGGGTAATCGACAGTATGTAAGATCATGTTGTCTAGCTGTATATACTTCCCACCAAGCAGCAGAACTTTGCGGTTGTGTATAGCGATTAGGCGAGGGGTCTCGCGAATTCTGTCACCGACTGTACATATGATAACCATGAAGAGTTGGCGTTGTGTCGGTAATAATGTAATAAAGAAATTGGCCCTTTAACCAGGTATAACTATTATTCTTGGATTCTGGAAAGAGCCGCCAATCCGGGTGAAGTACGTCTTGTAACTGTATGGAATTCTCTGACGTTCTGTTGATAAGAGCCAGTTTCTTCCGTGTCCAAGTCCATATCTGATTCTGACCCCTACACAGCAATATATGATGCAGTGTCTCCACGAGATTACATTTTGTACAGAGTGGTGATGATCGGAGCTTAATGTTGAATAGTTTTTCTCCGGTGGGGATTACTTGATTGACCACGTCATACCAAACCGAACTGACGCCGGAGGGCAGAAACGGATTACCAATATTCTTCCAGATATACTTACAATTTCTGCTCACATATTTTTGCTCGATACGGTTTGGTGGCTGTCGTTTAATTAGTTACTTATAGATCGTCGCAGTGTAGCATTGTTGTTGGTGTTCAGGAAAATATCTGAGCTCTACATAATACTTTCGGATATAGTCATCACGGACAAGTCCACAGCACGTAACTGCCTAAAAACAAAAAAATAGCGGCGAGACTGCTTTGATCGGTCTGTATGATGCGTGAAGTGTGGGACATGAAGATCGCAAGGCATTGTGACTGAACATCTTTAACACCCAATCCGCCTCTGGTCCGAGGTCATTGGGAATAGGTAGAACAGCAGAAATATGTTAGACCTGACTGAGAACATACGTATTGACAAAGATCGCTCGCTATATGCGATCTAAGGATCGCACTTTGTGATCTTTGATCATTGTCTGTAAAACATTAAGCTTGCGTTCCCAGTTTACTTTCACCATGCCCTGCGGATTCGGTGTAATAATCAATCCTAGATGTTTTAACTCTGCCGTACTGTCAATCCAATTGGTGTCAACGTAGTTAACATGAGGTCCTAGCATCATTACTTTGGATTTGCGTTCATTAAGCCTCGCTCCGCTTGCATTGGCATACCGTTGCACGAGTCGTCTGACAGTCGCCATCTCGTCATTGTTGTTGATGATGATACCGTCGGCATAGGCGTGGCATACTGTTTTCGTATTCAGCGTCTGTACACCCCCGAGAGTGACGTCAAATGACTTAAGTGGCTCCACTGCAATTGCGTAAAGGGTCATGGAGAGGGGGCATCCTTGTCGCACGCCCTGTTGGATGGGCACAGGAGCAGTCAGCTGGCCGTTGATCTTGATGCGAGAGGATGTTCCACAGATACAATTCCTGATGAGACGTCACAAATTCTGGTGGAACCCCATTTTCTCCACTGTTTTTGATAAAAATCCGTGATTGACTCTGTCAAACGCCTTGTCATAGTCAAAGAATAGGACAGACAGTTTAGTTTTGCATATCCAGAATAAATATGTTATGTCCCGGTATTCACAAAGCGCGTTGAATATTGATCGACCACTGACCACACTCGTCTGGTAAGAGCCCAGTAGTTTTCTAAGAACCGTTTTCAATCTGGCATTTATAAGTCCCGTCAAGATCTTGAAATCTGCGTTGAGCAGAGTTATTGGCCGAAAGTTATTGAGCTTATCCTGTCTCGACGTTTCTGGTACGAGCACCACCATGCCTTCGGTGAACGGAGGAGGGAATGAAACGCTTGATAGCAAGTCGTTATACATTCGTGTCAATTCATCACCAAAAATGTCCCAGTACTGTGTGTAGAATTCCAGTGGTAGGCCGTCCAAATCCGCAGCTTTCTTCTTTGGAGCACACGCAATGGCTGACTTTATTTCTGCGTCGGTTATAGGTGCTAAAATTTCTGCGTTGTCGTCTTGATTGAGCGCGGAAGTAATGTTGGATAAAAATTCATCTCCAGCCGGCGCGTCTGCTTCCTGCTCGGGGTGGAGGTGTCGGAAGTGATGGAAGTGGCTTGCTCATTATATATCGTTCCACCTTCATCCGAAAGTTGTGTAATGATTTTTTGTTTCCCTCTTCTATGTTCCCGAATTACGTGAAACAATGATGTCCGTTCATGGGCGATGTCGTCTGAAGTACGTGCCCTGACCCGTGTACCCGCCATACGTTCTCGGACCAAAGTAGTGATTTTAGCTTTCATACATTTAATATGGATCAAATTGTCAGTCAGAGCTGCAGGGCAACTATACAACTGACGTAAACCGGTGAAGTAAAACTCCAAACTTTGTTTCCTCCAATAAGCTTTGGCCCTGGCAAGCTGATAGATGCCCATCTTAAACTGGGGCTTCACGAGCTCCGTCAGCCAGACAACGCGCTCCCTGTACCGTGCCTGCCTTTGGAGGCAGTGCCGCCAGGTAGCAGCAATATGTCGCCGCAAGGCGGCATCTTCCAGCAATGAGGTACTCAACTGCCACACCCCACGACCAAAGAAGGTGTTCTGTAGCGAGTGTCTGAACGTGATATGGTAGGCGCAGTGGTCACTAAAACTAAGCGGCCATATTTCACAGTCACGTACATCTATTAAAATATTTTGGGACACGTAAAACCTATCCAGACGAGTTGCCGACGTGGCAGTCACATACGTGTACCCTACAGTATGAGGGCGTAGGTGGCACCAACTATCTTTCAATTCCAGACCGTCAGTTGACACTGTAGTTCGTGGCAAAAATTAAATTTCGGCTGCTGGTCTTCTTTGCGTAAGACACAATTAAAATCGCCACCGAGTATGACATTTGCGTGAGCACGGCTTAGAAGGGTTATGATTTCATCACGATAAAAATCTGATCTCTCCCTTCTGGCACTGGATCCAGAAGGAGCATAAATGTTTAGTAAAATTAAGTTGTCCGGTAATAGAGCAGCAATGCCCCGTCCTGTTGGTAGAATGGCGGTAGATGTACAAGAAATGCCTTCTTTAAACAGAATTGCCGTACCTGCTTCATCGCCGATATTTATTATGACATCATAACCCGGTATCTGACTTACGTTCGCTGTTACAACTTCCTGAAGGAAAGCAATGTCCACATCGGCGGCATACAAATAGTCTGTAAAGCAGTTAATTTTAACGTCAGATTCGATTCGGTTTAAGTTCACAGTCACTATTTTATAATCTTGAATTATGTAAGAGAGAGAACTGCACGTCATTTCGTATCCTCAGACCAGGCCTTGGCCCTCTCCGACTTACGCGAACGATCGGCGTCCGTGTCTTCAGGTCCCGAACTGTCTACGTTCATACCTTCGGCTTCCCCTACATGTTGTGAGACTTGGCCGCCGTCCTTAACGTTTGTGGTTCCCTCAGTTCTGATTTGCTTGACGGTTCGCTGCAGTTTCTTTTCCAGGGTGCGGACCTCCTCCTCGCTCTGCTTACGTGAAGTTTTCTTCGCCTTAGACGCTCTTTGTGGGCGCGTCATTGTCAGAGCCATGTTGGGTGTCAGCCGCAGAAGCGGCGGCCGCACCCTGTGTCGAGACTTCTGTGGCGGGAGGAACTTGTATTTCAGACGACAGTCCGAGAAGGGGACAAACTTGCAATCCTCCGTCGTCATTCTGTTCCGTAACCACCATGGGAATGTCCGTGTGAGCACCGGAATCCTGAGGCGGAAGTTAGGCACTTGGTCAGATACGTCGCGGCCACGGGCATGGGTCGCTGCACTAAGAGCCGAGTCGGTGTGCTCGGCAGCTGTGTTGTTTACGTCAACTGGGGACAGCGCTGGGGCCGCGGCGGCCGCAGCCGGCTCCTGCAGTGCCGCGCTTACGGCATAGCAGGCGTTCCCACCAGCATGTCTGCGTACGTGGTTCTGATACCGTCCTGCCCATCCACTGTAGCGGGTGCACTCCGACGGACAGGTTTTACACGAGGACACGCAGATTTCAAATGGTCGGGGGAGGTAGAGGACACAAGTTCGCGGCTGCCCGTTGTACGTGTCGAGAGCTCGAAATCCGCGGACAAGAATGTTGGATGAGATATGCTTTTTAAGATCTACTTTAGCATTCCTCACGCCGTTATCCACATTGAAATGCTTCAGCCCGGACCACGTTTCCGCGTGAATCACCACAACGTAACCATATCCAGAAAGGGCATGTCGTATATTATCGAGTTCAATCTCAAAAGGTAGATTAAATATGCGGACCGTGCGCAGACCGAGCCCAGCATGAGAAACTGATACTTTGCAGATTTCACCTCTGTAATTTACAAATTCGGTGGTACCTTGAGTAAATTCCATGACACGTAAACATGGATCGTCACTAACGACTTTCACAAACACGGCATTCGCAAGGAAATCATACGAAAAACCGAGTATTTCTTCATCTTTCAGTCCCAATTTTCCCTAAAGAAAAATCTACGAGTTCGTGTACTTGCGGTCGAGAGCATTCATACGGAAATTGAAAACGAAGCGTGTATCGTCGTCACTGATCATCGGTGGCGCACACCATATTACTCAAAGTCCCTGTAGCTGCAGGCGGCGTAAACACTCGCGGAGCAAGCACACCGGCGCGTGTGCACACAGCCGCTGCCCAAGCGGAACTATGGTGTGCTAACGTAGACGGCTGGCTCGCTGTAGACCGATCTCTGCTAGTCTGACGTACTCTTCCGTTGACTCGTTGACTGTAGTCCTCCGCTATACTTATTATGTTGGTGTGGTGTCTGTTCATTCGGACATGTCCGAAAGAATAGACACCACACCTGCTTCGCAGCCATATTGCATTTGCAAAATCATTGATAAAGGAGGGGAAAGGAAGAAGGATTAGGAAAGAAAGAAAGTACAGCGGCTGCTTTAGGGCTTTGAAATTAAGCAATGGCGATATTTGAAAATGTCAGTAGGACCTGGAATCGAACCCGGGTCTCCCGCATCGGGCCAGCGGTTGCCTTAACACCTTGGCTACCCGTGCTCTCCTCTCGTCCGTTTCAAATTCCCACAAGTCGCACGCTATGGCTGTAACGCCCCTATCGTTCATTCCCTCTTACACTCGCCGTTACGGATTCCTGTGCGAGGTCGAACGTATGACCCCATCTACGGAGAAGTAATTGAAGCCAACACGCCGGCCGCGGTGGCCGAGGGGACTAAGGCGCTCCAGTCACGGTCTGCACGGCCACTACGGGCGGGGGTTCGAATCCCCCCTCGGGCATGGATATTTGAGCCGTCCTAGTTCGGAAGTAGTTCATAAGTAGTTTGTAATTTTTTTTTTTTTTTTTTTTTTTTTTTTTTTTTTTTTTTTTTTTTTTTTTTTGAAGCCAATGCCGTCGTCGCGTGTATACACTTATTAAATTGGTATGGTGTCTGTTCTTTCGGGTAGCCAAGTGGTTAAGGCGACCGCTGGCCCGAAGCGGGAGCCCCGGTAGGATTCCCAGCGCGGCTCACATTTTCACCTCTCGTCATTGTTTCATTTCAATGCCCTAATGCAGCCACTGTCCTTCCTTTCTTTCCTAATCTTTCTTCCTTCCCCTACTTTATCACTAATTTGCTCCGCTATGCTATCATGGCTGTCAGTGTACCGGCATATCTTGGCGAGCCTTCTTCTTCTGATTGGCCGGCGCGCGGCACAAGGCAGAGAGGTACGAGTCTTACGGCGCCCCCAGCCGTCGAAGTACTGACACGCGAGTTATCGCGTCTTTATCAAGTGACGCGGCGACTCTCGCGGACCAATGGCGTTGTGGCACATGGTGCCGCCACAACACTTAGGATTACAGGTGTTTGAACATTTCTATAGCTGTTGTTCTGACCACTTCTATTGGTAATTTCCCATTCGGACGATCCATCTTGTCATAAAGCTACAATAAAGACCATGTTTCAAGCTCTAAATGAGCTTCAGAACGATGTGTCGTGCACAGAAGTGGCAGTGTCCTGGCCAGAATAGAAATCACAGCGCGATTTGCCCAACTGCATTAGGTATACATGTCTGCGCTGGCGGATATACTAAACATGTCAATTTCTTGTGGTCAAAAGAATACTGATTCAAAGAAAGGAATATACAGTGGACTCCACGCCCACTGTCAGATTTTTCGCATATACTTGATACAACATGAAAGAACTGTCACTGTTGCGTCCTGTTCACATATTACGGAAGTTCGTCATTCCTTTTCGAACAGTATAGTCATTCTGTGCATAGTATTTCAGAATCCTGGCGTTGGTTGTGAAATAAATTTACTCTCCTCACCAAGTAGTTTCTAATATCCCGTGTCCTTCCAAAACTGTTCATATGTTTGTAATCCTAAGGGACCAAACTGCTAAGGTCAACGGTCCCTAGACTTACAAACTACTTAAAACAACTTACGCTAAGAACAACACAAGCTTACATGCCCGATGGAGGAGTCTAGCCTTCGGTGGGAGTGGCCAAGCAATCCCCGACATGGTGTACCTGACTCATCGGCCATTTTGCGCGTCTGTGTCCTCGCTGATTGCTTCCCATTCGTATTTCAAAGAATCTACAACGGTGCACCTTTCGACCATTTCATTTACTGACGAATGTTATAAATCCTTACTCGCTATAGTCATTTCGTTTCGAAATATATACGTTTTAATTTTAGACGTATGACCTCACAGCGAGTTTCCTGACATGTGGCAGCAGTAGCTACATTAAAGGTTGTAAAATTGGTCTAGATTGAAAGGAACAGAATAGGCAAGATACAATGCAACCTGCGTTATAGACACCAAATCATTCTTAACCTTATGATAAAATAAATCATTTGTAAGTCTGTTTTCAGTCAGCCATAGTAGCAAGATTATTTCAGTTACTTCCGAGCCTTGTCAATATCACAGAAACGAGTAATCAGGAAAGCAACTGTCAAAGAAGCAAACATACTGTTATTATAATAATCATGCGTAGAGGGGTGATTTCTATAAAGGTTTATGACACATAGAATGTTCTTGTCGCGCGTCGTAGGGAATATTCAAATGTTCAAATGTTTGTAAATCTATCGGACTCAACTACGTGGTTATCAGTCCGTGGCTTACAAACTTCTTAAACTAAGGTAAACTAACCTAAGGACAACACAAATATCCATGCCCGAGGGGGGATTCGAACACCCGACGGCGAACAGCCGCGCTACGGAATATTCAGAAGATAAATGTAATTGTAAACAGTACTTAATAGTAATTGTTGAATATTCGGTAATCATGCCTGTAGCCATTGTAAAATTATACGCTACTACAGAATAATGTGCTTTCTCATACTCACGTAACGGTAAAAATTGTCTCTGATCGACAACGTTGAATCTCGTCTCTGTTTTTAACTAAAACACTGGAGAATGTAATTTGATGGAGGTGACTCTGAAGTGTACAATTGTGTACGGATAAAATCCGCATGCTATTCACAATTGAGATCCTTAATAGATTCTGAATAATCAATACCGAATTTAAAATACCTAACAAGAGGTTAATATGTGTTTATTAACACAGTATATAACAGAGGGTACACGTTATTCGATGAAACATAAGAATGTGATTGAACGATTGTAGGAGGGCCAGTCAGTAACTGCGTTTATCAACAAAGAAGACATAATCACCATTTTTAGGAATGCATTAATCTCTTTTATCGTGTCGATGCGTCTCACAGTTGTCTTTATACCGTTCTTAAGTTGAAATCCAATTTGTGGAAATGTACTGTACGTCTTAGCCCTTTGGTCAGAATTCCGCCATCATAAGAAAATAACGTTGTCGATAGACACACGAGCAGTATAATAAGATAGATGGCCAAGCATTTCCAGCGTAAACACTGCAGACAGTGTTTTTAAGTCAGTAGTACGTGGGCGAGCAGCACAAAAGAAATCTCCATCATCTCACGTTTCTTCTCTGAACTACCAGTCGAGTATTTCTCACTGTTATTTTAGTATTTACTAGTCTGTCCTTTTCATGTCCGACCAAGTAAAATAAGCAGAATTTCCTTTCTTTCCCACGTCAGTTTTCACTACTACTGATTTAGTGAAACTTAGAAACTGGCGCAGCCAGCTAGAAATCCCCTGTCTCATAGCGGCCAGCTGGTAAGCTGACGGAGTGGAGGCTTTCTCTTTAGACCGTGCTGTTCAAACCTGCCCCCGGCTGTCCTCATTATTTCTGTAATTCCTCTGAAACACTCCAGGTAAATGCAGGGAAGATCCTTTTATTCCTTCCAACTCTTTAATAAACTCGATCTGAGTGTGTGCGCCGTCACTAATGACCTCATTGTCGACAAGACATTAAATCACAAACTTTCTTCTTTCTATAATTGGTATTTGCACGATCAAAAAAACCCTGAAGATAAGGTCGAACAACAATCATTAATGGAATGCTTTTGCCATATTTCGGTTGGCTGTCCTATAAGAAATGTTAATGTTACTACGGCAGTGCGACCGTTGTCTCTGAAAGATCTAAACAAACATTTTAGTAACGTTGGTTGCCTATACTTTGAAAACAATTAGGGCCGTCAAACAATGTCTAATTTCATGCTTGTCAAATGTACCGCCAATATTATAGAGCACACTATAAAGTTCCACTGATTCTGTTCACCACAATTCTTCCTCAGATCGGGACGTTGGGATCGGTAACTTCGTTAGTGCTGTCATTTAGCCTGCACACTAGCAGTCTCTCCTTTCTTTATCACCGTCAGCGTTAATACAAACACGACACTATGCTCTACACGTAGTTATCACTCAGTGATAGCAACACTTTGCCATTACAAGTGTTTCAATGACCCGTATTCGAACAATTGAGAAACTGAGAAATACGGCTAAATAATACTAGCAAGACTGTAAATGCATCAACTGTACTGGGTCTGGGTTCCCTTTTTGGCCCGCTTTAGTTTACGGTAGTAACAATAAAAGTGGGACTTTGCGATCGTCTTTTGACAGCTCGAAATTTAAATGAAAATAACGGATTAACCATTCATCTTACACGAAAATGGAATAACCGAATTTGTAGAGGAGAAAATTCTCTACAACTTTGCTTTCTTATGTTTTTTTTTTTTTTTTTTTTTTTTTTTTTCATATCTCGTATCGTTTCAGAGATATCTGCAAAACTGACGGCGATTTTGGGATGTCTGCCTGGCTGCAACGTGTTCCCACTTTTTAGGTCGAACCGTTCAACCTATCGGCACCAAATTTTAGAGACAATTGTTGGCTACCAGAGACCAGAACCTCGCTTTTTGAAATATTTCGGACAAGAAATACATTAGTAACACCAAAAAATCCGTTTGTAATGTAATTTTAATTGCAAATAAACCGTTCACCTGGCGCGAAAATAAACGAATTTGTAGAGGAGAAAATTCTCAAAAATGCTCAAATGTTTGTTAAGCTTATGGGATTTAACTACCGGGTCATTAGCCCCTAAACTTACAAACTACTTATGAACTAATTACGAACTAGTACGGCACAAATATCCATACCCGAAGGGGGATTCGAACCCCCGACCGTAGTTGTCGTGCAGACCGTGACTGGAGCGCCTCAGTCCCCTCGGCCACCGCGGCCGGCGAGAAAATTCTCTACAGCTTTGTTCCCTTATGTTTTTTTTTCATAACTCGTATCGTTTGAGAGATATTTGGAAAAATAAAGGAGTTTTGACACCTTCCATTGAATTAACGAAAACCAGCCGTTCGCAGATGTCACGTGACGTTCCTTGCCCAGAACTCTCTGTGGCATACGCCATCTTGCGTTGGGTATATGATGATTTTCTTATTGTAACTTACACGTTGTCATTTCAAAGCAATGGAGCACTGAAGAATTAACAAAAACACGTCGTTCTTCGTACGATAAATGATAATCTACTGTCTACAAATGCCGTATTAGCATCAGTTAACAACGGCCCTAAATAGTATGAGATTAAAGAACAAGACTCTTAACTATTAGCTGTAGCGTAGTGAGCAGTGCGTTGGAGTGTGACGCTGAGCCGGGCGCCGTGGCTCAGCGCGCCCGGTCAGGGGGGGCTCAACGCCCTCTGTAATAAAAAAGCTGAGCCAACCCGGCAACGAACCACCACTAATAAACTAAACAAACGACCGCGACCCATAGGTCTACCAGTTGATTTAAAAAAAAAAAAAAAAAAAATATATATATATATATATATATATATATATATATATATATATATATATATATATATATATTCATTGGTTCGGAACCCGTCGCTACCTAAACTTTTTTTTCCTAAAAGGGTTTCATACACTTATTAATTAATTTTTTATTACTTAGATTATTATTTTGGTTCAAAATGTTGGCAAAAACTTATAAAACTACAAATCTAATGTGGGCCGTGAAACACGTCAGTGCGAATTTTTCGTTTAAAAGTAACTATTTGCCCTACTTACGATGCAATTGCCTCATCATCGTATTTCTTTGTGCCCTTCACTGATACTCAGAGCGAAGACAATATGACTAGAATGAACATTGATACCTAAAACTTTGTTTTGTAAGCCTTTCGGTCATGGCGTCCTCTTATAAAAACGTAATAAATGGTTCATATATTAAAATTCGTTAAATATTACCATTTGTGATTGTCATTCTCATATTGTCACAATTAGAGAGTTTATTTGACAACAGTGTGAACATCTCTTGTCAATATGTGTTAGTACAAAACAAAACCAAATGTGCACAATCACATAAACACTTCCCAGTAATCTTTGTACCTCCCACCAGCTGGTAAATATCTTTTGCGTTTAGATTTTAAAATATACCGGGTGATCAAAAAGTCAGTATAAATTTGAAAACTTAATAAATCACGGAATAATGTAGACATAGAGGTAAAAATTGACACACATGCTTGGAATGACATGGGGTTTTGTTAGAAACAAAAAAAAAGGTATTGCTAGACGCGTGAAAGATCTTTTGCACGCGCCGTTTGGTGATAATCGTGTGTTCAGCCGCCACTTCCGTCATGCTTGGCCTGCCAGGTCCCCAGACCTCAGTCCGTGCGATTATTGGCTTTGGGGTTAGCTGAAGTCGCAAGTGTATTGTAATCGACCGACATCTCTAGGAATGCTGAAAGACAAAATCCGACGCCAATGCCTCACCATAACTCCGCACATGCTTTACAGTGCTGTTCATAACATTATTCCTGGACTACAGCTTTTGTTGAGGAATGATGGTGGACATATTGAGCATTTCCTGTAAGGAACGTCATCTTTGCTTTGTCATAATTTGTCATGCTAATTATTGCTCTTCTGATCAGATGAAGCGCCATCTGTCGGAGATTTTTTGAACGTTTCTCTCTCTCTCTCTCTCTTTTTTTTTTTTTTTTTTTTTTTTTTTTTTGTTCTCATTAAATCCCATGTCATTCCAAGCATGTGTGTCAATTTTTACCCTCTCTATCTACATTATTCCGTGATTTATTAAGTTTTGAAATTTATACTGGCTTTTTGATCACCCGGTGTATATATTTGTTCGTAGAAAGGTGCATTCTTGTAGGTGAAAGCTAAAGGTATCTATTAACAGTCTATAACAGCGCATCGAGGAAGCTTTTCGCTCCGTGACACTGGCGACGTTACAACTCGGCCGCACCACATGTAGAAGGCACATTGCATTACGCGCAGCGTTTGTGGTATCTGCCCCTGAAACTTTGAAGGGTTGTAGCTCCCAAACTAACAGTGCTGGGAATGTAGTTTAAATTGATTTGGACGCAGCTGGTTTCAACGAATCCAATGCACGACAGAAAAACTATTGTTCCATTAAAAAAATTATATCTTTGTGCCGTAACTCTTTGGAAAATGATACAATAAACTATATTCATAGCTCCACAGAAAGTGTAACATTTCTTGTGTTGACCTAACGCATTAAAAATTTCGGTCACCTATTATTTTATAAGTTACAGAGGCAAACACACTTAGTGAAACACCCTGTATATGACGCGTGTTCATGTAAAATACTAATAGAATCAAATTTTGGTCATAAAATTACTAAGTTTTTCTTCGCTCGTGTTTTGGATATTTTCTAAAACTTCGCGTAGTGATTCTGCCATACAAACACTAATTGTTACCTAAACAGTAAATGGTTTGCTCGTTTTACCGTTCTTCCACAACATAACAGAGCTGCGCTTCCTCTGTTACTTCTTCGGCTGCATACACGGAAGTTTTTTGAATACGCCATACGCCGGGAGACATTACGGAATCACCGATATCCTTGCTCTCTAGATGAAGACAAGGCTCAGCGTCTGCAGCATAATTAACCTCGGAACAGAGCCGACTGCAACGTCTGAATCAGTCAGATGGTTCTGCGACCTTTTAGGCTATATATTCCTCGACTTGCATCATCGGGTGATGGGGTTCCGAGTACCCGGGCACCCCTGGAAGCGGCTACACTTGTAGGAAGGTTCAAACGTTCAAATGTTTGTATAGCTTATGGGACTTAACTACGGGGTCATCAGTCCCTAAACTTACAAACTACTTATGAACTAGCTAATCCTAAGGACGGCACAAATATCCATTCCCGATGGGGATTCGAACCCCCGACCGTAGTGGCCGTGCAGACCGTGACTGGCGCGCCTCAGTCCCCTCGGCCACTGGGGCCGGCTGTTGGAAGGTGGGGGGGGGGGAGGGCGGTGTAACATGGTCTGGGCGTTTTTATTATATTTTATTTACTTTATTTTTTATTTTTAAGTTAGGTGCCCTTAGTAATACACAAAATGGATTTCATTCTCAAATGGTACCGGTCACAGATAGGGCGAACACAAATCTAAGAACCATTCGTTTAACAATTGTACATTGTTCAAATGATTGTAAATCTATGGGACTTAACTTCTCTGGTCATAAGTCCCTAGGCTTACAAACTACTTAAACTACTTATGATAAGGACAACAAATACACTCACGCACGAGTGAGTACTGAACCTCTGGCGGTGAGTAGTGGCGCGCTCCGCAGCTAGGCGCCTTGGAACGCTCGGCCACTTATCATAGCTGTGTGGTGAAAGTACCAGAGGTGCAAGCGCTAATAGAAAGCTAGCTAAAGCCTCAGAAAAGTACAGCTGGAATTTTCACAAAGGGAAATATGGTGTTCACAAAGGATGGACTGCCGTGGTGGAGTAGCCGAGCGGTCTAAAGCGTCTCGCTGAGGAGCGCGCGGTTGCTCGCCGTGGAGGTTCGAGTCCTCCCTGGGGCATGGGTGTGTGTGTTGTCCTTAGTTTAGTTTACCTAGGTTTAAGTAGTTTGTAAGCTACGGACTGATGACCACGCAGTTTGGCCTGATAGATAAAAAAAAAAAAAAAAAAAAAAAAAGTTAGACTTAATAAAATGGGTGGTGACGTGTTTATTGCCGCCACTAGCACTCTTATCTAAATTGAAATGGAGCTAGAATGTTCATGTGACTTGTTATGGGTGGAGGCTATACTTGACAACCCGAATAAATTGATAATTGGTTCTTTTTACCAACGCATTCATTCAGACTATTAGCTTGCGAAAATGTTCAAAGAAAGCTTGGATCGAATTTAAAAAACGTACCCAAGGCATAAAGTTTTAATTGTTGGCGACTTTAACTTACCCTCGATATATTGGCAAAAATACACTTTCAAAACCAGATGCATGCATAAAACTAAAACTATCTCGAGCAATTAGTTCACCAACCCAATAGAATAGTAAATGATTGTGAAATTTCCAAATCCACCAAAATTAAACGAAAAATATATTTATTCAAGAAAGGAGGTAAAAATTCGCTTAACGTTTTCTTGACTAGCCAGTCTTTCAAAACTAACAATGTGAGGGTAGGTCAGATTTGTCTTACATTCAAGGAAATATTATCTACAGTTACTGATAGATTTATTCAAAATAAATTAACAAAAGACTTGTCTTACCCGCTGTGGTATACAAAAAAATTTAGAGCACTCATGCAAAAGAAAGGAAACAAGCATGCCAAATCTAAACAGACACAAAATACCAAATACAGAAAATCGAAATTTAGTGCGAACAGCTGCCAGTATGCGTAATTTGGAAGTAGATCAAATGTTCAAATGTGTGTATAGTCTATGGGACTTAACTACGGGGTCATCAGTTCCTAAACTTATGAACTACTTATGAACTAGGATGGCACAAATATCCATGCCCGAGTGGGGATTCGAAACCCCGACCGTAGTGGCCGTGCAGACCGTGACTGGAGCGCCTTACTCCGCTCGGCCACCGCGGCCGGCTTGGAAGTAGATTTCCCTAGAGTATTAAAGCAACTTAAATCAATTAACGAACCCGTCTCCCACTCAGGATTGTATACCAATTAGGTTCCTTTCAGAGTATGCTAATACAGTAGCTCCATACCTAGCTACCATATACATCCTCACGCTCAGTGAAATATTTGTACCCAAAGACGGAAAAGTCGCGCAGTTCACGTCAGCAATCAAGAACGGCAATAGGAGTGATCCGCAAATAGGTCTGTATCATTGACGTCGGTTTGAATCGGAATTTTGAAACATATACTTCGCCGGCCGCGGTGGCCGAGGGTACTGCGGCGCGCCAGTCACGGTCTTCACAGCCACTACGGTTGGGGGTTCGAATCCCCCCTCCGGCACGGATATTTGTGCCGTCCTTAGTGTAAGTTAGTTCGTAAGTAGTTTGTACGTTTAGGGACTGATGACCCCATAGCTAAGTCCCATAAGCTATACAAACATCTGAACATTTTGAGCATATACTTTACTCAAATATTAGGAACTACTTCCAAGTGGACGACCTATTTACCCATAGTTAACGGGGATTCAGAAAGTATTATTCTTGTGGAACACAGGAAACAGTTTACTCACATGAAGTGATGAGTGCTACTGACAAGGGATCTCAAATCGATTCCATATTTATATATTTTCGGAAAACATTTGGCACTGCCTCTCACATTCGGTTTCTAATAAAGTTGCGTGTTTATGGAATATCGTTACTGTTGTACGACTGGATTCACGATTTCCTGTCAAAGAGGACAGAGTACGTAGTAACTGAGGGAGAGTCATCGAGTGTTACAGGGCCCCTCGGTCCCTTATCCTTATAAACGGATTTAAATGTTCAAATGTTTGTAGAACTTATGGGACTTAACTGCGGGGTCATCAGTCCCTAAGCTTACAAACTGCTTATGAACTAGCTAAGACTAAGGACGGCACAAATATCTATGGCCGAGGGGGGATTCGAACCCCCGACCGTAGTGGCCGTGCAGACCGTGACTGGAGCGCCTCAGTCCCCTCGGTCACCGCGGCCGGCATAAAGGGTTTAGGACACAATCTGAGCAGCTGTCTTGGACAGTTCCCAGAAGATACTATCATTTATCGGTTAGTGAAGTCACTAAAAGATCGGAAGCAACTGGAAAATAATTCAGATATCTGCATGGGTCGAGAAATGGCAGTTGACAGTAAATAATGAAATGTGCGAAGTCATCCATATGAACACTAAAAGAAATACGTTTAACTCCATTTACACGAAATCAGTCAAATCTAAAGGCCGTAAATTCAACTACATACGTAGTAATTACAATTAAGTACAAGTGTTGGAAAGAACACATATATAATAGCGAACATTTAAGTTTTATTGGTAGAACACTTAGTAGATGCAACAGTTCTACTAAAGAAACTGCTTACACTATACTTGTGCCTCTTAGTTTGGAGTTTCCTGCGCAGTGTGAGATGCCCACCATAGGGAAAGTTCAGAGAAGGGCTGCTCGTTTTATATTATCGCGATACATGGGAGAGAGTGCCATGGAAATGAGCTGTGGTAGAAATCATTAAAAGAAAGGAGCAATTCGTTGCGGCGAGATCTATGTGCGCAATTTCTTTCACTAACTTCCACCTCCAAATAAGAACATTTTTTGTTAGCACTCATCTGGCTAAGGAGATATAATCATAATAATAAAATAAGAGAAATCAAAGGTGTTTCTTGATCCTGTGCGCTATTGGAGAATGGAACCAAAGGCAGCTTGGAGTTTAACGTCCCGTCGACAGCGTGGTCATTAGAGACGGAGCTTACGCTCCGAATGTTTTCCGTAAGGATGTGGAAGGAAATCGGCCGTGCCCTTTCAAAGGAACCACCCCGGCATTTGCCTGTAGTGATTTAGGGAAATCACGGAAAACGTAAATCTGGATGGCTGGAGGTGGATTTGAACCACTATCCTTCCGAATGCGAGTCCGGTGTGTTACCACTGCGCCACCTCGCTCGGTGGAGAATGGAATTGTAGAGAAATATGAGAAAAGCGCTTCCATGGACCCTCTGCCATTTCCTTAAATGTGATTTGCAGAGTACTGATGTAGATGTAGGCGATGCAGTCCCCAAGTCACCAACTACAATGTAGTTTCAGAAGACGATGTGGTTTTTTTTTTTTTTTTTTTTTCCTTGGCGTTTGTAGTTTACTTTAATAAGGAGAGTCTTATACTACTTTTTTAATGCCAAGGTTTTTCACGAATAGATCTGTGTTTCATTATTTATCGAAAATCTCCTCCAATATTGTAGTTGAAATTAGGGCGAAATACAAGAAAGAGAGCAGTAGGCAAAGCTAAATCACAATTGTCGTTAAAAAAAGGTAAAGCAGTCAACATCCGAAGATTGGTTTGAACACCACAGTGCTTTACTAGGCATGGTCCTGTTTGGAGGTGGTATGCCGTTGCCTTCCTCCGACCTTCGAACTTACTTACCCAGCCAGTTATAGGGGGACCTACAGTTTAACGTGGGTTCCGAACCACGGTCCTACTCGGTATTTTTCACATAAGCAATACTGCCAGAGGTGAAAGAAGTGGAAAGTGGCAGATAAAAATCCTAGGACCTGGCGGGGTTCGAACCTGCTACCATTGGACTTGTAGTCTGGCACTCTACCACTGTGCAACCGAGGCGCACCTTTTCAGAAAATACGAACAGTTCATTACCTTTTCATAGAAAGATAAATACGTTGGTTATACTGGAAGAGTTTCCGCAGTCTCATGAAATTAAAAATAAACATTGTTCCAGCACAAGATGTAAACATTGCTTTCCAAACCACGTAGTTTACTCTGGGATTGCTTTTCAGCGAAACACGGTCATTGCAGAAGCATAGCTGTGGAAATATTTGTGCAGAACATTGCAGTCAACTGTCGGTAACACGATGTACGGGAAGCAGGATTGTAATGGCGGCTGAGTGTTTGCGGAAAGTTTTCGGGTTTTGTGTATAACGAGGTGCACCTGGCACCTGCCCCGGCACATTGATTGGAAGGGGCGCCGTCTCAGGCGCGGCCACGCTCGCTCTCCACACAACAATCCTCTTTAAGGGATTCTGATAAGCGGATCGTTCCCACCGCCCCTATTACAGCATACGATCTCCATTCGACGCGAAGCGCTTTCCAAATATACGCAGAAATATCGTAACAACAGCTTACACAGAACCTTCGTCTACTGCATCTGCACCTTCTTGCGTATTCTGCAACCCTCTGTACAGTCCGTGGAGAGGTACTGCCATTCATTTCCTTTCCTCTTCCACTAGCTAACAGGGCGAGGGAAGAAAGACTGTTTTTTACAATTTTCATACGGGTTTAAATACAGTCACGGTCGATAAACAGTCATATATTAATAGATTCTACGAAAACTAAAGCCTCTCGGCCAAACCAAACTACACGTCAGATTTCCTTCATTCTTGTTTTCAACGAAAGGTATTCCTCCACAGATTTGCCATCAAGTATCAGAATTTACATAACTCTCGCCTTCCTTTTTCTATACTCAAACACGATTTCCTTCTGTATATTTCTTATGGGGATGTCCTTGCTGTAAATTTAAGTCAGTCGGTCAGGCCGTTCTTTCCGACATTTTTCTTCATTTTTGCTTTAAACGAAATTTATTCATTCGCAGATTTCTCATCAAATATCAGAATTAACATAAGTCTCTCCATCATTTATTTTTATTCAAACGCGGTATTCTTCTGTCCTTACATTGAATATTTTATTCGTTTTTTTTTACAATATCTTCGGTTCTGATTAAGGTACGCAGTTCTTTTTTACCTAACAACAATCAGCGGATCAAGCTCTTTCATTTGCGATTGATTCTGAAGAAACTTTACTTTTATGTTTTCCCAACTTTTTTATCAATCAACTAACGTTGCGAAGTATTCGCACGGGTCCTCCAGTTATAGCTTTCAACTGGACAATCTGTATGCTTCAGCACTTTCGCAGGAGCCATGATTTTTCTTATTGTCTTCGTCGACATTTCGTAGTATGTTTTCAAATTTCCGTTAATAACTTTGAGGACTGGCAGAGGAAGCGTCTATTAGTACTACAATCTCTATTCAGCCTTATGTAGGTAATAATTTTACCTCTATTTTCGGCTACCTCCGTTCATACAGGGGTTGACGAAATCTACCTGAGCTGGCATTGCTTTAAATGTGATAAGTACACAAAGTTTAATTAACTGCTAACGACTTGCCAGCAATGTAATGATTGTTAGACTGGATGTAGCCGCTCTTACAATCGTGTACCCAACTCTCTCTCTCTTTCTCTATTCGTTTAGTCGATTCCGACTCTTTGTGACTCCACGAACCACAGCTCGCCAATTTCCTCAGTCCTGCACTTTCTCCTGTAGACCTTCCAGGTCGTAACACGTTATTTCTGTGATGCCATCAATCCACCTCATCCTCTGCCGGCCTCTTCTTCTAGTGCCTTCGATCTTCCCCAACATTAATGTTTCCTTCCAGTGAGGCATGTCTTCGCATTATGTGTCAAAAATACGTCAACTTTTTTTTCTCATATTAGACCTTCCACGGAGCAACCTGGTTTTATTTGCTCTAATATAGATCTGTTGGTTCTCTTTGCCGTCCATGGAATTCTAAGAATTTTCCTCCAGCCCAACATTTCAAAGGAGTCAATTCTTCGCCGTTCAGCCTTTCTAATGATCCAGGTCTAACATCCATACATGACAACTGGGAAGACCATAGCCTTCACAATACGTATCCTTGTTGCTCAAGTTATGTCTCTGGACCTTATAATATTTTCAAGGTTTGACATCGCGTTTCTACCGAGCAACAAGCGTCTCCTGATTTCGTGACTGCAGTCGTCATCATCAGAGATCTTGGAACCGAATTAATAATTGAATATGGACACTACCTCCATGGATTCTCCTCCTATATCCCATGAATTAATAGGGGTAGTGGCTATAATTTTGGTTTTCTTCACATTTAGCCTGGGACCGGTCTTTTCACTTTCGTTTTTTACCTTCAGCAAGAGACTCTTTAACTCTTTTTACTTTCTGGCAGCAGTATGGTATCATCTGCTTATCTGAGGTAGTTTACGTTTATTCCACCTATTTTAATTCCCGTCTCATTTTCATCTATCCTGGCATTCCTCATAACGTGCTCTGCAAACAGATTGCCTAAGAACGGAGACAATATGCAACCTTGCCGGTCCCCTTTCTGAATCTTTATTCATTTCGTTGTGCCATTCAAAGTTCTCACCGTGACTTCTTGGTCAAGGTATAAACTCCGTATCAGATGAATGAGGCAAACTGGTACTCCCATGTTACTGAATACGTCCCATAATTTGTTGTGATCGACGCAGTCAAAGGCTTTAACATAATCAATAAAGCAGAGGTACACGTCTTTCGGGAATTCTCTTGCTTTTTCCATTATCCACCGAATGTTGGCAATTTGATCTCTGGTTCCTCTTCTTTTTCTAAATCCAGCTTGTTCTTCCGGTAGCTCTCGATCTAGATATTGGCGAAGTCTGTTTTGTAAGATTTTCAGCATAACCTCACTAGCATGCGAGATAAGTGCAATTGTTCTGTGATCTGAACATTCTTTTGAAATTCCCTTCTTTGGAATCGGAATGTATACTGTCTTTCCCAGTCTTCTGGCCACTGCTGGGTTCTCAATATTTTCTAACATAATGAGTGCAGCACTTCCACTGCATTTTTCCAATGACTTTAAATAATTCTTCTGGTATTCCATCATGTTCACTTGTTTTGTTATTAGCCATATTTTCAAGGGCCCATTGGACTGCAAAATATCTGGCTCTAGTTCTAAAATAACATTAGCATCATCATCAGCAGCAGCACTGTCAGTATGCAGTTCATTCTTGTGCAGGTCTTCTACATATTCTGCCCATCTTTACTTAACATCCCCTATAATAATAATAATTTCGTGTGGCTCAGTGGCCTGGTGCAAGTCTTTCGATTGGACGCCACATCGGCGACTTGCGTGTCCCTAGCCTACCCCAGTTATCCAACCGGGGAAAGGGGACCTACAGCTTAACGTGGAATCCGAACCACGTGTCGTTTCTGGCGACTCCTCACATCGTTGAAGGATGGGTTAAAGTGCAGACTGAAAAAATCCGATGTCCGACTTTACCCCAAGACCACCGTGCCCGACTTTAACATCTGCTCCTTCACTTAGATCTTTCCCATTTCTATCTTTTATCATTACAACTAGCTGCAGTAACCGGCTTCGCTTCTGGACTTGATATAAGATGTTCTTGTAGTTGGAATAAAAGGACAGACGGTATAATAATGGAGGAATATACTGTTGACAGTATGTTTTAAATACTTATTGCAATACTTCTCTATAAACAATATATATATATATATATATATATATATATATATATATATATATATATATATATATATATATATATTGTGATTTCCTACTCCATAGCAAGCGACATACAGTTGACCATGAGAGAAGAAACAGTCTTTAAGACTGATGCTGCAAAATTTCAAGTTTGTCCTTGTGCTTCATTAATACTAAAACTATAAGCTAATTTTATGGGAAATTGCAGTCTATTAACCCTGGATTGGCAGTTCAGTAGAGATCCGTGGTATCTTAGGGATAAATACTGTGTGTCCCTTTCCTTTTCCAGTCATAAGCTTTTTCCATTACACAGTTTTGGCGAGGTACAATTTTAAGCCTAAGGCACGGTAATGGCATTCCAGGTACTCGCAGAGAGTTTAGAAATTCTGTAGGGAAGTTTACACTTTCTTCAACGTCCACCATCATATTGTCAGATTTATATATTCTCTCTTCGCCGAGAATTTTCTTTTGAATGTTAAAGTTGATATCGTGGACACTATTATTTTTAGTTGCCAAAATCGCCCTTTCGAATAGCCACTCCGAATCGCTGTAGTTGTCGGGAGGAATGTGGAGGAATGTGGTCGATGAGCTCGTTTTCAGTGTTGGCTGTGATGCAGAAATGACTGTTGAGATCGAGGAGGCCAGTCGTCTGGTCAGAAGGATATATACCTTTGTAAAAGTATGTCTGAAAATTTGCAGCTGCATTGTCTTTCGATAATTCAGCTCTCATATTTCGGTATGTATCTGCAACACGTTTTAGACCTTATTTTCTTCGTTGCACAATTATGTCACGGCTACTGTTTTCGCTGTCCGCGATGACACTGGCGTCTTCGTCTATCTGAGGTCCATTAAATCGACGTTCGTGTTCTCCAGGTAGCCTCTGTAAACGTTTTCACGCTCTTCGGATGGTTCGTTTTTTCGCTGTTCTTTTAGTTTTAGCCGTTTTGATTCATAACTGTCTGGTTTCGCACCTCTTTTACGTTGGGGGATTGTACAAAAGAAAATTCAATTCAATGCTTTAAAGTAAACTTAAAACACTTTATATTCAGTCACTAAGTACAACTTTTACTGCTCGCACTTCACTGAAATAAATGGCGACTGAGTTCATTAAATTTATTGTGTGCTCGCGTTTTTATTTGATTCATATTCACGTTAAATATCTGGTTAGTGTATTATTCCGCCTTGTGAACCGCGTCGCGACAGTCGTCTGTCTTTATTTTCTGATTAGAAGCGACATATAGTATTTTGATTTTCGGCTGCACTTTCTCGTCTCAGTTTGTAAAGTTATACTGAGCTGTCGTGCGTATTGAATTCACATCCGCTTTTTAACGAACAGTGTAGTTTTCCTTTGAACGCATCGCGACTGTAGTTTTTGGTTTTGTTAGCACTGTAATCATGAATAGGGATTGTGACTGCTGTGTGCGGATGCAGTCTGAGCTGGTGACACTTCGCTCCCAGCTTCAAGCTGTGTTAACCTCGGTTGCACAGTTGGAAGCTGCGATCGATGGGCGTCGTTGTTGTTGGCCGGCGGTGGGCACCAAACGGACTCCCGTCGTCTCCACCGATCGGCCTGCGGCAGCGACATGCCCTGAAACTGCTAGCAGTGAGGCAGACATCCCACCCGTGGTTGCGTGGGAGGTTGCTCCAGTGCGTGGCAGGAGGCGCAAGACATTCGGGGGGACCGATCGTGAAGCCTCCCCGGTTCGTCTGTGCGAACAGGTTCGAGGCGCTGTCTGCTCAGGACGACGTTCCTGAGTCGGATGGTGTCTCTCACCCTGTCACCACCCAGCCTGCAAGATCCGGGCTTTCACAGAGGGTGGGTTTACTTGTAGTTGGGAGCTCCAACGTTAGGAGGGTGATGGAGCCCCCTTAGAGAGATGGCTGCCAAGGACGGGAAGAAGGCCAACGTGCACTCCGTGTGCATACCGGGTGGAGTCATTCCAGATGTGGA
The DNA here is from genome assembly GCA_026315105.1 of Locusta migratoria. NCBI lineage: Eukaryota > Metazoa > Arthropoda > Insecta > Orthoptera > Acrididae > Locusta > Locusta migratoria. Next base: position 191,317,924 of record CM048755.1, read on the forward strand.
ACGGGTCCTCCCGGATGCCATGAAGGGTACGGGGTGCAGCCAACTGCAGGTGGTGGCTCACGTCGGTACCAATGATGTGTGTCTTTTCGGATCTGAAGAGATCCTCTCAGGTTTCGAGCGGCTAACTGAAGTGGTAAAGACTGCCAGTCTTGCTTGCAAGATGAAAGCAGAGCTCACCATCTGCAGCATAGTTGACAGGACCGACTGTGGACCTCTGATACAGAGCCGAGTGGAGGGTCTGAATCAGAGGCTCAGACGGTTCTGCGACCGTGTAGGCTGCAGATTCCTTGACTTGCGCCATCGGGTGGTGGGTTTCCGGGTTCCGCTGAATAGGTCAGGAGTCCACTATACGCAGGAAGCGGCTACACGGGTAGCGGGGGATGTGTGGCGTGGACTGGGCGGTTTTTTAGGATAAAGAGCTTCGGGGAAATAAAAAATGGTCAATCTCAAAGGGTGCAGGTGGATGACAGGAGAAATGTATATCCGTAAACTATCGGTATAACAGTTGTAAATTGTCGTAGCTGTGTCGGGAAAGTACCAGAACTGCAAGCGTTAATAGAAAGCACCGAAACACACATCATTATAGGCAGCGAAAGTTTGCTCAAGCCGGAAATAAGTTCAGAAAAGTATTTTCAAAAGATCTATCGGTGTTCAGAAAGGATAGATTAAACAAAATAGGTGGGGGCGTGTATGTCGCCGTCAAAAGTAGTATTTAATGTAGCGAGGTTGAAGTTGATAGTTCGTGCGAGCTATTATGGGTAGAGGTTGTACCCGAAAATCGTAAGAAGTTAATAATCGGTTCCTTTTACCGGCCTCCCGACTCTGACGATACAATAGCAGAAAGGTTCAAAGAAAACCTGAGTCTAATTACAAAAACGTACCCGACTCACACGATAATAGTAGGTGGTGATTTTAATTTACCCTCGAGCTGTTGGCGAAATTATATTTTTAAATCAGCAGGTAGGCATAAAACATCGTCCGAAATTGTACTCAACCCATTCTCTGAGAATTACTTCGAACAATTAGTTCATGAGCCAACTAGAATTGTAAATGGATGTGAAAACACACTTGATCTCTTAGCAACAAATAATCCTGAGCTCATAACGAGCATCAAAACGGATACAGGTATTAGTGAACACAGAGCTGTCGTAGCGAAATTGAGTATCGAAAGTCCCAAAGTTACCAAAAATAAACGCAAAGAATATTAGTTCAGGAAATCAGATAGAAGCAAAATACATTGCTTCTTGAAAGACAGCTTCCACTCGTTTCTAACACTAAACGTAGGTGTAGACCAGATGTGGCTCAAATTCAAAGAAGTGGTATCGACAGCAATTGAAAGTTTTATACCTAATAAATTAATAAAAGAAGGAGGCGATCCCCCTTGGTACACAAAACAGGTCAGGACACTGTTGCAAAAGCAAATGAAAAGGCATACTAAATTTAAACGAACACGAAATCCCCAGGATTTGCGGTCGTACTCAGAAGCTCGAAATTTAGCGAGGATTTCAATGCGAGATGCCTACAATATTTATCACAACGAAACTCTTTCTCGTAATTTGACTGAAAACCCAAAGAGATTTTGGTCATATGTTAAATATACTCGGGGCAAGTCACAAACAATACCTTCACTACGTGATAGTAATGGCGATCCTGCAGATGACAGCGCTACTAAAGCAGAGTTACTAAACTTAGCTTTTAGAAACTCATTCACGAAAGAAGACGAAACCAATATTCCAGATTTCGAATTACGAACACATGCCGTAATGAGTAACATAGAAGTAGATATAATCGGAGTAGTGCAGCAACTAAAATCACTTAACAAGAACAAGTCTTCTGGTCCGGATTGTATACCCATTAGATTTATATCTGATTATGCTGAAGCGAGAGCTCCTTACTTAACAGTCATATACAACCGCTCTCTCATAGAAGGATCTGTACCAAAAGATTGGAAAGTTGCACAGGTCACACCTATATTCAAGAAAGGCAGTAGGCGTAACCCACTAAACTACAGGCCTATTTCATTGACTTCAATTTGCAGCAGGGTTTTGGAACGTATCCTGTATTCAAATATTATGAATTATCTCGAACAGAACGATCTACTGACCCAAGGTCAACACGGATTTAGAAAATATCGTTCATGCGAAACACAACTAGCTCTTTATTCACACGAAGTGATGGGTGCTATCGACAAAGGTTCGCAAATCGATTCCGTATTTCTTGATTTCCAGAAAGCTTTTGACACCGTACCTCACAGACGGCTTTTAATCATATTGCGTGGTTATGGTATATCGCCCCAAATTTGCGATTGGATGGGAGATTTCTTGGCATAGAGGACACAGTTCGTAGTAATCGATGGTAAGGCATCGACTAAAACAGAGGTAATATCGGGCGTTCCACAAGGTAGTGTTATTGGTCCTCTGCTATTCCTTATTTACATAAACGATTTAGGGGAAAATCTAAGTAGATCTCTTAGGTTGTTTGCAGATGACGCCGTCATTTACCGTCTGGTAAAATCATCTGAAGATCAAAACCAACTGCAGAACGATCTGAATAAGATATCAGTATGGTGTAAAAATTGGCAGTTGACTCTAAATAATGAGAAATGTGAAGTCGTCCACATGAGTACGAAAAGAAATCCGTTAAACTTTGTTTACAACATAAATCAATCAAATGTGAAGGCCGTAAACTCCACAAAATACCTACGAACTACTATTACTTCAGACTTAAACTGGAAAGAACACGTAGATAATATCGTGGGAAAGGCGAACCAGAGACTGCGTTTTATTGGCAGAACCCTTAAAAGATGCAACAGAACTACTAAAGAAACTGCATACACTGCGCTTGTCCGTCCATTTTTGGAGTATTGCAGCCCAGTGTGGGATCCTTATCAGGTGGGTTTGACGGAGGACATCGAAAGTGTCCAAAGAAGGGCAGCTCGTTTCGTATTGTCACGATACAGGGGAGACAGCGTTACCGAAATGATACAGGATCTGGGATGCGAATCATTACAGCAACGGCGCTTATCGCTGCGACGTGGGCTACTTGCGAAACTCCAATCGCCAACATTCTCCTCCGAATGCGAAAATATATTGTTGACTCCCACTTACATAGGTAGAAATGATCATCAGAATAAAATAAGAGAAATCCGAGCTCGAACAGAGAGATTCAGGTGTTCTTTCTTCCCGCGCGCTATTCGAGAATGGAATGGGAGATAAATAGTATAATTGTGGTTCGATGAACCCTCTGCCAGGCACTTAAATGTGATTTGCAGAGTATCCCATGTAAATGTAGATGTAGATGTAGAATGTAACTGTTTCATTATCTATTATCATGAAACGGTAGAAAGTGACTTTGGTGTCAGTTTCTACGCCTGTTTCAGGTTCGATTTCTTTAACATTAAAATAATATTTCGGAAGGTTCGCCCTGTACGCAATATTTTAAATGTTCAAATGTTCAAATGTTTGTTAAGCTTATGGGACTTAACTACGGGGTCATCAGTCCCTAAACTTACGAACTACTTATCAACTACCTTATACTAAGGACGGCACAAATATCCATGCCCGAGGGGGGATTCGAACCCCCGACCGTAGTGGCCGTGCAGACCGTGACTGCAGCGCCTCAGTCCCGACGGCCACCGCGGCCGGCAATTTTTTAAAGTAGGATGTATATAAGGGATAAGTACTGTGTATCCTTTTCCGTATGTGAAAGAAATGTCAACTGTTAGGTTTGTTCGAAAAGCGAGAAATTTACCAGTCGCCACTGTTCTGACTACTTCTAGTCTTCTACTAAGAACGCGGGCCTCCGCCATGTGCAACTGCAAATGCCAACTCGAACGTCTATTTCTCTTGTATCGTAGTTTGGCCACCTGTAGCGCTAGTTGACTCATTTGCATACTCAGCTGTGTTGCTGACTACCTCTACTTAGGGATGGCGGTTATCGCTGAAACAACCGATTTTCGGTTATACCGGTTCTTTTCATCTCCAGTTTAACCGCACCGTAAAAATTGCTCAAGATAACCGGTTTTTTAAAATAACCGGTTTTCGGTTTTTATAGCTATTATTTCCAGTAGAGCTCGAACGAAACATATTTTGCGGCCGAAACAGAAACCGTAATCGTCGGTTCTTCTAGTTTCGTCCGAAACCGAAACTTGCGAAATTTAGTTAAAATTTAGGTAAATTTACGTTATACGACAAATCACTAGTCTTTTCATATTTTGCAAAATCCCCTCCCAATACTACGCCTTCTTCAGTGTGTGTAAGCCTAGCCAGGAGTCCGTAGAAGACGATATACAAAGCATACAGGATTTACTGACCTAGTATTTCCATTCGGCAGTTGCGAATATTGAGCCAACCACTCCCTAAGTTGGACTTGTGAGCCAGCGCATATGAATATCTCGTTATACACACAACATATATAAGTTAAAGTCGGTAAATAAACTTCAATCAGTGCTGCAGAAGTATTTCGAAAAATAAAGTCACAGTTCCGATTAACAGTATGATTGTTGTCATTGTAAATTTACGCAAATTGAACTAGGAAAGCTCAGTACCACATGATAAAAGAATGTTCAAATAGGAGTGAGTTTCTATGAGACCTAAATGCTTAGGTCATCGGTCCCTAGACTTACAAACTACTTAATCTAACTTTAACTTACGCTAAGGACAACACATACATCCATTTCCGAGGGAGGAGGGAGGACTCGAACCTCTGACTGGAGCAGCCGCACAGTCTGTGACATGGAGCCTCAGATCGCACGGCTACCTCGCGACGCACCACATGCTCAATGTTACCTAAACCCATATTGGTTATTAAAAAAGCCCCTCGCTTTCAAGGAATCACATTAATAATACTTGTTAGCATAACAATATGATAATACATTAAAAGTTAGTATTCCAAGCTTAGAGTACATCACTTACATAATAGGTATATGAATCGAATTTACCTTCTTCTTCCACGGAAAGTTTTGGATGCTTTCTCCTTAAATGACACAGCATGTTTGTAGTACCTCCACCCGTTTTCAGCTTTTTAAAGCAAATGGAGCATTGTATCTCACTGCTCCCGTACTTCGTGAAGTACTTCCATACTCGGGATGCTGCCATTTAAGTCACAACCGATGTCTGGCGACGACAGCAAGGAACTGCCGCATGACCAGACGGAGGCAAGTCTCGTACACTGCCGGTGCACGCGCGTCGTCTAATAGGCCACGCCACACGGCAACAGGTGCATCGATGCCCCAATCTAAAGTTCTAAAGTTCTTATGCCACGCGTTTGTTGAGCGTTTCTGACTGCCGGGATTGTTTTTAAATTAACACTGATCGCTTTTCTTAGTTTCTGCGATGGCCTAATATTTCACAGCAGTGGAAATTTTAGGAATAGCCCTAAATATCAGGGTCTACTAGTTTTAATTTTTTTTAAATTACTTACAAAAAACGCATTTTGAACCACTACTACAGAAAGTAGTCGTACCGGTTCTTTTACCCGGTTCTTGGCAATAACTAAAAGAAGCCGGTTACAACCGACACCAAATAAATACCAAAAAACTGGTTATTCAAAACTAAAATACCGGTATCGGTTTTAACCGGTCGTTTTTTCCCATCCCTACCTCTACTACGCATGCGCGGGCTCCTCCAGCTGCAACTGCACGCGCCAACTCGAACGCCTATTCAAAATTATATTTCCGAAGGCATGTCCTGTATGTCCTAAGGTACAAACGAAGATAATCTTCGTGGAGAGGAGATAAAGGGCTATCGTTCCGTGTAAATCACTTGATCGTACCTGAATTTGTGTTATACTTGGTTCAAAATGTTCAAATGTTTGTTAAGCTTATGGGACTTAACTACGGGGTCATCAGTCCCTAAACTTACAAACTACTTATGAACTACTTACGAACTAGGACGGCACAAATATCCATGCCCGAGGGGGAATTCGAGCCCCCGACCGTAGTGGCCGTGCTGACCGTGACTGGAGCGCCTCAGTCACCTCGGCCACCGCGGCCGGCTACTTGCTTCTATAATATACTTCGTCCCTCCGCGTAAAACATTCCTAATCGCGTGTAACTGTATATCTTTAGCTTCCTTATGACATCTTACGCATTTCTATGGGTTGCATAGCGTAGCTTTTTTTCTTTATTTTTCGGAAATTGAATTTTTATATTGTTACTGGTTTTCGGAACCAAGTGGTTCCTAACTCCGACTCCAAGGATGTATAGCTGGTCATTTGAGTGGTCGCCACTGCTCACACACCAGTGCCTTCCTATTGTATATTCTTGCTTCGTAATCTGTGTTTCCGTTGGTTTTTGTTGAAATGAATACAATCTTTAAGCACTTATCCTTCAGTGGGGTGCGAATATGTAATGTAGCAGACACGTGCCGTGTGTCTCAATAATTCCGCATGCTGACGGTTTGGTTTGAATGGAAATTAATCCCGCCATCATCGCGTACCATCTCAAGTAAAGAAAGACAGACCAGAGCGAGCAACGAAGTTCGCTGAATTTCGCCTATGATAGCGGCGCCTGCTTCTGCCTCGTATCAGCACGCTGAGTTGAGTGAGTTTCGCTTTGCTTCGCGCGTGTGAGTGGCTAAATTCATGTTGATTGTAAATCCCTCCCCCGACGATGTTCAGTTCAGATTACTTTAATTTAATTTAGTAGTTCAATGAGATGCATTTTTATCGTTTAACAATATTGGTGCTCCCATTTGCTCATGTTTGCACTGAATAAATAATTTATTGACAGTGAAATTTTATCCTTATAAATATTAGTTTATGAATACCCTCCCTTTTTATTTAATGTTTTTTTTTTTATCGTGCTGAGAACAAGTTCAGATGAATATTATCATATATTTAATTCCGTTGCGACATAAATGTTCTCACAGCCATCTTCATGAAATGGTTTATTTCGGGGTGGCTTGTATATTAATGATTGTGTGTATTCTCGTGATCTACGACGTATGTTGGCCACCGTCTCTTCGTCTTCCTGCTGCTAAAGTAAAGTTTGAGTCAGTTCCTAATTCTGGGCCAGGGAACAAGATTCTGTTGCAGGAAGTAGTCAGTAGTTCACGCGAATCCTTTAGCTGGTTTTACGGTCAGAGTTATATGTTTAAAGTAAGCTTTTAACTGGCTCCTTTCAGCCAGAATTAATTTTACAATCAACGGTGGTCTTTCAAACTCTTTATGTATTTTAAATATAGATATGCCCCCTTTGATTTTTTCTTTCCTTCGTTTCTCTGCAACTTGCAGTGCCTCAGCCTATAGCCATCTGGCCTTCTTGCTATTTTTTTCTTGGGAATGTGTTTCTCTGCGGCCTCCTTGACAGTATTGGCTACTTCTGTCCACAGCATTTGTGAGCTTTTGTCTTACAGCTCTAATACATTAAATCTGGTCGAACCTGTACTCCGTAGTCAGAGGGTATGGACTTAAGGTCGTATCTGCAAGATGGAATAGCTTTTGCTACTTTCTTCAGTTTCAGCCGAAATGTTGCAATTAGGAGCTCATCATCTGATCCGCAGTCAGCTCCAGGTCTTGTTGTAGCTGACTGAACCACAATCTTCCACCTCTGATTACAAAGGATGAAATCAAATTGATTCCGGTTTTGGCCGTTAGGTGAAGTATATAGGCGTAGCTGAAACAATGTATTAGTAATTACCAACGAATTATCTTGGCAGAACTCTAGGAGTCTCTGTCCTGCTTCATTTGCTGTACCAAGACCAAGTTTTCACGTTATATCCTCAACAATTTGATTTCCCACTTTTGCATTCCAATCTCCAACTATGAAAACGATATCCTGTTTTGGTACCCAACTACAGTTGATTTATAATTTCAAATAAACAAAGTTTATTAATCCTATAGATGTGAATCAGTAAACTGGTGATAAACTCAAGTCCTTAATATGCATTAATAATTGATCGAGCGCGCAATATAATGAATACAAGTCACTATATAAACCCAATAAGTCTGCTGGGAAACGCCTCAGTGTCCTCACACCTATGAGCTACCGAAGTGAAACTAAAACCAAGTCTTAACTACTATGCCACATACGAAGTTCAAAACTGCTTGAAAATGTCCAAACTGCGCTCAAATATTTCAGTCTCCCTGAACGAGAAGTATATCGAACACTTATCTGATTTCAATGGCCTTGTCACTGCCCAGCTAACAAAATTTCTTCCTGAAACTTCTCATACCAAATCGGCACCAGAGTGGACTAAATAAAGAGTCCACTAACAACTCTTACAAATCGGGCGTATGACCTTACAGAGACCTTTTATCCCCCACCTTAAATCGCCATGTCTTATCCAAATCTTAGCAACTCTCTTCTAAAAAAGCGGGAATTGAAGTCACTTAATAATTTTAATTGATAATCTGTTGACGTAGTCAATGTTTTAGTCTTACCTTTAAGAAAAATTAAATTTGCGCTATCAATTCCATGCTAAAATTCTACATAAAAAAACAGTTTCACAATAATTTTTACGGCGCATAGATTGCCTGCAAATAAATGTTTAAATATTTCAAATTGTCGCTGCATGGGTGAGAAATACAAATTATGGTGGTATCTTTATTATTTGTGTTCATATATGAATGATACAGCTATTCCACAGTATTTTTACGCCTCGTACCATTGATGTTTTCAGAATTTATTTATCTCTAACTTATGTCCGAACTATGAAAATTTCACATCATACAAAAGAAACGTACAAAAAACCAGTACTCTTAACATGTAAATTGTGTGTGTCTTTAATTGTATCCATTACCAACACATACTGCAATGCTGTTAGTTTTTCTGTGTTCAATCAAAAGATATATTGATTTTTATTAATCCCTCATTTGAAATCTCTCGCAGCTTCATTATCAAAACTATTGAAAACGTAAATAAATCCGTCGCTGAGTCTTCACGAAAGTTAAAAATCGAGTGCTTAATCACTTTAATGTTTCTAACGTGTTCAGATCTATTTGCCTCGTGTGTCTATCCGTAACAGACATATAGGTCATATCTGCAAATCATTGGGTTTATAGTTCAATCATCTGTTATTTGCCACTTGGTCCTCTGTGTCTATCATGGTTCGCGCTGGACGCTGGCATATTAGAACAATAACTACATATGCTCAATTGCCAGAGTCGTTGTAGTCACGTCCCCATCGGAAAAAACGCCTGGGATGAACATGCAGCCTCATAGTTAGCGTTCACAGACTCCTAGTACAGGCTAGTATGCAACTGCAAGTGAGTAATAGTGACCAACGATCAAATACGGAATACTGACGGACAGCTTCAAACAAGAATGGTAACACAGACGAAAATATCCCCTCTGAGAAGGTTTAAAGTTGACCATGATAAATCCGAATAGACAATGTTATGGAACTTTTTGTCACCTAAAGATTTTATAATGCAAGGAAGAAGTTGCAAACCGTTAGAGACAAAACTTACACTGTCAGAGATCAATTAAAACAATGTAACTACACAACAAATTCTGGTCGCCAGCCTAAATAGGCATAGATCACCCACTTGTAAATCTACACTGTTCACTATTAATTTTTCACCGACTGAATACTTTCTTTAGTAGGATACACTAATAAGAAACATCTAACTCATAAACACTGAAAACACGGAAATGATGGCAATATGGAAATTATCACAGAAGTTATGGTTAAACAAACCTACAGTCTCTTCTAATGATGACCGCCACATTTCACAGTAAACACGCAACAGCCTACTTTTGTGGTAGGGTACTATTAAATAAACGTGCCCTCATATAGTGAACCATTAACATGAAATGTTGCACAGAAATCTACTACCTGTAATTTGTGGGAGCATAATTCTGAATATAATACGTAAATTCTGATTCTCAATGTAGCAAAATTACTAATAAAACTGTAAAGTATTATTTACTTTAAGGAACAATGTTTAGTACTGACCTTACTATGCAGTAATTACTTTTGTCCTACTGTCTGTCACTTTTCAGTTTTCTTCAAAGTTAAAGTTCCAGAGCAATATTGAAAGGTTTTATCGTCAGATTACAAAACTACTCTTTGGTTTTTGTTGTTCACTGTTGTTGTTGTTATAGTTACTTTACATCACTTAATTATTTGTGATTTATACAGGTTGTAAGTGGTGACTCTAAAACTGCACTACTGCTTCTTTAGCCAAATCTCACGAAATTCATTAAATTAATTGTTTGAATCATTAAAGTATGTTAATTTATAAAATGCTAAGCAATTTTATTCCTGTAAACATGGAAATATAAGTTGCCTAAACAGTAATCGTAAAGTTTGTAGAATGTAAAAAATTAGGCCTAACCCTTCTTTAGGAAATTTTGTATCTCATTTACTTTAGTGCTTTAATGTTTCATACTGAATGTAAATGCACTTGAAAGTAGCAAAATCCGAACACCTTTTCCACGCGAAAAAAAAAAGATACTTTCAAGAACGCTCGGATGAATACATTCGCTGCATGGGATCCCAATCGTCATGTGACGTAGGACAATCACGGTTTAGACAAATTTGTCTTTAAAGTGCTACTTATTATTGCGCAAACCAAACACAAATATGAGGTCCTTGCTTGTCTACAATTCTAAACAGAACTACTTTGCCTGTGGTGCAGATACGAGCTATGAGTGTGGCAGGCCATTGTAATACAGTACACCATATGAGCTCTTGGTAAGTGGTGGCCAACAAACCTTCTTAGCATTGAAATAAACGTACCAATAGCCACCGAAGTCCCGGTCTACTTAGCCAATAATCCAATAATAGCAGCTCTTGAAGTAAATGCCTCTCCAAATTGCGTGCAATAAAACCAAATAGCCACTGCTATCTCACTGTGCGTCCGACCACAACGATTGCAAGCTCTAAACTCCAACAGAGCCTCGAAGATTCGGAGGCGTGTGTGTTTTGGCGCGCTTTACCGCCTTCTCCTGCCACGTCTGCAGTTTCCGTTTTATGCCCAGTTACACAGGCTTTTATACATTTACATTACACAAACCTTAAACATGAACCTCAGTAAATATTAATTGTCAACATAATGCCATAATATGAACATAGCATAGTAAATAACATTTATAAAAGGTCATTTAAAGAAAATTTACATTCAGATTTTCATATACATAATTAATCATTCCAGAGATAGTGTAACAAAAATATACTATACTCTCATAAATATAGACCATAATTGAAAACTAATTCCAATTATATAAATGATTAGAATCATACTGTTTCCTCTGTATGGCGGTTACATTTCGATTGTTTAACTCATTCGTGTGAGGTTCAGGATCTGTTTTAAGCGTGAGGCAGTACAATTATTAAGTAACAATTTGATAGGAAGCGTAAAGAAACAACTACTTTCCATTCAAGCACTCGTGTTTGTGTAGAATGTTAACATTACGTGTTAAAATTTTTCTCAAACGAAAAATAACGCAGCATATGGTACTTACATAACAGTACTGATGAATTACAAGAGCGGCTCAATGTAGCGACTACCAATGTTTTTACAGTTATTGTACCTAGGTTTAGTCTGTTCTGGTACACACTATCCGTCCCATTTGATGTCGCTTGAATTTCTAGCGCAACAGTTACAACTCGTGTCAGCATATCATCCTCTATCTACATTGGCGTCTTTTAAATTAAACTCTACCTCTCAGTATTAGACCATAGTAGTTAAATCCGGCGATCGCGGCTGCCACGCGAAAATCATGCTGAAACCACATATCCTGACATTTAGTGACACAGCTTCCAAGAATGGGCCGAATACAATCTGCAGGAAGGTAAAGTTAACTTGAGTGCCGAGAGGTGTGGCCAAATCACTTCACCGGCCAGGGTACTTGCGCCCAAATTATTACCAAAGCGATGCTGAAATCCATGAAGATGGATGCCACGTGGGTTTTCGTCTGCCCAAACATGGCTGTTTTGCGAACTGTGAGCCTAGTTCCTACTGAACTTAACATTAACATGTCAACAGAACTCGACGTGAAACAGGGTGGTGTCGATGCAGTGATTTCAGTGCAGTTGGCAACACATTGTGCAAAATCGGCTGGATCATAGCGTATACCCTTTGTAAGTGGTATGGGTTGCTCGCGCATAATGTCCGAAACGATACTGTGACTAACAAGAATTTTTTGTGCAATTGATAGAGTAATCTTTGACGACTTCTGCTGAGCGCGATGTACTTCACCTTCTTCAAAATCTGGCGTACGGTGTTACCGTGGAGCACCGGAGTCCAGCCTCTTCACGGTGGAGATACTTGCTCCTGAGAACCGCAGCCTAACTGGCAATAAGTTTGTTCGATGTCGTACTACGTTGCAGAAAACGTTCGTGATAAAGCCAACTAGCAGCTTTTCCTCTACCGAACCTCTGCATACACAAGACGCATGTCTGTGCATTTTAATTATTAGTCAATTTCTTAAATTTCATTATTGCTTCTGTTTTCTTAAGAGCTTTGCTCACTTATTTGGTAAATAATGTCATGTAGAGTATTCGTCAGAGACTTTTTCTACACCTTGTTATCAGTCCGTCCAGAGCCAGCTGCCACCAGTGTCACACCGTAGGAGCTCTAAGTAGTAGAAATTAACATTTCCTACTACTCAAATTCCTTAAAGTTCGTTAACGTTTCTGTTGTCAGGGGCTTTATTCTTGCAAGTTTTGCTACATACAGTAATTTTAAGTAAGTTGTCAAAGATGAATAAGTACTGCGACTGTTGTGTGCCGATTGCGGAGAAGTTGGCCGCTGTCCGTAGGCCACGGCAAACAGTCTTCAGGCTGCTGGCCTGGGCTGCAGTGTCACCCCTCTCAGTGTCCCATCCCTGATGTCGTTACAGTTTCCGCGACGTGCCTGCCAGTCAACAATTGCCCGACGGTGATTGGCTTTCTGTACAGTGGTCATGAAACTCTGGGCATAAGGCGAAACCAGAAACCAGCCGTGAGGGTGTCCACTTACGTCTCAGCAACAGGTTTGAGGTGTTGTCCGCTGCTGATTATACCTCTGAGCCAGCTCTGACTGCCCCGCCTGTTGCGGCAGTGGAGAATCCTTCTGAGAGGTCCGGAGGGACGCAGAAGGTGGGATTGATAGTCATTGGGAGCTCCAATGTTAGGCGGATGATCGAGCCCGTTAGGGAAATAGCGGGAATGTCGTGAAAGTATATCAGTATGCACCCTGTCTGCTTGCCGGGGGTTTTATCCGAGATGGTTAGAGAACACTGTGTGCGCTCGGCGTTGCTCATGTCGACACCAATGACTCCTGCCGCCTGGATTCACAGGTAATCCTCTGCTCCTTCAGGCGGCTGGTTGATTTGTTGAAGACTCGCCTCGCAGGGTAGAAGCGGAGCTTATGATTTACTGCATCATTCCCAGAACCGATGGCGGGCTTCTGCTTTGGAACCGAGTAGAAGGCTTAAAACAGAGGCTCAAACGTTTGTTTTGCGGTCTTCGGCGCCGCAGCGGAGCGGCCGAGCTCATTGAGGCGCTATTCTCCGATGCGTGAGTCCGTTCCCCATCGGGGGTACGATTACCCCCCTCGGGCATGGATGCTTGTGTCGTCTTTAGTGTAAGGTAGTTCATATGTAGTTTGTAAGTTTAGGGACTGATGACCCCGCAGTTAAGTCCCTTAAGCTTAACAAACATTAGAACATTTCTTTTGAAGCGGTCTTCGGTGAAAATTTCCGACCTCCGAATGGCGAAATGTAGAATCACCTTGAATAGGTCAGACTTGCACTACATTTAAGAAGCGGCTAATAGTTTAGCAGAGTATGTGTGGAGTGGTCATGTGGTTTTTTTAGGATATAGAAATCCCTCCGTAGCCCCAGTTAGACGCTTATTGATTCCGGTCGGAGGACCACATTAGAACAGAGAAAACGAAATTATTAATATATTAACTGAAAACTGCAGGCGCGTCAATGGAAAGATCCCAGAACAGCTCTCTCGTTTAGATAGCCACAATGCCCGCATAGTACTCTGGACGGAAAGCTGGCTGAAGCCAGATGTCAGTAGTGATGAAAACCTACACTCTGAGTAGAAGAAATTCTGCAGAGATAGGTTTAATACTGAACAAAGAAGCGTCTTTATAGCGATAGAGAATACGATTGTATCTACTGAAATTTATATACACTGCTGGCCGTTAAAATTGCTACACCAAGAAGAAATGCAGATGATAAACGAGTATTCATTGGACAACTAGAACTGACATATGAGTACATACATTTTCACGCAATTTTGGTGCATAGATCCTGAGAAATCAGTACCCAGAACAACAACCTCTGGCCGTAATAACGGCCTTGATACGCCTGGGCATTCAGTCAAACAGAGCTTAGATGGTGTGTACAGGTACAGATGCCCTTTCAGCTTGAAAACGATACCACAGATCATCAAGAGTAGTGACTGGCGTACTGTGACGAGCCAGTTGCTCGACCACCATTGACCAAACGTTTTCAATTGGTGAGAGATCTGGAGAATGTGCTGGCTAGGGCAGCAGTCGAACATTTTCCGTATCCAGAAAGGCACGTACAGGACCTGCAACATGCGGTCGTGCATTATCCTGCTGAAATGTAGGGTTTTTCAGGAATCGAATGAAGGGTAGAGCCTCGTGTCGTAACATCTGAAATGTAACTGCCACTGTTCAAAGTGCCGTCGATGCGAACAAGAGTTGACCGTGACGTGTAACCAATGGCACCACGTACGATCACGCCGGGTGATAGTCTACGCCAGTATGGCGATGACAAATACACGCTTCCAATGTCTGTTCATCGCGATGTCACTAAACACAGATGGGACCATCATGATGCTGTAAACAGAGCCTGGATTCATCCGAAAAAATGACGTTTTGCCATTCGTGCACCCAGGTTCGTCGTTGCGTACACTATCGCAGGCGCTCCTGTCTCTAATGTAGTGTCAAGGGTAACCGCAGCCATGTCTCCGAGCTGATAGTCCATGCTGATCCAAACGTCGTCGAACTGTTCGTGCAGATGGTTGTTATCTTACAAACGTCCCCATCTGTTGACTCAGAGATCGAGACGTGGCTGCACGATCCGTTACAGCCATGCGGATAAGATGCCTGTCATCTCGACTGCTACTGATACGAGGCCGTTGAGATCCAGCACGGAGTTCCGTATTGCCCTCCTGAAACCACATATTCTGCCAACAATCATTGGATCGTGACCAACGCGAGCAGCAATGTCGCGATACGGTAAATCCCAATCGCGGTAGGCTACAATCCGGCATTTATCAAAGTCGGAAACGTGATGGTATGCATTTCTCCTTCTTACTCGAGGCATCACAACAACGTTTCACCAGGTAACGCCGGTCAACTACTGTTTGTGTATGAGGAATCGGTAGGAAACTTTCCTCACGTAAGCACGTTGTGTAGGTATCGCTACCGGCGCCAACCTTGTGTGAATGCTCTGAAAAGCTAATCATTTGCATATCACAGCTTCTTCTTCCTGTCGGTTAAATTTCGCGTCTGTAGCACATCATCTTCTTGGTATAACAATTTTAATAACCACGAGCGTAGATTCGGAATGTGAACTGGTTGTATGATGTCTGTATTCGTTCGAAGATATGTAAAGTAACAAGTTAAAGCGAAATGGTTTATTTTTAATTTTTAGCACAAGTGACTCTTTAAAGTACGAAGCAGGACGCAGCATATAAAACATAAAGGTATTGTTAGCGATGTTTCCAAGGCTTAAATTATCGGATATTTCGAACGGGTATTAATGTTATCTCTAAAAATCACCATTTATGCGATGATGATGAGCGTTACATTTAGCTAATGCTCCACAAAACTTTAAAATGGTAGACTAAGCTACTGAGTGTGACGTGCCTTTACCGAGAGTTTCGAATTGTGTGTCGCTGATCATAAGAATATGAGAGTGATTGCTGTTAAATGTTCATATCGAGAATTACTGGAGGCTTCCACTGGTTGTCACTAGCATGGAATTGTATGTTCAGAGGGACTGATAGTGACTTACGAATGGGGGGGGGGGTTGTCGGTTATCGATAGCTATCAAAGGGTAGATGTAAATAAAATGTATCATACTTCATAGTCACAATTTTCTCTGCACTGGTTTCTGCAGAACACAGGGATGGTTTTCGTTGTTGATGATGTGCTTCATGTCAGCAGTAATTTTGTTATTTGCACTGTAGGGCGATAGAACTGGTGGAAGTGTGTGGAAGAGGGGTTTTAGATGGACCTGCAGTCTTACTGGACAGGAATTGGCAGTGAGTTGCTTGCGTCCAGTGACAAGTGAGATCCTGGACGTAGGTAAAAACGTCCTATTGAGGTACTATGCTGCGATGCGCGAGCCCGTTCCCCTTCGGGGGTTCGATCCCCCCCTCGGGCGTGGATGTTTGTGGTGTCTTTAGTATAAGGTAGTTCACAAGTATTTTCTAAGTTTAGGGACTGATGATCCCAAAGTTAAGTCCCATAAACTTCACAAACATTTGAACATTTTGAAAAACTTTTGTAGTAGGTTATGAACGTTGATATGTATGTCTGTGCTACTGGGATCGTCGTTTACGTGTACAATACATTGTGGAGTTTGTTGTGTTTAATACTTAGAGTACAAAAATTAAGTTGTGCCACACTTTTTAACTTTAGTAACAGCGGTAGATTTTGAACACGTCTTTGTCATAAAGTGCACGGAATGCATTAAGTGACAACCGTTTCTTGGGTAGTTGGAAGGCATGAGAGGAGTTCCCGAAACAGTTTCCTAAACGCCGTCATTGTGTGTACTTTTGCATGATTGTTAAAAGAAGAAAAGTCTAAATTACCAGAGGGTTGCCTTAATGTTAGAAATATGTGCGATAGCTGCAGTGTACCACAGGACATGTCGGTAGGTACGACGTACTTGTACTGTAAACAAAGATGTATAGAAATTCAGTGTTCGACATCTGTCTGTTTGTCAGAGACCTGATAAACGTATAGCACTGTGATCTATCGCTTGGCTTGAGTTGCGAAAGGTGCTCTACATCAATCGATATGTTGTGGGTTTGAACAATAAAATGGAAGGCATTGTTGTTCGATTTGTTCTTGGTTCAGCTCTTTTATTAAAAAGGGCGTTAATCCAATACCTCCTAGAAACAAGGCCTCACAACAGGGCGTGCTACGTCACAGTGAGAGGCCGCGATTGCTACATTAGTGGATGGCCACTGGGGCATGGCCCACTGCCTTGTAGCGGCTAGCCACTCACGTAGCGATCGTGGCCTCTCACTGTGACGAAGCACGCGCTGTTGTGAGGCCTTGTCTCTAGGAGGTATTGGTTGAGTCAACACCACCTATAGACAAGAACTCACAACAGCTCGTACTACGTCACACTGACCAGGCCGCGGCCGCCAGCTTACTGGCTGGCCGCTACGAGGCAGTGGGCGTGCCTCCAGCGGCCAGCCATTCAGCTGGCGGCCGCGCCCTGATCAGTGTGACGCAGCACAGGCTGTTGTGAGGCCTTGTCTCTAGGTGGTGTTGGTTGAGTCCTCTGACCGGGCGCGTGGAGCTGTGGCGCCCTGCTCCATATGAGGTGTCCCAGCACACTTCACGCCCCATGCTCACAACTTTACTTCTTCCAGTACCTCGCCTCCTACTATCCAATCGTGAAAGAAGTTCTCTTGTGAAACTTGCAGGACTAGCACTCCTGGAAGAAAGGATATGGCGGAGACATGGCTTAGCCACAGCCTAAGGTATGTTTCCGGAATGAAACTTTCACTTTCAAAAATGTTCAAATGTTTGTAAATCCATCGGACCAAACTGCGTGGTCATCAGTCCGTAGCTTACAAACTACTTAAACCTAGGTAAACTAACCTAAGGACAACACACACACCCATGCCCCAGGGAGGACTCGAACCTCCACGGCGAGCAACCGCGCGCTCCGCAGCGCGACGCTTTAGACCGCTCGGCTACTCCACCGCGGCGAAACTTTCACTCTGATATGAAACTTCCGGTCGGATTAAAATTATGTGCCGGAACCAGGATTCGAATCTGGGACCCAGGGCTTCCAGTTCGTTGAATCCGAACCAATTCACGCAGCTGGAAGCTCCAGTGGATTTTATCAAGACACATAGTTTACAGAAATCACATGATGTATTAAGCAGTTAGTAATTGTAAACTGAATTTTGCTATATTTAGATACTGTGAATATTAACTTTCTTAGTTTTGAAGATATTATTATGGTCGGGTTGAAATTAGAAGCGCCTCGTTATTATGAAATCATCAGTACATTTGTATTTGCTGTGGATCAGGAGGGTGAACTGTTATTGAATTCTGTATTGAAAAGTATACACATCTGTCAACACAGTTCCATTCGCCATATTGACCCTGATATTAGTATATGTTGAGATGGACCTTGCACATTGTGTAGCATCATCGCTAAGCCCCAGGTTTATCGAGAACCAGGTGTATGTGACAAACCAGAAGTGCCCATAACAGCTGCAAGTTGCCACCTGCTTCCTACCTCCTTGCTGGAAACCAATGTTCCTAATATGTGTTATAATCACAGAATAAAGATTCCCCGTAATTTCTATTACCTTACAAACTCCGCTTTATGTGGCACATTTATTTCCCAAATTGATATATAGAGTGACACCTAATTTTGATGAAGTTTGTCAGACCTTTGGTGAAAATACTTTTGTATGTATGAAGCAACATAAACCCCCTTAGATCTATAAAGAGATAAAATACTACAACTAACACAAAGCCGGCCGTGGTGGCCGAGGAGACTGAGGCGCTCCAGTCACGGTCTGCACTGTCACTACGGTCGGGGGTTCGAATCCCCCCTCGGGCATGGATATTTGTGCCGGCCTAGTTCGTAAGTAGTTCATAAGTAGTTTGTAAGTTTAGGGACTGATGACCCCGTAGTTAAGTCCCATCCCATAGACTATACAAACATTTAAACATTTAAACATTAAACTAACACAAATTATGGAAACCTTGCCGAATAGTGTTTCTATATATGAGATTACGTCACTTTGATTTGTATCAGTGGCGCATATTCCCAATTTAAATGACTTCACGTGTTAGTGACTTCACTGAACTTGACACTTGGGTGTCGCCTTGCGCTATCTGAGGCGAGCGTAGCCCAGATAGCATATCTGCGCCACTGCAATTTAAGTACCTGCGTCGGCGTATGCATTAATCTGAAAGACGATAACTCCCAACTCACGACCGCGGTGTAGCTGCCACTAATTATTTGTTGCAACGAAGCCCCGTAGTTCAGGCACTGAACAATTTCCCCAGTGCAGTCGATTCATTCCCAAACCAATACAACAGTGTAACAAATTTCCGTATTACAACGTGCAAATTACCCATGCTCTATGTTACTAACAGTTTTTTCACATCATTTGCAACATCTGTCGGCAACCAATTTATCACCTTTGACTATCATTCATAGTTTGATTAAAATCCATTTACTTTAACCTGGTATCAATCTTAATAACTCTATTACCACTGTACCTATTTCTGCTGTGCAACTCTTTGCTTATTTAATTGCTTTATACGAACCTTACATCAATACATATTTATCCCATAATATTTACAGTCATCAGACTACGTAAAATCCCTTCCAAAACCTCAAATATGATATTAAATCACAGCTTGGCTTTAGCATAAAAAGTTATTTTACTGTCCATTCATTACATTCGCCGACCATCTCCCACCAAATATGGTGAAAGAACACTGTTCAACAAATAAATTAAGGTTGTGGACATAATCTTCCGACCACACAAAAGAAGCTTTACATATTCATGCATTTTTAAAAGAAACATACATTAAATGTATGCTGTGCAAATAAAACTTATTACTTGTTTCACTTAAACAAGTAATTGCCAATTTCCTCAATTTGCACAAATTAATGTCAATCGTGCGCCTCGGTTGCACAGTGGTAGAGTGCCAGACTACAAATCCGAAGGTCGCGGGTTTGATACACCACAGGTCCTAGGATTTTTATCTGTCACTTTTCACTTTTTTCACCTCTGGCAGTACTGCTCATGTGAAAAATACCGAGTATCACCGTGGTTCGGAACCCACGTTAAACTGTAGGTCCCCCTATAACTGGCTGGGTAAGTCAGTTCGAAGGTCGGAGGAAGGCAACGGCATACCACCTCCAAACAGGACCATGCCTAGTAAAGCACTGTGGTGTTCAAACCAATCTTCGGATTGTTGACTGCTTTACTTTACTTTAATGTCAATCATACACACGTTTCATAAATAATAACACAACTGAGTATCACCAAATTTACTTGTAACTATAGACAATACATATTTACACAAATATCTAATGTAATTTCGGGGCAAGGCAGTGCTCCAGGAAGTAGAGCGCGAGGTTCCATTTTTTCCTCCAAGCCGTTGTCGGCAGTATCCACCCCCCCCCCCCCCACTGTATCCTTGTTGTGCGTAAATCTAGACGCCTGCGTTATTTGCAATTTATACCACTCTACACCTAACAGCTTACGAAATATTGGCCGTCTAATATCGCTACTTCCGTCACTCACTCGCTCACTCTCGGATCATCAAAATTATAAGCTACATCTACCAGATACTCAAACGTCTGATTTCATATTTAGATAACGTTTAGCCTGTAAAGGAAAGAAAAATTCAAATATCCATAAATAGCAATCCCGTTTCCGAACGAATTTTCAGTTGACGAAAGAGTATCCGCAAATTGGAGTTTCTTATAAACGTGTTGGTCTGTCTGTAATTCTTTCGGACCAAACTGCGTGGTCATCAGTCCGTAGCTTACAAACTACTTAAACCTAGGTAAACTAATCTAAGGACAACACACACACCCATGCCCCAGGGAGGACTCGAACCTCCACGGCGAGCAACCGCGCGCTCCGCAGCGAAACGCTTTAGACCGCTCGGCTACTCCACCGCGGCACGTGTTGGTAATGGTACCTACTAGTAAAGAGCTATCCTACATTAGGCGAAACCACACTAGGGAGAGCAATTTTTTACTTCAGTTTTCATTTTTTCCTGGCCTTACCCTTCCTGCGATGTGAGGAGTCGTCAGAATTTACATATGTTTCGTATACCTTAAACTTAAGTGCAGTAAGCGCACTGATGGACTCTACCGTGTTCACATACGGTTAACTGTACATAGAACGTTCGGAGTGAATGAAATGTTGGTTGGATTACATCTAATGAATGTCGACTTCAATAGTAACAAAGCACGACAGTGTACAATCGCTGAATATAATTCACCTGGTCGCATTAGGCAGAACTTTATTAGAGCAACTGATAAATTGAAAGAAAAATTCAAAATATAGTTAGAAAAATGGAGAACATGTCCTTCAGATACTACATTATAAGACAAGTTAGAAAAAGTGGGAAAATCAAAACACAGGAATAACCAGGAGCCGTAAGTAGTAGATGTAAGGTATGGTCTGGCACTATTCTGGGTCATTCCAGGAATGCTGAAGCATCAAAGGAGAGGGAAGGGGAGGATCCCCAACCCTTCTGGGTATCATATTACACAAGTACACTACATCCAATAAGAGCACTCTCACAATGTCATTGGTTTCCACATGTTAGGGGGAAGGGTAGCAGATTACACAAGTACACTAAGACCAATCAGAGCACCTCTTCCTCTCCTCTGCATAACAGTCCAATAAGAGCATTCAGATAAGGCAACCAGTCTTCACATGTCAAGGAGACCTCGTTTCCCAGTATCGATTTGTTTACGGCTGGCCTGCTGCCCTATGAGAGCTTGGGCAGATTAGAAAACATTAAATGATGGCTATATAACACTCCATACACAGTCCTGCAGTGTGAGAAAAACAAAATGTGATAAATTTATGTTGTAACGTAAGTTTCTGAAGGTCTTTCCAAGACATGTAACAGCTGAACTATCAATAAAATAGGCTAAAAAAAATTTTAGCCATTGAACCTGGAAGACTAATTTTGTCTTCAAGAGTGCCGTAATAGAGTGGAATTAAATTAATGCCACAGTTTATTTTTTTAAAAATCTAATGTCTATAATATTAATGAAGGAAATTCTCTTACGCCAATTCCTTGGTCAGTAACAGTTGAAATAATCATTTTGTGATGAAGCAGCTCCTGTGTCTTCCGGGCTTGCTATATTAGAATAGTGGTGAAATCCGCCTTAAGCAAGAGATCTTGTTTTGTTTTTATACCCAAACATGTTTCGGCACTTATTGTGCCATCTTCCGTGGGTTTATTGCTTTTAGTATTTGTATCTGCTTTAGTTGGGGAATGACTAGTTTTGCCAGCTTGTCATATTCGAGCTGTGGTGTTGCTTTTTGCATTTCATACGTAAGTTTTCGTACACTGCCATTTGTGAAAAGTGCAACACCCGGCACGTATGACCGTCATGTTGTCCGCATGGCCGTAACGGACCGTACAGCATCATCCGCAGTGGTGGCTCGTCGCTGGAGCACTGCAACTGGTGTGAACTTGTCTGCATCGACGCTTCTTCGCTGTCTGCTGCAGATTGGAGTGGTTGCACGCATTCCATTAAGGGGCCCTTACACGTTTAGAATTTATTAAGCTATAATATTGTCTCAATATATTGCGCTAAATTGCAAGGCCAAGAACGACACAATATTTATTGCGCAATATTTATGCTCGGAACGTGTCAGTTACAGTTCCGGCTCCGTAGCGATCATGTCGGCTCTTAACGGCGTTGATCTAGCATGTATGGCGATTGTGATTTCTACGTGCTGCAAGAAGAAAAAGAAGAGAAAGAGGTGGCGGTGGGTGAAAAAATAGCTTGGAATTCCTTGTACACATGGCCACATTAACATGCTAAAGGAACTTGCGGGAGAGCCAGATGATATCGAAACTTTTTAAGTATGAATTGAATTTCTTTTTCACATTTTTAGTGGCCTGGTATACTTTAAGGAGGATATTTCAGGCCTCATTTTTTAAATCAGGGTTGATATACTCGTCAGATTTCATTTTCCACAGTGCTGCTAGGGATCTGCAAACCTAAAGAGAGTATGCTACATTATACAGTAGTACAGGATGGAATTCTGCAACAAATTGTTCAAGTTTCTAAAATGATGAAACAGGTTCTGTTACTTTTACCAAATGGTTTTACTGCTAATAACTGTATAAGTATTAAACATATAACAAAACTACTCACCTGAATGCACTTCAACAGATGATTTCTTTCCTGTAGATTTCATGATACTTTTCGTTGTCATCACGTCTGCAAAGCACGAAATCTTGGTGGAACTGCCGTATATGCACAACTGTTCACAAATTAAACGAATGGTAGGGGTTTTATATATATTGACGTCGCACTTCCTGATACTTTACTTCCACATACCTTACCTTAAATACACGTTTTGGGGGTATCTTTAATGCGCCGTTTCATTTACCCTGCAGACTTTCGTATTGGACAGGTATAAACACGAAATCCATCAAAAGGGGCAGATTATTGCAGCAGAAGTCATAGTTTATTGCACAATACCGCCCTTACACGATACAATATATTGCGCAAAATATTGATCGACCGTCAATATTTTTAAAACTCGCAGTCTCCTTCAATATATTGCGCAAACCGTCAATACTGGTCTCAGACGGTCAACATTATTGCGCAATACTGTGTATTGCACAATAAATATTGAGCGTCTAGACCCCCTTTACGTCGGCTTCCATTGTCCAAAAAAACACAAGCTCCTCCGACTGAAATTGGCACATGAACGCCCTTACTGAGGTGCTGAGAGGCAAAATTGAATGTTTTCGGACAGTTCCACCTCAGCGTGTCCTACAGTGATGGCCGCACACGTGTCCGACGGACCCGTGCTGGGTGCATCCTGGAGGGCTGCATTATGTAGAGCCATAACGTGGCGGCATAGCGCGCAGGTAATCCCTCAGGATCGTATTCAGACCCTTATTGATTCAATGCCACGGCGCATAGCAGCTCTAATTGCAGCGCACGGTGGTCACACGACAAACTGAATACTAGGGCTCAAAGGAAATGTACATATTTGTTACTAGCCACGTACCTAACATGTGCTACTAAATTAATTTGATTAGTGCGTTTGAGGCGGTCTGCAGAACGATACTACTGCCATCCTACACGTTGTGCAAATACCACAAAGGTAAGATCAAAAAGAGTACGGCTCGTATGGATGCGTACTAGCTTTCGTATTTTCCTCGTTCTATATGGGAGTGGAACAAGAAAGGAAGCAACTAGCAGCGGTACTGAGTACTCTCCTCCACACACCTTTTGGTGGATTGCGGATTATGTATGTAGATGTAGACGAACTGTTGCACAACCGTGCATGACATCCGCGTCAGCACAAGCTACTGAAAAGCCACATTTACAAAAAATTGCACAACTGTGCATAATATTCAATCCCCGCAATGATAATGCCACAAAACATAAATTACAGATTGAAGTTCGAATTGATGCAGAATGATAGAAGTGTTTTCTTGAATGTATTTTATTAACTTCACAAATATGAACAAAAAATGTCTGTTTTGCGCAAAGTGTAAAATCGTTGTAGGTGAATTAAGTGCCTCTTTGAATTAAATTAGAGGGTTAGTACTACAGCACTGTAGTTATTAAACAAAAGTATTAAATTGTGCCGGATTTCCAGAAAGATGGGATTAATAGTAGTACAGGTAGTTAGAATAGGAACAGTTGGTACTCATAATCGACTCAGTGCTGCCGTTTAGAAAATTCTAAAAGTTAAAATTTCCGACATATTTATTTGAATAATTTATTTAATATTTATATAAATGTAAATGTTTATAATCCTATGTGACCAAACTACGTTGGTCATTAGTCAGTATATAATATTCCTGATAGTACGTACTATAAGGAGAAAAGGAATTTAAATTGTAAATTATGAGTGTACATTAATATTAGCGTAGATGAGGTAGGTTATTTGAAGCCTAAATAGTATTCACTCCACGCGTCAGACGAGAGCCGCGGCGGATTAGCCGTGCGTACTGGGGCACCGTGCTGCGGTGCGTGCGGCATTACGTCGTCGGGGGTTCGAGTCCCCCCCACCCTCGGGCATGGGTGTTTGTGTTGTCCTTAGGTTAGTTTAACTTAGTTTAAGTAGTTTGTAAGCTACGGACTAATACCCAGGCAGATGAGTCCGATATATTTACATACATTTGAACATTTTTGTCAGACAAGGGAAGCCGAGATTCCTCTTCAATGTTTCACTTCGCGGTGCTGCCCATAGATGTCTGACAATCCGCGTGGCAAGTGTGGCTAGTCGCCTCCACTTTTCATGCGTGATTTATTGACTTGAGCTGCTTCATAATAGGTACAGTAAGCCTAAATAATTGGCAAAAAAAAATGTTCAAATGTCCGTAAATCTATCGGACCAAACTGCGTGGTCATCAGTTCGTACCTTACAAACTACTTAAACCTAGGTAAACTAACCTACGGACAAACACACACACCCATGCCCCAGGGAGGACTCGAACCTCCACGGCGAGTAACCGCGCGCTCCGCCGCTAGGTGCTTTACACCGCTTTTTTTTTTTTTTTTTTTTTTTTTTTTTTTTTGTTCTTCCAGGTAGATCTATCTTTTGCGGTCGTCGGTTTAGTTCGTTCTTGGTCGTTCTTTGATCATTTGGCTCAGCTTTTTTTTATTACAGAGGGCGTTGAGCCCCCTGACCGGGCGCGCTGAGCCACGGCGCCCGGCCGCCGCGGCAAATAATTGGCACTTCGTGTAAAAGACTTACCTGAACAGTTTAGAGTTCTGTTTACATAGCAACAATAATTTACATGACAGTTTCATATCTGACGTGTTTTTAAAGGAATGTATAAACTTGTTAAGAATTGTGGTAATTTTCGTCGTAGTTCCCGAACTCTCTGAATCTAATAGAGATTAGGAACATTCTATTGCACTTTCGACGAGCTGCAGTACAGACTAGTTGCCGGATAATTAAGAGCAGTATGTTCTCCATCGCCTTCTGGCTGCTCATAACATTGATTTTCAGGTCACAGAAAAGGCAGCGGTAGATAAAACTCATTCACAGAAACAGAAAATATGGTTAGAGACAAACGGTACAAAATAACCGTACTGACAGCAAGAACAAACTAGCCCACCGCTCCTCATCTCTTCTGGATCTTATCTGTCTCCTCTATCATATCTATTTTGTTGGTATCCCACACAGACGGGCAATATTCAAGTATTTGTTGAACGAGTGTTTTGTCAGCTACTTTCTTTGTTCATGGACTGCACCTCATGAAGATACTCCTAATATATCTTAGTCTGGAATCTGCCTTAAAAACTGAACAATCTGCAACACATGTTCGTCTTCAAGTATTCTGTATTTCTTTTATAACATTCATGAACTCAGATACCAAATATGAAATGTCGCACACCATAGATCTCAAATGTTTGTAAAGCTTAAGGGACTCAACTATAGGGTCATCAGTCCCTAAACTTACAAACTACTTATGAACTATCTTACATTAAAGACGACACAAACACCCATGCCCGAGGAGGGGGGGGGGGGGGGGTTCGAACCTCCAACGGCGGACGGCCGCGCGCACCGCAACACGGCGCTCCAGTACGCGCTGCTAATCCGCTGCGGCGCCATAAATCTATGAGCGATATTCCAAAAGTAAGGTCCAATTAAAACAAAAACATCTAAAATCAAACTTGTTTCCAACGCAATTGTTTTATTCACATCCCTTCCGTCTTTCTGTTTTTCTACGTAATCCCCATATTTATTAAGACATTTGTCATATCGTTCAGCAAGCTTTTGAATGCCTAAGTCGTAGAAATCGGCCGCCTGCGAAGATAACCAGTCTTTAACAGCTTCTTTCACTTCATCATCTGTGTCAAAGCGCTTGCTGCCAAGAAACTCCTTTAGGTAGCGGAACAGGTGGAAATAACTTGACGCCATGAACCAACTCGTCTGAAATCACGGATGGTCGGTCGGAGCGTGGTGCATCGTGCACATATCCCCGTCCTCCATTAAAGGCTCGCACCCATTTGCGCACTTTACTGTCACTCATTATGTCAGGACCGTACAATTCAGTAATCTGCCGATGGATTTCTGACACTGAAATGTTTCTTGCAGACAAAAACCGTATCACTAGCCTTACTTCACAATCTTAAAAATTGTGAACTGACACTATCATCAGCACACGGTAACAGTAACAACGATACTGACGGCGTTTAACGCGCAAGGTATGCCAGGAGTCGGCGGCCATGCGTGTTTTGTCCTTGGCGCCGCTTTCAAATATTTACGGCGAATCGGACCTTACGTTTGGAATAAACCTCGTACTTGTTTATATCTATGGTATAGTTGATCCTTCTTCGGGTATCTAATCATATTGCACGTGTTAACTAATTATCTTTATTCTCGGTTACATTGGAAATTATATAAAAATATTATTGACTTATTGGTATTCAGTAAAGTAACTTTTACATAAGGTATCTTGTCGTCAAATAAGCATAACATAAGTAACTTGACGTAGGGTATCTAGTTCCAGATGTATAACACAATTTTATAGACTATGTCAAAATATTTACGTTGAAGATGGATTAAGTGCCTCTTTGAATTAAGTTAGAGGGTTGTTACGATGATGAAAATGTATGTATAATAGCATACAATAAAGCCAGCTGCATGATTACAAAGGTCATGATGCTCCATTTCCCATACGGTTTCTTCAATGTGCGTGTTATTAATTACAGGATTCTTTAAAGATCTCGGGTTGTTACGTGTGTAGTAACAGGCTGTAATTCAGGACTGTATTGTTTTTACGACGAGTAGGCGATGTGCATTGTCGTGTCGATATATGTGATAAGTAAGTTACTGTAGAGCAGTGAAATAACGTATAGTATTAGTGAATTTCAATGGACTTTGGGATGACTTCTGCGTGCGTATAAATTTCATAACAGGAGGTGCAGGCTGAAACACATTTGAATAAAGGAAAAACAGAAGTCTAATATCAAGCATAAGGGCTCAAATGAGCAAATTTTTGTAAGCATAAGGGTCAAAACTGATGAATTTATCGGTCCCTGGACTTATAAACTACTTAAACTAGAAAATAGCCTGTTATTAATATAAGCAAAATCTCGGGCAGCTGAGATCCGCAAATGAAAGTTAAAACGCTCACTGCTGCTCTAAATTACTTACTGTGTCGCCACAGTACATGCGCAACGGAAATTTAACTGCTCACTCCTTAAGGGAGCAGCCAACGTTTTAACAAACACAAAATCAACGTTAAAATATAAACGAATAAATAATTAAACGTGGGTCAGGGAGCATGAAATCATAAAGCAGAGGTTTGATACTTTAAAATCATAATTTATTCAGTAACATAACAAGCAAATAAATGTGGGGAGACCAAATAAAGGACACACCTTGTACAAAAGTGGATTAAATCATATAATTACAGCCTGTATTAAAATTGTTTCTGCCCTTTATGAATATGGAGGTAACGTGGGAGGAAATTTTCAAACACACAATGGGTAGCTGAAAGCACATTCATTCATTCACAGACATGTTCATAAAGCTAGGCGGTATATTACAAGCTGGAACCCATGAAGCAGCAGCAAAACGAAGTGTCAGCAGCATCTTGACGAGATGGTGGGTGTCTTGATCACAAATTTTTAAATTATACTATGCACTAAAGTAACTCATGTGGGAGGGAGGCAGCTGCTCACTATTCGTAAGTACAACGAAGTGTGCAACTGCAGTGAATTACATAGCATTTACTAACCGAAATTAATTTAGAATAAGCGAGTAAAGCACACGCGAAATTTCGTAAAGAAGAAATCTAGTATTAATAAAAGCATGGATGAAGGCCAAAGTAGCGACAATTTCAAAATCATGTGGTCCAATCGGTCATACAAGACAGGAAAGATGGAATCAAATCAGAAAAACTGAGAAGTATTTATCATACTCATGCATACAGTAATGACACGAAAAGTCGTTTAAAAACAGCAAGGAAATTGAAACACACAAAGTTTACACTAAGGCTGAAGGCCACACATGTGTGTTCTAACTTGAGCAAAACCGGACACACTGGAATGAAAATGCAAGTAATAAATTTACACTGAATTTACATCACCTTGCATAGCAAAAGAAATTACTCAAGAGGACTATCACTGAAAAACCAAGACTGTCTGATCACAAACAAATCAGTCCTAACCGGATACCTTCCCCTCAGCATGATTCGGCGGAGTACTTACTTCCACAGTCATCAGAGCCAGAATGAAGAGTGAAGACTAAAGGTCTAAGGCCTCGGATAAACCTCACCCCACCATACACCGGATGTAGAGCGGGCTAAAAACGATGCAGAGTGCGTTCAGAGACTACTGTTTACCAACCCTTGCTACCTGGCCAAGACAATTCCCTCTTCAACCGGTCCCAGAGAGGTCTTCTGTCACCTCTTTCGTCCAAGATTAGGTTGGTACGACATTAAGAACACGGCCACCTCCCCACCTTGCCAAGTATGCTTGTCTCTGGCTACCCAACAGACGCTAGCGCAGACGACAAACGAAGCCATGCGTTCTTAAGTACAGCAAAACGAAGCCTAAAGCGGGAGGCGGCGACTGTAAGCCATTGCGCGGCAGTCAATCAATATTAAGAGCACACATTCACATTCACATGAACACACAAGTTCAATCACACGGGTGGAAACATATATACAGGGTGTCCCAGCTATCTTGTCCACCCAAAATATCTCTGGAACAATAACAGCTACTGGAAAACGACTTTCACCGGTATCAATATACTGCTGGGGCCCATGAATGTACATATTTGGAAACATTCTAAAACGAAAGGAAATGTGTTTTTTTTAACACAAAATTATGTTTTTTTTAAATGGACACCCTATATTTTTTCTTCAGCAATCCACAGCATGACAAAGCACATAAACGATGGCGTTGTTTGCATCGCAATATTCCAATTACATCCCGAGATATTGCGACGCGAAGTTGACGCTTGAAATACGCGAAACGCGTGGCTAGTGCACGTCCTGAGCAGCATGGGGTTCTCTCGTGAGTCTCCGAACAGTGATCTGACCACAACTAACACTTGCAACCTGTTGAGGACATGGTACATGGTTACACACAACAACGCCACCTAGAGGTCTGCCGTACATCTGTACTTACAAGGTCTTGATTAAAAGTTACTAGAAATATTGTACAGGGTGCGTCACCTAACATTACCACTGGAAATATTTCGTAAACGCCGTGGCGGAGCGCACGAGCGCATTGAGGAGCTATGCTACGACGCGCGAGATCGTTCCCCATCGCGGGTTCGAATCCCCGCTCGGTCATGGATGTTTGTGCCGTTTTTAGTATAAGCTAGTCCATAAGTAGTTTGTAAGTTTAGGGACTGATGACCCCGTAGTTGAGTCCCATAAACTCTACAAACATTTGAACATTTCGTAAAGCACAACAAATACGGAATAACTAAATCCTCACCGAAACTGTGGAGAAGGGTTGGTGAATTGGTTATTACAAAACATTTAAAAAATTACCAACAGTAACCTATGCTTTTTAAATGGAAATCTATTATTACTTTTAGCACAACGGAAAATACCGTTTGTTTCATTGTCAAATATTAACTACATCCACAGTTATTGTAACCTAAAGTTGACGCTTAAGTAAATCCTCAGCAGTTCAATCTTGTGTATCGGAGAGAACCTAATTAATTAGGGATTCAAAAAGTAGAAAATATAGATTTACCTGAGAATTTTGTCAAACTTACATTTTTTTTTTTTTTTTTTTTTTTTTTTTTTTTTTTTTTTTTTTTTTTTTTTTTCAATTGGAGAATGTAATTTCTGCCCAATAAATGTTCAAAGTGGTGCGTCATTTGCTGCACACACTTTCAGTCTATCTCGTAATGAATATTTTACACGAGTCAGTACATCCGGAATAATGTTGCCACAGGCTGCCTCAACACGATGTTTTATATCCTCTGGGGCTGTCAGCTCATCATGGTACACGCTCTCCTTTAACATACTCCACAAAACTAATTCTAAAGATGTGAGATCAGGAGAACGGCTTGGCTATTTTATTCATCCGCCACGTCGTATGAAACCACCATCGTACATTCTGTCAAGACGCAGACTAGTGTTAGCTGCAGAATGTGCTGGAGCACTATTATGTTGATACCACACGTGTCTACGCGTTTCCAGCGAAACCTTTTCTAGCAAAGTTGGCACATCATTTTGTAGAAACTAGATGTATTTTGAAGTTATTTAGGTGCCTTCAGTGAAGTGAGGACCAATGAGATGGTCAGAAATTACTTCGCACCATATGTTCACAATCCACAAACACTGTCGCTGAAAAGCCAGCGAGGATCGTCCACGGGCTACTAATGCATGTTTCGTAAATTTACTTACCCGTCGTTCGTTAAACTTGCTTCATCGATAAACAGGTAGAACTGAAACGTATTCTCTGTTAATGTCCATCGACAGAAGTTCACTCGATGATTAAGGTCATCTCCACGTAATTGCTGATGCAGCGACACATGATACGGGTGAAATTTGTGACGATGAAGTATGCTCATTACGCAATTTTGACTCATTGCACTGCATCTAGCAACGTCACGGGAACTCATCTTTGGTCCCACGGCAACAGCACCTAACAACAACTGCACCTCCTTCTCCTGTGATTGGTTTGTTAGGGACCTCTTTGCGTGCTACGACCATACCTGTTACATACACTTGGTTATACATGTTTTGAAATGTGTGACGCGTTGGATGACCTTTGTCCGTGTACCTTTCCTCATACAATCTGCAGGCTTCAGTTCATTTTTCTACACTGTCCATAGATGAGTATCATATCTGCGTTTTCAGTCTTAGAATAAACCATTTTCGTAGTTTTTATAACACTGTATACACTGTTGTACTTTCGACCTGCTTAAATCATTTAGCTTCTCACTTTACTACTGTGCGTACTTCTGTTCATACTTTTACTGTACAGTACATTACCACAGACGCCCGAGGACACAATATACTACAGTTATTATGAGTACAGAGACTAATTCAGAATAACAATAAAAGAAAACGCTACGTGGAGACACTGAGCCAACTAGAACAAATTAAAACATTACATCATAGCCAAACTCATAAAAATTGTAATCTTGGTAAACATACTCTACAGATGCCGATCGCTGACCATGGGATCTTGTCTGTTAGAATATGCGACGGAACGTCTGAGGTTTCAAGCGTATAGGCCTGCTTTACGTTACAAATTAATCTGGCTGTAATCAACATTTTACAACGTAACAAACGGCATTGATTAAGTACCGTTTTCTATTTTAAGTTGTGATAAAAATAATAACAGGTTTCTACATCAGAATCATACTTCCGTGAATTTTTAATAGTTTATCTTAACCAATTACACCAGCCACTGTCCTGACTTTCAGTTTGTAGAATTAGGTATTCAGTAATTGTTGTAGTTTACGAAGTATTTCCAGGGGTAATGTTAGGTGACTCGCCCTGTATTTCTTTGAAATTATTTAGCAAAAGCTTATAAAATACTGGGTCTGTTATACTGAATGAGTGTAACAACAATTAGTTATCGATAAAATAATTTCACAAAAAAATTGTAGTTCTCAATATTTTTATCTAGTCTTTGTATGATCAATCTTTCATTTCTATCCATGTTTCCATATTTTTGTCTAACCTCTGTACATATATGTTCTGAAAGACAGCCTATGATGTATACAGAGGGTAGGGATAAGTAATTTGTGAATGAACAGAGATTTTTGTCTCAAGGAAATATACAATTCAATAAAATAATCAAAAAGTATGAGACTGGGAAGTTATTTCAGTAGTATGAACATTGTATAAGAGTGAAAGAAAAGGGTAAAGAAGATGAGGTGGAATATATAAAGCATAAGGAAATTATATTTACTGTGACATGTGAAGATCTAAGTTATGTTGATGAAAATACGATGTATCAGACGAGACATGGAGGAAGTTGCAAGGAGGTTGTCCCCATGTGTATCCTTTAATTACTTTCGATCTGTTTTGAACTTTAGGTTAGCCCAAAATATTTTTGAACGTTAATATAGTATATAAAATTATTGCGGACGTTTACGTGGGAATCTGGGAGACTAACAATCATGCTGATGACTTTCTAGTGGTGTAATTTACAGAAATTGTTGTATTTACATACAGATAAGAAGTATGTGTGATCCTGTGGCTGTGGGAAGGTGCAGCGAGTTTGCTTTGCAGTGTCACCGGAGACGGTGGTGATCCCGATCGTGTCGTGCATCCTGGGCTTCCCCCTGCTGGCGCTGCTGGTCATCTGCTGTCTGCGAAGGCGTGCCAAGCTGGCCCGCGAGAGGGCGCGTCGGCGCGCAGGGTGAGTGGCTGCTCATTGTAATCTGCTCACATGTGACCTTCCAACCGCCGCCAGATATCAAGAAAAATTGACCTTAGCATCTCTTACAGTTTAACTCTAAATCTGATGAAGGTCTGATTTCTCTTTGTTATCCATCACTAAGCTGAAGCAAATTAAATAAACACCTGCGAAATATGTTTTATAAATTCCTTATGTAAAGTAACATTGTGTGGACTGCTTACATGGGACTTCACACCGATGTGCATCTGTGATTCAACACGAAGAAGGATCGGAGAGATTGCACGTTGTACAATGACCACGTAATTTAAAATGCGGCCCTATGTAGTGTAAGAAAGATGATGAAATCAGTACTGATTATGCCGTCATTACTTGCTATAACCACTGCTGCACATCTTGGCACTGACTCAAAGTGGCAGTGGATGTGTTGTTTGAACATAGCAGTCCACGCTGAAGTCGATCTGATACAGTAGATAGCAGTGTGCAGCATATTAAGGGCCAGTTGTTCTCCAATTATCAACCACATGTTTTTCGTGGGGGAAAGATTGGCAAAACAGGAAAGCAGCCAGGAATGCTGAATGATGAGTTACGAAGTCTCGAATGTTGTGAACCAGGTGTGGTCACATGTTATTCTGTTGCAATGTGGCAAACTCTGTAGGTCAACAGGTTACAACACATTACTGACTGGTTAGTGTACTGTCAATGTGTACTAGAGGTGTTGCTGCAGTAGATCACAAAACAAAACAAAACCGTAATACCGAGTGCAGAGCAACACTTCAGTTTCTCACCGTTTTCACAAAACAGTTTCTCACCATGGTGTCTCCAGACTTTTATCTTACTATAGTGGTGATGCAGGCAGTATGAGGATTGGTTGGTAAAAACAACGTCATTCCATTTACAGTCCTGTGTGCACCACTACAACAGACAGATTAGAGTCTGGAGATAGTGTGGTGAGAGCCTGTTGAACTGTTGTCTCATACACTTGCTATTATGATTTCAGTGGTTTTGGATTCCACACCCTAGTACACAGACAGTACACTAAACAACCACCATAACATTTCTGAACTGTTGGAGACTGCTGTCCTTCCATACCTTCGGATCTTGCTGATGGTAGCATTGGAACACAATAATCCATGAACACATGTGACACACAATGTTCAAGACTTCTTTGTCATCCATCGGATAGTATTACAGCCATTCTTCTAGCTTCCCAAATCACTTGCTTATTGTAAGTATCTAGTCGATGATTGTGTAGTGATTGGCCTGTAATACTCCATTTGCAGCATTAATTGAATTATCCCACCGTTTGATTCAACACCAACGTGTGTATCAACGGTTATTGGAGTAGAATATGTACGTACTTTCTGGCCTATTTCAAGGTCACTTCTGTCATATTACAGCTCCAAATGTCAAGGGGAGGGAAGGGGAGAGGTCATTCAAGGAATGCTGCTTCAATATCACTGAGTTCGTAGTACAGCTCCAGGTGTTGGGCGAATCAGATTACACAATTACACTATATTCATTTAGAGACCCCCGTTCCACTCCCTTGCCTCGTGCTGCAAATCATAATATGTAGGTACAATGTCATGGTTCTCATATCACCTGTGTCATGCCTTTATCATCACACGACCTGCTCCCCCCCCTACCTCAGCTCCTCTGAGCACCTGTGTAAAAGGCCTATTTTGCTGCAACTATCACAGGGGTCGCCTCATTTGATGCCAAAGGTCCAAACCACCGCTGCTAAGAACATATGGTTTCACCAACATTACTGTTGCAAACGTACCCTGCTATACTTAGTCTATCAGAACCCTGCATAGTACTGAATATCCACTCATCAAAGGATGGTGTATTTGTACCCAGGATTCTTATATTATCATTACATGTAAAAAAATATTCCTATGACTGTTACATGATAGCAAAAAACGACAGAAAGCTTCTCCAATTTATTTTACTTCTCCAATTAGTTAATATATAAAGGATAGAAAAGATTTGTTCTCTAAGCATGCCGCTTTGCTAAATAACAACATATGAGTTCTGTGATGGAAGAGGGATATTCGACATAAATAAAAGGACTACAATACGAAGAGCAACTTTGACCGTTACTATGACTAATACTAATTATTTAAACAGGCAGATTTCACCAAAATTAACATAAATGTTGCATGGGTACTCTGCAAATCACATTTAAGTGCCTGGCAGACGGTTCATCGAACCACCTTTATACTATTTATCTACCGTTCCATTTTCGAATATGGCGCGGGAAGAAAGAACATCTGAATCTCTCCGTTCGAGCTATGATTTCTCGTATTTTATTCTGATGATCAGTTCTACCTATTTAGGTGGCAGTCAGACGCGGCGGAGCGGACAAGCGCGTTTAGGCGGTATGCTACGGTGCGCGAGGCCGTTCCCCATCGGGGGTTCGAATCCCCCCACGTGCATGGATGTTTGTGTCGTCTTTAGTATAAGGTAGTTCATAAATAGTTTGTAAGTTTAGGGAATGATGACCCCGCAGTTAAGCCCATTAAGCTTAACAAACATTTGAACTTTTTTTGTTGTTACCCAAATAACTAAAGTCCTCCACTATTTTTATTTCCTCATTACCTAATCTAATTCCTTCAGCATCGACTGATTTTCTTACACCACATTCCATTAAAAATTTTGTGTTCTTGTTAAAGTTCATCTTAAACCCTCCTTTCAAGACACTGTCCATTCCGTTCAATTGCTCTTCCAGGGCTTCTGCTGTCTCTGAATTACTAAGTCATCGGCAAACCGCAAACTTTTTATTTCTTCTCCTTGAACTTGAATTCCCTGTCGAAATTTCTCCTTGTATTCATTCATAGCTTGCTCAGTGTACAGATTGAACAACACTGGGGAAATGCTACAACCCTGTCTTACTCCCTTCCCAACCACTGCGTCTCTTTCTTGCCCATCGAGTCTAATGGCTGCTGTCTGGTTTTTGTACAAACTGAATATATCTCTTCACTCCCTATATTGTAATCATGTTACCTTCAGAATTTGAAAGCCTGTATTACAGTCAAAAGCTTTCTCGATATCTACAAATGCTTAAATCATAGGTTTCCCTTTGCTTGACGTAGTTTATTGTCTGAAGTGTTCCTGCCTTTCTCCTGAATCCAATCGGAGGAGTGTGAGACTGCCGGTGGTGGCTAGTAGTGGTGACGATCCGGTGGGGCATCGACCGCGGGAGACAGGGGCGGCCGGAGGGCCCTCGTGTGCGGTCTGCGGTCGCCGGTCTCGCCAGTAGCTCCCCCTTGCGGACGCCTGGACGTCCAAGGGCGGACACAGGGAACTGGGGTATGCAGGCAAGATACTGCAGAGCACAAAGCGCCAAGACAGTAGCCGCGGTGGCCGAGTGGTCTGCAGCGTGCCAGTCACGGTCTGCGTGGCCGCTGTGGTCGGGGGTTCGAATCCCCCCTCAGGCATGGATGTTTGTGACGTCTTTAGTATAAGATAGTTCATAAGTAATTTGTAGGTTTAGGGACTGATGAGTAGAGGTCAGAAACGGGCCGAGTAATGAGCCCGGTCTTGCGGGTTGCATACACTACAAACGCCTTCCTTCAACCCCCTGTAATTGCGCGAGTACAAGGAGCCTAGGCTGCCCCTAAATTGCATCCGGAAGTCGTCCGTTCCGATCCGATCCGGTGCCGGCTGGCGCCGCGCCGGAGAAAAAAACAAACGCCAGTTGTCTAATGAGCGCGACTACATTTGAGGCAGAAGCGCCGTACGACACCGTCCGGCATCGGACTGCCGGACTGGCCGACCAAACATGTTTGTTTCCAGTCCGGCAGCGCCGTGAGAGGGGCGATCCACGAGGAATTTCTGAGGAATGAGCCTCGCTTATGGGATCAGTGGATTAAAGGCTACCATACCCGGGATATTAAGCGAGAACTGTGGCAATCTATTGGGGAGGAGCAATTATCAGTCAAAGGTAAATATCGAAATTATGTTGCAATAGTTTTAATACTTTCCTTCATATCACTACATGTTACTACAAATGAGTACTAATTTCAGTCATATTACTTTTAACATATACGTTTTGAATCAAACTGTCAAAAAGGAATGTTTTTAATCGATAAAACACTAACGATGCGTTCATTTTGTCACAGAAAGGTATGACGTGAATTTGTCTCTGATAATTTGAGCCTGTTGAACATTCTTGATGAACCACTTTTTTGACATGGTGATAGACTCAAGTTTTGTTCTACGTTTGCAGAGTTGAAGAAGTCACCACCTTCACGGTCAATAACTATGTTGCTCAGTAAGCAGATACACTTCAATATCCTCTCCGCTTTGCCAAGTTCCGTTTCAATACATTTTCCCAGTAAACGCCATTTGGCTGTCACGATTCTGAAGGAACGCACCACACATTTTCTAGCCCTCGACAGCCTGTAACTGAAAACTTTCTCCTCGTGGGAGAGATTTCGTTTGGAATAAGGTTTCATGAGTAAGGTTTCAAAGGATATGCATCACCAGGTGCATCTAATTATTCTAAAGATTCGTCTTCATTTGAGAGTGTATTTCAAATGTGTCCTCCAGCCCAACAACCTGATGGGAACTCATTTTAATGGACCGTTCCTAATGTATTGCTAATATATTTTTATGTATAACTTAATGTTTGTTTTCCACAATTTTCCTCACCACATTCAGTCCTCATATTTGTCAGTATGAACCAATTGTTTCATTGTAATTTTCAGATCATATGTAGGTACATTTTAACAGTTGCTTATTTGATATTACATTAAGGTGAAGGAACGTTAACAAATATATGACTATGTTAATAAATATATTGTACTGTAACTGATGCCAGAATTTATTTATAATATTCTAATATTATTTGGCCAGTTATATCGTCTCTTATGTCTTCAAGTATATAGTCAAATGTTTCTATAGATATGCGGTAGTGGTCTTTGAACTTGTCTGGAAAATTTCGCAGTGACTGGCAAGTTGTAAGAAATTCCCCTGAAGATCTTTCTTCATTAAGACGATGCATCCAACTCCTTTTCCTACATGTTTTAAGGCAAACGTTCTATTCTAGCAGCAGCCAACACAAAACACCATCGTCCGACTCACTCATGATAGCTTCTCAACAACTGCTGACCTATAGCGTGTAACTGAGTGCTCTGCGAAAGCCGGCCGCGGTGGCCGAGGGGACTGCGGCGCTTCAGTCACGGTCTGCACGGCCACTACGGTCGGGGGTTCGAATCCCCCCTCGGGCATGGATATTTGTGCCGTCCTTAGTCTTAGCTAGTTCATAAGTAGTTTGTAAGCTTAGGGACTGATAACCCCGTAGTTAAGTCCCATAAGATCTACAAACATTTGAACATTTGATTTGCTCTGCGAAAGCCGACGACTGACGACAGTACACTGGGTTGACGCTCACTGTCCGTATTCTCTCCCATTGTTTGTGTGAGGGCAGTTGGCAGCCAGCGTGCCGCGTCGTCAGCTGTGCGCCGTTGCCGAGTCGGCCCGGACCCACTGTAGGCACTCAACACCTGACGACGCCGGATCGCCGGATCACTCATTACCGGACAGGTTCGGATCGGACGACATCTGGATGCAATGTAGGTGTAGCCTAAGTCCGCTGGCGCAGCCGTCCCATCGCACTCGCGCGCTCGTAGACACCAGACATGAGCTCGCGGGTACTCTGACGTCAATCCATACTCGCTGTTTCCGTGTGCTTGGTGACCACATGTTTGTAATTCATACATATCTACAACAATGAAATGTTGCACACTTGATTTTCAAAATAAGAGGAATATCACTGCCTACATAATATTCCACGTGGTGCATGGCGAAGGCTACTTTACTCATAGAATTCGACAAAACCTGCAGTCTTCTTACCATTCTGTTGAAATTTTGCACGCTTGATCTTCAGATCAAGTATTCATCAGTTGTTTTCTGCAATGTGTCGAGACAACTTCATATCAATGCACTGAATATCGTTTCCACACATTCTTGCTACACTCTTTAAATAAATTTAATAATTCTTTCAGCTCACTGCAATGTTCTTGCAGATCAAGTGAAACATCTGTATCCATATTAAAAAAATAATTCGCAGAAGAAAATTTATTTTTACATATACTATATATTTATGTAATAAAGGCCTGAATTTATTTTCATTGCTGTGTAGCATCAAATTACGTGAAGTATTTCACGAAAATTAAGAATATTCTTTGGTAAAAACACATTGAATAGAGGTTTTGGTACAGTAGATTTTTGCTCAAAGGTTGCTGTGTTTAAAATGTAGACAATATTCCGACTTTTCATTTAAAAACGAGCAGAACAATAAATGTTAATTCGTTTTCGAGATACTGGCGCTCTCATTTCCATCCCTGTACATCGGGAATCATGATGTCATATCAATAGTAAAGTTTCATTCTTATATTATCGACGAAGTACTGCTTTATTCATTACCGCATTAAAATTCATATCACTAAATAAATGTATTAGAGTGAACGGAAAATATGGACGATGTCACACTACTACGAAGACAAGTGATGCTGATTTTACATCGGACTAACTAACAGGCAGTTTTCAGAAGTATAATATGGCATTATATAGGTCGCCATTGACTTGACTGGACTGGGCGGTCACTCCCGT
Source organism: Locusta migratoria (assembly GCA_026315105.1). Lineage (NCBI taxonomy): Eukaryota > Metazoa > Arthropoda > Insecta > Orthoptera > Acrididae > Locusta > Locusta migratoria. The sequence continues at coordinate 191,357,765 of CM048755.1, forward strand.
CGGAGGTTCGAGGCCTCCATCAGGCGTACATACATGTGTGTTTGTGTGTGTGTGTGTGTGTGTGTGTGTGTGTTGTACTTAGTGTAAGTTCGTTTAAGTAGTTTGTAACTCTATGGACTGATGACTATAGCAGTATGGTCCAATAGTTTTACATACATTGAACAACCAATAGTAGTGCCACTTTCGTTACAGAGTGTGCGGTAGACTGCCCCCCCCCCCCCCCGCTCCCGGCACCCCTTTCTGCCTGTCTGTGCCTCCGCTGCAGCGACACGCAGCCCAGCGCAGGTGCAGGTCGCATCGGCTTAGCGTCCCCTCCCAGTCTGCGCGGCCCCATTAGACTGCGCTATGCCGCCCCTCTCAAATTGCGTCCGCGTCAACCACTGTGCTGCTTGGTTGCGCACGTGCACGTAGAACGAAACATTTCCATCACACTCCTTCGCGACCGATACTAAAGCGTGTACTGTAACAGTATTACCCGTTCAACTTACAATTGCTATTTCAGCTGAAGGCGCTGCGAACTGTTGACGTGTTCTGTTATTTATTTCGAATGGCGTACGGTCATTATAATTACGCTCATTGGTACACATGCAACAGATAAAACAACTGTACATTCAGTTAACTCATTCTTGAACAGAAAAGCAATCGAAATGAATAATAAGAATTCAAATGTATTGTTTTACGATAAAACAATGCAGTAGCATGTTTGCCAAGAAAAAACGTTACAGTCGTTTTTCATATATTCTTCCGAAGGAAAATATGTGAAAAACTGTAATGTTACTACGGACTAAGTGGAACGAATACATTATACATTTTCTATTAATATATTATCCTACAGAAAATTGTACGGAATTAAAATTGTTATTTTGCGATGTAATAACTTGGTTTTGCGGGTAGCTGATCAAAATACATTTGCTGTTAATAGTAAACACTTCCTTCTCCTCTCCCTACCTCCTCCTCCTCCTCCTCCTCCTACGCCACGGCTACCTTTGCCGCTGACACCTCATTCTTTTCATTACCATCCATCCTGATGTTTCTGACATCCCGTAGCTGTCTGCCAGCCTGCTCCTGCCTCACCTCCGTGTTCATCCTATAGATGAAAATTATATATTGTCAAAATATTGTTGTAGTATGGCGTAAGCTACCCACCCCTCCTTAACGAAACAAAATCTCATATGATATGGTTTCCCTATTACGATTTAGAAGAATTCGTAGGTGAAGTACCTTCCGCCACGTACCAGATGAATCTTATGTAGACAGTGACCTTCCGCTAGTTTTAAATGACAAATGTGTGAAATTTCATCAAGATCATAATTAAACATTAGATTTTAGATAATTTTTAGGTGAAGTACCCTCCGCCATGTACCACCACATCTTACGTACACAGTGACCTTCCACTAGTTTTAAATGACAAATGTGTGAAATTTCATCAAGATCGTAATAAAACTTTAGATTTTAGAGAATTCTTAACTGAAGTATTCTCCGCCATGACCACACGAATATTACGTTGGCAGCAACCTCTCCCTAGTTTTGAACGTAAAGAGCGCGAAATTTCAGCAAGTTAGTAATAAAACTATACATTTTGTAAACTATATAAGTGAAGTATCCTCGTCCATCTACCACACAAATCTTACGTTGTCAGTGATCTTTCGCTAGTTTTGAATGTCAAATGTGCAAATTTCATCAAGATCATGATAAAAACGTAGATTGTAAGGAATTCTGTAATTGAATCACCCTCTGCCGTGCACGAATCGTATGTAAGAGTAACCTTCATCTGGTTTTGAAAGTGATGAGTGATCATTTCATTAAGTTTGGAATAGAGCAGATGTAACTAATACAAAAACATAGGTAATTACCACGTGTAAGTTGTATCTGTCGCGAAAATTTTGCGCGTCTTCTGTAACAGTGACAGGCTAGGCTTGGCTCTCCAGGCTCGTCTCGCCGGCTCGGCCCACTGTACCCGTTAGGCCGAATTCACACAGAACTGGCGCGGCGCGGACGCCTGTCACGCGCCACCTCCATGTTAACAAATGCAGCAGTTCAGTTCACACAGAGGCGGCGTGGCGGGACGCTTCGTAGTCCGCGCCGCGACCGTTTGCCGCCACCAGTGGCGCAGCGAAAGGGCGCGAGGCGGGCGCGTACAGGGTGGCGCGCTGCAGTTTTTCTCATTCAAGTTTCAAAGCCGGCCGCGGTGGCCGAGGGGACTGAGGCGCTCCAGTCACGGTCTGCACGGCCACTACGGTCGGGGGTTCGAATCCCCCCTCGGGCATGTATATTTGTGCCGTCTTTAGTATTAGCTAGTTTGTAAGTAGTTTGTAAGTTTAGGGACTGATGACCCCGTAGTTAAGTCCCATAGACTTTACAAACATTTAAACATTTGAACAAGTTTCAAAATGCGAGACGATTTCGAGTTTAACGTCAAGTTCTGTGATATAATAGAAAGGTATCCGCAATTGTACGATCATAATCGTTACTGATGCATAACTGAATCGTTCGCCCGAACAACGCTGTAATTAATGAGAGCAAATTTTTCAGGCGAAAAAAATGTTTTCTATTTATCTATTTAGGGTTTCTTGATGCAAACACTATATAAGAGTTAAAACGTCATTCTGCCTATTTTGTAACAGTTCCTACAACGTTGATTTTGTTATCTTTTTGAGAAAATACTCTTTTTTTCCTAGATGAATAATTTGCATTACTGAAATACATATAGGCTACACCATGTGAATTATACCTCCACCAAATGTGTATACCGCATATTTGTTATAAACGTAAGACTTTAGGCAAAATTCTCGTATGTTTGCATACAATATTCGCGTTTGCCTCTTACCTCGTACAAACGATGAAATTCTCGCATGCGTACGAGAATTCTTGTGCATATCAGAGCCCTGTTGTATAATAATGCTTTTCCGTTTCGCTCATTGTTCGCCTCCACAAAGAATGTTTTTGTAGCGACAATGGTGCTAAAATAACGTGAGTGTGAAACATTTTAACCAGTAGATTCAGGGCGTCAGATACAACACCATTCCAATTCTTCATTTGTACAGCGATAAATGATGATTATTTATTCCCGCTTTTAGAAAACGTTTGAAACAACTGCTTTCTTAAAGAACATACATAGATGTCTATGTTAGTTTATGTGAAGGTAATCAAATAGGTTGCAAATCAAATCAAATGTTTGTTAAGCTTATGGGACTTAACTACGGGGTCAGCAGTCCCTAAACTTACAAACTACTTATCAACTACTTTATACTAAGGACGGCACAAATATCCATGCCCGACGGGGGATTCGAACCCCCGACCGTAGTGGCCGTGCAGACCGTGACTGGAGCGCCTCAGTCTCCTCGGCCACCGCGGCCGGCCAAATAGGTTGCCTCCAGTTTGCTTTTCTCTGAAGGGTGTCCTTCACTTTGTCTAACACAATATAGAAACACTTTTCCGACATTCTGTAAAAATTCTGGAAACGGTCAGGATACATATTCAGCTCCTTCATCACATCGAATATGCCGTATTTCCTCCCTTTTTTCAACCATAATAGATGTACCCAATATCTTCTGCGCTGCTGAAAATTCAGTAACTGCAAAAGATCCAGCGCGTCGCTATCTTCATCTGACGACGGCGACATATATTGAGACACTGGTAGGACGGCCTCCAGACAGCGCCACTGCAGTGTGGATTGCTCACGCCCGCCCGTGCGGCGTCGCTGCCTCTCCACCGCCGGGCGTCCGCGCCACGCCAACTCTGTGCGAATTGGGCCTTAGAGTTGTGCACGGCGCTCATTTCAGCCCGCCTAGCCGTACGGGCTGAACGTATCCCGGCAGCAGACGCAGCGAGTGCACGGGCTAACCGGTCGGCCAGCCCGCTGCTCAGCGCCCCACTCTCTGCTCGCGCCACTCGCCCTACCTGTGCTGCGGCGCCTCTTCGTTTGCGACATTTTAACCTCTTTATTTCCGAATAATATACTTTCAGTAACGTAATGTACGATTATTTGGATACATAACTGACGTTCTCAAACGACTTTTCCCTTATTTCGGAAAAAAATGCCATATGGGAAGTCATATTTGAATAAATGTACTCTGTATAAATCATCAGTGCGCCTCAGTTGCACAGTGGTAGAGTGCCAGACTACAAATCCAAAGGTCGCGGGTTCGATCCCCGCCAGGTCCTAGGATTTTTATCTGTCACTTTCCACTTCTTTCACCTCTGGCAGTATTGCTCATGTGAAAAATACCGAGTAGCACCGTGGCTCGGAACCCACGTTAAACTGTAGGTCCCCCTATAACTGGCTGGGTAAGTCAGTTCGAAGGTCGGAGGAAGGCAATGGCATACCACCTCCAAACAGGACCATGCCTAGCATGCACTGTGGTGTTCAAACCAATCTTCGGATTATTGACTGCTTTACCTTTTTTTATAAATCATTAAAAATGTCTTATTATTTTACAGTAAGCGATACTACGCTAGAGTTTCCCTATAAATATTCATGTTGAGAGCAGTACAAAGGTGTAACAGATAGCAGGACACGGCAGCTGATCAAAACATCAGTATGGCGTTTCACACTAAACACTACATCTACAACCATACTCCGCAAACCACCCGACGGTGTGTGGCAGAGGGTACCTTGAGTACCACTATCGATTTTCCCTCCTATTCCAGTCACGTATTGTTCGCAGAAAGAAGGATTGTCGGTATGCCTCTGTGTGGGCTCTAATCTCTCTGATTTTATCCTCACGATCTCTTCGCGAGATATACGTAGGAGGGAGCAATATACTGCTAGACTCCTCAGTAAAGGTAAGTTCTCGAATCTTCGACAAAAGCCCATACCGAGCCACAGAGAGTCTCTCTTGCAGAGTCTTCCACTGGAGTTTAGCGATCATCTCCGTAACGCTTTCACGATTACCAAATGATCCTGTAACGAAGCGCGCTGCACCCCGTCGAATCTCCTCCACTTCCTCTATCAATCCCACCTGGTACGGATCCCACACCGGTGAGTAGTATTCAAGCTGTGGGCGAACAAGTGTACTGTAACCTACTTCCTTTGTTTTCGGACTGCATTTCCTTAGAATTCTCCCAATGAATCTAAGTCTGGCATCTGCTTTACCGACGATTGTTTTTATATCGTCGTTCCATTTTAAATCCCTCCTAATAACTACTCCCAGATAATTTATGGAATTAACTGCTTCCAGTTGCTGACCTGCTATAGTGTAGCTAAATGATAAAGGATCATTCTTTCTGTGTATTCGTAGCACATTACACTTCTCTACATTGAGCTTAAATTGCCATTCCCTGCACCATGCGTCAATTCGATGCGGATCCTCCTGCATCTCAATACAATTTTCCATTGTTACAACCTCTCTATATACTACCGCATCATCCGCAAAAAGCCTCAGTGAACTTCCGATGTTATCCGCTAGGTCATTTATATATATCGTGAATAGCAACGGACCCACGACACTCCCCTGTGGCACACCTGACATAACTCCTACTTCGGAAGACTTCTCTCCATTGAGAATGACCTGCTGCTTTCTGTTATCTAGTAATTACCCAATCCAATCACACAATTGGTCTGATAGACCATATACTCTTACTTTGTTCGTTAAACGTTTGTGGGAACTGTATCAAACGCCTTGCGGAAGTCGAGAAACACAGCATCTACCTGAGAACCCGTGTGTATGACCCTCTGAGTCTCGTGGACGAATAGCAGGAGCTGGGTTTCACACGAACGCCTTTTTCGAAACCCATGCTGATTCCTACAGAGCAGATTCCTAGTCTCGAGAAATGTCATTATATTCGAACATAATACATGTTCCAAAATTCTACAACTGACCGACGTTAGAGATATAGGCCTATAGTTCTGCACATCTGTTCGAGGACCCTTCTTGAAAACGGGGATGACCTGCGCCATTGTCCAATCTTTCGGAACGCTAGGCTCTTCTAGAGACCTGCGATACACCACTGCGAGAAGGGGGGGGGGGGCAGTTCTTTCGCGTACTCTGTGTAAAAACGAACTGGTATCCCATCAGGTCCTGCGGCCTTTCCTCTTTTGAGCGATTTTAATTGTATTTCTATCCGTCTGTCAATTATTTCGATATCTGCCATTTTGTAATCTGTGCGGCAATCTCGGGAAGGAAATACAGTGCAATCTTCCTCTGTGAAACAGCTTTGGAAAAAGACATTTAGTAATTCCGCCTTTAGAGTGTCATCCTCTGTTTCAATGCCATTTACGTCACAGAGTGTCTGGACACTTCGTTTTGATCCACCTACCACTTTGACATAAGACCAAATTTTTCTTAGGATTCTCAGCCTAGTCAGTGCAAAGAACTCTATTTTCGAATTCGTTGAACACACTCGCATAGCCCTCCTCACGCTACATTTCGCTTCGTGTAATTTTTGTTTGTCTGCCAGGCACTAACACACACTAAACACTATTATCAAGGCACCTCGGAGGGCAACTGCTGCAATCTGTTGTCGATTTGTCAAACACATGATGGTATTCATAAGACTTTTTCGGAAGAAAGATCTGAGATGATCGCTTTCAAGAATGGCAAAGAAAAAAGTATTGTTGCCATATGGCTACAATGGGGATGAAAGGGATAAGACTTAAGGGGAGAGAATGATTCATTCAAATTTTGTGTTACGTGGTTCCTACAGTCAGTTAATAAGTAACTGAAATTATCAAGGAATGCTCTCAACCTGGATGAAATTCCTTTAATTCAGCCAAAATTCATTTCATTTGCGCTGTTTCATATTGAAAACTTATAATTACAAGAATCCATCAACAGAAGATATATTTTGCAATTATTACTACTGGAACAAACATTTTTTCCTAATAGACAAACTAAAAGAAACCTGGCATTACAGGAAATGATATATATATATATATATATATATATATATAGTGCTCTTTTTCAGGGGGGACGCGTCCCCCTAAACGTTTTATGTCCGAAAAGTTAGGCTTATTTATTTATTTTTTTCGTCCAATGTTGGAGAATATAAAAATTTACCAACGACTTATTTCAAGAATGTAAATCGGTGGACGATATTTTTTTTCAATTTGGTAATAGCGAAATAAACAATGCCAGCGCAATCTGTGGAAAGGGATACAAACAGTTTTGAATGTTACCCAGTTCATAAGACTTCGTACAGACTGACATCACACGCAGTTATCGATGACCACAGGAACTGCTATATCGACTTTCGTTAGCGTTCGGTACGGGGTGTTTGAGAGGCTTTGCATAAAGCAATCGTTTGCGATAACTGATTCGACACAAACCCTTTTCGATAACTGAATCAACACCAACTGTTTTCGATAACTGATTTGACACCAACCGTTTTCGATTATTGAAGCGGTACACGAGGCAACGTGAGCGTACTTTCTACTCTGTTCTTCATTTACTGTTCCGTTCTTCTTCGTTGTGTGATTGTGCCGTGAGTCCTGCCTTGTTTGCAAGTTAGCGTACAGGTTAAGATGAGCAAAAAGATAAGAAGCTATTTTGCCGGTGCTCCTTCATCGAAAAAGCAAAAACTCGTTAATAATTCATGTGCGAGTGAAAAATCAGGAATTTTGACGTTGTCGGTGGATGGTAAGAGTGAAAGTGAAAATGAAAACGTGAACACTGAACTCACGTATGATAAAACAGTGAACGAACATGTGAACGACAGCAAGTCAAGTGATCGTCCAAAATGTTGGTCTTTTGATCAAGAAACTGCATTTCGTGAGAAATATGACTGGTTAATCGTGTCAAATAAAAACCTTATTTGCAAAGTCTGCAAAGAAGTAGGAAATTTGGGCGTCGAAAGAAACAAACAAGGCATGAATATCGCACAACCTTGTACCACCGTATCTGTGTCCCATTCAGGTGAATCAAGAAAAGAAGGGATGGATTCTTTGGGGGGAAAAAGTATTTAAACTTAAAAGACAGTTCCGCTCATCAAGCTGCTGCACAAACACTGCTTTGTGCTAAAGAGGACACTTTCGAAATTGCTTCCACTAGGGCATTTCAAAATGAACAGGATGTACCACCAAAAATATTTCACACTGATTTTAAAGTCGCGAAAAAGAATCAACGTTTCAATGATTCTGAGACCGAAATCAAGCTGCAACAGCTTATTGGAGTTGACATGAGCCGCATTGTACATTCTGGAAACGCGTGTACGACCATGATTAATCACATCGTCCATGATATGTGATTAAAACAATTATTGAGACCAAATCAAAAATATCATTAATTATTGATGAGAGCACAACAACTAGCCAGTTGCCATCTTTAATAATTTATTTAAGAACCAAGCTGCCTGACATGAGAGAGCACTCAAATATTTTGACTGATGTCGAGCTGAATAATGTTACTGCCGAAGGTATTTGTAACACATTGCTCTATTGTTTGGAATCCATGGGATTTTCTAATGAGTTCCTCAAAGAACATCTTATTTCAATTGCAACAGATGGAGCAGCACCGATGGTGGGAAGAAAAAAAAAGGAGTTGTTACATTAATGAAACAGCATTTCCCACAGATTTTGGTTTGGCATTGTGCTAACCATAGACTTGAATTGTCAGTAGATGATGTAATAAAAAGAATATCACATATGAATCAAGTCTTTCCTAGACAAGCTATATTCAGTGTACCACCAGTCATCAAAGAACGCTCGGGAGTTAAAGCAGCATGCAGAGATACTTGAAATGGAAATTCTGAAAATAGGTGAAATCTGGGGCACTAGGTGGGTAGCATTGAGATTTAGAAGTGTCAGCAGTATGGAAAAACTTCACAGCTGCAAAAGACGATTAAAGCAGGGAGTCAACTGACAGAGGTATGTACGAAGGTTTACTGAAGTGCATCACCAAAGCTGATTTCAATCTCGACTTAGCCCTAATGTGTGATGCACTTCAAGAATTAGCAGAACTAAGTCTTGAACTTCAGTTCGAGATATCACACTGTATTCGGCCCAACGGAAGATCAGAAATCAGATATTGTTGTTCGAAAAAAGGAAACTGAGCATTGGTCCTGATTATTGTGAAGCTCTCAAGGCAGTAGAAAAGCTGAACTTTGGAGGAATTACACTTGAAAGGAGAGCAAAAAGCAGACATCTTGAGCCCAGCAAATTTTATGATTGCCTGAAACAGCGAATGGAGAATCGTCTTCTGCAGACAGAGGATATTGTTATCTTTGAATGTCCACAAGTGTTGGAGTCATCGACTTGGCCTGAAAACCCTGCAATAACATATGGTCAATCAAGGGTAAAGACCTTATGTTGTCGTTTTGGTCTTCCAGAAAGAGTGACGCTTAGAGGTTTTAGAGATTATTTGATGGAGAAGAAAATGCCAGCATCGCCTGTTCCTCTTCTCAATGCAGTGAAATGTGTTCCCATTTCTAGTAGCGAATGTGAACGTGGGTTTTCGCAAATGAACCTCATTGTCACACCTAGAAGAGCTTCACTCCATCTCTCTACTGTCAGCAATGTGATGTTTGTTAAATTGGTTGATCTTCCATTGCAGGTGTTTCAACCCATGGACTATGTATGCTCTGGTATATGAAGGAAGGCATCTCGCTACTGATACCAAGAGTAAAGTAAGAGGGCGTGCTGAGTACAGCACCCATGAACTGATGTCCATTTGAAAACTGTTGTAATGCTAGGTGATGTTAATTACAATGTACCACTAGTTTTATAGTTAAGGGGGAGTCTACTGTCACATGTTGCAATAGCCTACATTTGAGGCGCCCAGTGGAAAAGGGGCATATGACACCAGAATATGTTGTGTCAGGAAATGGGAATTAAGGAAATATAATTTTCTATAGTAATGTGAACTCCTGCTGTGATACAAACAGTTGATACAGTAACTAGATGGTATTTTACAGTTAACATTAAATATTAGGCCACTTTATTACAATTTAAAGTACAGAAAATTAAATCCTTGACATGTAGACACATCACATAGCGCGTCATTAATAGTCAAGCTCCAGATCAATGTTTTCGTTCCATTGCATCGTCACTACCGTCAGTTATCAATGAGTAATAAAAACTTGAATATAATGGTGGCACAAATTGCAGTAAGCTTCGAAGGTCCTTGAACTTTACTGCCTTAATTTTACATCCATTCGGATATTTAGGAACTAACTGGCAGTCTGCAAGCTTTGTAAATCGTCCACGACACCTCTGTAAGCTAACTTGCACAGGTTTCTCGTTTTGACTGTGTGAATATTTTATATACACAGAATGTTCACAACTCACTAATCTAAGCACCATTGCATTTCTGATGTCTGCAGGCTTTTTTGTCAACAGTAACGTTAAGTATGACGATACTGTTCATTATAAACGACAAAGACACGAAGTCGTCTTCCTTCATTTCATCCACAATGAATGGATTCGTTTGCTTGCTCTTTCATATAAGTTCAACCGGTTTTTTTGAGTGTACACAGCCTGTGTCTTTCTTTTCAGCTTCTCAATAACTCAAAAATCCCGGAAATTTATCAAACGTGTGACCAGGGAGGAGAAATTTGTGCTCATCAAAACATATTTTATCTAGGACGTACATCCGCATACTAAGGATAATATAGTTTTTATTTTGTCCAACACACGAATCAGAATAAATGATAAGCCTTTTATGACTTTCTTCCTTCACCATGTCTAAAGCCTCTAAAATGCAGCTAGCTACTTCATTTGCCCCTCTAGATGCAACATTCTCCGACAACACACACTCCTCATCACTAAAACGGTGAATACAGAAATTATATGTTCGAAGTCTAAATACAGCATACGGTGTTGGAAATGCTCGTTATTAAGTCCATGCACAAAACGAGTGCATCCCTATCATCCTGTTTTGCCTCATTTTTCAGAGCACTATATGCAGCTTCAGCTTTCTCAAGGTGTAGTTTGATGACTGTGGATTCGGTGTTATTATGTGCCTTAGCAGAATCACTAATACGACATGTATCACTCGAAGGCAATTTAAAACCAATATTATGTTCCATGTTGAAAATGGTTTCATACACATGTTTTTTCATTGGGACTTCATCTGTATTTTTAAGATCTTCGCAGTATAAACGATACGAGGTTATGAAGGACCTGTTAGGGTTCTGCGTTCTAATATACTGTGATGTGTACCTTGGAAACGTTTCAATGTGATTCCTAACCTTATTTTTTTCTCTAGTTATCAATGGCATGACGTCTGATAGAATGTTTGCCTCTTCTATCCTGTCTAGGTTTATGTGCAGTTTCATGTGTTGTAGATTCATGACTCTCAGTGTCACATTCTTAATTGCTACGGCCAGTCCTCAAACGTTTAACATAAATGGCATGGACAGCTAAAAATGCAGTCCTACTCACTTCAACCTCAGTAAGTGGAGTGTCAAGAATAAAATACCTGAAAGAAACCTTCCTCTGGTTTACTGTTGGAACCTTCCTTTTCTCTGGATGCACTTTGTTGCACTTATTAGGCCCCACTAAACCAAATAAATAAACATTTTGCTTATTATAATCTCCCAACCGATAACACTCAATAAATACTGCCCATTTTGTTCGATGTTGACTATTTGCAGGAACTAATTTTGCAGCATGCATCATTGGCACTACGAATCACTTTCCAGTGGGAATGTGTCAGTCCTAAAATAACAGCAAATACGAAATGCTCTCTCTTTCAAGGAATGGGCACATGCCACTGTGCTAGATGTCATACTAGATGGCATCGGCTCTCTTCCTGTACCAAAATCACAAAATCACTCCACAGGTATCATGTGTCCCTCTTCCAATGGGCCCCTAATTTTTCAACAGTCACAAGGTAATAAACAGAAAGGTATAAATAAAAACAAATTAAAAATTGATTGGTGATCATATGAACAGTTGTTTTATCTTCTATTTAAATCTGAATATCAGAAGTTTACAAAGTGAGCTGATAAGTCTTTAAAAATTTCTCATTGGTGGAACAGCAAATGGACATTTTAAAGGATTTCTGTGAATTTTGCATTTTTGTTTGTTTTGAAAACATAGAGTTCCCACTAATAAAACAATTTTCTACATGACGAAAGACCCATTAACGTTATATCATTAAAACTTATTTATAAAAATTGCAATCAAAGAGTGTCATGGAAGGGACAAGGAATTGTCGTAGGTGGGACACATGTGAAGTGCATTCTGTTTTTATAAGTTAAAATTTATTTTAGTTTATCAGTTTTAGATGACTGAGCAATTAACGTATTTAGACCTTACTTCCTATTTAACCAACTTTGTAGGAAAGTTTTGTTACCAATAAAGAAATTCAATACAGTATTACTTTAAAGTCCTGAGTACCTAATAATTTCACTTTAAAAAATCCACCACTCTTAAATAAGGTGCACTGTAGTTTATTAGTTAAATTTTCAGCTGTATTAAAAATTGATTCAGTTGAATCACGGTACACCACCCTTCTTTTTTACCATTTCGGAAGCCAAACAAGGTTACAAAAGATTTTTATATTGTAGTATATATTATTGTTGATATCTGTGGATCGCTTTGGTGTATTATGTCTTTTAATGGTGTTTTATAGGCCAAATTATGTGTTCGGTAATATTTCCTTGTTTTGTATGTCGGGGGATTCAAAATGTTCAAATGTTTGTAAATCTATCGGACCAAACTGCGTGGTCATCAGTCCGTAGCTTACAAACTACTTAAACGTAGGTAAACTAACCTAAGGACAACACACACACCCATGCCCCAGGGAGGACTCGAACCTCCACGGCGAGCAACCGCGCGCTCCGCAGCGAGACGCTTTAGACCGCTCGGCTACTCCACCGCGGCGTCGGGGGATTGATTAGAATCACCTGTTTCATTTGAGGTGTAGTATAGTTCAAGTGAACTGTATGATATCATTTTCTTTTTATTACTCAGGGTCTCATGGGAACTGCATGCTTCATTTGAGGCGATAAACTGAAATGTTCAATACCACATTATCTTGTATGTTTGGGTGTTTCTTGGTATCACATGCTTCATTTGAGCAGTATAAAGTCAATTGCAGAGTCCGATAACATTTTTTTTGTAGTTCGACATGTTGATGACGTCATGGGTAAAGGTCGACGGGTGGTATCCCATGATTCAGTTATGAGTATTTTCGCTGCATTATATCTAATATCTGAGTACCCCCAAACTTTTTTTTTTAGAAAAAGAGCATATATATATATATATATATATATATATATATATATATATATATATATATATATATAATTTGACAAAACTCTGTGGTTCATGATTTAGCTCGTAATATGAATACATAAAATGCTGTAATCAATGGCCACATTTAATTAAATAGACAACTGAAATAATATTTATGTACTCTGTTGGTCTGATTCTACGCTCTGAAACTAAGGGCACAGTTTACGAGAAGATATTTAGACAAATGAAAACACATTTCGAATTGCAGATATATTCGAAGTATACAGAAAATAATATGCCGAGAAACCAGATACTGACCTCCACTTTCTTGCACTACGAAATAAATTTGAATGTTCGCTAAAAGGAGACACATGGCCATAAAATTCAATCTTATCTTATTACAAAGAAATAACAGTTTGTTGCCTGTATAATAAAAATCAGTGTTCGCTGAATTGAACTATCTGGGTGTCAGAATCACTCTTTCGTTCCTATAAACAAAGAAAAAGAACAAAGCATTAATCACGACATATTTTTACGTCGGAACGAGATCTAAACAATTTAAATAAACCACCCCAGGAAATCACAGAGTTTGCATTGAATACAACTTAACCAGATAGAAGTTATGCAGAATCAGCAGGTCGTTAACGTTTTGTGGACTGAGTAGCGTTTTTTCTTATTGACAATCAGCCCTGCTCGGCTAAACTTTCTCTCTCCAGACGCACTTGTAGCAGGGATAATTAGCACTGACCGAGCTAATCGGAAGAGCCTTGGAAATTTTTTTTCGCGTACTTTCCACCATTTGAACAACTCCGCTGGATTCTAATTTTCACAGTAGCCTGTTGCTATGTAGCGTGAAATTTCATGTTCTCTACTGTTGTCTCTCTTGGAAGGGTCATCTACATCATCCACCCAATCGCCGAAATGGCTTTTCTTTGACTCCGCTTGGGATAAACTATCTTCTCTGACTGAAACTGGATAAGAAGTGCATGATGTACAAAAGATTGCACCGTTTTGTGTTTTAGTTGTTTGCGGCAACCAATTGGAGGAACAAAAATTGGAAAAATAAGCGCAAAAGACACAGAAAAGGACATATCGGAACTGACGCTAGAGTCTCACAGTGACAGTATAACTACGACTTACCATCCTTTAATGCACCAGACATTCTGCACACAATACTATGCATTTGCTGTCTTTCTTCTTCCTTCAGATTCTTCAAATTTCGAATGTTGGGGCACAAAAATGCAGCGACTAGGTATGCATCACGAATCTCAATTTTCTCTTTCAGAAAATATTCAAATGTTCAAATGTTTGTATAGCTTATGGGACTTAACTACGGGGTCATCAGTCCCTAAACTTACAAACTACTTATGAACTAGCTAACACTAAGGACGGCACAAATATCCATGCCCAATGGGGGATTCGAACCCCCGACCGTAGTGGCCGTGCAGACCGTGACTGACGCGCCTCAGTCCCCTCGGCCACAGCGGCCGGCAACAACTCTGTATCCATTGAAGCTGACTGTGTAGTTTCTGGAACAGAGCAATGGGAAAGCATATCGTAGAACCTTGTCAAAAGAAAATGGAGAGTCGGGTGCTTCTTTGCTTGAAGTTCAAAAGTGATGTCCCGAAACTTTGTGAGGATCTGAATTAAAGCGGCAGCAAGCTCTCTATTCCAGCCTTCTAATCGATATGTTTGATTCCGTTCTGCTAATATAACTGTGAGCTCCTCAATGACATTTGCCACAGACTCTATCATGTCAACAACAGTATGCCAGCGGATATCTATCATGGACTTTATCGTTTTGGTGAGAATGTTACTTAAACCAGTTTTCTTGAAGTAATTTACAATACTCTTTCCATTGTTATTAATTTAAGTGTTTGTGGCGCAGATTCCTTGAAAAATTTCTCTTCGTCTAACACGTGACGTATCACGGTTGCGATGCAGCTTAAACGGCGAAAGCGCTGACCTGACATTGGCCGCTTGGTCCGTTACAAATGTTGCACCTTCTAGATCTTTGGCAGAAATGTCATAACTTTCTAATTCGGACAGAATTTCTCTTCGAATAGTGAGACCAGATTTAGCATCTTCAGCAGGAAATTCCGGCGTGCATAAAACGTGCGATTTCATCTGCATTTCTGGGGTCATGTAATGACCAACAATGGTGACGTATGCAGTTTTGGTATACTTATCAGCCCACAGATCCACTTCAAAGGAACATGCGTTGGCTTCTAAACAACTTTTGATTTCCTGTTGGACCTCTGCCTTGATTTTTTCAGCTACCTCAGAAACATTTCGTGAAATGGTAGTCGGATGAGGAAGGACGTCGTTAACGTTTACGCGGCCAAACTTTGCATACTCTGCACCTACGTCTGAGAGGTGCTGACAAAAGTTTCTGAACCCTTCGTCTTTAACGATGTTATAGGAACGGAGTTCCTGAGCGCAGAGTCGTACACAACTACTGATCACAGTAGATTTTGTTCTTGAAGACACTATTGTGGTGTTTCCCTGTCTCGAGACTTTCTCACTTTTAACACATTTGTGTCTGAATAATGTAGAGGTTGATGACCCCTTCTTGAAGTTGTAAACAAATTCATAAGACTTGCACTGCACAAAACCAACATATTCGTTTGATTGTGCACAATGCAGTGCCGAAAAATATTTCCAAACTGCTGACACTTCATGTTCTCTGGACTGAAGAACAAATTCTTTTGTAAGTAACTTCTCCTTCACTGTTTCCTTGGTCAGAGGACACAATGGCACTGTTAACACTGACACAGATGCAACCAACGACCAGCACACGAGGTTTCCGCAGACTCCATTCTGCACAGGCGGATTGCGAGCTGGACTGACACTGCGGTGAACGCAGGGACCAGGGAGCCCCTCGATGACGTGACGTGCACCTGGCTGCGAGCGAGCGCCGTCTAATGGGGCAGCGTCTGCCGGATTTAGGACCCGTAACTGTGTGGGGTGGGGTGGCTCGAGGCTGCAGGACGGTGCCACGTGCCCCACTTCTGTACCAGTGACGGGACATAAAAGTCTGCTCTCGTTTTGCGATAGTCCCTGTAGCCCTGCACCCAGGATCTTGTCGAGAAATATCGATGTTACGCCATATGATGTTTCCTTGGCGTGATTTTAACTTCTAGTACTCTCGCGAATCTGCCTGGGTGTCGTAGTAATTTCTCATCATATTTCGGAAGATTAGTTGCCATCGTCAGATGGTCCCTGCAGCAATCAGGAATCATTTGCAGATGCAAACGAATCTGCCGAAATGTCAGGAGAAATTGGGACTTGGTCTGAGAACTACAAACTACACAGAATATATGTATAATTACGCTCAAAGCAGTGCTGAATAGAACTCTCAAGAGAGAGGAGTAGGGAAGTATTAAAAATTTCTTATGGGAGACAAGTGTACGCAATTAATATAATAAATTTACCCAAAAGAAATAAATATAGAAGTAGAAATATGGAATCTGGTTTTCTACAAAGTACAACTGCAAATATTTTTGCTGATTTACATGATTTAATGTTAAAACATTTTGGTACATGGCTACTTAAATACTTTTTTCTGCGCAGGCAATGCTGATATCGAATTAGAAAATAAAGAGCAACTGCCTAAACCAACCATAAATTACTCTTGTTTAACACTGAATTATGGTTTGGAGCACGCAAATATTTGAAAAAGAGTGCAACTAACGAAGAACAGTGAGTATGAAAAACCAAAATTTAGGAAAAGAAACATTGCAGGAAAGTATATGTACTAAGAAAACCAATGAAGCCACTGATGGTGTACACTGAAACAGCCGCCCGGGAACAACCGTGCGTTTAGAGCGCCATGTCATGGACTATGCAGCTGCTCCTGGCGGAGGTTCGAGTCCTCCCTCCAGCATGGGTGTCTGTGTCGTCCTTAGAATAAGTTAGTTTAAGCAGCGTGTATGCTTAGAGAAAAAAATATAATATATAATGAAGTAAGCATGCACATCGGTAAATACTGTATCTGATACTTTACTAAGAATGTCAATTTAAAAACAGATTTGTAGATTGGTTGTGTGGTTTCTCATTTGAAGGGACCAAAGTGCTAAGGTCATCGGTACGGTGCCTATTTGGTTAAGGATGGGGAAGGAAATTGGCCCCACCGTTTCAAGGGAACCATCCCGGTATTTGCATGGAGTCATTTATGGAAATCACGGGAAACCTAAATCAGGATGGCTGGAGGTGGATTTGAACCGCCGTGAGTCCAGTGTCTTACCACTGTGCCACCGTGATTGATCAAATTTGTGGGCATCGGTATGATTTTCATATACGTAGCTGGAACGTAATTTCTGTTCCTTATATTTACCTTGCACACAATTAAATAGCTGATAAGTGTGTAAGGGGTACATTCAAATTGAGATTTAATCGATGTATATCGTCATACCTTTCGAGTAATACTGAATGCAGACAGTCGCTAAATTTGGGCGAGGTTTCTTTTTTCTCTTTGTACCTCTGAGGGAACTTCAACTCTCAGTTTGTTCAAAAAAATGTTCAAATGTTTGTATAGCTTATGGGACTTAACTACGGGGTCATCAGTCCCTAAACTTACAAACTACTTACGAACTAGCTAACACTAAGGACGGCACAAATATCCATGCCCGAGGGGGGATTCGAACCCCCGACCGTAGTGCCCGTGCAGACCGTGACTGTCGCGCCTCAGACAGCTTGGCCACCGCGGCCGGCTCAGTTTGTTCCTCCAACGATGCATCAGCTTATGAAAGTTAGTTGCATCTGGAGTAACATATTCCAGAATTGTAGATGATGAAAACACGAATGAGACTCTTCAGTAACAATTAAATGAATATTTACAAGGCTTATTTAGCTTTGGAGTAGTCTGTGAGGTGTCTTCACATAATTGCAGGGAGGTATGCCCACCCTTCACTGGTTTGTATTCCTAGTTGTGTGCTACTGATTCAGTTCAAGTAATGAAAATAGGCCTACCCATCGAAGACATGAATTTTCGATCGTGATTAGTAGGCTGCTTTGTTTATAAATAAATGTCAATCTTGGTCATTTACACTATGTTGTGAAACTTTCACATGGGGGTTCGACTTACTCCTATGATAACAACTCAGATAGAGATGATATCATTGGATTAATCTGTATGTAGCATTAAGGGGGAGTCCATAAATTACGTGAGGTGCTTAGGGCGGGTAGGGCGGTCGACCTGAATCTCACCAAATATCATGCTGAGGCGAGGGGGGGGGGGTTGAAAGTGATCTCGGCAAATCTTATGTAATTCTTTTCCTGCAAGGAACAGTGTAAAAATGCAAGACAACTGGCTTTAGTTAAATAAAACATGTTTCACCTCTGAAATATGGCAAAATCAAACACAATATTTGCTTCGGTTATGCAAACATCAAATAGTGAGACAGTAGCCCCTGGAGTGTTTCTATAATGACACATGACCTTTCTTTACATCCACGGGAAGATAATTTTATTGAAAAGTGATACAGACATTTTTGTTCCAGTAGTGATTCTTGAGACCACACATGCGTTCCCATGGACTGAATTTGAATGAATGCTGTTGTACGAATTTTAGTACTTTCTTTTATTTAAATACTAGCATTTATTTATTCTAATGGAAGTTTGTAAGTAAAGTACTCTCCGCCATGCACAGAATGAAATTTTATGCAGACAGCGAACTTCCTCTTGTTTTGAAGGTCAATTGTACAAAATTTCTATAAATGCATCTAACGTAATCAAGTAGGCCTACGGGTTAACGTATTTACACTAAAATACGCATTTTGAAAAATCTCACGTGAGATTGGGGGGAGGGGGGGAGCAAAATGTCACATCTCACCAGGGCGACAGGGGGGCTCGAATAAACGCCAAAATCACCTCACTTAATTAATGGACGCCCCCTAATGAAACGATTAAACACACGTTTCACTCAGGAGAATGAATGCTGAGAAACGAAGAGTTGAACGTGAAAGAACAAAGATCTGTTAAAACAGCGAGAAAAAGTAAAGACAGGTTTCACTTGAAAAGAAAGAGTGAATAACTCATTTAAACTGCAAAACAACAATGGAATATGTTGATGGTATCTTTGGATTGTTACCAGTAGCTAGTTTACCAAATACACAAATAAATAAATAATAAAAAGTACTGTACATTTGAAACACAAGTGTACCAGTCAATTGTTTTCCAACAACCAACTATCGATGTTTGGAGAGCATATGCTTCTCCAAGAGTCAAATAATACATTGGTTGCTATTGCGTCTATGGCACTCCCTCTACGCCCCTGCCCCCCCCCCCCCCAGCCCAGCCGCCACGCAAAATACCCTCCACCACACACGGGGCAGTGGATTTAAGAGTACAGGGTGCAGATGCAGCATTGTTTGTCGCTCCCAGTACATGTGCACGTTGCTTATCACTCCGTGTAGGTGGGCGACCATATCGTAACACAGCAAGTTCGACGCGCCAGCTGGTAACGACAGCGCGCGACCCAACGGGCTATGGGAGCGGCAGGCCGCGTCAACTCGGGTGGGCTGTGCCACAGAGTAACATATACAGAGGAGTAGCCACCCCTAAACCACTGTCCTACACTCCCCTCGTAGTTCCGTAAGATGGTAGCAGGTGTCAGGCGGATCGCTGTCAGAGGGTAGCGTGGAGGGGGGGCTGAGCGGAGAGCTTGTGCCGCCTGCCACGAGGCCACGGCTGTGTCCAGCTTGCTGGCGTTTGAGGGGCGGTGGTGGTGGGGGCAGCCGCTACCTGCCGCCTGCTCTGGCCAGTTTAAAGAGATGCTTCTGAGCGCAGCGCCATCATGGGACATCTTACGGAACTGCTGTAAACCCTCCCTCCCCGCAACCCTAAGCGTAGGACCGGGCCCTTACGGAGATTTCCCGTCTGTATGTATTTGTCTGTGGCTGTGCTCAGCCCGCCAGCCTGCCAGCCCGGCAGGTCAGACGGGCTGGCCTCAGCCTGTACGGGCCAGACCGTGACTTAACGGGCTGGGCGAGCTGAAACCAGCGCCTAGGAGGACTCTGGTACCCGTTGCGCCCGCCGACCCGACCGCGCCGGCCCCCGCGGATTCAGTGTAATAGACAGCGCGGCTCGTGAGGCTGTTGCGGGTACCGCCAGGCCCGGAAAAGGTAGCGAGCCGCGTCGGCAAGCCCACGAGCGCAGCGGGCCGAGCCGGTGACGTCATAACGCCCGCTAGCGGGTGTTAAGCCACATTTCGGAGCCCGTTTCGGATCTCTGCTGATGACCCTGTAGTTAAGTCCCATAAGCTCTACAAACATTTGAACATTTGAACATTTAGTAGCCCTTGCAAGTCCATGTTACTATAATAGTGGTAGGGACAGTGACTGATGGCCACCGATTCTTCAGTGTTCATATACCGTCAAGCTTATCACATTACATCTTATGGTTTGGGGTTGGGTTGTTTGGTTGGGATACGGGGAGTAAACTACTGAAGTTATCAGTCCCCCGGTGGGGAGGGGAAGGAGTGAGGATAGGAAGGGTGGGGAGGGGAAAGGAAATGCAGTTCGGGAAGTAAAGAAGGAAGGAAGACTGTATCAGCTCAGGGCTCCGTGCTCGCCACGTGCGTACTCACGAAAGAACCGTGAGCCCCTGGGGAGTTACAGCTTATGAATATCGCTTTTTGGAGTATCAGAGCTTGAGAGACAGCAATCGCTGAACATAAAATGAATTAGACAAACTTACCGCCCAGATTAGTGATTAACTGTTACATTATAGCCTCGGAAAAATACTGTTAACACGAAGTGTATAAAATCAAAGGCATTTCACATGTAATAATAATATAAAGTCGATTACCTAACTAAACAATCACATAAGAATACAGAACAATCACATTACAATGAAGAAATTTTAGTGGTAGAATAGAGTATCTTGCCATGCGATTGCTTTATAATAACTTCACACACTTCTGCAGTTATTTTGGGTAATGTGCACTGTACGCTGTACATGAACAAAGAAAAATGAATCAAGGATTTGACATTGAGCATGAAGGTACAACTATTATATATATTTTTGAACTAAGATTTATTGGTTGGTTAGTTGGTTGGTTGGGTTTTGGATGGGACTAAACGCCACCTTGCTGCGGAGCGTGCGGTTGCTCGCCGTCGGAGGTTCGAGTCCTACCTGGGGCATGGGTGTGTGTCTTGTCCTTAGGTTAGTTTACATGAGGTTAAGTAGTTTGTAAGCTACGGACTGATGACCACGCAGTTTGGTCCGATAGCTTTACAAATATTTGAACATTTTAACTAAACGGCAACGGTTATCAGTCCCTTCGAGATTTATTGATTGCTATCTTACAAATATGTGGGAAGTGAAATACGGAACTAATTGAAAATACACTTTACTGAAAGTTCACCAAATGACAAATTATAATGGCAGAGAAGCTAGTAGGCCAGAAGCACCCCCAGTAGGAGTCTAGAATGATGAAGATTAAAGATAGTGCTCTTTTACTAGGACAGTTATTATTAAGCCGTAATTTGGGGTCTCAGATGTACGCCCGCTGAGTCAAGCGTAAGTAAACAAATAGAATACCATCCTCTTCTCGAAGCGATTCATGGCATATTCGAGTTTGTTGTAATTTGGTTGTGGGTAAAGCTAGATGGCTGAATTTTCTGTGAGCCTGAGGACCTATTTTAGGTAGTTATATTCCCAAAACATACCACTTTATACATTAAAAATGTTCAAATGTTTGTATAGTCTATGGGACTTAGCTTCTGGGTCATCAGTCCCTAAACTTACAAACTACTTATGAACTAACTAAGACTAAGGACGGCACAAATATCCATGCCCGAGGGGGGATTTGAACCCCCGACCGTAGTGGCCGTGCAGACCGTGACTGGAGCGCCTCAGTCCCCTCGGCCACCGCGGCCGGCCCACTTTATACATTAAAAAATATTCAAAAATTCCTAATCCTAAGGGACCGAAGTCCTAACCCTTTAAATAAAAATGGAATAGAGATATAAAAAATAAAAACTTAGTTCTCTTTATTGCTCATAAAAATAGAAATTGGCAAGTTGTACAACAGTAAACTAGACAATATAAATTTTTGATCCAGTTTTCAGCACATACGAGCACCCGAAATACCTGGGAACACGTCCTCTTGCCTGTTTTCGTCGTGTCGTACTGTCCATTAGATTACGAACGGAATATTGGTCCTCATTGTTGTGCACCGCAATGGTGATTCGGCATAGATATCTCAGATTTGTTGGTAGGTCGACTCTTTCAAAAAACAACCCTTTTCAGTTTATCCCAGATCTGCTCGATATAGTTTATGTTAAAAATGAAAACTCTACAAATTTTGATTTAACAACAATTATGGCAAAGTAATCGTAAAATTAATGCCCAACATTCGTAAAGTAAGCATCCCCTAGCTATATCGGCGCCTATCAGGCCTAATTAAATTTGAACTTTTTTCTAAAAGAGGGTTTTCACTGCGGAATGACTTTGGACTATCGTTCATCCAGAATGAAGTACGAGGTATTTACATCAAATATAATAAACTTGTGGTAATGTAAACACCTCGTAGCTAGCTCCAGGCCCTAATAGAGACAGTTACATTAGAAATCATACCTTCAAATAAGGAGGATTTTTTATTTCGAACATCACACAGTTATCATAAACCTAATACCTAAAACCAATATATACAGTGTCCCATAACTACTTCCAGACCTAACAGTTCAACAACAGTAGTGAACATTTCGATGAGGATATTGTCTAATTTTAAAACGACTAACTACGCTAAAGCCACACTATTTAGGCACAAATAAGACATTAAATGTATTTTCAACAGCAATGACTGAGTTGGGCCTAGCAATGTGAAAGTGTCGAACCAGATTTGGTAATCGATCTCTAGACCAACAAACTACTTAAACTAACTTTAACTAACATATGTTGAGGACGTCACACACATCCATGCTCAAGATAAGACACGAACTTCCGACAGAAGAGGCCATGCATTCCGAAACATGGGGCCTAACACCACGATGTCAATCCCGCGCGGCTGAGGGGGACATGGACTAATCGAATATATCTATATAAATTAAATGAGTGACACGTGTTGCGAAACATGAAACATACATAAATCTCCGGGAGTGGCCGTGCGCTCTAAGGTGTCTTACTGCGGAGTGCGCGTCTTCTCCCCGTCGGCCGTTCGAGTCCTCCCTCAGGCACAGAGGTGTGTGTGTGTGTGTGTGTGTGTGTTGTTCATAGCAGAAGTTGGTTTAGTAGTTTGTAAGTCTAGGGACTGATAACTACTGCAGTTTGGTCCTATAGCGGTACAAACATTTGAACTTTTTGGACATGTACGCCTGAAGGACATTTGCATTGGTTCCATTGATAAACATGGACGCTGCACGTCGTATTCGAATGAGACACAGAAAATCAAATCTTTGTAAATCAATAGGACTCAACTGCTTGGCCATAAGTCCGTAGCTTACAAACTACATTCACTAAGGTAAACTAATCTAAGGACAACATACACACCCATGCCCGAGGGGGGACTCGAATCCCCCACGGCGAACGGCCGCGCGCACCGCAGCACGACGGCCCAGGACGTACGGCTAATTCGCCGCAACTTTGTCACAGCAGAGCTTACGACAATAGTAATAAACGTCTTTCTCTTTGTGACTTCCATAGTTTCATGTACGAATACTCGTGGGCAGTATGCAATGTGTGGCATATGTGATTTTTTGTTGGTTCGGCAAGATCGTGCAGATAGTCTAGTAGTTTACACAACTGTACGCGAAAATTGGGATTTTCGGGTTGGAATCCCCGTGAGTCATAAATTTTAAAATGTCACCATTAAATATCACAGCTAATGCAAATAAATTTTATGAATTCCATTTGACAGCTGTAGTCGTCGCAGAGACCCTTCTACCAGACATACATATTTGTTAGAGGTGCATTTGCATTGGTGTCATAAATAAACATGGACACTGTACAGAGTACTTAAACGAGGTACAGAAGGTCTTTCTGTAATGCAATAAACGTCGGTTCCTGTGCGGGACTAACATAGTGAAATATACGAGCTCTCATGGATTGCAACAAAGTGTGTCATATTTTTGTTTAGGTCGGTTAAAAAGTTTGTAAACTTCAGGGAGCCAACTGCTGAGCCCATCGGTCCCTATACTTACAAACAACTTTAACGTATTCTGAGAAGGACACACACACACACACACACACACACACACACACACACACACACACACACACACGTGCTCGAGGGAGGTCTGGAACCTCCTAAGGGTAGCGGTAGCGCATTCCGTTGCATGGCGCCCTAGACGTTGGCGTTTGTGACATGGATGTTCATGTGTTGCTACTAAAGAACACAGCTGCTGCAGATTCATATTCACTATTTCGAATACGTCTCCTGAATTTTTTCAAAATATTTGTTGAGGACTGAGGAATGTTCTTATGAAGAAGAAAATTGGAAAACTTGAAGCCGGCCGCGGTGGCCGAGGAGACTGAGGCGCTCCAGTCACGGTCTGCACGGCCACTACGGTCGGGGGTTCGAATCCCCCCTCGGGCATGGATATTTGTGCCGTCCTAGTTCGTAAGTAGTTCCATAAGTAGTTTGTAAGTTTAGGGACTGATGACCCCGTAGTTAAGTCCCATAGACTTTCCAAACATTTGAACATTTTGAAAACTTGCACAAACATATGTAAAAATTGGTTTCCTTTTACCCATTCAGATCATTATAAACGCAACCTTAAAAAGAATTAGACCTTGTTCTTTCTACGAATTACAGTTTGACAGCTGTTTAGTATAATCTCAATTAGTGCGTATTATTTTCTTGTGTTCTGTTTTTCCGTTTTTTCAACTGTAGTTGCTCAAACGACAAACATGTTTGTCAATAAATATCTTTTGTTGAAGTGTTTATGTTATTTGTGTTTCTACTCATTTGAAGACTCATGTCACCTATAAGACGCGGAAGGGCGTGTTATTTTCTGGGTTGGTGTCAAAACTCTGCTACTCAAACCAAATGTGTGTAAATCTTATGGGACTTAACTACGGGATCATCAGTCCCTAAACTTACAAATTACTTATGAACTATTTACGAACTAGGACGGCACAAATATCCATGCCCGAGGGGGGATTCGAACCCCCGACCGTAGTGGCCGTGCAGACCGTGACTGAAGCGCCTCAGTCCCCTCGGCCACCGCTGCCGGCACTCTGCTACTTACTGGAAAGGATACCTCACAATAAACTTTGACTCCGTTTCATGATCATCACGAAAGTTGATTTCCTAGCTGGGGGAAGAATTGAAGGAGATTAACCGAGGAGGTGAGAGGTCGGAGGGGGAGTGGGAGGAATGAGCCGAAAGAGAGGGGTTGGAGCGGAACAGACAGCTGGAGGGGAAGGGAGACGAATGCGCGAGTACATAATAAATAAGTACCCAGCAACGCCGAGTTTCCAGCTAGTTGCAAATACATTTCTTCTATCCTTGAGAACTGTAGTCTCCGCACGATCCGTTCTTCAGGCCCGCATGCATGTCAGAAGCATATTTGCGGTGGTTACGTCGCTAAACACAGATGCTTCACACTGCGTATAAAATCCTTGCAGATGTACCTACTTTAAAAATAAACTTCACTATTCTATTTCCTTTCATGTATAAGTTACAGTCTTGTGGAGTCAGAATCATCGTTTTCAGATACAACACTCAAATTAAGTGCGTTGACAGTTGTCATAAAAATTTTAAGTGAGGTGCCGAGTGCAGGTATTGTTGTCGAGCATTGGGTAGGTTTAACGTGCTTGGTTACCGCCAGAGCGGCAAGGAGTGCCTCCGCTGGGAGCTGTCGTCGCGAGGGAGCGCCTCTGCCGCCCCCTGGGGCTGCACATATCGACGGTCCGCACGTGGCGCGTCTTCAAGTGGATGCCCAAGCCAGCACACACCGACCCACCGAGGGGGCCGCCACATGAGATATCTCATGCTGTGCTTCCAGCAACTCTTTGTCAGTATTTCTTTTTATAGTATACTAGCTTAAACCCGCGGCTCCGCTCGCGTATTGGTTGATTATGATAGATAAGCTATCAAAAAAATGTTCAAATGTTTGTTAAGCTTATGGGTCATCAGTCCCTAAACTTACAAACTACTTATCAACTACCTTATACTAAGGACGGCACAAATATCCATGCCCGAGGGGGATTCGAACCCCCGACCGTAGTGGCCGTGCAGACCGTGACTGCAGCGCCTCAGTCCCCTCGGCCACCGCGGCCGGCGATAAGCTATCTTTCAGGAGTGTGCTACGAGACTGGTTTTGAAGGATGAAATTAAATACCTTCTTTAGAAACAAACATTTTTCATCAACATTCAAATTAAAAAAAAATATTGTAAGTGCTTAATGATTTACAATAAATACCGTATTTTATCGCATAATTCCCACCTTTTTTTCTCGAAAATTTTTCTTGAAAACACTAGGGAGGGAATTATGCGAGTAGTTATTCAGAAAGGAAGAGAAACTATGATTAGGCACTAAAAGATACCGGTATACGGCAAATTATGAAAAAATGGTACCTACAGTGCGTTTAAAAATTTTGACATGTCGGTGCGGAGCGAGTGGAGGGTTCTCATAGTTTCCAGCGTATACTGATCGCGCCGGCAACATCTAACGCCACGCAGACGCCTGGAAACATTCTTTGTCGGTGGGACACAATAATGAAGGATAGAGAACGCAAAGGGCCACCGCGCGACACCACGTGCTACTGTTTACACACCCTTTGGCAACAGCGGTGCCTCACAAGCAGAGCCGGTGGCGGCGGGAGTGGAAAAAGCCGGCTCATTATAGCTGTTATCTGGGCAACGGCGTCTCCTTCACCCCGACAAGCCAAACGTCAGAAGTCGCAACTAATGTTGTTAAACTTACTGTAACGGTATTTATTTTCTTAACACAAGGCCCACGGAAAGATCTGGAGCTTGCCTTTGCAGCCATGAGTTTATCTTTTTCTCTCCGCCAATACCGTATTGAATTAGGATCAACGGAGAAATGCCTTCCTGCAGCTTTTACTCCGTTTCTATCGGCGTAAGATAACACATTTAGTTTAAATTTTGCCATATGACTACTTGTAGCAAACTGACCTAGGAAATATGTCTGCGACTTAACTTTTCAAATTTACGGTATGTTGTGACAATGGAAATATTCGTTCGTGGCAGTGCCGCTGCGTCCATTGTCAAGTTATTTGAAGGCCCCTCCTGTTAGAACGAACCAGGAGAGGGAATTATGCACGACATTAATAAAATAATTTTTTAATTATGAAAAATCGTAGGGGAGGGAAATATGCAAGGGGGGAGCTTATGCGATAAAATACGGCAATACATACATTATTCCTTGTAGTCTGTGTTGCAATATCTCAACACGTATGGTGAGAGTAATGTCCAAATTAACTTTAATTTCATTTTAGGGCATTCTGGTAAACTACATTATTTGTATTAAAAGAAATTTCTGTTTTACTCCTTTATTTATTTATCTTATATTTCCTTATTCGTATGCTTATCCTTTTGACGACTTTCAACCACCATATCTTCCACCCCGTTATAGTTATCGGCATGGAACTGCAATGGTGTACAACGGGAGACTTCGGACAACAATTAGACACAGACCATTCGTTTGCGTTCTGTAGTTTTCGCTGCAGAGCGAAATATTAAGACACACACACACACACACACACGGAGAATTTTATATACACCGATAACTTTCCATCCCAATATACTCCATCCTTTTATCATTATCAACCCTCTAGCAACAATGCAACCAATAAAACCAGTTTCAAAGAGTAATTATTGTTTCGCATTTCGCGTTATATTCTTCAGATTACTAAATATCTATCAGATCACTATAAAATCGTACCTAAAACCTTCCTCAGGTATAAATTAGTAACTATACAAATATTTAAGTCTCTGCGTCTTGTCGTTCGGACGTGATAAGCGTACACCGAACAGACATTAACATTAATATATATAGATAAATAGCTATCCGATCGCCATAAAACCGTTCCTAAAGCCTTCCCCGGGTAGACATTAGTAACTGTACAAATTTTTAGCTCTTTATGTCTTGTGGTTCAAACTTGATAAACGTACACCGAACAGACATCCCATTTATAGATATAGGTAATAATTGTGGAAGCCCCAGCTTTACACGGATGGAATTTACGAATGAAGAAAGTAAGGGCCGCGCAAACCATTTGCGAAATCGAAATATTGGAACATTTAGGCCATTCTTTGAAATAAATTCAAAGACAAAGTGGAAAATTCTTGCTGGACCGGGAGTCGAACCCGGATTTCCCGCCTTTGGCCAGGGGTCGTCTTAACCAATTAGGCTATCCAGACACGCCTTCCTTCCTACCCAAATTCTCCCTGCCCATTGATATCACATTTATATCAATAAAAACCATTTGTTATGTTTATTTTTAACATGCTGTTCAGATAGTGGTTTAAGCTAGCGTTGTCTATGTTAGTCAGGGATTTATTCAACGGAATCATTCCTAGAATTTTTAATGCACTGCAACTTAACTAATTTAGTACGACTCGGGCTTTATAGAAATGAAACAAATCGGAAGTCAATGCTCTGACAAATAATTGTTGGTTTTTTAATGCATTCATGAAAAATGATATTTTTTGTCGTTCTGACGGTACGGAAACATTTCCTAAGTTATGTATTTATTCCAGCTTTCTATTGGTCCAACTCCTCCTCTCTCGTCGCCCAATCCGTGTGTGTTTCTTCCTGCATCTCTCTCTCTCTCTCTCTCTCTCTCTATTTCTCTCTCTCTCTCTCTCTGTGCACCTTGGCACTTTTCACCTCTTCCTCTAACTTGTCCATGATCTAAGTGGAGGGTAAGTGCAGGTTCTGCGCCACTTTGAATATAAAACTAATATTCGAATTAATTTAAAATTAACCTCTACCTCTCCCCACCTCATTTCCCACCCTCTCCCGCATGGAAATCTAGATGCATGCTCTGGGCATCGAACCCAGGTCCACATCCTGAGTACACCCCTATTCTATTATAAAAGTTGTCATCATTTCAAATTTAAACATGAGAATTGTGCGTTTAAAGAAACAAACAAGACGGTAGGTTGTAAGTATTTATTTATTTGTTCAATTTTGGTGCGAACGGAGTCTCATTTTGGCAGGAATGAGCACGTCCATCCACAACTATCACTGAGGCTGAACTGAATGACCGCTCCTGTCGCCTCCTGTCACCCATCTAATCCCCACCTACACACCTATTCCCACCGTCTTCCTTCCGAAACCATCCAGGAATACTACGCCGCTGAAAACACCAGGATTCGAATGCTAGACCTCCAAATTCCTAATGATAATTTATCTAATTTTGATGGAAAGCAGTCCTACAACAACCATCCTCACTCTCCTGATTTATGCATTACTGACCTCACTGGGATTTGAACCCTGGACCGTCGACCGTCCTGTTCCAGTGCCCTGCTCAATCCACTATCTACTTGGTTGTATTTTTTTTGGGGGGGGGGGGGGAGGGGATTGGCTGTCATAAATGGGAAATTATGGCAAAGCGTGGAGAAGTAGCCTCATCCATGGACGAGAGCCAGAAAAACGAAACAATCTGAAATACAAACAGCAACCCTTATCGATAAATCCACTGCATAGCTGGGATAGGAAGTGACAATAGTCTGAATGTACGTCGTAGTATCATGATCATTTTGTCTATTGTCTGGGGAAGAAGACAGCAGAACAAAAACCTGCCAGATATCTCTCCACCACACAGATAGAGCGCCATCATGGAATATAACGTATGCAGATATCAAACATTATTGAAACTGTGCTACATTTAAACATATTTACAGATCAAAATATAATCATTGAAAATGTTCCAGTGTTTGTTAAGGTGAAGGGACTTAATTGCAGAATCATCAGACCCCAAAATTACAAACAGCTTATAAACTAACTTATATTAAAGACAACACAAACATTCATGCCCGAGGGAGGATTCGGACCCCAGACTGGGAGCGTTCTCGCGCATCGGAGCATAGCGCCTCAATGCGCTCGGCCACTCCGCCACGATAATCGTGAAAATGATGGGGATAAAATGAATTTCACGCTATGAGAGGTAAGTACCGTAATTGAACTACATATTTCAAGCTGAAAAATACGAATTGCGACAGCTATCGATTTCAGTGACAACTCTCAAAAGAAATGCATGGGAAGAGTATCACAATATTTCAACAAACAAAACAACAACGAGAAAGGGACAATGACCCTGCTTATCACTTAAAACAAGTCCGTAAATGACCGGGAATACCTACAGTTCAGCCACTTCCAGCGGCAGGCTTCACCACACCGCTCCCCTTCAGCAATGCCTTGCCCTGTCTTCAGTAATACACTAAATAAATATCCTTATCACACATCACGGCCACAGTGGATGAAGTTTAACATCTTCTCATAATTGTGCGACATGGATGTGCCCCAAAACCAGCAGGGACATTAATATTGTCTCACAAGTACAAAACAAGCAGAAATTATAATAGTTAATATTAATTTCTGCGAAATGTATGGTCAAGTGTCACATACTTACACTCTTACTGAGCCATACATGGCCACGTTTAGTTACACGCTTCCAATGTGCGTTCACCGCGATGTCGTCAAACACGGACCAGCATGATGCTGTAAATAGAACCTGGATTCATCCGAATAAATTACGTTTTGCCATTCGTGCACCCAGGTTCGTCGTTGCGTACACCATCGCAGGCGCTTCTGTCTGTGATGCAGCGTCAAGGGTAACCGCAGCCATGGTCTCCGAGCTGATAGTCCATGCTGCTGCAAATGTCGTCGAACTGTTCGTGCAGATGGTTATCTTGCAAACAACCACATCTGTTGACTCAGGGATCGAGACGTTGCTACACGATCCGTTACAGCGATGTGGGTAAGACGCCTGTCATCTTCGACTGCTAGTGATACGAGGCCGTTGGGATCCACCACGGCGTTCCGTATTTCCCTCCTGAACTCACATATTTTGCGAACAGTCATTGGATCGCGACCAACGCGAGCAGCAATGTCGCGATACGATAAACCGCGATCGCGATAGTCCACAATCGGAATCGTGATGGTACGCATTTCTTCTCCTTACACGAGGCATCACAACAACGTTTCTCCAGGCAACGCGGGTTTACTGCTGTTTTTGTTTGAAAAATCGTTTGGAAACTTTCCTCATGTCAGCACGTTGTAGGTGTCGCCACCGACACCAACCTTGTGTGCATTCTCTGAAAAGCCTATCATTTGCATATCACAGCATCTTCTTCTTGTCGATTAAATTTCGCGCCTGTAGCACATGATCTTCTTGGTGTAGCAATTTTAATGGCCAGGAGTGTAATTAAGGGAAAATACTGCTCAGATCATCGGTCTGTAGATTTACAAACTACTTAATCGAACTTAAGCAAAGGACAACGTACACAACCGTGCAAGAGGATAGACCTAACCTCCGGTGAAAGCGACCGTTGATGTTCATAGATAATACCTAGAAAAAATTAGAATAAATTGAAATACAGTACACGAAAAAATTAGAAAGTTCGGTTATGCCTTGTGTAAATTTGTGAAAAATGTGAAGTATATTGTAGCTCCAATAAATCTCATACATCGAATATAATAATAATTTCGTGTGGCTCAATGACCTGGTGCAAGTCTTTCGAGTGGACGCTACTTCGGCGCCTAACGTGTCCGTAGCCTACCCCAGTTATCAAAACTGGAAAAGGGGGCATACAGTTTAGGTTAGAATCCATCAACGTTTCGTTTCTGACGACTCTTCACATCACAGAAAGGTGAAGGGTAGGTCAAAACTGGAAGTGAAAAATTCGGTGAAACTAGAGACTTTCGAACAGTAGACTTGCACATAATAGTTCGCGATCGGAAGCGCTCACTTTAGTTCGCGGCTCTGCAGCGAACTAGTTCGTTCTTTTAGTTTGTAAGGAAGAAGGAAGCTTAGGGTTTAACGTCCCGTCGACAGCTTGGTCATTAGAGACGGAGCTAACGCTCGGGGTTTTGGATAAGAATTGGGGAGGAAATCGATCGTGCCCTTTGAAAGGAACCATCCCGGCATTTGCCTGGAGTGATTTAGGGAAATCACGGAAAACCGAAATCTGGATGGCCGGAGGTGGATTTGAACCACCATCCTCCCGAATACGAATCCAGTCAATTACCACTGCGCCACTTTGCTCGGTCGCTTTTAGTTCGTCCGCTCGCAGTGACTGCTGAGCGACGTGGTCTGGGCATGCAGGTGTATGGAGAAGTTCCCCCACCTAGCCGCTTCACGCGCTTGCTGCTTGAGCCGCTAACGATATCACGCAAACCAAAAGAAACAGTTTGTGGATAATTTATCGCGTTTAAGTTTAGAGTTATGTCTATATCTTGGCATTATGGAATTTATTAGTCAGACATTGCAGAGTGCAGAATACTTCAAAACAAAAATTTTGTAGCACTTAACTATGTAATCTAGCAGGCAGACGCTCACCTCGAAATGGCTCCCATCAGCAGAAGGCAAGCACGTGATTTTTAATTCTGCGGCGCGCCCTCTCGCTATTGCCCGTCGGACTGCGGAAAAGAATCCAACGAAGAGGCGAGATACGTTTGGCATAATAGTTCGCGACCGGTAACACATATTTTAGTTCGCGACCGATCGCGCATATTTTTTGTTCACGACCGATCGCGCAAATTTTTAGTTCGCGACCGGTAGCTCTCCTTTTAGTTCGCAGCTCGGCCGCGAAGTAGGTCGCTCTTTTTCGTTCGTCCGCTCTTTTTGGCTTTTGCTATCGCTACTAAAAGAGCTCTTTCTTTTGTTATGACATCTTTTTTATATGATCAGTGTTGCCCAAGCGTATTTTTGGACAATTAGATATCAACTACTGAAGCAAATAAACCAGTTATTTACACGAATGGATGAACAATGCTATTCAACTACTTTGTATACAGAGTACTCGTAGTAAATATTATTTAGACACTGTTGAATTCCTTAGAAAAGAAAATTTGTGGCAGTGAACTATGAAACTACAGCTGAGCTGCATCTCAGCTCTAAATGACGGTAACTGGCAGAAGGGAATCACGGGACTCTGCGCACCCTCGCGTCCTCTCGGTGTTCCCGTGGACGAACTGAGAGGCGAGGGATCTGCGAATTAGTTCGCCTGTGGGAGCGCTCTTCCGAATTACTTCGTTCGCGAACTACACAAGACTCTGCACTCTGTTGCTAACCAAGACGTCAAGTTCAAGAACAGCCACAATTATTGGTTACTTATTCAGTCATCGTATAAACATTCAGTTTACAATAAATATAAGAGTCAGTTTATTAATCGAGATAGTAACATACGTTTCTTTCAAGTTCGATCAAGTAACACACACAGTGCAAAATTTGATTAAGGTCATTTGAGTAGTTTCGGAGTGGACTTGAAATTCACAATGTTGTGCAAATGAAAAGTGGTACTGACAGGTGGATGGACTAGCAGTGAGGGCAGCGCGGGAATGGCCGTGAGGTTCTATGCGCCAAGCGATGGCCTGTGCGGACGCTTCCGTCGGAGATTCGAGCCCTCCCTCGTGCATGTGTGTGTGTGTGTGTGTTTTTTTATGTTTGTATAGCTTATGGGACTTAACTACGGGGTCATCAGTCCCTAAACTTACAAACTACTTATGAACTACCTTATACTAAATACGGCACAAACATCCATGCCCAAGGGGTGATTCGAACCCCCGACCGTAGTGGCCGTGCAGACCGTGACTGACGCGCCTCAGTCCCCTCGGCCACTACGGCCGGCACATGTGTGTGTGTGTGTGTGTGTGTGTGTGTGTGTGTGTGTGTGTTTTCCTTAGGACAGATTTAAGTTAACTAAGGTAGTTCGTAAGTCTAGGGACCGATGACCACAGTAGTTTAATCCCATTAGTTTACAAACATTTGAACGTGTAGTGGGAGACTTGTTTTTAATAATACATGGAACGTGTAATTTTTGTGGAAACATACTCTTTGTAAATGAATTAATTCCTAATGAGATTAACAAACTAGAAGGTGAGTAAATTAGAATGTCAGACACTAGCGCAAGTCGTATACGAGATGTCGTACTGTGAAAAGTTTCCACAGCAGCACTTGTACAAAACCTGCGTAGCACACACTAAAGAACTACAGTAGTGATGTGGGTATTGACCAGTAAACAGATAACTGACCATTACAGGTAGCGTTTACAATGACATCCGGTGGCAACGATACGTGTTTCCAGTTTGATACGGAAAGACTGCTGCACGCGTGATAGCATTTGAGCGGAGATGTCCGAGCTGGAGGCAGTAATGCGTGGTTGGCACGTCTTTGTCGACAGCGCCGGATCTAAAGGGGCGCGAACCGGAGTATTTGCCCCGGGCGGCACTCTCACAAGGGCACCAAATGGCCTCCAAGAGAAGTTGATGTAGCAGTGACGAGTGGGATGGATAGGGTGGGGGGGGGGGGAGGGGAGGGTGAGAGGGATGCCGAGAGGCGGGAGGGGCGACAGAAAGAGGAGTGGCCTGCCGAGGGGCAGGTGGGGGGGGGGGGGGCAAAAGTCTGTCTGCGGGCGGTAGAGGTGGCGGGCGCCACTATCTAGTTTGCGCACCATTTGGGACATGTCGATGATACGGCACTGTTTGTAAATCACCCCGTTTACATGGGCTCCCAAAACCGGATTTCGTAAACCGATTACCGAAATCAGTTTTTTGGTTGGTCATGTAAACACTCCAAAATCGATTCTGTAAACAATGTTCAAATGTTTTTAGAGTCTATGGGACTTAACTGCGGGGTCATCAGTCCCTAAACTTACAAACTACTTATGAACTAGCTGACACTAAGGTCGGCACAAACATCCATGCCCGAGGGGGGATTCGAACCCCCGACTGCAGCGGCCTTGCAGACCGTGACTGGCGCGCCGCCGTCCCCTCGGCCACCGCGGCCGGCGTCAGATTGTGTTTTCGCGTTAAGAATTTTCGGCACATTTCGACAAAGTGACATTTTCGTCCGTGAAATACAACTATAAATATTAGAGTGAGCATGAATTTGGGTATTGAAGTAAATAAAAATAGTGATTGTGCTGACATAAAGCAGGAGCTGAATTAGCTTGTTTTTCAGCCGCCATATTAACTGGGCTAGGAAATCCGCTTCAGGCTGTAACATGTAAACACGACAGAGAAAAACGGTTTACCAAAATCGGTTTTCGTCTTCCGGAAGATGTGTTGCGTGTAATCGTAGTGAATAACGTCTTTGTGTTTTACACACAGAGAAAAGACCAAGGTACAGGTCATCTGCGTTCAGTACCATTATTTGGAGCCACGGCACAATAGCCGTGCCCACTGAGGCCCCGTGGTGTGGTGCGCGCGGCCGTTCGCCGTCGGAGGTTCGAGTCCTCCCTTGGGCATGGGTGTATGTGTTGTCCTTAGGTTAGTTTAACTTAGTTTAATTAGTGTGTAAGCTAGGGACTGATAACCAAGCAGTTAAGTCCCATAGATTTACAAACATTTGAACAACGATGTAAAAACATTTCGTGAATACATACTGTAGTAATCCGTGTACAATATCCTCGACAGCTATCATGTTGGTACCACAGACTTTTCCTAGTATACCGAGGGACGTCCTCTTGCAAAAAAAGGTTCAAATGTTTGTAAATCTATCGGACCAAACTGCGTGGTTATCAGTCCGTAGCTTACAAACTACTTAAACCTAGGTAAACTAACCTAAGGACAACACACACACCCATGCCCCAGGGAGGAATCGAACCTCCACGGCGAGCAACTGCGCGCTCCGCAGCGATACGCCTTAGACCGCTCGGCTACTCCATCGCGGCCGTCCTCTTGCATCTGTATTCGTCAACTATTTGACAATTAGAGCACTTAGCGACTTGCAATGATCTTTGAACATAATTTTAAATCTTTACGAAACGTATCTCGCTGACAACCCCAACAAAATGATGAAAGGAAAAAAGTTTATCGCTTACTACTTTTCCAATGTTCATGACGTATATCTACTGCATTTGACATGACGTTATAAGTTATTACTTCTACACTGTAAATTGTATTCACGAGACAATTCACAGACAGACACATACATGCCACTAAATGTTCCTTCAATACTATATAACAGTTTGGCATATTGTTCATGACATATGAAGTCATAAAGAACTTGGTTCATGAAAAACCGTATCATAACGCACGAGGTTTCAATCAATTACGTCTTTACTGCTAACACCATTCACGACATATTTTTCAGACATTAGGCACATATACCTATGGATGTACCTTCGAATTTACATCTTAGTACAACACATGTTTCAGGAGATATGACGTCATAAACAATGAAATTTCCGAATAACTGCTACATCATGCGCTATTTTTCCACATCTCCCCATAAAATAATAGACCAATTTCAACTAAACTTGGTACACATATTACTTACTATCAGATAATATTCGCTTTGGGATTAAAGGCTACCTACGACACATGGCTCACGGCATATGACGTCGTAAACACTAAGTACACGACGAATGTTTTTCGAGACTTTAAGAGATTTCAGTACTGTCACGTTGCTTTCCAACAGGAAAAGGACATCGTAACCTTGTTAATTTTATTAGATTAATAGTAGGTTATCAATATAATAACTTGTGGCGAAAGAGAAATATTCGGTTACTTGGTTGTGTGAGGACTGTCGTAGGGGGAAAAACATGCATTCAGACCGAAAGGTGACCGATGGCGAGCACGAGCGTGGCTCTGTTATTCGACGTGGCAGCAGGTCCCGGAAGACGCCTTATGGCCGAAGGACACTGCAGGTAGGACTGAGGTGTGAGCCTTCCAAGTATTTTCGCACACGTTACCGCCATCTGCCTGGCACGAGCAACGCTCGCGTCGTCTGGAGCAATAGAATATGCCTCCACAGGGGGTGTGCAGTGCTTTGCGAGGGCAGAGATGAGACGTCTGGCGCCGAGTTGGCGAACGCCAGGGTGGTACCCGCTAGAACATTGTATGTCTCTGGCTCCATGCTGGCGGGCGCCGCAGTTATACAGTAGCGAGGGAGTTTGGCCATTTGCTGGGAACAACTTGCTGGCCATGTTTACGAAGGTGCCTGAAGGCCATCCGCCGCTACCGTGAGAACGCTGGACGTAAGGGCGAGGCCCGACAGGTGGCAACGTGGGGGAGCTGGCCATTGGCTGCTGTTTCTTAGTAAGGGGGTTCAGCTGTCTGACTTCCGAACGCAAGCTGTGCTTGGCTGTACTTTGGCACCTCGCTGTGGATTGGCGTTTCAATAGAGATAGGCGGAGCCTGGAGGCTTTGCAGAGAGGAGACAGAGAATTTAGAAGTGGAGAGGAGGAGGGTGGCGTTTGAGCAGCCGAGGAGAGCAGACGCTTCTCTTCTGCTCTCAGTTTTATACTTGCTGTACTTGCAGTTGGTGGTACAATTTTTGGAATATTGGCAAGACGAGAGCAAGGTCAGCCTGCCTAATATTAGACTCACCTACGCGCTAATTGCGATTGCCATAGTTCTGGTGTCACCTCTGCCTACAGTACATTCGTGTATCACACATAAATTGTCTGTAGTGGCACGACATAGCCGAAGGAGTGCTGAATTATCTCTGGGTCCACGACTTGCAGCTATCGACGCACACAGCCGCCGCCCAGCCGTCGTGTTGCTGACGTCGCCAGCCAGCACAGTTTTGGTACAGTGTCACGTGCATTTTCTAGTGTTTCAAGAAGCGTTCACGTTTTCGGACTATTGTAAACGTTAGGTAAACTCACAGAAATCTGGTATCGGAATATTCCTCTCGATTATGCCACAGTTTCCAGTTAAATATGGGTTGTCACAAGTGTTTAGAATCAAATACAATTATCTTCGACTTACCAGTCACTTGCTGTAGGAGTATATATTCTTTTGTTACATTTGATCTGAGTTGAATTGTATCTGAACTTTTGATCTGACGTTCATTTGACTTCAGAGAATAAAAACAAATTTCTTTACTCAAATCATTCAAATTAGTTAGCCCCGTCTACACAATTTTGGATGGGTTGTATTACTTGCAAATTAGATGGTGGGTCAGCCACGCCTATCCTTTAACGTCAAGTGAACAAACCATTTGCATACTCCCCTAACTTACCTTTTATTTTTTCAACACACCAACCATAAACGATACCTTTCAACTTCATTTATCCACTATTTATTCATCGCTGAGAGTTTCCTAATATCACTTCCTAGAAATCTGGAAAATTGTATTATTGTCGAACACATAGTGAAGGACTTACATTTTCTATTACAATTAACAATCATAGGGACAATCTGTTAAATATTGTGGAGTGGATTTGACATCTCCATGTTTCTCACGTAGACAATTCTATATCGCCTGCTCAAGGGTGGGCTCACCAAAGAATTTATTCATACTAGATCCTGGACATGTGATGAGAAATATTGTTTATACTCAACTTTTGAATTAAATTAATGTTTTATATCATTTGTATTTTATTACTATTTTTCTTTCTTTCGATACTGCATTTCTAATTTGTACATTATGCATATTTCTTTGTTTTTACTGTTTCATAATTTATTAGCTGTTTTCATGATTACTTGAAGATGAAATGCTTTCCGAATTTTTATTTTAGTTTCTAAAAATAAGACTGGAAAAATGCGTATATACCCTGGCAATAGCGGATTTAACAGCTAGTACACTATAAACTAAATGAACTTTAGAAATGACAACAGGCTCCCTTAGAAGTAACCAAACCATTTTGCTCAGATGAACTGGACGTGGCTATCTCTGACATGAAGACAGGAGAATCTGCCGGTTTAGTCGATATTTTCTCAGAATTGATCAGACATACTGGACTTAATACCCGATTGTGGCTTCTTAATTTATTCAAAGACATTCTTGAAAATAGCTCTCTAGCAAAAGTTTTTAGAAGTCTTAAGTAACGGCTGTTTTGAAGCCTGGTAAACCAGCCGGTCGTGAAGGTAGCTATCGCCCAGTTGCACTTCTCTGTGTATATTAAAAGCTGCTCGATAGATTCATCTTCAATCGTATTGTTCCCATTCTCACTGTTAGTATTTCTGTTGAACAAGAAGGATTCACAAGGTCGTAATTTCTGTGACCAGGTCGTAGCACTGACATCTGTCATTGACACTGGTTATGAAAAGAAGTTTACCATTGCCGTTCATTTTTCTGGATGTCTCAGCAGCTTACAGTACCGTTTGGAAGAAGGGCCTCCTAATGGAGCCTTACAATCTCATTCCCTGTCCTATTTCATAACGGCTTCTAAACTCTATGTTAAGTGGCCGTCTGATCAAAATCTATGTCGTTGACACGGACGGTGGTTTTAGACAGCTTCACGATGGCGTCCCTCACGGTTTGGGTCTTGCTCCCATTATTTGTAATGGTTGATATTCCAACCACGCAGTCTAGAACTGCATTTATGCCGATGATATTGCTTTTGCGTCACAACTCATAGACATCCATGTGAGGGAAACTACCATCACATCTGACCTAACTCTCCTCAGAATTACTTCGCAGTGTGGAAACTAAATAAAAAAGAATTAGCTCGCTTCTAACAATAAATAAATAAATAAAATTATGATGGCTATCCTCTTCAATGGCTCCTAGTACTACACAATATTGTCCCTCATGGTATAAGACGCAGGGAAGCCTTAATGAGAGAGTATTACATGAACTTGTCCACTCCTAAGCTGACCATTTTGGAAGACCTTCCGTCACAGGTGAGCCTTTGATATCGCGTAAACCACCTCCTACAACAGCAGTTATCTTCATGTGCACGCGCGTTTGTGTGTGTGTGTGTGTGTGTGTGTGCGTGCGTGTCCGTGTGCGTGTGCGTGCGTGTGTGTGTGTTTGTGTGTGTTGTCATTAGTGTAAG
The DNA here is from genome assembly GCA_026315105.1 of Locusta migratoria. Lineage (NCBI taxonomy): Eukaryota > Metazoa > Arthropoda > Insecta > Orthoptera > Acrididae > Locusta > Locusta migratoria. The sequence goes on from CM048755.1 coordinate 191,397,754, forward strand.
TTAGTTTAACTACTTTGTAAGACTCGGGGCCAATGAACATAGCAGTTTTGTCCAAAAGGTTTACAAACATTTGACCATTATGAGGGTAGTTTCTCGCCTAAATCCAACTGGGCAAAAACTTGGGACTCGTTTCATTGAAAAAACAATATCTGGATAGATGATCCCTCGAAGGAGCTCAAAGAAGTAGACCTTAGCAGAAGGCAGTGATCTTTGACCAACTGCTTCCGTACTTGTTGTGTTGGTCTGTGCAACTATTGGAAGTTCAAGTGAGGTCAGGCAGATGATCAATCCTGTGACTGTGGGGCGGACTTACTTACAATGACACACATACTTAATAACTGCTCATTACGCTCATTTTCAAGAGCGATGACGGACCTCCAGTCACTCAGTCAGGAAGCTGTGCAATGGTAAAAGGATTGGAACTCGGCTCTCTAACGCAAATATGATTACGTGCTCGTAATTTTTCTCGGCGAATATGCTGATTGAAAGTGTTTCCTTGAATCGCTTGCGGATAAAAGAACACCTACATGTTTTCGTTCTAGAAATGATTTCTCCTTTTTTTACCATATGATTATGTCTGCCTATGTAGTTGTGTGCCACCAAAATATGTTCGCATTCGGAGGAGCAAATTCATGTGAAACAATACTCCAAAAGAGAACGAAAAAGCACAGTGCAAACAATCTCTGTAACAGAAATGTTACAACTTGTAACAGGTGTTCTGCCAATGAAACGTAGCGTTTGGTTCGCCTTCTCCACAGCATTTTCTATGTATCTTTCCAATTTAATTTCTTCGTACTTTTAATTCCCAGGTATTTAGTTATACTGTGGCCTTCAGACTTGACTGATTTATCATGTAAATTAAGTTTAACGCACGTCATTTAATGCATATAAAGATGACCTCACAATTTTCAGTATTTAGGGTCTGTTGCCAGCTTTCGCATCCTACAGATATCTGAATCGTTTAACATGTAGCTTTTGATACTCTTGTGACTTAACTAATCGATAAATGATCACATTATCAGGGAAAATTCTAAGAGAGCTACTCAGATTGTCTCCTAAATCGGTTTATAAAGATACGAAACAATAGAGGCCTTATAATACGTCCATGGGGAACGCCAGATGTAACTTCTGTTTTTCTCGCTAACTTTCCGTCAGTTACTACGAACTGTGTCCATTCTTTTCAGGAAATCACAAGGCCTATCGCACAACTGAGAAAATAATCCATAACCACGCAACTGATTAAATCAAATGTTTGTATAGCTTATGGGACTTAACTACGGGGTCATCAGTCCCTAAACTTACAAACTACTTATGAACTAAGACTAAGGACGGCACAAATATCCATGCCCGAGGGGGGATTCGAACCCCCGACCGTAGTGGCCGTGCAGACCGTGACTGGAGCGCCTCAGTCGCCTCGGCCACCGCGGCCGGCGCAATGCAACTGATTAGAAGCCGCTTGTGAGGTGCGCTATCAAAAGCCTTCCGGAAATATAAATACTGTGAACCGATTTGAGATCCCTTGTCGATAGCAATCATCACATGATGTGAGTAAAGAGCTATATGTGTCTCACAAGAACTGTGCTTTCTGAATCTGTGATGTCTCTAGGTCAACCGCTCGTTCTCTTCGACGTAATTCATAATGTGGGAACAAAGAATATGTTCCAAAATCCTCTGAGCAAGCGGTAGTACAGGGTGATTATAATTAACGTTGAACTTTCAAAACGCTGTATAAATAACACCACTGGTTATAATGGCGTCAGATTTCAACGGAATATTATAGGAGAAGGGGGAAAAGTATGGCAGAAGAAAAATACATAGTGTGAAAATTGATCAATAGATGGCTGGCGCTGTAAGCATTATAATTTAATAGTGGTCAACTACAAACGACAAATGAATCATACAACAATTCCTAAGATGTAAGTTAGACGATAAACGTATTATATGACTCAGCATCCATGGGTGTACAGGCGTGACCCTGTTAGTTTGTTGTTGTCAAATGTTTGTATAGTCTATGGGACTTAACTACGGGGTCATCAGTCCCTAAACTTACAAACTACTTACGAACTAGGACGGCACAAATATACATACCCGAGGGGGAATTCGAACCCCCGACCGTGGTGGCCGTGCAGACCGTGACTGGAGCGCCTTAGTCCCCTCGGCCACCGCGGCAGCCCCTGTTAGTTTTTAAGCCTATCCACTCCGGCAAAGTCATATCATATCGGAGGGGAAAATAGTTTATAATTATCCTGAGGCCAAATACTGTATAAAAAGCATCAGTCACATCGGTTTTTTATTCTTCTCCGGCTCACCAACCTCCTCTCTGTCCAGATAAATTCCCGTCGCACCACAATATTCGTATCCCTCGACATCTAGAAGGCCTATGGTCGAGTATGGCATTCCGGTTTCCTCTTCAAACTCCAAACCTATGCTTTTCACATTAATTATGCCCGTCTCATAGCTTCCTTTCTCCGATTCCCGTTTATTTTACCACTCCACTGGGGTGCCTCAGGGCTCCGTCCTCTCACCTCTCTTCTACCTCATTTACTCGGCAGAAATGCCACAACCCCAGCCTCTCGGCCATCTCCTTCAGTATGCTGATGTTACCACTTTCCTCGCCATCTCCCCCTCCCAGCACCATCTCGAGTCTCACCTTTCCCAATTCGCCACTTGGTGTAACCAATCACTCCTTTCTGTCAACCCCAACAAATTCCCGGAAATCGTCATAGGTCGTACCACCCGCTCCTTCCACTACCGCGACCTTTACCTCACTCTCCATGGACGTCCCATTCCACAAACTCCCAGGGTCAAATACATTGGTCTCACCCTTCACCATTCCCTTTCCTGGACTCCCCACATCAAGACTGTCTGCCAGAAAGCCCTTTCCCATCTAAACCTTCTCAAACTTATCTCGGGCCGGGCATGGGGTGTTAGACCATACACCATCCGCTCCCTGATGCATTCCGTCCTCTGCAGCTTCCACCCCACCTGGATATCAGCCTCTCCCACCAATTATAAATCCCTCCAGATCTTGCAGCGCCACTCCCTCCGCCTTGTTTACTGCATCCGCCTCCCTTCCCCCACGCAGATCCTCTACGATTTTATTACTTTTCCACACCTTCTGAAGTTCTCGAAACATATCAGCAACCCGTACATCTCCCAAAAAGTAGAATCCCGTCACCCTTTGGTTTCTCCTGTCCTCTTAACCCCCGGGCCTCTGCCATGCCTGTATCTCCATACTCTCCACATACGTTCTGAGGGTAACTTTCGCCACCTTCCTCTCCCGGATGACGCCATCCGTCCCGACGACTACCATTTCTACCAAACGTAGTCCCCCTCCCCTCCCCGTATGTGATGCGCCCTTCCCCCCACCCGCTCCTCATCGCCCTCACGCTTGGTCTCCCCCTCCTCCTTTTTCCTTAGGAGTTCCTTCGCCCTTCCCCCCTGCCCCCTCCCTCTCCTTTTCCCACCCCTCCGCGCATCCTCTTCTGTCTATCCCCTGCGGGGTTCTTGTGCCCGTCATTTTAACATACGCTGATTTTAGCAGTGTTCAGTGATGTGGTGCTCATAACTTCAGTGTTTCTGCCTGCAACCGCAGACATGGCAGAACCAGTGTTCCTTGTGATATTTTACTCAGTGTCTACGTTTTCGTCACCATTTCAATGTTGGTTTTCAACTTCAGTGTTTTAACTGTATATTTATGTACTTCGCACCATTTTAATTAATTTGTTCGCCCATGTCTCCTTTGCATGTCGATATCTCCGCTTTTATCGCCTTTTATGTACCTGGTGATAAAAAATCAGTATAAATTTGAAAACTTAATAAATGACGGAATAATGTAGATAGAGAAGTAAAATTGACACACATGCAAGGTTTGACATGGGGTTTTATTAGAACTAAAAAAAAAGAGTATTGCTACACGCGTGAAAGATCTCTTGCACGCGTCGTTTGGTGATAATCGTATGCTCAGCTGCCACATTCGTCATGCTTGGCCTCCCAGATCCCCAGACCTCAGTCCGTGTGATTATTGGCTTTGGGGTTACCTGACGTCGCAAGTGTATTGTGATAGACCGACATCTCTAGGGATGCTGAAAGACAACATCCAACGCCAATGCTTCATCATAACTCCGGACATGCTTTACAGTGCTGTTCGACTACAGCTATTGTTGAGGAATGATGAACATATTGAGCATTTCTTGCAAAGAACATCTTCTTTGCTTTGTCTCAATTTGTTATGCTAATTATTGCTTTTCTGATCAGATGAAGTTCCATCTCTCAGACATTTTTCGGCCTTTTTTAAAATTCTAATAAAACCCCACGTCATTTCAAGCATATGTGTCAAATTTTACCTCTCTATCTACATTATTCCGTGATTTATTAAGTATTCAAATTAATACTGACTTTTTGATCACCCGGTATTTATTATAATCGGCAATTGTCAATGCGGCGAGGTAGCTGCCAGCCTGCCCCATCAGGGGCTTTTAAATCAATAAAGAAAAAAATCTGTTTTTAATTGTCCTGAGGCCATAAACCGCATAAAAAGCATCAGTCAAAATCGAATCGGATTTTTAATTTCTCTGTGGCTGGCGCACAACATGTTTAATGTGCTGTTCACTTTTCTTTAAAAAATTTAAATCGAGAAACAGCAAATTCCACAGCTGATCTAAATGTTTCCTGGGTCACGTTCAGAATATTCTGTGTGCCTTTAATGCATTTAAGTTTGCAGTCGGAACACTGAACGAAACATCTTTCAAGTAGTCCGACTGCCAGAAGTCACATGGATTAAGATCAGGTGAACGGGACGGCCAGGCTGTAGGGAAATGGCAGGTGATAATCCTAGCATTTCCGAAATTTCGCTTCATCCACGTTGTTGGAGAACTGCAATGACGTGGTTGCGCAAAAGACTCTCATAGTGTTTACCTGTGACTGTACAGGCAACAGGACCTCCTGTCTCTTCGAAAAAATATGGCCCTATGATAAACGATGCCGTAAACCCGCATCTCACAGCGATCTTTTCAGGATGAAGCGGTTCTGGTTAATTTGCGTGTGGATTTTCTGTTGTCAATATTCAATAGTTCTGTGTATTGATATATCCTGTCACTCTGAAGTGGATTTCGTCTGTCCACAAAATCTTCCACGGCCATTGATCGTCCACTTTCTTGCGAGCAAGAAATTCTAAACCAAAAGTCTCTCTTCCTGGCAGGTCAACAGAAAGCAACTCGTGCATATGTGTAATTCTGAATGGATATCAAAGAAGGCTGTTTCGTAGGATTTTACACACCGTGCTCACAGGTTTGTCCAATGTGCGGGCAATTCTCCATTGCAAACCGCCACTCCACTCCTCCTGTATTGATGTGGCCATTTAATCCACTGACGTCGAATTTACACGTTTGCACTCCAAAGGAAGCCGTCTTTTCGAATTTCCGAATCATTTTCTTCGATTCCTCATCAATCATCGGACCAACGTCATTTTCCAAACCCTTCAGTATCTGGATCTTCTGCAGAGCGGCTTGTACACAGTCATCATTCTTGTAAAACAGCTTTACAAGCAGTGCGAGGTTCTGCATTGACACAGTCATGGCGTACGTCTCAGGTGCGAAATGTAGAAAACCCGGCTACCCGGCGGGTTTATGCCAACTTCAGTGGGTAGTGCGCATGACATATGTTTTCTTTTCCATATCCTCACACATACAGCGATACCAATTGTTTAAATTTCATACTATTTATTTTCTTCTGTCATACGTGTTCCCCCTTCTCCGATAATATTCCGTCGCAATTTGACGTCATTCTGACCAGTGGTGTTATTTTTACAGCGTTTGAAAGTTTAATTATAACCACCCTGTATTTTTCCACACCAGTGTAATACAAATATTGCTTTACTCGCACAGATGCTGAGTAACAATGAAAGTTATTCATTTTCTTGACGACCAATAACTTTTAATAACTGCACCCAGGCTGGCTTCGATAAGCCTTCTGGCATTTCGCAGTTTGACGTACAGGTAAAAAAATAAATAAATAAAATTTTAATGATCATTTCAGGAAGCAGGCGATTTTTAATATCGTCTTCTAAATCGTGATGTAGATGTTTCTTGTAAATATTTTCGCTACGGGTGTGAATGATTCGAACCATCAGCGGAGAGTGACAGAATCATTTGTGTTGGACAGGGATGGGTTGCTGATGGAATAGTTCTCTCCGTCCCCAGTATGGTGATGAAATATGACTCGCCCCGTCATTGGTGATGAAATGTGAATTTCCTATACGATATAATCTAAAATAACATAACTGTTATAGGTACAATCGTTATTCTTTAAGAATGACATTTTCAGTCTGCAGCGGAATGTGAGCTGATATGAAACTTCCTGGCGGATTAAATCTGTGTGCCGAAACCGGTATTCGAACATGGAACCTCTGCCTTTCGCAGGCAAGCGCTCTACTAGCTCCGCCACACAGTTTTAATTCGCCAGGAAGTTTCATATCAGCGCACACTCCGCTGAATAGTGAAAATATCATTCTGGAAACATTCCGTAGGCTGTTGCTATGCCATGTCTTTACCATATCCTTTATTTTCATTTTAAGATTACACGTTTAGGGTTAAAACAAATAAAGTGTCTTTGTTCCATTAATTTTTTACATACTGCAAACTAGTTTTTGGCTTATTAGTCCAGCGTCAGGAAACAACTGTCTAGCGTCGACAAGAAACGCTTGTTCTTAGATCATGAAACACTTTAATCGACGATGTAGATAAACACTTGTTCTTCGTTATGACATTCGTTGATAAGTTTACATTTTCTTCACATATTGCGTACGGTGTTCAATAAACTTGATTATTACCATTTTTTAACATTGGGTTTAAGAAGGGCCAAGCTGACACACATTACTTGGGCTATTTAAAATACGTAATATTATTGTGTTACATTCAATGGACATTTTTTGCGATCGTGACCTGTGTTTTCAACTGTCAAAATAACCACTTGTTTCCTTTCCCGTGCATCTGATATTACCGTTTAAATATTGCGCTGCAGTTGAATGAGGTATGCTTAATTAAATTACAATGCTCAAATGTTAGTAAATCTAAGGGATTTAACTGCAGCGATATCAGTCCCTAGGCTTATAAACTACTAAAACTAACTTACACTAAGGACAACACACACACACACACACATGCCAGAGGGAGGACTCGAACCTCAGACGGCGAGCAACCGCGCGCTCCGCAGCAAGGCGCATTAGAGCGCTCGGTCACTCCATCGCGGCTACCGAAATTTTCAGATGCACCTTGTACACTATAGTTTTAAAATTTCAATTTTTTTTGCATTATGTTTTGTGAGGTGAACAGGGTAGGCATAGCGACTGTGTATATTGTTGTAGCAGTGTTTGTTCGTTCCTTATTGTCTGTGGTAGAATGCAAATATAAAGAAAATGAAACTGTTGACGTTAATATATTCTGTGGTAGGTACTTGATTGTATTGCATCACGTGAAGCTTAATAGTGGAGATTTTTTCAGCTGTAGTTGGTCATTTAGAACCAGATGAGGATTTTTAGCTAGATGTTTGTTTACTACAAGTGACTCTAAAAGTTTTTTTTCCCTTTGTTGGTTATTGTAGTGTTTTGCAGAGTCTGACATTTGTAATATTCAGCTACGCTCATGTTTAGTTAACCTAGTTAACCCTGCCTGTATGTCCAATATATATTTCGTTTGTTTCAGTCATTGCTTGTAATTTCATTAGCCTCACTGTTGCTTAATGTATCTTTTATCTTTGTTGTTTAATAAGATATGAACTGTTACGCCTATTACATAATTTTAATTGCAATATTTGAATGTTTTTGCTAGATTTATGGGCATTTTTCCGAAATATGGGACTGTATATAAGTTTTTTTATTATTACTGTTTTCGCAGAGAGAGTATAAGGCAGGGTAGGATCTTTCTTCTTTACTTTTGTGTTGTATGTTGTTATTGTTGTGGTCTTCAGTCCGCAGACTGATTTGATGCAGCTCTCCATGCTACTTTGTCCTATGCAGTCGTCTTCATCTCCGAATCTCGCATTGCTATGGTTGCGGAGATTCAACAACGCGTATCCTCAGCGCTTCGAGCGATTCAACAAGTAGCGTTTTCTGACAGTTTCCATAAGCTGTAAAACCGATGTCAGAAGTATATTGTAGCCAATGCCGATTACTTTGAAGGCCAATAAAGATATTTAGTACGTTTCCTTTATTTCATGAAATTATTCACCGAACGTTTCAGACGCACCAAATAACTGTAATAATATCGTGACTTTCTTTGAGTAGTATGTTTGTAAGCAGACTTTTATCATCAAAGGATGCAAGTTTTCAACTGTGTGGGTAAGGCAGGTATTTAATTTTGTTAACCATGTCCATTGATCTTACTATTCCAATAGTAGATTTAAATTTTGATGCAGAAGTGTAGCTCTTGAGCTATTTTGAAGTTTGGTGTATGTTGGCACAAGGTGTCATAAAAATGGCCGCGCAGAAATAGACGTGCGCTCTAAGGCGTCTTGCTTAGGAATGGGTGACAGTTCCTCGTCAGATGTACAAGTCCTCCTTCGGGCATAGGAGCGAGTGTTGTTCAGAACATAAATTAGTTTCAGTAGTTTGTAAGTTAAGGGACTGATGACCAGTTCCGTTATGTCCCGTAGCTTTACAAACATTTTAACATTCGTAGGGGATGTCCTTCCTCCTGTAGCTTACGATACCCACATAGTTTTGGAGCTACTGGATTCTTGTTGACCTAATATTTAGCTTTATATTCTTGTATTATTCTTTTGTAAGTTTAGGTTAAATGTTTTGGTGGGATTGTTCGTGAGTATGTGGAAGGAACTGAGAGTGAGGAGTTGCTTTACTTCCTCAACATTATCATTTTTGGTCATGAGAACAAAAGCATTACTTTTATCTGCTCTTTTAAGAATGCTATTGTTTTGGGTAATATTCTTCATCAAGTTATCCGAAATGTACTATGGGGTTGTAGTGTGGGGGTGTGAAATATGAGATTATTTTTTATTTCACGACTTACTATGTGTTTTGTTGTAATGTCGTTATTTAAACAATATTTTATATCAGCTTCTATATAAACTTTTTTTTGCTATTAAGGTGGTAAAAATTTGAAACTTCTGCCTAGCACCTCCATTTCCTTGGTAGAATATATTGTTTGAGATAGATTTTCTACTCGTTCAGAGAAGTTTTCTTTTCATTCTAAGCTTGTGGTTACACTACGGTCATATTAGTTGTTTATTTTGCGGTTCTGCGTAAAAACATTTCCTCAATTATGTTAGTCACCTGTTCACATATTTCACTGTAAAAAACATCGGACTCATGTGTAACAGTACAGGTGTGATACGCGTGTTTGTTACTTTTAGGTATTTACTCACATTGTCTCTGACGCTGTACCACATTTTTATGTCTTCCTTCATCGACATACACTGCACTACCATAATCGCCTTGCTCGCTGCAGATGACACCCTTCATGACTTGATGCACACATATTTCGTTGTCATGATTAATTTTTGATACTGAAACTTCCTGGCAGATTAAAATTGTGTGCCGCAACCTGGACTCGAACCTGGGACCTTTGCCTTTGCGGGCAAGCACTCTACCACTGAGCACCCCGACACGACTCACGACACCGACCCGGCCCCGGAGGCCGAGGGGACTGAGGCGTTCCAGTCATGGTCTGCACGGCCGCTACGGTCGGGGGTTCGAATCCCCCCTCGTGCATGGATATTTGTGCCGTCCTTAGGATTAGCTAGTTCATAAGTAGTTTGTAAGTTTAGGGACTGATGACCCTGTAGTTAAGTCCCATAAGCTATACAAACATTTGAACGCAACACCGCCCTACAAATTTATTTCCGCCAGTACCTCGCCTTCGACTTTCCAAACTACTCAGAAGCTCTCCTGCGAAACTTGCAAGACTAGCACTCCTGGAAGAAAGGATGTGGTGGAGACATGGCTTAGCCACAGCCTAAGGGATTTTTCCAGAATGAAACTGGCGGAAATATAGTTGTGGGGCGGTGTCGTGAGTCGTGTCGGGGTAGCTCAGTGGTAGAGCGCTTGCCCGGGAAAGACAAAGGTCCCAGATTCGAGTCCCGGTTCCGGCACACAATTTTAATCTGCCAGGAAGTTTCATATCAGCGCAAACTCCGCTGCAGAGTGAAAGTTTCATTCTGGAAACATCCCTTAGGCTGTGGCTAAGCCATGTCTCCACCATATCCTTTCTTCCAGGAGTGCTAGTCGTGCAAGTTTCGCAGGAGAGGTTCTGTGAAGTTTGGAAAGTAGGAGGCGAGGTACTAAGGTAAAGCAGTCCTCAATCCGAAGATTGGTTTGAACACCACAGTGCTTTACTAGGCATGGTCCTGTTTGGAGGTGGTATGCCGTTGCCTTCCTCCGACTTTCGAACTGACTTACCCAGGCAGTTATAGGGTGACCTACAGTTTAACGTGGGTTCCGAACCACGGTATTTTGCACATGATCAGTACTGCCAGAGGTGAAAGAAGTGGGAAGTGACAGGTAAAAATCCTAGGACCTGGCGGGGACCAAACCCGCGAACTTTGGATTTGGAGTCTGGCACTCTACCACTGTGCAACCAAGGCGGAAGTAAAACTGTGGGGCGCTGTCGTGAGTCGTGTCGGGGTAGGTAAGTGGTAGAGCGCTTGCCCACAGAAGTCAAAGGTCACAGGTTCGAGTCCCGGTTCCGGCACACATTTTTAATCTGCCAGGAAGTTTCATATCAGCGCACACTCCGCTGCAGAATGAAAGTTTCATTCTGGAATTTTTGGTACTGTTTATTAAACCAAACGCATTGAGTTGCCTTTGCGTTTTGCTTGAGTAACCTAGTGTGCGAGGCGGATAGATATGCTGTGTCGGCATTATTAATCTTTTGTAGGTATCCAATATTCAAACCAATTCTTGTTGTTGGTTTTGGTTTAAATATTCTGATTCGGCTACTTCTTTATGGATACTGTCACTTATATTGTACTAGCCTAACCCGGCCACACTTCGCTGTGGTTCACTCTTATATGAAATAAATAGAAAAGGAAATACTTTATATTCATGTGAACATAGAATCATCGAGAGAATGCTTCAGTAATAGCAATATCGTTCGTTGGGCTACTGTGGCTATGTGAAACGAAAGTCATAAAAATATAGTTTCGCAGATACTCATTATTTTAAACCCATAAGAGATTACATTTTTTGTCGTTCGTTTTCTCCATAAACATACAGATCAGTTTACCTACTCTGGACCATGTGACGTATAATTCACCTTAGTAAAAAGCTATTGTTTTCTACAATTTTTCCATCTATTTCCTATCCGCTATGTCTATCACCTGCTACCCCTTCATCCTCCCTCTATCTAATCCCCGGCCACTGTTTATCACTCCATTTGCTTGCATCCATCTTCCATCTCCTCCTCCATCTATCTCTATGCACGTTTCGTCTTTCACTCGTCGTACCTATATAAAATGAAGAAATTAAAAATTAGCGAATTGCTTCAAATTATGTGTTATCTGCTGGAAAATATCACAAAGTTACTGTTACATGAAATTAAATGAAATAACGACGCCCATCAACAACGTTTTGTTCATAATTCGTTTCTATGGTGTTTTGATTTCCACTGCTAATATCATGATCGATCATACTGAAAATTGACCATTAAACATGAACATACCTAAAATGCGTTTCTACTAAAAGTCGTTACTTTAGTGTCGTATTTCTACCATAGCACCTGACCGGTACGGAAAGCAGAAGTTGTTATCACTTCAATTTTCGACGCTCACTTAGTTGGCAATTGCAGTTAAAGCGTGACCGGAGCTATAGATATAAAAAATCTGCTTCCTTTTTCTCCTCTTAATGGCTACGTATACACATGTTTAATGTTCAAATGTTTGTAAATCTATCGGACTCAACTGCGTGGTCATTGGTCCGTAGCTTACAAATTACTTAAACTATGGTAAACTAACCTAAGGACAACACAAACACACATGCCCGAGGGGGTAATCGAACCCCCGACGGCAGACTGCCGCAACACGGCGCTCCAGTGCGCGCGGCTAATCCGCCGCGGCTATACACATGATTTTCGTTTTGGACGCATCTATGGCGAAGCGCATTTTGAATTATGTAACTTTCATTGGCCTCCTTGTACAATTATAATCGAAAATCGATGCGTCGTTTTTCATGTATTTGTATAATGATTTCGGTAAAATTTCACTTGCGGCAGCTTCTGTTGTTACCAAAATCTCTTGACTGCTCTTTGAAAACTCAGTTACATACTGTACAATGCGGCTAATAATATTCCATGTTTACCATGAAATAATAAATTAGTACCGGATGCCGCAACTGCCGTAAGTAAAATTAAACCTTCATTTCTAAGTAATTCTACGATGTTACCGTCTATCTTTTGTCGGCAGGGATTTAGAAGCGCACATTCCATATATATCGTTAGATGCTCGGCTAAATGAATTGCAAACATTATTAGAAAGCATACGGTTCCCGAGCTCTACTCGGGAATGGTGTTTTCTGTAACGCAGTGGTAATTCGAAGGAGATTCTTCTCAGATTGAATATTTTAAATGTATCGTTTTGTTGCCCATAAAATAACCATTTAATGCAGTTCTTGCTCTGTCGTTAATACGTTCTTGCACGAACCACTGTTCCGTCAATAAAGCGATTATCCTGGTAAACTAAACATTTCATTGCCAACATGATTACTCTGCGCTGCTGACACCGTAAGTGAAATTTAGCCGAGCAACCAATTAACAGAGGCTGAAGGGAACATTCTTTTGTGTTTACAATTTAACAGGTAATTAAGTCTGTGCTTGCTCTCTGGTTGACAGGTTGTCTTGAGAGTAAATTAATTATTCCCATGAAACGAATATTCCGTTGCCAACATTAGCAAACTACGGTACTGCTTAGGTAGAATTTAATCATTACTTCAAAATGGTAAAGGGGACGAAATTATATCTTTTTATCCATATCCCTGACGTTTGTGTTATCCAGTACGGTGGGGGGCTATTATTTGGTACTCAGAAAGTCGATGTGTTCATCGGACATCAATTCGTTGAGCAGCAGGGTTGTCCTCCCAGTCGTCCGACTTAGTAAGCGACTTTGTAAGCGACTCCGCTGCGCTCTGCTTAGAAATACTCAGTATATAACAGGGGACACTGCGCAGACCACTTTCGAGAGAGATCACAGCAGCATGTAACGCGTTATGTCTATAAATAAGAGGCAATGTTCCGAGTGTCTGACTTACTCTCTGATTAAATTTTTTAAAAATGCTGCTATTTAGCTACTTTTGAAGCCTCAACTACAAAAGTTGGTATTTGGAGTCTTGGTTACAAATTTAAAAAAGTACGCGTATATCTCCCCTCCCCCTCTTAGCATTGCTTACGCATCTTGTATGTCGTCTTAGATATATAACTTAGTCTTATGTTCAAAATCTTATATCTCCGAAAGTTCTTGACCAAATGCTTTGAAATATTGATACAACGTATTAAACCATTGAGCACGTGGTTATAATTTAAAAAATAATTATTATTTTCTGTCAGAATTAATTTGGTAATTCCGTATGTTGCATACGTTTCATGGTAATATACTGCCCTTCGTTTACCAAAATACAAATTCTCTTTGTAAGATCGCCGGCCGCGGTGGCCGAGGGGACTGCAGCGCGTCAGTCATGGTTTCAACGGCCACTACGGTCGGGGGTTCGAATCCCCCCTAGGGCATGGATATTTGTGCCGTCCTTAGTATTAGCTAGTTCATAAGTAGTTTGTAAGTTTAGGGACTGATGACCCCGCAGTTAAGTCCCATAAGCTTTACAAACATCTGAACATTTTTTCTTTGGAAGATCATTCATTCACAGTTAGTTTGAGCCTTAAAACGTACCAGTTCCAGGTACAAGAATAATACAAAGTAGGCGCTACCAAGTACATGCATATTCTACATCTACAACCATACTCCGCAAGCCACCCGACGGTGTGTGGCGGAGGGTACCTTGAGTACCACTATCGATTTTCCCTCCTATTCCAGTCACGTATTGTTCGCGGAAAGAAGGATTGTCAGTATGCCTCTGAGTGGGCTCTAATGTCTCTGATTTTATCCTCACGATCTCTTCGCGAGATATACGTAGGAGGGAGCAATATACTGCTAGACTCCTCAGTAAAGGTAAGTTCTCGAAACTTCGATAAAAGCCCGTACCGAGCGACAGAGCGTCTCTCCTGCAGAGTCTTCCACTGGAGTTTAGCGATCATCTCCGTAACGCTTTCACGATTACCAAATGATCCTGTAACGAAGCGCGCTGCTCTCCGTTGGATCTTCTCCACTTCCTCTATCAATCCCACCTGGTACGGATCCCACACCGGTGAGCAGTATTCAATCTGTGGGCGAACAAGTGTACTGTAACCTACTACCTTTGTTTTCTGACTGCATTTCCTTAGAATTCTCCCAATGAATCTAAGTCTGGCATCTGCTTTACCGACAATTGATTTTATATGCTCGTTCCATTTAAATCCCTCCTAATGAATACTCCCAGATAATTTATGGAATTAACTGCTTCCAGTTGCTGATCTGCTATAGTATAGCTAAATGATAAAGGATCTTTCTTTCTGTGTATTTGCAGCACATTACACTTGTCTACATTGAGCTTTAATTGCCATTCCCTGCACCATGCGTCAATTCGATGCAGATCCTCCTGCATCTCAATACAATTTTCCATCGTTACAACCTCTCTATATACTACAGCATCATCCGCAAAAAGCCTCAGTGAACTTTCGATGTTATCTGCAAGATCATTTATATATATCGTGAACAGCAACGGACCCACGACACTCCCCTGTGGCACACCTGACATAACTCGTACTTCGGAAGACTTCTCTCCATTGAGAATGACCTGCTGCTTTCTGTTATCTAGGAATTCCTCAATCTAATCACACAATTGGTCTGATAGCCCATATGCTCTTACTTTGTACCGTGTCTATGGCCCTCTGAGTCTCGTGGACGAATAGCGCGAGCTGGGTTTCACACGAACGCCTTTTTCGAAACCCATACTGATTCCTACAGAGCAGATTCCTAGTCTCGAGAAATGTCATTATATTCGAACATAATACATGTTCCAAAATTCTACAACTGACCGACGTTAGAGATATAGGCCTATAGTTCTGCACATCTGTTCGAGGACCCTTCTTGAAAACGGGGATGACCTGCGCCATTTTCCAATCTTTCGTAACGCTATGCTCTTCTAGAGACCTGCGATACACCACTGCGAGAATGGGGGCCAGTTCCTTCGCGTACTCTGTGTAAAAACGAACTGGTATCCCATCAGGTCTTGCGGCCTTTCCTCTTTTGAGCGATTTTAATTGTTTTTCTATCCCTCTGTCAATTATTTCGATATCTGCCATTTGGTAATCTGTGCGGCAATCTAGGGAAGGAACTACAGTGCAATCTTCCTCTGTGAAACAGTTTTGGAAAAAGAAATTTAATAATTCCGTCTTTAGAGTGTCATCCTCTGTTTCAATGCCATTTGCGTCACAGAGTGTCTGGACACTTCGTTTTGATCCACCTACCGCTTTGACATAAGACCAAAATTTCTTAGGATTTTCAGCCAAGTCAGTACAAAGAACTCTTCTTTCGAATTCGTTGGACGCCTCTCGCATAGTCCTCCTCACGCTACATTTCCCTTCGTGTAATTTTTGTTTGTCTTCAAGGCTTTGGCTACGTTTATGTTTGCAGTGAAGTTCTCTTTGCTTCCGTAGCAGCTTTCTAATTCGGTTGTTGTACCACGGTGGCTCCTTTCCATCTCTTACGACCTTACTTGGTACATACTCATCTAATGCATATTGTACGATGGCTTTGAACTTAGACCACTGTTTCTCAACACCATCTGTACTTAAGATAAAATTTCTGTGCTGAGCCGTTAAGTACTCTGAAATCCCCTTTTTGTCACATTTTCCGAACAGAAAAATCTTCCTACCTTTTTTAATATTTATTTACGGCTGAAATTATTGATGCTGTAACTGCTTTATGATCGCTGATTCCCTGTTCTGCATTAACTGTTCCGAATAGTTCGGATGTGTTTGTCACCAGAAGGTCTAATATGTTGTCACCACGAGTTGGTTCTCTGTTTAACTGCTCAAGGTAGTTTTCAGATAATACACTCAAAACAATTTCACTGGATTCCTTGTCCCTGCCACCTGTAATAAACGTTTGAGTCTCTCAATCTATGTCGGGTAAATTAAAATCTCCTCCCAAATCTATAACATGATCGGGAAATCTACTCGAAATATTTTCCAAATTATCCTTCAGGTGTTCTGTCACAACAGCTGCTGAGCCAGGAGGCCTATAAAAGCATCCGATTACCATGTTCGAGTCTGCTTTAACCGTGACCTTCACCCAATTTATTTCACATTTCGGATCTCCGTCTATTTCCTTCGATACTATTGCACTTTTTATCGCTATAAACACGCCTCCCCCTTCAATGTCCAGCCTATCTCTGCGGTAAACATTCCAGTCTGAGTTTAGAATCTCATTACTGTTTACATCTGGTTTCAGCCAATTTTCCGTCCCTAGTACTATGTGGGCATTGTGATCGTTTATTATTGAGAGCAATTCTGGGACCTTTCTATAGACGCTCCTGCAGTTAACTACTACTAAATTGATCATTTCGTTCCCTGTTGTGTTCTGCCTACTGCTACCTTGTCGCGGCTCAGGAGGCATCTTGTCGGGCCTAGGGAGGGAATTCTCTAACCTAAAAACCCCCATGTGCACTCCACACGTACTCCGCTACCCTTGTAGCCGCTTCCTGCGTGTAGTGCACGCCTGACCTATTCAGGGGAACCCTACATTTCTCCACCCAATAGCGGAGGTCAAGAAATTTGCTGCCTAGATCTTCGCCGAATCGTCTGAGCCTCTGGTTTAAGCCTTCCACTCGGCTCCAAACCAGAGGACCGCGATCGGTTCTGGGAACGACACTACAAATAGTTAGCTCAGATTGCACCCCGCGAGCCTTCACTAACTCCGCCAACCACCTGTATGAACTGAGGATGACCTCTGAACCCAGCCGGCAGGAGTCATTGGTGCCGGCATGAGCGACAATTTGCAGTCGGGTGCACCCAGTGCTCTCTATCGCCGCCGGAAGGACCTCCTCCACATCTCGGATGAGACCCCCCCCCGGCAAGCAGAGTGCACACTGGTCTTCTTCCCCGACCTTTCCACTATCTCCCTAAGGGGCTCCATAACCCGCCTAACATTGGAGCTCCCGATCACTAATAAACCCCTCCCCCCGTGTGCCTGCTCGGACCTTGCTGAAGGAGAGGCCACATCCTCACTCACAGGTAGAGCGGGCGATGCCGCATGGTCAGCCGCCCCAAGCCTCCGCCTCGAGCGACGCGAACGCCGTTGATCCCGCCATTCCCCTGGGGGAGAGGGTGGCCCAACCGGGTCCGGTACATGCAAAGATGTCTCGACAGCAGGGACCGTGGGTGAGGCATGTGACACCTGAGGTGCCCCATGCGACGCACTAGACTCCCCACTGACGCTACAGTCCGAGGCAGCAGCCTGAAGGCGGCTGATCGCGGCCATCAGCACGCTCAGCTGTTCGCGAACGGCGGCCAGCCCCTCCTGCGTCCGTACGCAATATTAGTCTTATACCATCACTTCCATGCGTACCTGAGCTTTAATATGTGTACCAAGAGCAACAGAAATGGTACTATTTGAAACGTTGGTAACTTCTGTTTCGCATTTAATTGTTTATATAGGTCAACACATATAACGCTAGAAACAGCTCCAATGTCAAGTGAAATGTTAACGTTTCTATCATTAATAAAATTTTCGACCATAGCTAGAATAATTCCCTTACGTTTTATATTAGAATCATACTGATTTTGTAACAATTCCTCCTAATTTCTACCCAATCGTTAAACATAAGCATGTCTATACAATTGTTACACTTGCCTTCGTCGTTCATAACACCCACTTTCAGAAAGGGAAAAGAACCAGACATTAGTTTGTTGATTCCTTCGTTCTGTTAATATCGTTCTCCTCCAAGACCAAAAGTCTTATACTATTATCCTTTGCCCCACAAACACTACTCTAACTAGAAGGCATCTTTTCATAAGATCTCGTTGATTCAGCTGGTACTGTCATATAAATCATATTGGTGTAAGCAGTCCACCAAGTTGAGAGATGGTCACACAATTATGCCTTGCGGTTTCGCCCTGATCCTCGTATTTCCATTTCTTCTAACAATTACCTGAGTTATTATTCTCACCACAATGTTGATCATACTATGAATTATTCTTATTAAAATTCGCGTCATTTCCTTAGTGTTGGATTTATCTCTCGAACACCCGTCACAACAATTAGGATTACTATCACGGACACCGTCATTGTTGCGACCGTTTCGGTAATTGTTATATGTTCTTTCGTCCAATAAAATTCGTTGTGACACCTCCCATTGCACATATTGCAAACATTCCCACTACTCAAATAAACGTTATTCCCGAATTGCCTTGCCTAGTTAAAAATGTATCTTAATCCACATTCGGTACACTGGCTAACATTTGTAACAATGTATATCAACTTTCCTTTTAAAATTCCACAAACTCACTATGTGGGATTGTTTCTTGTTATTGATGAGTTTCCCTTATAAACTTTTCAAAACATTTTCCTATAATTAGAAAACTCTGGGCCATATATTTCATGTTTCTATCTATCTTTTTAATTCCTAGACCAGTATTTTGCAATGAATAACCGCTCAAATTCCCGCTGACATTTACACGTCTCCCCTGTATTCGAACACCAGATAGGAGCCTAACTAATAGTTTTCGATACAATAAACTGAATTTAGTCTCTATATGTCCAAGAAAATTCCTTATAAATATCATACGATATATGGACTTTTTACCATGCGAAAATGTATGTTAAGAAATTATTTAAAACTGCTATTTTCCCTATTTATAGACATTAATGATCCTCGCCGTGGTATACATAATATTACATTATTTTTTTCGCCACTGAGAATTTATCGCCATGACTACTTCGTTTTAGTTTACTTACACTTGCATTATTTTGAAGTTACTATCTTCATGATCTAGGTGGTGTAGATAAAGTCCGGCAACACTTTCAACTATTTATCGCACAACAACTAAACATTGTACAGATATCACACATATGTCATTTTGAAAAGAAACTGTGAAAGATTCTTTTTTATTTTCTTTTTCTTTTCTTTCTTCTTTATTTTTATTATTATTATTTTTTTTTCATGTATACCGCCACAGCGTAGTTTGGTAATTTATCGATAGTCAGCGCTAGTCGCAAACATGGCGAGTTCAGGTGCGAAGCGAGCTTTCTCTGTGTTGGAGTTCGAAAAAAACAAGTGTGCTACAGCTGTTCAACGAATGTTTAGAACCAAGTACGGTAAGAAGCCATCAACAAGGAAGGCCATTTACCACTGACATAACAAATTCGTTACGACAGGTTGATTGTGCCCGGTAATGCCGACGATGCCATCATGCTAGCACGCGTATGCCAAGAATTCGATTGCGTATTGACGTCTGCCGGGGCACTCATGATTGGCATATCGAATGAAAGTGTTCCCGGACTTTACGTGAACCCTGTACTGGGATAATTCCAATCAGCTAATTCGTTTTCGATTTGCGATTTTCTATTATTGAACCGATTTCCCAGTTATTACCTTATCCTTGATTTGTTGAAACTCGACTCTAAATTGATCTGATGTATTAGCGTGTTCCGAAGTTGGGCGTTAAAATAATTTGTTATCTGAATCTGAGATTTTACTTCATTCGATTGTTTCTCTAACTATTCCGACATTTCATTCCCGATTCTTTCTGCCTTTTCTGTTAAATACCGATCGACAACAATTTGATCTTTGATTTGTAGACTTTCGAATGCTTCAGATAATTAATTGATTCTTTGTTATCTCGGCTTGTTTGTTTTGTAATTTATTTAAATCGCTTTTTATGACTCTACTTGATTCTTGCAGATTATTCTGCCTATCGTTAATTGTTTCAGATTTAGTTTCTTCTGTGAAGATTCTTCAGACAAATTTTCCTCTAGCTCCTTCTGCTTATCCTGAATAGGCTTGATGACTGAAGTAATCTCTTTTTACGAAATTCCTGTTGGCGTCCATGTTGTGACCTGGTCGCCTTTTGTTGTTTCCTTCGTCCCTGTCTAGTTGTCGATAAAGGTACTAGTGCAGGATCCTTTGACAGCTAAAACATTAATATAGTAGTATTACAAAATATTTATTGACTGAAATTTAAAATACTCAACTTTAGAACATATGTATATTTTTTTCTCTCTTCTCGCTTCTTGCGGCGTCGTCCGTATGATACTAGCTGCACTGAGACCTAATGACTGCTAAGTTCTTAGCCGCGTTCTGACTTAGTACTGTCCTATTTCTGAATTCGTAGCTGCCTAGTAACTGTCAGCGTTCTCACTAGTTATTGACGGGGTTCCACTTGTAACTGCCGGACTGTCCAGACGCATGTCGGCCTAGATATAGCCGCTTGTAGAGGGCGCGCATCTTCGGTTACTCCCTCCAGGATGCGCGGCGCCTGCTTGCTATTGGCTTTAGATCGTTCGCTGCCTTCCCCACGATCGTTCTCTTACGTCTGGCGTGTGGCGCTGACTTTACGCCACAACAGTCTATATCTTTCTCGTATGCATTGTTCTCTTTCCTGCACGCATTTTTCTTTTGCTTGATCGCGTCGTTTTTGTTTAAGCAAGAAATCGGTAAAGATTTTATTCAGAACTTGTTGCTTACCTAACGGTTTGTCTCTAGTACAAGTCTGTGAAAGTGATACCGTGTAGCGGACAAATGTTTCGATATTACCTCCTCCTGTAATTGCCTGTAGTTCTGACTACGTGACTTGATTCACTCATTTAGACGTTTTCTATTCAATCAGTAGGTTGTTCCCCATTTCTATTAGTTGTTGTCTGTCTTCCTCCTCCATGAACTACATATTCAGTTCCCTCCTCAAGAATGGACTTTAAATTATAGTTCTCTGAGACATTATAAAAACGCGACTACAATTATATTCCTAACATCAACGTACAAATAAATGCTATTTAAATTCATAAAATCAGATTTGTAAATCGCTCGCCAAAACTTGCCGTATTCATGCTCAAATATTAAATGTTTGTAAAACTAAGGGACTTAACTGCTGCGGTTATCAGTCCCTAGGCTTACAAACTACTTTAACTGACTTAAGATAAGGACAACACACACACATATACACACACACACGCACACACTTATAAAATGTCCGTGGGGGGACTCCAACCTCCGACTGCGAGCAAACGCAGCAAGGCGCTTCGGAGCGCTCGTCCACTCCACTGTGGCGCTCTAATATTAACCTAATAGTCGTAATGATAGGACAACCAGTTAATTAGATGTTCACTTATAACGGCAAGTTTAGGAGTGTCAATTACATCGATACATAGAGTTATTTTTTTGATTTCTCAACAGTCTGTTGTGGCTTCCACTCTCAATAAATAGTTGAAAACTGTGGTTGTTTTCACTGAAATACTTTCTTGTTTCCCCAGTCAAAGTACCTCAGGTAGGATGTACATGCAACACAATGAGGTTCACAGAAATGATTAGTTAGACGCTCAGATAACACGAAATGTTCATTGCAATATACAAGAAATAGTTTAATAAACTCCTCGACACTTACTTTTCATTATTATAGTTGCTTTATCCAATATTTTTTTTCAGTTATTTATATGGTGTCTGTTCTTATCAGCCATGTCCTTAAGAACAGACATCATTTGATGACATTAACAGCCGTAATTTTACGAATTCGAAATATTTAAGGATTTAGACCATTTCATGGCGTTGAAATAAATACAATGGCAAAGATGAAAATTTGTGCTGGGCCGGGATTCGAACCCGGACTTCCCGCTTTGGGCCACCGGTAGCGTTATCCTTTTTTTCCCTTTTTTTCGGGTCTTCTTCCTCCCCTACAACCCGTCCTTCCACTTACCATATTCGCCTTCATCGGCCTTTGGGTAAAGGAATTTCTTCTTCTTCTGCAGGTGATCACTTCCATGAATAAATCAAAATCTTCCTCCATAGACAACGAAATAAAACTGACGTACCTCCGTCAAAGACACTTTTTTTCCTGGCTCTCTAAACGATTCCGAGTTCGTCTTCTCGATAAATGAATGTTACCGTTTTGTTTCTATCGTTTCTCTGCAATTCAGTTAACTTCTTTGCCTCTTCTCTTTATTTACCTTCTCTTAACTCGCGAATCGTGAGCTCCACGTTTTGTATATTTATGATGACAGAAGTTAATCCATAAGGGGAATGCTTAGTACATCATTAAAGAAAAGGCGTCCTCTCGCCATTTAAATGTAGAACTTATTGAACAAAAATTTTTTGACATAACAGAAAATAAAGGGATGAAAATGCTCTTATTATAAGGACATACGGTCGGGGTTCGAATCCCCCATCGGGCATGGATATTTGTGCCGTCCTTAGTATACGGTAGTTCGTAAGTAGTTTGCAAGTTTAGGGACTGATGACCCCGTAGTTAAGTCCCATAAGCTTTACAAACATTTTTTTGAATTTGAATTTGATTTTTAGAAGGACATCAAATTACGTTCTAGCTTCGTCTTCCATGTTTATAAATGTCTGGGATTCTCAGTAATTCCTACATTCTTTTCTGAAAACTGCTTCTAAAAAGTTCGCATAGTTTGTAATGCTTTTTTCGTAATAACTGGCGAAGTTGCTGAACTATATACATGGAGAAGTCCTCTTCGCTTTTAGTTGTGCTTGACATTAAATAGTTGACGAAGTGCCCTTTCAGCCAGTTAACAGAGCTCCGTTTTGTTTTAGGGTACGGAACAGTATCTGGGTGCAAGAAATCGTCAGGTGTAATGTGAAGAACCGATGTTCTTGTGATGGTTGCAAGCTTTTTACCAATATAGTTCCAGACGTCTTGGAACTTTAACCAATTAGGCTATCCAGGCACGCCTCCCCACCAACACAAATTCTCCTCTACGATTGTAGTGTCCCTGCCCATTTGATTCCACTTCCTCGCAGTCTATACTGGATTCCCGCAAGAAATCGAGCTTATTAATGCGTCCACATTGAAATTATAAAATGTTCGTAAATTTATGGGACTTAAATACTTCGTTATTAGTCCACAGCTTACAAACTACTTAAATTAAGTTAAACTAACTTAACGATAACACACACACCCATGCCCGAGGGAAGGCGGGAACCTCTACGGCGAATGGCAGCGCGCACCGCAGCACTGCGCCTCAGTGCGCACGGCAATTTCGCCGCGGCATTGAAATTGTCAGTTGCCTGTTGGGGCACATATACAATTATTTATATGGTGTCATGTTCGACAAGAACAGACGCCATATAAATAATTGTATACCTGCCCCTATAGCAAATTGACAATTTCATTGCGAACGCATTAATACGCTCGATCCCTTGGGGGAATCCAGTATAGGCTGCGAGCAACTGGAATCAAATGGACAGGGGGCACTGCAATCGTAGCGCGCTACAAGATGAGAATTCATGTGGGAACAGAAAAGTGCGTGGATAGTCTAATTGGTTAAGGCGACCGCTAGCCCAAAGTGGGAAATCTGGGTTCGAATCCTAGTCCAGCACAGAGTTTCGTATTTGCCAATGGATTTATTTCATTGCCTTGAAACGGTCGAAATATTTAAATATTACGGATTTTCTGCAGTGTTCGGACCCCGCGTTGTATGGCGCCAGTTTGTTACGCCTACTGGCACTTCACTACTGATTAGTTTCATTTTTGCCCGGCAAATGGTCGACGATGAAGCTGGGGCACAACAAAGAATTTTCCCGATAGGCGGAGCACTGATTTAACATTAGTTATACTCTTGTTAAACCAACAGTCTAGAGGATTAGTCGCGGCGGATGGGTTTAGTCTAATGTTCTCTGTAAAATCCGATGTAATATTCAGTAACATGAATCACATTCACTCGTACTAAGCTGCAATTCGAGTAACTTCAAACTTTGTTACATCTTTTAATTATACTTCGTGGGGATCTGTTTTGATGGTCTAAAGCCGGCCGCAGTGACCGAGCGGTCTGCGGCGCGCCAATCACAGTCTGCACGGCCGCTAAGGTCGGGGCTTCGAATCCCTCCTCGGGCAAGGTTGTGTGTGTCGCCTTTAGTATAAGCTAGTTTGTAAGTAGTCTGTAAGTTTAAGGACTGATGACACCGCAGTTAAGTCCCTTAAGCTTAACAAAAATTTCAACGTTTTGACTGTCTAAAAATCTACCAGATGAAGTGAATTCTTCAAAACCTGGTTCTGCAGGGTGAATAATCTTGTCCACAGTAATAGGTAATGTAGCAACAATTCTCAAATATGGTCATTTCCAAGATTAATACAGGAATACGGTTGTCGAAAGATAATAGCACAACACAGACACTTTCTCTTCAACTACAAAGGAAACGTACTTTCTGAACAAATCCACTACTGAGAATGTGAAATTGTGACTCGGTTGCTTATTCGTAAATGCGCAAGGCATTCAATCTTGAAGATATCCGATTTTAAATATGATGTCAACTATTTAGTCTTGTTGAATGATAGCTATTGACACATATTTTCCAGAACTAACTTTACAAACTGGCCAGACGAAACAGACTGGCCTTAACGATTCGTGTAATTTCTTTTAATATGAAGTAAGAAACATAAAGGAACACTCGACATTACTGCACGTCGTGCGACACTTACTACTTTTTTCGTTTACTACTCCGTATCTCTATTTATGTAATAAATAAAAATTAATGTTTGTCTGTCTTTTAGTTCGTATTTTATGCACGACCATACAGAACATCCGACTGCTATAAAAATTTGTCAACTCATTGCTTGCATTAGCGCCAAGGTTATAGACATACTAAAATTAACTTCGTATGGTGCATGGTGGAGTGTGCTTTACAATTCGATAATTCCTTTCTTACGCCTTCGTGGTGAAATACCTGAACGGAAATGAATGAAAATTGGAATAGAAGTAGCTTATACCATGACTAATACAAGGGCTACCTTTCGTAAGCCACCGGACTTTGTGTGATGGATGGAACCTTACAATGGGTTAACATGTTTGTTTATCTTCACACTGAAGCAGCTGGACGAATTTGAATGAAATTCGGAATGCAGATAGCTTATACCCTGAATTAACTCATGAGCTACCTTTAAGAAGCCACCGTACGGTGCATGGAGGAGTGTGCGTTACAACAAACATGAAAATTGTTTGACTGATCCCAAGCAGCACCATGTCAGCAGATTAATCTATATTTTTTATGAAAGAGATTTTTATAATCTGCATACCAGTGAATTTAGCATGGCGGAGGGTAAATTGCGACTTTAAACCGTTTGACCAGTATCCGCGTAACTTGGCGCATATATGTATGTTTTCATATACAGGGTGAGTCACCTAACATTACCGCTGTATATATTTCGTAAACCACATAAAATACCGACGAACCGATTCCACAGACCGAACGTGAGGAGAGGGGCTAGTGTAATTGGTTAATACAAACCATAAAAAAATGCACGGAAGTATGTTTTTTAACACAAACCTAAGGTTTTTTTTTTAAATGGAACCCCGTTAGTTTTGTTAGGACAACTAAACATATAAACAAATACGTAATCAGTGCCGTTTGTTGCATTGTAAAATGTTAATTACATCCGGAGATATTGTAACCTAAAGTTGACTCTTGAAACCTCCGACGTTCAGTTGCGTGTTGTAACAATCACGGGCCACGGTCGGCGAGCAGCATCTGCAGGGACATGTTTACGATGACGACCGTGTCTACGAGTGTGGCTGTAGTGCACTGTTGTGGTTTGGTTTAGCTGTCGCAGGGTCCGCATGTAGCGCTTGCTGCTATTGTTATTCTGCATTCGTCTTTGCACGCAGGCTAACTGTAGTACACTGTGTTACCAGATGTCTGTGATAGTGTAGTGTTGTAAGAACTGTGACCATGGTGTATTCGAATTCTGAAAAGGCGGAGATGATGCGCATCTATGGCAAGTGTGGACAAAATGCAGCTGAAGCCTGCAGGGTGTATGCAGAACGGTACCCAGACAGAGAGCGTCCAACGTGCCGCACATTTCAAAACATCTACCACCAAATGTATGCAATAGGTATAGTCGTAGCACGCAAACGGGTCCGTAACAGGCCCGTCACAGGAGAAGCGGGTGCAGTTGGTGTGTTAGCTGCTGTTGCCGTGAACCCACAGGAGTACACGGGACATTGCGAGAGCCGGTGGACTGAGTCAAAGTAGTGTCATGCGCATACTGCATCGTCACTGCTTTCACCCGTTTCATGTGTCGCTACATCAGCAGTTACATGGTGATGACTTTAATCATCGAGTGCAATTCTGTCAATGGGCATTAACAGAGAATGCGTTGCAATTCTACCTGTTTACCGATGAAGCGGGTTTCACAAACCACGGGGCAATGAATGTACGGAACATGCATTTCTGGTCCTTGGACAATCCTCGCTGGCTCCGACAGGTAGAGCGACAGCGACCGTGGACTGTAAATGTATGGTGCGGAATCATTGGCGACCACCTCATTGGTTCTCACTTCATTGCAGGGGCCCAAACAGCTGCAACATACATCGCGTTTCTACAGAATGATCTGTCAACGTTGCTCGAAAAAGGCCCACTGGAAACGCGTCGACGTATGTGGTATCAGCATGATGGTGCACCTGCACATTCCGCAGTCTAGGGAGAGGAAGATGAGAGGAGGAGAAGGGCAGAGATAAAAGGAAAGAGAAGGTGGGTAGAGTGAGGAAAAGGAAGGAGAGATGGACTAACTTAAGACTGGAATAAACAAGTAGGCCCCTACTCAGTAGACGCCGGATTTTCAGCTAGTAGTTTTATAAAATTTCCCCTCTAGAAACTAAAATTTTCATAATAAATGCGCGAAAGTTAAAATTGTCACGGCTCAAAAATAATTTTCTGAAATTAACGCTCGGTTTCAAACGAGAGATTGCAGTTTCAAATTTACAAATACAGTCCTAGCCATTAAAATTACTACACCACGAAGATCACGTGTTACAGACGCGAAATTTAACCGACAGGAAGAAGATGCTGTCATATGCAAATGATTAGCTTTTCAGAGGATTCACACAAGGCGTGCGCCGGTGGCGACACCTACAACGTGCTGACACGAGAAAAGTTTCCAACCGATTTCTCATACAAACAGCAGTTGACTGGCGTTGCCTGGTAAAACGTTGTTGTGATGCCTCGTGTAAGGAGGAGAAATGCGTACCATCACGTTTCCGACTTTGATAAAGGTTGGATTGTAGCCTATCCCGAAGGCGGTTTATTGAATCGCGACATTAATGCACGCGTTGGTCGGGATCTAATGACTGTTAGCAGAATATGGAATCGGTGGGTTCAGGAGGGCAATACAGAAGGCCGTGGTGGATCCCAACGGCCTCATATCACTAGTAATCGAGATGAAAGGCATCTTATCCGCATGGTTCTAACGGATCGTGCAGCTACGTCCCGATCCCTGAATCGACAGATGGGGATGTTTCCAAGACAACAACCATCTGCACGTTTGCAGCAGCATGGACCATCTGCTCGGAGACCATGGCTGCGGTTACCCTTGACGCTGCATCACAGACAGGAGCGCCTGCGATGGTGTACGCAACGACGAACCTGGATGCACGAATGTCAAAACGTCATTTTTTCTGGATGAAACCAGGTTCTGTTTACATCATCATGATGGTCGCATCCGTGTTTGGCGACATCGCGGTGAACGCACATTGAAAGCACGCATTTGTCATCGCCATACTAGCGTATCAACCGGCATAATGGTATGAGGTTACACGTATGAGGTTACACGTCTCGGTCACCTCTTGTTCGCATCGACGGCACTTTGAACAGTGGCCGTTACATTTCAGATGTGTTATGACCTGTGGGTTTACCCTTCATTCGATCCCTGCGCAACCCTACATTTCAGCAGAATAATGCACGACCGCATGTTGCAGGTCCTGTACAGTACTTTCTGGATACG
Organism: Locusta migratoria; assembly: GCA_026315105.1. Classification (NCBI taxonomy): domain Eukaryota; kingdom Metazoa; phylum Arthropoda; class Insecta; order Orthoptera; family Acrididae; genus Locusta; species Locusta migratoria. The sequence continues at coordinate 191,425,791 of CM048755.1, forward strand.
AAAAATGTTCGACTGCTGCCCTGGCCAGCCAGATCTCTCACCAATTGAAAACTTCTGGTCAATGGTGGCCGAGCAACTGACTCGTCACAATACGCGTCACCACACTTGATGAACTGTGGTATCGTGTTGAAGCTGCATGGGCATCTGTACACGCCATCTAAGCAAGTGTTTGACTCAATGCCCAGGCGTATCAAGGCCGTTATTACGGTCAGAGGGGGTTGTTCTGGGTATTGTATTCTCAGGATCTATGCACCCAAATTGCGTGAAAATGCAATCACATGTCAGTTCTAGTATAATATATTTGTCCAAAGAATACCCGTTTATCATCTGCATTCCTTCTTGGTGAAGCAATTTTAATGGCCAGTAGTTTATTTTTACCCTTAGTAAGTCTCACATACGCTAGTGAAGTGTAGTTCTTTCAATATTGTGGTTCCTCTTGTACCATTTCCCGGGCGTATTTTTTGTGGTGACTCTGTGACACTACCTTTCCTTTCTATCATGCATTAGCATTGTGATCAATTTACTATATTTTATTTTTTATGGTTTTATTCTCGTGATTTAGATCTAAAAATTGTGGTGATACATATATCTCCACAGCGCCTTGCGACTTTTACACTTTGGTGGTAAATGGATTTCCATATTCCATTTTGTGAACTGTACCCTGTTTCCAATACATGTAAAAACATTATTTAAAAATGCATTTGTTGTTTACAAGTAATATTTATTACTCAACCTATTGTTCAAATGATCGTCACATTGTTTTTATTTATTTTTTCATTTTTCTTATTTTCCATGGAAATAGCTATGGCATGTTTGATTCACAGGGGCACCTTGCACGAGCAGCATGTCTATTTTATTCTCTTGTCCCGAACTTTTGTTGAATACTTTCGGCCCGCCCGTCTCTCATGCATATGATCTCGTACTTTTTGCACGAACATGATCTAGTACGGTGTTCTTCTTGATCAGAAACGGTACTGGACGTCCTTTCTTTGTGCAGGATGTGATCCCGCCTGTCAATTTTTTTGGAGAGACGCAATCGAAAGTTCATTTGATCATCTTGTCTCTCTTGTCCAGTATTAATTTTTTTTACAAGATAAAGGCATTTATAATTTCCATGTCTACTAATGAAGTATGCAATCATTTACCTCTGGATATAACTACCGATCACTCCAAACACAATAAACCGCGTCTAAATCGAATGTAAGGGCACAACCGTGGTGAGATTGTTTGTTCTTGTTTGTAAATCTATCGGACCAAACTGCGTGGTCATCAGTCCATAGCTTACAAACTACTTAAACCTAGGTAAACTAACCTAAGGACAAACACACACACCCATGCCCCAGGGAGGACTCGAACCTCCACGGCGAGCAACCGCGCGCTACGCAGCGAGACGCTTTAGACCGCTCGGCTTCTCCACTGCGGCTGAGATTGTTTGATTTGACCGTGTGTGCACCTTACAATAAGACCCCTTGGCATGTATCGGACTTTTGACAGACTATTTACTAAACGGGGACAAAATATTGTTTACAAGAATTAATCAGTTTACTGAATGTTATTTAAACGGTCGCCAGTCTGATCAGGCAATAAAATGTTCAAAGCGTTATTCATAAACTGATTCAAATCTGTTGTAAATATTACTTTAAAACAAGTAGCTACAAACAAGCAGTAAGCATTAAGTTTAATGGTAAGGAATGAAAAAAACCCTATGATCTCTATCGAAAGTAATATGTCGGACAAGGCAGGCCTAATTACTTGTTTATTTCTTCAATATAGCCCTGAATATGAAAGAAATGTTTGCACTTTATCAAACAACAAAGAATTTTATTGTATATAGGTACCACTAGTTCAGTTACGTCTGGGTTTCACACATAAACTACACAAAATTACTAACCCATATTGACCTATCTTTTGATTAAAATTGTATAAATTATTTTACGGGAATTTTACTGATGGATTTTCTAAAGATATAATGGTAGCCCTCAAAATGGTATAGTACACTTTTTCACGGTTTTCATTATTTTTGACCCACATCAATTACTTTCGCAGATGACTTTAGGCTATATTTATCATTTTTAATAAATATTATTATTATTAATTTCGATTTTACAAAATTGGAGAAACAAAATATACTGATTTGAAGCAATCAGTCATAGTTTATGATTACCAACTGGTCAATACTGACAGTTTAAATTACTTACTATTATTTCAATTATTTTATTTTAATTGCTTGTGTCACTACATTCAATTTGAATCTTTGGCTAGTAAGGAAACAAAATGCAACAGTCTCACTACTTTTTAATAATCTACTACAAGAATGCAACTAAGCACTTCAAATTATTAGTTAGCTCAGTAAGAAAATCATTTAACTTTTCGTCTGTTATCATCTAGGATACTCGGATATTTACAGATTAGGATAGGACCATGACAAGGGAAGTGATAGGGATAAACAAAGTTTATCACAAAATTTTAGTGCAATTAATTGATTACTGAAACAAGTCACTACATTTTGTTTGATCCATTCTCGCTACAATTCTAAGTACATAACCTTATCAAGTATTCCGGTTGCGGACGAGCAGTTGCGTGGTTGTACATCTAGAGGCGAATCGTCAGTCGTCGCTCTTACTGTGTAGCACTGTGTTCTCTTCTTGGCGATGAATAAATTTACATTGTGCCCGTTATTCAGTGCCACGATAGAACAGGTACTCTACCAGAATTCTAGGCCAGCCACACTGTGCGTATCCCTGCCACTTTCCTTACGCTCCAAAACTTGGCGCCTTACCCGTCAGCAAAGGCGAAGTACCAATGGTTTTACATTATACGTAACTTACTACATGCCCCGCGTTTGGACCAAACTACATTTTTTATCCTTATAACAAAAAACGTTACCATCAAATACTGTACAATCAAGAGCAAAATAACATACACACCACATTTCACGAGAATAATTCACGGTTGATACCTCAAAGTTTTTCTATATTGATAACAGAAAGAAAAGGTATTAATAATTCGAAAAAAATTGTGGTTATAGACAATGTTACAAGTAGGGAAACCGATGTCACGACTTACAAGAACTTCGACCTACGTCTACATCGATACTCTGCACATCACATTTAAGTGCCTGGCAGAGGGTTCATTAACCATTTTAATAACCTTTCTCTACCGTTCCATTCTCCAATAGCGCGCGGGATTCTCTTATGATTCACTATGTAGGTGGGTGCTGGAAAAATATTTTCACATTCAGAAGTAAAAGTCGGTGATCGAAATTTCGCAAATAGAACTTACCGCAACGAATAACATCGTTCTATTAATGATTTACACCTCAAATCGTGAAACATTTCCGTGACGCTTTCCCCTCTATAACGTGATAAAACAAATCGAGCTGCCCTTCTCTGAACCTTCTCAATGTCTTCCATCAGTCCCACCTGGTGAGGGTCCCACACTGGGCAACAGTACTCCAGGAGAGGACGCACGAATGTGATGTAGGCAGTGTCTTTGGTGGAGCTGTTGCATCTTCGAAGCGTTCTGCCAATGAAACGTAACCTTTTGTTCGCCTTCCCCACAATATTTTCTGTGTGTTTTCTCCAGTCTACGTTGTTCGTAATTGTGACTCCTAAGTATTTGGTAGAATTTACGATTTTAAGGTTTGTCTGATTTATCGTGTAATTGAAGTTCAACGGATTTCTTTTAGTGGTCATGAGTATTACTTCATACTTTTCATTATTTAGTGTCAATGGCCAATTTTCGCACCATGTAGAAATTTTGTCTAAATCACTTTAGAGTTGCTTTTGATCCTCTGTTGAAATCACTAACCAATAAAGGACAGCATCATCCGCGAACAGTCTAAAGGAGCTAATCAGATTGTCACCTAAATGGTTTATAAACACAAGGAAGAGTAGGGGAGCTATAACGCTCCCTTGGGAAACACCAGATATCACTTCTGTTTTACTCGATGACTTACCATCAATTACTACGAACTGTGTCCTTTCTGATAGGAAATCGTGAATCCAATAACACAATTGGGGCGATATTCCATAAGCACGCAATGTCATTAGAAGCCGCTTGTTAGGTACAGTGTCAAAAGCCTCCCGGAAATACAGGAATATGGAATCGATTTGAGATCCCTTGTCGATGGCATTTATCACTTCATGTGAATAAAGGGCAAGAGCGTTACTTTCTGAATCCGTGTTGACTATTGGCTAACAGGTCGTTCTCTTCGAGGTAGTTCATAATGTTCGAACAAAGTATATGTTCCAAAATCCTACTGCAAATCAACGTCAATGAGATGGGCCTGTAGTTTTGGGGATCAATCCTATTGCGTTTCTCGAATACTGGAGTGACTTGGGCATTTTTCAGTCTTTGGGTACGGATCTTTCGATGAGTGATCGGATGTATATGATAACAAAGTATGGAGCTATTGTATCAGCATACTCTGAGAGGAATCTAGTTGGTATACAATCTGGCCCGGAAGATTTATTTTTGTTTAGTGACTTATGTTGTTTTACTACTCCAGGAACATCTACTTCTAAATTTCTCATGCTGGCAGCTGTTCTTGGTGCGAATTCTGGAGTGTCTGGAGTGTTTACTTCGTCTTCTTTGGTGAAAGTTGTGTTTAGCAATATTGCTTTAGCAGTACTGTCATCGGCAGTGTACAAACGTTCCATAAGTTGAAAAACTTAATTTACATCTCTCATTGTGGTATAGTATGTCGCCACAGCTGTGGGACACATAATAATTCTGTTAGTATCATCGTTATTCTTTCTTGAGAGACTTGAGATATCTATAGGGTTGACTGAAGTTGTGAAAATAGTGAGAGATTTGTTGTTCATCCGTTTTTAGCTGCAAATACCACATTTGCTTTAACACTGATATTTTCTTCTATTCAAGGTGCATTTCTCTTTCATCACTGAAGCAACTCCAACGCTTTATCTGGCTCGTATTTCACAGAGTAGGTGTGCTTCTTTGAGATGTTTGCTACAAAGGTACAGAACTCTTTCCGGTTTACTCTCACAGTGCCTATACAGTAGATTCCATTGTTCAACAGCATTTGCATTATATTGATTGTGATGAAGATCTAATACGCTACCACACTTTCATTATATTTCACATCTTGGATGAGGCTAATTACTACACTCTGTCCCAGAGAAATGTTTCGTAGATCCATCGTTTCATTTTCGTATGTAAATATTCAATTTTGTGACATAGCTAGTGTTTGAATCTGCTGAACACCACACCTTGTATCCTCGTTTATTGGCTTCAGAGGCATATACAGCTTAAGCGGTGTCTGTCACTTGAAAGGTATCATGCTTTCATATGCAGCCATAACCTTACTAGCAGTGTACGTCTTACGAATTGTGTTGTTAGGAATGGTTATACGAGGTCTAACATTGTGAATCTTATCTTGGTTTGGATGCCATCTTGGATGATAAAGCCTGTTGTCATTTATGTCAGTTGTTTCACATATCTTTTTGAAATGTTTGTATGACATACACTCCTGGAAAATGAAAAAAGAACACCATCAATTCGTCATCCGAGCAGAGCGAAACTTTATTTACACATTCTTGAGGATGTATACAATATACGATCACACAGTCAGAACCATATGCACGTCAATACAGTCACCAGAGCGTGCACAATGTCGACGCTAGTATCGTGTATACCCTCATTTTCCAGCAATGAATGGTGCAAATTTCTCATGAAGACGATCGTAGAGGTACCTAATGAGATCATACGGTATGGCCTGCCATGCAATTTCCATCTGATGCCTCAATTGGGCCAGATCTCGTGCCGGTCGTGTAGACCGCGCCATTATGACGTTTCATCCGGCCCCATGCTCAATGGGGGACACATCTGGGGATAATGATGGGTAGGGTAGTTGACGTACACCTAGAAGAGCACGCTGGGTTGTACAGGATACGTGTGGACGTGCATTGACCTGTTGGAAAATCACGTCGCTTTGTTGGTGCATGAACGGTGGCATGACGGGTTAAATGATGGTTTCAATGCACCGTGTACTATTCAATTTTCCCACGACGAACACCAGAGCAGAAAGGCCAGTGTAGGACATGGCTCTCCATACCATGATGCCAGGTGTCGACCCCGTTTGCCTCTATCGCCTACACACCAGATTTTCGCACTTCCCTGCACATATGACCATCATTGACACGAAGGCAGCGACGACAAGTCTCCATTCGTCCCTTCATAAGCGCCTACCACGACACCATTTGGCCGGCCGCGGTGGCCGAGGGGACTGAGGCGCTTCAGTCACGGTCTGCACGGCCACTACGGTCGGGGGTTCGAATCCCCCCTCGGGCATGGATATTTGTGCCTTCCTTAGTTGTAGATAGTTCATAAGTAGTTTGTAAGTTTAGGGACTGATGACCCCGTAGTTAAGTCCCTTAAGCTTAACAAACATTTGAACATTTTACACCGTCTTGCTACCACTCATGCACCAACAAGGTGATATGCTTTTACAACAGGACAATGCAGTCCACATGTATCCCGTACCACCCAACGTGCTCTTCAAGGTATACGTCAATACCCTGACCTGCTCGATCCCCAGATCTCTCCCCCATTGAGCATGTTTGGGACCGCATGAAACGTCATGTTGGGCAGCCTGCATGAGCGACACGAAATCTGGCCGATCTGAGGCACCAGGTGGAAATTGTATGGCAGACCATTCCACATAACCACATTCGAAACCTCTACGATCGTTTCCATGAAAGAATTACAGCTTGTATTGCTGCAAAAGGAAGGTATACACGGTACTGACGCCAACATTGCGGACGCTCTGGTAACTGTACTCACGTGCGTATGGATCTGCCTGTGTGATCGTGTGTTGTATACAATCTCAAGAATGTGTCAATGAAATTTCCCTCTGCTGGGTCGACGAATTCATGGTGTTCTTTTTTCATTTTCCAGGAGTGTAATAAGGCCGACCTAAAGCACATTTCGTACCCTAGTAGTACACTGGTCTTGGCAACACAAGGATATCCATCAACATATTTATTCTAATCCAGGCCTGTAACTCATCTATAGATAAATTTGCCCTTTTAATTGTCGGCTCACTTACAGTCCGACCACAACGCCATGTTTGTTTCTGTTTCTCTCGTGTCCGCTGAATCATAAATACTCTTGTATCTCAGTGGAAAGGATGTAGTCTCTCTCTCTCTCTGTTCTGCGTTTTGTCGGGGGAGTGGGTTCAAAACTGTTTCTCCTTTGGCTTTCCTATAAACGTGATGAAAGTTGAAAGCAGCAGTGTCACCTGGTCAATCCTTTTCTGTCGATGGCTCCTGTGCCCTTAAAGTACTGTCACTATAACTGTCAACGGCCATGGCCCAAGAACTGTTTGCACTGTTGTTGATATTACGCTGTGGAACCAAACACGCATCAGCGTCACGAAAAATCTCTGAACTAAATTCATCTTTTATTGCTTCAACAGTTTGAGAATCCTGAGGAGCGCTAGGTAGTGAAAATAGCAACTCCAATGCTTCTTCTGGCAAGTATCTCTGAGAATACGTGTGCTTCTGTGAGATGTTTGCTACAAAAGTTACAGAACCATTCTGAGTGATTTTCCGATTATATTTGCCACCAAAATTAAAGTTTACTTACCACAATGAGAAAACAGTTAAGCTATGAGTTGATAAAAATGCCACAAACGTATTCTGCAGAAGCGAAGTAAACTCTTCCGACAATAGCAGTGATCCTGCGACAAACAGAAACTGACTGTAGCACTTCATACACCTGGCACAGTGTACTGGTAAAATATTTGAGGCACTTACAGAAGTGGTAAGACGTATTCCCAGAAGCTTTGGGTGTATGGCATTTCTAAGGACTGCATATGACATTGTAGTACGTATATTTCCAATGCCCCTTTCAGAAAACGGATTGATGGTACGCATACACCCAGAACTCTGAAGACACTGTTATTTTGTGGGATACATACTTCCCAAAGCACTGAAAGTTATATTTCACAACAAACATCGACCAGAGCTACTGTAACGATCTACCAGTAGGGACCAGGAGCGTACAATTCGTAGGTTCCATGAGTGCAATAAGGAAATACTGACGGTGGGAAGTATATCGCCCCGGCCGGCGAAAGGAGTAAAGAACACGCTGGCAGAAAAAGATCTTCCGCTTTCCGTTAACAAAAGCTGCCAACTCTCATTAACCTGAGGCATCCCTTTCTCTTGGAGTATCATGCGTGCGCTTAAAGGAAAGAGCAAAGTTTACGGAGTTTAAATGTAGCACTAAAGCTTCGATAACGAAAGCACAACTTCGTTTATCCTCCTTTCTGAGCTAATTGCGCTGTTAACGTAAGCTCAATCCTGTTAACAGCGGAGTGGGACCTGCGAGGAAATACCCATTAGCTCTTAACTCCAGCGTAAAACGACATCCTGTGTCCTCGCTGGAACTAAACTTAAGGCAACAATACGGGCCGCATCCAATCACGTGAATTACATTTACAATTCAGTGCCTCTGGTACCGTATAAGTCTTTAGATTTCTCCAACAATCACCTTGGTACTTCAGTTGTGCTCCTTTAGTTATAGAAAGCTTATGCGTCCTGTATTCAAATATCAGTGTCATAACAGCTTGCATCATTGACGACAGAGATTCAAATGCTCTTGGAGTGATCTGACTAATTTCATTTTCGACTTAGACCAAGTGTATTTAACCCTGTGATCCACACCACCAGTCTCCTACGTCTGGGCCACACCATGGGCCTCAGAAGCCCACACGATATATAATAATGAAAAACTGTTTAAGAAATTCAATGCCATGATAATGATGAGGGTATAATACATTAAATAACCTTGAATAACATAAAAGAAATATATATTTCCTCAAGAAACCACAAAACAAAATAACCAAACTCTCATAAACTAAACAATAGTAGTCTAAATTTCAATAACGCAAAACATCCATCATATTCGAAAACCACCTACAATTAATCACGAAATTCAGTGGAAGTTTCTCATTTTTTACCGGTACAATTTGGACATATTTGTTTGTGGTGCTGACCACCTGGCAACTTACAGAAATCACACTTCAGTTTTGATTTCCTTTGTTTTTTTGTAGTCACAGAACTTACAATAAGTTCTTTTGGGAATAGCTCCTTGCTCAATTTCTTCACGAGCTGCCTCTGCAGGTGGTCATGTTTAGGCATCTGTAAATACTGTCCCGTAGGTTACGGGGAATTGGTTTGTCAAGCCTAGCCTTCATCCAAGGTGCTGTAAGGTGTTCAGAAAGCGTCAACATAAACTCAAATAGGGAGAATGATTTGTTCGATCGTTGTGTCTCCCTTTCCCTTGGTTTTTGTAAAGTTATGGAGGTCTCGGAGGCCTAGTTGCTTACCTGACGGGCCGGCAGGGGCGGAAGTGTTGTACACTGTACACTGGCTCAGAGAGAACTAACTAGAGGAGGCTTACATGCGAGTCACGTCGCCTCCAGCTGTGTTGGGGCGGGATTAGACACGTCTGACGGCCGCGGTGGCCGAGGTGACTGAGGCGCTCCAGTCACGGTCAGCACGGCCACTACGGTCGGGGGTTCGAATCCCCCCTCGGGCATGGATATTTGTGCCGTCCTAGTTCGTAAGTAGTTCATAAGTAGTTTGTAAGTTTAGGGACTGATGACCCCGTAGTTAAGTCCCATAATCTTAACAAACATTTGATTAAAAAGACACGTCTGAGTGAGCATCTGGGCCTCAGAGGCCTATGGTGTGGCCGGCAGGGTTAAAGAAGACGGGCGTGCACTTTCACAGGCTTATTTGGTTGGCGATGAAGTTTAATAAAAGAATTGAAATATTTTAATTGGTAGACATCACGACAGAACTGGCTTAGAAAAACTTACGAATGTATTTCAGGGTAGTAAAGGCGATGATTATATCCCTTACATATCTATCCGCAAGAATCCTGGCGATCTTTCTCCTTCTGTGAATAAAACGGGATGAATCGTTCATGTATTATAGAATAAAAAGTTAATTGGCATATTACGCCTTTGGATAGCGATCGAAAATTCATATAAAGTACACTTTCTTCAGCCAAGATCGCTAATTTATTTTATTTGCAGTTTTCCCTCGATTCAAACTAACTTTGAAAGGAAAAAGATTTGAGGATACTCCTGACAGCCAACGAAACGTCTGAACACCATCACAAGGAAAGACTTCGTGCAAAGTATGCGGGACACGTATCGCAGAGCCCAGCGGTGCATAGTTATGGGCGTTGACTATTTCAAAGGACAGTAAGGTACTTCATAGTGCATCTACGTTAATGTTACAGAAATATTCACTGGACTTTGTCAGAGACTGTATATTTAAAAAAAAATTCCTTATATTGGCGTTTACATGACGCTCATATAGGCTATTAAGAAGGAATAGAGTGACGCAATGTTTGTGGCGATGGTGGAGGCGCGCCTCGTGGTATTCGCTGCCTGCTGAGATTTCATCAAGATCAACTCACACGTACGTCACCCATGCAATGGAATTTCGTCCCACTTCATCTCTGCACATTGTGCATCAGGTAATTCTCGTCGCATGTGTACCGTTCGTTAGGTGCCGCGTGCGCAGCAGAACGTGCTGCATGGTAAGCCCCAGGAAACTGGGTCAATCAAACACTATAGAGTATAGAGAACAATCGTGCCACACCTGATATCATCCGAAACGTTTCAGTTCTATCCTGGTCAATGGCGCAATTCGTTGCAACATACATGGATCGCCAAGAAAAAGCATTAGTTAATAATTTGATTGAGCTTCCAGAGATTACCAATTCCCGGAAAATAACGATAAGATCGAGATGGGGAAAATGCTGTGGAATCACGCAAGGAAAATAAAACACTGACTTTCAAAATCTATATATGTTATCAATGAACTTCTTTCCACGGCGTCTAAATCTACTGAACGGATTTTCATACGGCTTGAGCAATGGACAGTGTGATTCATGAGGAGGATTTAGGTGTATAATTCAGTAAGGAGCGTAGCAGTGTCTGAGTATGAGGAGCGAAAATCTGCGTAATAAAGCAATAAATACTCTTAGAAAAGTTTTGTATCTGTGACTTACGATCTTCACCGTGCAAGTGGAAATATGTTTATTATTGCATAATACGACGCTTGCGCGGTTCGTCATTCAGACCTTAATAACAACGAAGACATAAGATCGTGTAATATTTACAGAAATACGTCAGTTTATAATCTCTCAGTCCATTTTCCTCAGTCGCCCGTTTCTGATGATCAATAGAGTTGCAAAGATAAAAAAAGAAAGTTAAATCATACAGACTCAGAGATAAAAATCGAAACTGAAAAGGAAACACTATTTAGTACTCTCGAACAATAAAAATTATTTATGGTACTACTATCATTTTTATGTATGTATTTTTTACTCTTTCAAATATTTGCCGGATGGGAAATAAAATACATTAAAAATACTCCAGGTACGACGAGCATACGTTACCTTTTAATCTTACCAACATGCTCGTAGCAACAGGCTGATACCACACTGAGACAGAAGAAAGTTGAAGGCATATATTCTCTGCTGTCTATGCGACGCAAGGTCGGGTTGCTAATGGAATGTACTAATAACACCGCAGAGTTTTTTATTGCACTAATCATCTTGTGAAATGGTGTCTTACATCATAGCCGGCCGCGGTGGCCGAGGGGACTGAGGCGCTCGTCACGGTCTGCACGGTCACTATGGTCGGGGGTTCGAATCTCCCCTCGGGCATGGATATTTGTGCCGTCCTTAGGATTAGTTAATTCATAATTAGTTTGTAAGTTTAGGGACTGATGACCCCTTAGTTAAGTCCCTTAAGCTATACAAACATTTGAACATTTGAATCTTACATCATAAAAAATTCTTTCAACTTGTTGCTAAAAAAGTGAACTATATTAAAATACGCGTATAGAGATACGGAGTCGAAAGGCTACATTGCACCACACTACAGCTCTACTGGATATCTTACAACAGAATAATAATTTTACAGAACTTCAGAAAACAGTATCAAAAGTTACAGACCAGTTGTGAAGATTATCATAGTTGAAACTAAGTTGCCTCTGTATGCCCCAGAATAATAATAGACGACTATTACTACTACTAATAATAATAAAAAATGTCAAAATGTTTGTAAATCTATCGGACCAAACTGCGTGGTCATCAGTCCGTAGCTTACAAACTGCTTAAACCTAGGTAAACTAACTACGGACAACACACACAACCATGCCCCAGGGAGGACTCGAACCTCCACGGCGAGCAACCGCGCGCTCCTCAGCGAGACGCTTTAGACCGCTCGGCTACTCCATCGCGGCTAATAATAATACAAACGGGTGGAGGAACGTGTACGCTGTTTGGGTTTGAAGACAGTGGTTGCAAAATATCAGTTTCATTGCACAATATGCACAACAATAAGTAGGAAATTTCCTGTTTTATGAATATTGCAACAAATGTTAATTTGAAGGCAAATTTTAACACACCAAGAACAGGTGCACAAAAGTTTATTTTAATGCAAATTTTAACACACAAATAGCAAGTGCACCAACAATTCAGGCAGACACACAAGGACGGGAGCTAATATTTAGAATAATGCAATTTTAACTCACAAAGAATGAGTGCGCCAAATGTTGCTTTTGAGGCAAATTTTAACACAGATAAATATGTTAGGGGAGCAATATAAAACTTCAAAAGGGTGACAGTAAATGAAATGCTTTTTCCCACTGGGATAGGAGTTAAGACTGCAGTAATTAATTCTGAAAAAAAAAATGTTCAAATGTTTGTTAAGCTTAAGGGACTTAACTACGGGGTCATCAGTCCCTAAACTTACAAACTACTTATGAACTACCTACAACTAAGGACGGTACAAATATCCATGCCCGAGGGGGGATTCGAACCCCCGACCGTAGTGGCCTTGCAGACCGTGACTGAAGCGCCTAAGTCCCCTAGGCCACCGCGGCCGGCAATTAATTCTGATCAAGTTAAAATACTACACCCACTGAGTGAAACTGTCAAAACTGGTACACGATTTACGTCCACAGCAGGTGTATTAGCAGGCAAAGACAGGCCATCCTACTTTCAGGGAATAACACGGGAAAACTTAACTTGAAGATTTTGGAGTCAACAGCCATTGCGTCGTGGGGAGTAGCAAAACATATTCCAGCGGCGAAGCAGGCGCTTGAACTGGGCGAGCTAAGTAAACAGGAAAGGACACCGCGGAGGTGAACAAATAGCGCAAAACTCGGTCCAGGATGCATCAGCCTGAATAACAAACAACTGTTAGTCAAGCCAGATAATACGTCAGACAACAATACCCTCCCTTTAATTAAACAACGATACTCTAACCGGACTCGTCTTGTCGCGTTACACGTGCAGAAGGTAAATAACGCAAGGAAATCCATTCCAAAGCCGGCCGCGGTGGCCGAGGGGACTGAGGCGCTTTAGTCACGGTCTGCACGGCCGCTACGGTCGGGGGTTCGAATCCCCCTTCGGGCATGGATATTTGTGCCGTCCTTAGGATTAGCTAGTTCATAAGTAGTTTGTAAGCTTAGGGACTGATGACCCCGTAGTTAAGTCCCATAAGTTCTACAAACATTTGAACATTTTTTTTTTTTGGGGGGGGGAGTGAGGTGGCGCAGTTGTAACACACTGGACTCGCATTCTGGATGATGGTGATTGAAATTTACCTCCGACCATCCAGATTTAGGTTTTCCGTGATTTCCCTAAATCACTCCAGGCAACTGCCGGGATGGTTCCTTTCAAAGGAAACGGCCGATTACCTTCCTCATCCTTACCCAAACAATCCGAGCGTAAGATCCGCCTCTAATGACCACGCTGTCGACGGGGCGTTAAACACTAATTTTCCTTCTTTCCTTCCAGAGGGGGGACTCGAACCCCCGACGGCGAACGACCGCGCGCACCGCAGTTCGGCGCCTAAGTGCGCACGGCTATTTCGCCACGGTTGTTAAATCTACATAGTAACACAAGTAAACATCAAACAAGATATTAAAGAACACACAAAATAACCAAACTTAATCGCTCAGACGCGCAATAGAATATAAGAATATTCTTTGAGTCGAAATACCGAATTGACACTGGGCGCTCAGTTTTGCATGACACCAAAAGATGAACAAATAGCTGAGGCGTCGTTAGCAAAGGCGAGAACGGACGGTAAAAGGGTGCCCCAGGCATCAGCAAAACCTCTTGACAAGCAATGACGGAATTTAAGCGCATATGAAGGCAAACAACAGAACAACTGTCGTTCTCGGGGATTCGTCAACGACGAAATAGTTTCTTACGGTAAAATTAGCAAATGCGACACAGCGAAGCCTGATCCTCACATTACCAACAAAAACCCCTTTGACAGTTTTCCAACAGGAAGGTGATAACTTGTCCTCGGTGCATGCAACTTCGGCTCACGTTCGACAAACAAGAGCAATCAGGAAGCAGCCACCTATGCAGGCGCATATACCGAACAGTCCCCCAACATAGTCCAAGCATTCCGTGACGGAGTAATGTTAAATTTGCAAAAAAATATTACCTGAAAACAAAATTAAATTTCAAATAGGGTTTCTATTCAAGCTAAGATGGCGAGATTGAAGAAAATAATTCACAAAGTTGCAGAAAAAGTTTTTTTAAAATAAATAAAAAACGATAAGTCCATTGGGAAAATGTTGAATTAGAAAGTTATAGGCCTTAAGATTATCTATCGATTGTTTTTTTATACATATCGATTGCTTTTTAATTTTTCGACATAAATCGAAAAACCACTTTAAAACCTTTAGAAACTAGATTACTTATAACTCGTCAACATTCACGTTTCCAAACTTATTATAGGCCGTAAGTATGGCATGAAATAAGTAAAAAAAGCACTAGTTAGATATAATTAAAATATATAGTATTTTCTAGATAATTGGCAAGAGTTGCTCAGGGCATCGACACCTTTCCTAACGGCCGCTCACCGGCTCACCAGCTTACCCGCTCTAGCTCAAGGCACGACGTGCTTACACGCTTCCCTTTAGCAATCGGTTAGTAATACTAGAAAACAATGCCCCATATCCAAGTATTGTTTCTTACAAGTATAAGGATGCAATATTAAACTCCACGAAGCACATCGCTATAAAATGTTAACTACGTCCTCCTGAATTTTTCTAAGAAAAATATTTATCTCGGGTCCAAAAGGTGGTAGAGCAAGATTGTTTTAAAATCTCTGACAAAATGTCGACAATATATTTCCGTAACAATTCATTTCATAATATAAAAATAGAAATAGTCAGTTGAAGAAAAGAGGCAAAAAAATGCAAACAGACTGAAGTCACGGTGCGACATGACCGATATTTAAGCTGGCCCCCCTTGAACTTGGCCAGTACACCGTGTGTCACCCTGGAGACGTACGGACAAGCGTTGTCATGAAGCAGAATCACTCTCCATGAGCATTCCAGGCCGTATACCTTGATTGACTTATGTTGGCTAGTGCCTCACAGTACAAGTCACAGTCAATGGTTTTTCCGATCTCGCGGAATTTATTGAGTATCGGACCTCGGATGTCTAAAAAGACGGTGAGCGTCACCTTGTCTGCTGAGAGCACAGCCTAGAAATGTTTAGGAGGAGGTGACGCCACATGCGTCGCATTACTGGATGTCGCACTACGTTATCCCAAAGCGTCATATTCAAATTTCAATCGGTTTGGTTGTTAAGACGTTTCGTACCTTCTCATCTGAATAACCCTCGTATATTTCGACTAACTTTGTTATATTGGAGTGAAAACTGGGTGAAGACATATTGTCTCGTTACTAAAGTTGAGGTTAAGATAAGAGAGTAGCAGGGATGATTGCAGGTAATAATGAATGAGAACAATTCTAGAGCACGCGAAATTTGCGTAATCCTTTTGGGAAGGCTGAACATGTGCTGAGTGATACATTCGAACGTGCAACATTTTCGCGAAAGGGACACTTACACAATCGAAGCACACAAAGAGTGAAATTAATTTCGGATTTTTAACTGAAACTTCTCTCTACTTACAATGTATTTACTGAACTGGGTCAATACCTGTCAGAAGTTGCGTGTGTGTAGAGAAACTAGGCGAATAAACAAAACATTTGAATGAGACTTAACAACCCGTGAGTGTGTCAGTTATCTTTGAGTTCACTCTACCTTTGGCGAATTATTGCACACTGTGTTTTATAAATAATTTTTCGCTTGGAAGTGAGGAGGATACAGTTAGCCCCTGGATTTGAAACGCGATGGAACACGTACTTTGATATCCAACTGTTTCCCTTTGTTATTGCTGGCGTAGTGTAGCCTGGTCATACGGTCGGGGGTTCGAATCCCCCCTCGGGCATGGATATTTGTGCCGTTTTTAGTCTTAGCTAGTTCATAAGTAGTTTGTAAGCTTAGGGACTGATGACCCCGTAGTTAAGTCCCATAAGTTGTACAAACATTTTTTTTTTTTTTTTTTTTTTTTTTTTTTGTAGCCTGGTCAAACTATTTTAGTCATTGCATACAGTGTATTGGGTGTTAGACCTACAATTCCAGTGTTTATATATATATATATATATATATATATATATATATATATATATATATAGAGAGAGAGAGAGAGAGAGAGAGAGAGAGAGAGAGAGAGAAACTGAAATTCTATATTATGAACATAAACTTTTGTCCAGCAGCGAAAACAAAAGATCAAGGCAAGCAAATATTACTCAGACGTAAAAATTAGAAGAATTAAAGACCGTCATCCATTGACTGCTTGAAAATTAACGTCACTAAAACAAAAATACGAAGACCATTAGCCAGCTATTCACGTTCGGTAACTAGTAAACGAAAACGATTGCTGTAGGGAAAAACGACAGAAAAGCGGAAAAGCCTCGTAGAGTAGAACTCAGCTGGGCAGTGTTCCGCAAATCAAAACGCATCTTGACTCAGAAGGATATTCTAAATTGATGTGAAGACTAATTTCCGTAGCGTTGGCGTGCTACCAATTTCGATTTTTCAGCTGTTTCTTTGAGTTATCTCTATATTTTTCTAAACTAACCCTGTATTAAAACGAATAACACAAAACAAAAATAATTAAAATAAAATATATTATTAAATTTGTGAAGCCATTCCCGAGTATTTGCGAAACTAACCGCCAGCTACTGTTTTTTTTTTTTTTCATGTATGTAAGTAGTACAAAGGAAAATTAGAATAAAATTAAATACAGGAAAATTTAAAAAGTGAGGTTACGCTTTATGTAAATTTGGGGGAAAATGTGCGATGTAAAATAAATTGTAGCATCGAGAACATGTCCTAAATAGAATGTAATAATAATTTCGTGTGTCTTCCTTGTGCAGGTTTTCAGTTTTGATGTAACTTTGACGCCTGACATGTCCGTAAGCTCACAGTTATCCAACTTGGAAAACTACAGTTTCAAGTGGAACCCGAACCACTCCATATCGTGAGAGATGAAGGGTAGGTTAAAAGTGAAAAACAAAAAATAAATAAATAACCAGCGAGTGTGTCCAACCTAAACCTTTACTCCTTTCCCAAACTTGGAGAAAAGCGCCAACTTACACAACGTAGATAAAACATGTAACTTTCAATAAAAATAAGTATTA
Organism: Locusta migratoria; assembly: GCA_026315105.1. Lineage (NCBI taxonomy): Eukaryota > Metazoa > Arthropoda > Insecta > Orthoptera > Acrididae > Locusta > Locusta migratoria. The sequence goes on from CM048755.1 coordinate 191,443,361, forward strand.
ATTATTAATTTAAAAAAACTGTCCTGTCTTCTACGTTGGACCAAATCACACACACTGTGCAAAATTTCATAAACACCAGTTGAGTAGTTTCGGAGTTCATTGCGGACAAACATCGTGACACCGGATTTTTATCTACGTCTACATAGATACTCTGCAAATCACATTCGAGGGCCTGGCAGAGGGTTCATTAACCACTTTCATAACTTTTCTCTACCGTTCCATTCTATAATAGCGCGCGGGAAGAAAGAACACCTAAATCGTTCCGTTTTCGATCTGATTTCTCTTATTTTATTGGGATGGTCATGTCTCCCTAAGTAGGTGGGTGCTAGCAAAATATTATCACATTTGCCGGCCGCGGTGGCCGAGGAGACTGAGGCGCTCCAGTCACGGTCTGCACGGCCCCTACGGTCGGGGGTTCGAATCCCCCCTCGGGCATGGATATTTGTGCTGTCCTTAGTATGAGGTAGTTGATAAGTAGTTTGTAAGTTTAGGGACTGATGAACCCGTAGTTAAGTCCCATAAGCTTAATAAACATTTGAAACATTTTTTTTATCACATTCAGAACTAAAAGTCGGTGATTGAAACTTCGCAAACAGATCACGCCGCAATGAATAACGTCTTTCTTTTAATGATTTCCACCCCAATTCGTGCAACATTTCCGTGGCGCTTTCCCCCCGTAATGTGATAGAACAAAATGAGCTGCCCTTCTCTGAACCTTCTCAATGTCTTCCGTCAGTCCCACCTGGTGAGGGTCCCACAAGGGGCTACAGTACTCCAGGAGAGGACGCACAAGTGTGATGTAGCCAGTCTCTTTGGTGGAGCTGGTGCATCTCTAGAAAGATTAAAAGTCACACTAGGTAAATTAACCTCCCCATTCAGGCCTTGATAAGTGGTCTCATACTACAAAACTTTAGTAAATTTTAATCCATATAGTGTGACAAACCAAAGGCACCCAACTTCAGAGGACATTTCTCCAAGCCGCGGAGGAATATTTGTGTGGTCTGGTGCGCCACGTTTTGATAGCGCGGCTGCTCACGTGGGAGGAAAGATGTTCAAATGTTTGTAAATCTAAGTGACTTAATTACGTTGGTCATCAATCCCAATGCTTACAAACTACTTAAACTAACTTAAAGTAACTTATGCTAAGGACAACACAAACACCCGTGCCCGAGGGAGGACTCAAAACCCCAACGGTGAAAGGCCACGTGCACCGCAGCAAGGCACCTTAGTGCTCACGGGTACTCTGCCGCGAGTCACGTGGGAGGTTCGAGCTCTCTTTCGGGAATGTCTGTGTTCGTTTGTAAATCTATCGGACCAAACTGCGTGGTAATCAGTCCGTAGCTTACAAACTACTTAAACTAAGGTAAACTAACCTAAGGACAACACACACACCCATGCCCCAGGGAGGACTCGAACCTCCACGGCGAGCAACCGCGCGCTCCGCAGCGAGACGCTTTAGACCGCTCGGCTACTCCACCGCGGCAATGTGTGTGTGTGTGTGTGTGTGTGTGTGTGTGTGGGTGTGTGTTGTCCTTAGTAGATGTTAGTTTAAGTAGTTTGTTAGTCTCATGACCGACAACTCATCAATTAGGATTACAAACATTTGAACGTTCGTCTCTAGACTTACAAACCCCTAACAACAGCTTTAAGTTACGCTATGGACAACACACACAAAACCACACACTCATGCAAGAGGGAGGACTCGAACCTCCGGCGGGAGTGGCCGCGCAATCCGTGAAATTGCGCCTCAGATTGCGTGGCACATTGCAATAAATTTTGTAATTACTGCTATAACATCACATATCCTCTCAGCCAGCGATGTTTCGGTTGCACAGTGGTAGAGTGGCAGACTACAAATCACAAGGTCCCGGGTTCGATCCCCGCCAGGTCCTGGGATTTTCATCTGTCACTTTCCACTTCTTTCACCTCTGGCAGTATTGCTCATGTGAAAAATACCGAGAAGCACCGTGGTTCGGAACCCACGTTAAACTGTAGGTCCCCCTATAACTGGCTGGGTAAGTCAGTTCGAAGGTCGGAGGAAGGCAACGGCAAACCACCTCCAAACAGGACCATGCCTAGTAAAGCACTGTGGTGTTCAAACCAATCTTCGGATTGTTGACTGCTTTACCTTTTACTCCTCCAGTTCTCGAAGATTCCGTTATTTCATACAACGTGCTCAGAAAATATACACAGGAAGCAAAATAGTACAGAATAGACAAAATACAATTAACACACTTAAAGACAATAGAGGTGTTTTCCTACTCGTGCGAGGTCACGTGGGAAGCTGACATAGGGAAGAAATGCTTAACAATACACTGCAAACGGCTGTATCTGTATATGTTGTTACTTCATTTTGAAGAAAAGAACTCGTGTCAAACAACAAATGAAAGGTTAATACATGTAACCTACTATGGTGGAAATTCCCGCAGTTATATAGGAAAAGAAGTCGTGACGCATTTTAGAATAGGACACCGCCATATTTTCAATTGACAACGGCCGTGCAGCAGTAGATACACCGGTTCTCGTTAAGCTGCGTCCACACTCACGCGCCACGCGCCGCTCGCCTTTCGTTCGTAGGGATTGTGGGTCGTGACGAACCTCCGGCGATCCATAGGAAACCCACCAACATGTAGTACTCAGTTTGCAGCCAAGCTGTAAACATGTCCACGCGACGGGAAAATCTCGGGCTTATGGTGATGAGTGGTGCGGCTATATTAATGGCAAGTTTGTCGAAAAACAAAACGATACGTCGACGTTGGTGGCACAATGAACTTTATAAAAAAAGAAATAATGCAGAACTTATGATGGACGTGAAGTCGCAACAAATAAGTGGTTAATATAAATTTTTTTGTCGAATGTCACCTTCTGACTTTGAAAATCTGCTGCAGAAGATTGGATCGCGTATTTCGAAAGAGGACACTCATTTCCGCACGGCAGTTTCTGCTCGTGACAGTTGAGCATTAATATTTGTTGTACACAATTTGTTTACTTCTTGTTTATAATTCTGTGTATTTGTCGTAATATCCTGAGCAAATAAGCAATGGTGGGAGTGGATATAAAAAAAATGAATGATCTACTATTTCTGTGTGTATAACGAAATAAAGGCAAATCAAAGCAGTATGATTAATTCTTCCAGGTTAGCAGTAACACTTCGATTTCTTGCCACGGGAGATTCATTTACTAGCCTGCAGTATACCTTCAGAATTTCTAAGCAATCTATAGCACTAATAGTACCACAAGTCTGTGCAGCACTCATCCATGAGTTACAAGGATGTATCAAGGTAACTTAATAACACCACTGTTTAACACTTTTAATTTTGAAAGTTGTTTTATTTTTTAAATATTTTATAAGTACAAAATTAAATCCATTTTACACAAAATCTTCCAAATCCATTGATGTCACATTTACACAAAATCCGAAAACTGTTCTGAAATAATAGAGGCCGCAGGAGATGGATGAGAAAGAGAGAGATGTTAAGGAATGAGATGGCGATGGGGCAGGTACTGGTTGCAAAGAGTGCACAACATATTGTTGAGAATGAATGGGGTGGGAAATTCTTTCTGAAGGGATTTGCCAGTAGTTGGAATTCTGTGTATTTGGAGCGGTCCAATGAAAGAACCCTTTATCGGCTGTCACAAGTACGTCAAACACGGCATGCTGTAACGATTTCTGCGTTTCAGGCGAATATTTCTTCAGTTTGAAGCGACGTACGTAAAAAAGGCATCGATTTCGTCGGACTTATTACATGGCTCTTTCTCCAATTTCTCTGCAGCAGTTTTTTAAAATTTCAAACGCATTCCTTATCACTGATTCGTTTGCATCAGTTCGCTTACGCTTAATGGGTCTGGCAGTAGATGTTGACGCTGTTGGCTCTTGTTGGCCGTCTTTAGAAATGTTGGGTCCTGACTCGATGTCTTCTTCATTTCTAATAATCTCATACGTCTCCTGAAAATTACAAGTAATAAACAATAGAAACCAATATTAATTATGTATTTCTGGTATTACCTGACTAACATAAAATAGGAGCCTATTACAAAATACAGAGCCGTTTCGTTCGCCTCAGACCGACAACATAGTAGTTTTCCAGCCACCAAAACAATCAGTCCTGTTTTATAGATATAATATATAATCCCCCAATAGTTACGGTGAGTTTAAGTATGATTTCTGTTTCAGCTACCTGCGACACCTGTAGCTTGGAAGGAAGTAAGCAATGTATTTGAAACGCGTTGGAACCTGCCTCACTGTGTTGGTGCTCTGGACGGGAAACATGTTGTTTTGCAAGCTCCAATGCACTCGGGTACAGAGTATTTCAATTATAAATCCAGCTTCAGTATTGTGCTTTTTGCATTAGTGGACGGGAATTGTAGCTTTATGTTTGCTGACGAGGGATGCCAAGGAAGAATGATGACTGGAAGCACACTGGGACTTCCGGTAGCGGAACCACTGCCAGGGCGTTGTTTCTTTGCAGGTGATAGCGCACTTGCTCTAAGTGAAGCAGTACTCTACCGGAGTCACGAAAGGTGCAGGGTGCATCAGGATGTATTCAGCTTCGTACTAGCCGTACTTAAACATTTCTTTGAACCTCGGAGAACATAAACGGTTAAAAACTAGCGATTGCAGTTTTATAACATTATTTCGCACTACGAGTTCAAAGTCATGTTTAAGTAAAAGAATCCTGTCGAAGATCTTCCGGTGCAGGTTCTTGTACGGCCGGAAACCGTACACATCAAGGGGCTGTATCATCTCTGTAGCCCCTTTCAGTATCCGGAGGACCTTGATATTATACTCCCCTTCGGTATCTACAAAGAGATATAAATCAAAATATATTTGTCTGTAGATAATAACATTATTTTTCATAGACAAACGGTCGTACCTTCGTCATCAATCGATTCGGCACTTGTACTAGGGCCATCTGTGGCTTTGTTAAACCCTCCAAAAGCATCTAGCAGTGTGACGGACTCGGCGACAACCTGCGGCCGGAAAATCTCCTCGTACCAGTCTTTCAAAATTTGCCAGACTTGGTAGCGACTATTTTTAAATTCGGTGCCTGAAACAACGATCGAGTATTTTGTATAAAGACAATTATGCTGGCACATACATTTCTACACTTTTTTTACGCCTTTGGTATGCAAAGTCCGGCCGGAGTGCAACTCAAAGTTAAATCCCCTTTGGTCGCTATTGTACGTATTTGCCGGACCAACCCTCTGTATATCCAATCTCGCTTTGGCGACACAGGTCTCGGCAAGTTCTTGCAGGTTCGTGGTCTGCAAAAATCTGACTTCTAGTCACAAATTTAATGATTTTTCTGCCCCCAATAGTATGTGTTGCCTTGAATTTATGCACCCACCCATTCGAAGCATTAAAATTGAGTAGGAGTCCTTCTGAAGCCTGGTAAAAGAAAAAACGCTTCGATATGATATTTTGTGCATAATGTTAATTTTAGAAGATATCTTCCACAAAGTAAATAACCTCAACCTTGAGGGGGGGAATAGCTTACCTTCATTGTGTAAGGTAGGCGAAGGGTGCGGGAAGGCCAGATTTTATGAGAAAGAGAGGGGGTCGAATAGTAGCAGCAGGTTACGTAGTTTATGGTCGACCCCTAGCAAGGGCAAAAGTATTTTGGAAGGTACACGGGTCTTTGGAAGAACTCTGATTTCATGCTGTAGGCAGGAGACTTACAGCGTAATGCAGAATTTACACCACTGCGTTGCGTTGCGTCGAAGATTAAACAATGGGAATGAGGAGATTCCACTCCCCTTTCATCGATTTGCGTCTCGATGCATCTGGGATTCCCATTTATAATCTTCGACACAACGCAATGCAGTGGTGTAAATTCTGCATTAAGATGCCTTTCTACTCATGCGTCGTCGCGTCTGACGCGCCTTTTGAGACGAAAAGAAGGCCTGTGCGCATGCGCAATGCCGCGCTGCGTCGCCACACCTTGCGTGGCCGCTTTCCCGATTCTGATTGGTTAACGCGCCGCGTTGCCGTGTTTTGCCGGGGTAAGGCATCTTTAGACGTACTATTAAATAACTTAAATCTGTTCAAAATAATGAATCTTTTACGGTCTCTAAATCTTTTGTTACACGTAATATTAACTGTCCCTTTTGAAGACTGGCCTCTTTAAAACATTTCTTCACCACCACAACATAATGTACTAAATAATAATAATATGTTGTGTAGTTTGGGAAATAGCCATCACGGGTACTGTTAATAGCAAAGATAGTTCATTAGGAATCAGTTTTACAAGTTTGTACAGGTCATTTGTAAACTAAAGTTTGTTTCGGATACAAAGACAGACAGAAAATGGCTGTTGATCTTTCGTGAATGAGCGGTAGGAGGGTTACAAACAGCAAGAGCAGGGGGATGGTCAAAAACAATGGTTAAAAGATTAGACACCTTAAGAATGGTCCCTACGTTTTCGTTGTATTGCTTACCTCAATTCCCCATGATCTTAAATCGGAGTCGTGTGCGATTCCACCATTCTCTTCCACTTCGTCAAAGCGCGTCTTGACTCTCCGTTCAATGTCTTTCAGTTTTTCACTTTTCGTGCCGCTTTTTGTCACAGCTTATTCCCACCTAAAATAAAATAACATTCCATTATAGGGTGTTTCAATAAGTGTGTTTGCCTCTGTAACTTATAAAATAATAGGTACGGGAAATTTTAATGCGGTAGGTCAACACAAGAAATGTTACACTTTCTGCGGAGCTATGAACATCGTTTATTGTATCATTTTCCAAAGAGTTCCACCACAAAGATATAATTTTTTTAAATGGAACAATACTTTATTCTATCGTGTATTGGATTCGTTGAAACCAGCTGCGTCCAAATCAATTTAAACTACATTCCTATCACCGTTAGTTTGGGAGCTACAACCCTTCAAAGTTCCGGGGGCGGAGGCTGCGATAGCGTTGCTCACTGGCCGAGTGGCTGGCCCCTGAGGCACGGCCCACTGTCTCATGACCACCAGCCAGTTAGCTACGCTGCCGTAGCCTCCGCACCCTAAACTTTGTAGAGTTGTAGCTCCCAAACTAACAATGATAGGAATGTAGTTTAAATTGATTTGAACGCAGCAGGTTTCAACGAATCCAATGCACGATAGAAAAAACTATTGTTCCATTTAAAAAAATATATCTTTGTGCTGTAACTCTTTGGAAAATGATACAATAAACTATATTCATAGCTCCGCAGAAAGTGTAACTTTTTTGTGTTGACCTACCGCATTAAAATTTCCCGTCACCTATTATTTTATAAGTTACAGAAGCAAACACACTTAGTGAAACACCATATATATATATATATATATATATATATATATATATATATATATATATATATATATATCGATGTGTCAACAAGAACGGTGAGTAGTGTACATGTGTGTGAGGGGAGGGTATATATATATATATATATATATACCCTCCCCTCACACACATGTACACTACTCACCGTTCTTGTTGACACATCGATTTCACTTTTCTGTATTTTGTTTGTACGCTGGTCAAACTTCTCGTCGCCTTTTTCCCAATTCTAAAATATTCGACTGCCCTCTTTTCATAGTCAAGATCGACATCATCTCCGTCTTTTTGCGAAAAATCAGTATCACTACCGGTAACATCCTCTTCTGTCGTAGCTTCAAAAGCTCTCTTTATACCACCGCTTCTGGTCCGGGAAAGGTCACACTCTTCGGTAACTAGACGACGTCCTTCATCATCCAAACCTTGAGTAGACCTTAAATTTAGGGTGTGCTCGTCAAGTATTCCTAAAGAGAGGAAGCACAGTTGATAATGATTACTTATAAGTCACTACAACTATTACTGCCGTCCTACCAAAAGAAAAAAACACACTAATAATCGGTTTCTTGTTACTTCATGAATAGTTAGTTACAGTCAGTCATCACAAGAAAAAGTCGGAAAAGCGATTTATGCTTAAAATAGACTTCTCAAATGCAAAAACTCTTCGGTCTAATTCGCACCTGTAATTCTAAATCCCTCCATTGTATAAACAATAGTTTAGAAAAGAAAATCATGTTCACTGTAACCGCTTACAAAGGAAAAGATAAAGTAAATTTAAAGACACATCAATCCAATGCAAACTCGCCTTTTATCGTATTCTTCATATTAACTTCTTCATCTGTGGTTGGAGTTCGCTCCAAATAATTATACTCTTCCATAAGCATTTCCAGCAAGTTACGTGGATTGAAATGATCCATTGATAAAAGAATAATACGCTTTACGAAAAATTCTCCAAATAATGACAATGCTATTGGTTCTCAACCGCAGAGCTGTTACGCGAGTTATATGGTACTAGAGAACCGCTTGACTCGATTCCCCTCCCCTCCTCTTCACCGCACACAAACAGTTCCACTCGTCGCCCGGCGAACAGGAAGTGCCACGTCGAAAGCCATTGGTGCCCCGCTCCGCCCCCCCCCCCCCCCCTTTCCGAAAAATACGCACTTTTTCAAAGCTCATTTGCACCGACAATTTTATCGCTATTTTTGGAAGCGTGGTCGCCATAGTAAGGGGACAGGCAAAGTTGTTCAAAGAAAAGATGAAAAATAAACGACAATAAGCCAATTTATTAGAGTTTTTTGCGGGGTCGTATCATAACTTTTTGCTTAAACATAACGGTATTTTGTTTGTTTGAAACGCGAATGCGCAAACACCGGTAAATTTGCTCATTGTGAACAGTTGACGTGATTTTGTAAAAACGAAAATAGTTTGTGATTCGACCTTGAAAAACGTCCTTCGTATAGTCTATTGTTCAACGCCCATGTATTTGGAAATTATCCCCAAAGAAACTAATAAAGAAAAACAAAACATCAGCTGATGCGTGGAGCTTTAAAAAGGGAGGGGGCACGGTAGTTTAAAGAAATGGTTGATACTCACTCGAACAAGTGCAACACAACTTCATTTATACACATCTGCCTGCTCGGGTTAGAATCTCGAAAGAGCCGATTTCCGTTTTTACCATTTGCCGATGTCAGGAGACCAAGAGCACATGTATCAGTGGTGGGGGAAAAATGTAGAGCGGGGCGGGTTCGAACCACGCATCAACTCGACATGCTGATCCCAAAGACGGAGTCGACCACTGCGGACCATTGGGCTCCGTATCTCTCACAGTCCAGACAGATTATGCATCGCCTTTTGCCTACTCAGGGGGGCCAAGCGCAAATTGTTTCAAAGCGTAAATTCTGATTTCAATCGGTGCAGTTACCATACCAACAGGAATGTATATATTTAAAATGATCACTTAAGACGTCGTTAAGCGTTTCACTGCTTATTACTGCTTAATTATAATTTTTACAAGCAAAAAGAGGTTCAAAAAAGTACAAATTTCAAGTTTTTACACAAACGGCTGGAGATATCGCAAAATGCTCGAAATTTTCGCCAAAGGCTCTACTTTTACCGGTTTCATAGAAAGAAAAGTGGTTCGGAATTTTTATCTTTGATAGTTTTTGAGATAGTCCGATTTTGAACAATTTTTAACGCTTATTTCCGCAGGGTTAAAATAAAATTCCGCAGCTTTTCAATGCGCCATAAATTTTATCATGGTAAGGACTTCCTAAACCCAACTTTTCAAAAAGTTTTGCCGCATCGGGTTCGAGAAGTTCCCTTGTTAGCTAGCCGAGCCGAGCGCTGAAGGCAAGCGGGATGCACTCAGCCCTTGTGAGGCCAATTGAGGAGCTACTTGGTTGAGAAGTAGCGGCTCTTCTCTGGAAAACCGACACAACATTCGGGAGTGCGGGGCGCTGACCACGCCCCCTCCATTCCGCATCCGGTGACGCCTTCGGGCGGAGGAGGACACGGCGGGCGGTCGGTACCGGTTTGGCCTCGAGGCCTGTGTGGAACTGAGTTTAGTTTACATGTTTATTTTGCCTATACTCTAGCGGGAGGACCCGTCATTGTACTGCGCTCTTCTGTCGCGACGTGTTTACAGCGACTGCAATTATATAACATAGATATTTACTTTCTCTCAGATTTTGTAAGTTGTCTTAAGTTTTGTCCGAGCCTAATAGAAGAGCTTCAATGTGTAGTTCGTTCACCCACTAAACATGTACAAGTATCTTAATCATAGCTTTATTACTGAGTTTCTTTACTACACTGACTACAGCTGCATGTAAAACTTCCTGGCAGATTAAGATTGTGTGCCGGAACCGGTACTCGAACCTGGGACCTTTGCCTTTCGCGGTCAAGCGCTCTACCGACTGAGCTATCCCGACACGACTCACGATGCCGCCTCCCAACTTTACTTCCGCCAGTACCTTGCCCGTGAAAGGCAAAGGTCCCAGGTTCGAGTCCCGGTTCCGGCACACAATTTTAATCTGCCAGGAAGTTTCATATCAGCGCACACTCCGCTGCAGAGTGAAAGATTCATTCTGGAAACATCCCTTGGGCTGTGGCTAAGCCATGTCTCTACCATGTCCTTTCTTCCAGGAGTGCTAGTCCTGCATGTTTCGCAAGAGAGCTTCTGTGAAGTTTGAAAAGTAGGAAGCGAGGTACTGGCGGAAGTAAAGTTGTGAGGCGGCATCGTGAGTCGTGTCGGGATAGCACAGTTGGTAGTGCCCTTGCCCGCGAAAGGCAAAGGTCCCAGGTTCGGGTCCCGGTTCCGGCACACAATTTTAATCTGCCAGGAAGTTTCATATCAGCGCACACTCCACTGCAGAGTGAAAGATTCATTCTACAGCTGTATGTGTTTTTATCTTAGCCGTATTTTTTGTATTACCTAAATATATTCAAGTTATGGCAGACATGTACTTTTGACACCGACGAGGCTGAAAGAGCAGTCATTTAGACACTGGTACTATGTTTGGGGGAAGGACTACAAGTCACAACAATCCGTATTTGTATTTCAAGTTACGGTTATGGTCCAATATCCGATAGCTACATCATCTTTTCCTAATTTGAGGTTGTGGTCTTTTCCTAAAGGCATAGTGACGGCACGTTGAACAGTAATCTTCCTGGCAATAGTCGACGTAAAGGCCCCACCAAATCAGCAGTGCTATTCAAAGAGCTGCCTTCGGAAAGGGCAGGTTTGCCGGCATCGACTCCAACCACACAACACATCAACGTCGTGGGTCGGTGTACCGGCCAGCTTGGATGCAGTTTTGAGGACATTTCCCACATCCCGATTGGTGAATACCGGGCTGGTTCTCAAGCCCCGCCTCAGTTATCAATATGTCCTTAAAAGACACACACAAGACTGCAGGTCCAAATGAAACGAAAATAAAAGCAGCTGCATGAAAATTAGGAACTTAGATGGAAAACAAGTACTGAGCAAAGAAAGGAAAGCTGAAAGATGGAAGGAATATATCGAATGCCTATTCAAAGGAGCCGCGGGGGAGTGGCCGAGTGCATTCAGGCGCTATGCTCCGATGCGGGAAGCTGTTCCCCGTCTGGGGTTCGAATACCCTTCTCGGTAATGGATGTTTGTGCTGTCTGTAGTACAAGTTACTTTATAAGTAGTTTGTAAGTTAAGGGACTGATAACGCCCCGCAGTTAAGTCCCATAAGCTTAACAAACATTTGAAATATTCAAAGGAAACTCACTTGAAGGCAGTATTTTAAAAACGTAGAGGAAGTAGATGAAGATGAGATATGAGGTACGATAGAGCAAAAAGAATTAGGCAGAGCACTGAAATGGCTGCAAAATGCTAACACTAATCATTTACGTACGGATAAAACAATTTGTAGAATCCGCCCTCGGGGATGATCAGTTTGGACGTTGCAGAAATGTAAGAATATGCGAGGCAAAGCTCACATTACGACATATTTTAGAATATCGGCTAAGGAAAGGCAAACGGTACGTCTTTAGCTTTTGTACATTTGGAGAAAGCTATTGACATTATTGACTGGAATACGCTGTTTCAAATTATGAAGGGAGTAGGGGGGAAATACAGGGAACGAAAAGATATATAGGCTACAAATTGTACAAAAACCAGACAGCATGTATAGGAGTCGAAGTGCATGAAAGGGACGCAGTGGTTGGGAAGGGAGTAAGAAAGAGTTGTAGCCTTTCCCCGGTGTTATTCTGTCTGTACATTGAGCGAGGTGTGGAGAAATAGAAGGAGAAATTTCGAGAAAAATTAAAGTTAAGGGAGAAGAAATAGAAACTCTGGTTTGTCGATGAAATTCTAATTCTGTCGGACACAACAAAGAGGGTGAAACGTTGACGATAAGGAGTTCAGACAGAAAGATGATAGAAGCATTTGAAATGTGGTGGTAGAGATGAATTCTAAAGATTAGGTGAGTAGATCACGTAGCTAACGAGGAAGAGCTGTTCAGAATTTGAGAGAAAAGATTTCTGACATATGTTGACTAAGAGAACGGCTCTATTTGTAGGACATATTCTGAGACGTCATGAAATCGTCAATTTAGCATTGGAGGGAACTGTGTGGGGGTAAAAATAGCAGAGGGAAACCGAGAGACGAATAAAGTAAGCAATTTCAAAAACATATACTTGTTAGCTGTCTATTACGATCATTTTCAGGAAGGGATGATCGATCACCATCTAGTCAGTGAGGATTTCAACAATGGTTAAAGGAGCTGGACTTGTCTCTTTGACCGAGATTTGATTTTCTTATTAGTTCAAAATGTTCAAATGTTTGTATAGCTTATGGGACTTAACTACGGGGTCATCAGTCCCTAAACTTACAAACTACTTATGAACTAGCTAATCCTAAGGACGGCACAAATATCCATGCCCGAGGGGGGATTCGAACCCCCGACCGTAGTGGCCGTGCAGACCGTGACTGGAGCGCCTCAGTCCCCTCGGCCACCACGGCCGGCTCTTATTAGTTAGACACCAGTATATTTTACTATTATAGTAAGTTTTATGTAGCCGACATTTTACTATGCGATATGTATACAGGATCATTTACGAATATATGCAAATACTTTAATATGTTCCTGAACAAATAAAACTAAAGGAAAATGTGCAAATAAACTTAGGTATGCAAATGCTTACTTACGGAGTTACGGCTAATAAAAGATTTTTCCTGAAATTTAGCAACCTCGCTAATATGAACGCATCGCAAAACTGTACGAGATTACAGTGAAGCGTGATTTCTATTTATGTTGATGTTATTGATCTGGTGAATTTGATAAAACATATTTCGTTAGAAAAATCTTCGTTCACTTGTGCACCAGATAAGGCAACCTAACTGTTCTTAGAAACACTCAACTCCCAAAACTATGCACCGCTGAGATTGCGACAAATGTCCGAAAACTATTCATCATGTTAAAGTCGCACCACCCCGTTGTTTGCCGGAACTGTTTGACGATACTAGCTGTGATTGGGCGAGTGTTGTCGTGCAACCTGAACATCCGCCATACTCGCCGGATGACAATATTCCAGACTTCTTCCTAGTCCCTTGCTCAAACTCGCTTAGAAAGCAAAGAGATTTGAGGATATTCCTGACATCCAACGAAACGTTTGAACACCATCACAAAGGAAGACGCCGGCTGCAGTGGCCGAGCGACTGCGGCGCGCCAGTCACGTTCTACACGGCCTCTACGGTCGGGGGCTCGAATCCCCCGTCGGGCATGGATATTTGTGCCGTCCTTAGTGTTAGCTAGTTCATAAGTAGTTTGTAGGTTCAGGGACTGATGACCCCGTAGTTAAGTCCCATAAGCTCTACAAACATTTGAACATTTTGAACACAAAGGAAGACTTCAAACAAAATTTCCAGGACCTGTATCTCAGAGGTCAAACGGTGCATAGTTATGGTAGGTTCAAAATGTTCGTTAAGCTTATGGGACTTAACTACGGGGTCATCAGTCCCTAAACTTACAAACTACTTATGAACTAACTAAGACTAAGGACGGCACAAATATCCATGCCCTAGGGGGGATTCGAACCCCCGACCGTAGTGGCCGTGCAGACCGTGACTGCAGCGCCTCAGTCCCCTCGGCCACCGCGGCCGGAAGTTATGGTTGGTGCATATTTAGGAGGACAGTAAGGTAACTGTAGTAGTTAATAGTTCATCTACGTTAATATTTCATTGCTCTTCACGGAACTTTATTGTCAGAGGTTTTAAGAAACTTTGTTGATAAGTTTTATTAAAATTTCATGAACAAATGTTGTTGTCTTTAAGAGATCAAACACTTGAAACATATGAGAGTGAGAATAAGCTGATCGAAACAGCTGCGATTATGTATTTTTCTAACTGATTACATTTTCGTTACTGGCGTAAATGATTAGTGTTACAAAGAAATTTAGTTATTACAAATAAAACAAACAATTTCAACTGCGATTAATTACGTTTCTAAACACCTTGAATTGTACAGAATAATTTTCTAACTGGGCTATGAATCAGAAGTAAGAACATCAAGCAAGTGAGTAGGAATGGGGGGGGGGGGGGGGGGAACGGGGAGGAGACGGTAGCATGGACGGATTTATGAGTAGATTATGTAGCCCCAAGGGGTCAGGTATGTCAACTGTGTCTGATCTGTCAGTACTAAGTTTGGGAAAGGGAACATGTGTTTATTATTTTCCATTACTTTAAAGAATTTTATTTTCCTCAATTTTTTGATATGATTTAGTACTTCATGTTTTACATTGTAACTGTAATCTTCTTTTAACAAGTGGTCTTCAAATCTAGACTCTCGTTTCGCAAGTTTGCAGCTTCTCCAAACTTGGTACTCAATGATGAGAGGCAGTTACCATACTCACCACTTGTGGCTGGAGAATCTACTCAAAACTCCATCCAGAGCATGGAAACTACCCTTGCCCCACGCGTACTCACTTGCGCCTTGTGCCTACTTCTGTTGCGCAGGCGCCGCGGCGAAGCAGCCGAGCGGTCTAAAGCGTCTCGCTGCGGAGCGCGCGGTTGCTCGCCGTGGAGGTTCGAGTCCTCCCTGGTGCATGGGTGTGTGTGTTTGTCCGTAGGTTAGTTTACCTAGGTTTAAGTAGTTTGTTAGCTACGGACTGATGACCACGCAGTTTGGTCCGATAGATTTACAAACATTTGAACATTTTTGAACACAGCAATGAGACGCAGAGCCAGCAGCACACACACACACACACACACACAAGTACACCGCCACTGAACGCAGGCACTGCGTGGCCTGCACTCAGATCCCCTTCGTTAATCCGCCGGGCGGATTCGACCCGGGGCCGGTACGCCTCCTCGTCTCGTAAAGCGGTGCGTTAGACCGCACGGCTAACAGGGCGGTTCACTGCAGTTTCATAGCCTAGTTACAAAATTAGTTTGTATTATTCAAGCTGTTTGGTAACCCTCTTAATGTCAATTGTGAAAGATTTTTTTTAAATACTAGTTATTAAAGCCAGTAATCATAATTCAATCAGTTAAAAAGTATATAATCGTTGCTCTTTCATTCAGCTTTATCTCACTCTCATGTTTCAGATATCTGACCTATTAAATATAGCGACCTGTTGTTCAGGTAATTCTGATGAAACATGGGAACAAAGCTTATTATTTCAATTTATATTTCTTCTTAGGACAAGTGTCTTATATATATATATTTCAAGCGTCACATATTTTAGCTATGTTTAGTAGTTTTATGCAGCAGTTTCTAGGGAATAATTCAAATGTTTGTAGAACTTATGGGACTTAACTACGGGGTCATCAGTCCTTAAGCTTACAAACTACTTATGAACTACCTAAGACTAAGGACGGCACAAATATCCATGCCCGAGGGGGGATTCGAACCCCCGACCGTAGTGGCCGTGCAGACCGTGACTAGAGCGCCTCGGCCGGCCGCGGTGGCCGAGGTGACTGAGGCGCTCCAGTCACGGTCAGCACGGCCACTGCGGTCGGGGGTTCGAATCCCCCCTCGGGCATGGATATTTGTGCCGTCCTAGTTCGTAAGTAGTTCATAAATAGTTTGTAAGTTTAGGGACTGATGACCCCGTAGTTAAGTCCCATAAGCTTAACAAACATTTTATTATTCTAGAGCGCCTCAGTCCCCTCGGCCACCGCGGCCGGCAGGGAATAATTCCTCTGTTTTGTTCTACACCTATAACACTTACCATATTTAAACATAAACTGAGATCCGCTGCATACAACAGCATTAACTCTTTGAACCTTAAACTTTCACAGTTATATGTTTTCAAGTCTTTGGTCAGTACCTGATGATAGCACAACATCCGCAAACCGGTTCACCAAATTATACAAATATTCTAGAATATTACACAATGGTCTTGTTTTTCATTCAAAACCGTTCATCATAGGACCTACAACTTAGCGGCAACTGAGTATACAGAAGGCATAAAAAAGCTGAAGAAACGGTACGACAAGTGCTTAAATTTGAACGATGACTACGTAGAAAAGTATCAAATTGGATGTAAAATTCAGTCAAGTTTAATTATATAAAATAAAAACAAATTGTATAGGGAAGAGGTCTTTACTTTCCGCATGACTCTCGCATTCCCGAACACTGAGATGGGAGACAGATAAAAGGAATCGGCTGGTTAAGACCTAAATATCTTGCTAAAGAATAGTTAATACCGTATAAAACAACGTATCTGTTAGTTTGGTTGTATAAGTATTACTTAAATTTATGAGAAGCTTAAGGGTATATGATATTTCAGTATATGACCATTTTGTGCGTTCACACCTTTGGCTTCTGTTCGTTATGATGATACTTGGAGTGCTAAAAGCTGCCACGGAAGTTTCCTACAAGGACTTTACCAAGCAGTCAAAGGGATGCCCTCTCGGTCGACCAAAGAACCGACTCCTTCGTGCGAGGAGTATTTAAAACAACAGTCATCGCATCCTGGAGTACAACGCGCAGTTCGAATCTCGCAATATCTGGAGCCAGTGTCGCGTGAAATTGGCACGATTTCTATGTCAAAGGCCGCAGCTGTTGTCCTGGCCATGCCCCATGTGGAAAATGTCAATATGTGTGCGGCGCTTCGAAAGCAAGTCACGGAGTGGGCGTATAGCGGACAAAAGCCACAGTCCGGCTAGGGATCACGTTCCCTCCCCCCCCCCCCCCCCCCCCCCACACACACACAACTGCGCTGCTGCTAGCCAACTCCAGACAGCGGTCTGAAACAACATTTTCCCCCTGAAAATACACATTTTATCACTAAAAGTGTCCAGATCTTTAAGAGGGAAGGTACAGGGTAATGTACTTGAAGCTTTATGCAAACAGCAAATGTGCGGGGCGTCACACACATTACGACAGCCATGTGCAATATTCAGTAAAATGCTTAATGCTTATTACGGGTGTATCACTAAAATACACATATGCGCAAAAGACATTTTTTGTGCCGGCTGCGGTGGCCGAGGTGACTGCGACGCGCCAGTCAAAGTCTGCACGGCCGCTGCGGTCGGGGGTTCGAATCCCCCCCCTCGGGCATGGATATTTGTGTTCAAAAAAATGTTTGTAAAGCTTATGGGACTTAACTACGGGGTCATCAGTCCCTAAACTTACAAACTACTTATGAACTACTTACGAACCAGGACAGCACAAATATCCATGCCCGAGGGGGGATTCGAACCCCCGACCGTAGTGGCCGTGCAGACCGTGACTGAAGCGCCTCAGTCTCCTCGGCCACCGCAGCCGGCGATATTTGTGTCGACTTTAGTATAAAGTAGTTCATAAGTAATTTGTAAGTTTAGGGACTGATGACCCCGCAGTTAAGTTCAAATGTTCAAATGTTTGTATAGTCTATGGGACTTAACTACGGGGTCGTCAGTCCCTAAACTTACAAACTACTTATGAACTACTTACGAACTACGACGGCACAAATATCCATGCCCGATGGGGGATTCGAACCCCCGACCGTAGTGGCCGTGCAGACCGTGACTGGAGCGCCTCAGTCTCCTCGGGCACCGGGGCCGGCCCGCAGTTAAGTACCTTAAGCTTAACAAACATTTGAACTTCTTTTCTTTAAGATGTTTTGCATTAACCCGTTTTCAATATAATCCATAAAAGCAGCGATAAGTATAGTGTCCTCTTTCTTCCATACTCTGTCTAATAAGAAGACTACACGGGTATCGGATTTTAGAATTTCTTTATATTTATGGTACGTGAAGTTTAGAACGTAAATAACAATCAGCTAAAGCAATTCTAAAAAATTCTCGAGAAAATCGACTTTGAAATTTTGCAAGTACATTTAAGTACCAACAATTACAACAGTTGCAGCATCTCTCATTCTAGTTGAAGTGGTAGCATTCTGGCCTCACGACCATGGAGTCGGTGGTTCGAATCCCGCTGTGACATAATTTTCTTCGTTGTTTTCGAATTTTTGGATCTCTTATTCCACGTGTTGTGTTATTTATTGTGATGAGCTGAATACTTTGTTGTCACCTAGAACGGTGTTTGAATAGGCCGCGGCGGATTAGTCGTGCGTACTGGAGCGCCGTGCTGCGGTGCGCGCGGCCGTTCGCCGTCGGGGGTTCTAGTCCCCCCTAGGGCATGGATGTTTGGGTTGTCCTTAGGTTAATATACCATAGTTTAAGTAGTTTGTAAGCTACGGACTAATAACCTAGAAGTTGAGTCCGATAGATTTACAAACATTTGAACATTTGTTTGCCGGCCGCGGTGGCCGAGGGGACTGAGGCGCTCCAGTCACGGTCTGCACGGCCACACTAGTTCGTAAGCAGTTCATAGGTAGTTTGTAAGTTTAGGGACTGATGACCCCGTAGTTGAGTCCCATAAGCTCTACAAACATTTGAACATTTGTTTGAATAGGTTTGCTGCTTTGAAATCCATTAGTAGCTATGGAGATGACATTCCAAAAACAGCCTCGAAGCTCTTCACAAACTGAACAATCAAAGGGAACCGTCGTCAACTAATAGTGAAGCCAATACGGTAAAAATTATAACTTAGGTTTTTTGTATTAAAACCATCATTAGTAACAACATTTTATAAAATATAGAAAATTAAGAATAATAAAAAATACGTTTATTTTTAGTAAAAAATACCTTTACATATCAACATTCTGTAACCTTTCGAACACAAGGCAGGAAACAAATATCTCTTAGCGGGATTAGAACCACTGACCCTATGGTTGTAAGGCCAGAATGATAGCACCTGAGCTACACAGGCAAATGCTGTAACTGATTTCATTATGGGTAGTTACGTGTACTTGCAGAACTACAAAGTCGATTTTCTTGGGAGTTTTTTAGAGTTGCGTTGAATGGTCTTGGCTGATTGTCATTTGAGTTCTGAAATTCAGGTACCATAAGTAACAAAAAAATTCTAAAATCCGAAACCCCTGTGGTTCCTTGTAAGTAGTACATTGCTTTTCGTACGTGACATGCATTTCGGAACTAAAAGAAATCTACAGGGATAGGCAAATTAATATTAACATCTAACACACACGCAATATTTATCAGTTAGTATGGAGCTGAACCACCACTAGTTTTGACAACAGCTACCACTATTCGAGGAACACACTCCCAAATTTGTGCTGTCTACTGTAAAACTCCCCATAACGGTTCATTTATATTGTGACATTGCGAATAAACAGCCCTGGGGGAGATTTTCGATATTTTTTTGACGCTGTAGAAAGCACATCTGAACGTTTCGACCGCGTGTGTAGGCGAATAATCATTTGATAATGTGGCAGTGATTGTTAGCAATATGTTAACCATAGTGGGCAATTTAGCAAGGATGGTGAGTTATTCAATCATAGTTATGCGACAGTGAAGGTAATTATAGAAACACTTCAATACAACGCTATAGAATCCCAAATCGTGAGGAACAGTACACCATGCTTGACTGTAGGAAGCAGGCATTCCGCATCGTAAGTTTCTGTTCTGGATTTCGATATATAAACCCAGATGTATGTGGAAACAATGTAACGATGATTAAAGTGTTCAAATGCTTGGTGGCCGGACCCTAGATTTACAGACTACTTAAACTAAATGATTCTAAGGACATCAGGCACACCCATGCCCGAGGGACGACTCGAAGCTCCGACGGTAGCGGCCATGCAATCTGTAACATGGCGCGGCCATTCCTGCGCGCAACTGCGATTCATCAGAGCGTACCACATGCTTCCAGCAATAAAGTGCCCGGGGTTCATGAATGTGGTACCTCTTTCTGAGCATATTTGATTCCGCTTTTACGGGCTCGGCAAATTCAGCTCTTCTGTGATTTTCATCGAAATACTATTGTTAAGTGAGTGTTGAGTGATATCGCCGAAAGAACAGTGCAGATGCACAACACTAGGCCCGAACTCTTCCTGGTGTCGGTGAAATATTTTAAATGTTTATTTTTTTATTTTTTTTGAAATGTTTGTTAAGCTTATGGGACTTAACTACAGGGTCATCAGTCCCTAAACTTACAAACTACTTATCAACTACCTTATACTAAGGACGGCACAAATATCCATACCCGAGGGGGGATTAGAACCCCCGACCGTAGTGACCATGCAGACCGCGAATGGAGCGCCTCAGTCCCCTCGGCCACCGCGGCCGGCTGTCGGCGAAATGCCGCTAGAAATGAGTGACAATGCGCCGGGCATTTGGTTAGTACTCTGTGGATAAGCTGCAAATGTGCATCTGACTGAAGGCGTGCGACCTTCCTATCGGTACTCACGAATAAGAATTGGGCAATACGTAACTCACAGCAGTAAAGGTTTATGGCTCGTTGCCTCTGTTCATAGAGGTGAGTTATGTATGTCACCTTCTATGTCCTAAACAGCTACCCAATCTGTTTAAACAAGAACAATATTTAATCCGTAGTTTAGCCAGTCTATCAATCTGCATTTGATGACGTGAAAATATATTTAACAAACATACATTTAATCTCTGAATGACCAACAAAATGGATTTTAAGATAAGTGATTCACTCACGAAGTAATTCTTTTAAATGGAGTTATTACTCTTATTAGACCTGAAACGCGGAGGTGGTCGTACTTTATACATCAGTAAATAACTGATTATGTCTCCTACTACTGTTCATGAGAGGCGCAATAAGTATCACATGCGCTCAAGAGTAAATGTTCCAAATTATCAAAATTTTCAAATGTTTGTTAAGCTTAAGGGACAACTCCGGGGTCATCAGTCCCTAAACTTACATACTAATTATGAACTACCTTATACTAAAGACGACAAAAACATTCCTGCTGGAGTGGGGATTCGAATCCCCGACTCTAGCGGCCGTGCAGACTGTGACTGGCGCGCTGCAGACCGCTCAGCCACTGCGGCCGGCTGCAAATTATCACTCGTAAATTAGTGTAGTCCATCGAACTTTGCAGTTCCAAGTTAATCCGCGATAAAAGTATTTGTTAGAAAACACAGTTTGTCATCACACGAGTACACGATTGCTGAATTATCTCAGATCCACAACCCTACTACCGCGCGTAGTTTATCACTTTTCAAGCAGAGACCAAGTTCTTCAGTCACAGTCCCGTAAATTTTCTAAGTCCACACATGCCAATGTCTTCAAATCACGCGGTTTCAGACCGTCCAGCATCACAACCTTTCACCATCACGTCCAAGTTACGAGTCTCTTCCCAAGCGTTCGAAAAGCGTGGTCTCCCTCCTCACAAAATTGTATCCTTCGGCGCATCCTAACGCCTCTATAATTTCCCTTCCAAAATGTTCAGATGTTTGTTAAGCTTATGGGACTTAACTACGGGGTCATCAGTCCCTAAACTTACAAACTACTTACGAACTAGGACGGCACAAATATCCATGCCCGAGGGGGGATTCGAACCCCCGACCGTAGTGGCCGTGCTGACCGTGACTGGAGCGCCTCCGTCATCTCGGCCACCGCGGCCGGCTCCCTTCCAACATATTATACATTTGAATATCACACAATTAAATGCTTTGACCACCTCCCTACAAATATTGTTTACATTTAACAAACAAATATATATTTAACAATACTATAAAACGGTTGAGACTGAAGCTCTTTGCTCAGATAGCCATTAAGCATATCGCCTCACTATTCATATATACTGCCGCCGTCGAAATATAGTTACACAATTAATTTATCTTGGCTTTTTATACAAATATATTCAGTTATAGTCCACAAATACTTACAATTGCTTATATATAAATTATCTGCTGCATATCTACTATTTTTAGTCGGCCATGAAATATTTAAGTGGCAGTCTACAACATAAATAACGAACATTACAAAGAATAATATTAAATATAATAAAATACATATATAAATGTAATGCGCTTTGCTGCGTTCAGGTTTTGTGTTTCTGTGGTGGAATCTATGTTCTGAAACAAGAATATTATTACCTCAACGAAAAGCAGAACAAGAGAGTAAAACAAGGTTTATTGAAAGAATACGGAAATGACGTGGTATGTCTTTTAAGATAGGTAGCGTGGTGCAATGCTGCCCATTTACTTCTTAATCTGTTACTTATAAAACACTATGTATCAGTAATTGCAAATATAAGTCTTATAATATTATTATTATAGTACTTAGATTTATCGGCTTTTTATCTGTAAGGGATACTGAAATTGTAATTACGGTGTTTTATTGTCTCGATTCCCCTGAATCCATTCATATGTCTGCTGTAAGATCATTCACTGATTTTTATATGGATTTTTAGAATAATGTTTGTGGCTATATTGTATTCCAGTTGCAATCTGAAATATCCGCTCTCACTCAGTCAAGCGTTTCCGGTTTCCGATCACATTAGGGAAACACTGACTACCTGTCCATTCGCTAGGTACAAACTGTTAACCAGCCGGCTGGGGAACCCAACAGCCTGGCAAAACGCGCCTTTCATGTGGAAGTAATCAGCTTCCCCCTGTATCTGTAATATCACAGGATTACACATGTATCCTGCGAGGCGCATGTCAGCACTCTGTGCCCAGATGCATAGTGGATAGGTCGACCGCTTAATAAGCATGAGGGCCAGCGTTCGAATCCCAGTAGGGCACAGATTTTCAACTTCCACATTGATTTATTTCAATGCCCTCTCACATATAATGGTGTCAATTGCCTCGTGCATTGATTAATGAAGAGTTGGTTTTCTCTCATAAGACGCATAATGGCAATGAAGATTGAGGCATCAAGGAGAGACCATTTATGTTGTTTCATTTTTATCGTTTTCTGTTTATGCCAACTTGAAGGCACTACATTCAATTTAGTTCTTTTTACTTTGGTGCAGGGGCACCCAAGTGCCAACGCAGGCACAAACGAGAGATCCTTAAATTTCAAAAAAATGTTAGTAATTCTATCGGACCAAACTGCGTGGTCATCAGTCCGTAGCTTACAAACTACTTAAACCTAGGTAAACGAACCTAAGGACAACACACACACCCATGCGCCAGAGAGGACTCGAACCTCCGACGGCGAGAAACCGCGCGCTCCGCTGCGATGCGCCTTAGACCGCTCGGCTACTCCATCGCGGCTCTTTAATATTATCAAGCAGGAGATGCAGTGGTGGGAAAGAGATAAAGATCGAGACTACGAATTTAAAGGTCTCGGGTTCAAGTCCTGGTCAGTCCCCGACTTTTGTCGGCCATTTTACATTTACTTCCCCTCGGGCAGTGTTTGTTGTTGTGTGGTCCGAAAGCCACGTTAAACTGTTGTTTGCCAACAATTGCAATATGTGTCGTTATTTCTGGTCAAACACGCACACATCTTACTGTTGGTGAGTAAGCGACTGATACTTAAGCTGTATTCGTAGATGATAAAGAAGGAAGGTAGGTGTGCGGTTCGATTGTCGCTCAGGCACAAACATTTGTATCCTTATTATAGATTGAAACACCTAGCAGCTAGTAAGAAAAACCGATACGAAACATTTGATTTTACTTAGTTAACAATCCGATTACGTGCTGAGTTTGTATCTCCGTCACAGAACTTCACATTATGCACTTCATCTTTAAATGCGGGCACACTTTGTTACTTCTGAATGG
The DNA here is from genome assembly GCA_026315105.1 of Locusta migratoria. Lineage (NCBI taxonomy): Eukaryota > Metazoa > Arthropoda > Insecta > Orthoptera > Acrididae > Locusta > Locusta migratoria. Next base: position 191,467,174 of record CM048755.1, read on the forward strand.
ACGTATATCACACACCTTCCGTGGTTAGTTAACAGGGATGAAACGGTTTTGATAGGAGTCCCAGTTTATTACAAAAACTGTTATCTTTTATTTTCAAGTTTAGATTTGGTTACTGATGTTGGCGGAAATTTCGGTAATTTATGACTCTTCATGGCTAGTCAGCAATATGGTATGATTAGATTAATACTTGATCCATAGATCATGAATACGACGTTTCGTAATGATGTAGAACATGTCATTTTAATGAAATATTTCTTTACACACCATGATTCAATTTATTTACAACAATTTTTTACTCTCTCTCTCATTCTGTTTTATTTTTACCTCTCTCTCTCTCTCTCTCTCTCTCTCTCTCTCTCTCTCTCTCTCTCTCTCTCTCTCTCTCTGATCACACACACACATGTATTTTTTTGTTTTTGTTTATTTGTTTATTGTGCTCGACTATCGGCCAGGCACGAAAACGTCTGTGAATGAGTTTCTTAGTCTTGAGTACACTTACGAAAGAAATATAAAAACAACTACGAGAGTTTCTGATTTATGATGCTTAGTTGGCAGTTAGTTCTGAGTATTATTAGTAACTACGCTCCAGTCCCTAAACCTAGTTACAGAAATGGGAAGCAGACGCATTACGTATTCAAAAAAATGTTCAAATTTTTGTAGAACTTATGGGACTTAACTACGGGGTCATCAGTCCCTAAACTTGCAAACTACTTACAAACTAGCTAACACTAAGGACGGCACAAATATCCATGCCCGAGCGGGGATTCGAACCCCCGACCGTAGTGACCGCGCAGACCGTGACTGGAGCGCCTCAGTCCCCTTTTTTTTTTTTTTTTTTTTTTTTTTTTTTTTTTTGTTCCCTGTGTAGTTCTGTTTGTTGCGGACGTTGATCAAGTTTGTTCGTTTTTGTTCGATTTGTTCTTGGCTCAGCTTTTTTTATTACAGAGGGCGTTCAGCCCTCTGACCGGGCGCGCTGAGCCACGGCGCCCGGCATCCCCTCGGCCACCGCGGCCGGCATTACGTATTCCAGACCGTAGCAGCCCCGTCTTTGAGACGCCAGCTGTGGTCACATCCCAGCTTTCTGTAGGAACACATCGGTTCGTCTTCTTCCTGTTGTTTCTGTAATTGAGATATGGCAACAAGGCAAGGTATGTTTGGCAACTCTGAGATCGACGAGTTACTTCCTGATGTGCATGGAATTGAGCCTCAAAGTTCACTTGACTTTTCCTGTCATTTCCATTGAATAATCTGAGTTGTTATCGCTCGAGGTGTAACAAAAGATTGTAAATTTAGTTTTCAGCCCAGGAAAGACATTGCAAGTGGAAAGCACGTCGAAACTCGTCCATTAAATAACTTTATAGCCACTATTCGCCTTGTAAGAGGAAGTAAAGGCCCATCCCTCTTCGATAGCTCTGTGGTAACGTGCTGACAGGTGAAAAAGCGTCTGTTATGGTTCACGGTTCCAGTCTTCCGGGCCCCAGTATTTCTTTTTCGTGAAAGAGCTACAATCAGTCAGATCCAACATCGATAAGGAAATCGCAAGGAAATACTTTCGGCTCATAGTGAAATGGTGAAAAACGTACAATGCTGCACAACAGGGAACGCGTCTTTCCGCTGCTGACAAGCAAATTTCGGGTTTCTAGAAATACATAACTTTATTCATGAAATGACACATTTTCATACCTCTTGAATATGTCACAGTATACCAATTAAACACAGACCCAATCGAAATCTAAGTGAGCAGTATTTTACTAATTTATGCCGATAGAAGCAGCATGCTTGTCTACAGATACTCAGTTTTATTATAACAGACTTTCGTCGTAAGGTTATCGTGGGTAGTTATATTTCATTTCTTATAATAAATTGCACAATTTTAGTAAAGTTTCTTTTAGTGTTGTTAAAACAATAGTAAACATGAGAGAGAAATTAATCATCGACGATATATGCGAATTATTATTATCTATTCCAGTCTGGCAATGGACTTGCAGTTTATTGATTACATGAATGTACAAACCTTGTTCTAAGTTAAAGCTATCATACAAGGTTAGAAGTAGAAAAAAATGACAGCTAGTTCATGGCGATTCAGTCAACCAAGTATATGAATGTACTGAACGTGCTGCAAACCACTATAGAGAGCCTGTGTGTCAGAATTCTCATCCAGTGTGGCCCAAGAGCGTTATGATAGAATAATGAGTCTTAGAGAAGAGAATTTCGTGGTCTCTTGTATTGATGATAGGTTGATATACTTATGGTCTGGGTTCGATTCGAGCTCCTGCCAATGACTTTTGATAGGGAGAGACAGTTTTTATTCACTTCTGGCTACGCCAAATAAAGAAGGTATAATGGCATTGTGGTCTGAAATTCACATTAAACATGATATATCTTCTCTACCAAGTAGAGGTTTGGTTGAACTACAATAAAGTCAGAACTCTATAAACTATATCACCAATTACATTTCTTATACTAGTTATTTATTTCAAGTGACGAAACAAACGTTATGTAGGGTCACAGGACACTTATTCAATCTTTTATTTGAGCTTCTGTATGTCGAAAAAGCCGCGCGGGAGTAGCCGAGCGGTCTGGAGCACCACGTTTCTGATTGTGCGGCCTCCCGCGTCGAAGGCTCGAATCCTCCCTCGGGCATGTATGAGTGTGCTGTCCTTAGGTTAGTTTAACTTAGTTTAAGTAGTTTGTAAGACTAGGAACTGATGACGAAAGTAGTTTGGTCCCATAGAATAAACATTTGAACATTTGATTATGTCGATAAAATTGGTTCTCGACTGGTAATGCAACTCGGACCGCCATTAACGCGGAATTTGATTCCTTCGTGACAATAAAGCTCGACTATAATTTGTTGTTTGTTCAAAACTGCAAAAAAATGTTCAAATGTTTGTATAGCTTAAGGGACTTAACTACGGGGTCATCAGTCCCTAAACTTACAAACTACTTATGAACTACCTACAACTAAGGACGGCACAAATATCCATGCCCGAGGGGGAATTCGAACCCCCGACCGTAGTGGCCGTGCAGACCGTGACTGGAGTGCCGCAGTCCCCTCGGCCACCGCGACCGGCTCAAAACTGCAGATTCCTAAACATCTACACATATTTCGCGTGAATGGGTTCGAATCCTGGCCCAGCACTAAGGTTTTCATTATGTATTATCAAGCTCTAGCATGAGAACATCTACCTGCTGGTGGACAATAATTTTGATTTTCAATGTATTTTCATTCGTTGTCAACACTAACGATATCTGACGTTTTTGACTCCCAGTCAAGTTCAAAGATGTTATTTAGAGCTGCTGACAGAGAAAAATTTGGTAGCTGACGTCTTTTTGTGTGTAGCCAACCACGATATGTGTGGGGTTCGATTTCCAGCCAGCACTGAACCCTTCGTCATATTATTTCTAGTTCAAACGTTCTCAGATGTCGCTTCTGGTGTAACAAACCCATATTTAAAGTTCAGTTTCTGTAGAATATAACAGCGATAGGTGCCGGGTTGGAGTCCTGGGAAGGAAAAAATTAATTTTTCGTCTCGTCATTTCAGTTAAAACATCTAGCTACTGCCGAGAAAATCCGATATGTCACAGTTGATTGTGCTTCGATAACAACCCGATTAGGTTCTGGGTTCCAATCCCTGTCCAACACAACGCTTTACCTCATGGAATTGAAGTAAGTTACTTGTGAAGAAGCAATATTTAACATCTCTCGTAGTTCGTGAAAAGGGGTAATAGATGCTGCGTAGGAATTCCCGTCCATTAAAAATGTTTACGTTATGTAATTTAAAGTTGATATTTGCCAACTCTTACTGTCTGAAATTGAGGTGTATCACTGTCTGTATGCTTACTCAGGAATGACTGATAGTTTTCGTCAGTCACGAAATCTTTTCTTATTCTGCATGACTTCTGTTTGAATCCATATTCATTTCAGGTGTGTCTTTCTTGTAATAAATGTGAGCTTACTAGCCTTAAGGACATTCTTATCTGTGAAAAGGAGTTTCCTGATTTTTGTAGAATCGTGGTATTACTGTACACCTTGAGTTATTGCGATACAGAGGAATGGTTTCTAGTGGTGACTCGTTGGTACCAGTTTCAATAGTCAAACGACTGTACCGAGGAGCGATTACAGTATCCGCAAGACAGGTACGTTAGTTGGGTTGCATACGAATCAGGCGAAACGTAATTCAGATAGTTCGGATACTTTTGAGCACAACTGTACATTACATTTTATGATGAATATCTTAAGTCTATTATCTCACTAAACACAACGACACAACGATAAAGTATAATCACTGTACAGTACGGGTTAGACAGTTAGAGATGACCGCGATCACATTGAAATATTGAAAACTGAGACCAACAAAAACTTGAAAAAACAACAAATAAATCGACGTTGAAAAGAATACAGGTGTTCTATATAAACTTTGTTATCTGGGGGCGCCGGCCGCGGTGGCCGAGGGGACTGAGGCACTCTAGTAACGGTCTGCACGGCCACTACGGTCGGGGGTTCGAATCCCCCCTCGGGCATGGATATTTGTGCCGTCTTAGTTCGTAAGTAGTTCATAAGTAGTTTGTAAGTTTAGGGACTGATGACCCCGTAGTTAAGTCCCATAGACTATACAAAACATATCTGGGGGCACGGCAATAACCTTGCAAGGTCCTTTTCTCGAAGCTATTAATGCCATTTCCTAGTAGCCTGTTATGGATATTGCTAGAAACACGAAGAGTATCTACTATAACTAGCCATTCAAAAAAAAAAAAAAAAAAAGTTCAAATGTTTGTAAATCTATCGGACGAAACTGCGTGGTCATCAGTCCGTAGCTTGCAAACTACTTAAACTTATGTAAACTAACCTAAGGACAAACATACACACCCACGCCCCAGGGAGGACTTGAACCTCCACGGCGAGCAACCGCGCGTTCCGCAGCGAGAGGCTTTAGACCGCTCGGCTACTCCGCCGCGGCTATAACTAGCCATTCTCCCAAATTATATTATTTTATACGCTACAGATTAAAAAACTCTGCTACTAGAAAATTCTTAATTATGTCACTTTCCGATCATCAAAATTCTAAGGTACTTCCAGCACACACAAACTTTCCATTTAATTAGTGTTCAGCCTGCAAGATAAGCAAAAATTCAAACGTCCTTAAATGTCTATCCCGTATTCGAACGTTCAGAACACTTGGCGGATTAATATCTACTAACTTTATTTTAATTGAAGTGTCACGTTACTGGCCTAGCAGTAAAGCGCTGGACTTGCATGCGAGAGGTCCTAGGTGGGGCAAAGTGTTTTTCTTTCCAAACTTTAATTCTACCCTAGTCTACACCTCTGAACGATGCGAGGATTCGTGAGATATGATATGTGGCAGCTGATTGGAGAATGAAGAATCATGTAAATAATTACCTATTTATTTTCGAACACATGGAAATTTCCGGATGTGTTGTTACTTTACAGTTAATAGTACAATACTGACCTACAGCATACCGTGTTAGTGGGTTTCTCCGAATGGTAAGGTCCCTGAGCCAAACACATTGACAGAGATGAACAATTCCGTATCTGAGAAGTGATTACAGTCTATTTCATTGGTAAGAAATAGCTTAAAGTGCAGCGGTTGGGACTAGCACCAATGATATCTACATTCATTGTTATCAAAAGTACTTTAATATACTTTACGAATTTGTCATTAGGTACAAATTCATCTTTGTGGCCGCGGCGGAGTGGCCGAGTGCATTGAGGCTCTATGCTGCGATGTGCGAGGCCGTTCCCCGTCGGGGGTTCGAATCCCCCGTCGGGCATGGATGTTTGCGCTGTCTTTACTATTAAGGTAGTTTACAAGTAGCTTGTAAGTTTGGTGACTGATGACCCCGCAGTTACGTCCCATAAGCTTCACAAATATTAATTACATCTTTGTGTACAGGAACCTAAGAGTACAACATGAGTTGCCTCGAGTGAAACCAGCAGCAATAACATCTGCAACCTATATCTCAGATCACGCAATCTGGGCCTATATTGTGGTTGTCAAAAGTAGGTTACTTCGCTGTTTTTTTACGAATATGTCATGATATTAAAGGCTGTGGTTAGGCATGAATCAACAGAGTACAGTTTAAATGCTACGATTAAAACGAGTAGCATTGATAACAACAAGGGTGTGTAGCTTGTCATAAGTACTGTATTTTGTTTGTTGTTTTAATGTTCCTGCCGCGCGGCGATCACTGGAGCCGATTATCGACATTGCTTCTTTACGCCAGCTTTACGTCAGCTCACGACGCGTTCTCATAAACTTGGGTGGGAAGAACATGAGCCGCGGTGGAGTAGCCGAGCGGTCTAAGGCGCCTCGCTGCGGAGAGCGCGGTTCCTCGCCGTCGGAGGTTCGAGCCCTCCCTTGGGCATGGGTGTGTGTCTGTTGTCCTTAGGTTAGTTTACCTTAGTTTAAGTAGTTTGTAAGCTACGGAATGATTACCACGCAGTTTGGTCCGATAGATTTACAAACATCTGAACATTTGATTTTGAAGAACATGGGTCAAGTATTATATATAAATATTGATAGTGTAAAATCAACCCACAGACACTTAGGAAGGAAATATCTCTGTAGTGAGCATGATATGAGTAGAACAGATTTTATGTTCTCACCATTAAGCTGTAATTCTCACGTAAACTCGGGCCAGTAGCCAGCACATTTTATATTGGTCTCCTTGTGATACATGTTTGTCGGCTGACTTTTTGTTAGTTTCGAAATGTTCACTTTCTTTGAGAACTGTAGCTGCGTATTAAAAAAAGCATTAAGAAACCGTTGTGAATATACTGTTGGCCTGTATGCGATGTTGTGTGCACTGTCTGTTAGTACTATTAACAAAAATGAGCGAAGAGGGCGTTTTTAGGTCTTTTAGCGACTCGTCCTCGCATATCACGTTACTTCTGAGAAGCTTTAATCCTCTTGATTTTTGTTCTTTTAAAGTAATAAGCTACCTGCTCTGGGAAAAGAAGATAGGGCTTGTTTCAGCAAATGTTGATCGTGATCCATAGGATTAATTCCGGCTTAAGGTTGAGAACTTGTGCAGAACGCAGCGATCAATACGAAGGTATTTCTACTTTACGACTGAAGCTTCGGGTGGCAGGGTCGAAGCCACAGATCATAGAACAAAGATAACCTACACTCTCTCGAAAAGGGTCCGTGAATGTATAAAAACTTATGAAAGTGATGTCTCCATGACAATAGGGTAGGAATGATTTAAATAGGAGCAAAAACTATGTTAAGGCGTAATGTTGAGTCGAGTCAAGAATAAATTTGAAATTATCTATAGAGCTTATGTTCTTCGCGAAGTTTCCAATATGTGTCGACTATGCTATTAACATACTCAAAAGCAGGCTTAAGTCTAAACAATGCACTGATGGACATTGGTTCTTCATTGTTCACATGGCGTTTTATAGAGGGACATATTTGGACGGATTATATGTTATTAACGTCGACTTCAGTAATAAATCTAAAGAGTAGGCAGTCACAGAATACAATCTAGTTAAAAGCACTTACCGCCCAGACTTGTCAAAAACTGTTACATCAAAGCCTTTGAGAAAAATCAAAAGAAGGATAGGGATTTGGCAGGATTCATATATTGCAGTAGACACCAAGCAGACGTGAATAAGGACAGTGTTCTCTACCAAACAGTGGATGATGCGAGAGTGAAGATCGGGGTGGGGGTTTAAAATTAGGAAAGTTTAATTTTTAAAACTCACAACCACCAACTGCGAACCAAATTCCTAAACATGCAAAAACACTGGAACTGTGATTGCGACTGTTTGACTCGTTTTTTAGGGGATGATATCACACGTTCGCAGCTTTCCTTCCCTGCATATGATTAACAAAACAAATTCGTAATAAATTCAAGTTCATGAGAGAAAAGGGTGTACTAACTACTATTTTTGAAAACACGTGAAAGTTCACTTTATTTTGTTTATTGCACAATATTAGAACCCTGTGGCTGATACGTCTGTACGTCGACACATTTATCAAATAAAGTTATAGCTCGTGAGCCCCCAGACAAAATGAATATTTGCCGCGAATTGTTTTCACACCACGTGGCTGTCTCAAAACACCGTTTATGTTCATGCCTATGCGACGACATGTGTTACATTAACAAATCACAGTCACTTTAATTCAATGCGATGCACACCTTGTTCCACTGGCTAAATATTCACAAACACACAGTAGCACTCGATTCAACTTGGTGCATTCTACGACGAGCAACCACACGTGGCGATTCCCACACACAAATCTAAAGTCTCCACCTGGAGATACACATGCCGACTGATGCAGAGCGACGCCGTCCGGCCAGCTACCCCACGTGCTCCCGACCTCGTCACTTCCTGCCCACGCGCGTTCGCTCGCCAAAAGCTCAACTGCCGGGGTTTTTTCCCTACGTCATCAACTTCCCCATGTGAGCTGTTCTAACCGATTTTCCAACGAACAGCGCTCAGCCAATACATTTCTAAAACTTTACTTAAAATCAAAATAATTACACTACACATTAAACAAATATCTTCTTACGTTTTTATATTAGTATAAACATCCTTTGTACTATTTATTATAATCGTGCAATTTCTTATAAGTGATTTAACTGAATATTTCAAGGTAAAATACACAAGATTAATTGAAAATAAAATGAGAAATAGTTAATATATTATTTTTATAAACAAACATTGCCATGCTAGTTGTGTAACTGTCTTGTCTTCGTTGGTAATTTATTACTTTTCATTGTCAATTAAACATATTACGCCAGATGTGACTATATCAGCTAATGTATTGTTTATTTATCAACAGGCTATTTTGTAATGAGGGCCTTGAAGGTTCCTAACTGCATCGTATTACTTCAAATGCCAGTAGTATTATAATATTTTATTTCACGCTGTGCACTGCACTGTGCCTGGCACTCGCCATTGTCCCTCTCTCCCCTCACCGGAAAAGAACTGGAAAATCCTAAGCTGGAACAAGCCACCAATGTCGGCCTGCTCGCTGGCCTGCCGTCAGCTACAAGCACACAGCAAATCTCAACGTGGAGAATTTCTACCTATGGCCTAACTATAAATGTTGTCATCCAACTGTGTACATACATTGCTACCACAATTAATAAGATTAAAATTGTGTAACATTTAGTGCATTGGCATGGTCAATGTTTGCAGTGAACTTCATGCTGTTTAATTATCAAATGCTATTAATTTACCCGTATTTCTATTTGGCGGTAATCTTACAGTGACTTAATGCAGTCGTGAAGGCATTGTTAGAAAATTAAATGAAGCTCATCTTTTACGCTGTTACTGATGTTATACATGAAACTTGCAATCGATTATGGTGCGAATAGATACATGGAAACCACAACGAATGGAAGACATGTATTAGGTACAGCAACAACAAAAGTAGATGTTGCACACCAGACAGCATCTTTTGCAGAAACAGGACATGGCTAGGAGCAGAAAGACATTAAAACTTTCCTACTTATATGGAAAACTTTCCAGTTTATCTTGCAGAAAATTCTCTCATAAACGAAAGTGAAACTGACTTAGAGCTCTATGCCACACAGGAACACAGAAAAAAAATAGGGATTCGATATTTAGGGTGAAGATACAGTATTAGGAGTATAGCTCTTCCTGAAATAGGAGTTATTGATTTCAATGTTATAAAAATGTGGCAACTAATGTGGGACGTAACACAGCGTGTGCTATACTGAGTAACTGTTGTTGTTAGCCGGCCGCGATGGCCGAGGGGAATGAGGCGCTTCATTCACGATCTGCACGGCCACTACGGTCGGGGGTTCGAATCCCCCCTTGGGCATGGAGATTTGTGCCGTCCTACTTCGTAAGTAGTTCATAAGTAGTTTGTAAGTGTACGGACTGATGACCCCGTAGTTAAGTCCCATAGACTCTACAAACATTTGAACATTTTGTTGTTGTTGTTACAGTCTTCAGTCCGGAGACTGGTTTGATGCAGCTCTCCACCCTACTCTATCCTGAGCAAGCCTTTTCATCTCCTCATAAGAACGACAACCCACATCCACTTGAATCTCCTTACTATACGCGTCTCCTGGTCTCCCTCTGCGATTTTTACCCCACACACTTCCCTCCAATGCTAAATTTACGATTCCTCGATGTCTAAGAATGTGTCCTACCTAGCGATCCCTTCTTTTAGTCAGGTTATGCCAAAAAATCCTTTTCTCACCAATTCTGTTCAGTACCTCTTCATTAGTTGTGCGATCCACCCACCTAATCTTCAGCATTCTTCTGTAGCACTACACTTCAAAAACCTCTATTCTCTTCCTGTCCGCACTGCTTATCGTCCATGTTTCACTCCCGTACAAGGCAAGACACCACACAAATGCTTTCAGGAAAGACTTCCTTACATTTAAATTAATATTCGATGTTAGCAAATTTCTCTTTCTCAAAAATGCTTTTCTTTCCATTGCCATTCTGCATTTTATATCCTCTGTACTGCGACCGTCGCATGTTATTTTACTGCCCAAGTAACAAAACTCATCTACCACCCTCATTGTTTCGTTACCCTATCTAATTCCTTCAGCATCGCCTGATTTTCTAAGACCGCATTCCATTATTTTTGTTTTGCTCTTGTTAATGTTCATTTTATACGCTCTCTTCAACACACTGTCCATTCCATTCAACTGCTCTTCCAGGTCCTTTGCTGTCTCTGACAGAATTACAATGTCATCAGCAAAACGCAAAGTTTTTATTTCTTCACCCTGAACTTTAACCCCTATTCCAAATTTTTCCTTGCTATCTTTCACCGCCTGCTCGATGTACAAATTGAATAACATCGGAGAAAGGCTACAACCCTGTCTTACTCCCTTCCCAACTAATGCTGGAACTTTCATGCCCTTCGAGTCTAATAACTGCGGTCTGGCTTTTGTACAAGTTGTAAATAACTCTCCTTTCTTTGTATTTTACACCTGCTGACTTCAGAATTTGACAGAGTGTATTCCAGTCAACATTGTCAAACGCTTTCTCTAAATCTACAAAAGCTAAAAATGTAGGTTTGCCTTTCCTTAATCTATCTTCTAAGATAAGACGTAAAGTGAGTATTGCCTTCCAAGTTCCTACGTTCCTCCTGAATCCAAACTGATATTCCCCGAGGTCAGCTTCTACCAGCTTTTCCATTCTCCTAATTTGTGTTAAAATTTTGCAACCGTGACTTGTCAAACTGATGGTTCTGTAATTTTCACACCTGTCTGCACCTGATTTCTTTGGAATGGGGATTATAACATTTTCTTAAAGTCTGAGGGTATTTCGCCAGTCTCATACATCTTACACACCAGTTCAAATAGTTTTGTCATGGCTGGCTATCCCAGAGACTTTAGTAGCTCTGAGGGTATGTCATCTACTCCTGGAGTCTTATTACGACCTAGGTCTTTCGAGGCTCTGCCAAATTCATCTCTCAGTACAGTATCTCCTATTTCAGCTTTCCATTCTTTTCTGAGAACTGGTTTCCCATCTGAGTTCTTGATATTCGTAGAGTGGTTTTTCTTGTCTTCAAATGTGTCTTTTTATTTTCCTGTAGGCAGTATCTACTTTTCCCCTTCTTATACATTCTTCTACAGATTTGCATTTGACTTCTAGCCACTCCTGCTTAGCCATTTTGCACTTCCTGTCAATCTCATTTCTTAGTCGTCTGTACACCATTTTGCCTGTTTCATTTATTGCATTTTTATATTTTCTCCTTTCATCAATTAAATTTAGTATTTCCTGTGATATCCAAGGAGTTTTTCCAGGTCTTGCCTTTCTACCTATTTTGTGCTCTGCTGCCTTCACAATTTCATCTCTCAATGCTACCCATTCCTCTTCTACTGCTTTATTTCCCCCTGTTTCTGTCAATTGTTGCCTAAAGCTTCCTCTGAAACTGTCCAGAACTTCACGTTCCTTCAATTTATCTAGGTCCCATGTCCTTATTTTCCTACATTTCTGCAGTTTTTTCAGTTTCAACCTACAATTCATAACTAACATGTTATGGTCAGAGTCTATATCTGCCCCTGGGTATGTCTTACAGTTTAAAAGCTGGTTCCGGAATCTATTTCTTACCATTATAAAACCTATCTGATACCTTCCGGTGTCTCCTGGTCTCTTCCACGTATACAACCTTCTTTTGTGATTCTTAAACCACGTGTTTGTTACGACTAAATCATGTTCCGTGCAAAATTCTACCAGGCGACTTCCTCTTTCATTCCTTCTGCCAAGTCCATATTCACCTACTATTTTTCCTTCTCTTCCTTTTCCTACTACCGAATTCCAGTCTCCCATCACAATTAAGTTTTCCTCTCCCTTAACTGTCTGAATAATTTCCTTTAGCTCCTCATATTTCTCCGATCTCCTCATCACCTGCAGAGCTAGTTGGCATATAAACCTGTACTACTGTTGTCAGTGTTGGCTTCGTATCTATCTTGACAATGATAATGCGATCACTGTGCTGCTCATAGTAGTTTACCCGCATTCCTATTTTCTTATTCATTATCAGTCCTACTCCTGTGATACTCCCAACTGCTTTTGTATTTATAATCCTGTATTCATCTGACCAGAAATCCTGTTCATCCTGCCACCGAACTACACTAATCCCCACTATATCTAACTTCAACCTATCCATTTCCCTTTTTCTAAATTTTCTAATTTTCCTACCCGATTAAGGGATCTAACATTCCTCGATCCGATCCGCAGAATGCCAGTATTGTCTTTCCTGATGACAACATCCTCTCGAGTAGTCCCCGCCCGGAGATCCGAATGGGGGACTATGTTACCTCCGGAATATTTTACACGAGATGATGTCATCATCATATTTTCTTACAATAGAGCTGCATGTCCTCGGGAAAAGTAACGGCTGTAGTTTCCCCTGGCTTTCAGCCGTTCGCAGTAACTGTGTGGCAAAGCCACATTAGCTGATGTTACAAGGCCATCTCAGTCAATCATCCAGACTGTTGCCCCTGCAACTACCGAAAAGTCTGCTGCCCCTCTTCAGGAACCACACGTTTGTCTGGCCTCTCCGCAAATACCCCTCCGCTGTGGTTGCACCTACAGTACGGCTATCTGCATCGTTAAGGCACGCAAGCCACCCCACCTCGGCAATGTCTGTGGTTCATAGGGGTGGACTGAGTAACTATTAAACAATAATGGCAAATGAGCTTGCTCAAGCACTTCCAGCTGGAGCCTCCAGTGATGAAAATGCCTTTTTACTAATTTAGTTATTATTAACCCTCTCAGACCTGATTTCTCAAGAAGGAAATTACTTTTCTTCCGTGATTGTCTTAAGTTATCATTGCACTGATTCTAGTAGCAAGATTTATACAATTAAATGTAACCATTTTCATACCAGACACTGGTGTACATTCAAAAAGGTTTATTTACATAGTCTAAAATAATTAATTTTGAATTACTAAACGTTGTGTGAAATAAACTGATCATTTAATAAGTAACGTGCAAAATAAGTTGCTACTTTCAGTTATACAGGAAAATATACCTTATCAGCAAGTTCCGTGTATTCTGAAGTTCACAAACTGATGCGAAATAGAAGACTAACTTGGTGATCCACCACAGTTTAAAGTACCTGTACATCATAAAGCAATTGAACATTAACAATATAATCGACATTTAAGACTTCCCAAATATTGTTACAACAAAGCCTCTGAGATAAACCAAAAGAGAGAGGGAATGGGTTTTAAGGAAATCATTGGCTGATGTACAGAAAATGTTACCAAAGATGAAAAAAATGAGTACCTACAAAAAGAAATGAAATCTTATCAAAAACATAAAAAACTAAAAAAAAATATAAGTCTCGAGACGCGTCGTAAAAAGTTGTGAGCTTCTTTGGTAAACAAAGACTGGACAACTGTATGGCAAGATAAACTAATATGTACAGAAACATGTATGCAGATGTGAGTGAGTAGAGTTTATATGTGGGTGTGGAACACTTCAAGGTGACAAGCTGATGCAATGCTGTGTCATCAAAGTGACTGGTCCACAAGTGTCAGGGGGAGAGGAGGGAAGGCTGCTGTCAGATTACACAATTACACTACATCCCATGAGAACACTCTGAGAAGATATCTGGTTTCCACGTGCCAAGGGCAGAGTCGTAGGTCCTCCACCCATCTGAATTAAGTTCCGGAGTATTACACAAATACATCACGAATATTTTGGGAATTGTTGAACTGGAGCATACCGGTGAATATTCAGGGAATTCGTGAACTTATGCGATTATGTCAATTTTCTGAGAACTGAGAGCTATAATATTACATAAGTGTGCTCTGAATTGCGCTAATGTGTTATTGGCTGCCAGGTCCCACAGGAAATGGGATGCAAGGGTCGTACGCTGAAGGTTTTCCATCCCTTGCCACAGCCCCTATTCAACTGTGTAAATTCGTTTATGGGTGGCTTGCTCTCACTACCTACCCTATGAAAGTTTTGACATATTAAGTTACATTAAATGAAGGATGTGTAACAGCCCATACAGAAAACTGCAGTAAGAGTAAAAAATGTGTATTAAGTAATGTTAAAGTACGATTAAACTGCATAAAGTAAGTTTTCTGGCACTATTTCTAAGCCAACTAACAGCTGAACTGTCTAAAAAATAGGCTAAATATAAATTGTTGCCGTTAGAAACTTAACCTGAAAGCCTAATTTTGTCTTCAAGAGAGAGGCATACTGCAGTACCAAACACAGTGGTATAATCGATATGTATGAAATATAATGTCTATAAATGTTGTAAAGGATATTTTCTGTCATACCCTTGCTTAATTACAACTTAAATTCTACAAAGTATGTGGAAAATAAATTGTTGGCATGTAAAACTGTCCTGTCAATATTAATATCACAGTATGTGAGAAAATAATCCTGTCTGGTGTACTTAGTTATTCCCCACGTTAGTGACGCTACTTAAATGTCACTATAGCATTTCCCATTAGGTCACTGACTCTTTCTCATCATTGTATTAACAGAACCTACAAAAAACGTACCAAGTACGATTTTTGAGCCACTCTTTTAAGCTTACATGTTTCTTCCTGCATGGTTCAAGACCAAGAAGTTCGCTAAATTAAGAAGTTCCTTCAATCCAAATGCCGTAGTAATACAGACTGTATGCAGAAAAAGCGATATCAACATTTTAAAAATGAAACTCTACAAAATGTGAATTATCGCAAAGTAATCGAAAAATCATGCTCAGCATCCCTAAAGTAAGCATTCCCTGGCAATATCGACGTCTAGCAGGTCTAATGACAGTTTACATTTGTTTACGACAAGAGCTTTTGAGAGCACTTTGGTGTAGTCTTTTTCGAGAATGAAATAGACACTACTTTAAGCAAATATATAAAAATAATGCTGAAGTATGCACCTCCAGCCCTAACAGAGATAACATTTGAAATCATAGTAAACAGTCGTGATAATCCACTTTCTACGGGAGGAGAATACACGCTATTGTTTATATCGAATATCAAAATGTTATCGTGTACTTAACACCTAAAACCAGTTTATACAGTGTCCCGTAGCTACGTCTAGACCTAACAGACCGAACAACAGAAGAAATTGCTGTAAATCAGAAGTTTAACAACCGTTGTCTAACTTCAACAGGGCAGAAACTACGGTGAAAATACACTATCTAGGTACATATAAGGCATATAATTATTTTACACAGCAATGACTGAGTTAGGCCTAGCATTGTAAAGGTGACTATCAAATACTAGTGTCAGTAGTAAAACAAATAAAAATTGTGTGTCATTTATGTACAATGTACGGTTTAAGACCTTACAGGACCCTAAATTAACTACCCGTTGCAGCAAAAAGGAAACAGAATCTGGAATCAGGCTTAAGGAAACATTGTCTTCTATGCCAAGCCATGGTAAATTGTAATACTATCGTAAACTAACGTCTAATATCCATTAAGCGAGCACCCCAGGGCTAGTTCCTTGCTCGCCTAAATTACAGTTTACTGTGTGCTAAAAATCATTTTGTCATAAAAATAATACAACTTAGCATATACTGGCTTGCAACTACATGACGCGCACGCTATATTGTCACAGCAGAGGTCCTTGACGTCCATTAGAAGCCAATGAAGTAAAGGAGATATATGTACCGCCATATATGCATTTTCTGACTACAATGATTTATCTCCACAAAACTTAATTCTACAGCATAATCATCTGCAGGATACATGTCTCGCAACAAATCACCAATGATTTTCTTAGTCAACATATGAGAGGATGGAGGGTGTTGGTCATAAATAACAGGACTACAATACCATTAGCATCTTTGTACGGTACTATAACTAATACTAAGTATTTGAACTGAAACTGAAATTAACCTATATTTTACGTCACACATGTGTAATTTTGTGTGTCCATGTTTGATCATGACTGAGCTGGCTATGGTTGCGACTGCAACAACTGACATTGGAGAATATTATGTTGTATTACACTACTATTAATCCATCACATAGTTGCAAGTGTCAGCATGGCCTTCTCGATTAGGCTAATATTCGGTTAAGTGTTACGGGAGAACTCTGACAATCTTTAGCATTGAAAGCAGGCATAGATAATTCTATTGTCTTGATGAAGAAAGACGAATATATAAATAAAATGCTTGACTTCTTTAACTCAAATAACATTACACGTATAGACAAAGACCCCACAAACTGATTTCAAGTTTTGATAAAAAGAACTGTAAAAAAGTCCGAGTTTCATTTAACACAGAAAGAACAAAACGAATATATAGTAAAATTTTCACAATGCCCCAAACTCAGAGCAAAGCCAAAGATTCGTAAGATAAATGTTCTGATTCGACCGATTGTGAATCTTATAAACAGCCCAGTATACCTAATAGAGAAAAAACTTAACAAAATCATACGTGAAAGTTACACATACAGCAGACAATATACTATCCAAAGCTAAAAAGACTCTTAAAATATAGAAAAATTTCCGATGCAGAAGTTTATGAAATTATAGAACTACTAACAATAATATTATCCCACAACTATTTTAATTTAAATGGACATATATAAACACAAAATGATGGTCTTGCAATGGGTAGTTGCCTGTCTGGTACACTAGCAAATATTTTTCTAGACCATATACAACATAATTTTTTTTTAGAACAAGATCAATGGAAAACAAAAGTAGTATACTATTTCAGATATATAGATGACAAATGACACTATTATTCTCTTTAATGGATGTATAGACGAAATTGAAGACTTTCATCAAGGGTTTAACAATATGCACAAGAAAATAACCTTCACAATTGGACATTAACTTAACAACAGCATTAACTTTCTAGACTTAGCAATCACGTAGACTACCTCAGTACACAGTTTCAGCATATTCCGAAAATCCACAACTACAGACATAGTGATTCATAATAGCTCTTGTCACCCACGGAGCCATAAAGAGGCATACCTTAGATCATCAGTAGATCGTATCATCAAATACCCTCTCTGTAACAAAAATATAAATTCAGAGCTAAATACACTCAGAGATATAGCAATCAGTAATGGCTATAACCGAGAACTAGTCAATGGCCTATATAAATCGAAATTAAACTCAAAACAGAAAAGTATTAAAGATGACATCACTTTAACACAAACTGAAACCGGAAAGAAAGACAAGTTTGTAATACTGCCATACTGGTGACAAATTTCAGACAGAATAAAGTATTCACTGAAGAAAACAGATCTTAAAATAGGCTTCTACACGAATGGAACTTTAGGAACCAATATCGTACATAAAATAGAAAAAACTGATCGCTATAGTCAATTTGGGGTTTACAAAATCGAATGCAGTAAATGTGACAAGACCTACATTGGACAGACAGGCAGACATTTCACAATTGGATTTAGAGAACACATAAATGCAAGCGAAAATAATGTCTCAGCATTCGGCACACACCTCAGAGAAAGTAAACATTCGACTAGAAGTATAGAAGAAAATCTCAAAATTTTACGTATCGTATGCGAAGGACAACTAATGGACCTTTTAGAGGAATTACAAATCTATACTCATATGACTAAATACTCAGAACAAATGTTAAATGAACAAACGGAAATGCGCAATAAAACATTCATCGAAAATTTCCATTACACCTTGACCAGCATATAAAGTACATTCCATCCTACCGTAATATACTTCCAAATGTGCAACAAAACGCGATAAATTATAGCAGCACAGCAATATTCTCCTTATATTACAATATAATACACACAAGCAATATAACACTTAAAATAGTTCGGAATGAAAACTAAAATTTATTGTATCAACATTTGTAATGGAACTGTTTATGTCACGCTGCATATAACAAGCGATATTGCCACAAACAAAATAAAGCAAAGAATATTTAAAACTTAGCAAAAACATCTTTGGATGAAAAGCTTATTACATTACACCAAAGTAATGAAAACAAACAGCGTGACCTAGGCAGTATCCGAATAAAATACATATGAATGTAAGTAATTACGACTTGTAAATACAATGTAACATCGCCATATTTAAGTATCTTCCTATAAAACAAACTTTGTTCTCTATAATAGGTGGCTTAAGAAAATGGGCAAAGCCCAAAACTATTCAGCATTTAAAATAAAAGCAGCTTTGGTGCAATATAAAATAGTATTTCTTAGAATCTTATTATAATCAGTAACTTAAATTATACCGAACAATGATGCAGTCTCTTGCATTAATAAATTAAATGTACTTAGACCCACTACAGCACTTTTTTTGGAAACCTTATGTTAATTAAAAAGCTGCATGCTGTTAAGATGACACTGCATTTTTCGGAATATATGTTGTAAGTTTAGTATCAACCTCAAACAGTATATATCTACATCTGCAGTCGTACTCCACAAGCCAACCCGCGGCGTGTGGTGGAGGGTACTTTGTGTACCATTGTACCTTCGTCCTATTCCAGTGCCGTATGGTTCGCGGGAAAAAAGGTTGCTTGTATGCCTCAGTGTTGGCCCTAATCTCTCTGATCATATCCTTGTGGTCGTTTCGCGAGGTATACGTAGGAGGAAGCAATATATTGGTTGATTCTTCATAAAACATTTGATCTTGGAACTTTGACAAATGCACCTACCACGATACAAAACGCCTCCCTTTTCACGTTTTCACGCTTACTAAATGAGCCCATAGCGAATCGCGCTGCTCTCCATTGGATCTTCTCTGTCTCATCTATTAACCATACCTGGTACAGATGCCACAGTAATAAGCAATACGGTAGTTTTGTAACCCACTTCCTTAACTGGCGGAATACACTTCCTGAGAATTCTTCCAATTAAATTCAGTCTGGCATCTGTCTTACCCACGTCTGATTTTATATGGTCGTTCCATTTTAAATCGCTCTTTATATCTACTCCAGATATTTTATCGAAGTAACTGCTTCCAGTGTGTGTACTGCTATTGCATAGTTGTACGATAATGGATCTTTCTTTCTGTGTATACGGAGCACTTTACACTGGTTTATGTTGAAGCTGATTTGCCATTTTCTACACTATGCGCAAATATGCTGCAGATGCTTCTGCAGTTTGCTACCCTTTCCCAGTGTTGCGACGTCTCGATCAACTGCAGTATCATCCACGAAAAGCCTCATTGAACTTCCGAAGTTATCTAAGAGGTCATATATATATATATATATATATATATATATATATATATATATATACAGTTGAAAGCAAAGTGCTGTAACTCTGCCGTGGGGAACGTCGTCTGAGATAAATTTAACGTCTAAAGACTTCTCTCCATTTAAGTGACATGCAGCGTTATGTTAGCTAGAAACGCCTCAATCCAATCTGATGTTTCATGTTCTCACATTTTGTTCATCAAGCAACCCTGCGGAACGGTATCGAACGCCTTGCGGAAGTCAAGGAACACGGTGGCTACTTGAGACCCTGCATCACTGCCCTTTTGTCATCGTGTATGAATAGCTCGAATTGCGTCTCACAGTATTGTTGCTTTCGGAAACCATGTTGATTCCTAAAAAGGAAATTACCGGTCTCCAGAAACGACATATTATTCGAACAAAAAATGTGTTTCAAATTCTGCAGCTGGCCGATATTAGGGATTTGGCCCAGTGTTTTGGTATCTGATCGTCGACCCTTCTTGGAAATGATAATTACCTGCGCAATCTTCCAATCCTTGGAAACACTTCGTTCCTCTAGAGACCTTCGGCACACCGCCGCTAGAAGGGGGCATGTTCCTTCGCATGCTCCGCGTAAAAACGAATTGGTACCTAATCAGGTCCAGCGACCTCTCCTGTATTGAACGATTTCAATTGCTTTTCTATCTCTCTGACACATATTTCAATGTCCGCCATTTTGACATTCGTGCGATGGTTTAGAGTAGGTACTACAGTGCAATCTTCCTCTTTGGAAAATGACTTTAAGTATTTCGGCGTTTTGTGTATTTTCCTCTGTTTCAACACCATTATGGCCGCAGAATGTCTGGATATTTGGTTTCGACCCGTTTACCATTTGAAGTAGCACCAATATTTCTTAGGATTTTCTGCCAAATCGTTGAATGGCTCTCACGTGACAGCCATTACGTCAATTTTAGCATCATTTTGCTTTTGCTTGTTTGCAAGTCTTTGGCTACATCTATAGTTCCAATGAAGTTGTCTTTGCTTTCGTAACAGTTTCCTAACTCCGTTTTTTGACAGATCCTCCAGCGATGCTCTATGGTAACCATAGAGCATCGCTGGACGATCTGTCAAATACAAATGTCAGAATAGTAACAATATATTAATAACATGACAAGCAAGAAGTAATATAAATACAATCCGAAGAATAATTAAACTGCAATTATATGCAGTTATCGAAATAAAATTTTACCTCCACGATGCAATATGGATTGCAACAGAGCCGAAATAGGCCTATTGCTTTATTTATAAGCATTAAATAAAATCTACCACGTAAAGCAGCATTTCGGTGTTATTTGTATTATCAATATGTCATTAAAACATATAGACAAAGCTGCAGGCCCAAATGAAAAGAATTTGTGATATTTGATATAAACTATAGCGTATATATTCTTCTCCCGTGAACAGTAGGTTATCATGAATGTTTACTACGATTTCAAATGCCGTTATCTCGCTTAGGTCTGAAAGTGGCTAGGAGATGCTTACTTTAGTATTATGTTATTATACTTGTTGTAAATAGTGTGTACTTCGGTCTGAAAAGTGGCTGGATCGTATCGCTTTGAATATGCTCTCTTTGTAAACAAATTTCTACTGACATTAGACCCACTAGGCATCGATATAGGTAGGGGATGTTTACTGTAGGGATCCTGAGCATGAATTCTCCGATTACTTTGCGATAATTGATGGAATATCACAATTTGTAGAGTTTCAATTTTGTTAACGTTAATATCTCTTTTCCTGCATATATTCTATACTATTATGGCAACTGGTTGGCGTATTACAGTATCTTAAACCGCGAAGGAAACAAATTTAGTTTAAATGAGATGTACAAACATCATACTTGGCCCGATATTGGTTCTCTGCACACATTTTTACTACAATTTTAAGTGTTATTGGGCAGGAAGCTAGCAGTGGTGTACATGCTTTAAGGATATTTGCCATGGTTTCAGAAAGAAACTGTTAACACACTGACGAAAAAGGGTAAGAAACCTTGCTGGAAATGTTACAGTGTCATTTAACTAACGTCATTAATATCGGAAATAAATGAGTACACAAAATGGGATTATTTTTCCACATACTGGGTTATTAATCTTGACACGATCCTTTTTGATGTCACAATCTATCTTTGTACAATTTAACCTGGTACTAAGCAAGGAAATGACATCGGAAACATTTCCTTTCGATTGTCTAGAAGCATTGTATTTCGGTATCTCGATTATAGCAATGTTTTTGGTATTACAGTATGCATCTCTTTGCGACTGAGTGTCTTTGCTACCAACTGTTGTCTATGAAACATGTGTACATTTTGTGACTTTGCTTAATAAATAAAGAAAGAGTGCGCCATTTCATATATTAAAAGAATCTACGGAAACTAAAGTCAGTCGGCCAGATCAACTACCCGGCCGATTTCCTTAATTTTTGTTTTAAACGAAAGATTTGTCTTGAATTACCAGAATTTACATAACTATCGCCTTCCTTTTTCTATATTCAAACGCGATTTCCTTCTGTATATATCTTATGGGGATGTCCTTGCGGTAAACTGAAGTCAATCGGTCAGGCCGTACTATACGACCGATTTCCTTCATTTCTGCTTTAAACGAAAGGTATTAATTCACAGATTTGTCATCAAGTATCAGAATTAACTTAAGTCTCTCCATCCCTTATTTTTATTCAAACGCGGCATCATTCTCTCCTTGCATTGAATATTTTAATCGGTTTGTTTTACGATAACTTCGGTTCTACTTAAGGTATGCAGTTTTTGTTCTAACAACACTAAGCGAATCAAGTTCTTTCATTTGCACTTTTAAAAACTTGAACTGAATGATTCTTGAGAAAGCTATGTGTGAATATTCAACTTTACTTCCATTTTTCCCAAATTTTTTGTCATTCCACTAACGGTATGAAGTATTCGCACAGGTCCTCCAGTACGCTATTAAAATGTTTGATTTCACCTTTTGGCACAATGTTCAACTGTTATTAAGCCTACTAGACCTGGATGTAGCAAGGGAATACTTACTTTAGAGATGTTGGGTATAAATTATACAATTACTTTGCGATAATTGCTGTAATATCACAATTTGTAGAGTTTTATTTTTACCATAAATATTTTCGCATATTTTCGGTACAACTATAGCATTTGGCTTGAATGCAGCTCTTAATTTAGCATATGACTGGGTATTTAATCATGGAGGAAATAATATGTAAGTATTAAAGCATGGTACAATTATCGTACTCTACTAGTGGTTATTTAGGTTAAATAATGAAATATAGCCCATGTGTTTATTGGAAATGCTGTAGTGGCATTTAACTAGCATCACAAAAGTGCGAACTAATTGAGTAAGCCATAAAGAGAACAATATACGATTATGTTTACATAGTAATCCTATGTTGCCATCTGTTGAAGCTCCAATTAAAGTCGAGAGGGAATTTTTCAATTTTTAAGCCAGTACTGAGATCTATCGGCTGCATGAAGAAGCTTGAAAAACACGCGATTTTCATTACAATAATTTATTTTTGTCCTATTTTGCTGCATTTCAGCTGTTATTCAGCAAAGAAACACCATCCGTAAACTTCTGTTACTGACTTTGTAGGCATTACAATTTCTTATAATCTGTGTCATCAGTTTCATTCCATGATAGTGTTGCCCTCTCTTAAAGACAAAATTAGGCTGTCAGGTTACGTTTTTAGTGGCAAAAAATTATTTTTAGCCTATTTTGTACATAGATCAGCTAGTAGTTAGCTTGGAAATAGCGTCGGGCAACTTACTTTATATAGTTTAACCTTACATTAACATTACTGTATACACTTTTCGTTTTACTGGCACTGGAATATTCTGTATGGACTGTTATATAACCATCATTTCATGTACTTTAACCTGTCCAAACTTTCATTGGGTGGACAGTGGGGGCAGGCCAGCCATAAAATAATTTACATCGAGGAATAGGGGCTGGGGCTGTGGTTTGGGGTGGAAAGTCTTCAGCGATTAACCCTTGAATCTCTTTCGCTGGGGGACCTGGTACCCAATTCTGACGTAAAAACAATGCAGTGTACACTTGTATAATATTACAGATCCCAATGCTCAGATTATTGATGTAAGTACATGAGTTATTCAGTTATCTGAATATTGACTAGTATGCACCAGTTCAGCAATTCCCAGAATATTGACGATGTACTTGTGTAACATGATACTCTCGATTCCTTGTGTATTGTGAAAAATAATTCAGGAGGGTTCGGGACTATCTCCTACCCTACCCTTGACATTTGGAGACAATTGGCCCTTCAGAGTGCTCTGAAAGGTTATAGTGTGTGTAATCATTTACCAACCTCCCCTACCCTCCCATTGACACGGGGAGACCAATGACCATGATGACTCAGCATTGCGTCCGCTGTAATATGATACTCGTGACCTTAAATGTTCTAGAATGTTCAAATGTTTGTAAAGTCTATGGGACTCAACTACGGGTCATCAGTCCCTAAACTTACAAACTACTTATGAACTACTTACGAACTAGGACGGCACAAATATCCATGCCCGAGGGAAATGTTCTAGAACACACCTATACCACTCTGCTTGAATGTACTTCATTATTATGTGACTATGTGTGGTTACATAATGGAATATAAATTATTGTTATGTCATTATGTTGATTTGGAATTGCAAGATCATTACATTTATTTTTTGTCTCTATTTTTTTGTGTAATTACCATGTCATTATATTTAATATAGAAATAAAGATGTATAGTATTGATCCCATCAAAGACACAGAATGTACAAAAATGCAACCATCCCAAAGTGTTTCTTTCACCACAAGAAGGTGTGAGTTCTCTTGGGAAGCTAGGTCGATTACTTTAGTTTGTGTTCATGGAACCACATATTCAAAATCTTGTAATACTTTGATATCTAATTAGTTATGTATCAACGTTTATAGCGACTATATCAATATTATACATCTTTATTTCTTTCATGAATATAATGACATAGCAATGGCACCATAACATAACATGATCTGGCAATTGCAGATCCACATAATTACAGAGTAGTAATTCATATTCCATATGTAATTAAACATAATCAGCTAAGGATGTAATACATTCATTTGTGGATAAAGTCTTTTAAATATTAGTTTATGCTGCCACTTGATTACCAAGTCATTATACTGAAATAATACTGATATAGTCACTATAAATTTTGTTAGATAACTAATAAGATCATAAATTGTACAAGGTGTTGAGTAAGTGGTTCCAGGAACACTACTAAAATAATAGGCTTGATTTACCAAGAGGTCTCACAACTTGATATGGTGAAACGCTTTCAGTGTAAGACTTGTATTTTTGTACATTTTATGTATTTTATGACAATTTATCAATCCATTTAAGTATTTTTAACGTTGTTTTTGCTACATCTTGTATTATTGTGACGCCTGCAAATAATTACAATGTTTACAAATGTTTGTATAGTTTATGGGACTTAACTACGGGGTCATCAGTCCCTAAACTTACAAACTACTTACGAACTAGCTAATACTAAGGACGGCACAAATACCCATGCCCGAGGGGGGATTCGAACCCCCGACCGTAGTGGCCGTGCAGACCGTGACTGGAGCGCCTCAGTACCCTCGGCCACCGCGGCCGGCTGCAAATAATTCTTACATATAATATTCACTTTGAATTTTTATCATTTTCACAATGACGAAGTTCAAGTAGGAAATTTGCTGTAACAAATGAAATTTATATATTATGTATCAGTTACTGAGAATGAATGCAGAATGAACGTTGTGTCAATGTAACTATAAACGAGTGAATAACGTTACAAATTGTGTTGTACAAGTCTTTTGAAGTAAATAAGGATGTGTATCGGAGCATTCAATTTCTAGATTAATATGAGAGTTTTATAAAGTACATGTGTCAGGTGGTTTCTCCAAAGCATGAATGAGTATTACAGTGTTTCTTTCAACATCAACAAAATGCCACATAAGCTAACCTTTTATGTTGGTCTCAGTTTTAGATTATTGCAGATTTTACTTTTATAAATTGCTTCAGGTCTTACGCTTGTCATAGTATATTCATAAACAGTCCGATAATGACATGCAACTCCTCGTAGTTGTTCTTGACATTTAAATTTCAAAGTGAATGTGGTCAGCATGCACAATAGTCGAAACACAGTAGTTGGACAGATGTTCATCTTTGCTTAATTTACAATTTTTCTAGCTATTCGCTATGGGAATACAAAGGAACCCTTTGGGCTGTTGGCGTTCACAGGAGTAGAAGCTCTGGCTGGGCCGATCCATCGGCGTCCCTTTGTGCCTTAAGAGCAAGGCTGCCACCGGGCAGTTCTCTGTGTCCACAAGAAGGGCGGCGAGCACTTAACTGCACTGTCCCAGGACGCTCCAAGTAAACAAGGTTTGTCAGGGAAACATTCTGAACGGACCCCAACGTAGCGCCGAGAGCGCATCCCAAATAGCCTACCTTCCTTGCGGGTACTCTGCTTTGCAATATAGTCGATCGACTATTCAAAATGGATCCAATGCAGAAAATTGATCTTGATGACAATCATTCCAGATATAATTTTACACCGCGATATCATAAATAAAAGGAAACACGTTATTAAGATCTTAACCGTAGTTAACTCCATTTTATTACAATAAGTGACATGTCGAATACATTGTATTAATTATGGTCTGATTTAACGAACTAAGTCACATAAAACATTTAGTAATCCTTAAACAACATTTAATATTGTTACGAACAGCAGATTTTACGATGGTATCAGAGTTCCAAAAATTCTATAAAATTATAGGAATTTTTGCTCTCTAAATCGCTTTTTCGTAACTGAATTTGTTTCTCAATGTCCATAACACGATCAATTAAAATGCAATGTGAGTTAGCAGTTATAAAATTTAAATATTTTTGCCCAATAATCAACAACACTTAGGGTATTGTCATTGGCTATCTGTAAATCCAAGAAGGTACAGCTTTTTGCCGAGGTTTGGGCATATCAGTAGATGGTCGTCCGTTTGGTTTGGACATTCCCACAGTCAATTACAGATTCCCCACCAAGATAGCCCAAACGGGCAAGGTTATACTAGCAATTTGAGACCGCAGTCCTCAGCCTGTTGAGAGCCTTCCAGGCTGTGAAGGATTTAATACTTCCAGCCGCAAGTTCTGTGAGGTTTAAGTTAGGATTAGATTTTGCCTTCTTCTATCGCGGAAGTCTCCTCTCTTCGGCGGATACGTCGATTGGTTATCACGTCCAAAGGAAGCTCGTTCTTGAGAGAAGCCGCTTAGGCTGTTGTTGATGACCGTGTAGAGGGTGGCGGTTATCTGTCATTTTTTATATTCCACATAAAATTGAATTTTAATTTACAAAACTTAACTAGTTTCAATGAACTACATTGCTTATGTTTGATAATGATGACAGAGTTCATTGAAACTAGTTGCGTTTTGTAAATTAAAATTCAATTTGTGTGACGTGGCTTAACCACTATATACAGGGTGTTTCACTAAGTGTGTTTGCCTCTGTAACTCATAAAATAATAGGTGACGGGAAATTTTAATGCGGTAGGTCAACACGAGAAAAGTTACACTTTCTGCGGAGCTATGAACATAGTTTATTGTATCATTTTCCAAAGAGTTACATCACAAAAATATAATTTTTTAAATGGAACAATAGTTTTTTCTATCGTGTATTGGATTCGTTTAAACCAGCTACGTCCAAATCAATTTAAACTACATTCCTATCACTGTTAGTTTGGGAGCTACAACCCTTCAAAGTTCTGGGGGCGGAGGGTGCGATAGCGTACCTGACTGGCCGAGTGGCTATCCCCTGGGGCACGGCCCACTGTCTCATGACCACCAGCCACTAAGCTACGCTGTCGTAGCCTCCGCCCCCTAAACTTTGAAGGGTTGTAGCTCCCAAACTAACAGTGATAGGAATGTAGTTTAAATTGATTTGGACGCAGCTGGTTTCAACGAATCCAATGCACGATAGAAAAAACCATTGTTCCATTTAAAAAATTATGTCTTTGTGCTGTAACTCTTTGGAAAATGATACAATAAACTATGTTCATAGCTCCGCAGAAAGTGTAACATTTCTTGCGTTGACCTACCGCATTAAAATTTCCCGTCACCTATTATTTTATAAGTTACAGAGGCAAACACACTTAGTGAAACACCCTATATGTGGAATATAAGAAATAATTAATCACTCACACACTCCTTACTACAATGTAATATAATATATCTATCATTTGTTTCTTCCTCTCCACGTTGACGGTAATTTGCCAACGTGTACCTAGAGCGGCTATCCCTGTGAAAGGAAGTTTTTTTTATTTAAACAAAATTAAAATTTCTGGAAGGGTAATGTATGCCACGTGCAAGCAAACGTACAGCTCTGCCTGTGACATAAGAAAACTACAGTATTCACGTTTCTTTGTCGACTATCGCTAACAGCGATACCGTGTAATTTTACGCACATCCATCTTTGTAAACACACTGACTACGAGCCACCCCACAAAGGGCACTGAAGTGCGCCACGGTCGCAAATCACGATGAGCAGCACGTTTCGTGGGATGTAGCAGCTCGTTTCAGAGCTTGTAGTAGCTAGGTAGACAGCACGTCTGGCGGGAACCACGTAGAACATCTTGTCCCATGTGAGGACGACTTTACATATAAGGCTACTCCTGCTGGGAGTTCGAGTCCTCCCTCTTGTATGTGTGAGTGTGTGTGTGTGTGTGTGTGTGTGTGTGTGTGTGTGTCGTCCGCAGGTTAGTTGAAGTTAGGTTGAGTAGTTTGTATATCTAAGGACTGCTAAACAAAGTAGTTTGGTTCCATAGATTTACTACCATTTGCTTTGGTGTTGCTTACCGAGTATCTAAATGGGTGCTAACTAAATAAAGACAGACGTTTCTAGCAGAATGTTTAAAAAAAATGTTCAAATGTTTGTTAAGCTTATGGGACTTAACTACGGCGTCATCAGTCCCTAAACTTACAAACTACTTATGAACTACGTACAACTAAGGACGGCACAAATATCCATGCCCGAGGGGGGATTCGAACCCCCGACCGTAGTGGCCGTGCAGACCGTGACTGAAGCGCCTCAGTCCCCTCGGCCAACGCGGCCGGCGCAGAATGTTTTCACCAGCAGCGAGACGTTTGAATATGTAATCTCTATCTATATAAAAGCGAAAAGGACACTCATTCACTCACTCACTCACTCACTCACTGACTAAACACGAAATGTCGAAAACTACTACTATGGAGCTAAAATTCGGCAATAATGTAGTTTATAGGTATAAGAAGTCAGCTATGAAAGGATTTTGCGATAGGGCCTGTAGTTCAAGAGATATGACGTCATAAACAATGAAAACTTCCACGTCTTAAGGCACGTGATAATGTGACTTCATGAGTACATTATTTGAGAAGGAGAGAACTTAGCAACTTGCAACAAACTTTTAGCATAATTTCAAATCTTTAGGAGACATCTTCTCGCTGGCAACCCCAGCAAAATGAAAGGAAACATTTTTGTCGCTTACTACTTTTCCGGCGTTCGTGCAGTAAAATTACGGCATTTGGCATGACTTTACAATTTATTACTAGTACACTATTGATTGTATACGCGCGAAATGTTACAGACAGTATACACACATACCACTGAACGTACGATCAAAATTTTATCACAGTGCGACACGCAGTTCATGAGATACGGAGTCATAAACAATGATGTGCGCGAGAAACTGCTGTGTTAAGAAACAATGCTGCTCATTTTCTCCTAAACCACTGAACCGATTTCAGCCAAATTTGGTACACATATTCCATACATGAGGTAACAATGCTGTAGTAGTAAGAACCACATACGACACATGGAGCAGGAGATATAATGTCATAAACAATAGGATTTGCTAGAAACGGCCACATAACGCGACGAAACTTTATAAATACACTATATGAGAATGAGAGTCCTTAGCGTCTTACAACAACCTTTAAACATAATTTCAAACGTTTATCAAAATTTTTCTCGCTGGAAACCACATCAAAATACTAAAAGGAAAAAAGTTTCTCGCTTATTATTTTTGCGCTGTTCATGAAGCAAAACTACGGCATTCGGTACGACGTTGCAGTTAATATGTAATTTCTACACTACAAGTTGTAGTCGCAGGAAATTTTACAGATATTATCCACACATACAGATGAATGTACTTTGGAATGTGACAGTACATCACGTAGTTCATAAGATATCAGGACAATAACAGTGAAGTTCATAGAAAACCGCCCCATCACGCATCAGGTTTTAATCTATTTCTTCCTTACAACTAACTCTGTTCGCAACGGATTTTACTGTCATACAACACTTGTACAACTGCAAAATTATACAGTTGTACAACATATAATTCAATAAATATGAGATCATATACAGGCCTTCTGTGCTGGGTAAAACCCTGTCACATCATGCACCAAGTATTTCAGTCAGCTTAAGGAAATTCCTGGAAAGCTGACAGTAGTGTTGACAGCATTGAGCTCCGAAGCGCACACGGATGCAGGCGGTAGCGATAGACTTGAGTTATAAGGAAAGGAAGAGAATGAAACAAAGGACACTCAACGAATACCTATTATTTACGAGAGATAGGCCTATGGCTTTTAACTTCAAGAGAATGCAATTTTCAGTGAGACAGACATTTTCTATTACGATTAATAAACCACAGGGCAATCTATTCAGTACTGTGGAGTGGATTTGACATGCCCATGTTTCTCACAAGGACAACTTCATATCACTTCCTCAGTGGTGGCTTCATCAAAGGAATTATTCATAGTCGATCCTGGAGAAGTAACAAGAAATATTGTTTATAGCATAGTTGTGAATTAAATGAATGTATGAATGTTACATCTCATTTTTACTTTGATTACTGTTTTCTAAGTTTCGATGCTGCACTTAAAATTTTGTATATTATGGAAGACAGCCTTATTTCTTATATATTCTCTGATTAATAAAGACATTATTAGAAAATAGGATATGAACAGAGAGAGAAGAGATAAGAGAAGTACTATCTCAAGGCTTGAATAAATAATTAAATACCCAGGCCACGCCTGGTTTTCAGCTAGTAAAGATATAATTACATTATGCATGACCGGGAATCGAATCCCGAAACTACCGACGTCCTTTCTACGCAATAAGAGACGTTAAATCTCAAACCCTAACTAAAAAGGTCTGACTAATAACAACGGCTTATTTTAATGTTATTGATTATGAATGAAGAGATATTACAATAATTTTTACTAATAGTAACCTGGATTCGAATCTATATACTTGTCTTTCGTAGACACCTAGTGCAGTCGGTAGGCTCAGAGAAAGCAACGAAATGATAGAACTACAACGTTCCGAAATGGGCAAATACAGCAAACGTTCAGGCCGCAATTACACTACCGACCATAAAAATTGCTACACCAAGAAGAAATGCAGGTGATAAACGGGTATTCATAGGACAAATAAATTACACTAGAACTGACATGAGATTACATTTTCACGCAATTTAGGTGCATACATCCTGAGAAATCAGTACCCTGAACAACCACCTCTGGCCGTAATAACGGCCTTGATTCGCCTGGGCATTGAGTGAAACAGAGCTTGCATGGCGTGTACAGATACAGATGCCCATGCAGCTTCACACGATACCACAGTTCATCTAGGGTAGTGACTGGCGTATTGTGCCGAGCCAGTTGCTCGGCCACCATTGACCAGACGTTTTCAATTGGTGAGATATCTGGAGAATGTGCTGGTCAGGGCAGCAGTTGAACATTTTCCGTATCCAGAAAGGCCCTTACAGGACCTGTAACATGCGGTCGTGCATTATCCTGCTGCAATTTAGGGCTTCGAAGGGATGGAATGAAGGGTAGAGTCACGGGTCGTAACACATCTGATATGTAACAGCCACAGTTCAAAGTGCCGTCGATGCGAACAAGAGGTGATCGAGACGAGTAACCAATGACACACCATACCATTACGCTAGGTGATACGCCAGTATGGCGATGACGAATACACGCTTCCATTGTGTGTTCCCCTCGATGTGTTCCCCTGCTAACAGTTATTGGATCACATTAACTCGAGCAGCAATGTCGTGATACGATAAACTGCAATCGCGATACGCTACAATCCGACCTTTATCAAAATCGGAAACGTGATGGTACGCCTTTTTTCTCTTTACACGACGCATCACAACAATGTTTCACCTGGCAACGCCGATCAACTGCTGTTTGTGTGTGAAAAATCGGTTGGAAACTTTCCTCGCGTCAGCACGTTGTAGGTGTCGCCATAGGCGCCAACCTCGTGTGAATGCTCTGAAAAGCTAATCATTTGCATATCACAGCATCTTCTTCCTGTCGGTTAAATTTCGCGTCTATAGCACGTAATCATCGTGGTGTAGCAATTTTAATGGCCAGGAGTGTAGAATCCAAATCCTGCTTCATAATTATCGACGTGTCATGTTCATGTGCAATAAGAGCCATGTGACTTTATGCGACCATTGGTTAATAATATAAAATTTTGTAATGTAAGGAAAGCTTTCTCGCGACAGTTACAGATTTCATTGTATTCTGCCTGTTACTAGCAACGATAAATCGGCTCTGTCCCAGCTTACAACCAACTGATTCGGGTTACACCAGATAACGCGAAACGTAAAAGAAGAGAATGGTTGCAATTTTCGTGTGTAATGATCTTACTGGACTCAAAAGCATGAAGTACTAAATGTTCAAATATTTGTATAGCTGTAGGACTAAACTACAGCGGACATCAGTCCCTAGACTTTCAAACTACTTAACTTAACTTACGCTACAGGTAACAGACACACACACACACACACACATACACACACATACACACACACAAACATACACACACACACACACACACACATGCCCGAGGGAAGACTCGAAATTCCAACGGGGAGCAGCAGAGCACTTCGCAGCGAGGAGCCATTCCAGCGCGGCGCTATGAATTAATATCTTTATTTCTCACATTAAGTGAAATTTACTCAGATTATTGAATAGAAATGAGATGAAATACCAAGTGAATTTGTCAGCTTAAATCTGTTAGCCAGGAAGTATCTCGTCGTTCACAGAGTTGCGTAACATAATCTACAATATTGCTTCATCCGAAGCGGTTTCCTGTTCTAACATCACCAGACGCCATAAATATTTTAAGCATGAGACATTTAAATATAATATTCCTGAACATGACTTTCGTTATGGGTGATTTCAGTGGCAACACCTCTAACACATAAAAGCGCAAATTTAAAGACAGCATTACACTTATTAAAAAACGCGTACATTGAAAAACACATACCTTGAGAGGATATTGTTTCCAATCAGATAAACAAATTATGCAATTATATCTTTCCCAATGACTGCCAAATATTGCTTGCCAACTGCATAGAAATTGAGCAAGTGATCAATTACAACGCAAGTTAGATTCCTGCTTTTAAATTAGTGAAGCCGGCCGCGGTGGCCGAGGGGATTGAGGCGCTCCAGTCATGGTCTGCACGGCCACTACGGTCGGGGGTTCGAATCCCCCATCGGGCATGGATATTTGTGCCGTTCTTAGTCTCAGTTAGTTCATAAGTAGTTTGTAAGTTTAGGGACTGATGACCCCGTAGTTAAGTCCCATAGACTATACAAAAATTTGAACATTTGAAATTAGTGAAAAGAGGAGCACTTGTAATGAGAATATGAAAGCAGCAACAAAAAGTAGCCACACTGTCTGTAATTCAGTATATAAAAATGAAAAAACCGGAAAGTTTCTTCTACCAGTAACGAATATAGTGTAACTGCTATTGATGTTTTGTAAATAAAAGTTAAATGCACCTGATGCATGAGATTTCTAAAATCAAATGTTCAAATGTTTCTAAATCTATCGTACCAAACTGCGTGGTCATCAGTCCGTAGCTTACAAACTACTTAAACCTAGGTAAACTAACCTAAGGACAACACACACACACACACACACACACACACACACACACACACACACACACACATGCCCCAGGGAGGACTCGAACCTCCACGGCGGGCAACCGCGCGCTCCGCAGCGAGACGCTTTAGACCGCTCTGCTACTCCACCGTGGCGAGCTTTCTAATTTCGGAGGTTACACTAAACTTGGGTGAGTTGGGATTTTAATATATTATCTCACAGTTTGAGTAGTTTGTTCGTAGTTTCTTTCTATAAAGTCCTTCCACTCCTGGGATTGGAATGACTCCATTTCCACTTCCTTAAAACCTGCATCCTTCCCTTTCTCCTCTCCTTCCTTCCTCTTTTTCCTGAAGAAGCTGCCAGTGGTGGCGAAAGCTTGAATGTTTGTGTGTTTTTGTGTTTTATGTTTCTATCGGCGAGCCTGTACTTTCGGTAAGTCTAACAACACCTATACGCTATCACATCATTGAAGTGATAATTACTGGAATTTAAATGTTAGATTGTTAATTGTTTCATTACTTGCAGTGTAATCTAGCTCAATGGACAAAGCCTGTTGTAATTTCACCTAAAGGCTCAACCCAAAATCTAGTCAACGCTTTTAATATTTACCTCGGGCTCATTAATTTGTTTCCCGATACAACTGTTCATCGACTCTTGCTTGAGGATCACGCAAAACTTGAAAGACCAGAAGAGGAAAATTAGTATTCAATATCCACTTCGACAGCATGGTAATTTGAAATGGAGCATAAGGTCGGACTGTTTTGATAAGGACGGGAATGTAATTCACCTTTGCATTTTGATAGCAACGATATTGACATTTACCTAGAGTAATTTAGGTCAATCAGACATGCTTGCTACACCCTTCCGTTATTATATTATTGTGCAGTTATAATACAGGGTGTTACAAAAAGGTACGACCAAACTTTCAGGAAACATTCCTCACACACAAAAAAAGATTATATGTTATGTGGACATGGGTGCGGAAACGCTTAATTTCCATGTTAGAGCTCATTTAATATTTCTCTTTAAATGTAAATTGAAATAATTCGTGCAGACAATTGTCAAAATACCCAATTGTTTCGTTAGTATGTACTGTACTTCCTCGATGCACCGCCAGTTGGCCCAATTGAAGGAAGGTAATGTTGACTTCAGTGCTTGTGTTGACATGGGACTGATTGCTCTACAGTACTAGCATGAAGAACATCAGTACGTAGCATCAACTGGTTACTGTTCATCACGAACGTGGTTTTGCAGTCAGTGCAATGTTTACAAATGCGGTTAATAGTGGAAGTACAGTACATACCAACGAAACAGTTGGGTATTTTGACAATTGTCTGCACGAATTATTTCAGTTTACATTTAAAGAGAAATACTAAAATGAGCTCTAACATGGAAGTTAAGCGTTCCCGGACACATGTCCACATAACATATTTTCTTTCTTTGTGTGTGAGGAATGTTTCCTGAAAGTTTGACCGTACCTTTTTGTAACACCCTGTATGAATACCTAAAAACGAAATATGAAGTGCCAAATTTTAATACTATTTATTGAGGCCCAAAATTTAGACAATTCGAAATTAAAATCCATGTATATACATAAACGTTAAAAGCTGTAAAAGAAAGTATATGCTATTATATCTATAACGCTGACATTGCCTTCGCAATTACACAGTGAAAGCCTCAGTAACAAATGAGAACTTCGAAAATTTGAAATAATACTAAATTTTGACCTGTGTGTCGATCCATTGTATGGTAGAAATAACTTAGAAAAGTAGTAACGTTCGTGAAATCGCGTTCTAGGAACTTTAGGTTTAAGCGGATCATTTGTAGTAACACTTTGATAACGCTAAACTACGGTGCCACAACTGCTAGTCCGATGATCTAGTCATCAGTGCAAATCAAAACAACGTAATAATAAAGTCTGTATATAACGTTACGTCTTGGACTCGTTATTTCGCTTATTTTCTGTAAGATAGCTTTCTTGTCACTTTCATATCACAAAATCCGATGTAAGTTCTCATATTTTAATTCCTTAATTCTCAGACCCTAAGACGAAGGAAAGAGAAACAGACAGAGGTAGTAAAAGGAGATGGTGACAGAAAGAAGGCAGGGGTTGGAAGACAGAATGAAGGGAAGTAGGTTATGGACAGAGATGAGGGATGGATACAGGGAAGAGGAGGAGGAGGACGAAGGGAGGAGGTAGAGGAGGGGCAAGAAACAGTGAGAGAAAGGGAGAGGGATGTGAACTGGATAAAATGTATAACAGGGTGCATTTCTCAATGGCAATAGGGTATTTACTGTATTCTGTAAACCGTCTTAAATAGTTAATCGTATAATCTTATGCTCATAAAATGCACTTGTTCCTCATGAATTGCAGTGTTCCTTACACACACACACACACACAAAGAAAGGGAAAAAAAGAAAAAGAAAAAAAACCACGGAAATGAAATTCAGATAATTTGTAAGACCCGCGAAAACTCTTCATTTGAGTTATGTGATGCCTGTGACGTCAACCCACGTGGTGCTGCTCTTGGTGTAACATTTCCTAACAGGAAAACGTTCTACAAATATTGCATATCACCGCGCTGTACAGACACATCTATAGAAGCTACAGGAAATTTGGTTTAGCATGTTACAAGCGATGCGAAATGCGTAAGATGTGGTTCAGAATTGTTCGTAGAGATCCAAATAAGGTAGCGGTCACTTTTGTAAGTATCTCTGTGACGTAAGTAAACGTCCCATGGAATAATTGTTATTGTATTTCCTCACTGCCGGTAATAAGTATCATGTTTGCAGTTGCCAAGGTGTTCAGCGTTATTATGTAGCTGATGTCTACATTTTCTAAACAGGTGTTCACGATATGACACGCCAATGATTTGTATTTAAAGTCGCTTTCGAATGTAGTTGGTAAAAGTACAATTTTCAGTTTGGTTGTCTTTTTAATTTTTATATTCGTTATGTATTTCAGTACATGATGATGAATCAACGATTTGTCTCAAAAACGCCTCTTGAGCGCGTCTAGTGAATGTAACTATTTTTAGTACAATTTGAAATGATTACTAATTTCGTTAATTATTTCATTCTATGTCATTCTCTTCCGCTATAGTGTAAAGAGAGAAAAATAAGAAAAGGATGGGTTTGAACACGGAACGCTAAACCTTTAATCCAAGAATGAAACCGTTACACTACCAATCATTTATGAAGTAGAAGCTATAATTAAAACTTCAACTGTTTTTTTATTATTATTTTTATTTTTTATGAGAATATTTAAACTTGGCGTCTTGTTGTCATATTATTTTTGCCCTTCTTTAGCCTCCCAAGTTCCGATTTAACCTGACAAGTTTCTTTTCAACCAGTCAGCACAAGAGAAGTGCATAATGATATGTGGAAAGTTATTAGTACGCAAGAATAAGTTACGTTGACAAACGAGTTAATCTGAATTCGAACTGTAGTGACATATTTGCGCACTTCCCATATAACTTTTGCGGAGGCCATAATGACAGTGTTAATTTAAAACTGAAATGCATTTGGTACAAGAACGAAGACTGAATATAAGATGCAATCCTTATTTACCCACCTTTATGTTAGGTATTAGTTTGTATCTTTAGACTAGAATTAATCTGTTGGGAAAAAATCGTTTAAGTCTAGATAAATATTGCGTCAAACGCAGTTTTCACCGTTCTTATTTACGGCACGTAAAGATTTTGGTTGTTATTGAAAAACTCTACTATCTTAATAGCATCTACTTTAGGACAGTTTTTCACTATTAGAATTGATAAAATTATTTTCCATTCTTACATTACTGCGTTTTCCATCATAAAAATATTAATTGCACATAGAAAAAGTTCGATAACACTGGTGTAACACACACATAGCTTCGTCTTCCTCGTGTTGTGTGACGTCATCAGAGCTCCTGGAAAGAAAAGAGCGTTTTTGACATCTAATTTTGAAATTTAATGACATTTAAGCTTTAATTTTAGAACTATAACAGATGCTTTGTAATAACCGAAAATGCTATTTGCACGTTAGAATCATTCAGAATAACAATTCGAACTGAACTTTTAATTTAGGAGAATGGCCTCTTATATATCGCATACTCCTGACTTGATGAGCCATTTAACTTCCACGTATATGCAAAAAAAGGGCAAATAAGATACTGATTAATTATTTTAACTTATCTTTGAGTGCAGATAGTCACATCAATGCAAAGAGGGGTACTGTTCAGACCCGCGTATTTTATTAGTTCATGCATATTAGCAAGAATTCTCTCATTTATTGTCCCATTCATTTCATACGACATTGAAAGTCACTGTAGCGCAGCCGGGTTTTGCAAGTATCTTGAAAATTTTGAACATTGAGAAGACA
This sequence comes from Locusta migratoria, assembly GCA_026315105.1. Lineage (NCBI taxonomy): Eukaryota > Metazoa > Arthropoda > Insecta > Orthoptera > Acrididae > Locusta > Locusta migratoria. The sequence continues at coordinate 191,505,138 of CM048755.1, forward strand.
AAAAATAAAAAAAAATTATTAAAAAAAACAATCGCTTTGGATCACCGTACGATATGCACAGGGACTATCTTAAACCGTTATGTAGGATTTCTCATGACCTCTAAAATAAATGCAAATAATTGTTGTCCAGTGAGTTAGACTCATCGGATGTGCGTATTTTAACGATTACACATTGTAATTATTGTTTGAATGTTGTGTTAGCCAAGAGATGTAGTCAAAATGAAACAACAGAGAATAAAAAACTACGAACAAACTACGTCAACTGCGAGATACTATATACAAATCCCATCTCAGCCACGCTTACGGAGGAAGGAAGATTGGCATTTAACGTCCCGTCGCCAGCGTGGTTATTAGAGGCGGATTTCATGCTCGGATTGTTTCTGTAAGGATGGGGAAGGAAACCGCCCGTGCCCTTTGATAGGAACCATCCCCGAATTTCCCTGGAGGGATATAGGAAAATTACGGAATACCTAAATCAGGATTTGAGCAGTCCTCTTCGCTCATCCATGCTGCGTGCAACCTCTTCATGTTTATTTTCGTCTAAGGAGTCATACTACGGACTGGTCGGCAGTTCCCGCCGGAGGTTCCAGTCCTCCCTCGAGCATGTGTTTGTTTGTTGTCCTTAGTGTTAAGTTAGTTTAAATAGTTTGTAAGTCTAAGGACTCGTGACCATAGCAGTTTGGACCAATAGGTTTACAAATATTTGAACTTTTTTTTCTATCTATCTCTGTTTCTCGGAGTCTGGAAATTAGAAAGGTCATTCATCAGGTGCTTTTCATTTTTATTTACAAAACATCACCAGCATTTAGACTGTAATCGTTACGAGTAGACGATACTTTTCGTCTTTTTGACTTTTATAGAATGAATTACATATTCCAGACGTAGCTGTGGGACTTTTTGTCGCTTGTTACATATAATCATCATCAGAAGCTATCATGGAACTTGCATTGCATTCGTTCAGTTGCCTAATTTGTATGAAGATAGTACGTAATATTTTTCATTCATCCAGAAAGATTTATTTGCACGGTTCGGTTGTCTGATTGGAAACTATATGCTCGCAAATTATTAAATTTATTTTTGGTTGTTAGCGTTTTGTAATCCGTGTAATGCTGTTTCACATCTCTGCATTTATGTGTTAGAGGTGGTGACAATGAAATCATTCATAACGAAATCGTACTCAGGTATACAATACTTAAATGTACCATGCTCAAAATGTTAATTGCGACTGGTGATGGTAGGTTAGGAAATCGCTTTGGGTGAACGGTTTCTTCAGTCTTCAGTTGCTTGAGGCAGAAAAAGAAAACTACGACAGCTACTGAAGAGGGGAGCCACACAAACCCTGGACGTTTTTTACGATGTTCGGGATCCACGCGGCATTTCTGTACATTATTCGTAACAACGCTTTCGACACAGCTAATGGTTAAAGAAATGTGATTAAGACTTGTTGGTCTATGCTAGGTATTTCTCTTCGCAGTCAACACGCCGGCAGACTGCGCGCCGCGCCTTCGGAGCCGGAATCTCCGTCAGCGATAGCTTTCGCCTTCCAGACAGACACCGAGCAAACATATTCTGCCTTTCACTAGTCTAACGGAGAAATGACAACATTGTAAATTACGTTTAGAAACTCTGTGAGTGGTGAATTTTTCCTTCGTAGCACAGAATTAAACTGATAAATTCATTTGATTGTTCATGTCGTTTCCAATCAATAATCTGAGTGATTATCACATAAGGTGTGAAATAAAGTAATTACTTCATATTTGTGAGTCCAGGAATGTAGTTCCACGCCAAAATAACCACCTATCTCTTCTTTCACGTACCGCTTGATCTGGTCTATCAACTATTCTGGCAATACGGAAGAAACAAATATCCAAAGTCTTCGCAGCCTTGGGGCAGCCTATTCGCCTGCGAAGAGGACGTACTGTTGTCTTCCGAAGCCGGTCTTGTTGAGGGTTGTAGCTGTTTTGTCACAGAGCTACAGGTATCCTGTTTGAAAATCAATAGGGTAAGGTGGTACAATTTCGATCATTTCGGAGAAATGTTATTGTAACTGGAAATATATTGAGAAAAGATGTAATTTTAATTTTAGCACTTGTTCTTGGATGTTTATCTAATATGTAACACAAATATTAGACAATTACAAATTTCCGTATAGACACAAAAAAAGTTACAGAATTGAGAAAAATCGATCGAAAATGTACTACACTAGGTACAATTGTGATCACTTCCTAGTAGAATTTTGACTAAGGGCATCTTCCACATAAAAAGCACATTTTCCGTCAGGCACCAACGCATACTTCGTTGTACCAAACATTGCATTTTGGGTAGAGAATCTAGTCACCCTTAAATAGAAAATTTATAAGAGCTCGTTAGACTAAGTAGCTTCATTTACCTCCTAACGTGAAAAAATTTATTTCTCCTTAGCACAAAGTGGTGTATTCTTGGAAAAGACAGGAGGAGCTGTAGAAACCTGCTACGCTACAATGCCACACAACGAGACACTACGAGACTGACAAATGGCGCGAAAATTTATGTTGATCAGAATTGTACCTATATCGAATTTGTACCACCCTACCCTAGGGAATTCTTAAGAAAACTATTCCGTCTCAAGTTATTTAGGTATTTCCTGGATGGCATTCTCTCATATTACTTGAAAGTGACTCAGAATGCTCAGGAGAGTTACCGATGAAGTGCGTGTAAAACAAGATATTTTCGAGGTAAAGCAGTCTGCCTCCAAACTATGTTGAAGTACATTTAGTACTCCTGCTAAAAATGAGTAAAAGGCCTTAAATATACTTAAACTTGGGTACTCTACCAGCAGGGTATGTACAGGGTGTCTCAGGGAAGACGCCTGCCAGGCGTCCGTAGATCGCGCGGTACGGCTCCCGGCCGCCACCACCGCATCCGCCGGCCACGGTAGCGCCCGATTCTCGGACTGTATTGTGTTGCGGGCGCATACACTGAGTTAAAGTCTAAAAAACATTTTCATCTGAATAACCTAAGCTTACCTTCATTTACAGTAGATGTTCAAAATGATGTCCCTCTATGGAAAGAGCGGCCTGACATCTCTTGAACACATTTGCTAACACTCGACGAATTTCGGCTGCCGAAATTTGGGAAATGACTATGTGTAGCTAAAAGGGTAGAACTTCCTCAGTTCGTGTGACGGTGTAGATTTTTGTACACATACTTGACCTCTTAGCAACAAATAATCCGGAGGTAATAAAGAGCATCAAGACAGACACAGGGATTAGTGAACACTGAGTTGTAACGAGACTGAATATCGGATTTCTCAAATCTACCAGAAATAAACAAAAGACATATTATTCAAAATGCAGATAAAAAATTCGATTAACGTTTTCATGAGTGAAAATCTCCAGTCTTTCGAAACTGGCAATGTGACTGTAGATTAGGTGTGGCTTACTTTTTTTTTTTTTTTTTTTTTTTTTTTTTTTTTTTTTTTTTTTTTTTTTTTTTTTTAGGGGACTAAAATACTTCGGTCATCAGTCCCTAGACTTGCAAACTACTTAAACTAAGTTAAACTAACCTAAGGACAACACACACATCCATGCCCGACGGGGGATTTGAACCCCCGACGCGGGAGGCCCTGCGATCCGTAACGTTGCGTTCCAGACCGCTCGGCTACTCCAGCGCGTCGCGGATTACATTCAGAGAAATAATATCGACAACCGTTGACAGGTTTATCCCAAACAAAGAGGGGTCTGACCCACCGTGGTACAAAAAACAGGTTATATCACTCTTTCAAAAGCAAAGAATAAGGCATGCACAATATAAATGGACACAAAATCCTCAAGACTTTTACGGAGACTAGAAATTTAGCTGGAACTTCAATGCGGGAAGCTTACAATAGTTTTCACAACAAAACCCTGTCACCTAATTTGGTAGAGAATCCTGAGAACTTATTGTCATATGTAAAGTATACTAGTGATAAAAAAAAAAACAATATCTTCACTACGCGATAGCAATGGTGATGCTACTGATGACTGTTCCGCTAAAGCAGAATTGATTAACACAGTTTTCCGATTACCACAGAAGACGAATGAAATACTCCAGAATTCGTATCAAGAGCAGCTGCCAGCATGCGTAATTTGGAGGTAGATACCCCTCAAGTATTAAACCAACCTAAATCACTTAACAAAAGCAAGTCTCCCGGTCCCGATTGTATAGCAATTAGGTTCCTTTCAGAGTAATCTGATGTAAAAGCCCCATATCTTGTTATCGTATACAACCGCTCACTCCGTGAAAGATCCGTACCCAAAGACTGGAAAGCTGCACAGATCACTCCAATATTCAATAAATGCAATAGGAGTGATTTTTGTGTCCCAGCCTCGTCGCCGCTTTTGTGTCTCGTTTCCGTCGTAGGTGTCGGTGGCCGAGTAGAAAGAGACCGACACAGGAATAAAGGATGCACGTTTATGCAGGTACGACGGTGAGCAGCCAGTGGGACTGCAGAAACTAGAAACACTAGAGTAAATTAGTACGAGATATATATTTCTTATAGACTTAGTAATACTTAACTTTTACATAACTCAGTACTGCAGAATGCTGATACATAGTTGAGCTAGAGGCCTGCCTAGTGCCTATCCGATAGCAAAGTCTTCACTGGTGCCTATCTGATTCCGAAGTGTTAACTGGTTCCTATCTCAGTCCCAAGTGAACGATGTCGTTCAGTGGTGGCCACGAGCGGAGTTGTAGCAGAGGGCGCTCGTGGCTGACGTCGTAAGAACGCCGCGCCGTGCGTGCATGGCGGCGCGCGGCGAAAGTAGGTGGCGCACACTTTAGACTTGTGCGACACCACAGTGATCAGAAAAATTATTGGTCTGTATCATTGATATCAGTTTGCAGGATTTAAGAATATATATACTTTCCTGAAATATTATGAACTACCTCGAAGAGAACACGAATTCAGAAAGTATAGTTCTTTTGAGAAACAGCTAGCTCTTTATTCACATGATGTGATGAGTGCTATCGACAAGGAATGCCGAATAGATTCCGTGTTTCTAGATTTCCGGAAGGCTTTTGACGCTGTATCTCACAAGCGTCTTCTAATCAAATTGCTGGTGTATGTAATAACGCCACAGTTATGCGATTGGATACGTTATTTCCTGTCAGAAAGGACACAATACGTAGTTCAAAATGTTCAAATGTTTGTAAATCTATCTGACCAAACTGCGTGGTCATTAGTCCGTAGCTTACAAACTACTTAAACCTAGGTAAACTAACCTAAGGACAACACACTCACACCCATCCCCCAGGGAGGACTCGAACCTCCATGGCGAGCAACCGCGCGCTCCGCAGCGAGACGCTTTCGACCGCTCGGCTACTCCACCGCGGCACACAGTACGTGGTAACTGACGGAAAATTATCGGGTAGAACAAAAGTTATATCTTGCGTTATTCAGAAAATTGTTACCAGGCCCCTGCTGTTCCTTATTTTTTATAAACGATGTTGTTGTTGTTGTTGTGGTCTTCAGTCCAGAGACTGGTTTGATGCAGCTCTCCAACCTACTCTATCCTGAGCAAGCCTTTTCATCTCCTCATAAGAACGACAACCCACATCCACTTGAATCTGCTTACTATACGCGTCTCTTGGTCTCCCTCTGCGATTTTTACCCCACACACTTCCCTCCAACGCTAAATTCACAATTCCTTGATGTCTAAGAATGTGTCCTACCAATCTATCCCTTCTTTTAGTCAAGGTATGCCACAAATTTCTTTTCTCCCCAATTCGGTTCAGTACCTCCTCATTAGTTACGCGATCCACCCACCTAATCTTCAGCATTCTTCTGTAGCACCATATTTCAAAAGCCTCTATCCTCTTTCTGTCCACACTGCTTATTGTCCATGTTTCACTCCCATACAAGGCAACACTCCATACAAATGCCTTCAGAAAGGACTTCCTTAGGCTTAAATCAATATTCGATGTTAACAAATTTCTCTTTTTCAAAAACGCCTTTCTACCCATTGCCATTCTGCATTTTATATCATCTGTACTGCGACCATCATTTGTTATTTTACTGCCCAAGTAACAAAACTCATCTACCTCCTTTATTGCTTCGTTTCCCAATCTAATTCCTTCAGCATCACCTGATTTTCTTACACTGCACTCCATTACCATAGTTTTGCTCTTGTTAATGTTCATCTTATATGCGCCTTTCAGCACACTGTCCATTCCGTTCAATTGCTCTTCCAGGTCATTTGCTGTATCTGACAGAATTACTATGTCGTCGGCAAAACGCAATGTTTTTAATTCTTCACCCTGAACTTTAATTCCTTCTCCAAATTTCTCCTTGCTTTCCTTTATAGCTTGCTCAATGTACAAATTGAACAACATTGGGGAAAGGCTACAACCCTGTCTTACTCCCTTTCCAACCACTGCATCCCTTTTTTTAAATTTTCTAATTTTCCTACTCTATTAAGGGATCTAACATTCCACGCTCCGACCCGTAGAGTGCCAGTATTGTCTTTCCTGATGATCACATCCTCCTGAGTAGTCCCCGCCCGGAGATCCGAATGGGGGACTATTTTACCTCCGGAATATTTTACCCGAGAGGATGCCATCATCATATGTTCATACAGTAGAGCTGCATGTCCTCGGGAAAAATAACGGCTGTAGTTTCCCCTTGCTTTCAGCCGTTCGCAGTAGCTGTGTGGCAAAGCCACATTAGCTGATGTTACAAGGCCAGCTCAGTCAATCATCCAGACTGTTGCCCCTGTAACTACTGAAAAGGCTGCTGCCCCTCTTCAGGAACCACACGTTTGTCTGGCCTCTCCACAGATACCCCTCCGCTGTGGTTGCACCTACGGTACGGCTATCTGTATCGTTAAGGCACGCAAGCCACCCCACCTCGGCAATGTCTGTGGTTCATGGGAGTGGTTGAGTATCTCTCTTAGACTGCTCGTGACTGATTCTGCCATTCGTCGGCTACTTAAGTCACCAGAAGAGCAAAAGCGACTGCAAAATGATTTAGATAACAGCATAATGTAAAAATTTTACCCTGAATAGTGAGAAGTGTGAAGTCATCAACATGACCACTAAAAGATTTCCGTTAAACTTCATTTACACGATAAACCAGTCAAATCTATAGGCCGTAAATTCAACTAAATACCTAGGAGTAACAATTACGAACAGCTTAAATTGGGAAGAACACAAATAAAATATTGCTGCGGCCGAGCTTTAGGTCAGGATGAGGCGTGGAACCTGGTGGAGCGCCAAGGGACGCTAGTGAAACAGAATTATAGTTGACACATTTTATTCCGTAACATACATAAGTTTGATGAAGGCGCTAGCTCGACAGGATCTAGAGCAGTAGGTGGCGTCGTCTTCGAACTGCAACCTTGGTGTTTCGTATGATGGTTGTGTCCGCGCCGCGATGCCGGGAAGCGATGCAGAAGAAGAAGAAGAAGAAGAAGAAGAAGAAAGCTTGGAATTTAACGTCCCATCGACAGCGTGGTCATTAGAGACGGAGCTTACGCTCGGATGTTTGGGTAAGGATGGGGAAGGAAATCGGCCGTGCCCTTTCAAAGGAACCATTCCGGCATTTGCCTGGAGTGATTTAGGGAAATCACGGAAAACCTAAATCTGGATGGCCGGAGGTGGATTTGAACCACCATCCTTCCGAATGCGAGTCCAGTGTGTTACCACTGCGCCACCTCGCTCGGTGGGAAGCGATGCAAAGACTGCTATTGTGAAGTGCTGTGTTCCTTCACCAGGCTATGCAGCGGCCAGTGGATCCACGCAGGGTCCCCTCTGAAGTCGGATGTCGTGCTGGTTTCCGACTCGGGACACCGGCTGGCCGGATTAGCACCAGAGTGCTAATTCGACGACAGGAACATTGGCCTTTAGTAACCAACCACTGAAGACTGCGCTGGTCTCAGGCAGCCACCATAGAGGTGTGAAGTCGTCAGCACAGCGGATCACCATCTTCCCAGATGATGTTTAGTGTGAAGTATGGCCTCGACCAGACTCCATCTCTTAGCTACCTCTAGCAATTACCCGTATGTACTGCTATCTAAATGTTCAGTTGTTTCTAAATCTTATGGGACTTAACTACGGGGTCATCAGTCCCTAAACTTACAAACTACTTATGAACTGAAACTTCCTGGCAGATTAAAATTGTGTGCCGGAACCGGGACTCGAACCTGGGACTTTGGCTTTCGCGGGCAAGCGATTGCCCGCGAAAGGCAAAGGTCCCAGGTTCGAGTCCCGGTTCCGGCACACAATTTTAATCTGCCAGGAAGTTTCATATCAGCGCACACTCCGCTGCAGAGTGAAAGTTTCATTCTGGAAACATCCCTTAGGCTGTGGCTAAGCCATGTCTCCACCATATCCTTTCTTCCAGGAGTGCTAGTCTTGCGTGTTTGCAAGAGAGCTTCTGTGAAGTTTGGAAAGTAGGAGGCGAGGTACTGGCGGAAGTAAAGTTGTGAGGCGGCATCGTGAGTCGTGTCGGGGTAGCTCAGTCGGTAGAGCGCTTGCCCGCGAAAGGCAAAGGTCCCAGGTTCGAGTCCCGGTTCCGGCACACAATTTTAATCTGCCAGGAAGTTTCATATCAGCGCACACTCCGCTGCAGAGTGAAAGTTTCATTCTGGAAACATCCCTTAGGCTGTGGCTAAGCCATGTCTCCACCATATCCTTTCTTCCAGGAGTGCTAGTCTTGCGTGTTTGCAAGAGAGGTTCTGTGAAGTTTGGAAAGTAGGAGGCGAGGTACTGGCGGAAGTAAAGTTGTGAGGCGGCATCGTGAGTCGTGTCGGGGTAGCTCAGTCGGTAGAGCGCTTGCCCGCGAAAGGCAATGGTCCCAGGTTCGAGTCCCGGTTCCGGCACACAATTTTAATCTGCCAGGAAGTTTCATATCAGCGCACACTCCGCTGCAGAGTGAAAGTTTCATTCTGGATACTTATGAACTACTTACGAACTAGGACGGCACAAATATCCATGCCCGAGGGGGATTCGAACCCCCGACCGTGGTGGCCGTGCAGACCGTGACTGAAGCGCCTCAGTCCCCTCGGCCACCGCGGCCGGCTACTGCTATCTGTGACAAAGACTGTGCACAACGGTTAGGCCAGTGAATTGACGACTACCTCCTGGGCATCGTCGATTCAGAAGACCAAGTAACTGCTACTTCTAAATGTGGGAGTATTTATACATAAAATTGGCTGAAACTATGACGTATGAAACGGTTTGAATGTGTTCCCTTTGAAAATGCAGTGTTCGCCCGATGTGTCTTTACCGCTGACGATCCGCGATCTTATTCAGTCTTGTGACGGAGTTAAGTGTAGTTATGAAATGTTTACTAGCTGCGTCTCTGTCTGACAGCCATTTCACTCACACACAGTTTGCTGACGGTAGGCTTTCCAACTTGCCGACGCAGCGGCTGCCATCATCACGCAAGGCGGGTGAGCGTTTTCTGCTACCGGCTGCTGACCTTATTCCGTCTTGCTAAAGTGAGCAAACCAAGATCTTAACACATTTCTCTGTCACAATGTTTGCGGCGTAACAATATTGTAAGAAAGGCAAACCAAAAGCTAAGTTTCATTGCCAAAACACGCAGAAGATGCAACAGTTCTACTACGGAAACTGCCTACACTAGAGTATTCTATTTTGGAGTATAACTGCGCATTGTGGGATCCATACCAGATGGGACTGACGGACGATTTAGAGAAAATTCAGAGAAGGGCAGCTCGTTTTATATTATCGCGCTATGGGAGAGAGAGTGTCACGGAAATGATTCACTTGTTGGGGTGGGAAACATTAAATGAAAGGCGTTATTCGTCGCGACGAGATCTATTTGCGAAATATCTTTCACCAACTTTCTCTTCCGAATGTAAACATATTTTGTTAGCTCCCACCTACATAGGGAGACATGATCATCAAAATTAAATAAGAGAAATCAGATAGAAAACGGAAAGATTTGTGTGTTCCATTTTCCCGCGAGCTATAAGAGAATGGAACTGTAGAGATATATCAGAAAAGCGATTCGATGAATCCTCTGCCACGCACTTCAATGTCACTTGGAGAGTATTTATGTAGATGTAGGTGCTTAAGACATTATCGTAAAAGCGGTATCAAATCGAATAGCACAGTTGTCGACCAAATAACGTGTGCCGCGCCGTTGTGGCCAAGCACATTGAGGTGTTATGCTGCAATCCGTGAGGCCGTTCCCCGTCGGGGGGTTCGAATCCCCCCTCGGGCATGGATGTTTGTGCCGTCTTTAGTATAAGCTAGTTCATAAGTAGTTTTTAAGTTTAGAGACTGATGACCTCGTACTTAAGTCCCATAAGCTCTACAAACTTTGATTTTTTTGAACCTCGCAGTTAAGTCCCATAGCTTAAGAAACATTTAAACATTTTTTTGAAATAACGTGGATCGAGCAGAGACCGTCACATAGTCTGAGACTCCTCTTGTTGAAACAGGCAATGCGGTTCCAAACGAAACGATCCAGATCTACTGTGGGAAGTATGCTGCAAACAGAAAGCTGTACGTGCGAAACCAGCGGTTTCCACCAGTTCCATAAGAATGGTCTGAAAATCCAATCGGTAGGGGTCGTTGATTTTTTCTAGTGAGCCACAACTTGACTTGTAAACCATTGGAGCCCGTACGCTTTACAGCGGCAGGCAGTGCACCCTCCTCACACGAGGAGTGTACAACGACATAATTTCCAGCTTGGAACAACGTATCCTACAAGGGCCTCCATAACGCGCTAAACATTGGAGTTCACAATAACTGTTTCGGTGTTGAAGTTGCGGCTAATTGGTGACTGGAGAGTCCTCCATATTGACCCTCCGCTTCGAAAGGGCAATAAGCCACCTCTCGCCGCGTAGAGCACACTGGAGGTGCTGCGGCAGCGGAGCGCCGAACAGCAGTCAACGCTTACTGCGATTGCATACAACCATCACCACTTTAAGACCAGGCCTCACAACAGCCCGTGATACGTCAAACCGACCAGGCTCATGCTGTTAGCTTACTAGCTGTCGGCTACGAGACAGTGGGCTTTGACCCAGCGGCCAGCCACTCAGCCTGGTCGGCGTGACGTAGCACGGGCTGTTGTGAGGCTTTGTCTCTTGGTCGTGTTGACACAACCTTCCGCACGCTCTCCCCATCCTACCACTACCTTCTACATAACTTAACGTGAAAACAATCATAAAGCTAAATAGGTAAAATGGCAATGCTTCAATAACGATGCAACTGTGTAAATTTAGAGTTCAATGATTATGCCTTTCTATGTAATTGTTTGTGACACTCACCTACGCTTTGGGGTGCCTCAGTCCGATATGAAATTAAGGGGGGACATTGATGAAAAAGACACACAATTTCAAAAATGCAACAAATCCACAGTTTTGGAGATATGGCAATGAAATTTAGTACTACTTTTTACATGAAGGTAACAGATTTACATATAAAATCCTTTAATTATATATATTCAAATTTTTAAAATGAAATTTGAAGTTTTATTATTTTAAAAATAATGAATGTTCCTTTTCTCCGAAAGAATTCAAGAGATTTCTACAAAACTTTCTCTGTTTTATTTCTTTATATGTTGTAAGCTTCTTTAATGAGGTTTTTGGAATAGGTCAAATAGGAGAATTTTCATAATTTTTAAATTATAATTCCACAAGTACAATTCATGCAAAATTCCAAGCACTTTGAACCACATCTCAGCTTGCAATGTGAATTTCAAAATTTGTGTACAAAATTTCATAATTCAAGCATTCATAAAATTTGAGGAAAAGGTACATAAACTTTAAGAAACCAACTTTTCGGGAAACTCAGTTTAAAGTTCAACCTAACTTTTTTCCTTATGTCACTTCATCAGAAGGCCCCACATTTGTACTCTGGCTCGTATTTCCCTTCAAAGCTTCGCTTCTGGTTTCTTGTCTTTTTTCTTTCCTTTACCAGGTCTTCAACTCACTTTCCAGCTGCAGAGACGCGCTGCAAATTTATTTTTCTCAGGATGTCTTGAGTAAAATTTCCTATTTTCAAGCCCATTCTAATAAGTTCATTCTCCCCACGTTCCCATCATTATATACAAGAACTGCATCATAATTTGCAAATCTGACAACTGTAGCAGGTGCAAGTGTGGTTTTAGGGCATCATTTCGATATGATTCTGGGTTTTCCATGAACACACTTTTTGAGAAATTCAGGATCGGCCATCTCTGTAGTATGCAGCATTCACCTCACTAATTTTCGACCCCCAGGGGACTCACGGTTCTTTCGTGAGTACTTGCGTGGCAAGCACGGGGCCCCAAGCTAATGCAGTCTTCCTTCCTTCTTTGCTTCCCAGACTGCATTTCCTTTCCCCCTCCAATCATTTCCTATCCTCACTCCTTCTCCTCCCCACCGGGGGACTGATAACCTCAGTAGTTTAGTCCCCCTATCCCAAACAAACATCCCAACCCAACTAATTTTCACTTGGAGCTGCTAGGAGACGAGTTCACATTTTCATCACATGTGCGCCTCGGTTGTACAGTGCTAGAGTCCCAGGCTACAATTCCAAAGGTCGCAGGTTCGATTTCCGCCAGGTATTAGGATTCTTATCTGTCACTTTTCACTTCTTTCACCTCTGGCAGTATTGCTCATGTGAAAAATACCGAGTACCACCATGGTTCGGGATCCACGTTAAACTGTAGGTCCCCCTATAACTGGCTGGGTAAGTCAGTTCGAAGGTCGGAGGAAGGCAACGGCATACCACCTCCAAACAGGTGCCGGGCGCCGTGGCTCAGCGCGTCCGGTCAGGGGTCTAAACGCCTTGTGCAATAAAAAAAGCTGAGCCAAATATTCAAATGTTCAAATGTTTGTAGAACTTATGGGACTTAACTACGGGGTCATCAGTCCCTAAGCTTACAAACTACTTATGAACTAGCTAAGACTAAGGACGGCACAAATATCCATGCTCGAGGGGGGATTCGAACCCCCGACCGTAGTGGCCGTGCAGACCGTGACTGGAGCGCCTCAGTCCCCTCGGCCACCGCGGCCGGCGCCAAATATTCAACGATCAACCAAGAACGATCTGAACCGACGACCGCAAAGCATAGATCTACCAGCAGAAAAAAAAGACCATACCTAGTAAAGCACTGTGGTGTTCAAACCCATCTTCGGATTGTTGGCTGCTTTACCTTTTACCTTGTTCTTACTTCGGACGTAGCCTCATTGCTGCTTTGTCGTTGTTTCTCACATCTTGTATTTACTGACGTATTCAAACGCAGTTTATACAATTTTTTATAAACTCTTTGTAATCGTGGCATAACTGAATGAAGAAAGAATCGAACACTTGTATAAATCTCCGTCAGTATCACAAGGCAAAAAGAGATTTGCTTCGTCATAAACGATGAAGCTAGTTTGTTATTGTTTACAAGATACAGATCAGAGTCAAATATGATCTATAAAACCAAAGAGTATGTATCAGGGCTTTCTAGATGTATCCCGCACATGTTTGGTTGAAGGTAATACACAGAATCGTTGTTCAGTGAGTTGGTATTGTAGTGCTGCTTGAAAACGTGGGCTTGGCAGGGAGGCCGCGTCGCACTTTTAATTAATTTTCAGGCACTTCGGATGCGATTTAAACACTGAAATTTTGGGACCTTATTGTCCATGAGTCACACTAACAAATAAAAAGTAATTCGAAAATTGACTTTTTGGTCAATTTCATCAACGCCCCCCCCCCCCTTAATTGAAAGAAAATAAGTGTTCTTGCGAACATTAAGTCAAAGAGAAAACACACAAATCAAATCAATACTTTGCCTTTCGTTGCTGCAAGTATGCGTTGAGAAAGGGAAACCATTATTTATTGTGACTACATTCTTTGCTTCTCTGTTTTCTGCATCGACGTAAGGATCAGACGGTTTACCGACGCCGCAGCGTATGACGTACACTGAGAGAAATGAGGTCATGGTTTTGTAGACCTCTTTGTCCACGGCTCATCCCCCTTCACCCTGTCCTCCTCCTCCGCTCCATCCTCCTCCATTCTGTCCTCCGCCTAGAGAGAAGATATAAAACCTAGCTGTGGTATTCAGCCGTGTGGGTTGATAGCGATTATTACCTTGCAGAACCGTTTGCAGGCAGCTCAATGTTTATGACGTCATATTTCATGAACTACATGTCGGAGAGTAATATAATTTGGCAGCTATATTCAGTGGCGTTAAGTGGAAACCGTCTGCATGTGTGCTGTGAATAGATTTAGTGGTAAATAGATACTAAATTGTTGTTTGTTTTCGTATATGCTGACCCATATTTTGTGGAATGTTATATTTTTATAGATGCATTCAGTGAATTATGTGGATATTGTCCGCAGAAAATGTTGTGAATAATAAAGTAACAAATTGAAACGTAGTGAAAGATGCTACAGTTTGGTGCGTGTCGTTGTGTTTATTATTTCTTACATTCTGAATTATTTGTCGTACAATGGTATGATTTATGTGATACATTCATAGGTCCATGTTAAATTGAAAAGGGTGTCAAAATTTAAAGTCATCGATAGACTACTAAAAATATTTCGACTTTATTTTTGTATGTGAGATTCCTCATTACGAAATGACTTATCTTTTGACTTTCGTTTTTCTGTACTATTAGATTTTCATGTAATGTATATACATTATTATAAATTGTGGCCACGTTACGTTCAACTACACCCATCTGATATATATTTGTTAAAATACAAAATTATAGTTCCACATCTAAACTGTCTAAAAAATTGAAGGAAAATCGATAGCTCGGGATTTTATCCGAATTTGATGCGAGAATTAAATGGAGAACTTTTATAGAAGTAGCCTTGCCGTTTTGTAGTTCCATTTCCCGATAATACTTCCATGAGCACCCCAGTTTTCTTCTTCAGGTGCTGCAGTTTTGCTTGTTACGTGCCTTTACTATCGCACGGTAATGTCATGTCGGTCTCACGTGACTATTTATAGCCGAGTTCAATCCCCCAAAGTCCAACACGACGTTTGTTTTTCATGACTCGCCCTGAAATTCCGCGAAACGCAAAGTCTCTCGCCTTTTGCCAAGTCTGATGGATGTGACAGAACGGCGTAAGTAAAATGAGTGCTGGGAACCAAGGGTTATTTAATCAGGACATCCATTCCTGTTTATTAGGATTTTTGTCTTCTTTATTTTGACACAGTCCTTATTTATAGTTTTCCATGTACGAGAAATGCAGAAAATATTGCGAACGCCGTGCAGTATAATACATCTTGATGCAAGCAGTACACAATTGGACGTTACATTTCAGTATATTGTACGTTTTGGTCTGCGACGTTCAACACAAGTAATAGGAAAATTTTTAATTTCACAGACATCTAATGAGAACAACTAGATGGTGTCCAATCAGTAGGAATATCTGTGATAGAAACTGCTGCACTGTTTAATGTTTCACTAACAGTCAGTATCCTCGCTAATGATAGCGTATAGAAAACAATGTAAATCATCACTGACGAAGAGGAATAGTGGGCGAGAGACGAAGTAATTGACACACCCGACGAGCATTAACAACGATTTTGGGTAGACCATATAAAATTCGGAGGCAAAACGACTGCAAAACTGAGCACTTATTGGAGTAACACTGTTTCGATTAAAACTGTACTAGCATTTATGGGAGGGCTGCGATTGAAGTGACGTCACAATCATAACACCTGAAGGCTTGACGAGGGGTGATATGTGTTGTGGTCTAATTAATCATCGTTGACATTGCTTCCTACAGTCAACCGGGTTTATGTTTCGAAAACCACAAAATTCAAATGTTCAAATGTTTGTTAAGCTTATGGGACTTAACTACGGGGTCATCAGTCCCTAAGCTTACAAACTACTTACGAACTACCTTATACTAAGGACGACACAAATATCCATGCCCGAGGGGGGATTCGAACCCCCGACCGAAGTGGCCGTGCAAACCGTGACCGGAGCGCCTCAGTCCCCGCGGCCACCGCGGCCGGCCCGAAAACCACAAAAGCATATGAAAATACAGCGTGCCTGGTTTCTACAGTCCAGCATTTGGAAGTTACCGTTATGACCTCAGCATCTATACCATCTTTTTCAACTGTTTCTACGATTACCGTCACTGGTCGGATAATCATCATTGAATATCTCACCTTCCTCGACAACAAACTACTTGTTATGACTAACATATTGCTAACACTGACATATTTCAAAACAATAATACACAGATACACACAACCAAAGGGGCTTAGGCGTAGTTTGTACACTATCCGAAAATAATAAAATTTCTCCCAGGGACAAAAAAAATGTCATGTTTCAACATAACTGAACAGTTATAGGGAGTGTTAGAGCGGAGTTTGAGAATCAAATTTACAGCTCAAACATCGTTTAAATAATTGGCGGATGTTCCTCTACAAGAATGTATAACATTCTGTTTAAAACTATAAAAAAGTTTACCAATGTATTCTTCGAGGAGTTTAACATGTTGTCAAAGCCTATGGTAGGCCATTCTCTTATTACTAAATCCCACACAATCATCATAGGTCACACCACCCACTCTTCCGCCACCGAGACCTTTACCTGACATTCCATGACCGTCCCGTCCCACAAACCAAAACCCGTAACTACCTTGGCCTCAACCTCGACCGCTCCATTTCCTGCAAATCTCACCTTCAAAATGTCTGTCAAAAAGACCTCTCCCACCTCAACCTGCTAAAGCACTCTCAAGACCTGTTTCTGTTAGCGACAGTATCATTCGTCGATTTGCCCTACAGGTAGGGTAAAATGACGAAATGAACATTTTATTTAGAAAACAAGAGTTTTATTGAGGCTTATCTACTTATCAAAAGAGACACAGACATAACATTTCTCTTGTGCATTTCTGTAATTTAAGCCCATACACTGAGCAGATCCTACTTCATCAACATGTTTTCTTTACATAGCGACCTACAGTAGCTTCAGGGAAGTTGAACTTCCTAGCGGCGCCTTTAACAAGCTTACCATTCCTTACACGCTGCATTGCATGTTTCAATGGTTCCTTACCCCGTTTCTGCCACCCTGTCTTTCTTATGAACTGCATAATTCGTCATCTTAACCGCAGTCGACATTTTCGATTCGGACTTACACATGCACACAGTCTTATACAATTAATTCATTAAACCGTTATTAAAACATCAGTAAATCCACAAGGTTTAAGATGAATAAACTGATATTCATCAATACAAAAGTATTACTTGCATGAAACTTATTTAAACCGCAGGAAAAATTGTTACAAAAACAGCATCCACTTCCTAGCCTCTGTTTTCAACAAACTAAACTGATCGAGCAGTTCTATTTCAAGAGACACGACTGCAGAGCGTGCTAAGGTAGATTTATCGGAGAAATTCAAAATTCGTCATCTTAGACTCCTCGTCAACTTACCCGACCTTCGCCTATTTGATGCCGAAGTATGTGTGACGACGAGCGCATTGGACCCCACAAATTATACCATTCAGGATGAAAATTTTCAAATTTCCTATGCGTCTTTAAGGCTTTCAAAGAGTCAACTAGCAAATAGACAATTTTCACATAATCCAGGATGTGTTTTTCACCTACGTAGATAGACGTTGACTTTCTATAGGGTACATTGTCATACAGAAATTTAGGGACACAAATTCGCATATGAAGCGCCTTAATATGCTTGCTTTATAAATGTTACGTACGCGTATATCGTGCTTGCTAACTTAGTAAACCAAATCCATCCCTACAGTTATTACATTGTTAATACTGAATTTATCAAGGAAGGAAGATTATTGTTTATCGTTCCCTCGACAGCGTGGTTTTTGAATCTCTGGGTCAGGAGAGGGAAGGAAATCGGCCATGCCCTTTCAAAGGAACCATTCCAGCATTTGCCTGGAGTGATTTAGGATAATCACGGTAATCCTAAATTTGGATAGCCGGATGTTATATTAATTTTTTTTATAATGCACTCACAGAGTGTATGAGAGCCATTTGTTCAACGCTTGTTTACTTCTGCCAACACATGTTCTGACTGGGTTCAAAGCTGCCCACAGTTTCTTCTGTTGATTGGATCTTTTGTTCTTCTTGTTGCGGTCATCCATCAAATTTCTTTTTTCATGTTCACTAGCAGCCCATAGTTTTTACCTAATTGTTTCGCCGACATTCCACAAAGCTGACTTATTTATAGGTGGCGATGATGTCATGTAGTGACGATAGCATTTCGGCACTTGACAGCTAGGCATTTAGTGCCCAGAAGAGTGCTGTGGGCCACGAATGTCACTAAATTACACGGAACAGAAGGAGAAATCGGCGACGAAAATGAAAAGTAACAGAAGTGAGGCAAACCTTTTGTGTACTAAAGCACTAATGCGAAATCGGGGTTTAATAATATTATATTCTACTGCCCACTACATACGATCAGATCGGAAATATTTGTTACAATCTACATCTACATCTACATGATGATAACAGCACATGCCCTTTCTGGCAGGAATCCGGTGCGCGTACGAGAAAATGCTGCTGAAAAATGAATTCATCCATCTGAGCGTTAAAAATATTTCACGTAAAACTGAAAGCTAGCAACTTGAGAAAAGTTATTGCTTTAAAAGTAATCGGAGTATAAGAAAAAAATGTTGAGATGTTTTTAAAACTGATGGATTAAACTCCTGAGGTCGTCGGTCCCTAGTGTTAAAAACTGCATTTAACCTACGCTAAGAACAACACACGCACCCATACCAGTGGGAGCACTCAATCCTCTGATGGGAGCGGCCGCCCAGTCCGTGACATGGAGCCTTAGAACTTTGCAGCCATTTACGCGTGGCTAATCGATGACTTATGAACAACCTTCAATCACATAACAAAGCACCTGTGTCCTTTTGCACGACCGAAACAGAGTTTGCCTTCAGAAGGTTCTTAAGACACGTATGTTCCAGAACTGACCACGGTCGTTAAAGAAGAACTAGGAAGGTTTGTCGAATTGAACAATTTGTGCTTACTAAAAGTTTATTCTAACAGTAACGTATGTTCATCATTGTCTTTTTATGCTACACCGAAACATCTTACACCCAAAACTTGCGCATAGGGTACGTGGATAACGTATTCTGAGATAGGACGGAACAATTTATAGTAAGATGTGTATACAATTTTGCAAACTTACAAAATGTTATTTATTTTAGTTCAGTAAGATTAATTCAGTAAGATTAATTAAGCATTAATATCACGTGTAATACAACTGCATAAGTAAAAGTGGATAGCCACCAAGAACTTTTTATGAGTAGTCAACAGCCGACAGTTTACCGAGGCAGACTCATCACTCGTGCAAGACGTATGCGGGTTGTGCTACACTGTGTTTAATAACTGGGTAATTGCATCACGTCTCGGGACACGCCCAGGGCTACAAGTTGGCGCAACGTTCAGGGAGCTGGGAATTCGCTGCTCAGCTACTCTGGGAAGTTCACGTTAGCTACATGAGTTACACACTACAAACTGCTGACGGGCTCGTTAGCTGCTTCTCATCTCATGGACGAACCAAACCCAGTCCCCTGACAGACAGCTTTCGCTCCACTATTGTCATTGGGTTTTATATTAAATATTACGGATTTTGGAAATATGTCACACGTGTTATACGTGTTACGTATTTTTCTGTGAATGAAAGAAAGTAAGACTGGAGAAACTGAACCAGATTTTAGATTGGAATTTTACAATCATAATGCACTTTTAAAACCATCTGAACCATATTTGCATCAGTACAAAATTTAAAGATATGTTGCATTTTGGTGGTTGTCTGATGCTATGCAGCCATACTACGCTAAATATATAAGCTCTAAATGTATGTACCTACGAGTTAGTCTTTGTTAGTCGTTGCTATTAGTCGTGAAACAATAGTATACACAACATATCAGGCTCGTAAGTAATGGAAAATCTAAGTGTTACAACCCAAAAGTAAATTCTGAAAAAGAATACGATAGCAACCACCAATAGATTCTTTAAAAGGATAAGATGTAATCACAAACTGCTAGTAATGATTTATTTACTTGGTCAACGTTTAAATATGCAATTATCATATAGATCAATTGACTACAATATTCATCTTTATACTGAGTTACAGTTTTCTTTACAAACGGTCTCATTATGCTCTGCTGTACTGCTTCTTTAGCCATTCACACCCTAATAGCCGTTCACTTCACACATCAGTAAATGTCCGGTTATTGGATATCACTGCACTCACAGAGTGTATGAGAGCCTCCCATTTGTTCATCGCTTGTTTACATCTGCCAACACATGTTCTGCCTCGAGTCAAAGCTGCCCCTAATGCCCCAGTCGGCTACAGAATACCTTCTTGGTTCACCATGTCCAACATAGATAAGTGGATCTTGGCGACCCGTATATCGCACCCATAATGAAGAATCGCTCGAAGGCTCTATAAAAAGGTAGCAGACACGTTCTATTTGCTTCCCACGAATATTGTGGAAAGGACATTTGAAAATACTCAGTGATATGAAGAACCGTATTTTCAGATACTTAAGATGTGGGAACCATTTAAGTTTGGAGTCCAATATGTGCCTCGGGAACCTCACCGTGTCTTTAAAATTCAAACAGTATTCCTCATTCTCAGAACGGGAACGATTAGAAAGAACACGCAGAGATTTATTAGACGGAAAGTGAAAAAAAATCTTCTCCTACAAATCATTCAGTCGTCAAAGAGTTAGTTTCAACTGACGTGTTATTCAAATGTTCAAATGTTTATAAATCTATCGGACCAAACTGCGTGGTCATCAGTCCGTAGCTTACAAACTACTTAAACCTAGGTAAACTAACCTACGGACAAACACACACACCCATGCCCCAGGGAGGACTCGAACCTCCACGGCGAGCAACCGCGCGCTCCGCAGCGAGGTGCTTTAGACCGCTCGGCTACTCCACCGCGGTGACGTTATTGTTGCAAGGCTTGAAGAAGTACGAAAGGCAGAGAAACCATCTACAAACAAGGGACAATGAATAGGACATTTAGCTACTGACGTAATGCTATTAATTGCGGCGGAAAGGACACTCACACACAAAATATTAGCTTGAGGGACACCATTCGAGATGTGACCAACTCAGTATCGCAGAAGCCAAGTATAGTGTCGTGTACATTATACAGCTTGCAGCAGCGTTCATAGCAGGATATTAAAAACACACCATCAAGCAGTAACTGCATTTTATTTATTACCTCTTATGTCAATTAATAGTTAAAAATATGCCATGATGTGTAAGTCATTGTCCATTGCGTGGATTCCTTTTTCAATATGACTCCTATCAAATGATGCCCCTTCTCCACAACACATTCATCTAGGCGGCGTTGTAAGCTTTCCATAATTCGGCGTAACGTGTTCTCTGGTACACTGCCGATGGCAGTTTTGATGCGATCCTTCGACTCAGGAATGGTACCAAAAAGTGTTCGGAACACTTATTGCTTCAGGTAGCCCCAAAGGAAAACGACTACACATGAAAATTCAAGTGAGCGAGGCGGCCAATAAATGTTACCAAAACGGAAAATTACAGGGAAATGTCTGTTGCAAGAAGTCCATGTAAATCCTGGCTGTATGCGAGGTCGATCCGTCTTGTTGAAACCATAATTGTTCCACATCCACTTGGACCATACCTAATTGGGGCTGAACGAAGTCTTGCAGCATATTTAGGTAGCGGTCACTGGAGACAGTTACATCCACACCGCTGTCATTCAAAGAAGTAAGGGCCAATAATCCCAAGGGAAGCAATTCCACACCACACTGTGACACGAGAACTGTGCAAAGGCTTGATGTGCAGTTCATGCAGGTTTACATCACTCCAATAACGCACATTCTGTTTATTCACTGAACCACATAACTCGAAATGAGCTTTATCTGACATCAGCATAGTGTGCAACGTTTTTGGATTTTGGCGAAAGAGATCACACATGGTTAAGCAGAATGTTTCGCGTGAAACCCAATGGCGAGGCCTAGTTTCCTGAACAATCTGCAGCTTATAAATCTGGAAATGGAGATCATCGTCTAATATTCTCCTGAGTGAGCGATCGGATATATGCGCATGACGACGAGCAGATCTTTTTGGGTTACGCAATAATGCAGCACATTTTGCACGGCTTCTGGTGACGGCACAGTTCTTTCACTTCTTCCCGGTTTGCCATTGCAAACAGAACCTGCTGTTCGAAATGCACGTACCCACCTCACAATGACCATTCCATCTGGAACTTTCCCATGGCGTTCCAACATGAAATGTTGCCGAAATAGATGCCGGGTTGCAATAAGAGAGTCCTTATTCTTGAAATAACCATCAAAAGCAAAGGCACGATTCTGTGCACTCCACCGCTCCATACCACTGTCACACTCGAAATGGTTGCTCATTAGTACATGAATGCGCCACGAGCTGGCGCGCATTCGTGCAGTACGTCATTGTAATACACCACTCAAATTACGCTATGAACGCTGCCGCACCCTGCAGATGCCAAAAAAAAAAAAAAAAAAAAAAAAAAAAAAAAAAAAAAAAAAAAAAAAAAAACTGAGACCGTCGAAAGAAAGCCTGTTGTACAACATCCTCCAGGAAGGCTATAGTATCAAAGGTGTAACGATACTTCCTGAACTGAAAGCGAATAAGGAGCTGCCTTGATTCTAAAACCATACAAGGCAGCGGTTGATAATTCTTTCTAAAATCTTTCCCGCTCAACTAATGAAGCTAATATACTACAATAATTTTTGGGGCAAGTGCTATGCTTCCGTCTCACGAGCCGCAGATAAGGCAGAATCCAGATCCCACATGAAAAAGGGACACTTTTACTCATCTTCATTGACGAAACGGAAGTCCAAACTTTCCCTGTTTGCAGCCACTTTTTGGCACCTTAAAGGTAGATCCTGACTGGCGATGGCAGTATCTGTAAGAAATTGGGTCACCATTGTCTGAATATTTACAGAAATTTTAAATCACTGCACTTTGGTATTCCATCTAAATCTAGTACAGTGAAGCCATAACTGATCGCAAATTGCTATTTATTTCAGTTTTTTTTAATTGTCCTTAAGACGGTTGAATGGATGATTCAGCTACGTGGACGATCATTTGGGTAATAAAATCCTGTCATTCCTGAACACTGGTACGATTTCAAACTCAGCATCTCAGCTATAATGCTTCAGGTTTGCTTTATTGAACACCCATCATGGAGACTCTTACAGGCTCTGCCGCGGCGGAGAAAAATAAATGTTCAAATGTTTGTAAATGTATCGGACCAAACTGCGTGGTCATCACTCCGTAGCTTACAAACTACTTAAACTAAGGTAAACTAACCTAAGGACAACACACACACCCATGCCCCAGAAAGGATTCGAACCTCCTACGGCGAGCAACCGTGGGCTCCGCAGCGAGGCGCCTTAGACCGCTCGGCTACTCCACCGCGGCCGCGTCGGAGCGGCCGAGCGCATTGAGGCGCTATGCTCCGATGCGCGAGGCCGTTCCCCGTCGGGGGTTCGAATTACCCCTCGGGCATTGATGTTTGTGCCGTCTTTAGTATATGCTAGTTCATAAGTAGTTTGTAAGTTTAGGGACTGATGACCCCGTAGTTAAGTCCTATAAAACAAAGAGTGGAGCCCCTCCACGCTCGCACTAGCATGGTGACCAACTCAATAGTTCTACTGTCACCTCTGCATGTGTTAATGTTTTTAATGTGGGAGTCACAGGAGCGGGTACTGTGATGTATGCCGTACGTGTGGGTAAGATTACCCATTAATACGGTCCATCTGGATGATAGAAGTGGTCGAAAGCTTTTGAAACAAGAGCGGTTTTAAGGGCAGAGGGAAAAAAGTGCCAAGGCAAGTGCCAAGGGAAAAAAACCTCTGCGATAGTCAGGAGCGGGTAGTAAGAGCAGTAGCGGATTCTTGCTATCTGCGACAGATCATGCAAGGGTTTGGTTATGTTAGTTTTGGGTATCGTGCAAGCTCGGTACCATTTTCATTGCGTGTTTGTCATAAGTTTGTCAATCCGGTTTGGTGAGCCGCCCCTCTGCAGCTGGAACTGGCGGTGTCTCCTGGTCCATCATCAGCGGCGGCTGGCTGCAACAATCAAGATTGGCAGGCAAGTGGTCGATTTTTGGGATCGGCCTCTAAGTGTATAGGATTAGTGTGGGATTTGTTTGTGTTTTGTGTTTGTTCACGTTCCCTGCGACTGCCGGTTTGTCGGCGGTAATTTCTCATCTGGCATTGCCAGTCAGTTTTGCTGCGAAGCAGGGGTTCTGTGAGCAACGATTTTGTTTGTGTCTATAAGGCTTACCATAGGTGTTTATCTATTCCTGACAAGGAGTGTTTTTGGTCGGTTGTGTTTCCACCTATGGTTGTGTTCGTAGTTGCCCAGATTGAGGATGAAGGGGTTGTTCGAATGTCTAGCATTTTTGTACAGTCGTGCGGCGTGTTTTTTGAATGCCTCCGTGAGAGTGTCAAGGCGGTATTCTCGGTGAAGGTCCGCTGTGCGCGTGTAGCGTGGAGCATTGCTTATGATGCGTAGTACCTTGTTCTGTATGAGCTGCAAGCGGCGCAGCCGTGTCGGTGCTGCGTAAGCCCAGCACGGAGCACCGTACGTCATCAGCGGTCTAACAAGTGCCATGTATGTGTTCCTCGACACCCGTCTGTTTAGTTTACTCTGCTGTTGAGCATTGGGTAGAGTTGTTTGAGCCTCGCGTTTGCCCGGTTGGTCATGTGTTGTATGTGGTCCCCCCATGTGAGTTTCCGGTCCAGCCAGACACCTAGGTATTTGACTTTCTCGCAGAAACGTATTGGGCGTGTGTGTAATGTAACTGGTCTGCAGTGTTGGTGTTTGTGCAGGTGTTTCGGTCTTCTAGTGAACAATACTGCTTCGCACTTGCTGACGTTTACTTTTACACGCCATTTCTCCAGCCAAGGCTCTGCAGTATTGAGTGCGGTCTGTAATCGTGAGTTAATGTTTGACGGCTTCCAATCTTGCGCTAGGATGGCGGTGTCATCCGCGTAGATTGCGACCGTCGTGTTATGTGTGGTTGGAAGGTCGTTAATGTAGAGGTTAAACAGGAGGGTCCCCAGGATGCTGCCTTGGGGTACTCCCGCTTGTATACCATGTCGTGTTGACTGTTTACCCTGAATGTCAGTGTTGAAACATCTGTCGGTGAGGTATGAGTTTATGAGACGTACGAGTCCGTCGGAAAACCCAGCATCGTTGAGTTTGCGTATAAGGCCGTTGTGCCACAGACGATCGAAAGCTTTTTCGATGTCCAGGAACACCGCCCCGGTGGCTTTGCCTGTGTTGTATCCGTGTGTTATGTGTTCCACTACGCGAAGGAGTTGTTGTGTTGTTGAGTGGTGGTTCCTGAAGCCGAATTGCTCCGGTCTCAGGGTGTCATTGCTTATGCAGTGCCTAGTGAGTCGTTTGAGAATTACCTTTTCAACAATCTTGCTGAGCGAGCTCAGTAAGCTGATGGGTCGGTAATTTTGTGGGAGGGAGTGGTCTTTCCCCGGCTTCCTGAACATCAGGACCTTGGCCGCTTTCCAAAAGGCAGGGAAGTGTTGGTGTCGTAGGATGGCATTCGTGATATGTGTGAAGAACTCTACAGCTTTATCCGTGAACTCCTGGAGGACACGGTTTTGAATGCCATCAGGACCAGGAGCTTTTCTAGCAGTGGTGTGCTTAATTGCCCATGTGATTTCATTTGTGCTAGTATGTCGGATTGCGTCGCGAATAGGCTGGGCTATAAGTCGTGTGACCTCCTGATCCGTTTCAAGTGTGAATTCTGGGTCTGAGGGAACCAGATTCGGTGTGAAAGACGCTGCTAGTGTGCGGGCCATTAGTTCCGCCTTCTCTTCCGCAGAGTATGCAGGTCCGTCCGGCCCTTGTAATGTGGGTGTGTAGTGTTTCTCCCTGGTGAAGTGTCGAGCGAGTTGCCACACTCCAGGATGTGTGGTATCCAGTCCTGCGAGTTTCTGGTCCCACTGCGATGTTTTAAATGTTTGTATTTTCTCCCGTATGATTACCTGGAGCCTGTTCATGTGCTGTTTACAGAACGGACGCCTGGTGCGCTGCCAGTATCTCCTGAGACGGTTTCTCATTGAGATAAGCCCCAGGACCTCCTGGGGCAGAGCCGCTGAATGGTGTTGTATTGTGAGTTCTGGGATAGCGTCGGCTACAGCGTCCTGCACGGCGGCTGTGAGGGCTTCTACAGCGTCATCAATTTGTGCGGTTTGCGTAATTTCGTGTATTTCAGGAATACGACTATCAAGCGTTTCCTTGAGCAGTGTCCAATTTGCGCGCTTGTAGTTCAGTATCCTGCGTGGTTCATTGTTCTGAAGTGTTTCTTCCGTGTATAGTATAACAGTAGTGTGGTTTGAAGGCAGATCGTTTACAACCTCGAGGTTGAGGGTAACTGTTATGCCCTTGATGAGGGCCATGTCTATTACGTCTGGCCTTTGTCTCCTTTGGTAAGGAATGTACGTCGGTTCAACCGGTGCAAGTGTGATGTAGTTGCGGCCTAGTGAATGTTCGTACAGTTTTCGGCCGTTGGCGTTGCGTATTCGTGAGTTCCAGTCGGGGTGTTTAGCGTTAAGATCGCCAGCGGCTATTACTCGCGGTGCTATGTTGAGTACTGTGCTGATATCGCGTGTTACAATGTTACCAGGACGGTTGTAGAGCGATATCAGTGCAGTGTATGCTCCGTTGTACTTGACCCTAACGGCCGTGGCCTCTAATCTTTCAAGTGCAGGGAGCTCGATATTTGTGTGTTCAACTGTGTGGTGTATGATGATCGCTGTTCCGCCTCCTCCGTCTCCGTTTGCTCGGTCGGTACGATAGACGGTGTAGCCGGTGAAGTTCAGTCTGTGTTCTGGCTTGGGCTTGGTTTCATTAACCATAGCAATACGAATATTCCTACGCTCGAGTAACGCGGCGAGCTCAGCCTTCTTGTTGCGGATCCCGTCTGCATTCCAGAACAGGATCTGTGATGGTGTGGTGTTGTTTGCGTGGGCGGGAGGGTGTGGTGTGTTATCCATGACAGCATGTGTTCAGTGACGTGAGGAGTGTTTGTATGAATACTCCTACCATGCCGCAATCTGCCGGAAGGAAGCGTTGTATGAGTGGTGTGACGAATTCCAAGATCTTTTTCAAGACCGAGGTAAACGTGAGGCCGGAGAATATTGATTGCAATACGCTCTCGAATGTTGGGTAGTTGTTGGTGTCGGCCTGTGTGGCATTGGTGGTGGTTTCGGCCGTTTGTACAGCTGTTGGTGTGGTGCATGGGAGGGCTGGTGTGTTCTCTGTAGTCGGTGCTTCGACTGGCGCCCTGTTTTCTGGTGTAGTGGTAAGGGGGGCAGGAGGGTTAGTTTCGCTGCTGGCTCGACTGTTTATGTGCGTGTCTGCGGTTCGTGTTTGTTTGGGTCGATGTTGTGGTGTTTTTGTGTTCCCTGTTTTGTGGGCAGTGTTTCCCCTTCTTCTCCTCCTGGGTTTGTTGGTACCCTCCGTGTCGGTGCGTTTGCAGGTGGTGCGAGTGTGGTACAGCTCGTGACCTCGGGGGTGGGGTCATGTTGTTTGATGTGTCGTCCGTTGTTATCGGAAGCGGTGCGGGAGTTATGTCATGCGTTGGCTGTTTTTCCTGTGTTGTTGTTGCTGCGGTAGTTTGTGATGTGTCTTTTGGGCTCTGGGCTTCCTGTGGCCGCCCCTCGCCGCTAGGACCAGCGACTGCGCCAGTGTAGGAAATTCCTACTCTTACTGGTCTTGGTGGCGGCCTAGGAACTGTGGCGACCCTGGCGATGGCCTTAGTTTGTTTGGCGTTTTTGATCCGCAGAGCCTCCTTGTATTTCGCGCACCCCCTGTAGTTGGCCGCGTGGGCACCCCCACAGTTGGCGCACTTGCGTGTGTCGTTGCGATGTTTGCAATGTTGGCTGGCGTGGTTGCCAGCGCATCCGCGGCAACGAGGCGCCAAACCGCATCGGGCTGTCCCGTGCCCGAACCGCTGGCAACGGTTGCATTGTTGGGGGGCAAGCGGTGGCTCGTATTCCTCTACCTTCACGGACATGTGAAGGACGTATTTTTCCTTCAGCAGTCCGCGAGAGTGTGCTGTGTCGGCCAGCTCCACTAGGTAGTTAGGTAGACCCTGGTGTGAACGGAAGCCCACCATTCGGCTAGCGCTTACGCACTCATAGCCGAGGGTTCTACAAACATCTTATGGGCTCTATTCTACCTGGCTGGTGGATCTACATTCGAAAAGTGGGCAAGGGATGAAGAGGAAAGTGAGAGCTCGTCTAGAGGGAGTGACCCTATTACAGTGCAGAAGTGTGCTCTGACATGTATTCAACAAATGCACAGAGGAAGAGAAGAGAAGCCTCTCACTTGTTCTACCACTTGGGCAAGTGGTTTCAGAACTTCATCATACCCAGAGTTTATGGTGACAAAAGAATGACAATGTACATCAGTCCACAGCTCAGGGACGCTGGGATCACTACACTCATAACCAGCAAATGAATGCTGAGCCCCTTGAGGGGTATTTGTAGCTGTCACGTCTTCATGGATTGGGAGACGCCGGATTCCTAGATTTTATCTAACGCTATTTATTTACCGGTTTCCACACCTGAGTCAACTGTTCACATTTATAATGTATCTTAAAACAATGTAAATACATTGTCACCCAGCGTAATATAAATGTTTACAGCTCTCTGAAATGAATGTCGGATCGAAACCAGTAACGGTGGCATTTATGAAAATGTGGCTGGCTGTTTTCTTCTTTTCCTAACCTGTATTCTGTACACAGCCACGGTCTCAGAATATTAGACTTTGAGAAAATACCAACAACCCCAACCTTCCTGCCCGTATCAAATGACCACCACGTTAATAGGACGTTGAGCACTAATCTTTCTTCCGCCTAAATCTCCCCTAATTAAATATTTCACTTTCATATGCTAGTAATTTTCGAAAGACTGAATGTAATTTTTGTTCCCAGAAACTGCGAGGCCGACGGCGGATCGATGTCCCTGGTGCGGTTCAGCCCAATAAACAAATTAGGTAAGTGTACTGAAAACGGCAATCATTATCATTACCCTTCTTATTTCTTGTTCAAATGTTTGTTAAGCTTATGGGACTTAACTACGGGGTCATCAGTCCCTAAACTTACAAACTACTTATCAACTACCTTATACTAAGGACGGCACAAATATCCATGCCCGAGAGGGGATTCGAACCCCCGACCGTAGTGGCCATGCAGACCGTGACTGGAGCGCCTCAGTCCCCTCTGCCACCGCGGCCGGCTCTTATTTCTTGCTTAGTAATATATGTAGGATGCTGATTAATCAACAGCCATAAAGTTTAATGCACCACTAGTAGCTGGTCGACGCCATAAATTATAAATTTTCAGGCAGCTACAAAGACAAGAAAGTAACATTTTATTATCTTTTAACTCTTCCACTGCAGTCTCTTCGTAAACTGAAATGTTTCAACAAGCAGTAAACAGTACGCTTCAGTTGGTCTCCCCAGGATTAATAATAGTTTGGGTCATAAATACATTATATTTCAGAACTGTCAGTATGGTTAACGTTGTATCACGTTCACCATTAAGTCTTTGTCAAATATGAGTAAAGGCAGACTGGCACACGACATCAAATCTGGAAGAGAAGCTGAACAGAAGTGAAATAATAGGGTAATGTTAGCAAATGAGATAGAAGAAAAGAAAAAAATAATTAAATTTGCACAAGGAAATCGTCAATGGTGTTAATAGTATTACCGCGCGAGAGTATCCGAGCGATCTTGAGCGCCACGTGGCGGATCGCGCGGCCTCCCGCGTCGAAGGTTCCAATCCTCCCTCGGGCATGTATGTTTGTGTTGTCTTTAGTATAAGTTAGTTCATACGTAGTTTGTAAGTTTAGGGACTGATGACCCCGCAGTTAAGTCCCACAAGCTTCACAAACATTGGAACATTTTGTTAATAGTATTACACATACACTGATTAACTGTTAGTCAGAACAAAGAACGTCTGGATACATTGAGAGGGGATGTAAGATGTAAAGCTTAGGATTTCTATTACATTCTGTTTGGCTTTGGATAGGTTATGGGTTACTTACTCAATACTTCGATCCAGAATTGGTATCTAAAATGCAGAATGAGATTGAGATATTATAGTCTTAAGCATAGACACATACAAGAGCTGGAAGGGAATTGAATCGTTTTGAAAATTGGCTTCTTTTAAACTGAATAAATATGTTTCGGATTAATTTTTCGATACTTTGGCACAGATTTGACAATTAGATCCCTCAGTACATCCGTAATATTTTAGTACTCCTAAACAGTCTGGTTACAAATCAAGTATTACATTCCTCTATTCCTTCGATTCCATCCAATAAACATGTTTGACTGAAAGTAGATCGCTAAGTGGTCTCTGTATGCCTACATGGTCGACTTCACAATTACACTGCACTTTGCCGGATCTATCCCAATATATTCTAATCGTAGCTTCACCACTTCTAATACTGAGTTTACAAACGTTTCATATTATTTCGTTTCACATCATTGCAATTAAATACTTAACTATTTTCGCTGTGCCCATCTGCATTCCACTAATGCTGTTCAAAAACACGTAACGTACTTCTGAATTTTGTGCGTTATTTAGCAGTTTTTTACAATTTATACAAATCACAACTAACTACACAAACTGGACTGTTAACTAAGTTGACAAAATGTTCAATACACTTAGTGGGCAAGGAAAACTTCTGATACATATTTCCATCATGGGCAAACTACATTTACCTGTATACGCGAGATAGAGGGACAGAGGGCAATTTAAGGGGCCTTAAAACCTAACCAGGTACTTCCGGTTTGGTCATTGAACCCTGGAGAGGTCATTCCAATTCATCAAGGTCACCAATCTCCATGTGACAAGGGGAAGACAGGTTACCCTACCCTTATTGGTATCTGATTACACAATTACACTATGTTCAATTAAAGCACACCTTCCCCTGTAAGTGCGTTAACCTACTGTACGTTATTATTCTCAGGATGAGAGTTCCGTAATGGTTTCATTACACGTGGAAACATTAAGAAACCACTGAGTGACAATCCGGGGAAAAGCGGCGACAAGGCCAGATCTGATTGTGAGCATGTCCTACGCACTTTGTATGTTTTATATATTTGTTACTATAAATGACAAAAATATGAATCTAATAAAATTAATATTGAATGTATATAATGGGGTGGATGATCCTAATGTTTTGTTAACAAATTTTCAATATATCGTTACAATATATTCTGTGTATGTCATTATATCTCCCCTGTAATCATTCCCATTGAGTTTGTAAGAATATTGGCAAGCGTTACCTCAGTAGCAATTTATGCTTTGATAACGCACTGTGGTATTTCCTTACTCATCCTCAAACCCAATTTCAAAGTCTGTCTGATAGATATATCACTTTTGAACCAAGTTTAAATGTCATCAAGCTGATAGTTGGTCTGTGATAAAATGGGGAAAAAGCAAAGTTATGCCATCCAATATTTTGCTTCATTTAATTCTGGCAAGAATGGCTGACATGGTACTTTGTTTTCCATAAATGCAGACAGTCACCTCGTAACTGCTAGTTAACTTACATTTTATAGACAAATCTGTTAAGTAAATAATGTTTAGTTTTCACTTCATTAAATTTTCAACTAAAAGTGCATCACTAGCCCCTAAAATCTCTGAACGAGTCTCAACAAGTAAGAAGAACCATATTGCTTATAATGTTTGTAAATCAATGGCACTTAACTATTGCGGTTATCAGTCTCTAGGCTTACAAACTACTAAAAATAACTTAAACTAACCTAAGGACAATACACACACGCGCGCACACACACACACACACACACACACACACACACACACACACACACATGCCCAAGAGAGGACTCGAACCTCCGACGGGGAGGAACCGCGCGCTCCACAGCAAGGCACCTTAGACCTCTCGGCCATTCCACCGCGGCAAACCGTGTTGAACGTATCCCTTTTGACAGGATACGTACTTTAGTGTGACTGACTAACCAATCCAAGTTCTCCAAGTTTCCTGCAGATAACTCGACAAATAATGTATAATTCATCGTTTTGTTTTGTATTTTGTCTACTACAATAATGACAAATGGAAACGCTCAATACAGTCTACCACTGTCGCCTGTTTTAAGAAAAGATTGTTAATCCACGATAGCATGAAAAGATCAAACTGTACACGTCTGTTCAATTGTATGCAAAGCAATGAGGTCAAAATGCAGTGGCCATCAGTCCCTAGATTTACAAACTATTTCAGCTAACTTATGCTAAGGACAACACATACACCCGTGTTAGAGGAAGGACTCTACCTCCGATGGGGAACAACTACATACTCCGCAGCAAAGAGCCTTAGAACGCACGCGCATTCCCGGGGGGCGTACACATCTGCTTTTATGCCCAGCAACTAATTAGCTGCACATAGTATCGACCATCCGTGGTGCTACAGTTAAACACTCTGTAGACATAGGCTACCATTTGCAAAACAGTAATGACAAACAAACAAAAATTTTTAATTACTAAAAGTGGTTTTAGTCTAACGTTTGCAATGATGTAGGTACCGCTTGATATCGAAGTTGAAAAACTTTCATTCAAACACATGCATTGATATGTTGGAAGTGGACCTTCACAAAATGTTCAAATGTTTGTAAAGCTATCGGACCAAAATACGTGGTCATCAGTCCGTAGCTTACAAACTACTTAAACTAAGGTAAACTAACCTAAGGACAATACACACACCTATGCCCCAGGGAGGACTCGATCCTCCGACGGCGAGCAACCGGGCGCTCCGGAGCGAGGCGCCTTAGACCGCTTGGCTACTCCACCGCGGCGTCCTTCACAAACAAAAGTAATGAATTAGAAATAAACTTTATAAAATTATCAGAACAGATGATTCAACTACGTTGTGAGAATGGTAGCAAAGCCCGCAACTAAATATTCATTGGAGATGTTGAGATACTAATTCCATTTTATGATCTCACAAAACGAAATAATCGTCAGCTGAAATTAGTTCAAATCTTAGTCCCACTCATAAATTTTCACCATACATAAAGTCTCGTAATCTCATAACTGTTCAGCTACAACTTTGAAATGTAATCGGAAGACGTTTAAGTTCTTCTAGTGGCACTCATGAACCCTACTGACAAAGCAGCCATTTACTGCGCAGATTCTAACACTGTCATAAACTAATCTCTCCTGTTACCTAGGAAGGTACTCTTTCTTCCAAGACGAGACATACAGTGTTCTACGACCACAAGGAGCTCTCCTCACGAACTGTCCAAGAATTATACTTGACAACAGAAATTTTGTGTCCTAGCCAAACTCTGATTGCAGATCGCCATTCCATCCAAGAGTAGCAGAGCTCTTAACATGAAAAATCTGATATGATTTAACGTTGACCACTTCCACTGTAATTTAAAATTTTGACCATATTATATAGAAAATGAATAAAAATTCATTCACCTTGGGACTGTTTATCAGCAGTATAAATAGTGATATAAATACTTAAACAAGGCGGCCTTTATGAGCTTCACCGCTCATACGAAACATTATTTATGTAAAGTTACACGAACTTGAGAACACACGGTGCATATTATGCTGATTGCAACTGTGGAGGATACGATGATATTTCTATATTTCCATTATATATATATATATATATATATATATATATATATATATATATATATATATATATATAAACAAGAAACAAGTGTGATAAATCCATAAATAAATAGATACGATTGTGTTACCTTGGAGGTTATAACTTGAGGTGATAAGCAATCATCTAATACTAATTTTCACTATATTAAAAATATTGTTCCATAATGAAATTCACCATATTCTTCTGACATTGTAGGTACCTTCTTAATTAATGGGAACATAAGACTAAGATTTGTTATTTATTTCTAAACTAGCTTAAACCCGCGGCTCCACTCGCATGTTGGTTGATTATGGTAAATAAGCTATCTTTCAGTAGTGTGCTATTTATTTATTCTTATATTTCCTTATTCGTTTGCTTATCCTTACAGATTAAGAGCTGAAGACATTGTAGTACGCATAGACCAAAGATATGGTCTGCCGGCCGCGGTGGCCGAGGGGACTGAGGCGCTCCAGTCACGGTCTGCACGGCCACTACGGTCGGGGGTTCGAATACCCCCCTCGGGCATGGATATTTGTGCCGTCCTAGTTCGTAAGTAGTTCATAAGTAGTTTGTAAGTTTAGGGACTGATGACCCCGTAGTTAAGTCCCTTAAGCTTAACAAACATTTGAACATTTTGATATGGTCTGTGGCATCGCGTTTCGCTGTATTTAACATCCTTGTTATAGAGTCGCAAACGTCATCGCTGGCCTTCAGTCCGAATTTTTTTAATAATTTGACGACTTTCAACCACCATATATTCCACCCCCTTATATCTGTCGGCATGCAACTGCTATGGTGTACAACGGGAGACTTCGAACAACAATTACACACAGACCATTCGTTTGCGTTCTGTAGTTTTCGCTGCAGATTAACACACACACACATAGAATTTTATGTACACCGATAACTTCCCATCCCAATATACTCCACCCTTTTATCATTATCAACCCTCAAGCAGTAATGCAACCAAAAAACCATTTTCAAAGAGTAAATATAATTTTCAAAGGGTAATTATTGTTCCGCATTTCGCGTTATATTCTTCTAATTACTAAATATCTATCAGATCGCTACAAAACCGTGCCTAAAACCTTCCTCAGGTATAAATTAGTAACTGTACAAATATTTAAGTCTAAAGCCTTCCCCAGGTAGACATTAGTAACTGTACAATTTTTTAGCTCTTTATGTCTTGTGGTTCAGACGTGATAAACGTACACCGAACAGACATTCACATTTATAGATATAGATTAAGTGATTGTAAATCTTTTTAACCGTTTAATGCATGACTTTTTATTTTAAACTATAAAAACTACCACTATTAATGTATAGTGCGTATATACTGAGAAAAATGTTGAAAAAAAGTTCTTAGCTGGTACGCTATATAGTGCTTCCATGATGTACTCGATGCAGTGAATGTCACTATTATGCCACTAATCTTCCAGAAAGTAACTCATAATGCAACAGTAGTATCTGACTACTTTTACATGGCGAAGGAGGAATACTAAAGTAAACAACTCAATGCAGCTAACTGTCGAACTGATTCAGTAGCACTCTGCAATTTATAATTTCCAGAACGAGCTACTTGCATATGTAACACTATGTACAGAAACAGCTACAAAATGAATTTGTGGTAAAATGTGGATCAGTTTGAGAGATAATGGAAAAAAATAAGGTATGTAGCTGATCAGCTACACTATGCATTAAAGGGTTGCAAAGCGTCCATTTTTTCGGCTTAGCTCCCCCACCACGGGATTAGCCATTTCCAGAGGTTTTCCATTGACCTCCAAGGTCTTACCTGGTCTTATGTAGTTCCTGGGACGGACCCATCTACCTGATGGTTGGCCTTGACCTCTGAAACGGAAGCAACACGTTTCGCCCTTTTTAGCAAGTGTCGCCCTGACTTCCATACCAATACAGAATTATAATAATTACGTGACATACAGGCTATTCCATAAAATGAATTTTGGCACAAATTGCCCGAAAGAAGGGATCGATTGGTAGGGCACATTCTCAGGCACCAAGGAATCGTGAATCTAGCGTTGTAGAGAAGTGTGTGGGGTAGAAATAGAAGAGAGAACCCAAGAGATGAATACAGTAAATAGATTAAAATGGATGTAGGTTGCCGTTCTTATGAGAAGATAAAGAGGCTTGCTCAGGATAGAGCAGGGTGGAGATCTGCATCAAACCAGTCTCCGGACTGAAGATCATACAACACAACAGACTATGTATCCGTTATGTCACAAAGTCTTTGCGAATTTCATTATATGTGCTCAGCTGGACAGTAACTATGCCTCTCAGACAGGAACGTAAACGTATTTGCAGATGTCCGCATCTGCCAGGAAGTTTCATATCAGCGCACACTCCGCTGCAGAGTGAAAGTTTCATTCTGGAAACATCCCTTAGGCTGTGGCTAAGCCATGTCTCCACCATATCCTTTCTTCCAGGAGTGCTAGTCCTGCAAGGTTAGCAGGAGAGCTTCTGTGAAGTTTGGAAAGTAGGAGGCGAGGTACTGGCGGAAGTAAAGTTGGTTGTGGGAGGAAGAACAGAGCGCAGGTTCCGCCGACGTGATTCACACGTTAATTCGCCTCCCGTCCTGGATCCACTTGTCGCTTGTTATTTCTTGCCCAACTGGCCGTTCCATTATATATTTCCAACGCGAGTTCTGAAAGGCTTAGAAATTAATGAACGGTACCTCGTCAAAAGTGCTCCCAGCTCTTTTCGAAAAAACGGTAGACATTTCTCATATTTCATTGGCGTCTTTTGCATCAGTACGGCACAATAAAGGCAACTGCTGCCCTTTTTATATACCAAAGCAGAACTGTGGAGACTTCATCATGTAATTTGCACACTTCCCTACTATTCAATGAGGCCCATTGGAACTACAGAAGGACCCACGTCACCTGTACGTAATAACGGAACGTACGTAATTGGATCTAGATCGATTTGAAACACACTCACCACGACACCAAAACCACCGATAAATTATCCAATTCCGGAACGTGTCTGAACGACGCGAAGAATTCTACGTCCTATCTCGTAACCGAACGACACTTAGAAACGTTTGCTTTTATAACTGAAAGGCGACACGCGCATCGAGCGACAGAACTTCTCCTTACGCAGACGACTCCAAACAGACCTCCCTACATCTACGTATTTACTCTGGAAATCACATTTAAGTGCTTCCATCATATTTCTCTACCGTTCCATTATACAACAGGCGCGGAAAAAAGAAGCGCCTAAATATTTGAGTTTCCGATGAGATTTCTTTTATTTTATTACGATTATCATGTCACTCTACGTAAGTGGTTGCTAACAATATATATGTCCGCATTCGGAAGAAAAGTCGGTGAAAGAGTTTCGCAAATACATCAAATACCGGAGTTGTTCTAATGATTTCCACCTTAACTCACACATCATTTAAGTACACTATTCCCTGTACCGCGATAATAGAAATTCAGCTGCCCTCCTCTGAGATTTTTCTATATCCTCCGTCATTCCCACTTAGCGAGGATACCACAGTGCGCAGCATAATCCAAAGTAGGACTTACAAGTTGTAGCGCTTACTCTTTTCTGGCTAATTAGTGGAAGAAACAACTGCAATGAATTTGTGAGATTAATTAACCTGTAGAAGTTAAGTGATGTGAAGTAATAAAAATCAGCAGGAAAAATGAAAAAAATGAAGGATGTATCTTGCAAAGTAGAAGTAGTAGTAGATGCCTTCAAGTATCTAGCAAGTAAAATAACTGTAAAAGGGGACGTAAAGGATAAAATTTCAGAGAGAATACGGAGCTCTTCAAAATTTTATTATTATGTATCTGACATAATACGAAATTGGAAAATGCCTGCAGAATTAAAAATCTTGATTTACAAGTCATATTATCTTCCAATTTTGACTCACGGATCGGAATGTTGAAATGCGATTTCTACGAGCAATCCTTTGCAAGACAAGAAGGGACAAGATAAGAAACAAAACAGTATCTACATCTACATAGGTACTCTGCAAATCACATTTAAGTGCCTGGCAGAGGGTTCATTAACCACTTTCATAACTTTTCTCTACCGTTCCATTCTCTAATAGCGCGTGGGAAGAAAGAACACCTAAATCGTACCGTTTTCGATCTGATTTCTGTTATTTTATTGGGATGGTCATGTCTCCCTAAGTAGGTGGGTGCTAGCAAAATATTTTCACATTCAGAACTAAAAGTCGGTGATTGAAACTTCGCAAACAGATCAGGCCGCAATGAATAACGTCTTTCTTTTAATAATTTCCACCCCAATTCGTGCAACATTTCCGTAAAGCTTTCCCCCTCCCCCCCCCCCGTAACGTGATAAAACAAAACGAGCTGCCCTTCTCTGGACCTTATGAATATCTTCCGTCAGTCCCACCTGGTGAGGGTCCCACAAGGGGCAACAGTACTCCAGGAGAGGACGCACAAGTGTGATGTAGGCAGTCTCTTTGATGGAGCTGGTGCATCTTCGAAGCGTTCTGCCAATGAAACGTAACCTTTGGTTCGCCTTCTCCACAATATTTTCTGTGTGTTCTCTCCAGTCAAAGTTGTTCGTAATTGTAACTCCTAGGTATTTGGTAGAATTTACGACCTTAAGGTTTGATTGATTTATCGCGTAATTGAAGTTCAGCGGATTTCTTTTAGTGGTCATGTGTATTACTTCACACTTTTCTGTATTTAGTGTCAATTGTCAATTTTCGCACCATGTAGAAATTTTGTCTAAATCGCTTTGCAGTTGCTTTTGATCCTCTGTTGACTTCACTAACCGATAAACGACAGCATCATCCGCGAACAGTCTAAGGGAGCTATTCAGATTGTCTCCTAAATCGTTTTAAACACGAGGAAGAGTAGGGGACCTATAACGCTTCCGTGAAGCACTCTACGCGTCAAGCCCCTGAAAGAAATTATAGAATGTGATAGACTTAAGTGGTTTGGCCACACTGAGAGAATGGGAGCTGAAAGACTTCCAAGAATTGCGCTAGATTGAACGGAATCCGGACGAAGACCAGTTGGAAGACTGCGAACAAGATGGAGAGACCAAGTGAAAGAGGCTCTGTCAGCCGGCCGCGGTGGCCGAGGGGACTGAGGCGCTCCAGTCACGGTCTACACGGCCACTACGGTCGGGGGTTCGAATCCCCCCTCGGGCATGGACATTTGTGCCGTCCTTAGTATAAGGTAGTAGATAAGTAGTTTGTAAGTTTAGGGACTGATGACCCCGTAGTTAAGTCCCATAAGCTTAACAAACATTTGAACATTTTGAGGCTCTGTCAAAGATCTGCAAAAAAGCGGAAACGTTGCCGGAAGAAGAGGAAGAATTAATCTGCCAAATTCTGCTTCCGAATTAAACGGTAGACTTACCAGTTAATCTTCTATTGATGTGACCGTTGTCAGCATCGGACGTCCTGTCATCTTGCATCGTTTTCTGTTATTTAATAAGTGAATAATATGGTAGCAAGAGGAGAAGCCTATATACCAGAAGTCGAACAGTTCAGTTAAAAATTTAATGTATTCAGAAAGTATCACTAAGTACCCTGACTAAGAGAAGGGATAGTTTGGTGGGACACATTCTGAGACGAGAAGGAATCGTCAACTTAGCACAACTTATCATTAGAAGGAAGTGTGTGGGGTAAAAATCGTACAGGGAGACCGAGGGATGAGTACAGTAAGCAGATTCAAAAGGAGGTAGGTTGCCGTACGTATTCTCAGATGGGAGGCTTGCACAGGACATGGTAGCGTGGAGAGCGGCATCAAACCGGTCTGCGGGGTGAAGACCACAAGAACAAGTATCACACAGAACGAACAGTTAAGTAATTAACGCAGCCTTTCCGGAGAGAGAACATATTGACAGTTACGACTTTATGCTTTATCCCGCACCGCAGTTATCGCAGATAAGATTGAAGCAAGTGTGACTATACGGTGTAATAACCTGCGTATTGGCCTATGTACGGTTCTGAGGTAGACGTTTTGCTCGATGTTATCTTAGGGTCGAACCGTACATGTCTGCTTTCGTGCCGCAGGGACCTTAGTTGCAGATATTATCTTTTACCTGCGATCCTGTACTTAAAACACTTTAGGCATAGGCTGTAGTTTGCGAAACAAATAAGAAATATTACATAAAATAATTGGTTCATTAATAAAAAGGGTTTTATTCTAACGTTTGTAAATGATGTACGCAAAGTCAGACATTTAGTTGAATAAGGGTTATTCAGTCAAGTTGGTTCCTTATTGGAAGTGGTCAGATGAATTATTAAACGTAAATAGAATATAACGGTTAAACAGTGTTGCATTGTCTGTGATAAGAAATTGGTAGCACTTTCACCCAAGTAAGTATTTCACAGAAATCTGTATATTTCGCGAGCATTCGACATGAAATTGGCAACAGTTCAAAATAGTTTCCCGAACATTATTTGTACATTCGTAAGTTCTTGTGTACAAACATAAATACGTATCAGCTGCAAGCTGCACTGGCGTACACTTGTACTTGCCAAATTTAAAGTCCCGAGGAGCGACTGTTCTTTGCGCCAATATGTACACTCTGCCCTATCGAATCACTCCAGGAGGGTGCTTCTTCTGTCAAGGCCAGACTTGTAATTCCCTTTTCCGCGCACACCCTTCACTCACCTCTTTTCTCCAAACACACTCCCCACCAGTTCTGTTCCTTGGCCGCTTCCTCATTGGCCATCCCTACCGAAATCGTACACAACATGAGAGAGATATATCTTTAAGTAAAAACTGACCATCTTATACCACTTCCTTACTAATATACCATTATTTAATTACAAAAAGGACTTAATCAGTGTTACATAAAGTATGAAATAAATAAAATGACAAACCAGCTTTCATGAGCTTCACCGCTCAAGTCACACAATGTTTACGTAAATTACTGGAAAACTGTACAATAAATTGACACACAAAATAAACATACGAGAGGTGAATCATGTTGCTTGCATGTTCAGTGTTACTGTGGAGAATATGATCATCTGTTTATATTTCAATCATAAATTTATATCAGTTGAAATCAGCCATTAAATAAATATATACAAATGTGACGCTTTCAACAGGATAGCTAGAGACACTAAGTTATCATCTGAACTAGAGTTAGTTGAAACTACATGAGGCGTTCAAAATTTGGTTATTTTTGGCTTGATTTTTCTATATTTTGGTATAGCAGTCATAAACATTTGTAATTTTGAGATATTGAAATTATTTTTAAAATCATGAGATTTGCGTAATTATTTTGACATCGCAGACGTCTTAATTGTTGACGGGAGACAGTTTTATATATTATTTTATTTTATTCTGAATCACTGCTGTGTGGAACTCACAGATATCCTCCAGACTCCACTTAAGAAACGCTCGTCTTCAGCCCTCATTAATTTTGAGTACAGAGCATGGGCTTTTCCCAGATTTCCGCCGATTTGGACAAACCCTTCTACCTGGGCTGTTCTAGCTGCTCCAACCGCTTGCCGCGATCCACTGCGAGTCCATTATCTTTGCAAACAACAGCATTATTTACACTAACGGCGCGACTCTGTGGACATTACAGAGTGTTCCATGAAAATATCCGTCAGTCATGCTACAATGGACGGAACCCAAAGCATGGGCGGAACAAAGACTTAAGCGAAATCATTTTAGTAGTCATTACGCCTGTCGCCCGATATGCAAATAGTTGCGTATTTCGTAAACTCGCGACTGAGTGCGTTTACTTTACGTTAATCGCTGAAACCTTATCGGTAGAATTGTGAAATTCATGTCAGCAAGCACCAGTAAGCTCCAAGATGGAACAAGGCTGTTACTTTGGCACACTAGACCACCTCGGACCTGTCCTCCGATGAACTGCAAGCAACTCAGAACGACAGTTTCGCTGACGCCAGTTTTGTGAATGCAAGTTTCGCAGTGCTAAATCTTCCGCCGGCAAACCTAGTTACGTGATACAAACCGGACCCGGAGAAATGTTAAAGTTTCTTCCAGTCCCCAA
Source organism: Locusta migratoria (assembly GCA_026315105.1). Classification (NCBI taxonomy): domain Eukaryota; kingdom Metazoa; phylum Arthropoda; class Insecta; order Orthoptera; family Acrididae; genus Locusta; species Locusta migratoria. The sequence goes on from CM048755.1 coordinate 191,546,737, forward strand.
GGTCGTGTTTCACGGATCCTTGGGTGGTGGTCTGCCGTAGTAGCAACTTTACGGAGAAGGCGGGCACAGAATAGTCCTTCCGCGAAGAAGACGCTGGCTCTCCGGATTCAAAATTAACTTGTCGTGCAGCCTTTGTGGTTGATAGCCATCTTGTCAATTTCTGTATTAATTATCCCACGACTTGGAAAAATATTTCGCCCCATGAGACGATGGGTCACCGTCATCGTGACCACAGCGTAGCAGAGAGAGCAACGTCCACCTTTAAGTGTAACCGGCTTCTTACTAGAGACGACATACTTTGACTTTTCTCTCCGGTTCTTCCTTAAGTTTCTTAAATTTATCGTGTGCTCACTTGTATTTTAGATTCAGATTCGTCATAAGTCTCTGGTTACAGTATTATTCCGCCATGTGAATCGCGTAGTCGTCTGTTTCTGTTTTGAACAGAGCTACAATTGCTTTCTTGCTGACAGCGGTCAACAAGCAACACCGAAAGCGAACTAAAGTTACGTTCCAGCTAGCCATTTTCATTTGCTTAGCTGCTCGGCAGTTTTAATTCTTTCGTTCGTTGCTTGTTATTGTACTTAGTAGGTCCACTCTTTGGTTTTTATAAATTCGTGTAGTTTGATAGCTTAGTCCATAAAATTATATGCCGTGAAAATGTGAAGTTTTATAGCTGTTTATTGCGTCTCCTTTATCGCAACAGTTATTTGTTTTGTTTTCGTCGGAGTAGTAGTAGCAGTACAAGTCGTCTTTATTTACCTTAGTTTCTGACTTTAGAGTCTACAACTAACTTATTTAGTCGTTCGTTTTCTGGGTACTGTAGTCATGGATAGGGACTGTGACTGCTGCAGATGCAAACTGAGTTTGTCACACTTCACTGTGTCAAACTCGGTTGCTCAGCTGAAGGCTGCCGTAGAGGAGCGCCGTTGCTGTGGGCAGTCCGTGGGAACAGAGCAGACGTCTATCACGTCTACCGATCGGCCTGCAGCTGCGGCGGGCGCTGTTGTTGCTCGCAGTGAGGCAGACACACAACCCGTGGTCGCGTGAGACGTCGCCCCAGTGCGTGGTATGCAGCCAAAGACTTCCAGGGGTACCGAGTGTTAGGAGTCCCTGGTTCGTTTTGCCAACAGGTTTGAAGCACTATCTGTAGCAGACAATGTTCCTGAGTCGGATGGTGTTGCTTATCCTTAGGTTAACTCCCAGCCCGAAAGATCCGGGTCATCACAGAGGGTGGACTCGTAGTTGGGAGCTCCAAGGTTAGGCGGGTAATGGAGATTCTTAAGAATATAACTGCTTTGGACGGGAAGAAGGCTAATGTACACTCTGTGTGTGTACCGGGTGAAGTCATTCCAGATGTGGAACGGGTCCTTTCGGATGCCGTGAAGAGTATGTGGTGCATCCTACTTCAGGTGGTGGCTCATGTCGATCCCAACGATGTGTATCGTTTTGGATCGGAAGAGAATCTCTCCGGTTTTGAGCGGATGAAAGCAAAGTACACCATCTGTAGCATACTTGACAGGACCGACTGTGGACCTCTGATACAGAGCCGAGTGGAGGGTCTGAATCAGAGGTTCAGACGGTTCTGCGACCGTGTAGACTGCAGATTCCTCGACTTGCACTCGACGCAGGTGGCTGCCTTGCGCAGTTATGTAAAGCGCGCCTCAGAAGATGCTTGATTTGCTGCTGGATTGCATGCTGGGTGCTGCTATGGCAGCAGTGATGGAAAATGACGTCATTGCTGGCTCCGCCGAGGCCAATGAGAAACACAAGGCGCAGCGCGCACGTCATGTCACGTAATCAAGGTAGTCCTGAGCCAGCTGAGTGGCTAGCAGTTATGAGACAGTGGGCTGTGCCCCAGCGGCCGGCCAATCAGCTAGCGATCGCGCCGACTCAGGACTATCTTGATTATGTGACATGACGTGCGCGCCGCGCCTTGTCTATCTCGTTGGCCTCGTGGCTCCGCTGTGGGGCTGCATGCTAGAATTCAGAGATAGGAGATGTCCTATTTCCGGCTTGTTGCCTGTGGTGGATTATAACGTTAGCCAATGAGGAAGATGCATTTCGTCACATGGGCGTATGTTTTCCAAGCTTGCCGCTAGAGTCTACTGATGCTACTTTGTTACATTCCATAAAGATATGTGTTACAAAATAAAAAGTTTAATGGAGAACTTTTCATATGACATATCAAAATTGAAAAGGTATCTTGATATAATGTATAAAGACGCTCATTTACAAAATCATAATTATTAACAAATCCTTTACTTCAAGCGAATTTAATTCGTCAAGTAGTATCGTCAAAACACTTTGCTCGTTATCACGGCGAGATAACCAGAAACGACTCTACAATCTACGGTTAGCCTTCTTACGTTGTTTACTGCGCCTTATTCCTTCAGTAAATAAAAACGCGCTGATTACTCGTCTACTACGCTTTGCTGCCTCTGCTGCTACCGCGTCGATGTTGGCACACTGTCAAAGTCTCGCGCGTCATCTACCGATCTAGGGTGAACGAAGCATCGTGTGCAGCCAACCTCGCACAGAAGCCATCGCAGTGCCCAGCGCAACACCACGCTTGACAGCGCTGGGAAACCAAGCACGGATTCCGGCAGCAAGTCAAGCGTCGTCTGAGGCGGGCTTAAGCTATTTCCACACCCAACAGTGACACACGTTACCATCGCCTTGCATTAACTGCTGCTATCTCTCTTTCAATTACTGCTAATTTAATTACATGCCTATGATCCACTAAATGTACACCAATAGGATACGTAGTACTGCAGGAATGGAGAACCCAGGAAGTGATACCTGGAATATGGAAAGTGATAATACTAAACTCTCTTCACACAAGAATAAATGTAGCATTATTCTTATATGACATATGTACCTATAAATATCTATAGTCTATTGAACTGTATGTGAGTGAGGCAGTGATATTTACATTTCAACACCTATTTACGGTCTCATTCTGATGGTAGCTCTGAAATAGATATCACGCGACAAGAGATGGTATTGTCCCATGCATATTGTGTATTTTGGTGTGGCCACTTACTTCCAGTGGACCTCCATTCCTCTGAAGAGTGGGTAGTACTTGTGGTGGTACTACGTCTGATACTCTCTCGAAAGGTTTCAATTGTAGGCATCTGTAGTCTGATGTAATTACAAAAACATCGTAGCATCTGCTTCGAAAGTCGTGTCTTGTCGATTCAACCGTGAACAACATTCGCGATATGCAAAAGAAGTTATTAAGTTCAGCGGTAGCGTCGAATGTGATTAATGAGCCGCAGTTCTCAAATAGCTCCTGTGTTAGACGCCAGGAGTGCTGTCTTTTCGATATGTTCTGTATTACTTTAAATTGTTGTTCATTTCAAAACAAAGTTATTTAGCTAGTTCAACGTGAAAACGTTAATTTAATTGACAGTCAGTCATCTATCTTCATTGAACTCAGTAAGTGGTGAAGCCACCGTGATTTGCGACGTATTTGCTTATTTACTTTCTCACTGTGAAGTGTAGCGTCTTACATCTCGCCTATATAGGAAGTCAGCTAGCTAATACGACAGATGGATTGTATATTAGCTGCACTGCAGATACAGCGCCCAGCAGATGACTGTAGCGTACGGACATTCTAGATATAATGAATGAAGACATAGGTTTAAGTTCGACAAAAAATCATTTTCATAAATATTATGTATTTTATTAATTGTTACTGATTTATGTGTGTTAATTACTGGAGTTAATGAGGTGTGAATGTTATGTTAAAATATAGAAGGAAATTGTACTATTGATTTTATATGTCGATTGCTCCGAAAAGAACGAGTAATTTTTATTGGCTGTTGATGGAGCGCAGGTTTTCAAGGTATGCTGATTGGTGACGGTTTTGCTTTCAGCCAATGAGAATGAAATTAAGTCGCGCCTTTTTTCTAGATGAATCAGGCTTGTGATAGGCGAGAAAGAGTTTTGTTAGAGGAGTGGGATGGACAGGAACAGGCACGCGGACGTAAGCTTAGAAAAGTGTTTTGTAATTTTGCATAAAACTGGAAGTGTTGGATCAAGATGTATGCGAAGCTTTGGTATACGGTTTGCGTATGGGATAGAGGTGGAAAAACTGTGACTGTTACAAGCGAAATGTGTTATAATGAATGACCATAAATCCTCGTGGCATGATGTGCATCCTTCCACTGAAAATTGTATATTCTAGTAGTGACTGAAATGCACGATAATCCAGCTCTCCACGCTACCCTGTCCTGTCCAAACCTCTTCATCTGAGAATACGAACGGCAACCTACATCCTTCTGTACCTGCTTACTGTATTCGTCCCTCGGTCTCACTCTACGATTTTTACCCCACACATTTCCTTCCAATACTAAGTTGACGATTCCTTAATTTCTCAGAATGTGTCCAACCAAGCTAATCTCTTCTCTTATTCAGGATATGCCAATTCTTTTGAACAACTCCTTATTAGTTATGTGATCTACCCATCTTATCTTCATCATTCTCCTGCAGCACCACATTTTAAAAGCTTCTATCATCTTTTCTTTTTGTCTGAACTCCTGATCATCAACGTTTCTCTCCCAGACAAGTGCTCTCAGAAAGGATTTCACAACATTTAAATTAATATTGGATATCAAGCAGATTCGCTTCTTCAGAAATATTTTTCTTCTCATAGACATTCTGTGTTTTGTATCTTCTTTACTTTGTCCATCAGAAGTTATTTTGCTAACCAAATAACAAAAATCATCTACTACTTTTATTGCCTCATTACCTAATCTAATTCTTTCAGCATCGACTGATTTTCTGACACTACATTCCATTACCCTTCTTTCTCTTGTTAATGAACATATTATACTCTCCTTTCAAGACAATGTCCATTCCATTCAGTTGCTCTTCCTGGTCCTTTGCTGTCTCTGACAGAACTACTATGTCATCGGCTAACCATACAGTTTTTTTTCTTCTCCCTGAACTTTAATTCCTTCTCAGAATCTCTCCTTGCATTCCTTCACAGCTTTCTCAGTGTGCAGATTGACAAGATTTACAACTGTCAGAACAATGGTTTTTAGAGCTATGTTCGTCCAATCTGTGACTTCTACCCTTTTAGAGTGAAACTCTTTTTGTGTGTTCCCGATACCCTCTAACCCAAAAGCTCCCAGTCCACGCCACACAGCCCCCGCTACCTGTGCAACCGCTTCCCTCGTGTAATATGCGCCTGAGCTTTTCAGCGAAACCTGGAACCCCACCACCCGATAGCGCAAGTCGAGGAATCTGCAGCCTACACTGAGGCCTACACTGAGGCGCTCCAGTCATGGTCTGCACGGCCACTACGGTCGGGGTTTCGAATCCCCCCTCGGGCATGGATATTTGTGACTTGTGACCTTCGTATCGGTACTCACCAGTAATAATTGGGAAATACATAACTCAGAGTAGTAAAAGGTTTATGGCTCGTTGTCTCTGTTCATAGGGGTGAGTTATGTAGGTCAGCTTCTATGCCCTAAACAGCTACCCAAACTGTTTAAATAAGATCAATAATTAACCTGTAGTTTCGCCAGTCCATCAATCTGCAGATGATAACAGGAGAAATATATTTATACGAACGTAAATTAAAGCTCTGAATAACAAACAAAATTTATTCTAAGATAATGGAGTTTATTACTCGTTTTGGACATGAAAATGCGGTGGTGGTCCTACTTTATACATCGGTAAATAACTGAATATTTCCCCAACTGTTGTTCATGCGAGGCACAATAAATATCAAACGCGCTCGAGAGTAAAAGTTCCAAGCTATCGCCCGTAAATTAATGAAGTCCATCGAACATTTCAGTTCCAAATTAATCCGCGATTAATTACAGTATTTGTTATAAAACACAGTTCGTCATCACCCGAGTACACGATTTCTGAATTATCACAGTTCCACAGCCCTGCTGCCGTCCATAGTTTACCACTTTTCAACCAGAGACTAAGTTCTGCAGTCACGGTCCCGTAAGTGCACTCATGCCTATCTCTTTAAATCACAAGTTCGTAACGCGGCTTCAGACCGCCCAGAGTGACAAGCTATCACCACCGCGTCCAAGTTACGAGTCCCCTCCCAAGCGTTCCAAAGCGTGCTCTACCTGCTATCAAAATTCCGCTCATCCTAACGCCTCATCTTTAAAATACAATTTTCCTTCCAAGCCGCGCGGGAGTAGCCGAGCGGTCTGGAGCGCCACGTTACGGATCGCGAGGGCTACCCGAGTCGGGGGTTGGAATCCTCCCTCGGGCGTGGATGTGTGTGTTGTCCTTAGATTAGTTTAATGTAGTTTAACTAATTTGTAAGTCTAGGGACTGATTACCAACGTAGTGTGGTCCCATAAGATTTACAAACATTTGTTGTTGTTTCCCTTCCAAAATATTATACATTTGAACGTCACAGAATTAAATGCTTTGACCACCTCCCTGCAAATGTTGTTTACATTTAACAAACAAATATATATTTAACAATACTAAAGTCGGTTGAGACTGACGCTCTTTGCTCAGGTAACTATTAAGCATGGCGTCTCATTGTTCAAATATACTGCCGCCGTCGATATAGTTACACAATTAATACCTAATTTATCGTGACTTTCTATGCAAATATATTCAGTTCTTGTCCACAAATACATATAATTGTTTATGTATAAATTTTCTGCTGCATGCCTATTATTTTTACTCGGCCATGAAATATTTAAGAGGCAGTCCACAACTTAAGACGAACGTTACTAAGAATAAAATAAAATAAAATAAAATAAAATACATATATAAAAGTAACGCGCTTTGCTGGGTTCATGTTTTGTGTTTCTGTGGTGGAATCTATGTTCTGACACAAGAATATTACTAGCTCAACGAAAAGCAGAATATGAGAGCAAAACAAAGTTTATTCAAATGTTTGTATAGCTTATGGGACTTAACTACGGGGTCATCAGTCCCTAAACTTACAAACTACTTATGAACTAACTAACACTAAGGACGGCACAAATATCCATGTCCGAGGGGGTATTCGAACCCCCGACCGTACAAAGTTTATTGAAAGAATACGGGAATAACGTGGTCGGTCTTTTAAGTTAGGTGGCGTGGTGCTATGCTGCCCATTGGCTTCTTAAACTGTTGCTGATAAACACTACGTATCAATAATTGTAAATATAAGTCGTATAATACTATTATTATAGTACTGAAATTTATCGGCTTTTTATCTGTGAGGGATATTGAGATTGTAATTACGGAGTTTGATTCTCCGAAGACTCCTGAATCAATTCGTATAATTATATTTGCCATGTAATCATTTCCTGATTTCCTATGGATTTTTGGAATAATGTCTGTGGCTATATTGTATTTAAATTGCAATCTGGAATAGCCGCCCTCGCTACTCCGAGACCGCCGTTTCCTGTTTCCGAGCAGATTAGGATTTTCCTAACGACCTGTATTCCATTCCCTAAGTCCAAACTGTTAACCGGCCGGCTGGGGAAACCAACAGCTTGCCAAAACGTGCCTTTTCACAGCTTCCTCATGTATCTGTAATGTCATAAACTGACGAGCATCAGACATACATTGCTCGAACCCAATTTGTCGATATTGCTTGAGCCAATCTCTAAACGTACTTAAATGGTCAATGGCAATACTCAAACGGATTTGTACAAATCGGCATAATTTGCTTATAACATTAGTAAGTGCTAAATACAATGATATGATGAATCATAAGCTGAGCATTTCGTTTAAAATTGTTTCATAATAACTGAGTTTGTATGATTCTTCTCTTTGACTTTTCAAGCTCTCACAGCATTCAACAACATCATTAAATTGGAATAGTACGGCCTTCACAGCCTCGATTCTTCTTCTTCATCTTGTGTCTGAATAAAATCAAAACATATTTTTGCTGCGGCTGAAGAATTAGATGCGTCTACCAGCATTGCATTAGCAAGACATTCTCCAGCCGTTCCAGCAACAGCTAGGAATCCCATAAAGTTTCCTTCTATTGTACCATTTAATGTACTACAAAATCTTAAAATATCTGACATTTCTTCAATTGGAATACAGCCTGAAGTGCAGTCAAGGAAAATAGAGTAACATTTTGGCTCTTTTACCCTAAGTATTATTTCATCGGTAACTGTTTTCGACTTAATCGGTTCATTCTGAATAAATTTGGTTAGATAATGGCGAGTAAGTTACCTGTCGTTAATACGCTTCATTTGTTCCCGTAATGTAGGATCAGATTTAGATAGCAATTTAAATAACTCTATTAAGATACGAGACTTCCTACTGTCGTTCATAGTGGAAGATGCTCTGTGGCCTGTAAGTGTCAGAGTATGAGACGCTAAGAAGTTAATTATATCAATTAATCACTGAAACAAATTGTGCCAATGTTTTTGAGGTTCACGAATTAGCCTTTTGTTCTCTTGGTTCGCTGTTTTCTATGCTTTATTCCTTTCTCTATAATCATCCATTGCAACATGAATGCCAAATGTTCTTTGGTACTTTCACGTCTTTGTAAAATGCTACTTAAATGTTTCTATTCACACTCCTTGTACCGTCTCAGTTTTTTGATTACCAAGTAGTCTGCATGACAAAATAAAAAATTATTTTGAAAATGTGAATAAACCAATCAGCGACGATGTTGAGTTTGAGAAATGTGAATTAGAAAACTACTTATGATCACTGGGCTTTTGGATAATATTCATCACTGATATTTAATTGTTAAAAAGCCAGTGAAATGTCAACGAAATGCGATGTAAATATTGATAGTAAAGTCTCTACGTCAAATTAATATCAGTAACTAGGACGATGTTTTACAACGTCAGTGGCGGCTTGGAACTATACATTCGTAATTATCTCGCAAACGGCTCTTTTACGGACCTATGTTTTTCTAGGACATTTTTCGTCTATTATCGTGTACTTTCAATCTATAAATACGTACCATTCTTTTAGATACACTCTGTATTTAAAATGGATCTTGGAACAGTTATAAAATCTTTGTGCGGTTTAGAATACTGTTCCAGAAAGTTGAGAAAGATACACAAGAAAGGACAGTAGCGGACATTGGACTATTTTTCGGTCGGGTAATGACCAGTAAGCAACTCAGCAATCAGCCACCAGGGCGTCGACGAATACTCACGTGTAGCAACAACCGCCACACGTGACCAGAGGCCATCGACCAAGTACAGTCATGTTCCTGAGCAACGTGGAATACTTGGTTCAATGAGCGAAATGTCAGCCACCTTTCTAACAGCTTCGCTACGTAACTACGACTATCAGATAAATACCGAGGAGAAGGAAGACTCGTCATTCAGTAGTTCGGTCGATCAGTCATTGATTGATTTGGTAAGTAACTGCCGTTCGAATCCGTCCAACATGACAGGTCCGTGCACGATCGCTGTCGTGCGCTACCAGCCAGAAGACGAGATTGAAGACAAGAAGAAAGCTGTCGTTCTGGAATAAGATTTGAAAGCACGCGCAATCATCCGTAACTAATAGACGGAGTCCAACAGCCCAGGACGGGGAGACTGGATATAGCTGGTTCGACTCCGAGACACGTGGCAATGCAGGTCACGCCAAACCGCCAATCAACCCATGTCACAGAGGCACTCGGTATGCACGAGGAAGGGAATCACACGGACACCGCACCCGAGGGGTACTGCTGCTACGATTATCGGGGGGCTACCCGCGACGAGTACAGAATCACACCGCCATCGCCGTCCGACGCGAGCTGACTGGTGGAGACGTTATGGCCGTCCCAGCAGCGTAGTAAGAGCTACTGCATCCTGCGGAAAGCTGCGACAAGGTCGCTTTCCAGACACTCCATTCTAGTAAAACATCAAGAGAATATCACTGTCTGTTACAAGTTATTAAATCAATAACTATTGGAGAACAGACGTTTTATTGACACCCTAAACCAAGGAAAGAACCCACATCCATGCCCACACGTAATTTGAAATAACTCTATCCCATGAAAGCCTCCTCGTATCCGAATAACAACCCACATAACCCATATCCATTTCATCCTGCTTACTGTACTCGTTGTCTCCTGCGACTTTTACCTCCCCTCCCCCCCCCCCCCCTCACACACACACACTTAGGTCTAACACTGAATTAATATTTCTTGTTATCTCAGAATATGACCAATCAGTCGATCGCTTATATTAGTCATGTTATGCCACGAATGTCTAGTTTCCGCATATCTGTTGATTACCTCATTAATTAGGTATTATGTACATCAATCTTCAGCATTCTTCTGTATCACCACATTTCAAAAACTTCTACCATATTCTTGTCTAATCTGTTTACTATGTACACTTCACTCCTGTACAAGGCTACACTCCGGATGACTTCAGAAAAGACTTCCTGATACTTCAATTAATATTTAAAGTTAACAAACCTCTCCTCTTCATAAATGTTTTCTTTCCATACCAAATATGCATTTCATATTTCTCTACTCCTATAATGTGTTTAATTGCCGAAATAACAAAACTTATCTACTACTATGAATGCCTGGTAATGCCTAATAATATTTTCTCAACACTGACTGATTTAATTCGAGTACTATCCTTTATCCTTGTTTTGCTCCTGTTAAATACCATCTTTTAAGCTCCAATCAAGACAATATCCATCCCATTCAATTGCTCGTCCAGGTCCTTTGCCATCTCTGAAAGTTCTACTGTGCCATCGGCAAACAGAAGAATTTCTCTTTCCTAATAATTCCAAAATCAGAATGAAGCAAACAACTTACGGGTATGCTGCCTGGTAACGTCGGCGACCACCGCCGATATTTCGACAGGAGGGCACCCTGCCTTTCTCAAGGCACCACTGCACTCAAGGAAGCAATGTGCAAGCGAATTTAATACCTCGGTTTGCAAAGGGTAAACAAGGAAGATAACACACACAGTACAAGTCACTACAGAGTCAACATAACCAAAGATGACCAAACATCAAAAATATTGATAGTGACTATTAATCAACAGGTGAGGCCGCATTAATTTTGTCCCTCTGTTTTTTGACGAGAGACAGTGCCGGATTCCAAGCAGAATTTAAACGAAAACCAACATCATTATTTACAAGGTCGCTTGCTAGTTCAATTTCAACAGCTTCCTTAACACTATCCCATAGGTGTAAGTGCAAGTCACTGTGTTGTTGTATTCCATAGGATGAACGATGCCAAGAGAGTGTTCTACAACAGGATTTGTTTGGCTGTTGTGAGCGTGTGTAACGTTTGTGACCAATACAGCGGTCTTCCACAGTCCTGACTGTCCTACCAATATATCACATGCCACAACTGAAAGAAGTACGATAGACACCAGTCTTATTCAAATCAAGATCATCCTTTACGGACCCCAACAGGGCCTTTATCTTAGAATGTGGTCGAAAAAGACATTTCGCATCACATTTTCGCAAAATACGACCAATCTTGTTGGAAATGCTTCCTGCGTAAGGCAAAAGGGCAATAGATTTAGATGCCATCACTCTCCCGTGGCACAGTCGCTTATTTCCTAGAAAACGGGTATGTCCCCTGCTCGTTTTATAGGGCCAGTCATAGGTTCCAGTAACCACAAAGCTTCTTCAAGTCCATATTGTAGTAGGGTGGTCTTAACGATCGATCCTATCTACACGTTCGGGCTAAGAAGTCGTAAATTGTCGAAAAGAGAGTGGAGACGTTTGAAACAGTTACAGAAGCACTTACAACACTGCTAAAAGTATATATACATACATAAACCGAAATATTACTTCTAAAACTACGATTAGCAACTACTATCAGACATTATCTGAAAACTATAGATACGTGGTGTCAGTTCTTTCGGTCACGTCTGAAAGAACATTACCATTTTTGACACTGCACCTGTGATCAATTAAGGCAAAAAAAAAGGAGAATTTACGCCGCGGTAGAGTAGCCGAGCGGTTGAAAGCACCTCGCTGCGGAGCGCGCGGTTGCTCGCCGTGGAGGTTCGAGTCCTCCCTGGGGCATGGGTGTGTGTGTTTGTCCGTAGGTTAGTTTACCTAGGTTTAAGTAGTTTGTAAGCTACGGAACTGGTGACTACGCAGTTTGGTCCGATAGATTTACAGACATTTGAACCGTTTGAAGGAATTTACGCCATTAGTTGCCAATGGGTATTGCATTAAACTAATTGGGAAAGTGGAAAACTTGTGTGCAGTCGAGATTCGAATTCGGGTCTTCTTCATACTAAGCAGTTGGGCGAACCTCTACGCCATTGCAGTTACCTCGAAGCCCACAACTGCACGGACACTTCAACACGCCTCCCGACAGACACATATTTTCAACCTATCCACATACGACTAACGTAGTAATCTATATATATGTTGTATTTGAGTATATAATTTTTGGAAACTGTAGTTAATATATGAACTCAGCTGTTGAACTGAAAATCCTGCCCATTTTCACTCAATACTTACGGCATTTCGTCTGCCTAATGAACAGGAGATTGCAGGTTCGAATCCCAACTGCGGACAAATCTAAAAAATTTTTCTTTGATTTAATTCCCGTACAACTCTTAGCTATTGTCGTAAATTATCTCTAACGCTTAAATATTAATTTCAAAAGGAAAAGTAACAAATTCACCCTTATCTTTATGTTTTGGTAACAAGATGCAACATCGGCATGATCTATTTTAGAAATATCATCTTGAATTGTTTTTAATTTTCTTTTCTTTTAGCCTACTTGAAACCTTCTACAAGTACGGTATCTGGTTCAGTAATTTGGCAAACGTATTTTAGGGGTTTTGCTTTGTCCCGAAAAGAATTTCACCAATAAGAATTTTCCTACATTGTTACCAAATGTTCGTCATGGTCATTTTCATCCAATGCATATCCAACATCTCATCACTGTATGTAGCTGCAGCATCTTTGTTAAAAGGGTGAACGAAAGTTCCACTAAATCACCTCAGGATTTTCCATTTGACTTCAGAAGTTACGTCGTTGTGAGAGCAGTTTCATTTCAGTTAATCCATTTCATAGAGAGAGTTTTTTCGAAAGATTTAAAAATGTGTCCTTGGATTTGTTGTCAATTTAAAATCTTTTATCTTCCAGTTTGTCAGCACTTTTCTCAGAGTTGTTATCATTGGGCGGAAGAACGTCACACCCGAAGGTTGCTCTAGGTGCGTCGAGTGTGTCAAAACATCCAAAACATTATTTTCGCCACAAAGTTATATGACCTCTTCATTCAAATAGTAAGATAGATTATCTGCAATAAGAATTTATTTCAAGGCAATCTTTTTGCTACAGGAAACAAAATTTCTTACAAATCAATCCAACCACTGATTATACAGTTACATGGGATCCTTTTCCGCAACAAGACTGATTGGAGCATGGTGGACAGCATAGTTCTTGATTGTAGGTGTTGTAACGACGTAATCTTTTGTATATGATATACGGTTCTAAATTCACACCGTCAGCAGATTAAAAAAAAATTCAAATGTTTGTAATTCTATGGGACCAAACTACACGTTGGTCATCAGTACCTAGACTTGCAAACTACTTAAACTACGTTAAACTAACCTAAGGACAACACACACATCCATGCCCGAGGGAGGATTTGAACCTCCGACTCGGCATGCCGCGCGAATCAGCAGATCCATAAATCGTTATCGATGTGGTACTTTTAGACAAATTCATTGCTTTCTCCGGATTAATAACAGCTCTGTGATATATCCACATCTTCTTCCCTGGTTTACGATGTTAGACTCGTAGAAACTGAAAATATTTTAGTTAGGCACATCTAAAGTCTTTCCGATGTTACAGAAATATTCCTCCATACTTTCCAGGGTTACTCCGGCTCTATCTCGTATTATTTCAGTAGCAACCCTCTTACATAACCGTTCTCTTGGAACCTCAGTAGTAAGTATAGGGTCTTGGCCAGAAAGGTTGTTATAATTTTAAACGGTTGCCTCTTGTCATTCTAGTAAACATGCGGAAATCCAAAATTATAAGGGGATATCCCATCTCAGGACATTTGACACAAGTTTTCAATAACGACTTACTTCAATTTTCGGAAAATACTGGCTATGTTCCCCGCAACTATTTTATGCAAATTTTTCGTAATTTATTGAAAACGGAATCAAATGTTGTTTCAGATTTTCCAGTCGTCGTGAGCAAGGTTCTATAATATCTGGTGCAGCTCGCTCCAACACCACTTGATTATTATTTCGATAGGTGCGGGCGCCTAAATACATTGAGATCAAATGAACCCGATGGCTATGATCGATGACACCCCGTAAAAAAGAAAACCCGTTACTGAATGAAATTTTTGAGCTAAGAAAACAAGGCAAGACTTATTTTTCAAGCTAATAAAACACGTAGGAACATAAATATTATTTTTAGGGCCTTTGATAACAATTTTGGCACCCTTACAGTTATTTAAGGCTTTCAAGTAAGTAAAAATACTCACAGATGTTTTGAAAATCTATTCCGACACCTTCACGTGGAGCATTTGAGATATGACAACCAGGGACATGTAGTCCTGCAACACAACAAAAGAAAAAAAAAGTATCGTATATTTCCGTTAAGGGATGGAGAAATGACCCCTTAATCGCAGCAACTCCATTCCGCAGAACTTATATCCATTTAACTGAAACATATTGACGCTAATCTCTTATTAATACTCCCCTTCATTTTTTGCGTAAATGGAGAGATATGACAAAGAATTATAGATGTATGAGATGTCACAAGATTAATACGAGATAACCTAAAAGTACAGGAAATGCCTCTGGACATAACGAAAACTGACCTTTTACTTGTATATAGATTAGGATTTGATGCCACAAATTTCACGAGTGTTACTTTGTTTTAATTACAATATTTGCGGAACCATAATGAGGATTTGAATAAATTTTATTCCACAGAAAAATAGACGAATGAGATGGTAATATAGGGTTTTCATACTAAGTGAATTTTTTGAGAAGATATCTCAGGAAGTTCTAAGAAGAGACTTTGGCCTTCTTTAGGTCACGGTATTAATACTAAAAGTGGGCCTTTGCGAACGCCTTTTGACAGCTCGAAATTTAAATGAAATTAACGGCTTAGCCGTACATTTGACACGAAAATTGAATAAACAAATTTTTACAGGAGAAAATTCTCTAAGACTTTGCTCTCTTACGTTTAATTCATATCTTGCATTGTTTCAGAGACATTTGCAAGAATAACGGTGATCTGACAATGTCTGTCTGGCTCTCTGTCCGTAACGTGTTCCCACATTTTAAGTCGAACCGTCCACCCGATCGACTCCAAATTTAACAGACATAATAGTTGGTCGCCAGGCACCAGAACCTCCTTTTTCAAATTTTCCGGGTAAAAAACACGTTAGTAACACTAAAAAAGCCATTTTAATGTTCATCCGACGCGAAAACTGGATAACCGAATTTGTAGAGGATAAAATCCTCTACAACCTTCCTCACTTATGTTTTTTTGGAACTCGCAGCGTTACAGAGATATATGCAAAAATAACGGCGATTTGAAACAACCTGTTGAGTTTATGTAAAGCAAGCGCTAAGAAAGGTCCTCGCCCTCGCCCTCGCCCAGAACTCTATCTGGCATACGCCATCTTGCTTCCTGTATTTGATGATTTTCTTTTTATAACTTACGCGTTGTCATTTCAAAGCAGTGGCGCACTGAAGAATTAAGAAATGCACGTCGTTCATAGTGCGGTAAATTATAATATAGCCGGCCGCGGTGGCCGAGGGGATTGAGGCGCTTCAGTCATGGTCTACACGGCCCATACGGTCGGGGGTTCGAATCCCCCCTCAGGCATGGATATTCGTGCCGTCCTTAGTTGTAGGTAGTTCATAAGTAGTTTGTAAGTTTAGGGACTGATGACCCCGTAGTTAAGTCCCTTAAGCTTAACAAACATTTGAACATTTTTTTTATAATATAGTGTCTAAACTGTAATTTTTACTTGTTATCAACTGTAAGCAATAATAGGAGACTTAATAAAAATGCCGTAGTTGTTCACCGTGTTGTATTGGGTAGTGCGCTACGTAGTGATGCATGTGGTCCGTTGTTCGAAGCCCACTGTTGCCATTTTTTCGCCTTGGCTCCTAAAAGGGTTTCTGGCAGTCTTATTAATTAAAAACAGTTATCTCCTGATATTCATAGTTGTGCAGATATAAGAGTGCACCCTCTACAATATGCGTTTGTTCTACATCGTGAACATGCCGTGAAATACGTAACAACGAATTGAACACTGGTCTTCTGAAGCATTTGCCTAACAATAGGCAACAACAGGGAACATACTGTGATATTGAATATTCTAAATAACGTGCTGATACTAGTAGTTTCGTACATAAATGAAGTCCTAGATTTCTGTGGCAACTTTCGCTCTTCATTGAAACTGAAGGGAAATATATACATTGCAACAAATTACCTATTTTTAAGCAGTTTATTCATTATGA
The DNA here is from genome assembly GCA_026315105.1 of Locusta migratoria. NCBI lineage: Eukaryota > Metazoa > Arthropoda > Insecta > Orthoptera > Acrididae > Locusta > Locusta migratoria. The sequence continues at coordinate 191,563,119 of CM048755.1, forward strand.
ATGGAATATGTTGAAAGTCATTAATTAGAGTACTAAAAATTTTCGTCTTTGGCATTGTTAACATGAACGCTTTTAACATAGATTTATTATCTTTTCTGTAGTTCAGATATGACTTTGTTCATGTTACTTTGTTCTGTGCTAAAAGAAAGAGCAAATATTCTGTTTCAAACCGTGATTACAATTTCTTTTACAGCTAAAATAACAAATGGAATAAGTGTGGTAATACCGAATTCCACAAAGCTCTAGTACTTAATTTATATACAAAGTACGATTGTCATTGTGTCATTTACAACAGTCAATGTAAAAGTATCTCCCCAGTTTGTGTACATGTGATAAAGAAGTCTATGCTTGCAATTCGTCAGTATGTATTTCATGATATGTTCACAAAATAGAACAAACGCACTTTTCAGAGAAAGCGCTGTTACCTTTGAACAACTCAAAATCTTGCAGAGTGTAGTTGTGTTCAATTAACACGAGTGTTCGAAAACCTATAAAAAGCAAAAGAGTTTCGGGTGAGTGATGTCACAAGACTGATTTCCGAACGCCAAATGTTGAGCACCTCCATAAAACGAACCAGACATGTGCACTATAGTGGTTATTATTTTATGTATATTTTACTGTTTTAATTTTGACCAACCATCCATTTTACATCTGACTATCCACCGGCACATGATTTTCTATATAACTATCATCCAGTACACCTACCAGAATTTATGTGGAGCACTATAATAAGCAGTTTGTCAGTGAGACCAGATGATGACACCAAAGAGTGTCGAAACCGGTCATCTTGAATAAATAAAATAAATATTGCGATTTGTCATCTATCCTATTTATACAATGAGATCATTTCGTAAGATGAGTAAATTAAGTGATAATGAAAATGAGAGAGAGATATTTAATAGTTTAAAGAGGTAAAAGTTCAAAAAGAGTATGATAGTCAAAACTAAACTCAAATATCAAATAATTTTAGCTGTTTGTTAAAATACAAAAAGAATATTACGTGTTGGGTACATAGATATTATCACAATAGTGGAGTCGTAATCGTATCGTCCATCAATTTTTTTATTTGTCAGAAATGTTTCCAAACAATCATAGAAGTACAGGCAAATGTAAAACGTGCCGTAATACACGCCAGTGCGATTTTTTAGTAATAACATATCCTTCAAGAAAAATAATAACAGGTTTCAAATTTGACCTATGATTGTATTTAGATTTTTTTCTTTGGTGTTAATAGTACAACATATGATTAGTATACATTTTGAATTTCATTTATGTTTTTCAAATTAATTCTCTTTGGCGAAATTATTATTATAGTTATCAGAAAAGTGAAACCTAACTATTAAGAAATAAACTCCTGTTTTACTCGTAAAATTGTTTCATGAAGTTGCTACACAGTCGTGTAGTAGTATTATCCTGGCAAGCACCAAATTAGCCTATCATTAACCTTTCGAGGTTTGGTACCTTGTTTGTGCTCTGTGATAAGACAGTGACAGTTACCTTCATAGGTGTGTGTTTATATTCATTTATTGTGTGATGTACTTCGACGTAACTACGCTGTAGAATTGGTTCGAGGAGTACACTGCTAGCTTGATCATATGTAACTCTCTGCGAAATAGCGACCTATAGATTTCGTGATTTGTGGCTAATAATTGTAGAAACACGACACAAGATGTGTTTATTCTCTGTGTTATGAGGTCGTACCAGCACTCGTTGTGGCCACTGTGAAGCGTTCTCTAGCGGCCCATAATACCGGCATCGGCCTGTTTCCGCCCTCCCTGTTACGCTGGCTTAGTCTTTGGATCGCCGGCTTTCCTTTACGTGTGCGCGTTCACGTTCACGTTCACGTTCGGCACGCAATCTTCCAGCCTCCCCGGAGCTTGATAGCCTGCCCTGCCTGGTTGCCTATACTCGTAAAACTGCTGGGAGCTGGGGGCTGGGCAGCAGGAAGCAAAATAAACAGCGCACAAGGAATTGGGCTCGTATTTCAGAGACACTAAAACACGCCTCCTACGAGCTTCTCGTAGATTCGCTGTGACCCATCGATTATCAGTAAGCTATTTAGTCCATGATGAGGTTCTCAACCATCAAATCTCTCTCCTTTTATGTAGTTCACTAAATTTCTTAGAACGACTGCAAGGTGATTCTTTAGGAAATGGCATGGCTAGCATCCGTCCCTACACTTCGCCAATCATAGCTTGTGATCCGTCTCTCAGTACCCCGCCATTGTTTAGACGATACGTTTTCCTTTCGTCTCTATAGGTCAATGGTTTCTAGAGACGATATACACTTGTGAAATTGATGTACGTGACGTTGTGTAACCGTTAGAATCTCTGTATTTTGAAATACCCACTGGTGATCAAACGCCTTGTCGTACACAATGCAAAATGGACTACCCAAGTTTCATAAAATTCAATAAAAAATAAAGTTACTATTCCTCTTAGACTGATTGTTCGTGCAATCAACTCCTTGACGTATGAAATAGCAAGATACCTGGTAACTTGTCTACAGATATATATTGGTAAAACTGATAAAAGAATCAAGACATTTTATCGGGAAACTTGAAGGACACCTTTACGTCCAGAAGCCAAGCTTATAAGTTTTGACATAGTGTCATTATCCACCATGCCAGTTAACGAAGTTATGTCCTTTACAAAGGATATTTTCCCAGAAGATCTGACCGCGAATTTAAGACACTGCTTAATTCCTAGTCACTTCCAGTGGGGTGGTGAGTTTTATGAGGAAGATGATAGGGTTGCCATGGATAACCCGTTTGGTCCCGCAGTTTCTAATTTTATATGAAAAAATTCGAACAATCATCTTTAGGAATAGCAAGAAAGAAACCAGTTTTATGGTATCGATACGTAGACGATACTTTCGTGATATGGCCGCATGGTGAAAACGCATTGGATCAATTCTTTTCTGATATAACATAAATCCAAAAATCCAATTTATGATGGAAATGGTAAAGAACAGCCCAATATCTTTTTTGTATGATTTAGTTATAAGGGACGTAGATGGAAAACTGAAGTATGAAGTTTTTCGAAAAGCCACACATACAGACAGATATTTACGTAAGAACTCTAATCATCATCCACAGAGCTAAGAGAATCTGCACTCAAGAACATCTGGACGTTGAATTAAAACACCTGAAGCAGGCTTTAAAGAAATGTGGCTATTCAGATAAAGAAATTACAATAGGCTAAGAACCAGTAATAAAACAAAACGATGGAAGAACATAGTTTCCCTGCCATTTATCAGTAAAGTAATTGATCACATAGCAAAAATATTGAGCTAAACAGACCAGTTTTCAGACCAACTAAGAAAATATGTCAAATGCTCCGTTCTGTAAAGAATAAACGGCCTCCTCTTTCTGCTTGTGGTGTATATACAATTCCATGTACACTTGACAGCAAAAAAAGTGGATCACCCCTGAATTCCTAAGTGGAGACTGCACCTCACGCTATGCAACCACCATTACACAGATGCGTCGCAGGTTGTCAAATCATTGCACAGTACAGTTATTACGTACCCACAATAGGTACTAAGTAAGTCTCCTATTTCTCCTTATGGCATTCAGGCAAGGTACAAACAAATACTTTCGTACAACAAATATTAAAATAAACGTCATTAGAGATGAGACAGTAACACTTGTAAATTAAATTTAGTTGCAATAAGTGAAAAGTCAGATACGTTATCACACTTGTTTAGTGACATGATATGTTTTTGTTCATGATCTGAATCTGAACGCACTGTTAAGCAAAATACAGTTGTATGCCTGATCAAGATGCGATTACAGGTCACGCACTTTTTCGTGGCCGCTCTCTGATCGGCGGAAGTCGGCTGAGCTCGTGTGTCAAGGGAATGTTTATGCTCTCTACCAACCTTACCTCGTAACAGCATTGTGCACCGTAGACCTGATTATTGTCTTCCACTTTGTTATTTGCTAAAATAAGTCCACATACCCCGACGACTTCTTTTATAAGAAAGAAGGCTGACCTTGAAAGTGGCGTGAAGAATGTTAACTCTGATTTTTATTCTGTTATAATAAAAAGAGGCAGAGAGCGTTCTTACACCCGCTTAATAAGTCCCTTTCAAATATTAAAATTTCGTAGATATGCGTTCCATTTTTCTATTACTCAAACAGTAAGTGATTTTTAATTTCGTGTTCCATCTGTAACGCCTTAACCCCTTACATGTTGTTTCTTTTAAAACCTGTAATCTATACGCCGTAAGCTGCCGGCACTGGGGGAAAGAGGCGGGGCTTGTTCTAACAGCCAATCCGCTATGAGCTGAATGCAAGCTTCAACTCCCAACATTCTCCGCTCAGGAGCCACGTTTAAGTGCGCGTGATCTCTAGGCATAAATAGACGTAAAACACTGACGTTTTCATTAGTTTCTTTGACCGATGTCTGAACCGAGAAATAAAAGATAAACTTAGCACTGCACCAGGAGTTACATGAAGCTCCTATTGTTGCTGAGAGGTAACCGCTGAAGATACGTAATATAGTGCAATTCACAGATGTCGTACATCATAAAGTTGTGGTATAGAATACAGTGTATTGATGATTTGTTAACTAAGCACAATCAGATGTCACATATCAAATATGTTCACAAATAGCGTTATACTGGTACCTGAAACGACGATACAATTAATTTTTCCCCGGCAGGGACTCGAACCCAGCACCATTTGCTATTGTATAATAGGAAGGAATACTGCTGATATATTTATTGTTTCTTCCGGGCACTTCAAACCTGCACATACCGTCACTCTTGACCTGACACCATGAGGCGTCAACTATCACATTGTCGTTCACCAGTAGTTAGGATCACACCGTTCGCAGAGACGTGGAAGGGGTTTGGTATTTTGCGAAAACTTTGTTTAATTTAGTAGCGCATGGACATGTGCAATTTTGATTTGAAACAAGGCAGAGTCCTGCGTTCTTTATTGGAGTTACTGGAGGTGTAGATGGTATTTTTGTGGCCGCTAAAAACTGTTACCCCTAGCGGGAATCGGACCCATACCTTAGCTATTAAAAGTTAACCACATCCCGGCCTCCAGCGTTGGCATAATGTTTTGTCATAATGGAGTACTCATTAGACAGTACGACCAGTCAAAGAGCTCAGAGGTGTCTGGCTAGGTAAGACATTCTTGGCCGCACGGGATGGCCACGTAGTGTGAGACGCCTTATCGCGGATTTTGCATGATATTATACTACGTTTTAGTATGCTACATTACGATTTGGTATGGCATTCTGTAGTAAGATTATTTAACTATGAGCTCATTATAATAAAGATTGTTGGGTAGCTGTTGCCACGATAACTTGAATATTAGGCATTTATATAGTTATGAGGAACGTGGATTATGCGTTAAAAAATTTGAAATTCGGAAAGTAACTTCATTTTGACATTTATTCACCACGTTCATGAACGCAAACAGACTTCGATGAAGGAGGTTTCTGTGATTTACTAGTATGGTCAGTGACAAGGTATCCGATAACTGGCAAGTGTGTCAAGCAATTATTCTTCACAGTGTGGTTGCCTTCAATAGTCATACTGAGGTTAAAAAACAGCAATGTGGATTCTGATACAATGTCGCATCGAAAATGCCATTTCAAATCTTTGATACTGGTATTTGTCGGAATAGATGTCCATTTTAATGGCGACAATAGTGCTTGCGCGGTAAGGTTCAGTTCTCCATTATATCCACGTGCTTTTACAGGGTCAACGACAGAGAAATAATGAAAGTGATTAAAAAAATCTGCCAAGCACAAAATTTTGAAAAGAAGCACGGAGATGCAGATAAAAATTTCAAGGGAGGGATAGCAGGAGGGAGGGCGGGATCTAGGAATGAACAGGAGTGCAGAACTGGAAAATAAAAGAGTGAAATGCTTGCAAAGGACTGCTTACTTATATTTCACAGTTTGTTTTAGGGCCGAGAGAAAAGGAACGAATGTTTTACAGAACGAAGGTGGATTATCGGAGATATAAAAGAACACTGCTTAATAGAGAGAACCCATGGACAGTAAAGAAATCAGACATTAAAAGAGACAGTATTGTTTTATCGGAAACCACATTTTTTTTACAGCTTTTTGGGGGAATAGACGAATAGGGCAACTGAGGTTATAGTGTAAGGGAGGTGACAGAGAGAAAGGAGGAAAACTTAACAACGAATAAATACAAGACAAATCGTTTGCATATTTTGTTAAGGACGGAGTGTGTATTAATGGATGGAGGGGAGGAGAGAGACGTATTGGAAATAACAAAAATTACTTTAACAGCGTCCATCTTAACTGATTAAATAGGATATTTAGTGAAATGAGAAGCATTGAATTAATATTTGTGCCACAGGTGGGAATCGAACCCAGACCTCCATAAATTCAATGCTTTTCCTTTCACTTCATTTCTTTGACATACTAATGCAGAAAACTGTCTCTAGGTATATAAATTTATAATAAAATAGGACAATAAAGGAACTGTATATTTTAAAAAAATCAATTTAAAGGCAGCTCAAAGGAAAAAGAAACTCATTATATTTCTTCCATAGTCTCACTTAGGAGATTTAAAAAAAACATTTTAAAGTACTAATAATTTATTCAGAATCCCTCATTATTTGTTTCTTTCATAATACACCTAAGCGTAGAATCTATAAAGTCGGCAGACCAGCTTCTCTTCAGTAGGAGCGACGACTCTATCTCGAGTTGATTGTTCGCAGTGAGACGGCCTGATTTGTATTTCGGCTGTCTGCATTTACTATGATGCCAGGAAGTATTCTGTATTTACGTCAGAGCCCCACTCTGCTCTGTGCTGTGGGCTGTTGGGCATCACTGCGACCGCCAGCTTGCTGGCTTCCACCAAGCCTCGCCTTGGCACGAGCTGTGGTTGACCGGCCAGCCCATAGCTCTCGAGCCACGGCTAATACAGGCACAGACCGCAAAACCAGACTCAAACGTTTCTGCCAATCTACCCAAGTGTGTAGTATGAACTACCACAGCTACAGCTATTTTGCTATAAAATGAGCAGCCACTTTATCTTTTGACATTTCATTCAAATATTTAACGAATTTAAAGAATAGAATCATGATAAACGCAGCTACCACATAATGTTTGATCTAGATAGCAATCATACAACGTAGGAAACTATCTTTTCAGCGCTCTGCTTTTGATTTAGATACAAGACAAGAAAATATGTGTTCAACCTAGAAAACTACGTATGTTTTAAAATTAAACAATTCTGGTGGGAACAACACAAATATATATATGAAGTATATCATTCACGTTTTATGCACTTATAAAGTGTTCTCATTGTCTCTCAAACAATAAGTGCTACGAAACAGAAATACCTTGTGCTGAAGCCTTTCATTTACACGATTGTTCTGTTATTCATAGTGAAGTGTTCCGTAATGGGTTCATAGGATCGCTTTAGTTTCTCGACTGTTCCACGCTTATACGAAGATCGAGAAAAACAAGTGCCAAAAAGGATATATGCGAGTTATAATTACCATTATATTATTCTTAAAATTCAAATAAAATGTTCGAATGTGTGTGGTATGCTAAGTTCAACAGTCCCTAAACTTACACACTACTTAAACTAACTTATTCTAAGGACAACACACACATACCCATGCCCGAGGGAGGACTCGAACCTCCTACGCTAGCAGCAGCCCGATCCATGACATGGCACCTTAGACCGCGCGGGTACTCCGCGCGGCCTTCTTACAATTGTAACATACTTTGTACGGTAATGAGTACAAAAGCTCTTTGCATTTATAGGAGAAGGTTGGTGATTGAAATCTCATAGAAGAAGCGTGCTACACTGAAAACTCTTTTGTTTTAATATTTCGCTTCCCCACCTCACACCCCTGCCGTCTCCGCCGCCTCCCTAACCTAAGTAGTAAAAAAAAAAAAAAAAAAAAAAAAAAAAAAAAAAACGGAAAACATCCGAAACCTACATTCCGCTATTGACTATACCGCACAATCTGATATCTTTTTCCAACTTTTTAAGTGTCTTCCCTCTATACCGTCAGGTAATAATCGCGCATTGCTCAGCAATACTGCGGAAGAGGTGGAGCAATTGTAGGATTTATAGCCTCCTAGGGAGACGTTTTAATCTTCTAATGGTTGTGTCAATAACAGTCGCTTGTTTTATCTTCACCAAAACATGTATATTTCGCAGTTACCGTTGTTTTCAATTGTACCCACCAGAAATTTTGTTAGGTGTATAATCCTTAATTTTTTTTTTTTTTTTTTTTTTTTTTTTTTGTTTATCGAATTCTCAAGGACTGACGAAAATTTCTAGTAATCATGTAGTGAACTATACGCATATTTATGTTTAGGGTCAATTGTCGAATTTGCATCGTGAAGATATAACTTCAATATCATTTTAAAATTGGCTCTACTTTTCTGAGGTGCTTACTAGACAGCAGCATAATCTGCCACAAATATTTCTCAATTCGATATAGCAGTTTGTAGCTCTGTCAGAGAGTGGGTAAAATGTTACGTGCGCTCCAGTTTGTAATTGTGAGCTGCTGCCTCTTAATGTTTAAAGAGCGTCGACATTTTCATGAAGGAAGCGAACAGTTACAGCGTGAATCGCCTCCTCATTGCCCTTGTGAAGCCCGATGCAGATAATTCAGAAAGTAGAGATCGAGAATAGTTGTAGTTGCTACGTGAAATTCATCACCCTTGTCTGTAATCATATATGTGATAAGTAAATGACACACCGAAGTTCAATTTTCAGACATTTCAATTGGAATACCACCAAAAAGTGAATCTTAAAAAGCAATCAACTATCTTCAGGCAAAATCAACTTCGAACCATATCGCTTTCCTAAGTTGTGCGACTGGACTCGTGATGTCCTATCTGCAAGGTAATAGTTTGCAGTAACAGACGAGGAGTCATCTAGTGAAAATGATGTGGCGAGTGAAATTCTTTCAACAAAGTGAAGTAGACTTCTCCTGATTCGTATCTATATTCGAAATATTTAATGAGCAATCAGAATATTGCTCTTCGATTTGAGGCAGTTAATGCTGCCCACTACTAAACTCAGAAACGCAAAGTCAATTGCGAAATGAATTTGAATTTGTATCTTCACGGCGCAAATGGCGACAATTGACCTTAAACATCAATATGCATTTGGCTCTGAACATAAGTACTCAGTGTTTCGTCAGCATTCTAGATATCGATAAGCAAAAGAAATTTGAAGGTTATAACGAAATTCCTGGGGGTGCAATTAAAAACAATGTTAACTGTGAATAACACATGTTTTGGCGAAGGTAAAACAAACGGTCTGTTATTGACTCTGCCATTAGGAGATTTACACGTCTCCTAAGGAGACTGCCAACCCTACAATTCTTCCCCCTCTTATGCAGTACTGATGAGTAGTGTGTGATTATTACCTGATGGAATAGAGGGAGGACGTCGAGAAAGTTGAAAGAATATATCAGATTATAACTCGCATATACGCTATTTGGCAGTTGTATATATTATTATTATTATTAGTAGTAGTAGTAGTAGTAGTAGTAGTAGTATTTCTAGCTTAGTATAAGCGTGGAACAGTCGAGAAACTGAAGCGATTATATGAACCCATTACGAAACACTTCACTGTAAATAACAGAACAATCGTGTAAATGAAGAGCCCCAGTAGAAGGTAATTTCCGTTGTTTAGCACTTATTGTTTACAGACGCATTGAAAACACTTTATAAGTACCCAAAACGTGAATGATATACTACATGTATACATTTGTGTTGTTGCCACCAGAACTGTTTAATTTTAAACATGCTTACATTTCTAAGATAACCACATATTTCATTATGTCTAGATCTAATGCAGAACGCTGAAAAGAGATAATAATTTTCTGTGTTATATGATTGCTATCTATGTGAAACATTATGTGGTACTACGTTTATCATGATTTTATTCTTTCACTTCGTTAAATATTTGAATGAAGTGTCAAAAGATAATGTGGCTGCTTATTTTATAGCAAAATAGCTCTAGGTGTGGTAGTTTATAATACATGTTAGGGTAGGTTTGCAGAAACTTTTCATACTTCAAGGGTTGAGTCTCGCTGTATTAGGCGTGGCTTGCGAGCTACGGCCTGGCCGGTCAACCACAGCTGGTGCCGAGGCGAGGCTTGGCGGAAACCAGCCAGCTGGCGGTCGCGGCGGCGGGCAACAGCCCTCAGCACGGTGCAAAGCGGGGCTCTGACGTAAATACAGAATGTTTACATCCTGGCATCATAGCGGAAAGCAGAAATAAAAATCATGCTGTGTCAACTCGAGATAGAGTCGTCACTTTTACTGAAGAGAAGCTGGTCCGATAGCGTTATAGATTATGTGCTGAGATGCATAACGGAAGAAACAATTAATGAGGGATTCTGAATAAATTATTAGTCCTTCAAATGTTTTTTTTTTTAAATCCCATCTCTATATTTCGTAAGTGAGAGATTGTGGATGATCTCTTGACAACAGAAATAAAAAAGTGTTTCTTTTTCCTTTGAGGTACCTTTAAATTGAGTTTTTTTTAATATACAGTTCCTTTATTATCCTATTTTTATTATAAATTTATATACCTAGTGACAGTTTTCCGTGTCAATATGGGAAAGACATTGAGTGAAGGGAAAAGTATTGAATTAAAGTAGGTATGGAAGTCTGGATTCGATTCCCGCCCATGGCACAATTTTTATTTTAACAATTTTCCGTATCAATATGTCAAAGACATTGAGTGAAGGGAGAAGCGTTGAATTAAAGTAAGTATGGAGTTCTGGGTTCGATTCCTCCCTGTGCTACAAATTTTAATTCAATGCTTCTCCTTTCACTCAATATCCTATTTTTATTACATTTATACCCAGCCTCCATGCAAACGGAGTAATCCGTTTAGATGGACGCTGTCAAAGTAATTTTTGTTATATCAGATACGTCTCTCTCGTCTCCTCTATCCATTAATACACCCTCTGTCTTTCACAAAATACGCAAACGGTCTTGCATTTATTAATAGTTAATTTCTCTTCTGTTCTCTCTCTCTCACACGCTGTCGCCGCTCTTGCATCATAACCTCAGTTACCTTTCTGGTCGGTTCCCTCACAATACAGTGATAGAATCTATTGGTTTCCGTTGACAGCGTGCAATCTCTTTTACATTTCGCGTAAAGATCACAAAGACAAGATAAGAGAAATTAGGGCTCGTACGGAGGCATATAGGCATTCTTTTTTTCCTCGTTCAATTTGGGAGTGGAATAGGAAAGGAAATGCCTAGTAGTGGTGCAGTGTACCCTCCGTCACGCACCTTACGGTGAATTGCGGAATATGTATATAGATGTAGATGTAGAATTTATGCTTTCGTTACTGTATATCAGTCCTCTCTATGAGACCGTGTCCCTTCATACCCCCTTACCTATAATAAATTCTTCGTTATGTGAAATACAGAGCTGTGGTGTTTCGAGTGACCTCCTTTGCTTTCATCCCGACAGACTATATCGTTACACATGGTATATATTTCCCGTTTTAGAAACCGTTTTCTAATGCATCATGTCTTGATTTGGGCTTCTGCTCGCGTCGGTGGTTCGAGTCCTTCCTCGGTCTTGGGTGTCTGTATTGTTCTTATGTTAAGATAGTTTAATTAGTGTGCAGACTGATGACGTTAGCAGTTAAGTCCAATAAGATTTCACACACATTTTTCATACAAACCAGAGCGAAACGAGACTATAGTTATATAAGCATACAGAAACATGTCATACAAAATCACCACAGAGCATGCTAAAACGTAGTATATTATCATCCGCAATGCTACATAATTCTACATACTGTATATAACTTTTTGTTATAGTCCTAATGGACAAATCACCTGAGGTTATTAGTCCCTACGTAGCCTTACATGCTACTTTAATTAATTTACGCTAAGGAATACATGCATACACACTCACATACACACACACACACTCACTCACACACACACACACACACACACACACACACACACACACACACAACTACACGTGTCCGAGGAAGGAGTCCAACCTCTCGCTGGAGCGACCGCAACTCCGCGACAAGACGCCTCAGACGGTGAGGCCAAGAAATTACTGTTACGTAGACAGATACCGCCGAACTATTTTACTTCTCGTACCATGTGTTATGCACTCCATTTTGACGAAAAACATTATACTGCCACATCTGAAAATTGGTAGTTGATTGGACTGATGCCATCTTGTAATGGCTGAGATATGGTTTGATTCCTGCTGCGGAAGCAGTTTTTAACAATCGCAAATATCCCCCTCTCCACCTCCAATAGCGGAAAGTAAGGAATTTAGGACTGTGGCGTCTTTAAAATCACATTACACATGTCCATTCGCTACTGACTGGAACAAAGTTCGATTAGTTTTCGTTGTTTCTTCAAAATGCCTAACCCCTCCAGGTCTCTACGAACGGCGCGATCCTAATTACTAGTAAACCAGATTGGGAGAGTTGTTACCTAGTCATCTGAGGTCAACGCTGACGATAGGAGCGGGGTTGGAGTCCCAGGCAGCACAACGTTATTTATTGCGCTACTTCAAAATGTTTGTATATCTATTGGACTCAACTGCTTGGTTATTAGTCCGTAGCTTACAGACTACTTAAACTAAGGTAAACTAACCTAAGGACAACACAAACACCCATGCCCGTAGGGGGGACTCGAACCCCCGACGGCGAACAGCCGCGCTCACCGCAACATGGCGCTCCAGTGCGCACGGCTAATCCGCCGCGGCTTGCGCTACTTCTTGCCGAACATATGCACATCCCGCTAATGGTGAGAACAGTAACTATTTCATCTCTTTCCGTATATATAATAAATAGCGAATAGAGCCGGGGTTGGGTCCCTGCCGGGAAAGAAGTCAATTGTATCGTAATTTCAAGTTCAAATACAGTGCTATCTGTGAATTTATTTAATCTCTGACGTGTGATCGTGCTTCGTTAACGATTCATATAGGTAATGCGTTCTATTCCACAATTTTATGACGTATGACACCTGTGAGTTGCACTGCATTATATACCTTTAGTGGTTACCTCTCAGAAACAATTTGAACTTCACGCCATTCCTGGTGCAATGCTAAAGTTAACCGGGTTCGGACATTGGCCTTGTAAACGATACCAATGAAAACGTCAATGTCTTACGTCTCTTCATGCCTAATCTAGTCTCCATCAGAAACACAAGCTTTTTTTGGTCAACAGTGCGTTCAAATTCAGAGCACGAACAAAAACTAGTTGTGTCATTGAATGGGTTTGATAAGGTACTCGATTTGTAACTTGTTGTAATTAAATTGAATTTACGTTGCTCTCTCGACTCTAATAACTTGTATTCTAATTTTTTTTCCATGACGGTATTGAATTACATGTGGACCGACTGCCATAAGGAGCAATGTTCTCCACTGCTTCTTTGGTACCCATTGTGAATAGTCGAATGACTGTACTCTACATGGGTTTTGAATGTGGAGTACCCGCAACACAGCTACGTTAGTTGGGTTGCATTCAGCACTGATCCACTTTTTTTGCTGTCAAGTGTACATGTGGTAAAGTTTAGAAAGTGTAGAAACAAGGCTGAAGGAACACAGAAGTCTTTGCCGACTAGGAAAAAAGGAAAAATCGGCTGTAGCAAAGCATGCTTTTCAGGCTGGAAGTCAAGTAGTGAGGTTTTCCGAAACAACAGTTTTATCCACAGTGTCGAATTATTATCCACGGCAATACAGAGAAGCCACTGAAATATATAAACATCAGGATAATTTCAATAGGAAAGAAGAAGCTATGAAACTTAGAGACATGTGGACAGTAGCTTTACGAGATTGACAGGTTTTATCTCTGACACACTGAAATCGATAGTGAAGTTTTATCTTTTACAAGGACTATCTCTGCTGATAATGACAGCATGCCCACGCCCACTTTCCACAGTATATATGTCGCTCTCAGAAGCCCGACTCGTCAGTCGGCCACATTCAGCGGAAGTAGGAAGAGCTCCGAAGATGTCCAGCGCAGCTCTGGACGAAACGTCAGAGAAAACTGCAATGTTTTAAGGATCACGGCCTTATAAGATCTACAAGCAGCTATGACATCTTGTCGTGGAAGGCTTCATTCACTGACTCTAGTATTTAATTTTTTTTAATAGAACCATTATTTACAGCTATAAGCTGATCCACCTCTTTTCTAAGATCACTCGATGCCTTGTTTCTTCTCTCCTTGTATCACATTCCTGTCTACATGAATGTATCTCTTTCTTCAATTCAGTCCTAACTGAGTCAATTTTGGAAAGCATTTTTTCCCAAACTGTTTCAAGTCTATTACTTATTTCTCCTAACTGATTACTTAGTTCCCAAATGTTGATGTTTGTACTCTCAATTTCACTTTTCAAATCAGCAAATAAATTTTGTATTGAGCTCTATATTTTGCAATTCAAAGTGCTGCCTAAATCCACCATAGACTCTTTTAATTCCCTGTTAGAATTTAGAATTCTGTCTTGCATACTGTGCCAGATGACAGTGAGCATTTGATCTGACTGCACTCCTGCTGCTAGTTCCTACCTCTCTGCCACGGAGGCACACTCCCACCACTTTCCATTAATTCGGAATCACTGGGTGATTTCTTCATCCACTTTAGTTGGCAGAGAGATAACTTTTTTCTAAATAACTCCTGCGCCTGCTGCAATGCTACTCGCGCCGCTAGGTGGCCGCTGCTGCTGCTGACACTCAAACGCCAAGATGTCAGACAGTCATATCGCTTGCATATCGATAGAGTATCGACCAAGACTCCGATATAATTCGTGCTATGTGCTGTCGTCCAGGAGACCTGCTTCAGCCGCCGGCATTCGTGCCCCCAACTCCTACATCTACACGGGATACTCTGCAAATCACATTTAAGGACCTGGCAGAGGATTCATCGAACCACCTTTATACTATTCATCTGTCATTCCATTCTCGAATAGCGCGCGGGAAGGAAGAGCATCTGCATCTCTCCGTTCGAGCCCTGATTTCTCGTATTTTATTCTGATAATCATTTCTACCTACGTAGGTAGGAGTCAACAATATGTCTTTGCATGCCGGCCGCGGTGGTCGAGGGGACTGAGGCGCTCCAGTCACGGTCTGCACGGCCACTACGGTCGGGGGTTCGAATCCCCCCTCGGGCATGGATATTTGTGCCGTCCTTAGTTGTAAGTAGTTCATAAGTAGTTTGTAAGTTTAGGGACTGATGACTGATGATAGACTCTACAAACATTTGAATTTTTATTTATTTATTTATTTATTTATTTTTTTTTTTTTTTTGCATTCTGAGGAGAATGTTGGCGAATGGAATTTCATAAGTAGACCACGCCGCAGCGATAAACGCCATTGTTGTAATGATTCCGATCCCAGATACTGTATCATTTCCTTCTTTGGACTCTCTTAAGGGCTTTCGTCAAATCCACTTAATAAAGATTCTACACTGGGCAGCAATAGTCTAAATGAGGACGGACAAGCGTGGTGTAAGCAGTCTCTTTAGTACTTCTATTGCATCTTTTAAGTGTTCTGTCAATAAAACGCAGTCTCTCGTTCACCTTTCCTACGACATTATCTACATGTCATTGCCAGTTTAAGTCTGATGTAAAAGTAATTCCTAGGTATTTACTAGAATTTATGGCCTTCACATTTGATTGATTTATCTTCTAAATAAAGTTCAACGGATTTCTTTTCGTATTCATGTGGACGGCTTTACACTTTTCATTATTTAGAGTCAACTGCTAATTTTTACCCAATTCTGATATCTTATTCAGATCGTTCTGCAGTTGGTTTTGATCTTCAGATGACTTTACTAGACGATAAATGACGGTGTCATCTGCAAACAACCTAAGAGAGCTGCTCAGATTTTCTCCCAGATCGCTTATATGGATAAGAAACAGCAAATTCAAATGTTCAAATGTTTGTTAAGCTTATGGGACCTAACTACGGGGTCATCAGTCCCTAAACTTACAAACTACTTATCAATTACCTTATACTAAAGACGGCACAAATATCCATGCCCGAGGGGGGATTCGAACCCCCGACCGTAGTGAAGAAACAGCAGAGGATCAATAACACTACCCTGTGGAACGCCCGATATCAACTCTGTTTTAGTCGATGCCTTACCATCGATTACTACAAGCCGCGGCGGAGTGGCCGAGCGTATTGATGCGCTATGCTCCGATGCGCGAAGCCGTTTCCCGTCGCAGGTTCGAATCCTTCCTCGTGCATGGATGTTTGTGTTGTCTTTAGTAAAGATAGTTCCTAAGTAGAATGTAAGTTTAGGGTCTGATGACCCCGCAGTTAAGTCCCATAAGCTTAACAAACATTTGAACACTTTGATTACTACAAACTGTGCCATCTCTGACAGGAAATCCGTTATCCAGTTACAAATCTGGGACGATATTACATAACCACGCAATTTGATTAAAAGCCGTTCGTGAGGTACGGCTCAAGAGCCTTCTGCAAATCTAGAAGTACGGAATCAATTTGAGATCACTCATCTTCGGGTCTTTATGATCAAATATTTGAACAAGCGTCCATATCCGAAATTTGGGTGTGGCTGAGCTTGCCTGGACTTTGGTTTTTGTTGCTGCACAAAAGTTTATGTGCATAATACACAATTTAAACGTATAAATGAATACGAAAAATTCGCTAGCTCGAAAATAAATTAATAGAGCTTAAAGTCACAGTTACGTAATCAAGATAAACACACGTCCGAAATATACCTAGGTAAAGTTCACCAATCTTCCGAGGAACTGTGGCAGTTTCGCGCCCACGCACTAAACCAAAAAAGTTACGAAGTCAGATTCATACGGAAATTGCTAAGTCCCGTATCTTAAGAGCTGGAAATGAAAATTCTTTTAAGTCCACAAGCGAATCTTAGTGGGTTTTTACATTGGGAGCCGTGCTGCAAACCGACACAGATTTTGCGTCTAGCAGTGTCAGACGCTGACTATTCAGAATCAAGATGACGGACCTCATATGTGGATACTTTGAAGTGGACAATTTTACAAGTTTTATATAAGTTCTATCATAAACCTTATCAGCAATGCTTTGCTGTAATTAGTTTTCTTGTACATTAAATAGTTTTGATAATAAATACATTTTAATTTTAAAGTTCATAATTATTCTCATTCCATAGTTTGTTAAATATCTGCTCTACAGATGTTACTACCATTCAAAGAACATGTGTACTGCCGTTGTTTTTTTTTTTTTATTTTAACAAATTCTATGCCTTAAGCAGCTGAAGTTTAATTGCATTGACTGCCTCTATCTCTCTCAGTGCGTATGTTTATAAAAATAAAAGCTAGTATACGGCCTGTACTGTCACGCGGTACGTGGTGTTTTTCAAGTTTGATGGAAAAATTTCGACCAGAGAAATATAAAAATTCTTCTGAAATATATGTATGAATGTTTGTGTGTTCGTATTTTATGCGTGACCGTACCGTTCAACCGATTGTGATGAAACTTTGTCAACATATTGCTTGTACTTTCGCGACGGTCATAGGCACCTTTACATGGCTGTACGACAAATAGTTCAGGAGATATGACGCAATAAACAATAAAATGCGCGGAAAATGCCGTATCATGCGAAGTCTGCTTCTAAAACACTGTATCGATTTCAACCAAATCTGGTAGACGTACTCCTTCCATGAGGTAACAATTAAAGTAGGGGTAAGAATTGTTTATGAGTAACGACTGTGAACATTCGTTCATTACAGGACAGGTTACTCTGTAACTTCAAAATTTGATCTGAAGATGGACAGCTGTCCCGAAACCGGTCATGTTTTAGAAAATATAAGCGATCTGGAAACGGATATTCAAGAATTTTATTCATATAACGATCGCAATAATTCCCTGCAGACTAACAAGTCTTGCTTTGATAAAATTGTTTATGACATATAGTTCAGGAGATACGACGTCATAAACAATTGTATGGTTGAAAACCTGTGGCATCATGCTACATGCGAATAAGGACACTTTATTCATCCTAAAATCTTCATGACATTTTTGACACTTGACCTTCAAAAAATAGAAAGGTCATTGTCACATAAAATTTTTAATGGTGCATGACGGATGATACTTCACATATGGACTTCGTCAGATTCTAAAGTTGTATTCCGAGCCTGATGAAAATTTTAAATATGATTAAACAATTCCGTTTATCGGTGCAGTATTAATACATTCAGATTACCTATAATCATTTCAATTAATTAATTAAGGTGACTGAACAAGTGACTAAACAGTTAATTTTCAGATTTCGGCGAAGTTTCGAATGAAATTAAATTTCTGAAAATTCTAGCAGCTCTCTATAGAAGTTGCGTTACATTTTTCAGGGTGATAATCATCAAAGATACATTTAAAACGTAAATATTGTTCACACCATGTGAATTTCATGTAAGCAATTTAAAATATTTGTTTTTAAATGCTTCAGTGGAAAGCATACTTCATTCACATTTTTAAATACGGTGTTTTGGCTGTTAGCTTTGATGCATACCAAGCGTACATTGGGTTGAAAACCATCAGCAGAAGGAATTTGTTATTACCAACGTATGGTTTTAATGCGAATTTGAAAATAAATACATAAATCTAATATATAAAAATTGATGTTTTTTGTTTCTATTTTTGTTCGTATTTTATGCACTGCCATACTGTACATCCGTTTCCGATAAAATTCTGTCAACTCATTGCTTACACGCGAAGGTTACAGCCATATTAAAATTGACTTCGTATGATGCATGGCGCACTCTGCTTTACAGTTAGTTAATTCATTTCTCACGTCTTCACGCTCTAATGGCTAGACGGATATGAATGGAACAGAGGTAGCTTATACCCTGATTAATTGATGCGCTACCTTTCGTAAGCCACCATGTGTTGCGTGGCGGAGGTACCTTACAATTGGTTAATACGTTTGTTTTTCTTCACACTGAAACAGCTGGACGGATTAGAATGAAATTAGCAATGCGAATAGCTTATACCCTGAGTTAACGCATGAGCCATCGTTAAGAAGCCACCGTGCGGTGCATGGCGGAGGGAACATTACAGTGTGTTAAGACATTTGTTACTCTTCAGGCTGAAACGGCTGTTCGGAATTGAATGAAATGTGGAATGAACATAGCTTATACCCAGAATTAATAGATGGGTTATATTTCGTAAGCCGCCGTAGGTGCATGGCGGAGGTTACGTAACAACAAACATTCAAATTGTTTGACTGGTAGCTATGAATGTCTGCACATAAATGTAAGTTTTCATGAAGGAGATTTTTATAATCTGCAAGCCTCCATGGCGGAGGGTACCTTGGGACTTTTGACAGCGTTTGACCTGTCACCATGAAACTTGGAACCTATATGTATGTTTTCATATACGGGAGGGAGAGAAGTAGGTGGCGGAGGAGACGAACAGAAATGGAAGGAGGAGACGGACAGAGAGAGGGGAGAGGAGGAGAATGAGAGAGAGAGAGAGAGGAGGAGGAGGAGAATGAGAGAGGGGAGATGGTCACAGACAGGTGAAAGACAGGTGAAAGGAGATGAAGACAAGGAAGGGGAGGAGGAAATGGACAGAGAAAGGGACAGGAGGGGACGGGGGAAGGAGCAGATGAACAGAGAGAAGGGAAAGGAGGAGATGGCCTAATGGAAGACTGGGTACCTCATGTAGTTACTATTTCTAGAATGTTCTACATATTTCTTATGTTTGATGTACTTTTAAATTCCAGAAAATTTCATAACGTAGCGCATAACCATTCCCACGTGTCTTCGTGAAATCTGGGCCACACTTGAACCCTGCTATCAGCTCTTACCAATTGACATCGGTTGTTGTTGTTGTTGTTGTTGTTGTTGTCGGTCGGGGGTTCGAATCCCCCCTCGGCCATGATTATTTATGGCGTCCTTAGTTGTAGGTACTTCATAAGTAGTTTGTAAGTTTAGGGACTGATGACCCCGTAGTTAAATCCCTTAAGCTTAACAAACATTTGAACATTTTGTTGTTGTTGTTTGTTGGATATTTTAGGGGGACAAAACTGCAGAGGTCATCAGTCCCCCAATTGACATCGGGACCAATCTGACTAGGTCTCTGGTTTACAGTCGTGTAGGGGTCAAGCGAAACGGTCACGAGAACAGGATAGTCTCTGCAGGCGATGTTGTACCGTAAGCAAAGACATTTGAGTTGATCGTGTTCTACTGCAACCCATTAACGCCAAATAGCACTCCAATGTGCTGGGATGAAAAGGAAGAAAAGAAACAAGAACACGCGAAAAGTGTTGTACACAGCCGACAAACACACGCCAGGAACAAACGAACTCCAACAAGACGGAGAAACAGTAGTAACATGTAAAGAAGAGACATCAACACCGTGAGTAGACCGAATATTAAGTTAAAAACACTTAGGCCTAACGTACAAAATGATTTTTAAAAACTGTTTTTAATCTATTTATCGAAAACAAACTGTACAAACCTTTGTATCTTTTACAGACCACAAAAGATGCTTTTAAAATAAAAAAGCGAAACGCGTCTGGTGTAAAATAAATCTCTTAATTGCAGTCAGCTTAAGACAGATTACCTCTTACAATCAATGTTAAAACGGATACGTTTATCGTACGGCCCACATTGGTGTCTCCGGTTATTTGACGCAATGTTGTTTGACTATTAGCACTGACAACTCTACAAAAGCACTGGGACCTTTGCCTTTCGCGAGCAAGATCCTCTACCAACTGAGCTATCCAGGTACGCTTCACGTTCCTTTAAAAAAAATGTTTGTAATTCTATGGGAGCAAAGTACGTTGGTCATCAGTCCCTAGTCTTACAAACTACTTAAACTAACCTAAGGACAACACACACATCCATGCCCGGGGGAGGATTCGAAACTCCGACGTGGGAGGCCGTACGATCTGTAACGTGGCGCTCCAGACCGCTCGGTTACACCCACACGGCCCCTCGTGCGCCAGTACCTCGCCTCCTACTTTCCAAACTTCACAGACGTTTTCCTGCGAAACTTGCACGATTAGCACTTCTGGAAGAAAGGATATGGCGAAGACATGGTTTAGCCACAGCCTATGGCATGATTCCAGAATGATATTTCACTATGCAGGGTGTCCACTCATATAAGTCCTAAGGCGCACTAGCCAGAAAACTCCATGAAAAAGGGCTCAAGTTTTAAACGCAGCACTATCATTACCTGCCATTTCGCCGCGGTGGAGTAGACAAGCGGTCTAAGGCGCCTCGCTGTGGAGCGCGCGGTTGCTCGCCGTCGGAGATTCGAGTCCTCTCTGGGGCGTGGGTGTGTGTGTTAAAAAAAATGTTTGTAAATCTATCGGACCAAACTACTTAAACCTAGGTAAACTAACCTAAGGACAACACACACTCACACACACACACACACACATGCCCCAGGGAGGACTCGAACCTCCACGGCGAGCAACCGCGCGCTCCGCAGCGAGACGCTTTAGACCGCTCGGCTACTCCACCGCGGCTGTGTGTGTTTGTCCTTAGGTTAGTTTACCGTAGGTTAGTTTACCTTAGGTTAAATAGTTTGTAAGCTACGGGCTGATAACTACGCAGTTTGGTCCGATAGATTTACAAACAATTGTACATTTGAACCTGACATTTCAGGATGGAGGCGATCCAATTATGTTAATCAACAACTCCCATAACGGAAATCCGTTTACACATATATCTGATTAACATATATAACTGATAAACTTACCAGTGCAATCTATGCCTTTGCGTGGTCGAAAAGCTCTGAAAAAAGGCGATAGCGTGTTCGCCTGTCTTGTGGACGATCCAAGTTGAAACCTACATTCAATAATTTTTTTAAAATTATTTATTTAACTCTTTCTCACCGCCTTCCTGTTAATATACCCACAACAGGGCAACCTATACTCTGCTTTTTCATGAAGAAATCGGTTCTTTGAAATTACAACGAATATTTATAATCGTTCTACAACTCACAATATTGCCTAATTTTAAAATAAAAATTTAATGACAATAGTATTTAACGCGTTACATACGTTATGTAGAATACATTTGGAATTATTCGACTTTTTGAAAAGAATATATTATAATTAAAATGTTAATTAGCTGCAACCATGTTAAATAATGTAAATTGTATTGATAATATTTTATTTCATTCATTTTATTTAAAAATTGTTATGATTTTTAAAACAAATAATAAAAATAAAATACTTTCCTTGTTGTTGTTGTTATGCAGCTCTCCACCCTACTCTATCCTGAGCAAGCCTTTTCATCTCCTCATAAGAACGGCAACCCACATCCACTTGAATCTGCTTACTATACGCGTCTCTCGGTCTCCCTTTGCGATTTTTACCCCAGACACTTCCCTCCAATGCTAAATTTACGATTCCTCGATGTCTAAGAATGTGTCCTACCAAGCGATCCCTTCTTTTAGTCAGGGTATGCCAAAAATTCCTTTTCTCACCAATTCTGTTCAGTACCTCTTCATTAGTTATGCGATCTACCCACCTAATCTTCAGCATTCTTCTGTAGCACCACATTTCAAAAGCCTCTATTCTCTTCCTGTCCGCACTGCTTATCGTCCATGTTTCACTCCCGTACAAGGCAACACTCCACACAAATACCTTGAGAAAAGACTTCCTTACACTTAAATTAATATTCGATGTTAGCAAATTTCTCTTTTTCAAAAATGCTTTTGTGCAATGCCATTATGCATTTTATATCCTCTGTACCTCGACCATCGCATGTTATTTTACTACCCAAGAAACAAAACTCATCTACCACCTTCATTGCTTCGTTACCTAATCTAATTCCTTCAGCATCGCCTTATTTTCTAAGAACGCATTCCATTATTTTTGTTTTGCTCTTGTTAATGTTCATTTTATACGCTCTCTTCAACACACTGTCCATTCCATTCAACTGCTCTTCCAGGTCCTTTGCTGTCTCTGACAGAATTACAATGTCATCAGCAAAACGCAATGTTTTTATTTCTTCCCCCTGAACTTTAATCCATATTCCAAATTTTTCCTTGCTTTCTTTTACCGCCTGCTCGATGTACAAATTAAATAACATCCGAGAAAGGCTACAACCCTGTCTTACCCC
The DNA here is from genome assembly GCA_026315105.1 of Locusta migratoria. NCBI lineage: Eukaryota > Metazoa > Arthropoda > Insecta > Orthoptera > Acrididae > Locusta > Locusta migratoria. The sequence goes on from CM048755.1 coordinate 191,586,179, forward strand.
CTTCCCAACTGATGCTTCCCTTTCATGCCCTTCGAGTCTAATAACTGCGTTCTGGCTTTTGTACAAGTTGTAAATAACTCTCCTTTCCCTGTATTTTACTCCTGCTGACTTCCTTAGGCAGAATAGAACATTGAGCACCGACATGACATTCAGGAACCCTACTACCTGAGCCATTTCGCCGTTGTCAGGAGCAAAATCCAATAACTAGTACATATATATATATATATATATATATATATATATATATATATATATATATATATATATATGAGTTTCCTTTAAACTTTCGAGCCCTTTTCCTTCACATTTTCTCAATGGTGCACTTTAAAAAGTTTCTCAGTGGACGCCCTTGACGTACACTACTAACATACGAAGTCCCATACCAAACAGAATTTTGGAGTAGCACAGCATAGCGGCATTTGCGTGTACGAAGCCCACAAAGCGAATACTTCGGTGCAGACATATTGTCATTGTCAGCTGTGATGTATTGGTACATTAGGAAGAGTTTTAGGGTTATCTAACTTTCACTGTTAGGGCGGAAATGAAATCTTAGAATCTATAAAAAGACCTCCCTGCAGGGAAAGTTAGGAAATTCGATTATGAAGGTCCCTGGCTTTCACACAAATCAAGAAGGGCTGGCTGACGCTGTAAAAACTTTATGAGTTTACGAAGAAAGTGGGGGGGGGGGGGGGTGTCTTATAATGGCGGAAGCTGTGACTGCGCGCCAGCTGGTGGTGGCGGGATGCGCAGCAGTTAGCCCGCCTCACGTATCAGCCCACTTAAAGTCATAGCAGCACGCTAATTAGAACTTGATGGAAACATGAAGCCGACAAATATCTCCTGCAGCTCGGAGGCGCGGAGCTAACGCCTTGCGGTGCCAAAGTCTCCTGTTACGATGCTTTTAGTTACGACCTAAGGTAATATAATACACTGACTTCAAAAAATTCGTATTTTATGGTCGAACGATGACAGAATCATGACTGCACTAAGGATACCAGAGGAAAGAAGTGGAAAATATGAAATGAAAGTGTAATTCCAATTCTTGGAGTCCCTATTAACAGTTCATGATTTTAAAAGTTACTTTTTGTTCGTTTATTATGAAATACAATCAGATTATGATTGTTTCTCCATTCGCAAACGTTTATTAACACTTTAACTGCCAATCCCGTCAATTGACGGGATACAAAAATTTCCGTAGACTGCCGATCCCGTCATTTGACGGAATCCGATTTTTCATGTTCGTAAATACGAAATCCCGTCCATTGACGGTCTCACCGTCTCTTCATTGTGCCGCAAGGGGTATGTAGAATGTTAGAAAAGGAGAAGACAGGTCTTGTTCGAACTGTAATGAAAAAGAGGAAGGGAATGCCTCAGGCTTTGAAATCACCCAACATACAAAGAAGGGAACAGATATTCCGGAGGAGTGGAAATCTTTTGACTGTGTGCTGGAAAGACAAAATATATGTATATATGCTAAGTACAAGACACAGGGCAGAAATGATATAATTATGAAGACAGAAGAGGTAAACAAAAAACAAAAACCTGCTTGTGTTGTGGAGTACAACAAAAAGAAGGGCGGGGTTGATCTGTCAGATCAATGTACGTCATACGGGGCTTTCGAACATAGAACAGTGAAATGGTGGAAGAAACTTGCATTTCACTGTTTCCTTTTGGTGCCTGGTGGATGCATGTATTCTCCATAACAAAATAAAAGCTGAGGAGATGCCTCTATCCAAGTTCATAAAGGTGTTGTGTGCAGAATTGACAATGTGTGAAGACGATACTCCCAAACCTACTTCCGATGGAGGCCACCTGAGCAGGTTATCTACAGGAAAGCATTTTCTAGAAAAAAATTCCACCTCCCACAGATAAAAGTAGTATTCAAAGGATGTGAAAAGTATGTTCAACCAGAGGAAAAAAGCAAACTGGAAAGGCTGTAAGTGTTTTTATCAGTGTTTTATTATTGAAAGTGGAATAAAAGCTTTTCTACTACGACAAGCATGATGTAAAAAATCTTGATTTCCGTAAACTTTTTTCTTTTTCCAAAAATATGACATTGTTTGAAAATATGTGGAAAAGGAAGTAAACATTCAAAGAAACTGAAAGTAGGTTATCAGGAAGAAGAAGTCCAAGGCTTTCAGAAAAGGTTATTACCACATTAAAATGTTGTCTAGTTTTTCTAATACAAAATACTAAATATTGCTAAAAACACCTGGCATTCTTAGAAATGGCAAAGTTTACAGGGCCGGCAGTCAAAGTGTTAAAACGTCGTTACTCAAATGAAAGAAACCCCGAAGAAGCGTGGAATAACGTACGTATTAAAACTATAGGGAAACGACCTACTCTTGGAACCAGAAACGTCCTACTTCGTGTGAGTGAAAACACGAAGGTTTCGCCACGAACATATTGATGAACAGAAGTTGAAACTAGAAAGCAAGTAACGCCGAACCATGTCGACGTAAATGAACGCAGTATCGTAATAAGGGAATTTTTTTATCTTTAAGGAAACCGATATAATTAATTTACCTCATAAATGCCTAGCAAGCATGGAGTTTCGGGTTCGATTCCCGGCCGTATCACAAATTTCGATTCAATGCTTCACCTTTATCATTAACGTCTCTGACATTATCGAGACGAGAAACAGTCTCAGGGTGTATACATTTCTATTTATAATGATATTCATTTCTCATAAATATTCATAAATATTGCTACTATGAAAAATTAAAGAAAGAGTGACAGAATTATTGCAGACAAAGAGAAATATGACGAACCCTGCGACACCATGAGACGTTAACATCATATAAAATCTATGTCAATTGGAATTAATTATTTATGACCAAAGTCAGTGGTTCCCAAACTGTGGGTTGCGACCCAATAGTGGGTCGCCGGTCGACTTTCAAAATATCTGAGCCGCGGTGGAGTGGCCGAGCGCTCTAAGGCGCCTTGCTGTGGGGCGAACTGTTGCTCGGCTTCGGAGGTTCGAGTCCCCCCTCGGGTATGGGCATGTTTGATGTCCTTACGATAAGTTAAAGTTGTTTGTAAGCCTAGGGACTGATGACCACAGCAGTTAAGTCCCTTAGATTTCCACACATTTGAACATTTAAAATATCTCACAGGAAAAGGACGCCTAGTCGTCATCACCGAATTCGTACAAATTTATAGTAGTTGTAGTACATGGTGAAATTTGAAAGTGCCCCAAGTAATTACTCCAGATGGCCTAGTACTTTAGGAAATAAAAGGAATTTTGGTACAGCGCTATCACCATATCCGCCGGCCGCGGTGGCCGAGGGAACTAAGGCGCTCCAGTCACGGTCTGCACGGCCACTACGGTCGGGGGTTCGAATCCCCCCTCGGGCATGGATATTTGTGCCGTCCTAGTTCGTAAGTAGTTCATAAGTAGTTTGTAAGTTTAGGGACTGATGACCCCGTAGTTAAGTCCCATAGACTATACAAACATTTATCACCATATCCACCTTATGTATGATCATGTGACAACGTGAACAGGAAGAGCTGTTTGGCTCAGTGGTCAGAGATCGGATTCCTGTTGAAAGGGTCGTATGTTCGACTCCGACCGGCGGTAAAAATACATTTGTACTCATAAGCATTGCGTATACCACTAACTTCACAATTAACTGCAACATCATATAGGTTATTTTGTATTTATATGTGCCCAACATCAGCATGGGCAGTCGTTATTTCAAACAAGCATAGTATCTTGCAAAACTTGGTGTTTTGAACGGTCCATAAGGTGCAGCCGGCCGCGGTGGCCGAGGGGACTGAAGCGCTTCAGTCACGGTCTGCACGGCCACTACGGTCGGGGGTTCGATCCCCCCTCGGGCATGGATATTTGTACCGTCCTTAGTCTTAGTTAGTTCATAAGTAGTTTGTAAGTTTAGGGACTGATGACCCCGTAGTTAAGTCCCACAGACTATTCAAACATTTGAAACATTTACAACATAAGGTGCAAACAGGAACAATCACATAAAAGTTTAATTTGACCTTGGTGGCGCTGTCGGCACAAACACCAGCCACAAGGACGCCGGCCTCAACGACTGGCAACTATATAAAGGCCGCTACCAGACAACAGATCATGAGTCACCGTACTTCCAAGTACGGTGTACGTACTGTGCTGCCGGTTGTATACTGTGCTACGAGTGCTGGACGCTCTCTCGTGGATACTCACTCTGTATATGGTTATTTCCTCGCTTATTACGACCGTTCATTGACCTGGTAACGCTGTTCGTGTCGTAAACATTGACGTTGATGTGTGCTTCAATCGTCAGATAACTTCTTGTTATATTGATTTACAATAGTTGACGGGGGTAACGTAAATATTGCGAGGTTAGTTTACCAATATTCTGGAAAATATCGCAATCATTGCAGAAATAACAACCGTACCGTGTGAACAATAGAGGAAAATATTGTGCAAAGAAAGAAAGTTTCGAACAAAAGTGAAACTCTTAACATACCTGGAACGTCGATAAATAAAGAACAGGAGCAACAAGACAATACCGTTCACTGCGAAGCGTCGAAGCGACGACTGAAGACAGTGCTGGATTTATGTATACAGCATTTGACCAAATAAGATGTGATTACGTCAGACAATTCAACGGTAGTAACCGAAGAACACACTCATATTGCAAATTAATTGCACAAGAAAATACATGAGATTTTATCCGAATATTCGTTTGTGTGCGACGACGAGTTGATTCGTAATACGTCGACGAAGAACGTGAATACGCAATAGTAAAGAGTGGCAATTCGTCAGGTGATGACTACGAATCCGATGCAAATAAATAAAATAAGATCCATAATCCGTTTCTCTTGGTGAATAAACCGAGCGAGGTGGCGCAGTGGTAACACACTGGACTCGCATTCGGAAGGATGGTGGTTCAAATCCACCTCCAACCATCCAGATTTAGGTTTTCCGTGATTTCCGTAAATCACCCCAGGCAAATGCCGGGATGGTTCCTTTGAAAGGGCACGGCCGATTTGCTGCCACATCCTTACCCAAACCTTCCGAGCGTAAGCTCCGTCTCTAATGACCACGCTGTCGACGGGACGTTAAACTCCAAGCTTCCGCCCTTCCTTGATGAAAAAAACTATTGCAGGTAATATTGCAAAAAATATCCAAATTGGAAGAGTCTGCAAACGAAAGTTGCATCTCGCTTGAAGAATATGCGGGATTTGAAAATTTGAAAAGAACACATCGAAAAGGGTAGAACTTGGAAAGACATATATCATACAATTAATTCCTGAACGTATGATCGCTTCGTAGAAGCACGGAGCTGTAACCAGCAAGTCACTACTAGAAAATTGCAAGAATGGGCACTTGATGCGAAGAGTCAGTTTCCAGATTTGGTATTCAAAGATTCAGCAACGTGGATCAAGGAGTTTAAGCGAAGGTATAAGATCTGACTGAGAAAGATTACAGTGGTAGAAAATTTTCGACTCCAGACTCGAGCTCTAATCTCCAAATATGACAATACTTTTTCTTATGTCACTTATAATAGGCTTACATGTATGTTTTCATTCAAGGCTACCATTATGTCTGCATATGACCGAATCCTGAAACACCAGGGGTCAAAAGGGGTGAGCATGAAACAAAAGGATATGAACAAAGTATCACATACCTATAAAGCACAATGTGATGGGAGCCTTTCAGGAAAACTTTTGCGGCATGTTTATATGTGCCTACAGGAGAGTACTGGCTCTTTTGGAGCGCGGGTTAAAAAATTAGTAGATGAATACGCGGATAAACATACAAATGTTATCTTCATTTCTTCAGAATGCGGTAAACTGACTACAGAGTAGTACAAAAGATATTTAACTGACTTGATGAAGCCCTAAGCGCAAGAGAATAAATATCTTCTGTTGACTGACTCGTGAGACGAACAAACAAATCCACAAATATACGCCGAACCGTTTCAAGATGCAGACTGTTTCCCAACGTTCAGTATCAAAGAAATTCTCTCCAAATGTACGCCGCTAGTGCCTGCCCTGCGATGTATATTTTTATCTGATTATCGAGAAAGAAGAAGAAATCACCTGGCGAGATGCTTGCATCAATCTACATTCCATTATACATCACCATCTGTCCTCGCAAGTATTCAGCGACATGCTGTGTTATGCATGGTTCGCTGCTGGACTGTGCGATTAAAGAAACTATTTCCAGAATGTTAGCCAAGTTTTTTTTTTTTTTTTTTTTTTTTTTTCTATGGAGACATTTAAGAAACCATGTCACTGATAAAAGGCGTAGTTTATATCGTGCACAAGATGCGTTTAAAATTATTGCTTCCCCTCTTTCTTCGCTGAGTATAAACCAGATACATGGGACTGATTGATTGCAAAAGAATGGAAGTACCGATTACACATACACGATGTACTATTTAAAATGTTTGCAGTTCCGTATTTCATCCTATGCCTACCCTTTACGTGCTTACATAAATTAATGAAATAACCTATATGATATTGCAGTTAATTGTAACGTCAGTAGTGTAGGCATTACCAAGGAGCACAAAAATACTTGCCGCCGGGAAGAGTAGAACCAGTGACCTTTACAATACAAATCCGATCGCCTGCAGCCGTTTTATTTATTTAGTTCTTTGTTCTTCGAGTTGTTCGATCTGTTGCGAAAGTTTGTTCGTTTTTGTTCGAACTTCATCGGTGAGTGCTTGGCTCAGTTATTTCATTAAAGAAAGTGGAGCCCTCTCTACGAACCGAACGCGCTGAACCTCCGCGCCGGTGATAAGCCAAACACCGCTTCCTGAACACATTCTTACACGGACAATTAATAATGTGCATATGGTGATAGATCCGTATGAAAATTTTACACACTCTTGGCCATCTAGACTTCCCACTTAGGACACTTTCTTCTCTTACCATCCCCTACATGTCATAAGTTAGGACCAGTAGGCGTCATCTCCTTGTAAGTGAAATACCTTTGCGGCTGATAAAAAGATGAAAATCTGCTTCAAGAGGAAATATTTTTAATCTGAAAATTACGGTCAATATCCGTTCTAAAACAGAAAGCAATGTGACTAATAACGTGTTAAAGGCGTACCTGACATAGCGCAGTCTGCCGATGTGTCGCACGCTATGGCATCTAGCTGGGAATCTCAGAAACTACTAAAAACGTGAAAGGTCCCGTAAAGTGAATGGCAGTTGTTTATTGCTTTACAGCTGTGCATTGACTTCTTAGATATATGTGCGATCAAAGTTCACGAGGAAACCGCTACTGCCATAAAGAATATCTGGAAGCAATTTCATCTATAGCTGGCGTCACGTAGGAAGGCACTTCCGCGCACAGAGGCGGAACGATAGGGGAAGTGTGGAGGGGAGTAGCTATGGCCGACCGCCAAAAGTGACGCCTGGAATATTATTGGCTGCCAGTGCGGCAACCGAGGGGGATGCGCAGAACGGTTGAAACCTGGGGCAGCTTCCACGTGACACGGATTATAGTTTCACGTAATTATTCTCATCTTTAGTAACGAACACTTGGAATTGAAGAATTGAAGTATTTCTACTTAAACATAGATGCGAGGTACGTCCAGAAAGTAAGTTCCGTTTGGTTATATAAAACAAACGTGTACAGATACAGAAAAAAAATTTATTGTACAAAAATCTACAACTGTTAAACTACTTTTCTACATAGCTGCCGAAATTTTGTAGGCACTTGCCATAGCGTGGCACAAGTTTCTGTATGCCTTCTTCATAGAAGGTTGCCGCCTGTGTATTCAGCCATGTGGTAGCATGTTCTTTCAGCTCGTCCTCATTGAAGTGTCGACAGGACAAATTTTAGGTGTAAGAAGAGGATTTCCATGAAAAGGTGGTGTTTGTTTCCACGATAGTGCCCGACCTCATGTGGCGAATGTGATCAAACAACTCTTACGGGAATTTCACTGGGACGTGTTTGATCATCATCCGTACAGCCCGGGCCTCGCTCCTAGCCACTTTCATCTCTTCTTACACCTAAATATCTGTCCTTGGTGGTCAACATTTCTACTATGATGACGAACTGAAAGAACATGCTACCACATGGCTACAAAATTTCGGCAGCTATATAGAAAAGTAGTTTAACAGTTGTAGATTTTTATACAATAAATATTTTTTTCTGTACCTGTACAAGTTTGTTTTATATAACCAAACGGAACTTACTTTCTGGACGTACCTCGTATTATTATTTTTCACCCAACAACGAAAAATCATAATTACTGAAGTTGTTTGCTGATGCACGAGTATCACAATTGATTCGTGTTTCAAGAGTTACTATCCAAGTATTTCTGAAAAAAAAAAAAAAAAAAAAAAAAAAATAGCTGTCAGCATCTTAGGAAAACCACTTGATTGAACTACCATGTGATTCTTCTCTGAATACTATAAGGGCTCAAATCTAGTCCCATTTTATATTAAATTTGTGTGAGAGTATCGAGCGCTTGCAAATATAGCTCTGAAGGAATTAGTGGGCTTCTCAATCTCGTACGTATGCAAGCTTATTTTGCAAGTCTTGTTTCTTTAAAACACTAATATAGAAACAAGCTTTGGGTGGAAACCAGTTTACACCTAAGCCAGACGAGCTTCATTCGCGACTTGTATAATACTATTGAACTCGTAGATAACATCGGAAGTTCTATGATGCTGTAGTTTATTGGGAAGTTGGAACACTGGAAGAGGGTAGCGAAATGCAAGAGCATCTGCAGCGTATTGATGCATGGCGCAGTGAATGGCAAGTGAGCTCCAACATAAACAAGCGTAAGGTTCTTCGTTTACATAGAAGGAAAGATATTTTATTATAAGGGTGTTTCACTAAGTGTGTTTGCCTCTGTAACTTATAAAATAATAGGTGACGGGAAATTTTAATGTGGTAGGTCAACACAAGAAATGTTACAATTTCTGCGGAGCTATGAACATAGCTACAACCCTTCAAAGTTTAGGGGGCGGAGGCTACGACAGCGTAGCTAACCGGCTGGTGGTCATGAGAGAGTGGGCCGTGCCCCAGGGGATAGACACTCGGCCAATCAGCTACGGTATCGCAGCCTCCGCCCGCGGAACTTTGAAGGGTTGTAGCTCCCAAACTAACAGTGATAGGAATGTAGTTTAAATTGATTTGGACGCAGCTGGTTTCACCGAATCCAATGTACGATAGAAAAAACTATTGTTCCATTTAAAAAATTATATCTTTGTGCTGCAAGTCTTTGGAAAATGATACAATAATCTATGTTCATAGCTCCGCATAAAGTGTAACATTTCTTGCGTTGACCTACCGCATTAAAACTTCCCGTCACCTATTATTTTATCAGTTACAGAGGCAAACACACTTAGTGAAACACCCTGTATATCTACTTAATAGCAAGACAAACAGTGGAAACAGTTACTTCTGTAATATATCTGGGAGTAGACATAAGGGGCGATTTGAAATGGAACGACCACATAAAATCTGTAAAGCAGATGCTAGAATGACATTCATTATAAGGATCCTCAGGATGTGTTGTCCGTGAACAAATCAAATGTTCAAATATTTGTAAATCTATGGGACCTAATTACTATGGTTATCAGTCCCTAGGCTTACAAACTACTTAAACCAAACTAAGCTAAGGACAACAAATACACCCATGCTCGAGGGAGGACTCGAACCTCCGACGGCGAGCAGCGGCGCGCTCCGCAACAAGGCGCCTTGGAACGCTCGGCCACTCACCGCGGCCGTGACAAAATTAAGTAGGTTATTTCGTTCGGCTACCGCTTGAGTATTACTCATCAGTGCGGGATCCGCAACAGGTAGAATTATTAGAGGGCATAGAGAAGATCCATCGGAGAGTAGTAGGTTTTGTTACGGGCTCATTTAGTAAACGAGGAAGCGTCACGGAGATGATTAGGAAATGCAAACGTAAGCTTCCGCGGTTGTTGTCACTATCAATAAAATTCTTCCGGGTATGAGACCGCGTCGTCATTTTATAAACTATACCGACGATTCGGCCACTGTTGCACTATAGCTATAGTATATTCAGCAGTCAGACACAGACCCTGATGAAGGCCGCCTGCAACAGTGGCCGAAACGTCGGTATAGTTTATAAAATGACGACGCGGTCTCATACCCGGAAGAATTTTATTGATAGTGATAATGATTAGGAAACTCTAGAGGCAGACGCCGGAAGAGAAACTTTCTGTACCGCGGTACGGGCTTCTGTCAAAAGTACCAGGAGTCTACTTTCCACCACAAGGATAAGATCAGGGGGAATAGCGCCCACTTGGAGGCAAACAGGCAATCATTTCTCCCGCGAACCAAACGCCAATGGACTAGGACGAAGTGACAATGGTACGCGTAGTTCCCTCTGCCACACACCGTGAGGTGGCTTGCGGAGTATGGATGTAGGTGTAGATATCAATAGTAAACAATAGCACAAGTCTCATTCAGTTGACCATTTAATTTGCTTTTGTTATTCGTCTATGTACTGTGTTTTTCCTTTTAATAATGTTCAAAACAATGTTCAAATGTTTGTTAAGCTTATGGGACTTAACTGCGGGGTCATCAGTCCCTAAACTTACAAACTACTTAAGAATTTCCTTATACTAAATACAGCACAAACATCCATGCCCGAGGGGGGATTCGAAGCCCCGACGGGGAACGGGCTCGCGCATCGTTGTATAGCGCCTCAATGCGCTCGGCCGCTCCGCCGCGGCCAATAATGTTCTCTTCACCTTTGTAAAATTCTTACTCAGCGAAGAATTTGCACATTCAGTAATAAGTTCAGTTTCGTATTTTCTTTAATTTCAATATTACTATTAAATGCGGTGTATTGGGTCTCGAAATGTTCGCAGAAATGTTGTGGGTTCCGTTACAAAAATGATTGATAACCATTGGCCTAAATACTTGACTTCCATGTGTTTAGAAGTGTGTTGAAGTAGCAATATAAAATTTTGTCCTTTCAGTTCTATTAATTAATGCTGAAATTAATAGCTGTCAGCTATCACGACACCACTATCGATTGCCGCGGAAACATCGCACTTGGCATTATCACTTCCTGGATTCGCGTCAGAAGCCGTGTACGTTTGAAAACTATCACGAGTTTGTAATTTAACTGGTCGAACTATAGTTAAATAGCCGGCACGTACGGCCTGTGAGACAGAGTGTATCATTTCCGCAGAGTAGTGTCCAGACAACTGCCATACCTCAAGGCTCATCCGTACTGACCTCAAGAAGACCTCAAAATGTTCAAATGTTTGTTAAGCTTAAGGGACTTAACTACGGGGTCATCAGTCCCTAAACTTACAAACTACTTATGACCTACCTACAACTAAGGACGGCACAAATATCCATGCCCGAGGGGGGATTCGAACCCCCGACCGTAGTGGCCGTGCAGACCGTGACTGAAGTGCCTCAGTCCCCTCGGCCACCGCGGCCGGCCAAGAAGACCTCCCTTATTTACGTGCCGACATTTACAGTTATCTCTGGCTGTCTAATGATAACTTTGAAATATACCGAGTCTCTTGAAGCAGACTTACTGTACTTTTTCAAACACCGAAAGATTAGTTTTTATTTGTTTCAACAAATTTCAGTTGTACTAATTTGGAGGGATTGTTTCTGTTAATGATTATCTATGCCGCCTTACCAACACCACCACCCCCCCTCCTCAACAAAAAATATACGAGGCGCGTCCAGAAAGTAAGTTCCGTTTCAATTTATCTCCGCTGCAGCGCTGCAATTGCAGTTCCGCACATGCGCTGTAGACGATGTGTATTAAGGAGAAGAACGTGCGCCATTTGGAGATCGCTGTCAGTTACGTATGCTTTGTTGTGCTTGTTTGAAATGTCGGCGTTGATTGAAAATCCTGCCGCCTGTGAAATCAGTTCGGTGATTCGGTTTCTGAATGCGAGGAAAGTGAAACCAAGTGAAATTTATCGGCAAATTTGCGATGTTTACGGACCAAATGCGATGAGTGATTCGATGTTGAGAAGATGGGTCCGACAGTTCAATGGCGGGCGTAATGATGTGCACGATGAAGAATGAAGTGGGCGTCCACCTTTGGTTACAGAAGAACTGGTTCACGCGATTGATGACAAGATCCAGGAAAACCGTAGGTTTACAATTAGTGCTCTCGCTATGGACTTCCCCCAAATTTCACGATCACTGATGCATGAAATTGTTACCAAACAAATGAAATTCCGTAAACTTTGCTTACATTGGGTACCAAAGATTCTCACTGAGCAACACAAAACACAACGGATGGGTAGTGCACTTGAGTGTTTGACCCGTTAAGCTGAAAGCGGCGAAGAATTTCTGAGACGGATAGTCACAGGAGATGAAACGTGGGTTTCTTACGACACCCCTGAGAGTAAGCGGCAATCAATGGTATGGAGGCACACTTCATCCCCACCAAAGATAAAGCTGAAGCAAATCATGACACCTCGGAAAATGATGTGCACAGTGTTCTGGGACTGGAAAGGCATCCCACTCATTGACTGTTTCCAACTGGATGAAGACATAGGCGACAGATTTCTATGAAGAACCTGGTGCCACGCTATGACAAATGCCTGCAAAATTTCGGCAGTTATGTGGAAAAGTAGCTTAAGAGTTGTAGAATTTTGTGCAATAAAAATTTCTTCTGTATCTGTGTACAATTTCATTTTATTACCAAACGGAACTTACTTTCTGGACGCACCTCGTATATCAGCGATTGTTTCAAGACCGAAGCTCTTTGCTTTGTACACTCCCATGTCACGGTGAATGGTGGTCAAGTTCTGTTTGTGAAGCTACAGAAATCGTACCAATTTTTTAAATTCTTGTTTCAAATTATGCAATTGTAAAGTGTGAGTGGTTTCAGTATACAAATCGTGTAAACTTCAAATAGTTCACTTAATTTCATAATTTTAGTAACATCATATTATGACAAACCTTTCATCAGATTTTTTTTAATTAACGCAGCCAGCGGACCTAGTAATACCTTTGAAGAAGACCGACTTCCGCCTCTAATAGCTGCAACTAATTGCACTCTGTTCCAGGCAGTAGTATACGGGCGTGTGAAACGTTGATTGGAAACGGCGTCACAGTCCTGCATTCTTCACTTGGCATTACTGGAGTTGAAGAGGGTATGCTTGTGGCTATGACAATCTTTTATGCCGCTGTGGAGTAGCCGACCGGTGCCGGGCGTGCCCAGTCAGGGGGCTAAACGCGCTCTGCAATAAAAAAGCTGAGCCAAGTATTCCACGAACAGTCAAGAACGACCAAACCAACGACAGCGATTCATCGATCTACTTAAAGAAACCACGGTCCAAGGGTCCATATTCCCTGCCATTGTAACATAACCAAAAGTATGTGGTCTTCTTCTGTGAAGCATTCGACTCCCGATGGTGACTATGGCAATTCAAGGTGGCTCCATGGCACTCTTCAAGGAACAAAATTGTGATCCGGCGAAAAATCACGCCGTAAAACTACCAAGGAAACGAACTCAAAGAATCCAGTGTTCATCCATTGTTCATAAAACACATGGAGTACGAGAAAAAAAGAAAATCACGCAGTTCACTGCACCATCGATTTAAAATTAAAACAAATAAGAAAACGTACAACTAAGGGTGTGACATGCCATATTTGGCAAATACAGACTCCAGCAATACTTTTAAAAAATTCCCAAAGTGTGTCTCGCTGCGGAGCGCGCTGTTGCTCGCCGTTGGAGGTTCAAGTCCTCCTTGGGGCATGGGTGTGTGTGTGTTGTCTTTAGGTTAGTTTACCTTAGTTTAAGTAGTTTGTAAGCTACGGAATGATGACCTCGCAGTTTGGTACAATAGATTTACAAACAAACAATCTTTTACCCCAATCGGAAGTCTATCCCAAACCCGAGCCATATAAAGCTAGCCTCACTGCAAACAACAATGGAGTTTCACATGTATTTGCATCATGTTCTTGTTATAATGGAGTACGCATCACACTGTACGAGAAGTGTTGTCTGCCTTTTGACAAACTCATACAAATATTCTTTTTGTGGTCTGGTACTCAACATCATGTAGTGCAAACTTTACGCTGATATCAAAGCTGCGTCTGAAAAGTCCCGTGTATGGTCTCAGAAAATACAGGAAACAAGAGTTTCTCCACTTTATGAGCACTTCTGCCGTTTTTCTTTTTCTAAATCTCTGTAAATTAATTAGCGGAGGGACAGCGATGTATTTAGTTAATTTACTGGACACGAGTACGACAAACTGCAGCCCATGGCAGAAAATAAGAGCGGCGCGCAGCGTGCAAACTGCGCCGCGACAGCCCTCTAGTGATCTGCTGCGGAAGCGTCGCCGGCTGGCAGCTGGCTGAGCCTTGTGGAGGGGGGAGCGCTCTGTGGAGGGGGGAGCTCTCTGTGGAGGGGGGAGCACACGTTGCTCAGGAAGTGTGGCCGCCAGGGGTAACGACGCTATTACGTTAGAAAATTACTGCACGAGGAAGTGGATAGCGTTACCAGATGTCCGTCTTCAAAAAAGAGGACATTTCTAGATTCGTAAAAGAATCTCTCTCTCTCTCTCTCTGGTATTGACAACTCAAGTACTACTGATGTGTCTACTGTATTATCAGAGTCGAGTTTGTAATACATCTTACGCATCTTACGAAATTTGTTCATCTTCTTACAAATTAAGAAACACGAAATGTTGACACCCGTAGAACGAATTACATGACTACATAGCAGTGAAGCCCTAATATTTCATCACTTCACCACTTGTAATTATCGTCTTAAGAACTGAACATTTTTCCCAAGTTATAAGATACCTTGCCGATCACCCCTGTTTTCACCTGAAATTTTTTACGATGCATCATTTACAGAAACCATAGTACTGTTGACCGTAAAATCGTCACGAATAAAGTAACTAAAAATTATGTAAGAGTTCCTTGATATAGCTGTGCTCCCATTTCGAATCAGACCGACGTGACTATATACATGATCAGCATCTAGATCGTAGTGAGTGAAGGCCTAGGTGAAAAAAGCAATAAATAAAATAAACTTTTTATTTATCGTACTAAGTATCGCAATTAATTATTACAATCTACTCAGTTTTTAGGACAAAACTTTTAAATCGATTTTTTCAATACACTGTTTTTGTAGTTACGTCTCTTTGGTCCTAAACAGGCGAATGGTGTAACGGCAATGGTGACTCTGGCATCTGACTTTATTTGTATGAAGTTTTGAACAAGGTTTTAACTTATGTGTAACGAACATTGCGCTAGCTTTTGATCTTAAAGTCATGTGTGGTTGACAGACAACACACAGAACTGCCGAGTCCCAACACGACAGACTGAAAGTCTTATTTTTGGGTGTCACACAACACTCCGACCAGAGAATGGGTGGGGGGGGGGGGGGAGAGTTTCATATTATACTATGTGTATTGCACTATCTTGCATTGTTGCAGACGAATGTTTTTAATTGGCCGCCTCGAACCTCGTATTCCGCGATAATTGCCACGCCAATTATTTCAATTGTTCCGAAGTAGCTTGACCTCAGAGCAGCGACGGCACAGAAACGAGAAAATTAAAAATATCACATTGTTTCAAGAAAGGTTAAATGCTCTAGAGTTAGTGATTGTGACAGTTCAGAGAATTGTAATTACGCACTTTCAAGTTGAAGCAGTTGCACAACGCAAACAGAGAACATTTCCCCATTTTGTTAAAAATCCGGCCGGACCATTTTCAGGGTCCAAAAAAGAGGACATGTCCGGGTAAAAAAGGACGTCTGGTAACCCTAGAAGTGGACAAAGGAATATTGGACGTAGTGGAAAGAGCACTTATTCTCAAGTAGTCAAATCTTTGATCAAATTAAGACCTCGACTTAGATTAGTTCGAAGAAATCTCTCGTCTTCTGTTTGCTCACTTTCATACAGTGACAAATGTAACCGCCTGTACCGCTGTTTGACATTGCGTTCGTATTTGTAAAGAGGGCTGCTGTTGTATCGACAATTTTGAGTGGCGACGTGTTGTGTTCCAGTCACCAGGGCCGGACTTACCCATCAAAGCGCCCCGGGCTTTATTTATTTATTTTTTGTTTGGTGGGAAGGGGTCGAACCGAATCCACCAAATTCCACGTGGTGGAGAGGGGGTCTTGGTAATGTCACATAATTTTTTCCCGGAAGAAACAGTGCAAAACTAGGTTAAATTAAATAAAACATGTTAGACGTCTATAATATCTTTGTCAGCGAAAGATCCGTACCCAAAGACTGGAAAGTTGCCCAAATTACTTCAATATTCAAGAAAGGCAATAGGAGTGATCCCCAAAATTACAGGCCTATCTCATTGACGTCGATTTGCAGTAGGATTATGGAACATATACTTTGTTCGAATATTATGTACTACCTCGAAGAGAACGACCTATTAACCAATAGTCAGCACGGATTCAGAAAGTATCGCTCTTGCGAAACACAGCTTGCCCTTTATTCACATGAAGTGTTAACTGCCATCGAAAAGGGATCTCAAATCGATTCCATATTTCTGGATTTCCGGAAGGCTTTTGATACTGTACCCCACAAGCGGCTTCTAATGAAATTGCGTGCTTATGGAATATCTCCCCAATTGTGCGATTGGATTCACGATTTCCTATCAGAAAGGACACAGTTCGTTGTAATTGACGGTAAGTCATCGAGTAAAACAGAAGTGATATCTGGCGTTCCACAGGGAAGCGTTATTGGTCCCCTACTCTTCCTCGTGTTTATAAACGATTTAGGAGATAATCTGAATAGCTACCTTAGACTGTTCGCGGATGATGCTGTCGTTTATCGGTTAGTGAAGTCAACAGAGGATCAAAAGCAACTGCAAAGCGATTTAGACAAAATTTCTACTTGGTGCGAAAATTGGCAATTGACACTAAATAAAGAAAAGTGTGAAGTAATACACATGACCACTAAAAGAAATCCACTGAACTTCAATTACGCGATAAATCAGTCAAACATTAAAGTCGTAAATTCTACCAAATACCTAGGAGTTACAATTACAAACAACTTTGACTGGAGAGAACACATAGAAAATATTGTGGGGAAGGCGAACCAAAGGTTACGTTTCATTGGCAGAACGCTTAGACGATGCACCAGCTCCACCAAAGAGACTGCCTACATCACACTTGTACGTCCTCTCTTGGAGTACTGTTGCCCCTTGTGGGACCCTCACCAGGTGGGACTGACGGAAGATATTGAGAAGGTTCAGAGAAGGGCAGCTCGTTTTGTTTTATCACGTTACGGGGGGGGGGGGGGAAGCGTCACGGAAATGTTGCACGAATTGGGGTGGAAATCATTAAAAGAAAGACGTTATTCATTGCGGCGTGATCTGTTTGCGAAGTTCCAATCACCGACTTTTAGTTCTGAATGTAAAAATATTTTGCTAGCACCCACCTACTTAGGGAGACATGACCATCCCAATAAAATAAGAGAAATCAGATCGAAAACGGAACGATTTAGGTGTTCTTTCTTCCCGCGCGCTATTAGTGAATGGAACGGTAGAGAAAAGTTATGAAGGTGATTAATGAACCCTCTGCCAGGCACTTAAATGTGATTTGCAGAGTATCTATGTAGATGTAGATGATGTAGATGAATATGGCTAAATCCTAGACAACAATACTTATCGCGGCTATGCAAACATCACATGGTAGCCCCTAGATTGTTTCTCTAAGGATACACAACCTTTTTTCACACGCGCGTTATTGTCGGAATTGGAACGCAACACTCGCGTCAGCAACAGTGCTGGCCACACGGGCACTCTCAAGCTGCGTGAAGCACAGGCCAGTCCGCTCAGCTACTGCCGTACGAGCATTCATTTCATGCGCGTGTTTTTCTTTTTTTGCGGTTCCGTAGCACAGTGGTAGAGTGCCAGACTATAAATCCAAGGGTCGCGGGTTCGATCCCCACCAGATCCTTGGATTTCTATCTCTCACTTTCCACTTCTTTCACATCTTGCAGTGCTGCTGATGTGAAAAACACCGAGTAGCGTCGTGGTTCGGAACCCACGTTAAATTATAGGTAAGTCAGTTCGAAGGTCGAAGGAAGGCAGCGGCATACCACCTCGAAACAGGACCATGCCTAGAAAAGCACTGTGGTGTTCAAACCAGTCTTCGGATTGTTGACTGCTTTACCTTTTTGACTGTAGCTCTACTTCAAGGATTGAAGACGTCCCATTGTTCACTTGTGCTGAAGCAGCGGCAAATTATAGTTACGTTCTACTAATAAAATACATGTGCTTTTTAGTTTCTTCAAGAACGTTTTCTTTTTCAACTTTCCTTTTCCGATTTCGGGTGAGGGGAGGGCTTAAGCCCGGAAGCCCTTTTCCCTTAAATGCGCCACTGGCAAGGGCATACTTCACTGCTAATGGATCACGCAATTCGTATTTTTCTTAATCGTTTCCCTCTCTTCTGGCATGATTTAATAATTTGGCAAATTATGGCGTAGACACTGCTCTACTTCGCTAACACAATATTAGATCTATAACAAATAAATAAAATCGCCTATCACTAGACATAACTAGAAAAGAAAACATGAACTAAATGATAAAAATGTTTTCAAACTTAGCAGTAAGTTGAAATATTGTCCCCGTCACGACAGTCTTTTCAGTGACTACGATTCGCCACGCAAATACGAACCCTGCCTCCGCCTCGTACTAAAAGTTTCTGAGGTGGGCGTAAATCGTAGCGCTGCAAACATATGCCGTCCAACGCACATTAGGTGGCGCTATATTATTTCAGTACGTTCGGGGAGTATTCTCAATGGGTGCATTGCATGATCTATTAATGGCTCTGGATGAGTCATTAAGTCACAAATAATCGATATAAATCCATTCAAATTAATTAATTTCAAATGTAACGACTGTTTCACAATCTTTTCCTTTATTTGGACCGGCAGCTAGTAGTAGTTTCTGTGGTGCACGAGAGATGGTGCGGCTGCATGGGCGCTCCCTTTTTGCAGTTCTTGAAACAAATAACAGAGGCGATGTGGTAGACCCGTCTCCCAGACGTCAGACAAAGCGCGCGTGAAACGTGGATGGATGCAGTTAGGAAGATTGCATTCTACATCTACACCTATATGGGATACTCTGCAAATCACATTTAAGTGCCTGGCCGAGGGTTCATTGAACCACCTTTATACTATTTTATCTCCCATACCATTCTCGAATAGCGCGCGGGAAGAATGAACACCTGAATCTCTCCGTTCGGGCTCTGATTTCTCGTATTTTATTCTGCTGATCATTTCTACCTATGTAAGTGGGAGTCAACAATATATTTTCGCATTCGGAGGAGAATGTTGGCTATTGTAGTTTCGTAAGCAGCCCACGCCGCAGCGATAAACGTCGTTCTTGTAATGATTCCCATCCCAGATCCTGTATCATTTCCGTAACGCTGTCTCCCGTGTATCGCGACAATACGAAACGAGCTGCCCTTCTTTGGACTCTTTCGATGTTCTCCGTCAAACCCACCTGATAAGGATCCCACACTGGGCAGCAATATTCCATACGCGGTGGCCGAGGTGACTGAGGCGCTTCAGTCACGGTCAGCACGGCCACTACGGTCGGGGGTTCGAATCCCCCCTCGGGCATGGATATTTGTGCCGTCCTAGTTCGTAAGTAGTTCATAAGTAGTTTGTAAGTTTAGGGACTGATGACCCCGTAGTTAAGTCCCATAAGCTTTACAAACATTTGAATATTCCATAAAAGGACGGACAAGCGTAGTGTACGCAGTTTCTTTAGTAGTTCTGTTGCATCTTTTAAGGGTTCTGCCAATAAAACGCAGTCTCTGGTTCGCCTTTCCCACGACACTATCTGCGTGTTCTTTCCAGTTTAAGTCAGAAGTAATTGTAATTCCTAGATATTTTGTGGAGTTTACGGCCTTTACATTAGATTGATTTATCATGTAAACAAAGTTTAACGGATTTCTTTTCGTACTCATGTGGACGACTTCACACTTCTCATTATTTATAGTCAATTGCCAATTCTTACACCATACAGATATCTTATTCAAATCGTTCTGCAGTTGGTTTTGATCTTCAGATGATTTTACTAAACGGTAAATGACGGCGTCATCTGCAAACAACCTAAGAGAGCTACTTAGATTTTTCCCCTAAATCGTTTATGTAAACAAGGAACAGCAGAGGACCAATAACACTACCCTGTGGAATGCCCGATATTACCTCTGTTTTAGTCGATGCCTTACCATCGATTACTGTGTCCTCTCTGAGAGGATATCCCCTATCCAGCCGCAAATTTGGGGCGATATACCGTAACCACGCAATTTGATTAAAAGCCGTTTGTGAGGTACGGTGTCAAAAGCCTTCTGGAAATCAAGGAATACGGAATCCATTTGCGAACCCTTGTCGATAGCACACATCACTTCGTGTGAATAAAGAGCTAGTTGTGTTTCGCATGAACGATAATTTCTAAATCCATGTTGACCTTGGGCCATTCAGCAAGTTTTCTCTTCTGATATCCTGAATTCAGCGCGCATTTGTCAGATTAACGGTGGATGTTGAATTAGGTTGAATAATATTTTACTTTCTCAAGGTGGATGATTGTAAATTGTAATATTGGTGGTACAGTACGGTACCGGCGTTTTTTGGACATACGTCGGCGTACGCGGCGCCCCTGGTCCTCCCCACCCTAAGGCCGGCGCTGCCAGTAAGAACTATCTATTAATAGAAAGCTATGAAACAGATGAAGCGTTGTATAACACGCAACGTCCGGACTACTTACATAATTGCACAGTGGTAGAGTGCCAGACTATAAATCCAAAGATCGCTGGTTCGATCCCCGCCAGGTGCTAGGATTTTTATCTGTCACTTTCCACTTCTTTCACCTCTGGCAGTATTGCTCAGGTGAAAAATAGCGAGTAGCACCGTGGTTCGGAACCCACGTTAAACTGTAGGTCCCCCTATAACTGACTGGCTAAGTCAGTTCGAATGTCGGAGGAAGGCAACGGCATACCACCTCCAAACAGGACCATGCCTAGTAAAAAGCACTGTGGTGTTCAAACCAATCTTCGGATTGTTGACTGCTTTTCCTTTTACCTTACGAACAAGTTGCGTGAACCATTAGCAATGAAGTATGCCCTTGGCGTATTTAAGGGGAAGGGGCTTCCGGGCTTAAGCCCTCCCCTCCCCCGAAATGTTAAATTATAGTTTTTTTTTAGCACCTGCACACAATATCGGAATACTAGGGGCAGGAATCAAAGGTTAACAACACATTACAAGTGACAACGACAGACTGTTTCCGAACAATCTCAGCACAAAAGAGACTCGCCGATAACTGGCGTGGTTGTACGTTGTGTTTGGTAAAGAGATTTTATTAAGTGTACTAAGTTTTCCTTTAGAAACAAATGTCAATTTATCATCAGTGGTGAATTAAATACAAGGATTAAGGACTCAATCTCAACATATTAGCACATTAAAGTACCCGTAAATGAACTATAATAAATACAGAAACAATGCGCATTATAGAGGTGGTGGACACATGGTCGGAACATACACTGACCTACTGGATACTTCATTCGCCGAATCGAGACAGTCCTCTTAAACAATGGCACTTGCGGGGCTATCTTCTGCAGAAGCGTAGCGCACAGCATGATCACGTTTTCTACATCTACGTCTACATGGATACTCTGCAAGTCACATTGAACTGCATGACATAGGGTTCATCGAACCACATTTATGATATTTCTCTATAGTTCCATTCTCTAATAGCTCGCGGGATATAGGAACACCTAACTCTTTCTGTTTTCGATCTGATTTCTCTTATTTTATTATGATAGTCCTTTCTCGCTGTGTAGGTGGGTGCTAACAGTGTATGTTTGCATTCTGAAGACAAAGTTTGGGAAACAAATTTCGCAAATAGATCTCGCCGCAACAAATAACGCCTTTCTTTTAATGATATCCACCCCAAGTCGTGCATATTTTCTGTGACACACTCTCCCCTATATCGCGATAATACAAAACGAGCTGCCCTTTTCTGGGTTTTCTCTCAATCGTCCGTCAGTCCCAGCTGGTGTGGATCGCATAATGCACAGCAATACTCCAAAATAGGACACACAAGCGTAGTGTATGCGGTTTCTTTAGTAGAACTGCTGCATCTTCTAAGTGTTCTGCCAATGAAACATAGTCTTCGGTTCGCTTTCCCTACAATATTTTCTATGTGTTATTTCCAGTTTATGTTGTTCGTAAGTGTTACTCCTAGGTATTTAGTAGATTTGAAGGCCTGTAGTTTTTACTGATTTATCGTGTAACTGAAATTTAACGGATTTCTTTCAGTGGTCATATGGATGACCTCACACTTATTATTATTACGGTCCATCGCCAATTTTTGCACCATGCAGATATCTTATGTAAATCATTTTGCAGTTGCTTTTGATCTTTTGATGACTTTACTAACCGATAATTGACAAACATCATCCGTGAACAATTTAAGAGAGCTACTCAGATTGTCGCCTAAATTGTTTATAAAAATAAGGAACAGTAGGGGCCCTATAACTCTTCCTAGGGAACACCAGATATCACTGTTGTACTCGATGACTAACCGTCAGTTACAACGTACTGTGTGCTGTCTGACAGGAAATCACGAATCCATTCGCACAACTGTGGCGATATTTCATAAGCACGCAGTTCGATTAGAAGCCGCTTGTGGGGTACAGTGTCAACAGCCTTCCGGAAATATAGAAATACGGAATCAATTTGACATCCCTTATCGATAGCACTCATCACATCATGTGAGTGAAGAGCTAGCTGTGTTTCACAAGACCGACACTTTCTAAATCCGTGAACAAACGGTGAAGAAACGGAAGGTGAGCTGTCTCGGCAGCAAGGCGCTTAGCATGCGTAACTCCTTGGAAATGACGAACAAAAACGAGCTTAAAATCTGTAGTAATGGATGCAGTTATGTACTCATTCTTTCGTGCTGCCTGTGACATAAGCGTTTTAGTTGGTTTTAGAGGCGAAAAAATGGAACAAATAACTTTATCGGACAAGCTCCTTTCCTTTTTTCCAGCACGGGCAGAACAATCATCCGTCTGAGGAGTCAGTTGATCTGCTCTTTATGATGACGATTTATCGAGGAGAAGAAACTGAGTTCCAAACTGTGATAAGTGATATGGCTGAACAAAGAGACCACCGTCTTTCATTTGTACTTTAAATTTTTTGTGAAGAACTATTCTAAATTTTTTATCGTAGGGCATTTTTGAATGTGCCGTTGCAGAAACTACTTCATTTTTTTCTCTCGCTTTCGTTATGTCATTAGTGTTCTGATGAAACAAATGTAAACAAATTACTCACTTTATTTTTATAATTTTGGGCATTAAATTAGTATATGGACAAGAACATTAACTTTCAATTAGAGAAATTTTAAAATGAAAGGAATAGCCCCCCCCCCCCAAAAAAAAAAAAGAAAATAAAAGCACGTAATTGTAAATACGATACTGGCCGTTACTGTATTGCCGTCGATACAAAAAAAGAAAATCGTCCTCTCACAGATCCCGAGTTTTATCGCACACATTTTTTTTATCTCGCCATGACACCCCCGGTTTCATCCACGTACGTGTTCTTTTCGTTTTTCCTCCTCCTCATCTCTTAAATGCAGATACAACACACCTGTTCTATAACCAACAGCTGCGCATAATTCCACCATTTTGAACCATCTTTGAGAAAATATTGTCTATATGTTTTTTCAGATGTTCAAATGTTTGTAAATCTATGGGACCAAACTGCGTGGGCATCAGTCCCTAGCTTACAATCTACTTAAACTAAGGTAAACTAACTTAAGGACAAACAAACACACTCATGCTCCAGGGAGGACTCGCAACTCCGACAGTGAGCAACCGTGCGCTTCGCAGCGAGGCGCCATAGACCGCTCGGCTACTCCACCACGGCTGTCTATCTGTGTAATACTCCCTTCGGCGCTACGTCCAATATCTTTATCAAAAAATAGGACCAATATTTCATCTAATTTCTTCCTTCAATTCTTGGTCCAATAATTTGATAGTGTAATACCGACTTAAGGCGGGAGAAGGTTGCAACAGGCTGCGGTTTGGCGTCAGTCTTAGGCGTGCGGCCAAGGCAACGCACGCTTCGCTAGCAGACGGTTTTCGCGCCTGGGACTTGTGGGGGGAGAAGCGTTCTGTGACGAGGCGAGAAAATGTGGCCACCAAAGATAAGGCGGGAGGGCGCGCGCCGGCGCAGGGCTGCGCTCTGACGTCACTGTGGGAAAGAAGAACGCGGCGCCGCTACCCACAGCCAGGGGCGTATCCGAGGGCCGGCAAATGGGGGCAATTTTTATTGCAACTGCCTTAGACGGTTGATATAAACAATGGCACGCAATTTGATTTAACATTTCAAAAAGAGATCGCGAAGCCTCTTCCATTTAGTGAACAAACTATAGACGAATCACCTAAACTTTGGAATAAATGATAATAGTTTTCGTTGACGGCGCGCGCCCGCAGACTTGCGCGTAATAGTTCGCGATTGGGAGCGCTCACTTTAGTTCGCGGCTCCGTCGCGAACTAGTTCGTTCTTTCAGTTCGTCCGCTCCTAGTGACGGCTGAGCGGCGTTGTCTGCGCATGCAGGTGGAGGGAGAAGTTCCCCCACCTAGCTGCTTCATGCGCTTGCTGCTTGAGCCGCTAACGATATCACGCAAACCAAACGAAACATTTTGTGGATAATTTATCGCGTTTAAGTTGAGAGTTATCTCTATATCTTGGCATTACGGAATTTATTAGTCAGATATTGCAGAGTGTAGAATAGTTCAAAGCAGAAATTTTGTAGCACTGAACTATGTAATCTAGCAGGCAGACGCTAACCTCGAAATGGCTCTCACCAGCAGAAGGCAAACACGTGATTTTTAATTTTGTTCGCGACCTATCGCGCATATTTTAATTCGCAACCTATCTATCACACATATTTTAGTTCGCGACCTATCACACATATTTTAGTTCGCGACCTATCGCGCATATTTTAGTTCGCGACCGGTAGCTCTCCTTTTAGTTAGCAGCTCGGCCGCGAAGTCGGTCGCTCTTTTTAGTTCGTCCGCTCGTTTTGGCTTTTGCTACCGCTACTAAAACTATAGCTGAGCTGCATCTCAACTCGAAATGACGGCAACTGGCAGAAGGGAATCACGCGATTCTGCGCGCTCTCTCGTCCTCTCGCTGTTACCCGTCAGTCTTCGGAAAAGGAGCGGACGAACTAAGAGGCGAGGGATCTGTGAACTAGTTCGCCTGTGGGAACGCTCTTCCGAACTAGTTCGTTCGCGAACCACACAAGACTAGTTGATACGGCGCGAGCGCGCTCGGCTGCGTTTCACCGGCGCGGTTTTGGCGCTTGGCGCTGGCTACACGTGGGAGAAACCCGCCGCGTTCGTGTGGTCCTCGTGGGGACAGAGGTAACCGGAATCTGTGTATCAATCTGTCATTAAAAGTGTAGCCGTCATGTTGTGGCACAAAACTGTGAAGTATACTATATTCTTGTTCAAGTGTTTGTATAGCTTACGGGGTCATCAGTCCCTAAACTTACAAACTACCTATGAAGTAGCTAATACTAAGGACGGCACAAATATCCATGCCCGAGGGGGGATTCGAACCCCCGACCCTAGTGGCCGTGTAGACCGTGACTGGAGCGCCTCAGTCCCCTCGGTCACCGCGGCCGGTTACTATATTCTTGAACAACGATATTTATTTCATTTAATTG
This sequence comes from Locusta migratoria, assembly GCA_026315105.1. Taxonomy (NCBI): domain Eukaryota; kingdom Metazoa; phylum Arthropoda; class Insecta; order Orthoptera; family Acrididae; genus Locusta; species Locusta migratoria. The sequence goes on from CM048755.1 coordinate 191,611,830, forward strand.
GTCATTATAAAATTAAAATTTTATTATATGAATTAATAAATCCTCAACTTTTGCTTCTGCGAGTGCCATTCTGCTTATGTCTCCCGCGTATATTTTGTTCTTCAAAAAATGTTTGAATGTTTGTAAATCTATCAGACTCAACTGCGTGGTTATTAGTCCCTAGCTTACAAACTATTTAAACTAAGGTAAACCTAAGGACAACACAAACACCCATGTCCGAGGGGGGATTCGAATCCCCGACGACGAACGGCCGCACGCACCGCATCACGATGCTCCAGTGCCCACGGGTAATCCTCCGCGGCATTTCGTTCTTCTTCCAGAATGTGGGACTTCTTACTCCTTTTAATACTATTGTCCTTCATCCCACAGGCAAATCAACGACCAATGTCGTGAGTGAAGTGAACCCGAAGCATCGACGCAGTTTTTCAGCTTGTCCATAAGGAAACAGTTTCAGCTTGTACTGCAATGTGGAGAACGTATCGGGGTTGTCACTTCTGTCAATGCAACGTCTTTCCAACCCGTCGGGTACTGCAGTTGACAGTTTTAGTAATGTGATGCTGACGATTACTTGTCCTGATTCTAGTTCGTGTGCTGGGTCTAGTGTCCCTGTGACATCGGAAATGTATTAGATTAACATTTTAATGACTACCCAAAATATCATGTATATCGAAACCCTGGCAACCGAAAGACGACTGAGTTTCCATTTTCCTTACACCTGATTAGAGGTAAAGAGGTGAATACCAAAATTCAAATGTTCAAATGTTTGTAGAGCTTATGGGACTTAACTACGGGGTCATCAGTCCCTAAACTTACAAACTACTTATGAACTAGCTACAACTAAGGACGGCACAAATATCCATGCCCGAGGGGAGATTCGAACCCCCGACCGTAGTGGCCGTGCAGACCGTGACTGAAGCGCCGCAGTCACCTCGGCCACCGCGGCCGGCAGCAAATACCCTTGGCTTGTTTTTTAACATGCAAGAAGTAGTTTATTTTGTAAATACTGTCGGTTGTTTGTTACTAGAGGTAAACAAACTGGAAGTAAAAATACTGTGCCTTGCAGAAGCTTGTGACCAAACCTCTGACAAACTTCAAGGATACTGCAGGGCAGAATGGCGATCTGGAAGCATATGCGAATCACAATTATCACAAGAGAGCTGTAGAATATGGAAATGCATTTCTGAATACGGTCAATAAACCTCACTGAGAGGTAATCAACCGTGTACAGCAACAGAGCAGCGAAGAGATGGAAGGAAGCAGGGAAAGTTGTTTCCTATAGTCGAAACAGTTATTTTCCTACCATTCAGTGGACACAGAGTTGATTGGCAGTTTTTTCATGAACATGCAGGTTCCGAGAGCTCCATTGTTGCTGTGAACGAAGGAAATTTTAGAGAACTACTAAGATTTAGAGTGTCTTCTGCGAAAAAAAAAAAAAAAAAAAAAAAAAAAAAAAAAAAAAAAAAAAAAAAACCTAGAGCATCACCTGCAGTCAGCTTCGTCAAATCTACATATGTAAGCAAGACAACTCTAAATGCTTTCATTTCATGCTTCGGAAAAGAGTTTTATGAGCAAATTTTGAGTAGCATACGCTCATCAAAATTTTATTCTATACTTTTTGACGAGACAACAGATGCTTCTCACTCATCTCAGTTGAGATTTACGGTACTATACACACATAACGGTAGTATCCGTGAGGATTTCATCAGTTGTGATGATGGATTTTAGAAGTTGCTCGTACTATCAGTCTAACGAAAAAGATTGGAAAGAATTGAGGAAAGTACTTAACGTAGAAGAGCAGGTAGTTGGTACTTCCACAACTAAAGAGTTATCATCAACGGGAAAGGCCATTTGTACAATTGTCCTACACCAGCTGAAGAATAGGCTCAAACTTCCACTGGAAAGTTTTATTGCCAATAGAACGGATTGATGTGCTGTTATGCTTTCCGAAGTTATGCTGCCATTGGAGTGGAAAAGGAGGCCAAGACCGCTGTCAAGACACCATGTTATGGCCACAAACTAAATACCTCTACATGCCGTAGTTCCAAAGTGCCTGCTGCCCGAGATGCTATATCAGTAACGAAAGAGGTCATTAACTTCTTCAAAGTACAGCCTAAAGCAAAAAGTGTCTTAATGCATACCTTGGATCGTGCACTCAGGTCACTTTGTTAGACCTGGTGTGTAAAGAGGCATGAAAATGTACTTTGGTTTCCACTTGATCTTGTAAAAACAGCTGCTAAGGCTGTTTCTTTTATGTTAAATTTGTTCAGCTTACAATATGTGTTGTCATTATTGTGTCTGAGCGTTGAGCTATCTCTAACACAGTCTCCAAGAAAACTATTGCAGAAACCTATGGATCTCAGTGACAGTGCTAATCGCGTAAATAGTACTATTACTAAACTTGTCAGCCGTCAAGGAAATTTTGTCACTAGCTTCAATAACACATGGCAGGGTGCAGAGAATCTTGCGGATCAACTAGGCGTCGAGCTCAATTTTCTTCGCATACCGTGCCACGCTCGACGCTAAGTTTATCGTGACAAACTCAAACAAATTTGGCAGAAGAATATTACAGAGTAATAGTCTATGCTTCCATATTTAACTTCATTATAACTAATTTATGAGAAAGATTCTCTGATGAAACTTTGGATGTGTTTAAACTCTCCATTTCCGGTCCAGAAAGTATTATGAAGATATTTGCAGGTGAAACTGATAACAATCGCTTTAGTTCGCTGCTTGACGTGGACAAAGCCATTGCTTCTCAGTTGTTACGGGATGAAATGTTTTGTAGTGAGAGTAATGGAATCAAGAAAGGGAAGGACAAATACTGCTTCCAACCATAGCGCTTGACATATTGGCTAGATGTGATAAGGATACATGTCCTACAATACATTGGCTTTTATTGGTCCTGGCAACGCTTCCAGTAACAACTGCATCTGCCGAAAGATGATTTTCGTCGTTGCGGCAGCTAAAAATTTATTTAAGAATATCGATGAAAGGAAACAGCCTCCCTGGTCTTACACTTATGCATATTCATTACCAGACCTAGACGACGTAATTACAACATTTTCAAAAACTGGCAGTAGGAGGACATTAGAATTTAATATTTCAGAGCAATATAGCGTATATACATATTTAATAAAAAATTTCATCATGTTTTTACTGCAATAAAGAAAGGAATTTATTAATAATACTTACATTCATGAGGTAAAACAGTTTATATGATCATAAAATGATATGATTAATAATTCAAGATTATTTCCTGTAAACAAATACCCTAATAAACCTTCTCACAGTCGTATGGTCATTATTGCGTATAAATACATGTGCAACATTCTATCAAAATTTGAAAGCAATTGGTGAACTAATTTCGAAGCTTTAAGACTGGAAACAAATGATCATATGCGTTTTAAAGTATTTCTTACGTTAGCAGCAAATACAATGTTATACAAGTACAGGTGTCATATTTGAAGACTATTTATCAGGGAATTGTAACGTACCTGCTATTAACTGATAACTTCCATAAGCTGAAGACAAAGAAATGTTACTTTCACATAGCAAGGTTACAATTACAAAATTATTAAGTTCAACACATTACCAGAGTGTCATAGGTTAGGTGTAACTTGTAGAATCTGCTATGCTTGCAAAGTTCTTCAAATGCCTGAAAATTCTGGTTATGGTTGCGTGCTGGGTGATATCTTACAGACCTACATCACTTGATGTGAACTCAAAAAACAAGTCGCACTTTTCATAAAACTGTATTCAACAAAACATTACATTGTTGGTATTGGTTGGGTTGGGTGTTTAAAGGGGACTAAACTACCGGGTCATCAGTCCCTTGTTGCTATTAAACAACATACTGACAGTGGTGTGTAACCACGTGAATTACATAGAATTTACAAAGTAAATCAATTCAGACTAAGCAAATAGGGCACACGCGAGAATTCGTATAGAAGAAAGTTAGTATTAATAAAACCATGGCTGAAGGCCGAAGTAACAACCGTTACGAAAGCACGTGGTGCAATCGGTCATACAAGACAGGAAAGACGGAATCAAACCAGAAAATCTGAGAAATATTTAGCATACTTGCGGATACAAACACGACGCGAAAACGTTAGTTAAAAACACAAAGGAAATTCAAACGTACTAGGTTTACACAAAGGCTGAAGACCACACACGTGTATACTAACTTGAGCAAATACGGACACAATCATCACAGGAATGAAAATGCAAATAATATATCTCCACTGAATTTACTCGAGTTCAGTAATTTAAGAAACACTTCGCCTGTCATAGCGAAAGAATTACTCAAAAGAACTATCACTGAAAAACAAAGACTGCCTGATCACAAATAAATCTAAGTACCAACAGCATGCCTTCCCCTCAGCATGATTCGACGGAGTACTTACTTCCTCAGACGTCGGGACCAGAATGAAGAGTGAACACTGAAGCTCTAAGGCCTAGGAAAAACCTCCCCCCGCCATACACTGGATGTAGAGCGCGCTAAAAGCAACGCAAAGTGCGTTCAGAGACTAGTGTTTATCAACCCTTGCTACCTGGCCAAAACAATTCCCTTTTCAACCGCTCCCAGAGAGGTCTCCTGTCACTACTTTCTTCCAAGATTAGACACTAAGAACACGGCCACCTCGCCACCGTGCCAAGTAAGCTTGTGTCTGGCCACATAGCAGACGCTATCGCAGACGACAAACGGAGTCATGCGTTCTTAATTACAGCAAAACGAGGCCTAAAGCAGGAGGCGGCGACTGTAACCCATTTCACGGCAGTCAGTCAGTATTAAGAGCAACCTTCCACATTCATGTGAACACACAAGTTCAATCACATGGGTGAAAACATATATAAATGGGGGGGGGGGGGCAAACATACATAAACATGGGGCATTGATCATTGATAAAAAGATAAAAATAATTAACACACAGACAGATAACATTAATGACGCAGAAACACTTTAGGTTAAAGAATAAATCGAAATGGAACACGACCACAAAATTACATTACTTCGGATTTGTCGTTCCATTTCTCTCAATTGTTCGGTGTTATATGTGATTGTCTCCTTTCGTGTTGTCTCTTGTTGAATTTGTTGATATTTTACTGATTGAGTGGGCTTTTTCACCCATTGCTGTTTTAACTCTGGGCGTATTTTTTCAGTACTGACATACTTCTTATTTCTCCGTTTGATGGAATGGGGGACTGATGACCTTCACAATTTTGTCCCCCTAAAACACCAAACCAACAACAACAACTCATCTACTTGCATCCGCCGGCCGCGGTGGCCGAGGTGACTGAGGCGCTCCAGTCACGGTCAGCACGGCCACTACGGTCGGGGGTTCGAATCCCCCCTCGGGCATGGATATTTGTGCCGTCCTAGTTCGTAAGTAGTTCATAAGTAGTTTGTAAGTTTAGGGACTGATGACCCCGTAGTTAAGTCCCATAAGCTTTACAAACATTTGAACATCTACTTGCATCCTGCAGTCTCCTCGACTCAGCCGCTGCGGGTTAGCCGCGCGTACTGAAGCGCCGTGTTGCGGTGCGCGCGACCGTCCGCCGTCGGGGATTCGATTCCCCCCTCGGGCATGGGTGTTTGTGTTGTCCTTGGTTTAGTTTACCTTAGGTTAAGTAGTTTGTAAGCTAGGGACTAATAACCAAGCTGTTGAGTCCCGTAGATTTACAAACATTTGAACATTTCCTCGACTCAAATATTAACAAATGCAGAGGTGACAGTGGAACTGTTGTGGTGGTCACAATGACAGTGCGGACGTGGAGGGATCCACTATTACTTAAACAAAGAAAAAAATGAAGATCACATTCTGTTCCTGGTACCTCCAACAGTTTTGAATGGTAGAAACATGGCACATACAGTATCGAGGTAATAAAGGCCTAAGATTTTAGTATTTTCACTTTTCGTCTGTAGTTTCAAGTAAGTCATATTCTTTAGCCATCTATCATTAAAAACTTGTTAATACTTCGGAAAGCTAGGTTATGCTTCTAAAATGTCAACAGCTCATAATTACTTTTAAAATGTGAACATATTTTAACGAAAAATGTTCAAATGTTTGTAAATCTATCAGGCCAAACTACGTGGTCATCAGTCCGTAGCTTACAAACTACTTAAACTAACCTAAGGACAAACACACACAGCCATGCCCCAGGGAGGACTTGCGCTCCGCACCGAGACGCGTTAGACCGCTCGGCTACTCCACCGCGGCTTTAACGAAAATTAAAACTGTGTATCTCTTCTTGCCGTCTCCTCTTCCACTGGACCCTGATTCCTGCCTTGTGTCCTCAGTCGTCCCTCTGTCGATCTGCAGGAAGTCCCGCGTATTTCCCCTCTCAACCTTTCCTTTGGTCTTCCTCACAGTGTCCTCCTGCAAGGAACGAAGTCCACGGGTTCTGAAAGCCATCTGTGTTTATCGATTCGAGGGACACGACCCGTCCACACACAATCTCCTCCCTGGGGCATGGGTGTGTGTGTTTGTCCATAGGTTAGTTTACTTGGGTTTAAGTAGTTTGTAAGCTACGGACTGATGACCACGCAGTTGGGTCCGATAGATTTACAGACATTTGAACATTTTTGAACACACAAGCCGCTTGGTTGTCATCAACCCTACTGTGTTTCGTCTGTGTCGTACCAATTTTTTATGTTCGATCACGTTTATACAAATATAGAATTATTTTAAGATTTTGAGACACCATTTTTGGAAATGTTTTACAACATATTTCAGCTGTCGGTGTATAAAGTACCACTGTTAAAAATAGACGATAAATGCCAAAGTGTCTCTTTGTAGTCTTTTTTTTTCAAAATTAAGCTATTTGCGAAGATAATTCATCATTCAATCTTCTTATGGACCTAATGAACTTAACCATTTATCACACACATATATTTTTTTTTTAATCGCAAATCATTTTTTTCGTTTTAGAATTTCTTCAAGGGTGCCAAGAAAAATATCAGAAAAATTAAAGAATCTAAATTGTCGAAAAAATTGTATTTCTTACACTTTGCATTTTGTGCAAAACTGTGTGAAACTTAACAAATCTATTCATTGTTTCACTCATGCAAAACCGTGTGAAATGAACATTCGTAATTCATGAATGTTCCATCTTGAAGCTATAAAAATGATCATCAAAAGAGAGGACCAGCACTGTGTCCTGGTCTGAGAATGCTACAAAGAGCAATACACATTGTCATGTCAGCTACGACTGTAGAACATTCTACTGGTAGAATATGTTCAGTTAACTTTATAAGGCAGAACCGATTATCTGAAAGGCAGTTTCCAGTGTTCAACTTGTAGGTCACTGACGCACATCTGCAAAGCAACGCAGTGAAGGGTTAAATATTTTTTCACATCAAATAACTTATAGAAATGAAGTTTGCTACAAAAATGTAATTGTGCAGTTTGAGTTACAAATTACAGAAAAATGTGTTGATGGCTCACACTATTTTTTTTAAATCATTTTTGTCAACGTCACTGGTAATGCGCAGAATAAATTTGGATTAATACCCAGTCGTCTTAAGGCAGCGAATTATCAGGCGCCGCTGAAACGAGGAGAAGTTGCAACATTTCATCGATGCAGATGCAGACGCCGCAGCCGCAGCCGCAGCGGTGTTACCGGAGACGTCGATAAATTAAGGTGAGAGGTCCCCACGTCGAGTGGGCTGAATACGGCAGAGCGCAGCTTCTGCCTTTCAAAGCAGTAAGTCATAGCAGGCGTGACTAACGGCCCGCCGCGCTGGAGTAGCGGAATGGCCTTAACGCGCCTCGCTGCGGAGCGCCACGTTGCTCGCCGTCGGAGGTTCCAGTCCTCCCTGGGGCGTGGCTGCGTGTGTTGTCCTTAGGTTAGTTTAACTTAGTTTAAGTACTTTGTAAACCTAGTGACGATTAACCAAAGAAGTTAAGTCGTATATATTTATAAACATTTGATTTTGAATTAATGGGCCATTCATAGCAGTCAAAAAGGACCATCTAGGTCATGTGGTGGTCTTTGACATGATTATTAACCCTTTCAGTCCCACATTACAATTTAAGGTTTGGAAAAATTTAAATTCAGTATTTTCTGTGTTAATACAGTGCACTAAACATCAAAATATGTTTTAAATTTTTTGATCAAACTACTGTTTTCTATGACATGTATTTCATGAACAATACTGTCAGATAGACGCCACAGCGCCAAATTACCAGACAATTTATTGCTGGAATAAAGTAACATGAACCACACTTACGCTCACACTCACACAGTCATATATAGACGGCAACGTAAAACAACCTCCAAGACGGACAAATTAATGCCTCAGAAGTGGCTAAACGCTGTACCAAGCAGCAAAATGTCGTACAAGAAGCGTGTTGTTCATCAACAACAATGCGACTTTAAGGATTAATACACAAAATAAGGTATAAATCAGCTTTTAATAAGTTGTTGTATAGGAACAACACTGGGAATGAAAGGGTAAAAGTTCTAAAATCCATAAGCAGTTTTCGTTTTGAGTTACGTCCGTTGGCCGTAGCAATGTTTTCCAGTTTATGCTAATCGTTGATGTATGTGATTTGTTCTTCCGTGTGACATGTTTTAAAATAGCAGATTCACTCGAACACATTTTATCAATACCGTCCCAGCGCCGCACGTCTCATAGAAATCTGTGATGTTCTCCTTAGCCGCAGCGGTGGAGTAGCCGAGCGGTCTAAGGCGCCTCGCTGCGGAGGTTCGAGTCCTCCATGGGGCATGTGTGTGTGTGTGTGTGTGTGTGTGTGTGTGTGTGATGTGCTTACGTTAGTTTACCTTAGTTTAAGTAATTTGTAAGTTACGGACAGATGACCACGCAGTTTGGTCCGATAGATTTACAAACATTTGAACATTTCTTTTCCTTAGATCTCCCCCCGGCTGCTTAGTTGGGTGATCAGGGGTACAGCACAGTCAGCAGATTTTTTCACGAGATGCCACTGGTTTAAAGAGATTAAGGAGGTTTACGGTACATTCAGCAGCAAAAAAAATCGCACTGACAACGACGTTATATAAATAGATTTGAGGCACTAAAAGATACAAAACGTGCCGTAACATTCAGATTTGGACTAAATGTCTAACATTCGGGGTTAATTAAAAATTAAATTCCAATTTTAGTAAATAAAGTTCTGACTTCGATCATAATCGTGTTTTGTAATTTGAAAACATAACTGCGAATTTTTAGATAAAAGATTAAAGGCAGAAGAATAACCTTGCAAGGGTTTGTGACGGAGGTGCTCGAAGAGCTAGTTTAACACCACAGATACATGTCAAGTGTTGTTTAGAGGAGTGCAGTATTACACTGAATGTGACAAATTCAATACTATTTTTCTCCTTGCTTTTATCATCCTTAATTTTTGATACAGTTACAAGGTTAATTTTGTTTTATAGCTCTTTTCTTTTCCTTTTCAACGTAATTACTTCTTGAGGAATTCTTTTCTTTCCTCAGACCACAATGAGTAGCTGTGGAGAATATACAACACGTATCACATTTTAAACCATTAGTAATAGGGAAATCTTCCTGGAACAATTCCACAACAGAGGTGATTATGTATGGGCCCCTTTACGTGCCACAGCAGCCAGCGGCCAGCTACTTCCGCAGACTCCTGTTTCAAATGAATGAAATAAATCGCAATTTGCGATCAGTTATGGCTTCACTGTACTAGTTTAGATGGAATACCAAAGTGCGGCATATGAAAATTTGTGCCTGTCCGGGATACGAACCCGTGATCGCCTGCTTACTAGGCAGACGCGTTGATCACTCCGCCACCGAGGACACAGTCCGACTGCAGAGGACTCTTCCCTGAATGTCTCCCGCCACACCCAAATCTCCATTCGCCATGCTGTCTCTTTCTTATTACCACAGCCTATAAGAAGGAGACAGAGTGGCGAATGGAGATTTGGGTGTGGCGGGAAACGTGCAGGGAAGAGTCCTCTGCAGTCGGGCTGGTCAATGTGTCCCCGGTGGCGGAGTGGCCAACGCGTCTGCCTAGTAAGCAGGCGATCACGGGTTCCAATCCCGGAAGGGCACAAATTTACATTCGTCGCACTTTGGTATTCCATCTAAACCTAGTACAGTGAAGCCATAACTGATCGCAAATTGCGCGTTATTTCATTCATTGAACGCTGTAATGTCGTCAATAAATAAATAAATAAATGCCTGTTTCAAATGTTTGTTAATCTGTCGGACTTAACTTCTTGGTCATTAGTCCGTAGCTTACAAACTACTTAAACTAAGGTAAAGTAACCTAAGGACAACACAAACATCCATGCGCGAGGGGGGATTCGCGCCCCCCCGACGGCGAACAGCCGCGCGCCCCGCAGCACGGCGCCCCAGTACGCGCGGCTAAACCGCCGCGGCCCGACTCCTGTCAGGCGCCCTCCAGCGGCATGGTGCCAGGAGCCTATTTATTAACCACTGTTTCCTTATTGAAATTTGTAGTACGATTACTGTTTCGTATTGCATTTTATTTACTTAAAATTAATGCGACCATTGTTCCAGCATCGTAAAATAATTGCACTAGGAAAAACTATAACGTTTACATCGTATTATTCACTTTGGTTTTAATAGAGTGGTGACGTCACTGGAGGAAGTTCTAAATGTTTGCATTGTGTCTTAGCTGACATGTATTGGGAGAAACGTAATAAAATAATTTTCCTGTTTCAAGAAAGGTCGTTCTTGCGTTAATCAATTCCCAAATGTTGAATCTGACTGACGTGAAGAACTGTGGCCTTTTAATCGTCTTCGTACTTTCATTCAATAGCCAAGGGTTCAAATGTCCAAATGTTTGTAAATCTAATTGATTTAACAGCTGAGGTTATCAGTCCCTAGGCTTACAAATTACCTTAACTTAAAGTAACTTATGCTAAGGACAATAAACACACTTATGGCAGAGGGAGGACTGGAACCTCCGACGGCGAGCATCAGCACATTCCGCAGCAAGGCGCCTTAGAGCGCTCGGCCACTCCACCGCGACGTTTTGAGAAGTCGTTTGTGCATTACCTGTCTGCTCAGGACGACGTTCCTGAGTCAGATGGTGTCTCTCACCCTGTCACCATCCAGCCTGTAAGATCCGGGCTTTCACAGAGGGTGGGTTTACTTGTAGTTGGGAGCTTCAACGTTAGGCGGGTGATGGAGCCCCTTAGAGAGATTGCTGCCAAGGAGGGGAAGAAGGCCAACGTGCACTCCGTGTGCATACCGGGTGGAGTCATTCCAGATGTGGAACGGATCCTCCCGGATGCCATGAAGGGTAAGGGGTGCAGCCAACTGCAGGTGGTGGCTCACGTCGGTACCAATGATGTGTGTCGTTTCGGATCTGAAGAGATCCTCTCAGGTTTCGAGCGGCTAACTGAAGTGGTAAAGACTGCCAGTCTTGCTTGCAAGATGAAAGCAGAGCTCACCATCTGCAGCATAGTTGACAGGACCGGCTGTGGACCTCTGGACAGAGCCGAGAGGAGGGTCTGAATCAGAGGCTCAGACGGTTCTGCGACCGTGTAGGCTGCAGATTCCTTGACTTAGGAATAGGTCAGGTGTCCCCTATACGCAGGAAGCGGCTACACGGGTAACGGGGGCTGTGTGGCGTGGACTGGGCGGTTTTTTAGGATAAAGAGCTTCGGGAAAATAGAAAATGGGCAATCTCAAAGGGTTCAGGTGGATCACAGGAGAAATGTAGATCCGGAAACTATCGGTATAACAGTTGTAAATTGTTGTAGCTGTGTCGGGAAAGTTCCAGAACTGCAAGCGTTAATAGAAAGCACCGAAACACACATCATTATAGGCAGCGAAAGTTGGCTCAAGCCGGAAATAAGTTCAGAAGAAGTATTTTCAAAAGATCTATCGGTGTTCAGAAAGGATAGATTAAACAAAATAGGTGGGGGCGTGTTTGTCGCCGTCAAAAGTAGTATTTCATGTAGCGAAGTTGAAGTTGATAGTTCGTGCGAGCTATTATGGGTAGAGGTTGTACCCGAAAATCGTAAGAAGTTAATAATCGGTTCCTTTTACCGGCCTCCCGACTCTGACGATACAATAGCAGAAAGGTTCAAAGAAAACCTGAGTCTAATTACAAAAACGTACCCGACTCACACGATAATAGTAGGTGGTGATTTTAATTTACCCTCGATCTGTTGGCGAAATTAAAACATCGTCCGAAATTGTACTCAACGCATTCTCTGATAATTACTTCGAACAATTAGTTCATGAGCCAACTAGAATTGTAAATGGATGTGAAAACACCCTTGATCTCTTAGCAACAAATAATCCTGAGCTCATAACGAGCATCAAAACGGATACAGGTATTAGTGAACACAGAGCTGTAGTAGCGAAATTGAGTATCGAAAGTCCCAAAGTTACCAAAAATAATCGCAAAGTATATTTGTTCAGGAAAGCAGATAGAAACAAAATACATTGCTTCTTGAAAGACAGCTTCCACTCGTTTCTAACACTAAACGTAGGTGTAGCCAGATGTGGCTCAAATTCAAAGAAGTGGTATCGACAGCAATTGAAAGTTTTATACCTAATAAATTAATAAAAGAAGGAGGCGATCCCCCTTGGTACACAAAACAGGTCAGGACACTGTTGCAAAAGCAAAGGAAAAGGCTAGTAAATTTAAACGAACACGAAATCCCCAGGATTTGCGATCGTACTCAGAAGCTCGAAATTTAGCGAGGATTTCAATGCGATATGCCTACAATATTTATCACAACGAAACTCTTTCTCGTAATTTGACTGAAAACCCAAAGAGATTTTGGTCATATGTTAAATATACTCGGGGCAAGTCACAAACAATACCTTCACTACGTGATAGTAATGGCGATCCTGCCGATGACAGCGCTACTAAAGCAGAGATACTAAACTTAGCTTTTAGAAACTCATTCACCAAAGAAGACGAAACCAATATTCCAGATTTCGAATTACGAACAGATGCCGTAATGAGTAACATAGAAGTAGATAACATCGGAGTAGTGCAGCAACTAAAATCACTTAACAAGAACAAGTCCTCTGGTCCGGATTGTATACCCATTAGATTTCTATCTGATTATGCTGAAGCGATAGCTCCTTACTTAACAGTCATATACAACCGCTCTCTCATAGAAGGATCTGTACCAAAAGATTGGAAAGTTGCACAGATCACACCTATATTCAAGAAAGGCAGTAGTAGTAACCCACCAAACTACAGGCCTATTTCATTGACGTCAATTTGCAGCAGGGTTTTGGAACATATCCTGTATTCAAATATTATGAATTATCTCGAACAGAACGATCTATTGACCCAAGGTCAACACGGATTTAGAAAATATCGTTCATGCGAAACACAACTAGCGCTTTATTCACACGAAGTGATGGGTGCTATCGACAAGGGTTCGCAAATCGATTCCGTATTTCTTGATTTCCATAAAGCTTTTGACACCGTACCTCACAAACGGCTTTTAATCAAATTGCGTGGTTATGGTATAGCGCCTCAAATTTGCGATTGGATAGGGGATTTCTTGTCAGAGAGGACACAGTTCGTAGTAATCGATGGTAAGGCATCGACTAAAACAGAGGTGATATCGGACGTTCCACAGGGTAGTGTTATTGGTCCTCTGCTATTCCTTATTTACATAAACGATTTAGGGGAAAATCTAAGTAGCTCTCTTAGGTTGTTTGCAGATGACGCCGTCATTTACCGTCTGGTAAAATCATCTGAAGATCAAAACCAACTGCAGAACGATCTGAATAAGATATCAGTATGGTGTAAAAATTGGCAATTGACTCTAAATAATGAGAAGTGTGAAGTCGTCCACATGAGTACGAAAAGAAATCCGTTAAACTTTGTTTACAACATAAATCAATCAAATGTGAAGGCCGTAAACTCCACAAAATACCTAGGAATTACTATTACTTCAGACTTAAACTGGAAAGAACACGTAGATAATATTGTGGGAAAGGCGAACCAGAGACTGTGTTTTATTGGCAGAACCCTTAAAAGATACAACAGACCTACTAAAGAAACTGCCTACACTGCGCTTGTCCGTCCATTTTTGGAGTATTGCAGCCCAGTGTGGGATCCTTATCAGGTGGGTTTGACGGAGGACATCGAAAGAGTCCAAAGAAGGGCAGCTCGTTTCGTATTGTCACGGTACAGAGGAGACAGCGTTATGGAAATGATACAGGATCTGGGATGGGAATCATTACAACAACGGCGCTTATCGCTGCGGCGTGGGCTACTTGCGAAATTCCAATCGCCAACATTCTCCTCCGTATGCGAAAATATATTGTTGACTCCCACTTACATAGGTAGAAATGATCATCAGAATAAAATAAGAGAAATCAGAGCTCGAACAGAGAGATTCAGGTGTTCATTCTTCCCACGCGCTATTCGAGAATGGAATGGGAGATAAATAATATAATTGTGGTTCGATGAACCCTCTGCCAGGCACTTAAATGTGATTTGCAGAGTATCCCATGTAGATGTAGATGTGTAGATAATTAAAGCAAAAAATTAAATGGGTGATTATCATTAAATTTTGTTCAAAGTTTTCCAGTTTTATCACTGAGCATTCCTATGACAATGTTAAAAGACGAATTCTGATGCCCTTATGTGGATTTCTTAATTCACATTAATGGTCGAACAGAAGGTGACTTTACAGCAGTTAAGTGTTTTATAAAATGCATCTTAACCATAAGTCCCCCAGGAGTCTCACAGTGGTTTCATGAGTACGTGCAGTTTGCAGTTTGGTCACTCTCTCTCAAACCAACAACTAACCAACTTAACCATTAGCTGTTTTATTAAAAACTTTATTATTCAACTGTTTCCGCCATAGACCGTCATCAACGGATATCTATATAATCGTAAAAAATAAAAGCAACTAATGTACGCCAGAAAGGAGAAAGAAGCACACCACGTTCACTAAATCAGTAATCTGAATACTTACAAGTCTTTAAAGCATTTAGAGGATATATATTATAGAAAACATGACTTGCTATTCTTTTATGACTTCCGTCTGTGTATAACAACTATGCAGCAAAGTGTCATATTATCTGTTGGGAACTATTGGTGGCCGGCCGCGGTGGCCGCGGGGACTGAGGCGCTTCAGTCATGGTCTGCACGGCCTCTACGGTCAGGGGTTCGAATCCCCCCTCGGGCATGGATATTTGTGCCGTCCTAGTTCCTAAGTAGTTCATAAGTAGTTTGTAACTTTAGGGACTGATGACCCCATAGTTAAGTCCCATAAGCTTAACAAACATTTGAACTATTGGTGGATTGGGAAAAGCACAAATACCTACACAGGAGCTGAGAAAAATATCATAATTAATAACTTTACATCAATGGTGGTACCTACAAAAATGTTCTGAAAAATGGTCAGCGTTGCATATTCCAGAAGAAACGTACTTGAAAATTCAAATGTTTGTTAAGCTTATGAGACTCAACTACGGAGTCTTCAGTCCCTAAACTCACAAACTACTTAAGAATTAACTTATACTAAATACAGCACATACATCCATGCCCGATGGGGGTTTCGAACCCCCGTCGGGGAACGGCCTCGCGCATCGTAGCATAGCGCCTCAAACGTACTTGACCTCGAAGCCTTGAAGACATTCCACGTGCTAATGTTTTGATGAGCATTGGTGTTTAAAAAGATATTCTTTTTATATAAATCAACGATAGAAAGAAGTAACAGTGTTCTTCCATGTAATCTACCACTAATTATACGATTTATGGAAGACCAGAACCCGAAATGGAGTAGTGAAAGTGCACACAGCTACATTTCAGTGTGTTAGGTTACATTTGTAGCCTGCGGTCCTTGTGTTGCAGGGAAATTGCAGCGAATTTACCGAGGATCCTCAGGTCACGTACAGAAGTATTATAGTCATGCCGGCTCGACATCGCTGAGAATCGACCGTCGACGTTAGTGTCATCAGGATCAGGTACTGATACCTCCCACCCTCCCTCCCCTCCCCTCCACCTTCGGTCACTTTCGTGGCGGATGCTCCATGTACGCCGCCACCATCGAACCGCTCTTCCCAAAGGAAAGGATGATTGACATGGAACATGTATCTGCACTTAGTAGGACCATGACACTCTTAAAGGAAGGAGGACATACACGCATCCGCCCCTAGGTCCGCTACCGCCGACCGCAGCCGCCGCCAACACCCCCCTATTTATTAAAAAAAAATCATCCTAATTTGCATATAAAATTAATTGCGACATCCTACGTTTATGGATTAACAATTTTCCAGAAAGAAAAATCCATTTTATCTCGGAAATCGTTAGTGAGTAACAGTAGCTGTATTGCTGTTCGTAAGTATTATTTAACAACGGTTATTTAAATACAGTGAAGTCAGGGAAATTATATGTGCATTAAATTCATTTAAGTTTGGCGATAGATCGGTTGGGGGAAGGAACCGTGATGAAGGGGTGAGATAGGGACAATGAATCAAGAGTCCTGGGTTGGAAACCAGGTCAGAACGATTTATCACCTAATTTTTTTTGTAAGGAAGAAAACTTTATAAATTACACCAATAATTGTCATTATATTGAAATGCAATTGAAGGGGTCGATAAAAAACCTAGATAGATTTTTCAATAATTATTTCAAAATAATTCTAACTGCAGTCAAACATTATTTAGGACTATCTAAAAAAAGAAACGTTTCTTTTTCGGAAGTCGTTCGCCACCTAAGGTCTCTGGGTAAAATAACTGTATTTTACATCTTGATACACTCAGTTAGGTTTAGTAATACAACTGAGATGGTATGCAACACAAAATTGCATGTAAGACATAATAAAGAATGAAGGAAGCTTAGTGTTTAACGTCCCATCGACATCTTGGTCATTAGAGACGGTGCTAACGCTTTTTGGGTAAGGATGGGGAAAGAAATCGGTCGTGCCCTTTGAAAGGAACCATCCTGGCATGTTCCTGGAGTGATTTAGGTAAATCACAAAAAAAACCTAAATATGCGTGGCCGGAGATGTATTTGAACCACCATCCACCCGAAAGCGAGTCCATTGTGTCATCACTGCGCCACCTAGCTCGGTTACAAAATAGAGAATAACATTTCATCTGTCACAGGAGTGTGCGTAAGTACTTACTACGCCACCAATCACGCTTTTCGTATTGACTATGTATTCGACACCGACGGATATGTTTGAAAAAATATCTAAAGCGAATTTGTGTCCATTTTAACACTTTCGATGTCCCAATGTGTAACACAAAAGCTACAACAACAACGGAAGACATATTGTTTATAAAAAGAATATTGAAATTCACGGGAAAGAATACCGAAAAACGGCGGGTGACCTTAAACAAATTCTCTCCATACATGCAATAGACACCGAAGAAACAGGTAATATGTAATCATAGGCAACAAAAAATGTTCAAATGTTTGTAGAACTTATGTGGCTTAACTACGGCGTCATCAGTCCCTAAGCTTAGAAACTACTTATGAACTAGCTAAGACTAAGGACGGCACAAATATCCATGCCCGAGGGGGGATTCGAACCCCCGACCGTAGTGGCCCTGCAGAGCGTGATTGGAGCGCCTCAATCCCCTCGGCCACCGCGGCCGGCCATAGGCAACAAACGACCTACAAACAGACAAGTTGGGCAGCATTCACACTCTGAAACATGTAAATCACATATCCAAGTGATCTAAGAGCTAGCATAACCTTCTTTCAACACATACCCAAGACATCTGCAGACTTCACTTTGCCGGCCGAGAGGACTGAGGTGCGGAAGTCACGATCTGCACGGCCACTACGGTCGGGGTTCGAATCTCCCCTCGGGCATGGATATTTGTGCCGTCCTTAGTGTAGGGTAGTTGATAAGTAGTTTGTAAATTTAGGGACTGATGACCCTTAGTTAAGTCCCATAAGCTATTTCAACATTTGGAACTTCACTTTGATGGGATAGCACGGATTGCCGTTACGGTGAATACGGTTGGAAATAATCGTGAATACATTTCTTGTCTTCCTCCACACCAAGGAGACAGGCGAGCATAGAGCTCCCCGCCTAATGCTGCAGAGGCGGTGCACTGCTTTCACTCGCACATTTGAAGACTACAGCTCCTTTCTTAATAGTGTTTACGGTAAGAATGGTGTCATTTATGTCCCTCGCGGACACTAAAGACCGAGACGAGCTTATACAATATGTTCTGTCAGCTTTTAGTTTCAATTGTCAACCTGTAAATTACGTACAGATTCGTAATACTGGCAAGGACGATATAAGAACTACGCATAAGAGCTACATTGCATCAGCAGAAGCATATTTCTACCCATCCAGAACATTATTCACTACAATACTTCCACATCCAGATATCGTCGGAGTACGTATGGTACCGCCGCGGTGGAGTAGCCGAGCGGTCTAAAGCGTCTCGCTGCGGAGCGCGCGGTTGCGCGCCGTGGAGGTTCGAGTCCTCCCTGGGGCATGGGTGTGTGTGCTGTCCTTAAGTTAGTTTACCTAGGTTTATGTATTTTGTAAGCTACGGACTGATGACCATGCAGTTTGGTCCAATAGATTTACAAACATTTGAACATTGTATGGTAACTACAAACAACGTCATTCCCCAGTTCCTAAGAAAAAGAATAAAGGCATAGCACAAACTTACGCAATTTCCCATTAAAGAAATTACACCCCTAAAAGCAGTTAACGTCTTATGTGAACGGGAAAGAAATCTGGAAATGGTTGAGATCGAAGCTAAGAACAATGAACTCGAATATATGGCTAAAGCACCTGCAATAAAATACGAATACAAACTAATTATGGAGAAAGAAGAAGCTATAGCAGATGTACAGACTAGGTTTGCATAAGGCTTTAAACAGAGGGTGTGGAGAAATCTAGCTACTAATGGGATTTATAAAATATTTGGTTTTATAGTAACATCGGGGGAGATTGGTTGCGGACGAAATTAATGGAACACTGGACGTATTCTGCATTAAAGGACATACGAAAAAAAAGTTTGTAATGATGCATTCCCGCTTGGATCTGCTTAAAAAGAACGACAGTATGGTGTCTATCGCATACATCGAGACAATTTGGTCAAGGTAATGATTTCACCCGCCGATTTTCGGTATACGTACCAGGAAGACATGACGATGGATATTGGAGTTTGAAAACTTACCCTCCCTGTACCTGTCGAATTACTGGTTTGGGTCAGAAATAGAAGACACCTACATCGATCTAATGTTTCATTTTGTTTAAACATGGAGAAAGAATGACGTTATCCATCTTTTAAAGTGCTTGAACATCGGTATTTGCATATTTAAACTGTGTCCGTTAAATGTAAGGACTTGGAATATTTCGAAAATAATCGTTTGCAGTGTCTAATATTGTAACAGTGCATGGTCGCTAGAGAAAGAGTATTAAATTTCAGGACTTGATAATTTTGTTTTAAGAGCGGACACATTGTGCGGATGATCTGAGCTCTACGAGAGAAGGGTTGTCACAAGTCTGTCTGTACAATAGGCATCAAGGCTAAAGGATTGCCTGCGGAGGTGTCTTTCACAATGGAGCGCTTCCAGGAATAGCGGGCTGCGAGTGAAAGCAGTGCACCGCCTCTGCAGCATCTACGCTCGCCTGTCTCCTTGCTGTGGAGGAAGAAAAGAAATATATCCACCATTATTTCCAACCGTGTTCAACCTTAACTGCAGTGCGCGCTATCCCATCAAAGTGAAGTCTGCAGATGTCTTGGGTATGTGTTAAAAGAAGGTATTGCTACATCTTAGATCACTTGGAGATGTGGCTTACATGTTTTTGAGTGAGAATGCTTCCGAACTCGGCTGTTTGTAGGTCGTTTGTTGCTTGTAATTACATATTACCTATTTCAGCGATGTCTATTGCATGTGTCGAGAGAATATGTTTAAGGTCACCCACCGTTTGTCTGCATTCTTTCCTGTTAATTTCGATATTCGTTTTATAAACAATATGTCTTCTGTTGTTGTGGTGTTACACATTGGAACATCGAAAGCATTACGATGGACACAAATACGGTTTTTGACATGTGGAGGTCGCTACCACTACATTCTGGCTGTGATCTAACACGTGCAGTTTGCGCTTTTACAGGACCAAGATATTTGCTAAACACGTACTATCATAGATTGATTATTACTGTCGCCATTGCTGAGAGGATGTGTGAAGCCAAAGGGATGCACTCCGTGCTGAAAAATAGACCATCGCAGATAACAGGCTAAAATGGACCGATATAGCTTACGGGATGTTGGCGGTAAAGAAATCTCCTTGTGAACTGCATATGTCTTCAGCCACCGTCCTAGGGTAGAGGGTTTTCTTTCGGAGAATGGCAAGTTAATTTCATACAGAGTCTAGACGCTGTAGTAAGTTGTTACATTAGTACTTGGTTGCCCAACAGGCACGTCTTAATGTACGAAGCAAAGTTTATACCAATCCCTAGGAATAGCAATGTCAGTGGTTTCACAAAGTTTGCTAGAGTGAGAGGGTAAAGGAGGAAAACTGCCAGTTAGCAGCTCCCCACTCTGGAGAGGGCGTGAGGCGTGGCCAACAGACCTAAAACTTTGTTGTTGCTGACCATATTGGGTAGCACCATTACGTTTGCCTTTGAGCTGAACTATGTAGCTACCAAGTACGGCGCAACCCCATTCGAAGTAAAAATATTCTGGCCCACCCCCTTCCAAATAAAAATATTCTGTGGACCCCCCTCCTCATGAACATCAACAAAACTATGCTATCTCAAAGGAAACAAATGTAGTTTTCTTTCTTTCAAATGAGCTTTCTTTTAAATTAATGGCTGAATTTTTGTGTGTGTGTTTTTCGGAATTGAACACTTTAACGTATTTTCCTACAGAAAATATATTTTACTTAACGACTGTACAACATTTCAAGCAAGACTAGAAAGCGAATTATGCTTATAAAGTAAGGTCCCACTTTTAGAATTACTTATTGTACCAAGTCATTTTTCCTATGGACTGGTTCCTGCAAACAGTTTTCAGACTTTCCGCTTATTCATAACTAATACACAATATTATAAAACAATTTATAATCACTTTATAATGAATGTACACAAGGAACTCCATAATTTTAATATTCACTACATAGCTCACTTAGGCATACGTTTATGCATTACTGAACCCCTCATTATTTTATGGTGCAAGAACTTGGTGCTGTGACGGTGATCCCTCGAGCAAGGCTTGGCGATCCTGGGGGTCGCGACCCACAGGTTGAAAAACACTGCACTATAAGACTCGGGGAAGTGGCAAGCCACAAATTAGATTGGCTGAACATAGCAGTGGCCAGTAGGAAATTGTTAGGTACCAGAAAGTGTGGAAAGATAGTGCGCCCACACTGGCCTTTAACCATTTGCTCCACAGTGGTATTCCTACAATACCACTAATTTATTAGCTTCTCCAACTTTTAATGTCTTAGTGGTATTGTGAGAATATCTTCCATAATTTTGTAGTTAGGTGAAACGAATTTCTGAAAATAAATTTTCATATAGACATTAGTGGTCTCTTTTGTTATTTTGTATGGAACAATTGTTGATTTTGAGGACAATTTAATTTGATGTGTAGCAAAGGGTTAAACCCCCAGTCTTTCGATCAAGCGAAAAGTTCTCAGTCAGACGAGTCCGTGTCGTTCGGGTAAGCTCCACGACAGTCTGTTTCTCACAGGGAGTGCGTCTTTCATGAAATGCTGCTAGGAACTGTAGCTGTATGAGGATCATCCCCAGGGGACGTAACAATGACTTCTGTTGTGGCAACGGAAGTATCATTTCGCTTTTCTAAATGATTAGCCTCAGTGTAGTAGTATTAGTAGATGGAATGCAATAAATATAGTTCATTTTAGCTATTAGTTCCTAAGTATCCGGAACAAGTATCCTCCCGAGTCCTGAAATCCGTATCTCTCGTAGATGGCTGTTACCCGTCTTTCTGTAGTCACTCCTTTCGACTCGGGACTAGCAGACCCACCATGGTGGAGTGGCCGGGTGTAATGAGGTGCTATGCCCCGATGCGCGAGGCTGTTCACCATCGGAGGTTGAAATCCTCCCTCGGGCATGGATGTTTGTGCTGTCTTTAGCATAAGTTAGTTCATAACCAGTTTTTTTAAGTTTTGCGCATCCCATTGTTTATGACGCCATATCTCGTAAACTATGTGTAGTGTGTGATTCTTACACTTACGGCGATCGTCCTCATGGATTGAAACTTACGTGTACAACATTTCACGAAGATTAAAAAATATATATTATACTAGAACTGACATGTGATTACATTTTCACGCAATTTGGGTGTATATACCGAGAAATCAGTACCTAGAACAACCACCTCTGGCCGTAATAATAACCTTGATATGCCTCGGCATTGAGTCAAACAGAGCTTGCATGGCGTGTACAGGTACAGATGCCATGCAGGTTCAACACGATACCACAGTTCATCAAGAATAGTGACTGGCGTATTGTGACGAGCCAGTTGCTCGGCCACCATTGACGAGACGTTGTCAATTGGTGAGAGATCTGGAGACTGTGCTGGTCGAACATTGTCCGTATCCAGAAATGCCCGTACAGGACCTGCAACATGCGGTCGTGCATTATTATGCTGAAATGTAGGGTTTCACAGGGATCGAATGAAGGGTAGAGCCACGGGTCGTAACACATCTGAAATGTAACGGCTACTGTTCAAAGTGCCGTCGATGCGAACAAGAGGTGACCAAGACATGTAACCAATGGCACCCCATACCATCACGCCGGGTATTACGCCAGTATGGCGGTGACTAATACATCATTCCAATGTGCGTTAAACGTGATGTCACCAAACACGGATGCGACTATCATGATGCTGTAAACAGAACCTGGATTCATCCGAAAAAATGTCTTTTGCCATTCGTGCACCCAGGTTTGTCGTTGCGTACACCATCACATGCGCTCCTCTCTGTGATGCAGCGTCTAGGGTAACCGCAGCCATGGTTTCGAGCTGATAGTCCATGCTGCTGCAAACGTTGTCGAAGGTTGTTGTCTTGCAAATGTCCCCATCTGTTGACTCAGGGATCGAGACGTGGCTGCACGATCTGTTACAGCCACGCGGATAAGATGCCTGTCATCTCGACTGCTAGTGATACGAGGCCGTTGGGATCCAGCACGGCGTTCCGTATTGCCCTTCTGAACCCATCGATTCCATATTCTGCTAACAGTCATTGGATTGCAAGCTACGCCAGCTGCAATGTCGCGATACTATCAACCGTAATCGCGATAGGCTACAATCCGACCTTTATCAAAGTCGAAAACGTGATGGTACAACATGTCGCCAGGCAACGCCGGTCAACTGTTGTTTGTGTATGAGAAATCGGTTGGAAACTTTCCTCATGTTAGCATGTTGTAGGTATCGCCACCGGCGACAACCTTGTGTGAATGCTCTGAAAAGCTAATCATTTGCATATCACGGCATTTTCTTCCTGACGGTAAAATTTCGCTCCTGTTGCACGTCATCTTCGTGGTGTGGTAATTTTAATGGCCAGGAGTGTATGTGTCTCAAACACTATTCGCCTAAATATTATTAATGAAAGATTTATAAAGATTTAAGGGCTGTTAACTGACACCGAACCAAAGCGTTGAAATGTGAATGTAATGTAGTCTCTCTAGTCAATAGTGAGAAAGGGCGTGCGATTGTTCCGCACCCGCAGTCCAGTCCCATAGGCCGCTGTGTATAAAGGCGCGGCTGCGGTGTCGCCAAACCGCGGCGGTTTCAAGTGCGGCCGCGCGTAATTCGACGCAGGCGGGACAAAGCCGCACATCTCACCATGATGAGCCGCGCACTACTCAACTGCACGCTCTTAATGCAGCCTCATTTATTTATGGACTTACAATTTTTACTCGTCAATCTGTCTCAAATTATAAAAGGAAAAATCGTCTGTTCATTCCATGCTAGTAACTTTACGCCTGTTTAGATGTTTAACGTATACGAAAAAGAGTAGGAAAAGTTGTTTATGAAAATCGCACTGAATAGGTTGTATAACGTACGACACTTTTGAAATTTCATGTGTTTGGCTGAAAACATTTAGCAGTTTTAATGGTATTTACATATAATAGCAACGTAGATTTTTAAATTGAAATTTAGGATTAAATACTATCTGTTTCGAATGTATTCCCCCGTCACTTCTTGGTAGAACAATTCCATAACAAATTTATAACAAATAAACTGTTATTCTTCTACTATTTAGTATAAAACCCGAAATACCATATTCTCAGTTGTTGTATCATCTAGTACAGTATTTTTCTGTTTTCTAGTATGTACCATTCAAGTTGGATGACAATATCTATTTATTGTTACAAAACGTGAGTCGTGAGAATTTTGAAACATGATTCCAGATAGAGATTGGAATTTTATATTGTATCACTGTTAATGAGAAGAGTGATTGTAAGCCACATCACATTATTTTGTTAACAGTTTACATTATAAAGCTTATGTGACCTAAAAATATCCGTAAAATGGCTTCGCTACCTGTCCTCTTCTCAGTCCATTTCTGATCCAAAGTTTTTTTCTGTATTAAAAGTGAAAGCTCAACATCGCGTTAAATCTCTAAGGCTAAAAGCGACGTTACCCATTTCTGGCAGTAGTGATTGTTTATTTAAGTTAACGCAACAATAATAATAATGTTGAAAACAATAAATATATTGGATAATTAGTTACTTTTTAAGTATACCGGCATCTACAGTAAATGTCTCCTCCGTTATAACTGACTCTCTTACCTTTCGTAGTATTTTTCTTTCCTGCAATGTATTCCTTGATAAATTTTTATACTGTTTAATTTTGGGAAATGTGGATTTTCCTTATTTTTCTGTTGTAAGCCTTAAATAATCGTCAATACAGTTAATGAGGATAATAATGACAAAATATAGTTTCATAGGTACCCGTTTTCCTTTTCCTAAGGAGCCTAAATGAAAAACAATAGGATTGTCTTTCACATGAACGAATCTGGTTGAGTGGGGAGCGATGTCTTTGGAGGAGATAATGAGAATACCAAACCTAATTGATAACACCGTGAAATTTCATATAGTATCAAATAAAAAACAAGGTATACTGCATACAACATGCCGTTTTATTCCTACACTGAGGGCTATTTCAACAGAACCGTAACATCATTAAGCTTTTAAAGCCGAAACACCTTCATAAAACAACGCAATATGCCGTAATTGCGTACAACAGTACTGACCTCAGTAGGCGAATAATTAAAAGTCTCTTCCGCGGAAAGAAATTCTCAATGTTCGGACACCAAGCAGGGAGTTGAAATTCTAATTATTTGGTGGTTGCTTCGTCATCAATCTATGCTAAAAATTTCGAGTCCTTGAATTCATTTGGGCGTTTTCTAAAATTGGACTAAATTCCAGTGCAGATTCAATAACTATTACATCTAAATTCTACTTATAGACGCCACAAACTATTTTATGTTGATTTGTGGATAACACTTATATACCAATTTAAGACAATGCCAATTTTATATTCTGCAGTCTTTCGTACGTTATTGATTACACGTGTTTCAGTAACATTTATATCATTTACACTGCATTACGCTACTGATTAGTTTGCCTATGCAACCGTCCTAAATCATCCCTACTAAATTTGATAATAATTCTTTCAATTTCGTCCATTCGTTACTGCCCATAACAGAAATTATCCTTAATTCTGTCTATAAATATATAGTGTGTATCACTGTCTGTACATTACTGCTTCAAAATTCCTCTGTTCGTGTGTTCTCTGGACCTCATTAAGTATTTTTTTCCACTCCACTGTACATTAATCTGAGTACTGTGATTACAGCTGTGAGATGTCTGTTGCTACGAACTCGCCGAGAAGGCCGAGGAGCTAAGAGAAGCTTACACAAAAATACACTTCGCTGCATGTACTGATGCATGTCAGCATTACGTCCGAAAGAGTCCCCATGCTCGGGTTTTACTTTTTGTTCCAGTAGCAAGTTCCACGCCAGTGTTCGGCCTGAGGTAGCACGAAAGACAGACTTCGGCCTCTGTTTACACGTACGCGGATACCTTATATATAGTTTTGTGTAAAGATCGGCGTAAACATTTTAAACTCTGTTCGTTCGACCCAATAAGTTAATGCGAAGACGTTTTTAGCTTTATACAAATAAAAGTACAAAAGCAAAATTCTTAAATGAAGCAGTTAACAATCACTGAAAATCAGTACTCCGGTCTCTTCCCAGTCCGCACTGTCTTCACCTTAGTGATATTATGATCACGTTACCTTAACAGTAGACAACTGCAGTCCCGTAAAGGAACTGTCATAACTGTCACGTTTTGTACATAGGTGGTCTGTCCGCAGTTGCAGTAAGCATCAGTATGGCAAAACTTTATGCAAACAACAATATCTGCCAGTAAATAGAGGAAATACTAAAAACAAGCAATCGTCCTCATCAATTAGTTTATCTCTCAGTTATCCTCTCTTAGTCAGTACGTAGGTAGTGGGGTAAGTGATCGCGTGAATGAAAGTCGTCATCCAATCTTCAAAAAATGTTCAAATGTATGTAAATCTAAGGGACTTAACTACGTTGGTCATTAGTCCCTAGGCTTACAAACTACTTACACTAACTAAAAGTAACTTATACTAAGGACAACACAAACACCCATGCCTGAGGGAGGACTCGAACCCCCGACTGCGAACGGTAGCGCGCACCGCAGCAGGGCGCCTTAGTGCGCACGCATATTCTGCCGCGGCTCCCATTTTCACCATTCATTCAACTTGAGAAGAACAACATCACCTGGAAGAGAGCCATCAAACTGAATACTTCACGAAGCCAAAACAAAAATATACGGAACACCAAGGATCTTAACCATTTCATCTAAATTCGATGTATTACCAAGATTTCAATATCCTCATTTTATTCGGCGGAGATATACGGAATCAGGAGTCTAGTTCTCATTCGTATGTGCTCTTTTGATTTTCCCCCATTTATATCTGTTTGATATCCTGCAAGTGATGTAATGTTTAATATATCTATTTGTTTATATCATTGTAATGCAACAGCTATAATATAAAGTCTGACCAGGGTGAAGATAAATTAAAACTTAAGTGTATTTTATTATTAATTGGGGGAAATTATTCAAAGTCTTTTATAGTAACCTGACCGTGTCGCCTGAATTACTGCTTTAAAATTAATTTCTTATGTTTGTGTTCAACCTAATGCTGGTGAGACTTTACACTTGAAACTGTAGTAATTTCGCAGATGTCCTGTATAGTAAAGGAAATCGTCTCCATTTAGTCAATGTCTTTCAGCAAAGAAAAATGTCAATGTGGAAAAATAATGAAGGCCTGAAAAGTAGAATTTTTTTAACAGTCATGCAGCTCAGCGTCTTCTCGTTGAGAAATGAAGACTCCACCACGACGTACAGTATTCCTGAAGCATCATCTGTAGTTTAAAAAGCTCGAAAACTTAGTCCCTCGATTGACTGAGTGTGCAAAATCTGCATAATTCTTGTACTTCGGCGAAAGGACCGATTATTGTTTATCTTTGAATAAAGTATTAATAGCTGCAGGCTCGTCGCATTCACAAAAAAAAAAAAAAAAAAAAAAAAAAAAAAAAAAAGCTATGTACTATGCTTCCGCATTCGCAAAATGTTCATAAATATGATGAAATTGAATAAATATTGGCAAAATGTTCATAAATATGATGAAATTGAAGAAATAACTTCTCAGAAAAGTATTACCTTTTAGATAATATCTATTTTCAATTCTGTTAACGATTCATTATAGTTCCAAGCACTCATTATACAATATTTTCAAGGAATAATATAATTTCAAAGAGTAACCTATGAGTATCTCTGTCTCACAATCAGTATATCTAAGAACACACATAAATAAAAATTACATTAAAATTGAATACGTAAATTTGTGACAGCTCAGAGCCTAAGGGTATTGTACCAGGAAACAACTTATGTGCATAGGATTTACCTTAAAAGCGTTAAAAACCTTTCCAATTATCTCACATGCAAAATTAATTCACAGTTATCCTGGTAGAATCATTAGTTATTCTTTTTTCTTTTTTGTAATAAATATTCCGAATGAATCTCATTTGAGGGATGAGTTAGAGGTAGCAAATTTATGGTTTTGAGTCCAGGAAGCGCGTTTCAACATGAAATGCAGCTTATCTCTCCACTTATGAAGTGGACGATCCATCTATAGCCACAACGAGGGATTGGTGTTTCCTATATAGGTGTGCTAGCGTAGCGGCGAAACGTTAGCCCTTCACGAAGGAGGTTGTGTTTGTTCTCGGTTCTAATATCAGGATCTACAAGCTTTTCACCTATTGTATGAAAGATCTATTCGTATGAATATCGACAAACAGCAAAGAGAAACCTGAAGACAACTTCTCCCGCAAAAGTTTTGTTAGTCTTGATCTATTCCCTGTAAATGTAAAGGTAAAACCCTTCATAATAGCATACTTGTTAATGTCTGATTTTACTGATTGGTTTGATAAGTGAATTTCGGTATACAGGGTGAGTCTCCTAACATTAGGACTAGAAATAGGAATAATTAATTCCACAGCACGAAAGTGAGGAGAGGGACAGGTGTAATTGGTCAATACAAACTATTAATAATGCATGGAGGTTTGATTTTAACACAAACCTATGTTTTTTTTAATGGAAACATTATTTTCAGCACAAAAGAAAATAAAAATAATATTTAATCAATGCGTTTGTTACATTATAAAATATTAGTTATATCGCTATCTCCTCATCAGGTTAATCGTGTGTATCGGAGAGAACCGAATTAATTATGGATACAAAAAGAATAGTGATGTAATGTAGGCACAGAAAAGACTTGAACAGCAGATTACGTTCACATGCTGAAGTAAATGTACATTAACATTAGAATTTAGGTAAACTTACATATTTATTTTTTTGTTTTCAATTACAGACTATAAAAGAATGTTTTCCTGACAATTCAGGCCAATAAATGTTCAAAGTGGTGCCCATCATTTGCTACACACATTTGAAATCTACCGCGTAATGAATGTGTTACACGTCGCGGTACTTCTGGTGTAACCTAGCCACGGGCTGCCTCAGAACAATGTTTCATATCCTCTAGGGTTCTAGGCACATCATGGTACACGTTCTCCTTTAACGTACCTTACAGTGGCGGATACAGAATTCTTTTCTGAGGGGACACAAGGTTGAGGAAGGTGAACATGTCCTTATAGGCGTTGTGAACCTAATTTCAAAATACACACACACACACACACACACACACATATATATATATATATATATATATATATATATATTTGGTGTTTCACTAAATGTGTTTGCCTCTGTAACTTATAAAATAATAGGTGACGGGAAATTTTAATGGCCGAGGGGACTGAGGCGCTCCAGTCACGGTCTGCACGGCCACTACGGTCGGGGGTTCGAATCCCCCCTCGGGCATGGATATTTGTGCCGTCCTAGTTCGTAAGTAGTTCATAAGTAGTTTGTAAGTTTAGGGACTGATGGCCCCGCAGTTAAGCTTTACAATCATTTGAACATTTTGGAAATTTTAATGCTGTAGGTCAACACAAGAAATGTTACACTTTTTTCGGAGCTATGAACATAGTTTATTGTATCATTTTCCAAAGATTTACAGCACAAAGATATAAATTTTAAATGGAACAATAGTTTTTTCTATCGTGCTTTGGAATCGTTGAAACCAGCTGCGTCCAAATCAATTTAAACTACATTCCTATCACTGTTAGTTTGGGAGCTACAACCCTTCAAAGTTTCAGTCGCAGATACCACAAACGCTGCGCATAATGCAATGCGCCTTCTAAATGTGGTGCGCCCGAGTTGTAACGTCGCCGGTGTCACGGAGCGAGACGCTTCCTCGATGCGCTGTTAGACTGCCGACTGTCGCCGCTCACGGCTGTATACCCGATAGTTGGAGCCACACAAACAGCCGGAGCTCAATATACCACAGTTACTGACATCGGATGACGATGGCAAAAAATGTTCAAATGTTTGTAAATCTATCGGACCAAACTGCGTGGTCATCAGTCCGTAGCTTACAAACTAATTAAACCTAGGTAAACTAACCTAAGGACAAACACACACCCATGCCCCAGGGAGGACTCGAACGTCCATGGCGAGCAACCGCGCGCTGCGCAGCGAGACGCTATAGACCGCTCGACTACTCCACCGAGGCTGACGATGGCATACACAAACAACGAGTTCGTTGACATGTTGCTGATGCTCGGCGAGTGCCGACACAATGACACTGGAAGCAGCCAAGGCGTGTGCCGTGAGATATCCTAGGCGAAGAGCCCCGGCAGCCATTACATTCTTACGTGCTGAACAACGACTTCGGGAAACAGGCAGCTTGGTAATGCGCCGCAGTAACAGACGAATACCTGCAAGAAGTGAGAAGACGGAGGTGTTTGTTTTAGCTGCGCTACACCACGATCCTCATGCCAGCTTACGAACCGTTGCTGCAGTCGTTGGTGTCAGTCTCACATCTGTGTGGCGTATAGTACACGGCCACAGGTTTCACCCGTACCGCCTGTCACTGACCCAGGAGCTGCATGGGAACGATTTCCGTGCAAGAGTGACATTCTGTGAGTAGGCCATGCGTAATTTCACGCTGGAGTCTTTACAAAGTGTTATGTTCTCTGATGAGTCCACGTTCACAAATTATGGTGCAGTGAATCGCCATTACATGTACTACTGGGCCGCAGACAATCCTCGGTGGGTACGATCTGTCGACCGTCAACGTAGGTGGTCTATTAACGTGTGGTGTGGAATCCTTGGGGATGAAATCATCGGTCCACACTACTTCCCAGGTACACTGACAGGTGAGTTATATCGCGCTTTTATAGCCCACAGTTTCGGTGGTCTCCTTGAACATGTGTGTCTACACACGAGAGTCCATATGTGGATGCAGCACGATGGTCACCCAGCCCATTCTGCGCGTGCTGTTGTGGAAGAACTAAACAACAGGTTTGCAGGAAGATGGTTGGGGCGTCATGGTCCTCATTCATGGCCCGCAAGGTCGTCTAATTTAACACCAGTAGATTTCTTTTTGTGGGGATATCTAAAGGATCGTTTTTATTTCACTGAGCTCACATCCCCAGATGATCTAAAACGGCGCATCGCGGACGCATGTCGCTCCGTCACACCGGCGATGTTACATCTCGTCCGCAGATCCTTTCGACGGCGCATTGCATTATGCATCGAGGAACATGGACACACATTTGAAAATCTCATGTAAATCAACTTCCCACCGCCATAACATCCATCACCCACCACACAGCCATGTATTATGTACAGCGTGTGGTATCTGCCCCTGAAACTTTGAAGGGTTGTAGCTCCCAAACTAACAGTGATAGGAATGTAGTTTAAATTGATTTGGACGCAGCTGGTTTCAACTATTCCAATGCACGATAGAAAAAACTATTGTTCCATTTAAAAATTATATCTTTGTGCTGTAACTCTTTGGAAAATGATACTATAAACTATGTTCATAGCTCGGCAGAAAGTGTAACATTTCTTGTGTTGACCTATCGCATTAAAATTTCCCGTCACCTATTACAGAGGCAAACACACTTAGTGAAACACCCTGTATATATTTTATTGCAGTCATTATCACAAATAACTGATATAGGAAACACCTTAAATATGTTCCAAGGCCACCGACGCTTCTCAGAAAAATCTTTTTAATATACTTCCATCTAACTATTAATATTATTAATGCACTATTAATTTCTGTGATTTATGGAGTCATTTTCAAGTGTCCATGCTTACAAAAGTATTACAAGGATAGTGAAAAGTTTCAAAATTTAGCACAAAATAAAATAAAAAACGAAAAACAGAGAATTCAGAGCCTGAAAGCCCTGTGTTCAGCTGTGGACACACTCGTTTCATCCTTTATCATCACAAAGCATGAAACACTTGCTCACACCTACACACAGGTTAGTCAGGCTCTGAATTTAATTCGATTTGTAACTTCATGCGAAATTGGCATTAGTTTCTTCACATATTTAAACTTTTGAATAACTGGACTGTAAGAGTGAATAAGTCTGACCACTTGAAAACTCAAACAATTGTACAATACGGTCGAAAAATACGTTTTGTATAATTTTCCCACAGGATTATGATATTAAATGTTTCAAATGAATTAATGGTGACTGTACAAAACACTAGGGCATATGGTTCACAAATAAATAAATATATAAATAAAAATAAATGTTCGTTTGTTCGTAATCCTAAGGAACGAAACTGCTAAGGTCTCGGTCCCTAGTCTTAAGAACTACTTAAACTAACTCATTCTAAGGACAACACGCACACCCATTTCCGATGGAGGACCCGAACCCCTGGCGGGAGCGGGAGCGGCAGCGTACTCCGTGACGTTGCGCCCCAGATCACACGGCCATTCCCGCGCGGCGCACTTGGTTTGATTTTCATTTTCATAAATGTAGAGCATACTCCCGATACTTTTTCTTTATTTTGTGCTAAATGTTTAAACTTTTCACTGTTTAATGTGGTTGAATCACTGAAATATATTTTGTAATCATAGGCTCTTGAGAATGACCCCATAGTGTGCCGAAACTAGAAGTGCATTGGTAATTAGATGGAAGTATATTAATTCTACAAGTGAAGATGATTTTACCTGATGATGCCAGGAGCAGACAATATCTGCACTAGTTCCAGGACATTCATTCATTTCGCTGTGCTGTCAACGTTACGCTGCCCCTAGACACAAATATTACATCACACTTTGTTACGGGTAACGTTTCAAAACAGCGACGCTGCCTCCCGGCAGCCGTGGTGCACGCCTCCTGCCGCTGCCAACAGCCAGCGCACAAATCGTCAACTTACCGTGGACGAACAGTACTGCATCCGGTGTAGCTGCTTCATTATCAAAGCACTGAACAACAATCAAACAACCAGTCAGTATATCGCGCTAAGTTTGATATTCCCTCAAAATCAGCTTTCCTGTGTCGCGTTGTATTGAATCAATTTCTTCTTCGTGCTTTGTAAAGCTACTACGCAAAACGTTTTAAATAAATGTTTGTATAGCTTATGGGACTTAACTACGGGGTCATCAGTCCCTAAAATTACAAACTTCTTATGAACTAACTAATACTAAGGACGGCACAAATAGCCATGCCCGACATGCCCGAATGGGGAACGAACCCCCGACCGGGGTAGCCGTGTAGACCTTGACTGGAGCGCCTCAGTCCCCTCGGCCACCGCGGCCGGCACGCAGAACGTGATGAGTTTTCAAGAAAGCTTTCCCTATCAACAAAATCACACGTAATTGTTTTTCTAGAAGAATTTCTACTAGCATAAAACTCCTTTGTAACTGATATGCGGAAAATGCCACTGAAATTTATAATTTGCTTCTGTATCTGGAAAATCAAAACGTGTAGCTTCAGATAAAACTGTTTATAATGCATGACAGTACTATTTCTTAGTGCCTAGGAAAAGAATACAGAGTGATAAACTGATTACCAGAAACACCTGAATGTGCCTGCCTGAACGCAGGCTTAGAAATTCACGATTTTTTTTTCACACAGTTAAATCCTTTAACTTTATTTACGTACCAATAAAACGTACACAGTATCTCATTTATCTTCCAAGCAATCAGAAACCAATAAACGACTTTTGTTTAGTTTTTACTGGCAAATAATTAGCAAGAATCAATGAAAAGGAAGTGCAACACAAAAAGACAATCACGTTATGTTAATTACAGGGATTCTGCCTTTTAAAACTTAAAGTTACGTGCTGTCTGTAACTAAAAGTTAATTATTCTGATGCTGAGATTCTCCCCCTCTCCCCCTCTCCCTCCTCCCTCTCTCTGCCCCCTCCTCTCTCTCTCTCTCTCTCTCATTTTTTTTATTTTTATTTTTTTTTGTTAGGCTGCCTGGGGGGAGGGCACGTGCCCCTGTGCCCCCCCCCCCCCACCCTAAATCCTCCCTTGACACAGAAAGAAGTTTAAAAGTGTAAGATCAGTAGAAAATGCTGTTCAATTTATGCGTCCGCCACGTCCTATGGCGGCCGCAGTGACCGAGCGGTCTGCGGCTCGCCAGTCACAGTCTGCACGGCCGCTACGGTCGGGGGTTCGAATCCCCCCTCGGGCATGGATGTTTGTGTCGTCTATAGCATAAGGGAGTTCATAAGTAGTTTGTAAGTTTAAGGACTGATGACCCCGCAGATAAGTCCCTTAAGCTTAACAAAAATTTCAACATTTGAACACGTCCTATGAAACGTCCATTGTACATTCTGTCAATGGTCAGAACTGAGTTAGTTGCAAAATGTGCAGGAGCACCATTATTTTGATACCACATACATCTACGCGTTTCCAGCGGGACATTTTTTTCGATTTGTAGCATTGTTCCCAGGGTTGATCGGGGTCCTTTGGTTTGGAGCCGAGTGTAGGTGTCTGAACCAGAGGCTTCGCCGACTCTATGACAGTCATGGCTGCAGATTTCTGGATCTGCGTTATCGGGTGGGGAATTGTAGAGTGCCCCTAGATAGATCAGGGGTGCACTACACTAAGGAAGCGGCTACTCGGGTAGCAGATTACTTGTGGAGTGCACATGGTGGTTTTTTAGGGCTAGGCGCTAACTCTGATGAGCACTCGCCTGTCAGCATTCAAACAGCGAATTCAGGCCAAGTTCGAAACAAAATTTCGAACATAAAAATATTAGCCGCGAACTTACAAAATATTAGAAACAAAGTTCCCGAATTTGCAGCACTGCATGGAAGTTATTGCGAACAGATAGTTTTAGGCACCGAAAGCTGGCTAAATGATGATGTGGCAAGTTCAGAAATATTTAGCGAAGCGTGGAATGTATATCGGAAAGATAGATCTGATACAACTGGAGGAGGGGTGTTCATCGCAGTGGACAAAGATATTGTTTCTACTGAGATCGAGGTTGAAAGTAACTGTGAAGTTATCTGGGCACGTACAACAGGTCTAAAAGAAGTAAAGTTAATAGTTGGGTGTTTTTACCGACCCCCCAGTGCTGCTGTAGCAGTTTTAGAATCATTCAAGGAAAGTCTACACCAGGTAGTGCATAGGTATCCGGGCCATGTAATATTAGTCGTAGGTGACTTCAGCCTTAAGAGTATAGATTGGGACCTCGCTAGTTATATTTCAGGCGGTACAGAAAAGCAGTCTTGCGAGCTACGTTTGGACACATTCCCCGTAAACTGTCTTGAGCAGTTAAACCTGCAACCCACGCGCAATGGAAATATTTTAGACCTAATAGCCACAAACAGGCCTGACCTTATTAACGATGTCTGTGTAGAGGCAGGAATTAGTGATCATGATATCGTCATAGCGTCGATGGTGACCAAAGTTCATAAACCAATCAACAAGGCCAGGAGAGCGTTTTTGTTGGGAAGAGCCGACAAGCAAATGTTACGATCGCACTTAGAAAATGAATGGGCATCGTTTAATTCCGGGACTATGGATGTAAAGGAATTGTGGACTAAATTTAAGTGAATTGTTAATAAAGGGTTAGAGAAATATGTGCCAGTAAAGACGATTAAGGATGTAAAAGATCCACCGTGGTATAATAATAATGTTAGAAAGCTGCTGAGAAATCAAAGGCTGTTGCACTCTCGATTCAAAAAAGAACACGCAAATGGTGACAGGCAAAAGTTAGTAGAGATTCGTGCGTCTATAAAAAGATCGATGCGTGTAGCATACAATAATTATCACAGCCATACCTTAGCAAAAGATCGTTCCGAGAAACCGAAAAAATTCTGGTCCTATATAAAATCGATAAGCCGGTGAAAGCCCACTGTCCAGTCACTAGTTAATCATTCCGGGGCAGTAATAGAAGAAAGCAAACGGAAAGCTGAAGTTCTAAATTTAACCTTTAAGAAATCTTTCACGCAGGAGGACCGCACAAATATACCATCATTTGATCAACGTACTAATTCCGAAATGGGGGACATAGCAATAGGTATTTCCGGTGTAGAGAAGCAGCTGAGAGAGCTAAATACGAAAAAGTCTGCTGGTCCGGATGGAATAACAGTTCGGTTTTACAAAGACTATTCTGCGGCGGTGGCCCCCTACTTAGCTTACATTTATAGCGAATCTTTAATTCAGCGCAAAGTTCCTAGTGATTGGAAAAAAACGCAGGTGACTCCCGTGTATAAGAAAGGAAAGAGAACTGACCCATACAATTACAGGCCAATATCGTTGACATCAGTTTCATGTAGAATTATGGAGCATATTCTCAGTTCGAATATAGTAAATTTCCTTGAAACGGAAAAGCTGCTTTCCATGAATCAGCACGGGCTTAGGAAACATCGTTCATGTGAAACTCAGCTTGCCCTTTTCTCACATGACATCTTGCGAGCCATGGACGAAGGGCAACAGGCAGATTGTGTTTTTCTCGACTTCAAAAAGGCGTTCGACGCGGTGCCACACTGCAGACTGCTGACGAAGATACGAGCTTATGGAATAGGTTCACAGATTTATGACTGGCTGGAAGACTTCCTAAGTAATAGAACGCAGTACGTTGTTCTCGACGGCGAGTGTTCATCAGAGACGAGTGTATCGTCAGGCGTGCCCCAGGGGAGTGTGATAGGACCGCTATTATTTTCTATCTACATAAATGATCTGATGGACAGAGTAAGTTGTAATTTGCGGCTGTTTGCTGATGATGCTGTGGTGTATGGAAGGGTGTCGTCTGTAACTGACTGTAATAGCATGCAGGTTGACTTAGACAAAATTTCTAGTTGGTGCGAAGAATGACAGCTAGCTCTCAATGTAGAAAAATGTATGGTGATGCGCATGAGTAGAAAAATCAATCCTATAATGTTCGAACACAGCATTAGTAGTGAGCTTCTTGATGCTGTCGCGTCGTTCAAATATCTAGGCGTAGCATTGCAGAGCGATATGAAATGGAACGAGCATGTAAGGACAGTTGTGAGTAAGGCAGACAGCCGACTTCGGTGTATTGGTAGAATTTTGGGAAGATGTACTTCACCTGTAAAGGAGACCGCGTATAAAACGCTTGTACGACCACGTCTTGAGTATTGCTCAAGTATTTGGGACCCGCAGAAGATCGGTTTGAAGGAAGACATAGAGGCGGATCAGAGGCGAGCAGCTAGATTTGTTAGCGGCAGGTTCGACCAATGCGCGAGTGTCACGGAAATGCTCCGGCAACTCAATTGGGGATCGCTGGAAGAATGACGA
Organism: Locusta migratoria; assembly: GCA_026315105.1. Taxonomy (NCBI): domain Eukaryota; kingdom Metazoa; phylum Arthropoda; class Insecta; order Orthoptera; family Acrididae; genus Locusta; species Locusta migratoria. Next base: position 191,648,972 of record CM048755.1, read on the forward strand.
CGTTCTTTTCGTGAATTTCTGTTAAGCAAATTTAAAGGGCCGGAATTTGAAGCTGAGTGTAGTACGATCTTGCTGCCGCCTACTTACATTTCGCGTAAAGATCACAAAGACAAGATAAGAGAAATTAGGGCTCGTACGGAGGAATATAGGCATTCCTTTTTTTTTTTCCTCGTTCAATTTGGGAGTGGAATAGGAAAGGAAATGCCTACTAGTGGTACAGTGTACTCTCCGCCACGCACCTTACGGTGAATTGCGGAGTACGTATGTAGATGTAGATTTGCTAGAAAAGTTACCAGATCATTTTGTAGGAAATGGATGTGTTTTGCAGCTGTTTGGTTGCCTTCAATGAAGTGAGGACCAATGAGATGGTCGCCAATGTTTTCGCACCATACGTTTACTTTCCACGGACGCTGTCGCTCTATCTATCAGTCAGCAAGGACTTCACTGTCCTGTGGTTTGTGAAATCTGCTTCATCGGTAAACAAGAAGAACTTTAAAGCATTCTCTCTGTTTATGCCCATTGACAGAAATTTACTCGATTATTGAAATCATCTGTATGTAACTGCTGATGCAGCGACACATGATGCGGGTGAAATTGTGACAAAGTATGAGCTTTACACTACTTTAACTCACTGTACTGCCTCCGTGAACATCAACCTCATCTGCTTCTCCTGCGATTGATTTGTTACCGACTCGTTTGCTTGCTAAGGCCATACCTGTTGCATACAATTGTTTGTAGATGTTTTCAAATGTGCGGCGCGTTGAATGATGTCTGTCCGGGTACCTTTCTGCATTCAACCTGCAAGCTTAAGCTGCTTTTTTTTTATTATTTTTTTTATTTTTTTTTTTTTTTTTTACAATCGTCATAGATGGGTATCATCTCCGCCTTTTCACAGTTAGAATAAATCATTTTCACAGTTCTTACAACACTGTGCGAGGTGAAAACGCAAAAATATTAGAGACAGAACGACAAACGAACCAAAACTGCAGCACAACTGCACAATAAAGTCTCGTCTTCGAAAACTGCACACGTTAAAACATAAACAAACTGCTTAGGGGTATGATTGTGCACAGTTCCTGACTTTTCCCTGCATATACAACAAATAAATAAAATATTCAAAGTTCTGAAAGATGAGGGTGTTAAATCAAAACATCAACACTATTTCAGTTCAAATGATGTAGTTCGGTTTATTTCTAATTCCTTAATCCCTGATGGCTGATGCCTCTGGCACATTTAATTTAACACTGTTCATAGCTCGTGAGCCCCCATAAATAAAATGTTATTTGTCACTGACTGTTTTAGTGTCTTGACGCTATCAAAACCAAAGTACTTCTATTATTCACTTCGTTTCTCCACAATTAGCACTGTTTCAAAACACAAATTCACACGGTAACTTTCCGCTGAACTAATATCTCAGCATGTACTTCACTTCAATACGCTCTTCAGCAAGCTACCTCCAAGTAAACACATGCACTCCTTCTTATTGCAGCTACAAAAAGTCTTCCACCTCGATAAACGTACAGACGTTGAAATCGTTGCACTGACTGATATTCTGGTCCGCCATACACACACACTGAATCAAGATAAATACTGCTGTCGTAGCGGCGAGTAACAGAGCCTCCGGCCAAATGCTCGGAACACTGACTCGTCTGCACAAACAAACACAGTGCCAACTCGAGGCACAGACCGACGCAGCCCCCACGCAGGTAAGCTACCCTCCGACTGCCCCGTACAAAGGCCGCGTGCGCCCTTTTATGCGCGCTAACTGGTTTTACCCCTACGTCATCAAATTCCTAGCCTGAACTGCCCAAAGCCTAGCCAAGACGCACAGAGTTCAGCCACATACATTTCTAACATTTGTTTTAAAATTGCAATAGTTATGAAATTCATGAAATAATATTTGCTTATACACTTACATGAACATACACATACTTGCATAAGTTATTTAAATTGTATACCTGCACATACAATTGGTATTCTATTTAAATGAACATTTAACATAAAAATTACATACTATTTACAGGGATATCATATGAAATAATTGAAATAACTTTATATGCAAACATTGCCATGCTATCTGTGTAATTGTCTTGGATATAAATATGGTAGCGACTGGTATGTTATTTTTCTCATAATTGAAATGCGTTTTCTGCATCAGATCAACACCTGTCGTAAAATATATTCATATTAGCAGATGCACATAGACAGAATGAATAATGTGAGCTCACGCTCATCTTTGTATCACAGTTGTATAAATATTAACGCGCAAAATCGTTACATATTTATTTAATGTTTGCTGCATGCCTGAGTTCCAGTTCAAATTACCAATTTATCGTACATTAAATTATTTATTAAACATCATGTTATCAGTGAGGCCCATAGAGGTTCCTCAGTACGTAGTATTGCTACAAATTCAAGTAATGTTTGAATATTTTATACTGCGCTGGACGCTGCACCTCGGCCGGTAGCTCCCATTGTCCAGCACTCCCCCTGGTAGGACTTAGCCTGGACTTCCCTAATCCGGGAAAAACCATTACCTACTGGCCTCTCCTCTGCCTCAAGCCCACAGCGCTCGTCAACATGAGAAAATTCTGTCCATGGCCTAACTATAAATGTTGCTTCCACAATAAATGTTATTTTACTTAATACATATACTGCTACTATTAAATGAAAGACAAAGTATAACATTTTGTGCATTGGCATGGACAATGTCTACAGGGTATTTAATGCTATTTAGGTCGTATATTTTATGACCAAATGGACGGTAATCTCACAACTGTACACATTGTTGTACTTTCGACCTCCTTAAAATAATTCAGCTTCTCACTTTGTTACTGTACAGTACATCATCACAGTCGTCTCGTAAAACAGTATTACAGTTAACCTGAGTACAGTGGCGCAGCCGTGGGGTGCGGGGTGGGGGCTAATGGGGCTGAAGCCCCCCCCCCCCCCCCAGCAACTCCCAAAGATTTTTAAGTTAACGTGATAGTGGGTCGCCAACGTGATGCCGCCACTGTGAACGTGTGCTGCTATTACTGCGAGCGGTTTTAATGCCGCCGCGACCAGCTTTGATGCTGCAGCTATTGCTACTGCTATGCTGAAGTTACGAGCCGATTGTTCATATGCGGCGACCTGTTCCTTAGGAGTTATAAACAGCCGTTTAAACAGTTATAACTTCGGCAAGCTTCTTATATTTCTCATAGCGAATTATAAGAACCCTTTATAATTAATAATTTCAGTAATCCAGAGGTGCCCACAGGGGGAGGGGGGGGGTTAAAAATGAGTACTTTTGGCCGGCCTGGGGGAAAGGGGGGTACTAAAATAATTTACAAAACGTGAAATAAAAGATATTTAATTTTAATATTAAATTGCAAAACCATTTTTATTAGATAACTAGCTTAAACCCGCGGCTCCGCTCGCGTGTTGGTTGATTATGATAGATAACCTATCTTTCAGTAGTGTGCTTTGAGACTGGTTTTAAAGGATGAAACGAAATGCAATACCTTCTTTAGAAACAAACATTTTAATAAACATTCAAATAAAAAACAAAGCTATGTGAAGTTCTTAATGATTTACAATAAATAGCCTGTGTTGCAATATCTCAACACGTATGGTGAGCGTAATGTCCAAATTAATTTTAATTTCATTTTAGGTCATTCTGGTAAACTACGTTATTTTTAGTATTGTTTGGAGCGTAAATGTAGAGATTTTTTGGTTTATCCACCCTTGAGCATGTATATATGACCATGTGAAAAAAAGTGAGGGTTTTATATGGATTCCTGCGATGTTTAATGATTGTCCTTGAGGAACTGGAAACTGAAGTCTTTTGAACTGAAACGGCATATATGAAGGGATGTAATGCGCGTAACGTCAAATCGATTTCTTTTTAAAGAGATGTATTAAAGGAAATTTCTTTGTACTGCTTTATTTATTTATTCTAATATTTCCTTATTCATATGCTTATCCTTACACAGAAAGAGCTGAAGCACGCATAGACCAAATACATGGTCTGTGGCATCACGTTTCGCTGTTTCTAACCTCCTTGCTATAAAGTCGCAAACGTATTCGCTGGCATTCAGTCCGAATTTTTTTATAATTTAACGACATTCAACCACCATATCTTCCACCCCTTTATCCTATGGTGTACAGCGGGAGACTCTGGACAACAATTACAGACAGATCATTCGTTTGCGTTCTGTAGTTTTCGCTGCAGAGCGAAATATTGAAACACACACACACACGTAGAATTTTATATAGACCGATAACTTTCCATTCCAATACACTCCACCTTTTTATCATTATCAACCCTCATGCAACAATGAAACCAATAAAACCATTTTCAAAGAGTAAATATAATTTTCAAAGAGTAATTATTGTTCTGCATTTCGCGTTATATTCTTAAAATTACTAAATATCTATCAGATCGCTATAAATCCGTGCCTAAAACCTTCCTCAGGTATAAATTAGTAACTGTACAAATATTTATGTCTCTGCGTCTTGTTGTTCGTACGTGATAAGCGTTCACCGAACACAAATTCACATTAATACATATAGATAAATAGCTATCCGATCACCATAAAACCGTGCCTAAAGCCTTCCCCGGGTAGACTTTGGTAACTGTTCAATTTTTTAGCTCTTTATGTCTTGTGGTTCAGACGTGATAAACGTACACCGAACAGACATTCACATTTATAGATATAGATAAACTAGGAAAAACAAGGATCCAGGAACTAATATATCGGGTTATGGGGAGGGTGGGATTGCTCGCAGTTTGAAAGGGCGGGGGCAGCCATTGGCCAAGGGGGGGGGACACCACTGCAGTCAGGGTTTTTTTTTTACCCTCCCCCCCCCCCACACACACACACACTCGAACAAAATCACGGCTGCGCCACTGCCCTGAGTATACAGGCTAATTCAGAGTAACAATAACAGGAAGCGCCACATGCAGCACAGACAACTAGAACAAACCTAAGTATTGCATTACAGTCAAACTCGTGAAAACTGTAGTTTTTGTAAACATATCACTGCAGATGCTGATCGCTGATCATGGATGTTGTTTGTTACAGCATGCGACTGAACGTCTGAGGTTTCAAGCGTCAGCTTTACGTTACAAATTACTCTGGACGGTATTAACATTTTACAATGTAACAAACAGCACCTATTAACTATAATTTTTATTTTTAGATGGGCTAAAAATAATAACAGATTTCCATTTCAAGAAACCATAGGTTTGTGTTCAAAATCATTTTTAATGGTTTATATTAACCATTTACACCTGCCCCTCTTCTCACTTTCGCTCTATGGAACCGCCTGACAACCTTGTGATGGTTTTTACACGACAGAACTCTAAATAATATATTGGTGTTTGTTGCTTGTAAAAACTATGGGACTTAACTACTCTGGTTGTAAGTCCCTAGGCTTACAAACTACTTAAAGTTAAACTAACCTAACGACAAACACACACACACACACACACACACACACACACCCCGATGCCCGAGGGAGGACTCGAACCTCCGACGGAGAGTAACCGTGCGCTCGGCAGCAAGACACCCTAGAACGCTCGGCCACACCACACGGTCATAATACAGGGTGTCCAGAAAAGAACTCCCTGATTTCAAAATTAAATATCTCGATAACAAAGATCGATAGAGGAATGCAGTAAACGGTTTGTTTACTGTGAAAGCTGTGAGAAGTTTATACAGCAGTTTGAAATAATAGTTATAAGAGCTGCTAACAGATGGCGCTGTACGCTGTTCAGCTCATATCAGCATACATAAGTGAAATAATCGTATGAAAACACCCTTTCCAAACAATCACATCACAATGTTTTCAAAATGTTCACTATTGGCACTACAGAGGTGGCGCAAACGAAGAATGAAATTCGACATCACATTTCGTAGTGTCTCAACCGAAATGGATTCATATGCTTCAGAGATCGCCGATTCAAGCTCGTCCAGCGTGGCGGGATGCTTCGGGTAGACCATGTCTTTCACTGTGTCCCACAAAAAAAGTCAAAGGGAGTGAAATCCGGCGAATATGGAGGTCAGTCCATGCCTGCATGTGTTTGACTGAAGACATTTAGCAAAAAGCCTGCTAATTTTACTTTTCCGGCACCAGATACGTGAAATATTTCTTAGAAGCCTTATTATGAAGTGATACGCTTTAGAAACACAAGTGAGACAATACCTAATTTCAAAACATTTCAGGACTCATGGTTTGGAATCAGTGTTAATGGTATTTACAGATATTAGCAACGTAGATTTTTAAATTGAAATTTAGGATTAAATACTATCTGTTTTGAATATATTCTTCCGTCACTTCTTGGTAGAACAATTCCATAACAAATTTATAACAAATAAACTGCTATTGTTCTACTATTTAGTAGAAAACCCAAAATACTATATTTTCTGTTGCTGTATCATCTAGAACAGTATCTTTCTGTTCCATTCAAGTTGAATGGCAATATGTATTTATTGTTAGAAAATATGAGTCGTGAGAATTTTGAAACATGATTCCAGATAGAGATTGGAATTTTATATTGTATCACTCTTAATGAGAAGAATGATTGTAAGCCACATCACATTATTTTGTTATCAGTTTAAATTATGAAGCCTATGAGACTTTAAAAAATCCGTAAAATGGCTTCGCTACCTGTCCTCTTCTCAGTCCATTTCTGATCCAAAGCTTTTTTTTCTGTATTAAAAGCTCATCATCGCGTTAAATCTCTCAGGCTAAAAGAGACGTTACCCATTTCTGGCAGTAGTGATTGTTTATTTGAGTTAACGCAATAATAATAATAATGTTGAAAACAATAAACAATAAATATATTATTTCAAACTGCTGTATAAGCTTCTTACAGCTTTCACAATAAACATACTGTTTACTGCATTCCTATATGGCTCTTTGTTTTCGAGATATTTAATTTTGAAATCAGGGAGTCCTTTTCTGGACATCCTGTATATTGACAGCATGACATCGTTATGCATGTAATGCTTTATTAAAATACAATAAGGCTTTGCAAGTCATAGTGACTAGTCGCAAATTCTGTTGGAGACTTTTCTGCGTCTATTGTAACGTGATCGCAGAGGAAGTTCGAGGAGATACAAAATATTATATTTTAATCCTCTAGTCTTGTACTGTTAAATTGACACATAAGAACAATTATCCCTCTGTCCACGAAAAGTCTGAAGTACGATTATTTTAATATATTCCTAAAGAAATAACTTGTATTATGAGGTAGGGGACTTGGATAAAACTTTTTTGCTGGTGACAGTTCAGCGGCATTACTTGAAACACCAACAGTGGTAAACCACAAAAGGAGAGAGTTTATTTAACAACAAACAGAAATTTTGGGAGTCTGTCATATATATAAATAAATATTGTGTAAAATACAATTTTTGGTAAATTTGCCGGCGAACTATAAAATTAAAAAAAAAATGAAACTGTTTTTAATGTGTTTTTGCATGAACTTGACATTATAACTCAAGTCCGAGCGAGATGGTGAGATAGTAAAAAATTGGACTAGCATTCGTGAGGACAGGGATTTAGGTTTTCCGTGATTTTCCTAAATAACTTCAGGCAAATATCGGGATAGTTCCATTGAAAGGGCACAACCGATTTCCTACCCGAGCCTTTCCGAAAACTCCGAGTGTGAGCTTCGTCTCGAATGATCACGTTGTCTACGAGACATTAAACCATAATCGTCCTTCCTTCGCTTGCGTTTATAACTCATGATTAGGAAAATGGAGAAGGATAATTATTTTTCTCTTTTGTTCATTATGGTTCTGGAAACGTTTGCAGAAAAAAATTGGGACAGTTACAGAGTAAAGTCGGAACATTCTGAACAAGTCCAAAAATCACAGTATCTATATAGAGGTGTTTTTTATGGCCGATCACCTTCAAATTCGGCACATTTCTGTATTCCTTCATCGAGATGGTTTTTATGCTCCGCCACTCAACGTTTGGTACCTTGCTATAGACTTCGACACCATCTAACCGATCAATAAGTTTCCTCGCCGTTTTAATGTTATTACAAAAGAAAACTTGATTGGGAAGAAAAGTAAAAATGAATGCTTAAATCATTAGAACACGGGGGATTAGAGACCTTTAGAGATGCTGTAGCTGTGGGAATAGCAGCTTTTATGACCATATTTCCTATGGTTTTAGTCTACGAACAGGTAGTACTATAATCATAAACACAATTTTTCTGTTTAAAATGACTGCGAAGAGGAAAACATATGGACACATCTTACAGCACGGCGTAGCACAGTCTTCCTTCCATATAACATATCCATACCTGCAGTGATTTTGGTTGTGCACTGTCTGTCAGTTGGTGGAGACCGTGTCCGTAGTTCATAAAGGATCACGCTAGAGAATTTCTCTTTCAGTTTGCCTCCAAACAGTGACCACACTCCTCAATGAATGTTTGCAGCAGTCCAAATTACCACGAACTGACATCACTTCAATTTCTGCAACACACTACACGATTACCAACGATGACACACTGAAATATCATACTAGGTTTTATTTTTTTCTCAAAAATCAATATTTGACAAGAATGTTTTTTATTGTTATGAAAACGTGTGACATCAGGACTGACAAACCACTTTTTTATATTAGGTGACAGCGGAACTGCCAAACCGATCGTGGAATTTCTTTTATAGAGATTGTCATACAAAAATACCATCTAAATTTCCTATTTTCCTGATAGATTTTCTATAAATGTTTAATCGTATGTTTGGATGTCACATATTCCAACCTGACTGGTATCTGCAAGGAAAACATAATAGTTGGCATGACTTTTGCCCCAACCTTGGTATATGTTGAGCTGCTCTCTTTCCTCTACCCACCTCCTCCTGTCCCAGTCTCTGAACGTCTACTCCTGCCCCTCTGTATTGCCTCCTTACAGTCTATGACCACTCCCATGAACCACAGACATTGCCGAGGTGGGGTGGCTTGCGTGCCTCAACGATACAGATAGCCGTACCGTAGGTGCAACCACAGCAGAGGGGTATCTGTGGAGAGGCCAGACAAACGTGTGGTTCCTGAAGAGGGGCAGCAGCCTTTTCAGTAGTTACAGGGACAACAGTCTGGATGATTGACTGAGCTGGCCTTGTAACATCAGCTAATGTGGCTTTGCCACACAGCTACTGCGAACGGCTGAAAGCAAGGGGAAACTACAGCCGTTATTTTTCCCGAGGACATGCAGCTCTACTGTATGAACATATGATGATGGCATCCTCTCGGGTAAAATATTCCGGAGGTAAAATAGTCCCCCATTCGGATCTCCGGGCGGGGACTACTCAGGAGGATGTGATCATCAGGAAAGACAATACTGGCATTCTACGGGTCGGAGCGTGGAATGTTAGATCCCTTAATCGAGTAGGAAAATTAGAAAATTTAAAAAGGGAAATGGATACGAAGCCAACACCGACAACAGTAGTACAGGTTTATATGCCAACTAGCTCTGCCGATGATGAGGAGATCGAAGAAATATATGAGGAGCTAAAGGAAATTATTCAGACAATTAAGGGAGAGGAAAACTTAATTGTGATGGGAGACTGGAATTCGGTAGTAGGACAAGGAAGGGAAGGGAAGATAGTGGGTGAATATGGTCGGGGCAAAAGGAATGAAAGAGGAAGCCGCCTGGTAGAATTTTGCACGGAACATAATTTAGTTATAACAAACACCTGGTTTAAGAATCACAAAAGAAGGTTGTATACGTGGAAGAGACCAGGAGACACCGGGAGATACCAGATAGATTTTATAATGGTAAGACATAGATTTCGGAACCAGGTTTTGAAGTGTAGGACATACCCAGGGGCAGACATAGATTCTGACCATAACTTCTTGGTTATGAACTGTAGGCTGAAACTGAAGAAACTACAGAAAGGTAGGAAAATAAGGAGATGGGACATAGATAAATTGAAGGAACCTGAAGTTCTTAAGAATTTCAGAGGGAGCTTCAGGCAACAGTTGACAGAAACAGGGGAAAATAAAACAGTTGAGGAGGAATGGGTAAAATTGAGAGATGAAATAGTGAAGGCAGCAGAGGACAAAATAGGTAGGAAGGCAAGACCTACAAAGAATCCTTGGATATCACAGGAGATACTAAATTTAATCGATGAAAGGAGAAAGTATAAAAATGCAGTAAATGAAACAGGCAAAATGGAGTACAGACGACTAAGAAATGAGATTGACAGGAAGTGCAAAATGGCTAAGCAGGAATGGCTAGAAGGCAAATGCAAGGATGTAGAAGAATGTATAAATAAGGGAAAAATAGATACAGCCTACCGGAAAATAAAAGAAACATTTGGCGATAAGAAAAACAGCTCTATGAATATCAAGGACACTGATGGAAAACCAGTTCTCAGCAAAGAAGGGAAAGCTGAAAGGTGGAAAGAGTATATAGAGGGGCTCTACAAAGGAAATGAACTTCGAGACACTATTGTAGGAAGGGAAGAGGATGTAGATGATGATGAAATAGGAGATACTATACTGAGAGATGAATTTGACAGAGCACTGAAAGATCTAAGTCGAAACAAGGCCCCTGGAGTAGATGATATCCCGTCAGAGCTACTGAAGTCTCTGGGAGAGCCATCCATGACAAAACTATTTGAACTGGTGTCTAGGATGTATGAGACAGGCGAAATACCCTCAGACTTTAAGAAAAATGTAATAATCCCCATTCCAAAGAAAGCGGGTGCAGACAGGTGTGAAAACTACAGAACCATCAGTTTAATAAGTCATGGTTGCAAAATATTAACACGAATTATATACAGAAGGATGGAAAAGCTGGTAGAAGCCGACCTCGGGGAAGATCAGTTTGGGTTCAGGAGAAATGTAGGAACACGGGAGGCAATACTCACTTTACGGCTTATCCTAGAAGATAGATTAATAAAAGACAAACCAACATTTCTAGCTTTTGTATATTTGGAGAAGGCTTTTGACAATGTTGATTGGAATAAACTCTTTAAAGTTCTGAAGCAAGCAGGAGTAAAATATAGGGAGCGTAAGGTTATTTACAACTTGCACAAAAACCAGACAGCGGTTGTCAGAGTTGAAGGGCATGATAGGGATGCAGTGATTGGAAAGGGAGTAAGACAGGGTTGTAGCCTTTCCCCAATGTTGTTCAATTTGTACATTGAGCAAGCTATAAAGGAAAGCAAGGAGAAATTTGGAGAAGGAATAAAGTTCAGGGTGAAGAATTAAAAACATTGCGTTTTGCCGACGACATAGTAATTCTGTCAGATACAGCAAAGGACCTGGAAGAGCAATTGAACGGAATGGACAGTGTGCTGAAAGGTGCATATAAGATGAACATTAACAAGAGTAAAACTAGGGTAATGGAGTGCAGTGTAAGAAAATCAGGTGATGCTGAAGGAATTAGATTAGGTAACGAAACAATAAAGGAGGTAGATGAGTTTTGTTACTTGGGCAGTAAAATAACAAATGATGGTCGCAGTACAGATGATATAAAATGCAGAATGGCAATGGGTAGAAAGGCGTTTTTGAAAAAGAGAAATTTGTTAACATCGAATATTGATTTAAGCCTAAGGAAGTCCTTTCTGAAGGCATTTGTATGGAGTGTTGCCTTGTATGGGAGTGAAACATGGACGATAAGCAGTGTGGACAGAAAGAGGATAGAGGCTTTTGAAATGTGGTGCTACAGAAGAATGCTGAAGATTAGGTGGGTGGATCGCGTAACTAATGAGGAGGTACTGAACCGAATTGGGGAGAAAAGAAATTTCTGGCATACCTTGACTGAAAGAAGGGATAGGTTGATAGGACACATTCTTAGACATCAAGGAATTGTGAATTTAGCGTTGGAGGGAAGTGTGTGGGGTAAAAATCGCAGAGGGAGACCAAGAGACGCGTATAGTAAGCAGATTCAAGTGGATGTGAGTTGTCGTTCTTATGAGGAGATGAAAAGGCTTGCTCAGGATAGAGTAGGGTGGAGAGCTGCATCAAACCAGTCTCTGGACTGAAGACCACAACAACAACAACAGTCTATGAAAAATTACATCTACCTACCAACTTTCATGATGAGTGAACAAACGGTATCGAAGCCTTTTGCAAGTTACCTTCCATCATGCACCATACGGCAGCTTGCAGAGGGTAATAAAAACTTATCCCAGACAACAACATGGCGGATGGTGCAGTGACTATCTGCAAATCACATGATAAAAGATTGTTAGTGCTACAAAATCATATAGAAAACACAAGACCAACATGCAGAGGAGACTGCCATATTCAGCTACCAAATTGACGTTGATATCTACACATTAAGTCAAACTGTAATATCACTAACTGAAGAAGGGTGATAACCTGAAACGCCTCTTCGCTGAATAAAACATAGTAAAAACTGTCTGGTTGCTAAATTTATTAAAATAATAATTTAAAAAAAAACATTAAATATGATCAGGAAGAGGGGGGAGGATGAGATAGGGAAAGGGAGATGAAATGGATATAGTGAAACCGAGGAAGAATATACACGCAGAGAAAATGGGGGAGAAAATGGGTAGAATGTAGGGATAAGAGACGTACTATGATGCTCAGGAAAAACCTAACGACCTGAATTGCATTCCGTCTGATACAAATGCATACCATGTAACTTAGTTTTCTTGCGGCTCCTCCATTTATTTCTTGGTACAGTAGTTCGACTAGACAAAATGAATACCAGTGCAATTACTTCAGATGTTAATTAACAATACAATACCTCAATAATAGGGAAACTCCTTGCAAAAGAGGAGACCGTCCTTAAGCCTTGTGAACTCAACTTTACCAGAATAAGTACATTTCCAAACCATCAGCACACTCCTTAGACGAAAGTAAATAACTTTGTGAACAACAGATTTCACATTATCGGAACTCCTCAAGTTTTACAGTAGTTCGAAGTGATTCTGCTCTATGAATGATTTTTTCACAGCCTCAGGAGAGTCGTTTAGGTTAATCTGGATGTTGAACTACCCAGATAAAAACAAAAGTATTAACAGCGGCAAACGCTCTATGGGAACTTCAATATTAACCAGCGTATCACCAGAAATTTCTCTTTACAACGTGATATTACGGAATAACAATGAAGATCACATTGCTATATTCGTTTACTAATGAGGAGGTACTACACAGAATTGAATCAAAGAGGAAATTTGTGGCTTATCTTGACTAAAAGAAAGGATCTATTGGTAGAACACCTATTTATACGTGAAAGAATAGTCAGTTGAATATTGGTTGGAAGTGGTCGGGGGGGGGGGCAATTATTTGGCAGCAACACTTATTAGGAGATGAGGAGGCTCATAACAGCCGTAATAGTGTAGATACCAGCATGGAACCAGTTGTCAGGCTGAAGTCTACAACAACTGCAAAGTACCTGGTGATCAAAAAGTCATTAAAAATTTATAAATTTAACAAATCACGGAATAATGTAGATAGAGAGGTAAAAATTGACACACATGCTTTTAATGACATGGGGTTTTATTACAAAAACAAAAAGAAGAGAAAAAAGAAACAAGAAGATGACGATCGGTTGAGTAACGTGTTGTGGACCGACGAAACTCATTTCAAGCTCTGAGGGTCTGCCAACGCCCACAGTTGCAGAATTTGGGCTACCGAAAATCCTAGAACTGTCGTTGGAAACCATTGCACGACGAGAAAGTCACGGTATGGGTTGGATTTACCATATCTTCCGTTATCGGGCCTTTTTTCTTCGAGGAACTGCGTGATTCTTGTTTTGTAACTGCTTCCGTGACGGGTGAGAGGTACGTCGATATGGTACAGACTCGCATCATCCCCAGCCTGTCTGATAAACACCTGCTGGAACGTACGATTTTAATGCAGGATGGCGCTCCACCCGATATTGCTAGACGCCTGAAACATCTCTTGCGCGCGTCGTTTGGTTATGATCATGTGCTCAGCCGCCACTTTCGACATGCTTGGCATCCCAGGTCCCCAGACCTCAGTCCGTGCGATTATTGGCTTTGGGGTTACCTGAAGTGGCAAGTGTATCGTGATCGACCGACATCTCTAGGGATGCTGAAAGACAACATCCGACGCCAATTCCTCACCGTAACTCTGGACGTGCTTTACAGTGCTGTTCACAACATTATTCCTCGACTACAGCTATTTTTGAGGAATGATGAGCATTTCCTGTACATAAGAACATCATCTTTGCTTTGTCTTAATTTGATATGCTAATTATAGCTCTTCTGATCAGATGAAGCGCCATATGTCGGAGATTTTTTGAACTTTTTTTTTTTTTTTTGGTTGTAATCAAACCCCATATCATTCCAAGCATGTTTGTCAATTTTTACCTCTCTATCTACATTATTTCGTGATTTATTAAGTTTTCAAATTTATACTGACTTTTTGATCACCCGGTAGGTTTATAATTGCGCTCAAATAGCACAATTCATATCGTTTGCTTACAATTAGCGGTGCCTCTGTCTACGACAACATTCTCTATCAGCTAATTAGTATTCTTTCCTTAGATGGTTATGCTACTGAGGAGTTTTCGTCTCTTATACCAGCACAAGAAAGATTGTTCATGTGCTCTTTGCAATGAGCGTCCTCTGGACGATCTGCAACCACGTGTGTGCCTTTAAGCAAGTGAAGCCCTCAGTTATGCTCTCTGTGAGAACTCTGCTATAATATATTCTAAACTCACAGAACACTTAAAGATTAGCCTCGAGCTTGGCAGGATGCCCACTAGTTAATCACTACGCTTGGCGGAAATCCATGCTGGAGTGCCACCAAAATCTTTACCGAAAAGAGTCCCTAAAACGATTATGCAATTGCGCAACTCATTGTTGTGACGACCGTTTCACTGGCTTCTCCTTCGATCGTAGGTATTTCTGGTCGCTCTGCCAACCATTTATTTACTTTTATAAAGACGTCAGGTTTTAGTATCGCTGATTAACTTTGATATGTATTTTTTATATATTTATGTGTATATTTTCTGCGCATCTTGTAGTTCTCCCATAGTCTGTTCTTTACTTCTAAATATTTCTGTACTTTGATATGAAAAATATGCAGTTGTCAATAATGATGACATGCCCTGTATCCTCGCTCGCATGTATTTTTTTTTTTTTTCCCTAGCAATATCAACTCATTTTTTGTGTTGCGTATTACAAAGGTGGCGGAATATTCATGTCAGTCACAATAATTTAACGAGTGTGATAATTATTGTTGATTTATAATATTAACTACACATATTTAAAAGAGGTATCAATATGTAAGTAGGATCTAGAATCTGAAAATATCTCTCAGTGTATTCTTAGGAATACCAAAATACTTCCAGTATCGTGTTTTACTCAGAGGAGAAGGGGAGGGGAGGAACCTTATGGCACCCATGGAAATATTACAAATACAATTATTGTTAACTAAAAATGTTCAAATGTTTGTAGAACTTATGGGACTTAACTACGGGGTCATCAGTCCCTAAGCTTACAAACTACTTATGAACTAGCTAAGACTAAGGACGGCACAAATATCCATGCCCGAGGGGAGATTCGAACCCCCGACCGTAGTGGCCGTGCAGACCGTGACTGGAGCGCCTTAGTCCCCTCGGCCATCGCGGCCGGCTTTTTGTTAACTACTGTTGACTTTTACTCACCAAATACGTTTTAGTAGATAATGTGTGAATATGATCCTGCACCTAAAAATATTAACCCTGAAGAATCATATTTAATACGAAGACATAATTTTTTTTGCTAAGCTTAACCGTAAATTTTAAAATTATTTTGAGATCTGGTAGGAGACGTCATTAAAAAGAGTTTTTTTTTTTTTTTTTTTCAAAAATAAAATGTCGGGCTATTGTGTCAATATTTTGAGACGGTGGTTCCGTATCCTACATCCTTCACACTCATCGTTCTACGAGGCTTAACGGTACGAGAATGTTCCAAATCATGTTTCAGCATTCTAAACAAGGTATGTCACCAACTAGAAGATAGGAAGCAGTTTCCTTATTTACAAAAGAACCCATCCAAAAGCTCTTTTTTGTTGAATACTTCTTTCTTTGTGGATTGCAAATGCAGGAGAAGGCACTTACTACAGTTTTCTCATATTAGCTAATTTTACGACTGTAATTGACTCGTATTTCAATTATTTTGTCGTGAACACTGGCAAACTACAGTAGCCTGCAATGTTTCCGTGCATGCTGCAGCAATTCGTGATGTTACCTAACAACATTTTCGGATTGCAGGCAGACCGAGTCCTACACAGACGTACATTCGTATGGTGGGCTGTAGTTCTCTGGGAGCAGGTAGGCCATGTACGTGATCGTCAAATTGGCCGTAAATTTCACAGATTTCCCTTTAGGCACAAATTTGACGGGAAACAGTTTTCTTATATCCATTCAACCATCTATATTGTAATTAAGTTATCGCTGCCGATTGATCTTTATAAATAATCTACCTTTCCTTCCTTTGAACGTCATTCAGTGTAAAGACATTAATTCAATAATTTCTGCTCTTCGACAATTTCCCGGATTAAAGCGTTTGATGAAATTCACAACCGCAGATATAAGAAAGCATCTATTTGCATGGCTTCTCAGGTAGACACAGAATGTTCAGACTAAACAAAATAACATCACAACTGGAGCTACACGTTTTAGAAGGCTGCGCTGCCTTCTGCCCTCAATATTTCAGCAGAGTGGCTTTCCTCTGACCCAGTCTCCATAGTTTCAATGCAAGTATTTTACATACGGCTTTTAAAATACAAGAAAATGTGTATTTTTGTCAGCGAAGGTGATGTATCATCATTGGTTAATTATGAAAGTTATTTACAATTTGGCTTGCTTTCTACAGTTATGGTCACTCAAATTAAATTTGGCTCACTTCTCTTTCCCTTTTGAGGCCAATTTCAAAACAATTTCGAGATCTCACTTCTTCCCTCTTTATACGATAATTGGTTAGAGTAGCAGGCATGTACTTAATAGCCTCTCTGCCTACTCACGTAAAATCATAAAATAAAGCCAGAAAAAGAAATTCGAATATTTCAAAGTATGCAGTGCAAAACCGTTGTCAGCGTGCACTGTGGTAAGGCGTACTTGAAAAAATGTAAATACTGTAGCGCTGACAAACGTGAGCCGTTACTCAGCAGATAACTTCTGGGAATAACTAGGGGCGGAGTTTTATTAGACCAAGTTACGTGACGGCGGAAAGGAAGGCACGGTTTCTTATGGCTACTGCTGCCGAAGCAGACGCTGAATATTGGTCACTTCTGTAAGGAATTCTACTCTGAAAACGAACGATCCATAGGCGGGACCATCGTTTATATAACACTGTCTCTCCAAGGAGATTCTTCGAAAGTAATTACAATGTTTTTTTAATGTATGGTATAAACATTTATTTTACTAATAGTGGTTGATTCCAAAAATTGCCTGTTAAAGTAACCGTAATTATAGGAAAATTATTCAGATAACTTGAGAATTATGAATTAGTCACCATCTTCAAACGTTATTCCATATGAGCATCACGTAGTCACGTAATGCCGTCAAAGATCGCTAAGCTATCTTCTTCTTTCAAAGTGCGGGAAGTTCATAACAACTTTTCTGCTTTCAACGAATTCCTTACGCCCGTCACACGTTCTTATACGTGACACGCATCTGGTTCCAACAAATTACTTCAGCAGTTCTGCCTATTCAGAGTCGTTTCTCTTCAAGTTTCTAAGGAATACTAAGTTTACCTTCACCTTTGTTACGTCAGGCTATAAAACTAAATGGAATCCGACAATTTTTAAGACACCACATGACGAAACTAGTATAATTAAACTAGTATAATTTATGCAGGGCCATTACCCCGTCTATTGCGCAATAATTGCCTCTAGTTTCTATTTTAACTACGCTGGCCAGTAGGAAGCCGCTGATAAAATATATTTCCTCGCGTAATTTACAGCTTTATAAGCTATAAAACGGTGTATAGTAATGTACTTGTGCCGAGCATTTATTTCAGTTTCAGTTTTACGACTGTCAGCTGAACAATAAAGCGATAAGCTCTTAATCTTCCTTCAGTGACGATACCGAGAAAATGGTTCCTTAATTTCTGCATTTTACGATTCTTTGTAGTGGATAATTATTCGAACCACAAACTTGAATATATGGTGATGGATCTTGATATCTCTTATTAGATGGTTTCTGTTTAATTAAGCTGCAGAGTAACATTTTATTTGCTACCATTCAAATACTACAACAATCTAATTAAATATGGCTTTATATGCACGTTTATAATTTTTTGTTACTACAGAGGGCGAATAAAATTATTTGGCAAACTGGCAATAATTTTTGGTTGAAAACTAGCTTACAAACTAAGACCATCGGTTTAATGAGCTATGATGACCAAGGCACAAGAAAGCTAACTTGACGCACAAAATAATGTGAACACCGTGCAGTATTGTGTATCTTACTGCAGGTTGGCATCACTGCGTGCGTGTTAAAAGCGAGAGGCGACCGCAGAGCACATATGTTAACTATTCTGTTCTACGACGGTCAATACAAGTTATCGGTGACATGCGTGATCTCATACTTCCAAACAGGCCAACCATATGGCGCGAAATTAGGGCGAGTTCAAAATGTTCAAATGTTTATAAAGTTATGGGAACAAACAGGAGTGGTCAATTGGTCCTAGCGCGGTGGAATGGCCGAGCGCTCTAACGCGCCTTGCTGCGGAGCGCGCTTGCTCGTCGTCGGAGGTTCGAGTCCTCCTTCGGGCACGAGTGTTTGTGTTGTCCTTAGGTTAGTTTAAGTAAGTTTATGTTGATTGTATACTTTGGTATTGAAAATCTCAGTAGTTAAGTCCCATAGTTTTACAAACAATCGAACACTTTTTCATGTGGCCCTAGACTTACGAACTTACTTTAACTTATGCTAAGGACACACTCATGCCCGAGGGAGCAGTCGAGCCGGCCGCGGTGGCCAAGCGGTCTGCGGCGCGCCAGTCACGGTCTGCACGGCCACTACGGTCGGGGGTTCGAATCCCCCCTCGGGCATGGATATTTGTGCCGTCCTTAGTATTAGCTAGTTCGTAAGTAGTTTGTAAGCTTAGGGACTGATGACCCCATAGTTAAGTCCCATAAGTTCTACAAACATTTGAATTTTGGAGGAGTCGAACCTCCGACTGGGAGCAGCCGCGCACTCCGCAACAAGGTGCCTTACAGCGCACGGCCATTCCCGCACAGCGTATCAGTGACGAAAACGGCTGTAACGTTCACTAGCCACAGTATTCTCGGTATTGACATCGTATATGAAACCAGGTAAAACATGACTGGCGAATAGGAATAGTGGGCGGAACGCGAAGTATTCTGACAACGACCAACAAGCATCAAGAACGATTCTGGCAAGACAACATAAAACTGCCACGGCGTAAGCAACTACAAAACTCAACTCTTACTTTAATAACACTGTCTCGATTAAAAACAAAAACAAAACAAGATTTGGTCATCTATACGGTGATATCCAACTGTTTCAATCACTACCACCACTTGTCGGGTAACTGTGAATGAGTATATCACTATCCTCAGCAACAAACTGATAACTGTGACCAACATACCACTAACAAACACTGCCATATTCTAATATGGTGATAGAAGTAACTAACGGATATTTTGATGTAAAAAAATTATTGAAAACAATAATAGGCCAGTAAAATTAGGATTCTACCTTCCAAAAATTTGTGGAAATCTGGAAACTGTTTTAATCACACAAGCAGGTCTCTGGTATGAATAATCTGAGTTTGCCCCGGTTTCTGAGTGAAGCTTCAGCTATGATGAAACGAAAACCACCGAAATTTCGGAATTTTTCTAGTTTTTTCAATCGAAAAAGCTAAGGTTAGTAGAAATGTAGAGCATTAAATTCCACATAGACTGAGTACTAAAACGTAGCTATTAGATTAAATTTTACCAGAGAAATTCTACGTCAAGAATTGACAATTTTTCACAAATACCAAAAAACACTAATATCGTCGGTATAAGACGTGCACCATTTGGGAATTGATTTGTTTGACGCAAAATTTTATAAGAGAAAAGTTATACAGCATCAAATTGTGTTTTTCAAATGTCAATGAAATTGACGAAACACCTTGCTCATCAGCAAAAATCGCCGTTATTCAATTACATCTAAATTGAAAGACAACGTTAAGCTTTCTACTTTCCATTCAGTGGATTTTTCTAGTATTCACACTTTTATTAATTTCATTTTACTTCTCCACAAAACGACATTTACTTTATATCAATAAATTTGTTTTGAAAAATATGAAATTAGAAAGGATAATATACAAAGGAGAAAAATGTAGGTGATAAGGGTACTAGTAAATATGCATAATGTTTATTGTTGTTTTATTAAGAATAAAGGAACTTCATTCAATTAACAATGAATTGAGATACATGTGATTATATAAAGCACAAAGTACTATGTTATAGATTAATGTTTCACTGTGTATAACTTTTCTTTTTCTTAATTTTAGACTGTCACACGTTTACTCACTTGCAGGAGGAGGAGGGTCCAAACGACATTAACTGTAACTCTGCCACTTTTTCCGTATTGATGTCTTCGGTGGAATCTCTACTTTCTTCTTCTCACACGTCATCATCTGTGTCACTGTCTTCAATATCACAAACAGGCATGTCATTGGTAACATTGGTGAAGGATTGGCCTCTGCTTAGTTTGCAGACGGTAGTACACTCAGTGCCGTTTTTCCTACAGGAACAACTTCCATGGCACCCTGTACCGCATGTGCAATAAACTGTTTTAAACAATTCCGCAGGTGCTGCCTCCTTAGTAGTAGGAGGCAAAGACGTGAGGATGAATGAAGTCTTTGACACAGATTTTTCAAAAATTAGGTAGCGAAGCACATTTAATGACTTTGTTTCATCCCCGCAGTACAGGACCGCAATAAACTTCTGTCCAGCTTCATAAATCTCATCAACAGTAACACTGGAATTGCCGAATAGCTCTGTTGCTTTTTGTAAGGTGCTTTTAATCTCCAGTTCTTTCAGGAGTTTCATCTTTTCTTTGCCGAAAGACGACGAAGTCGTGTCGCTTAGTGTTTGAGACAACTTGAAATTCAGAGGATTGTTAATTACGGCGTCTTGTCTGTCTCTGCCTGGTTACAGTAGAAAAATGTTGGGGACAGTGGGGCTGAAGATGTTAGTATCACTAGAAGGTCGATGTCTTCGCCAACGACAACACAGTCAGAGTGCTTTGCAAGGTGAACAGCTGTAGTTACTATTAGAATATCGGGGTCCTCAGCAGCTTGCTTAACATTGAAGTGTCCACTTTCAAGTTGTTCAGTTACTAAAGATTTGAGCCGCAGTTTATTTTGTTCGTTGGACAGATATAAGTCTTTCCCCATGGTTACTGACGTTGATTCATTGAACGTGACAGTTGGTGCAGACCTTTTAGTGGCTCTGCGTAGCCGCTCAGCTGCTTTCGTGTTTCTGTTACTTGTAACATCACAGTAGCCATCAAACATGATCGTTACCTTCTTGCCATACCAACACTTGATTTATCTAGAGACTTTGCGACTATGGAAGAAAAAACTTCATTTGCTTACCATGACACTCTATGCAACATAAATCCTCCATCTACTCTGCCTTTCCGAAGTCAGTTGGTTCTTTAAATCTATCAAATAACTTGTAAAACACTTTTGTGTTTTCTGCATACCTACGTCGTCAAACAAAGATAGAGGATAAGGAGCTAGCTCGTACTCAAAATAGTGCTGAAGTTTTTCATTGGACTTTTTGTGGACCGCTATTCTGTGAAAAATTGTTACAGCGTTTGATAAAGGAGAGGAAGGAACAGGCTTTAGGAAGGAAAGGATTGACAGTGGTTGCTTTAGGGTATTGAAGTTAAACAATGGCGACAAGTGAAACTTTGAGCCGGGCCGGGAATCGAACCCGCGTCTCCCGCATCTGGCCAGCGATCAGCGTAACTACTTGGCTAGCCGTGCTCGCCTCCCCGTCCGTCTCAGATTCTCACATGTCGCATGCTATGGCTGTAGCGCCCCTATCGTTCATGCCCTCTTACACTCGCCATTACGGATTCCCGTGTGAGGTCGAACGTATGACCGCATCAGCGATGAAGTAATTGAAGCTAACGCCGTCTTCGCGTGTAAATACTTATTATATTGGTATACGAAAGAACAGACACCACACCAATAGGAATAACTTTGTGGTGCATTGTGATTTTAGCTATCATACATTTAAGGGATAGGACTCTATTCCTTCTTTCAAATTTCACATTGTCAAACTTGTTGCCAATAATCTTTGATTTTCATAAACTGCCAAGTTCATCAGCTTTGTGGCAGTTTATCTTTTCATCACCTACATCCAGTTGTAATGGATGCAACATGTTCATGGGCGGGAAAAGAGCATGTAACAAAAACCAGTCATACAGTTGTTTTTTTATTTTTATTTTTTATTTATTTATTTATTTATTTGGTATGTGTTTCATCTCTTTGTATTCTTGCTTTTCTAGCATCAACATGTTGCTCAGTAGTAGCAAATTAAATGCCACAAATCTGTTCAACTTGCTCAATGGAAATATTTCCTTATCACCATGGTTTTTTGTCCGTTTCGTTGACATTTCAAAAACGCAATTTCATGCTCTATAATTTATATTCTATAAATTTTGCGTCAAACAAACCAATTCCCAAATGTTGCACGTCTTATACCGACGATGTTATTGGTTTTTGGTATGTGTGAAAAATTGTCAAGCTTTGACGTAGAATTTCTCTGGTAAACTTTAATCAAATAGTTACGTTTTGGTACTCAGTCGATGCGGAATTTAACGCTCTACATTTCTTCTAATCTTAGCGTTTTCGATTAAACGCTTCGTTTTCGAGGAATTTGAAAAAAAAAGAAAAAACTATAAAAAGTCAGAAATTTCGGTGTTTTTCGTTTCATCACAGCTGAAGCTGCACCCAAAAATCGGGGCAAACTCATATTATTCATATCAGAGGCCTACTTGAGTGATTAAAACAGTTTTCAGGTTTCCACTTATTTTTGGAAGGCAACCGCTGGCCTATAAAGGGACATTACGAACCTGTTCCTCGAAGAGTTGCAGCTTTTTTGAAAACCAATGACGGGCCAGCCCTTTACTAGTAAATAAATACCATCAAACACAAAATGAAAAAAAAATTCAAGTCTCGCAACCAATTCCTTCCACCGTAAAATGACGTGAGATCTCATGGGAAACCAAGTTGGTTATTTTAGTTAGTGTCTATGGAACCGCTTGTTCAACTCCTTGTTATAAACAGTTATCTAATAAATTATCTGTCAACATTTATTGAGACTATATCAACAAAATACATCTTTATTTCTACAATAAATATAATGTCTCTGCAATCGCACCTTAATATGACGTATGAATACATATAATGATCTGCACATCGACATTATGACATAGCAATAGTTTATATTCCATTATATAACCAAACGTAGTCACATAACAGTGAAACACACTCACATATGCATAACGTATTTAAAATATTAGTTTACCTTACCACATGACTGACAAGTCAGGATAAACACTAATTCAATACGGAATTTTAAGTTTCCGTGTATGCTAGAAGTACCTTAGAATTTTGATGATCGGCGAGTGAGTAACAGAATTAACGACTTTCGACTATCAATATTTCGTAACCTATAGGATATAAAATACTATAATTTAGGAATATATATTGTTATAATTGATACTCTTGGTCACCGAAGGTTCGGAATTGTAGTTGTATCCACAACATAGATACAAGGGGTTCAAACTACCGTGAATGGCATCGAAAAAATGATGCTACAACTGTGTGCAGGACTTGGCCGGGGCACTGCCGTATCCCCAGACAGCAATGTTCGTGTTACCCACATACATTCTTCTCAACATCAATTTCTTCACCTAAGTTTCTGTAGTCTGATTTTTTTTTTTTTTTTTTTATATTGAGTTGCTCTAGGTCACTTGGAACTACCGAAACTGTGCTATAAGTTCTTCGTATGTCACTATGCTTTATTCATGTGTGATATGTTTAGTTAGATAAAAGACTTTCGATATTCATTATTAAATGTAATATGCCTTAGATTTTGTAGGATGTATGTAAACAAATTTTTCTCAAAGACCTGGAGGTAAAAATTTCGGAAAATTCTTGGTGAATTAAATTCAGCGATTGAAGAGTATCAAACTAACATACTAAAAAAGTCATCGTTAGTTAGAAGAAATCCGCCCAACTTTTGACTCTAGAAAGTTCTGTGTTCAGTTGATCGTACGTGAACACGGATGAATCCATTTTGCTCGATTGCACCTACAGTTTAAAGCGGAATTCGAACCACATGTTATTTCTAACGACTCCTCACATCGTAAAAAAGTGACGACTAGGTTAAAATGAACAGTGAAAAAGCAAAATATGTACCCCACCGGTAATCCAATTCGCTATCTATACGATGAGTGCAGCGTTTAACCGCGAGACCATAAACAGCACGTTCATTAGCGCCGAAGTTAGCAGATTGTGTTTCGCCTCTATTTCGCCAAGCGAAAATGCGTTCAAAAACGGGATTTATATTTACAGATGTTTGAATTTTTCGTCCCTGTACAGTGTAATCACTACCTAAATTCTAATTTTGACATATGTATACATATTAGAAGTACCGTAGAATTTTGATGATCCGTGAGTGAGTGACAGAAGTAGTGATTTTAGACAAGTACTATTTAGTGAACTATAAGGTGTACAGTAGTATAATTTGGAAATGTAGCTAGTTATAGTCTGTGGTCTTGGGCACCGAAAATTCTCGCTCTTAGAGTTATCCATAAGGAAGATACAGAGGAGGGGGTGGGGGTGGTAAGTACCGTCAACGTTTTTGAGACAAGTGAGAGAAGGATGGTACGGCTATACGCCTTCGACCTGGTAGGACACTGTCGTGTCCCCAGATACTGTGTTTATCTTAGCGTTGGTATTATTTTGTCCACCCGCTGTAGATGTCGGTGACAAATGCTTTCAATTGCACACTCCACACGTTAGTTCCTGCTTTTATACCATCCTATACAACTCTTAGAACTGACCAACAAGTGTACCTCAGCCTCGGAATTTCTATTCTTGACGTTGATGGATCAATCTCCATGTAATTGTGTTGCGTCCATATGCTCATGCGCTAATGATTTATTCTGGTAATTAGCTTTTAAAATAACATTTAAAACTATTTCTATTGGTCGTATCAGACGTAGATCAAGCAATGTGCTGGTATTTCGCTTTCTTCCAAGCTTCTGGACTAGCTAAAAGTACAAGTATCCCATCTTGCCAAGGGTACTGGACGGGTGAAAGCAGATGGGTAGTGAATTTTCCATCAGATATGGTGAACAGCTGTGAATACAGAGTAAGCAGTTCAGGAGCAAGGCAATACTAATTAAATCCCCAGGATTGGCGATCCTGCACAGAAGCTCGAAAATTAGCGACGACTTCAATGCAAGATGCTTCAATACTTTTCAAAACGAAACTCTTTCTCGGAATTTCACTGAGAACCCAAAGAGATTTTGGTCATAATATATTAATAGAGGCAAAACACAAACAATACCCTCACTGCGTGATAGAAATGGCGATCCCGTCGTTGATAGCGCTACTAAAATAGAGTTACTAAACACAGCTTTTCGAAACTCATTCACCAAAGAAGACGAAACCAATATTCTGGATTCCGAATTACGAACAGACGCCAAAATGAGTAGCTTAGAAGTATATATGATCGGAGTAATGAAGCAACTGAAATCACTTAACAAGAATAATTCTTCTGGTCCGGACTGTATACCCATTAGATTTCTATTTGATTATGCGATAGCTTCTTCCTTAACAGACATATACAACTGCTCACTCAACGAAGGATCTGTACCAAAAGACTGGAAAGTTGCACAGGTCACACCAATATTTAAGTAAGGCAGTAGGAGAAACCCACTAAACTATAGGTCTATTTCATTGACGTCAATTTGCAGTAGTGTATTCAAGTATTATGAATGATCTCGAACAGAACAATCTATTGACCTAAGGTCAAATATCGTTCATGTGGAACAACTAGATCTTTACTCACATGAAGTGATGAGTGCTATAGACAAAGAAACTCAGATTGATTTCTTATTTCTTGATTTCCAGAAGCCATTTGACATCGTACCGCACAAACAGCTTTTAATCAAATTGCTTACTTATGGAACATCGCCCTAGATTTGTGACTGCATAGGC
This sequence comes from Locusta migratoria, assembly GCA_026315105.1. Lineage (NCBI taxonomy): Eukaryota > Metazoa > Arthropoda > Insecta > Orthoptera > Acrididae > Locusta > Locusta migratoria. Next base: position 191,675,167 of record CM048755.1, read on the forward strand.
GATTTCCTGTCAGGACACAGTTTGTAGTAATTGATGGTAAACCATCGACCAAAACAGAGGTGATATCCGGCGTTCCACACGGTAGTGTTGTTGGTGCTCTATTGTTCCTTATCTACATAAACGATTTGGGAGAAAATCTGTGTAGCTCTCTTAGTTTGTTTGCAGATGACGCCGTCATTTATCGTCTAGTAAAGTCATCTGAAGATCAAAACCAACTGCAGAATGATCTAAATAAGGTATCAGTATGGTGTAAAAATTGGCAATTGACTCTAAATAATGAGAAGTATGAAGTCGTTCACATGAGTACGAAAAGAAATCCGTTAAACTTTGTTTACAAGATAAATCAATCAAAAGTGAAGGCCGTAAACTCCACTAAATACCTAGGAATTACTATTACATCAGACTTAAACGGAAAAGAAACGTAGATAATATCATAGAAAAAGCGAACTACAGGTTTTATTGGTAGAACAGTTAAAAGATGCAACAGAACTACTAAAGAGACTGCATACACCACGCTTATCCGTCCCAGTTTGGAGTATTGCTGTCCAGTGTGGGATTCTTATCTAGTGGGTTTGACGCAAGCCATCGAAATAGTCGAAAGAAGGGCATCTCATTTTGTATTGTCACGACGCAGGGGAGTCAGCATCACGGAAATGATAGAGGATCTGGGATTAGAAATCTTTACAACAACGACGTTTATCGCTGCGATGTGGTCTACTTACGAAACTCCAATCGCCAACATTCTCGTCCGAATGCAAATATACATTGTTGACCGCCACCCACAAAGGTGGCAATTCTCAGAATAAAATACGAGAAATCAGAGTTCGAACGGAGAGATTCAGATGTTCTTTCTTCCCGCGCTATTCGAGAATGGAATGGTAGATGAATAGTATAAAGGTGGTTCGATAAACCGTCTGCCAGGCATTTAAATGTCTTTTGCAGAGTATCCCATGTAGACGTAGGTGCAGATTGTGTCTGTTTTGTAGCGAGCGGAAAAGTGGTCAGCGTATGTTCACCAATGGTGCGGCTGAAATTTACTGTATATCCTGCAGTTCACAGTCATCATGGATCATTTTGGTTATCACAATATTACTCCACATAGTCAATCCACCACCATTATTCCTGGCGCTACTGGTCTTTCGGATTCTAGCGCGGCCATGTTAAAATGCAATTTGATTCACCAGAGGGAATCGGAGACCTCTGACCAACTTAAAACCAAAACAAATACATTTTAATTGCTTTCGACAGGTAATTATTAAAAGCTGTTGAATATGTTATAAAATTCATTTTAACAGTCAGTTGTTTTTCCGACGCAAACGCCTGTGGCGTTATCTCTGTGGTAAATAAAGCAATGGACGCGTTGCGGACACTCCAGTCTGCTGCAAACGACGTCCAATAGCGCGGACACAGCCAGCAGCACAACACATGAATTTCTTGTGACCTGCTTCCTGACGTGTCAGAGCGGTCCGTCACTGTCATGTGGGCTACATGCCTGGCATCACATTTACTGTTACAGCGAAGTGAGTACAATCTGTTCTGTCGCCCACTCATACATTCAGCGATTACAAATCGGAATGACAGTTGCCTCGTTACGTCTAACACGATCACGTATTTCCCTGAAGGACAGTCCTTAATGCATATAGGCAATTATTCTACCGTGGTCGCGTTCCAAAATGTGCTCGGAAGATGTTGTCTGTCTGCTATGAGGCATACTGAAGCTGCTTACGCAGAACACTTTCACTGACCTACAATTCCCATGACTGTATTTTGCCTCTTGTAGGTAGCGCTGCTGGTACCCGTGTTGTGCGCCTGCACTGAAATGTTCATCATGTGCATCACTTGTCACCGCAAACGCATCGTTTAAATTTCCCTAATTTGGATGTTTCCTTGAGGCTGTCACATTTTGGGTTCCTGAAACGTATAAAGACGTTTCTGTAAATACTTTGGTAGTAAATGTGGGAAACGCAATGGCGATCAGGAGAATGTGTCTCAGCCTATGAATATCGGTGGAATCATAACGACCCTAGGTGTTCGCATGAGATTATTTTTTTTATTTTTCCCTTCATCCCTTCTCTCTGTTTCTCTCCTTTCTATGCTGTTATGTACGAGGCGCGTCCAGAAAGTAAGTTCCGTTTGGTAGTAAAATGAAATTGTACTCAGATACAGAAGAAATTTTTATTGCACAAAATTCTACAACTATTAAACTACTTTTCCACATAACTGCTTAAATTTTGCAGGCATTTTTCATAGCGTGGCACCAGGTTTTGTATACCTTCTTCATAGAAATCTGCCGCCTGTGTCTTCATCCAGTTGGAAACAGTTTCTTTCAGCTCGTCGTCATTGGTGAAGTGATGACCGCCAAGGAAAGACTTGAGATGTAAGAACAGATGAAAGTCGCTAGGAGCGAGGTCAGGGCTGTACGGAGGATGGTGAAACACGTCCCAGCCAAATCCCTGTAGGAGGTTTTTCGTCACATTAAACTATCGGACCCATCTTCTCACCATCGAATCACTCATCGCATTTGGTCCGTAAACATCGCAAATTTGCCGATAAATTTCACTTGGTTTCAGTTTCCTCGCATTCAGAAAACGAATCACCGACCTGATTTCACAGGCGGCGAGATTTTCAATCAACGCCGACATTTCAAAAAAGCACAACAAAGCGTACGTAACTGACAGCGATCTCCAAATGGCGCACGTTCTTCTCCTTGATACACATCGTCTACAGCGCATGTGCGGAACTGCAAACGCAGTGCTGCAGCGGAAATAAATTGAAACGGAACTTACTTTCTGGACGCGCCTCGTATATTCCGATATGTGAGATGCTCATGACTTGCCTTCCTCCGTGTGCATCTAAAGATACAACAGCTTCAGTTTATGCCGTATTTATTATTTCTATCAGTATGTGCCAGTAGTATCACAATGTGTACTGGCATACTACAATGTTACGGAATGTCTACTCACCTCTTCGGCCACCTGGGCACTGATGTGGCATCAAGATGGCCACTGGGAAAACCAAAGGACCACATTCCTCACCTTCCCCTACCCTACGATATAATCTACGATAGCGAGTCCAAGATCATGTCAATTCCAATGGAAAGAAGCATGCAGTTCTCTAAAGAAAATTATGTCTCAGTTAACCACGTGAAAGAAGCGTCTCTTTACTTTTTTTTAATTAAACTTCACTAAATTAATTGACGATCCTCATCTATAGATCTTAAACAACAAATTAAGTGGTGGCAACGGAAACGAGGGTTAGATTTCTCCCCTTCAGAACGATGCAAGAGACAAGATATTTGATCTAATTACACAATATTTATAAAATATATAATATGGGAGAATTTAAATTAGGACGAAGGGTTAACGTTTTTAACAAAATGATTTATTGTCCAAGGCGTAAACAACAAAAGGGGGAGAGACCGATTTAAATATAATAAACACACACCTTACAAAAGAATCCACATTTACATAAGATTATATGGCCCTAATACTTCCCACCAGCAAAAGTAGTACTAGCGTAATTAATATGGATTTTCTTTTCAGAGGAGAGAAGGGAGGAATTGATACACATTCTCACACAGATACATGCGCCAAGACATGCAGGTACTTACCAGCACCGAACACAAAAAACAGCAACGCTAGCAGCAGACCGCTGTACGGAAAAGCAGGTTCACTAGCGCACCAATATACGAAAAACTTTTTTCCGTACTGTATGGTCTTGTAGCTTAGGCTCATGGTAGCTAACAGCGGGAACAGACACACGTGATAGAAGACCACGTGGCGTGCAATACAGTCGCGAAGTATAAGTTTCAAGAGAAATTCAAGATATCGATTAAATAGGAAAATTCGCTAAATAATACTTAAAAAAACGGTCGTTCTGGTGTTCGTTTTGCACAGGGGGGAGAGAACTACTGAATGGTAAAGGTTTCACGTCAAAACAGTACTCTACAGGGTCAGATCTTAGTATCCCCAAAATTTAAAAAATACTTTTAGCACAAGTAAGACCGCGAGATAGTTCGTGCAACCATTCGTTCTACCCAGGAGAATGATATCAAGCTAATAAGCAAGGTTACAGAAAGGTAGGACATGCTACGTGGTCAGATCGCGAAATTTGAACAAGTTGAAAAAAAATCAATTTGTAAGAAATAAGATGGGGAGATAGGTCGTATAACCATTCGTTCTACTCAGGGGAATGATATCTAGTTAATAAGCGAGATTACAGAATCCTACAGTAGTTAGCGGGGTTGGATCACAAAAAGTTGGAAAAGGGAAAAATTACAATTTCAAAAAAGACAAAAACGCGAGATATGTCGTGTAACGATTCATTCTTCTCAGGGGAAGAAGAGCTATCCAACAATAATGACTACGGTATAGAACACGCTATTTGCCATAGACGTGGGGTAGCGAGTACGGAAGTTACAAGCTTAGAAGTACCAAAATTCGGTGAAAATTACCACGTTACACGTACTAGAAATCACAACTTCTACGCAAGGTTATAGTTAACAACTCGTGTGCATAGGGTGATGGAGTAGGCTGAGGGCTTTATCTCATACCGTACACGTGTTCTATGGACAAAGGTCAGACATCGGAAAGTTCCCGAAAAACATCAAGTTTATCGACCAAATGAAAAACATTTAAACATGTTTAAACGTAGGAAGGAAGGACTCTGCTGTCAGAAAATGCAATGATTCTGTTAACGAACACCAGTGAGGCCGCGAAATCAAACTGCGACAAAAATTATCATGAAATTAGCTCAAAATGTTCAAATGTTTGTAGAGTTTATGGGACTCAACTACGGGGTTATCAGTCCCTAAACTTACAAACTACTTATGAACTAGCTACTACTAAGGACGGCACAAATATCCAGGCCCCAGGGGGGATTCGAACCCCCGACCGTAGTGGCCGTGCAGACTGTGACTGACGCGCCGCATGAAATTTGCAATCTAGAATAAAATTAAATAAAATCTCATCGCTACACATTGTGGTGATGTTCTGGCAAGAACTAGAGACGCGAATGAGCATTTTCAACTTACAATCTAATCCGAACGAAGTTTAGCCTCTTGCTCAGAACAGAGCCAACACCAAAAGCAAACTGACCCCGCCAGCCAGCGACTCCTAGCCGCCCTCGTGCTCGCTACTCTCCAGCTACCTAAGGTGGAGGGGGAACCTCTGCAAAGGGTTTAACCGACTTAGGCAGGCAAACTTAACCTGCACACCGGATAAGGGGAGTGACTGGGAACCTTCGCTAAGCATCTCTGCTAAAGATTTGCATCTGACCAGGAGTTGGCAGAAACTGACCAGCACCATAGGTAACTGCTGCCCTGCTGTTTGAACCAGCAGACGACAAGAGCAACGACGCGCGGCTAACGCTTGTTTAAACTGTTTTGTACACGAGTCCCATTCATTCTGCGCAAGCGGGGTCAGTGGGAACATATCATAGCATACTCCCTCACATATGGGGCCTAATACACAAAACAGTAGACATTTAAAATTATGAAACACAACAAAATTATTCCATATTTTTGACAACAAATATTTTGTACTTCTGGTATCTCGCATAGTGCGAATGGAACGTCTCGCTACACTAAAAAAAAAGAAAAACAATGTCTGAAGCCCATAACATTTATTTACTGCGGATAAAATAAATGGACACAGCTATATGGGCGTTTTCACAGTTCCAGAAAAAATGGTAGCCTTCATCCCCAGCAGCAGCACCATGCTGAACATAAGTATTGTTTAAACAAGTATCACCAACATTACATTTCAGAGGAAACTATGTTTGCATTACTGATTTATGAAAACATTTGTTTTTTTGGAAATCATTGGTGACCTACTCTCTGGGCAAGACTATATAATACAAGTTGGCACACTCAGTTAACATAATACACTGAACATTAACTACATTTCGTATGATATACAAAATTGCAGGTACAAATACATGAGACACTCATATTTCCTGCTACTAAGAGGGTTCAAGACATTTTTACTCTCAGCAAGATATATAAACCATCTTACCATCCATTCGTTAAAAAATTCTATATTTTCATATATTTTACCTCAAGAACATCTATTTAAACAATCTTGTGAGACGCTGATTGACTTATTTTTTCTCCAAGCAATCTGACATACATCAATGACACAAGGGGAGTTTGCGGGCGACAGTTCGAAAATTGTCAGATTTTACATAACAAGCTCTAAACTATTATTTATTCTTCGTTACACAAAATGGTTCATAAATTATCTTTATGTGACATTTAGAAGTATTTTATCCTTAATTTTATTCCTTTACTTATATATCTCATAAATCACTAAATTTTGCACGTGCATCTGTTTATATGTGGGTAACTTGGAAACTACTCATTCTAGAAGGCTGTGATTTTCATCTATTCACAGCAAATACACGGAACTCGATGTTGGTCATAGTAATGTTTTCATTATTTCTGATGCTAGGCGATTATTTGATTGTTTTGTAAAACAGTGTATCGGAGAAATATTGTGCAAATTGATTAATATAAACAGGACAAGTCTTTAAAAAAAAAAAAAAAAAAAAAAAAAGAAAAAGGAAAGTTTGCTGTGAACCGGCATACTACAAGTGCAAAACCGTTATTATGTATGCGGATAGCTGTCTAGGTCTCATACTTCAACAAAATTTCAACGGACAGGAAACTAATATATTCTCACTGCTCACCTAGACCTGAATGATGGTGTAAATTGCGAAAGGCTGAGGATTCAGACGTGTGTTCTGAACACAAGAACTCTCTTTGTAGAGCTATTATGGAAGCAATCAAAGTAAATTATAAGGACTTAGCTCACCCAGTTCTCCTCCGAAAGTGTCTATATCAGTGAACTCGGTTTTCTAATGAGTCATTCAACAGTATTATCTACATACAGGTCCCAGAAATGTATTTGTAGGGCTACAGACGCTAAAGTGGGGAATCTACGATACTGTATTAACATTTCATGATAGAAACATGGGAAGAATAAGAGTTCTAAAATATTTAATCAGTTAAGGCTACCATACAGTAAAGGGGTTGAAATTATTGGACAAATAGAGACTCGCCGGAGCACTGTATGCAACTTAGTACACCACCAAAGAAGCAAGGTCAACCAGAAGAAATAAGCTTGTAGCAAAGGGGGCTGGCGAAAAAGATGTCGCTGACTATGCTGCTGGGTACTTTTCAGATTAACTTTCAAAATACAAGAACATTTGTACATTTCAAACTTTAAATGTTATTTTCTTCAGCTCATTTTTTATGCTTTATGTACCTACAGATCAGGAACTTTTGTAATAATTGCATGAAAATTTTTCATCTACTTCATTGTAACATACTATAGCTACTGATGTAGAATCACAGGTATAAGAAGAATAGAACAGTCTCTAGGGTCGTCTATTTACAAAAATTCACAATAAAAAAACGTAATAAAATTACAGGCGTAACACCCATTCTTTTCAAACTCATCTCAATTCTAGTTCAGTAGACTTAGATAATATGGACCAGTTACTTGAACAAATATTAAAGTGTTAATTTCATTCAGATACAAAAGTACTTAAAATAGAGATACTTAACACTGCCTACACAAGTCCCTGAAACTCCTTTGACTTAAATTCTTCCAATACAATTCTTCGAATAAGTGCTTCGGATATGAATAATGTATGAAAACTGGCAACACCGTGCAGTATATAGAATGGTTGTGCAAATAACATCACTGCACTATCTCTTGAATATATTTTGTTCCCTGCTAATGAGCTGTCTGTGCGCCTGGCTCCACATAATGCTGAAGTGCCAGACATGGCCCAGTCGAGAGCCAGCCACCAGTCGATGAGTCACAACTGCCCTCTACCTGCCACAGCCCATCTGAATAGACAACACTCCCAGGTATACAGTTTCCTGAACATAGTAAATGACTGTACTGGTCAACTACTAATATGCAAATCATTCAGTAAATATTGTTTCACAAAGCCGAGGTACAGCGAAAAATGTTTCAGTTCAAGCATTATTATTATTCTGTGAACCTCACTCTCATTTAAGAAAAAAAAAAAACACCTTCACCTTTGCCCCAAAATAAATTTGTTACGCCTGAGTACAGCATTGCAAGCAATCCTGTAAGTCCAAGAACTTGATTCCATGATAATAACTCTTCCGAAATCCCGATGAGTAAGTCCACCTAACACAAGAAAAGCAGCAACTACGTCTCCAGCAGAGGACCTTTTGCGTATTATAGAAAAAAAGTAATTGAATTTACTAGTGAAATTTGCCATAACCGGTCGGTGAAATCTTATGCCATTATTCCTACCTCTTCTTCGACCACAGTGCATTTGTTGAAACTGGAATTGGAACACAGCTGTTTATTCCCAAATCTTACCGCTAAATGCTACCATTAATAATTACAAACTGACAACACCCACACACATGCAGATGATTCACATCGCTTATGTGTATACACGACTGAGTTCCTCGGTAAACCAATCGATCGATAGTTTGCACTGGAATTTAGTCAAACGTAATTGAATTAAGTTCGTGGACTAAATATAATCCAAAAATGTACACAGACGAACTCAACTGCGTACTGTGCCCAGTTACAATATTAGACACTGAAAACACTTCTATTCCTGACCAACACACTTTCTCGCACTCTATTTTGTAACCATGCTATCACCTATACTGTAAGAGTCAAACGCCCATTGAAACTCGAGCGCCGAATGTTCGTAGTAATCTAATACCCCGAAACATCCTACTCGAAACACTCGAAGTCCTAAGAACGTTTCTGATACAATACTGGACTACAAAAACACTCGTTTTGCTTGTGAGATGCCAACGTGATTCGATTCTAACATATATTTGTGAATGTCCGCATTACACTTTTTTGTGGTTTTAGGGCCCACAACTGCTAATATCATTAGCGCCCGGATAAAAACTGGGATATACCCAAGGATAATAAGACTGTATAAAAACAGCTGAAAAACATAGAATAAAAAACAACAAAGGGAAGAACTAAATGTCCCTTGACAAATTGGTCAAGTTGATAAAATCCAATACTCGAGCAAAAGCCCGCGCGTCATCAGCTAAAATTTCTTCCAGTGTGTCCGACAGATGTAGTGCAATCCGAACAGGAGTAAAATTGGAACACGACAATAAAACATGGCGCACCTACAGCGGGTGGCCACAGGAACATAACGGTGCGGGGTCACCAGTGAGCAAGTGGCGGTGGCTGAACCGGCAATGTCCGATCCGCAACCGGGCCAAGATGATCTCTTCTCGTCGCGAGCGGCGTGACGAGGTCCTCCTAGCAACCGGTAGTGGTTTAATAGTCCGAAGCTTATTATTTGTAAGCGAAGACCACACATTACGCCACGACGATATAAGGCGCCCTGAAAGAGCCCCTTGAATATCATGCGATGGGACACAGTACGTAGTTGTCCGACGTAAGAGAGCTGCAGCCTTGGCAGCGGCATCAGCAGCCTCGTTACCAGGCAAGCCTGCGTGGCCAGGTACCCACAAGAGGTGAACGCGGGGGGCGTTGGCAGCTAATAACTGAAGGGAGCGGTTGATTCGGTGCACAACAGGATGGGCCGAAAAGGGGTCGCTCAGACTCTGGATGGCGCTGAGGGAGTCAGAGCAGATGACATAGGAAGGAGAACGGTGTCGGCGGATAAAGAGTACAGCCTGATAGAGGGCAAAAAGCTCAGCCTTGGAATTCGAGCAGTGGACATTAAGCCTGTACTGATAAAAGTCAACCCCCACGACAAACGCACATCCGACACCGTCATTGGTCTTTGAGCCATCCGTGTATATGAAAACTGAATTTTCGAGCCGTGCACGAAGTTCAAGAAACCGCGAGCAGTATAAAGCATCCGAAGTGCTCTCCTTCGGGAGTGAGGGGAGTTCGAGGTGAACGCGAACTTGAGCCTGAAGCCAAGGTGGCACCGGGCTCTCACCTATTTGAAATGTGGAAGGGAGAGTAAAATCGAGCTCCCGAAGCAAGCAAGGAATACGGACTCCCGGAGGGAGCAGGGCAATTGCAGACAGCCCCGCATTACACAGTGAAAACCTGATTCCGGTGGCATCAAAAGAACCCACAGCGAATTATCCGAAAAACGTTAGTCACTTCCTGCAATCTTGTGCTTCATAACAAACGCGTGTTTTCAATCTACCAACTAAGCATCCACTAAGCAGGCTATTACATTAGTAAAAAACGTGGCACACAACTCAATTTTCGGACTGAAAAAGACAGACTTACACATAACAACTACAATCCCAGTGACAAATACATGCATTTCGACGTTCTTAACTGACTAAAAACATTTTTACCCACTTCTACAATCTCTAACACTGACACAAGCAACGTACTTCAGACAAAGACCTTTTCAGTATCGCCGGCCACGGTGGCCGAGGTGACTGAGGCGCTCCAGTCACGGTCTGCACGGCCACTACGGTCGGGGGTTCGAATCCCCCCTCGGGCATGGATATTTGTGCCGTCCTTAGTCTTAGTTAGTGTGGTGTCACACTAGTACAAAGTTCGCGCCACCTACTTTCGCCGCGCGCCGCCATGCACGCACGGCGCGGCGTTCTTAAGACGACAGCCACGAGCGCCCTCTGCTGCAACCCTGCTCGTGGCCACCACGGAAAGACATCGTTCACTTGGGACTGAGTTAGGAACCAGTAAAGACTTCGGAATCCGATAGGCACCAGTGAAGACTTGGCTATCAGTTAGGCACTAGGCAGGACTCTACCTCAACTATGTATCAACATTCTGCAGTACTATGTAAAAGTTAAGTATTGTATAAATTCTGTGCAATATATATCTCGTTCTAATTTACTCTAGTGTTTCTAGTTTCTGGCTGCTCCTCTCCGTACCTGCACCAGCGTGCTATCTTTATTCCTGTGTCGGTCTCATTCCACTCGGCCACCGACACCTACGACGGAAACGAGACACAAAAGCGGCGACGAGGCTGGGACACAAAAGTGGCGACAAGGATGGGATACAAAAGTGGCGACGAGGAGTGATAGAAGAACCGTGGACCAGCCCGCTTACAGCAGCCAGACAGCAGCAGTCGGAGCACGCAGAAATTGCTCCCGCCCGCCCACCCTTATTATAAGATTTTTGGGGGAACTTTTTCAGTTACGTGTTTTGTGGACTTTTTTGTTGCAGAGCGTCCTCTTTCATATTGCATTTGTGTTTTGTTATAAGTTACTTGTATACGCGGCGCCTAATCGGTCAGCATGGCCACTACCCCGAACCCAAACTTAATGGAAATTATTCAGTTACAGACGGCGCAAATAACACAACTCCTGCAGGCTGTGGCCCAGCTCACAGCGCAAGCAGCTAACCAACAACAACAGCCGCCGCTTCAGCAGCCCACACCTGCCGCCGCAACGCTTCCTACGTTTCGCCAGTACAACGAACGTGAGGAAGAATGGAGCGACTACTTCGCACAGTTTCAAGAACTCGTCGCGGCTCATCAAATTACAGGTCAGAAAGTGAAGCATCTGCTATTATCTGTGGTGGGCACCAACACCTTCGTGTTACTGAAAAAACTTTTCCCCGACGTATCTCCTCGTGATGTAGACTTTGAACAAATAGTAGAGGCACTAAATGCTCATTATGAGAGAAAAGTTCTCGTAGCTGCGGCACGGTACCGATTTTTCAGACTTAAAAAATTACCGCAGCAGTCACACCAAGAGTGGATTACGGAATTGAAGGGCTTACCCCGCAAATGTAAATTTACTTGCTCTTGTGGACTTTCGTATAGTGACGTGATGTTGAGGGATGCGATTACGCAGAATATTCAGGACCCCAGAATTAGAGCAGCAATTCTGAAACAGTCTGACCCCTCATTAGACAGTGTACTGCAGCTTATAGAAGCGCATGATACTTTTGACTTAGCAGATGTAGAAATGCAAAGCCACAGTGTAAATTCAGTGCGCCGTAACGGACGCTTTCCTAGCCGTAGTTCTCAGTGTAGCACTAGTGATTCTTACAATAGTACAGGCCGTGCTGAACAGACAGTGAACAGTAGCCAGTGTAAAAGTGCGACACAAAGGTCGCCCCGTCGTGTTAGAAACAGTGATTTGAATAACGGGCGCCAACGCTCATTTCAGAAAAATGTACGTAAATCTTGCCCCCAGTGTGTGTCTCGCCACAAGCGTGCTCATTGCCCTAGTCGCAACGCAACCTGTTATCAATGTGGCAAATCAGGACATGTACAGTCTGTGTCTATGCAAATTGGAAACTCAAGGAACGGTACCGTTAGAAGCAGTGCTTCGCAGAGTGCGAGAACAGTTCATTCTGTAAATGTTATACCGGCTGTGGAATTGAACAGTGCTTTCCTTGGATCTCAATTGCAAGAAAGTAGATCTGCGCCTATGGCAAAACTATATAGTGCACCACGTAGCAAGCGCCGACGAGCGCGTAAAACAGTGCAACGGAAAAGGGTTCGGGACAAGCAAAATGACTATGAACAGTGCATTCTGCAACTGCAACTGCTCCTTGTAATAGTGCCCAGTACTGTGTAGCTAGTGACAGTAGACATCAAGTAGCTACTCAAAAGTGTAGTGCAGTAGTTAGTACATCTGGAGTAGCTTCGCATGCTTGCGCGGACGCCGATCCGGCGGTAGTGCCATCTAGTGACAGTGTTGTTAATCCGCTGCGTGCCGAGTCTGCGCCGCTTACTTCACTACGCGGCCCGCGCAAGCTCAGTAAACAAACCGTAGCAGACGTTGCCCACATTCGCGCACCTGTCGAGCGCCGCAAGCAAAAACTGTTTGTGACTCTCTTCATAGAAAATAAGACGGTGCAATTTCAGCTTGATACTGGTTCCGCTGTCACATTAATAAATAAAGATACTTATGAACTTCTGGGTTCGCCAAAATTGTCGCCGTCACAGCAAGTGTTAACAGCTTATACAGGTCAAAATATTCCCGTGCTAGGAACGTGTAGCCTGCCTGCCTCGTTTCAAGGTGTTACAAAAACAGTTGCTTTTGTCGTTCTTCAGGCCAAATCTACACAGAACATTTTTGGACTAGATGCATTTGACTTGTTTGGTTTATCAATTCAAAGAGATGTGCTTCAAATTTCCTCGGTAGTGCCTCAGGACAAAATAAATGCATTGTGTGAAAAATATAGTGACTTGTTTTCGCCGGAACTAGGATGTGCACAGGACTTCGTGGCACATGTAACTTTAAAAGAATCTGCAGTTCCAAAATTTCGTAAAGCTAGACCAGTGCCTATCGCCTTGCGTGATACAGTTGCCGAAGAACTTAAACGTTGGCAAGATAGTGGGGTGATTTCTCCTGTTTCTGCGAGTCAGTGGGCCTCGCCTATAGTAATTATACCAAAGCCGTCAGGAAAACTTCGTCTCTGTGCGGACTTCAAATCAACAGTGAACAGTCAAACAATTGTCGACACTTATCCCCTGCCCAGACCTGAGGAACTTATGGACAAATTAGGACAGTCTCGCTTCTTTTCTAAGATTGATTTAGCAGAGGCATACTTACAAATTCCGCTTGATGACGAGTCAAAAAAATTTTTCGTCATTAATACTCACATGGGCCTTTTTCAATTTCAACGCCTACCCTTTGGCAGTTCTTCCGCCCCCGCTATTTTTCAGCGCTTTTTGGAACAGCTGACAGTTTCTGTACCATGTTGCTCGAACTATTTAGATGATGTTGTGGTATCCGGACGTACAGTTGAAGAACATTTAGCAAACCTGGAGTGCCTTTTCAAAGTTTTGACTGCAGCAGGTCTACGTTGTAATAAAGCAAAGTGTTCGTTTTTTCAAACTGAAATAGAGTACCTAGGCCATGTGATTAATGCCCAAGGAATTCATCCCTTACAGTCACATCTTAGAGCAATCAAAGATTGCCTCCTCCTAAGAATGTGCAGGAATTGCAAGCAGTCATGGGGAAGCTTAACTATTATTTCAGATTTATTCCCAATGCCTCTCAGATTGCAGCTCCACTGCATCACTTACGTAGGAAGAATGTTCCTTTTGTATGGTCTAAGGATTGCCAAGTTGCCTTTGACAAACTAAAGTCTGCACTACTCAGTGATGCATGTTTGATTCCCTTTGACCCACAGAAGCCTGTAGTGTTAGCAGTTGATGCCTCGTCGTACGGTCTGGGTGCCGTTTTGTCATATCGCATTGGTTCTCACGATCGTCCTATTGCCTTTGCATCCAAGCTACTGACGCCAACGCAACAGAATTACAATCAGATAGAAAAGGAGGCCTCATCAATCATTTACGGCGTCACAAAGTTTCATCATTATCTCTATGGCAGAAAATTTTATTTGTTGACAGACCACAAGCCTCTCACGTCGTTGTTCTCACCCACAAAGCCAGTTCCGCCACGAACGGCACAAAAGCTTCAGAGATGGTCTTTGATATTGTCAAATAATCAGTATGAGATTTTGTACCGACCTACCACTAAACATGCCAACGCGGACACACTTTCCCGACTTCCGGTGGGCCAGGATGTGTCATTTGATTCTTCAGAAATGGCATGTTGTCAGATAGACTCCAGAGATGCTTCCGCTGTCGCAGACTTTCCTTTGAACTCTCGTCGGGTTGCACAGGAAACAACTGCGGATGCAGACTTAAGTGTGGTAGCACGTTTTGTTCGCTCAGGGTGGCCTGCCAGAGCCAAAGACATTGATCGGCCTCTGGTTCGACGTTATTTTGCACAACGTCATGCATTATCTTTAAGTCAGGGTGTTCTGTTGTTGCATACCGACAACGACCAAGCAAGAGTGATTGTTCCTCGTTCCCTGCAACGAGAAGTATTACGCCTCCTGCATCAAGGACATTGGGGTATTGTTAGGACAAACCAATTGGCCAGACGTCATTGTACCTGGGTTTTATGGACGCTTAGATAGAGAGCATGACGTCACAGTGTACGGTTTGTGCGGAGCATCAGGCGGCTCCTCCGCAACGTTTCTCAGACTGGCCTCGCCCCAAGGGACCATGGCAACGATTACACATTGACTTTGCCGGACCTTTCTGGAATACGCGCTGGTTAATTGTTGTAGACGCTTTCAGCAAGTTTCCTTTCGTGATTGCCATGAACTCAACGACGGCGTCTAGTACAATCAGTGCCTTAACATCAGTGTTTTGCATCGAAGGTTTGCCTGAAACTATCGTCAGTGACAATGGACCTCAGTTTGTTAGTGCGGAATTTCAACAGTTTTGTCGTGTGAATGGCATTCAGCATATCACCACCGCACATTTTCACCCTCAGTCCAATGGTGAAGCAAAACATTTCGTTCGAACATTCAAGTCTCACATGGAAAAGATGAAAGGTCAGCACTCCAGGCAGCAAGCTCTTCAAATTTTCCTGTCTACGTATCGGTGCATGCCACGTGACGGCCCGTCTCCTGCCGAGCTGCTACACGGCCGCCGTCACCGCACTCTCCTTCACCTGCTGCAGCCTCCCACGCACCGAGTCGGTTCGTATGGTGCTTCGCGTTTTCAGGTTTCTACGCCGGTGCTGTACAGGGTGTTTGCTGGTATGAAGAAACGATGGATGCCGGGCACCATTCAGCGCGTGCTCGGTCGCAATATGTATGTTGTACGTTCTTCCACAGGGTCGGAGCTGCGGCGCCACGCAAACCACTTGCGCCTGCACAGGCCGCACGATCCTGTCTCGGGTTTCTTGATTCCAGACCCAGTTCACCGCCAGGGAGCACAGCCACATCGTTCGTCCCCGGACTACGAGATCCCTATGGACGTCGACGTACCTCCAACGCAGTCGTCGCCGCCGCTGTCGCCGCCACCAGTAACGCCCCCGCCCAGGCCCTCCTCCCAGTGACGTCGCCGTGGCCCCTCAGCCCTACGCCACGACGGCGCGGCGGTTTGGGGGGGGGGGGGGAAGGGTGTGGTGTCGCACAAGTACAAAGTGCGCGCCACCTACTTTCGCCGCGCGCCGCCATGCACGCACGGCGCGGCGTTCTTAAGACGACAGCCACGAGCGCCCTCTGCTGCAACCCCGCTCGTGGCCACCACGGAAAGACATCGTTCACTTGGGACTGAGTTAGGAACCAGTAAAGACTTCGGAATCCGATAGGCACCAGTGAAGACTTGGCTATCAGTTAGGCACTACGCAGGACTCTACCTCAACTATGTATCAACATTCTGCAGTACTATGTAAAAGATAAGTATTGTATAATTTCTGTGCAATATATATCTCGTCCTACTTTACTCTAGTGTTTCTAGTTTCTGGCTGCTCCTCTCCGTACCTGCACCAGCGTGCTATCTTTATTCCTGTGTCGGTCTCATTCCACTCGGCCACCGACACCTACGACGGAAACGAGACACAAAAGCGGCGACGAGGCTGGGACACAAAAGTGGCGACAAGGATGGGATACAAAAGATAGTACATAAGTAGTTTGTAAGTTTAGGGACTGATGACCCCGTAGTTAAGTCCCATAAGCTATACAAACATTTGAATATTTTTCTTCAGTATCAACGCATGTCTATCTAACAACGACTTCCACACATTTCCAGCAGTTCTATCGCCCTACACTGCAGATAAATGAGTTACTGACAACTTAAAGCACATCAACAATGAAGACGATCCATCTATACTGAAGACCAGAATGGAGCGAAAATTATTGCTAAAACGTATGAGACATTGTATTTACGTCAACCCTTTTGTAGTTCTTGGTAACATTCAACCCCATTCTGACAGTGCTTACAGTGGTTACCTCATTCGGCAATTAAATGAGTATTGATCAGCCGCTATCAGTCCATCCTAAAAGGCACTTTCATACTAGCAACATCCAGTTGAAACATCAAGTAACTCACGGTATGAACATTTAACACCTATTCGCACCTTCTTACATTACTTGACACCCAACTCAATCTTGATAAATGAATGTAATACTCAATAATTTCATCTATTAATTTTAAGTTCTTTGAAACATGAATTGTGTGTCACATACATGAAGAGCAGTTCTTGATTGCTGAGATGCGGATGCGATGCAAGAAATGATATACATTGTAGGAAAAGCTTATGTGTGGTACTTGTTTACCCGTAGTAACGGCTACAAACCAGTATAACATTTTGGTGCTCTGGGGCGATCAATATCGTAAGACATGAAGCGTCCGGTTAGGTTTCGACATGGTTCAGTTGTTGGTGCATGATGAACAGTTTTCGATGGCTGAGCTGTGACGCTTTGACCATTTTGTAAATTACGTATTTGGTCACGCAAATTTTAGTTGTGAGTCACAGGAATGATTCATTGTGTGAGCTGTTTGCTATGGTGGGAGAACAGTAAACGGTCATGTTACTTGTATAGGCCTAGCCCTTAGATTAAATCAGTGTCTAAATGTTTGCTTGTGGTGGTCAAAACATTATTACTAAATGGATAAATAGGGAATTTCTATGAACATGCATTGGCAGTTATCGGAAGGTGCGAAGCCTTGACATATAACAGTTTGTAAATACGTTGCATTGTAGTTATACGCTTTAGCTGTATTTTCGTTGTATCGGGATTAGCAATGTACCGGCAAGGATTTCGTTTTTTTTTAATCAGAAGCGGCATCGAGCATGAGAAAGACTTCCAGAGCAGGTAGTATGGTAGCTTATTTAGCTTGAGTGAGTATTTGTGGTCATATACAATAGTACATTGAATTGTATTTCCTTTTAAACATGGAGCAAGTGTGCGTGTTGCGCGCATCTCACATCTAGGCGTTTGTTCACACTAACCTCCTTCACAAGACATCAATCACAACTTCGCATTTTCTTGTGAATATATAGATGTATTCCTGTAAGGGAGCCATATCTTCTTGATCAGAGTTTAGAAACCCTGAAAAGGACTGTGTTTTCTAGTCTAATACTAAAAGCATTTATTCGCTTAGGATTGTGAAAATAATCACACATTATTTGTGGTTATAGTGCTTATATCGTAGGTACTACATGTTCATTTCTTATGCTTAGGTAAATCCTCTGAGCATTTCCAGAAATTCATGCAGTTCCAGCATCTGCAGTGAACATTTTCGAAACTGGGAGCCTGCTGCGTAGGTGCATTCTGTAAAAATTATTTTGTTTATAATAATTATAATTGTTATGTTGCACTTACAATAGTTAAAGAACTGGAGCACATTGAAGAGAATACACATACACAAATTATTATGCAAATAAGTGTGAATATTACCTACTGTAATACTGTGAAGGTGCTAGGTGGACAATAATAGAGGGACAGATGACTGATCCATCCCAAAAGAGGTGATTGCATTGGATGGTGATTTAAGTAGGAAATAGATCATAATCCTGGAGGTCCTTAATGCAGGCAACAGAGTCACTAATGCGAGCGATGTTGGTTTATACAGCTCGTCGATCAGTGGTACTCACGATAAGAAACGAAGCATAACAGGAGCCAAACAGAGATGACTGTGGTGGTAGTTTGTCCTTCGGTCGAGATTCAGAAAGTTCAATATATCTCGTATAGTATGGTAACTTGAAGTGGACTACTTTCCACCATTGTGAGTGTGGACAGCTACAATCTCAAAAGAATTGCTCGTAATAGTCATTAAAACTTTCGGGTGTTGTCTTAGATCGATTTTGGATAACACACGATGCATTGGGGCTCTAAATAACTTCATATAAAAAACTAACTTGGTGTTGATGTACAGTTAAATCTTACCTGTTAAACAGATCAGTCTGACCTTCGGTTTATGTTGTATTTGATGGGGAGGTATAGGTGTGTTTATCGAAAGTAACATCTCGCGATGGACCTGCGATATCGTAGATCGTCAGAAGACACATGGCATTGGCTGTTTCTACATAAGTGATTGTTAAAGTCACTCCATAACGCGTGTAGTTAGTGATAGAAGGCGAGTAAGAAATGTGCTCTGGCGGACGTTGCATAGCATAAGTTATTTGCTGTGTTTGTATTCAACAAATGCAACTGATGGGTGGTGGGAGTTCGAAACTTTATTAAATTCTGTTGATAGAATCACTCTAGGCCTGGTCAGATTAGGACTGATTCTTATGGAGAGCTATAAGAGGGGTGCTATAGAAAAAATCTAAATACAACGCATCATATTATTCATTACTAGTGATATTTTTAAAAGAGATGGATCTGCATTCATGCCAGAGAGGTTTATTGTGTGTAGTAACTTGGCCGTGTCCAGTATAGAGAGAGAACTTGGAAATGGGCAAATCCGTTTGTTATAGGTTAATGACAACTGAGAGGATAGCCTTGTTTTGAGACTGGACAAGCTTGATGGTATGACCACTTACAGAAATTGTTCTGGACTAAGTGAACCAGGGCATAATTTTAAAAGAAGTAATTAGAATTACTCTAATGAATCGAATCATTGACTGTTTGTTGTGATAGCTGTTGCTTTGATATGTTGAGGCTTTAAAGAATCCAGCTTAGTAGTATGGCAAAGAGGGTGTGGATATTGTACTTGACTTAATGTTGCCAATGTTACAGAAATTTTCGATTGGATATCATTATTCTCTAAGGGTCCCTGTCAGCTGAAGATTATGATTCATCGAGTAGCGTCATTACAAGTCATTTATGAATAGTATAAAAAATCCTCCATAGACAGAAAGCTTGTTTAAACAAATGTGTACATTGACAATTGTTAGATCGGCAGAGAGTAACAATTTCCAAGTGTGGAGCTGAATAATGACTTTCGAAGAGTACAGCTCGCTTGGTAGTGGTACTTACTCGAAGAATGGAATCATTTCGGAAGTTTAGCGGAGATGAATGCGATACGATAAGAAAAACAAATCAGAGTTTATGTAGAGACAGATCTTTCTATGTGAACTGTTCTATGTCTGTCAATCGGTTTTCTATGTATTGGTTGTATTGCGTGCATTCATCGAGTGTAACAATTAGCATGGACAGGAACGCGCGATGTCGTGGATAATCAGAGGTCCCAATCGTTTTGTAACTTACTTATTTGTTAATGCGGACTTTAGTAAAGGGATAGAAAGAATCACCCTTTGGGGCGTGAAATAGCGAGTACTTACAAGGTAGAGCTTTGACCTCGAGCGCTCGGAACCACACGAAACCATGCTTAAAATAACAATTACAACAAAACAGTGGTGTGCGTCATTTCCACGCAAAACGCCACACTTATCTGCTAGCACCCCTAGATGGTGGCACAGTGTATCTGCACTAACCAGTGCTCCAGTTGTGTGAGTGGTATAGCTGCAGTGTGTATTTGTCTCTTGGAATGTTCGCAAGCGAGTCACTGTGTAAACTGTGTACAGTGCAGTGATATTATGAAAAGAATTGATCCTACACATTCGGTCCAAGAATTAGTTGCGACGTGCTGAATATGGAAATGACATCGGGAACGAGGATATGGAGTCAGCGGATACATTATATAACACAGTAATTCAGAAATATAATGGCGACGTCACGGAAATATACTACGTTACGCTGGATAGATATATGTAACTTGAAGGACAGGAGGAAACTGAACCTGAAGTGGCTTTTCAAGCAGTAGACGACATTCATCTCCAAATAACTGGAACAGTCAATCACAGTGAGTACGAATCCTCGCCACCCAAAAAGATGTATGAGGATTATTACAACCATGGCTTCAATTCCGATAGAAAACTAAGTACTGTAAGTGCATCGAAAGCAAATCATATTGCACATTAACTCCATATTACGTGTCTATGAAATGGGGAGCAGGTGCTCATTTCAAAGGAAACAGGCTGTCACAATTACAAACTATAAAAGAGTATGTAATATCGCAATTTGATGGTGCAAGGAGGTATGGCTCTACAGCTAACTATTGGCATCTGCAGATGTGGGCGCTAGAAGGGGCTAAAATGGTTGTCTTCATTTATTTCAAAGCGTCCACTTCCTTTATCGACAATCTCTAGGCTGAATATGGCATTTCATCCAGGCATATTACTAAATTTGTCACACGTAAGGACATAGAAGATGATAACATTGTATTTCCGAAAGCACAACAGTTTGTGGAGGAAGTGATCATATTTATAACAGAGGAAGGTGTGGAGAAAAGTAATGTTTGGAATAGTGACCAGAGTCAATAGCAGTATGAAATGTCTTCAGCATCAACACTGTCCTGTAGAGGAGCGAATGCTACTGGTTGGTTGGTTGGTATGGGGGGTTTTAGGGGGACTAGACCATGCTACTGGTAGTGCTTGCAGTTAGACAACTGATATGGATTTATTAATGGCAGGCAAACTGGCAAACAAGGTGTACATCTCTGTTCCAGAGACACAAGGCGCTTTCGGTCCAAATGTTTTAAAGAATCTTGAAACATTTGCTGGGCGGGTCAAACAGATCCCCTTCTAAATGCAATGTTTCCAAACAAAGTTGTTACGCTGAAGGTCTTGCCACGGAAAATAACAAAATATTGCCAATCCATTCGTGTTTATTTAGTTCGGCAATAAAAACTTTATATCAGAAGGATTACTGATTTTCTAAGACTACAAGGCGCCAAACCACAAATGAATGTACATGATCATTATTTCATCGTGAAACTTCGTTCTGTGATTTTCGATCAGCTCCTACGTATAATCCTTTGTTGCAATATGCTTGGCGAAAGCCATGGCATGACAGTCGCATACCAATATCATAATTTTAAAATATAACTAGTGTGGCATTTGATACTGGACTGCTTGAATGCTAAAGGGATATGGATTGTGGTAACGTGGCTTTAGTGAGGTGTGCACATAGTTCTCTCTCACTTTGTATTAACCACTTCATCGAAAATCCTCATCTGCAATTTTAGCACTAATATAAGCACTTTCACGTGTGTGGTACTGATGTATATATACGTATGTTTTGCGCTATTATTATCAGTACTTTAAGCAGAGAGTTTTTGGCACTGATGATTGAATATGAAATGATACACTGACGCCATTAAATTACATATAATTTACTTTCTATGCTATGGATATCTTGACCCTTTGTTTCTCTCTGTTAAAATGTTACTTGAGGTACAATGCAACAGTAGCGTCGAAATGACAGACATCACTGTCCTGTTTATGACTGCCTGTTATTCCAAGCACGATTTAGTGCGGTTCCGAGCGTTCAAGGTCAAAGGTGTCCCTTGGTAGAGAGTGTATGGGCGGTTTTGTAGGTGCGAACCTATTGTGTGTTACCACTATTATCGATAGTAATGGTGGCTGTGTTATCGAACTGGGTGTGTGATATCAGCAGACGTTCATAGGTGTTTCGTGTAAAGTGGCTAGTTAGAGCAAAAGGATTTTCTGCACACGTGGCTATTTACAGTACAATGCATGGAATACAATAACTCAGTGTGGAACGATAGACGGCGTGTCAGAAATATGATCTATTTGCGAACTTTGCATGACGTAAGTTATTGGACCTTCGGAAGAGGAATTAATGTTACCCCTAAAAGACATCGCCTCCTTTTTTTTAAAATTTTTTTTCGATGATAATGGCAGTGTAGCATTCAGTTCATATTCCACATATTCATTAATGATGAAAATATTGACTGTTACCTGCCTTTATCAAGAGTAATGGATTGTGTGTCGAAGATCATAAGAAGGTGTGAGCGGTTGTTACATCTTCATACCGTGAGTAACTGGATGTTGCTAGTATGGAACTGTCTGTTCAGATGGACTGATACCGACTGATTAACACTTCATGAATTACAGATTGAGAAATTCACTGTAAACATTGTGAGAAAAGGATTGAATGTTACCCATAACTACGAAAGGGTTAACGTAAATACAATGTCTCATACTTTTTAGCGATAATTCTAGCTGCATTGGGGTATTCAGTATTGATGTATCTTCTTCATTATTGATGTGCTTGAAGTCGGCAGTAACTCGTTTATCTGCAGTGTAGGGCGATAGAACTGGTGATGGACATTCGTTGATACTGAAGACGTCTTTGTTTGTAGTAAGTTACTTCTGTCATTGTAATAAGAGATCGTGGATGTGAGTAAAAACGTTTTTAGTCAGTTAAGGACGTAGACTTGTATGTATGTGTCACTGGGAGTGTTGTTGTTATTGTGTCTGTCTTTCTAAGTCCGAAAATTTAGTTCAAAAATGTTCAAATGTTTGTAGAGCTTACGGGGTCATCAGTCCCTAAACTTACAAACTACTTATGATCTAGCTAATAATAAAGACGGAACAAATATCCATGCCCCAGGGGAGATTCGAAAATTAGTTGTGAGCCACGCTTCTTACTAATGTAATAGCCTGCTTTGTGGGTGCTTAGTTGGTAGATTGAGAACACGCGATTGTTATGAAATACATGGATTGCAGAAAGTTACAAACGTTTTTCGGATACTTGGGTGGCATGAGGGACGTGATATAGGGCGATTTACCTAGAAAAATGTTTCTGTTTACATCTAATTCACTGTGGGCTCTTTTGACGCCACTGGAATCAGGTTTTCATTGTGCGATATTCACCAAGATGTGTTAGAATACAATCACGTTTGCGTCTCACGAGCAAAACGAGTGTATTTGTAGGCCAGTATTGTATCAGTTAAATGTTGTTAAGACTTAGAGTGTTTCGAGTAGGATGTTTCGGGGTATTAGATTACTACGAACATGCGGTGGACGTTTGTCTCTTACAGTACAGGTGAGAACATGGTTACAAAATAGAGTGCGATAAAGTGTGCTGGTCAGGAATACAATTGTTTTCAGTATCTAATATTATGACTGGGCGCAGTACACAGTTGTGGTCGTCCGTGTGCATTTTTAGAATTTATTTAGTGTGCGAACTTAATTCAATTACGTTTGACTAAATCCCAGTGCAAACTATCGATAGATTTGTTTTACGAGGAACACAGGAGTGTGTATACACAAGCGATGTAAAATTTGTGCGTGTGTGTTGGTATTTTAAGTGTGCAATTATTAATTGTAGCATTTATCAGTATGATACTGGCAGTATTCAAAATCCACCGTTTCTATACATACATTTTGCTCGAAGAAGAAGATGGAACGGAGACTTAATATTTCACCCACAAATTATAGCGAATTCCACTAGTAAATTTGATTTCTTTTCTCCTTTATAAACCAAATATCTTCACCTGTCATTGTACTTGTTACTGTCGTTGTTTGACGTGGACGAAAACGTGATTAATAAGTCATTAAGTTTGTGGACTTACAGGATTGATTGTGATACTACTTTACACAGACGTAATGTACTTACGTATTTCATGGCAAATACGAATGCATTTTTGTTTTTCCTTAAATGGAAGTGAGGTTGATAAAATGATAATAATGCTTTAAGAGCAAAATGTTTCAGAGCAACTTGGGTTTTGTGAAATAATAATCACTGCAAGATTTTCGTATCAGATAGCTGCGTCAGTAGAGTCCGTTCCTGGATGTAGGGAGACAAAAGACAGTGTGGACGACATATGTGTGGGTGTTGGCAGGTGTGTTATACAGTGGGCTGCGGCAGGTAGCTGGGCGGTATGCTCGCTGGACGGCCGTCAGTCAGGCCGTGATGGATGCGTCTGCATTATCAGGAGCCATGTGCACTGCCGGCTCGTAATTGGGGAAGAAAATATATGTATGAGTCTGCCCATTACCATACTATGTATGCTTCTTTCGGAACATATTTTTGATATACAGCACATTGACTGTAGCCCATAAATATTTCAAAACGAAATGTAATAGTAATAGCTCCAAGTAATTAAAAGAAAAGCACAGAAAACCATATCATTAAATGTAAAAAATATTTTACGTAGCAGAAAATTGAAAGGACAGTGTAATGTCTATCGATAAAACGGATGTGTGTGTGTGTGTGTGTGTGTTTTGCCTATAAACTCCAAGACGGCTGGAGAAATTTTGGTGAAATCTTCAGGAAAACTTCATATTGGCCTAGCGGGTTTGGTAGCGATCGGAACAATATATTTATTAACATATACATAAACGTTTACCCCTATCACTTGGAACCAAGGTAGGCCCCTTGCGAATAAATATCCAACGGCCATTCTTCTGTAACTATAGTGCTGCCGCTTGGAGCGCAGCGTATATTGCGTGGCTGTTCCTGCTGAATATTTGCAGTGAACAAGTAAGTTCATGAATTATGATAGCACGCAATAACGATCCAACTAGAGTCGCCGTAACTGTGACGTTCTAACTTTTTTTTTTACTACTGAAAACATCCTATGTGGCAAATGTATGCACACTGATGAAAGTACGCTTGTACGGATATACTGGTGAATGTGATGGTTGCTAAGCGGTTGCGCCGTAGATTATAAAAATCTTCGGGTTCGAATTTACTTAGATGCTGCATTTTTTCTCCCATATCAAGAATTGTTTATGCTGCATCGATTATAAAAATATTTATAAGAACACTAGAGTATCATAACACACAGTTGCATTACTCAAGCATACTGTCATTTTTCAGAGAATTGTGGGGTACTCTTGGAAAACAGAACTGTCTCAAATTATTATTTTCGAATACGTAGGGCTCACTGAATGATGAAATGTACCGTAATAATTCTAAAGAGAGTCTAAAAGTAAAGTTTGTTCATGTTTAAGTGCTCTCGTGGTCCTTTTCTTAACAATTTCATAACACGGTTTCCGACTCTTCCAGTCACGACCTGTTCCGATTGAAAGCCTTAAAACCGGAAAGGTGCAGCACAGTTTGCTGTGGAGTGGAAGGGTGGCCTCTAACAATCAAACTACAGGCAGTAGTGTTCATAGCTTAACACAAAATATTTATTTTAAAAATTCAATCTTAAACAAATACTTAATATCAACGTATCCCCTAAAATGATAGTTACCAAATTAAAAAAAAAATATCTTTGGGTTACAAAAATTTTCATTATCAAATTTCATTTAAATAAAATTTTAAAATCCGCAAATGTAAAATTAAATTTACACGTCAACCAGGTTAATATTCAATGTAGGCAAACAATGCAGATAATCTGTTATTTTAAGATTACCTGACATCATCTGGTCTGGAGGCGATCAATTCGTTTTATAGTTTCCAAATGATAAGCCAAGATCGCAAACTAACAATTTATTAAGTGACGACCGGTTTCGGTGCACCGTGTCATATGACACAGTGCAGTGGTAGTTTGCGATCTTGGCTTATCATTTGGAAACTATAATTTGTTATTTATGTACATTTGAGTTAACATAAAAATGTGGCGTAGAATAACAATTTGCTAACCTTCAGTTTTGTGAACAATATAAAACAGGTACAAAATGCCCTTCAACCCCCAAATTTCATTTAAGAAACGCACAAATTTATGATTTTTACACATCAACAAAGTTACATTTAACAGTAGGCAGACACATATAAATGACCTTCCATTTAGGCAAATATCAAAAGGCAACAAGTTACCTATCATTCAATTATTATAGCGTATAACGAGATCCACTTCTCTTTTATCTGCCTAAACTCATTTAAGGAAGAAATAAAACACACAAATTGAAAAAAATGTTTTATAAATGGCAATTTTTACAGTAGGGAAACAATGAGAACTTTTCTTTCAGTCAAGAAAATTTCACTTAACTCACTGACAGAGCGACACGTTAACTATCCTTCAGTTGAATAAATAATGTGACAACAGGCTCTATGAGAATTCATTTAAAGAGTACGTAAAACAAACAAACAATTTTTTTAGATCAGAAAGTGGCCCCA
This sequence comes from Locusta migratoria, assembly GCA_026315105.1. NCBI lineage: Eukaryota > Metazoa > Arthropoda > Insecta > Orthoptera > Acrididae > Locusta > Locusta migratoria. Next base: position 191,701,743 of record CM048755.1, read on the forward strand.
TTTAGAACTCACAATTCTTCACCATGAAACGTGTCCATAAAAAATTATTTTTGTAAGAAAATGTCTAATATTGTGCCTCCTGTTTTGTATCGAGTAACTTGCTTGCAAGAAAATGTATAATATTGCTTCTACTGTATGTATCGATATGTTTACTTAAGTCTGTAAAGTTTCATCTCTGGCAAAGATCATGTATTGCATAGCATTGTAGCTCGCGCTGAGAGAGAGTAGCACTAGTGGTTCAGCTCGCTTAGAGAGCGGTTGAGTTGTGTGTATGGCTCCGATGTAGAGCAGAGGCTGCTTTGCCAGCAAGTCAGAAGTTGTATTATGTAGGTAATGTAATGCTGATTATTAATAATAAGTAACTTAACCTTTCTTTCCTGTTTCATTTACGTAGTTAGAAAATTAACCTACTTCCTTCATTTGATAATTAGTTATTACTGGATTTAAAGTGCAGTAATGATTTTAATAATATTGTTGAACAGATTTCGTTGTTGGTGCCATAGTAAATGATAGTTAATTGACTATGATACTAAATTTCAATAATTAGAAACTGATCTGCATAAAATTCTCACAGTCAAGCATTAAGAAAGTGGTTTATGGTTTTTTTTAATATCCTTCTCGCAGTCAAAATTTTGGAGTATAGTCAGTGTCTGTTTCAAATGGTGACTTGTCACAGTTGTTTTGTGTTTAAAATATCCGTTGCGCACATAATCAGTTTAATGCACTGTTTCTTACTTAATAGTATATACAACAATATCAGGGCCATAATTAAACCAAATTGCTGTGTTAATGAACAATTTGTTGTCTGATTTAAGGATAGGTTCAACATCCACAACACACACACAGCTTTTAACCAATGTTACACGGGAGGGGTTGTCATGAAAGAGCACGCTAAGTAAAATGTGTAACCAAGTAACGATAGGAAGTGAATCAAGTGTTTGCCTCGAACAAATTCCTACCTTACACTAAAGCACTAGGTGAGTTTGTTTTCCTTTGTTATAATTTAAGAACAGAATACCCCTTCATTGCTTCACTTTTATTTGTGTAAAACTGCGTAAATTTTAATTTGCTTCTCTAGAAGCTTTGCACTTCCGCGTTTACATATAACGAGATAGGCCTATTTTTCAGGTTTATAGGTTTAGTAGTATTACGCAATTTTAAGTGGATTTACTTCACTCTAGTAATAGTATATACATTTATTGTGTCTTAATGAATTTTAGTGTTCCTTATATATGAAGTTAATTGAATTTTATCCTTATCTTGCTAATTATTGTAATCGACCAAGAGTGAAAAGTGTTTGAGCAGCCGCAAGAAAGTTGGTTCGGCGGTTTTGTGCACCTGTTATGAGAAGTGGTTTCATTGGGGAGAATGTTGCGGTGTGGGAATTTGGGGAAGAAAAGGAAATTCTTCCATTCTTTTGCAAGGTATGTTGAAGGGACAAGAAAATGGCGGAACAAGAAGGGAAGATCTGAGCCCTTCAGGCTGAACCGGGTAGTACCAGGAAAAAACGTATGACGTTAAAGTGGGAGACGGGTGAAGATAAGTGGGAAGTGGTAGCAAGGAACAGGGCCCACAGAAAGAGAACAATGCCTGACAGTTTCATCATGGGCATCAACAATAGGTCTGCCTTACTACCGTAGTTAAGGAAGGAAGGGGTTCCAGTATTAGACTTACACTAGTAAACAATGTGTTTAAAAAAGTAGAAAATAGGAGGAACGTTCTGTTGGTAGGTAGTAGCCACAGAAGAGGTGTGGGCCAGATTTTGCAGGAGAAATTAGGTGATTGGCACTTTTTCAAGCCTAGTGCGGGCATTAGCCATGTTGTAGAGGATATTGGTTCCTTATGTAACGTATTTACAAAGCAGGACCACGTTGTGATACTGGCTGGATCGAGAAACAGTACTGATAGGAATAAGGGCTACAGTATTGAGACTCATCGGGTTACAATAGCATCTGGAAATCTGCCCCAATTGAACAGCTCTTTAAGGAGAGTTAACATGAAGTTAGATCAACTGCTCAGGGCGGATATTTGTTCAGGCATGGGTTTGGATTACGTTGATGCTTTTGGTAGGAGGGATTTTACTAGTCATGGTCTGCATCTCAATAGGAATGGGAAGGGTGAACTGGTTAGGTTGATAGTTAAGTCCGTAAGGGGGTCACTAAACTCATGGTAGTGCCTCTTTTTTAGGGTATCAGTGTCCAGTTAGAAGCTCGGATAGGCAGGTACTAAAGCTGTTAAAATATCCAAAGTTCTTCACAAAAGTACAGTGGAAAGTAATGTTAGAATATTTCATCAAAATACTGGGAGATTAAAGAATAAAATTGATGAGCTTTTGGTATGTGTTGAGGATATAGAAACTGAGTGTGTAATAGATGTACTAGGGATATCTAAGCATCACATTGTCACTCACATGGAAAACGTTAACATCAATGAATATAAACTCTCAGCAAATGTAAGTAGAGATAATAAGAGAGGAGGAGTTGCCATTTTTGTGAAAAGTTATCACTGTGTAAAAAAATAAGAAAAACTTTTTATGTAGACCAACATATAGAAGCATGTGCCTGTGAGGTTAAACTGAATGATGACACTTTTATAATGGTAACAATGTATAAGTCCCCATCAGGTAATTTTCAGCTATTTTGGAAAAACTTGGATGCCTTTTTGTGCTATCTGTCTGACAGTGGAAAGCAAATTATTATTTTTTGTGATTTTAATGTTGCTTCTCTAAAAGAGTGAAATAGGAAGAAAGACCTTGAAGTATTGCTTAGTTCGTTCAATTTGGCATTCGCTATTGATTTTCCCACTCAGGTAGTAAAGGACAGCAAAACACTGATAGGTAACTTTTTAGCGATCAAAATAAGTTCAAAAATATAAATTCCTATCCTGTTGAGACTGATCCTTCCGATCAAGGTGCACAGTGCATAACGTAGCCTCATAGAGCAAATTAAAACAGACATCCAAAGTACTGCGTTCAATTAATGATTTAACAATAATTTCCAAGTTTAGAGAAAGCTTACAGCAGTTAAACTTGGATGAGGTACACAAGGAACCCGATGCTATTTTAAAATATAACATATTTCATACATTTGTAAGTGTGTTTGAAAACTGTTTCTCCAATAAAATAGATAAATTGTAAGAAAGCATGTAAAAACATGGATAACTAAAGGAAGAAAAGTATCTTGTAACCGGAAAAAGGAACTGTATCTAACAGTAAGAGAGGTTATTGATTCACAGACAATCAAATGTTATAAAAACTACTGTGTAATATTAAGAAAAGTTGAAACTTCCTGGAAGATTAAAATTGTGAGCCGGAACCGGGACTCGAACCTGGGACCTGGGGCGCACACTCGGTAAAAAAATGTTCCACACAAGCGACAAAGCTATTAATAGAAGATGCCATACCTCTGAATATGACACAATTGAAATTCCACCCAACTCTCTCTTTGGAATTAAGAAAATAATAAATTTTCTTAAAAGTAAAAGATCATATGGAATTGATGGCATTTCCAGCAGAGTACAAAAAGCTTGTTCCTAACAAATAAATAGGATTGTCATCTACATATGTAATAGTTCTCTGGAGCAGGGTATTTTCCCAGGTAGAGTAAAATAGGCTTTGTTAAACCACTGCATAAAAAATGAGATGCTTCCGATGTCAATAACTAACGCCCAGTCTCACTTCTGAGAAAGTTCTTGCGAAAGTAATGTATTCAAGAGTAGCTTCCTATATATTTATAAAAATAAGGTACTAACAAAATGTCAGATTGGTTTCCAGCAAGGCTATTCAACAGATAATTCTATATATGCTTTCACTGATCAAATATTAAATGCCTTGAACAGCCGGGCATCAATTTTATGAAGCATGGAATTCTTCTAAATACGCCTGAGCATTGTGATATCAGTGGAGATGTGCACAATTCGTTTATTTCATACTTAATTGGAACAGTGCAAAACGTTGAAGTACGTAGTTCAGGTAACCTGCAAAAATAAGCTGATTTCGGAAATAGGAGGGAGGGGGAGCCATCAAGAATGCCATCCCAGTGTTCAAACGGGTCCTCTGCTGTTCATTATTAATATTAGTGATTTGAGATTCTATATTTATGATTATTTTAAGCTAGTTCTTTTTGGTGACGATTCAAGTATAATAATCACTCCTGGAAAACAGGAGTTAACTGATGAAATTGTAAATAATGTCTTTCAGAAAAATATTAAGTGGTTCTCTGCAAATGGACTCTTATTAAACTTTGATGATAGAATACATACAGTTCCATACATTAAATAGGATGACGTCATTAATAAATATATTCTGTGAACGGAAGTCTCTAGCTAAGGTAGAATATTCAAAGTTTTTAGGTGTTTGCATAGATAAGGAATTGAACTGGAAGCAACACACTGACGATCTACTGAAACGTTTGAGTCATTGCGTTCGCAACTTATACTGTTAGGATAAATTAACTTACTATGGCCATTTTCATACACTGCTTTCATATGGCATCATATTTTGGGGTCCCTAGTGTTGTAGCTATATATGACCTACTGAGTTCAAGGTTAAATCTAACTTTGGCACAGAATGGGGGTAAATTATGTTGCCACAAAACTCTGTGGTCACTGACTAGATAGCATCAAATGTCTGACAGATCGCCAACCAGCATTTAAAAACAAATTGAAAAAATTTCTGAATAAAAACTCGTACTCTGTAGTTAATTTCTGCATAGAAATTAGTACTCTTTACCGAAAAATTTAAATAAAAAGTAAAAAAGTAAATGAAAATTAAAAAAAAGTGTGGCATGTAATGTTATTTTTACTAAACTCTCAAGTTCCCACCATTACGAAATCACGTACTCATGATCTATGGAACATTTATTAATCTTACCTAGTCTACAACTTTATATTTGCAATTTCAGTTGCGCGTTGCTGACTCTGGGTGTAGCAGTGCCACAGGGAAACTTTGTCGCAACCGACCCGGAGCTTTGCTTTACGACTGCAGGGGCGTCTCACCCGCCCGTTATCTGAAAATAACAATTTATAACACAAGTAATGGCGCCCGCAAGCCCGGACGTCACCTCTGTAACAAACTAAACTGGGCAGTAAGCACTGAGTGATGAGTCAAGGGAAAACTTGAAGTAGGAAGGAAGACTTCCCGGGAAGAGCAGACATCGTGCTTGAGTAACGCCCGTGCCACTGCCTAACAAACTAAAGACGACATGTATTCCAACGACGAAAACCGTGGTAAGGAGCACGTGACAAAAACAGATCGCGTCACACCCGTAACACTGGACGAGCGCTCTCAGTGCAGAAAACAGCTGCTGTGCCTACTCGCCTAAATCGGGAGATCCTTCTCCCTCAGCAAGCATGATATCAGAATCAACACGCCATTATCACAATTTGATTAGTTACTGCCTACAATAAAACAGGAACTCCGGCCATGGCAAACATTTGAATTCTTACCGCTTTTGTCCCAAACAGACAAATTTTTCAGCAAGTCATGCACCTAAAGTTACTGATCAGTCACATTCAATAGATGTCCCATCACAGGCAGTTGCACCTTCCGAAAAAGTACTGTTGCATATTAATACGAAGGTTTATAATAACCCACTAAATTATGCAGCTAAAACCAGCTTCATTCAAGTGAACCACTGCCGGCGAGTAAGCCTAAGCAGTTTTCAGCACATTTCGTTCTAACAAAGCTTTATAGGGTGAGCACTGACAACTGACATAGAACTCTTTCACAGTAAGGCCGGTTTGCGGTGACAACGCAGACAATAATTACAGTTTAACAAGTCTCGGCGGACTACGTCAGCCGGCCGCGGTGGCCGAGGAGACTGAGGCGCTCCAGTCACGGTCTGCACGGCCACTACGGTCGGGGGTTCGAATCCCCCCTCGGGCAAGGATATTTGTGTCGTCCTTAGTGTTAGCTAGTTCGTAAGTAGTTTGTAAGTTGAGGGACTGATGACCACGTAGTTAAGTCCCATAAGCTATACAAACATTTGAACATTTTGGACTACGTCATGCGACAAGTACACTACCCGAGCAGTAACTTCCCAGTATGAAGAGCGATACGCCCACAAGTCAGATGCCCAAAGTTAATTTCCTAGTCGGTAGCAGTACAGCCATTCACAACCAAGCGTGAGAAACAGCAAACAGTAGCAGCCAGACCAACGACCTATATAAACAACATAGACTGGCTAAGTTGCTGCTATACTTGAAGCAAATTGAAAGCTCGGCCGCCATGTTTTACACCGTCACGTAGGCGTAACCAGTAGTCTGCTATAGCACGGAATCACATCACTTTCACTTTGTACAATGACTTAACAAACCATTGTCTACCTGCTTATTGTTATTCTTATAGCCAAGGTAATATGGATAAAGGATGAATGATAGACAACAAGTGTGTGGTAGAGAAATCGGAAAGTTTAATTACAAATGTCACATACAATGGATCGGCTAAACATCGTCTCATTCATACAAAAAAACATACATTTTCACTGTCCTTTAAACAATATTAATTTCGTGTACATTTGCCTAATCTGCTTACCTCTTTCCTCCGCAGATTTGGCTTTATATAAATGAGGTATTGTACAACTGAAGTAATGTTTTAATTACAGCTTTATTAGACTGGAGTAATGAGATTCCTCCCAAAATTCCGAGGATACCATTAAGTGCTCGTAGTTGGTAAATAATGTAAGTCTGATTCCCAACATTCTAAATACATATACATACATTCGCAAAAACAAAATTTTTCTTTCCTAATGACGTTTCATGATTCCTCAAAACCCTTTCTGCCACTTCGAAAAGTTGTACAAGGTTTTATAGGGATTTAACAGACTGGCTTTTATACCTTTTAATCCGATTAATCCTGTTTTACTGTCATTTTTAGGAGCACGGAGAACTTCCATGCATTCTAAACACTTAAGTTTTTTACTCACTTGCCTAATGATGCTTCCAGAAATATATTCAATTACTTTCTCGGAATATGTCAGCATTTCGTATTCTGGCACATAGATGGTCAAACTGAATAAGTCTACTGCTATCTGAATGACATAAATCATGATTTGCAATAGGTAATAAAAGAGGTTCCTTGTCTCCTGCTTGGCTACATGACATACCTTCAAATGAAGCTGATTCAGCTGTTAGCCAGCTTTGTATCATTTGTTGCATACATGATTTCTCCTCAAAATGCGATGAACAAATGTAACTGTATGCAGTAGGTTTCCACTTATCTCGCCTCATATTGGCTAACCATCGTTTTGTAAGTCCTTCATTTTTCAAAGGAAAACTGAAAAATATAATTACAGCTTACTTTAGTTACATACACAGCCCATAGGAATATTATATGCAGAAATGTGGTGAGTACAAAAGACGAGTACACGAAATGTCAGAAACGAAAACATACAAATAAAAAAAGGTAAAGCAGTCAACAATCCGAAGATTGGTTTTAACACCACAGTGCTTTACTAGGCATGGTCCTGTTTGGAGGTGGTATGCCGTTGCTTTCGTCCGACCTTCGAACAGACTTACCCAATCAGTAATTGGGGGACCTACAGTTTAACGTGGCTTCCGAACCAGGATGCTACTCGATATTTTTGACATGAGCAATACTGCGATAGGTGAAAAAAGTGGAAAGTAACAGATAAAAATCCTGGGACCTGTCGGGGATCGAACCCGGACCTTTGGATTTTTAGTCTGGCACTCTGCCACTGAGCCGGCCGCGGTGGCCGAGGTGACTGAGGCGCTACAGTCATGGTCAGCACGGCCACTACGGTCGGGGTTCGAATCCCCCCTCGGGCATGGACATTTCAAATGTTTGTTAAGCTTATGGGACTTAACTACGGGGTCATCAGTCCCTAAACTTACAAACTACTTATGAACTACTTACGAACTAGGACGGCACAAATATCCATGCCCGAGGGGGGATTCGAACCCCCGACCGTAGTGGCCGTGCTGACCGTGACTGGAGCGCCTCAGTCTCCTCGGCCACCGCGGCCGGCCCGGGCATGGATATTTGTGCCGTCCTAGTTCGTAAGTAGTTCATAAGTAGTTTGTAAGTTTAGGGACTGATGACCCCGTAGTTAAGTCTCATAAGCTTAACAAACATTTGAACATTTTTTGAACTCTGCCACTGAAAATACGATATTCCAACAGTCTCATTACTGCGATTCGTACAGTTATATGCCACGCATACAATCGGCATGATTTTAGCTTAATAAATAACTTTTCAAGCTTACTACGATACATAAAATGAGAGCCGGCCGCGGTGGCCGAGGAGACTGAGGCGCTCCGGTCACGGTCTGCACGGCCACTACGGTCGGGGGTTCGAATCCCCTCTCGGGCATGGATATTTGTGCCGTCCTTAGTCTTAGTTAGTTCATAAGTAGTTTGTAAGTTTAGGGACTGATGACTCCGTAGTTAAGTCCCATAAGCTTAACAAACATTTGAACATTTTTTGAACGATACATAAAATGTGAAAGTAAAACACGTAAATAGCGTCGGCCTAACTTTCGTATTCGGCGCACTAGACTTTGAAAAATATGGCTGCCACAGTTCCTGGTTGCTGCCACAAGGAGCGCTGTTAACCCAGAGCTAGCCACTCTATGTAGTTTATATTGCTCCTTGAGGCAGACACGGCACGCTGCAGACACCACACACTCCACTTCCAGCGCACGGCTAAGTTCCCGTGTATACAAGCTGGCAGCCCCCAACTACTGGCGTGCGAGCTGGCCGCCGTGCGCCGCTCGCCCTCCGTCAGACAGCCTCCAGTCTAAGCACAAGCTCGGCAGAGGCAGATACTTTGCTCAACCACTTCATTTATCGAAGGGAGAGTAAAAGTACAGTAGCCCGAGGAAAACAGCCCCTGCAATTAAGGCGGAAGCGGTTTATTTGAATCTCCAGAAACACCAGATGTGTTTGAACTGACGGGCCCCCACCACGAGACCTGTTACGGGACCGATTTCGTGTGGGCGAATGCGCGGCAGAATAGGTTGCTCACCACGCCTTCCGTAAGCCCGCGTACGTCCACCACTCGCATCACTGAAGACAAGAAAGCTCCCGTGTACCTTGGAGTCGACTCTTTCTCGACACCTGAGTAGTCTCGATTGGTAGCGCCATTGCATCACCGGTAGCCTGACGAGATGCTCGTGTATTCTTAGTTTTGACGCAAGCAGACGTTTCACAATGCAAACTGATGACACAGAAATTGCAACATGCGCCCAGATTTCTTCCCTGAGCTCTTCGCTGCGGTGGGATTGTCGAGCTCTCTAAGGCCGCTTTCAGACATGCGGGAATCGCGCGGTTGGAACCAAAATGACGGCCAGTGTGTTCAGACAGGTGCTGTCCGGCCGCGGCTAATATGCGGTTGTCGTTCGCGGTGTGTAGCGGGAATTGACAGTGTCAAAATGGAAGTCGAAGAAGAAATATTGTGTTTACTCTGGTTGCTTAAAAGAAAGAAAGAGTAAGAAAAAGGCAGTACTGGATGCATCCTATACTAAGTGATCGGGCCGTACATGGCCAATTCTTAACATTAAGAATGTATGGAGAAAAATTGTTTGACTATTTGAGAATGTCAATAAATTCTTTTGACGAGCTACTTCAATTAGTCAGTGAAGATATTTCGAGTTCTGAAACACACGAGACAAAAATATGATTCTATGTATATTTATTGTCGTTCAATAAACACCCGATTACCAAAAGCATTCTTTTTTTTCCAACGTATCTTTACCATTTCCAAATATACCCACCAACTGTTGCCAAGCTTGGTTTGTGGCAGTTTTATTAGAATATTCATCACTTTGAAGATCCCATAATGCATGTCGTTTCTCCACATCATCAATAAATAATTCAGTGTCGAAGCGATCCATTGCAAGCTTGTGGCACTGAGACGTCCGAACCGCAGAAATAGAACCGCGCGGCGGGCGCGCGATTGTATTTTCTGGCGGTTGAAATGCGGCTATCGCGCGGTTGGACTAGCCGCGTGGTCACGTGTGAACAGTTACGACGATACTCAACTAAATAAAACCCGCGTGGATACCGCGCGATTCTGTGACCGCGAGATTATCGCCGTGTTTGAACACGGCCTAAGGCCCAGTGCTGCGGACCGCGCGGTTGCTCCCCGTCGGATTTTCGAGTTCTAGAACGGGCATGGTTGTGTGTGTTGTCCTTAGGTTAATTTAAGTTTGTTTGTAAGTCTAGCTACTGATAACTATAGTAGTTAAGTCCCACATATTTACAAACATTTGAACATCAAACAAATAATACAATCTCTTGAAACAACATTGTCTCATTATACCAAAGGTATTAAACACAAGGAGCGGCACTGAATTAAAATTTATGCGGTGTCCGGGATTCGAACCCGGGACCTATTTACGAAGTAGGTGCTTTAGACTACTCACCTAACACCGCATTGTTACCAAAGCAACTACACGGACTGTCTTAAATCAAGTCTCCCTGCACACCAATACTTTAATTCTGCCTCATGTTTCCTGTGAAATACGTATCAAATTGCCAGAGCTCTCCTACATTGGAATAGCATCCCGGTAAAAAACGCGAATAGGAACTATCCCCCCTTGTTCCTCAGGCCGAGGTGATATAAATATCAACAAATAATACAATCCCTTGAGACAACATTGTCTCATTATACCAAAGGTATTAAACATAAGAAGAGGCATTGAATTAAAATTTACGGGGTGACCCGGATTCGAACCCGGGACCACCTATTTACTAGGTACATGCTTTATACCACTTTTTTTTTTCGCCTTCTCCGGCTAGCTTCTGTAGCTATGGTATTTGTGTGTTCATTGACAAATGAAGGGAAACTTCTTATTGATTACGAAATGAAACTGGCGCTTAGAAAATAATCAAATCGTCTTGTTGGCTTCTTCATCAACAGACGTGAAAAACTTAATTCCTTTGAAACCAAATTAAGGACCTTCTTTGTAGGGTTTATAAAAACCCATTCCTTCCATAAAGGAATGAAATGTGTCTCCAAGTAAATTATAATTAATGTTCCTTTTCTTCTTGTGTACTTTCATGGTTGCACATGCGCTGTTTCGGCTTACCGAGTACTTCAAAGTTGTCTTCACGTAAAGGCTGCTACTGCAGTTTATGCCGTTTCACTCGTTTTCTTTGTTTCCTAATTATCGTTTTCTATTTATTTGTCTTCTCAGTATCGGCCAGCGACAGCTCAGGACTACCTTACGAAATCCCAGAAGTTTTAAGGACATTTAAAAAAATAGTTAAAACTTAAATATAGAAAATTAAAAATACTTCTGTGGGTGCTACCCATCTTTTCTTATGTTATGGTTCTAAGTAGAAAATTCGCATACTTGTCTTTATATTTCTTAGTTCTCGTAAGTTTTTCGTGTTCTGTCGTGAGATAAATCCAATAGTCTTCTTTAGTCTTGTTCCTTTCTGAAACAATGTAGTATACAGTATATCCTTTAATCCAATTTATTGCTCTTCGTTTTGTGTATGGGTAGGGGACTTCGTCTGGTGGATCATTCTAGCTGGTGTGTTTGTTCTGGGAGATGTTCGCAGTACACTTGCGAGTTTCGTTGTACAGAGTGTCCAGATTTTCACTGCGTCGCATGTGAAACGGTGTTCCTCTGAGTCAACTAGGTTACAGTTGATGCAATTAGGCGTTTCTGCGAGATGAATTGCATGCAACTTTGTATTTGTGGGAATTTTTCTGTTAACTGTCGTGTACCATGTCGATCGCACGTTAGTCGGTAAGTAAGGGTCTTGAACGTTTTCTCAGATCTTTTCCCAGTTGTATTCTTTGTACTTCTCCTCTATTCTGTTTCTCGTTTTGTTTTTCGTCATGTTGTTATAGACTTCTTTGACTTTGTATAGATCTTTCTCGGGAGTATTTCGTCGAATATAGCTCAGTTCTATAAGAAAATGTCTGATATGATGGAACGAGTTGGGGATGTGATGCACGTCTACGGGTGCGTCCATACTAATCGGTGTCATTTCATTTAAAAGATGAGCTGTAAGAGAATCGGGCGATTGTTTCCACTGTTTGTAGAACTTGCTGACGAACAGCGCCTGTGATTTACTGTAAATATGTGTCAACTGTAAACCTCCGTTCCTGAATGGTAGCGTTAAGGTCTCATACTGAACCTTAAAAATTTGTCCTCTGGTGACAAAGTGGCCGAGTGCTGCTAGCATTTGTTGAGCTAATATCTTTGCTATTGGTAGTACTTGGGCGACATAATTAACTTTAGAAGTTATGTAAGTGTTTGCTAATTGCACTTTTTGGGTGGCATTTAGATTACGTAAATTGTGTTGCTGCATGGCAGCTCGTAGTTTTGCCAACAATTTTTTGAAGTTAAGGGCAGCCGTGCGGCAGATATTTGGCGTGTATTCAATGCCAAGCGTCTTGATAGTACCTACGTAATTTATTTGTTCATCAGCTCTATATTCTAATCCCCGGCCGATGTTCATTATTCCCGATTTATTACGGTTTAATCTTGCTCCTGACGCCTCTTCATAGGTTTTTATATTTTGGAGCGCTTTCCGTAGTTCGTCACTTTCCGTGATAACGAAACTGACGTCGTCTGCATACGCTTGACATGTTATTTTGCGGCCGTGTATATGTAGCCCTGCGGGGTCCTGCGTCAGGGAGCATAGCAGAGGTTCAATTGCTATCGCAAACAAGCTCAGGGACATTGGGCATCCTTGGCGTACTGAGCTCATAATTCTGGTCGGTCTGCTTAATTGGCCGTTGACAGATATTCGAGAGGTGGAACTCTTCAGTAGGTTTTTGGCTGTAGTGATAATTTTTTGTGGAATGTTATTCTCGTTGAACTGTGTTTTGTAGTCGTGTTCTGACTATGCAGCCTTCTAACTGCTTTCGCTTGAGGCTTAAAATTGTGGCCTTTATTCTTTTGATCTGTGTATAATTTTCTATGATGGTAGCATCTTGTTTGTATAGATCTCTGAGGCACTGATAATAAAATTCTATTGTATTCTTTGTCCAAACACCTTTCTCCCAAGAGTAATGTTTCATGGCCTTTACTAACGCGGGTTTTGCGCATTTCACCCACCACTTAAGGGCTGAGTCGTACATTGGAAACTTCCTCTCGCATTCTCTCCACGTATTCTGGAAGGTTTCGTGGCATCCTGGATCTGTCAGATGTGTGACGTTCAGTTTCCATTGTCCTTTTGCTCTGTACGTTCCTTGTTTTTGTAGATTAACGGTGCATATGTAGGCCACATGCTCGGAAAATATATTCGGCCATAGTTCTGCTTGCAGAACGTGATGCTGTAAATTCGGCGTGACGTAAATTCTATCAATACGGCTAGCGGAATGGTTGGTGATGTAGGTAAAACCGGCCTTATCACCATGTTTGAGTTCCCATGTGTCTATTTGGTTGACCTCTCTAATGATATTCGCAAGTTCGATACAGTTATTGAAACTTGGTATCTGATCTTTAGAGTTGATGACACAGTTAAAGTCGCCTGCAAATATGATTTGTTCGGGACGCCGTATGAAGAGTGGCACTATTTCTTCTTTAAAAAATTCCGCTCTCTTGTGTTTTCTTCCCGTTCCGGAAGGAGCGTAAATATTAATGATCCTGGTATCATTTACTGTGCAAGCTATGCCCCTGCTGTTCGTGAGCCTCTCGACGTTTGTTGTCAGGATTCCTTCTTTTGTCATGCTCGCTGTCCCGAGTTCACTGCCGTAACCAGGATTCAAATGTTCAAATGTTTGTAGAACTTATGGAACTTAACTACGGGGTCATCAGTCCCTAAGCTTACAAACTACTTATGAACTAGTTAAGACTAAGGACGGCACAAATATCCATGCCCGAGGGGGGATTCTAACCCCCGACCGTAGTGGCCGTGCAGACCGTGACTGGAGCGCCTCAGTCCCCTCGGCCACCGCGGCCGGCCACGGCACGGAGCGTCCGGCCCCTAGCACGTCCGCGAACAGACTGACCACTCAGCTAACACCGCGTTGTAGCCAAAGCAACTACACGGACTGTCTTAAAGCACGTTTCCTTCCGCACCATATACTTTAATTCTGCCTTATGTTCCCTGTGAAATGCGTATCAAATTGCCAGGGCTCTCCTACATTGGAATAGCAACCCAGAAAAGAACGCGAATAGGAACTACCCGCCTTGTTCCTCAGGCTGAGGTGATATAAATATCAACAAAATAATACAATCCCTTGACACAACATTGTATCATTATACCAATTTGATACGCATTTCACAGGAAACATGATGCAGAATTAAAGTATATGGTGTGGAAGGAGACTTGTTGCGAGACAGTCCGTGTAGATTAATTAAGGTGTTGTATCCTGTTATACGTTCCAGGTTAATGTCTGTTACTTCCTGTAATAGCGCAATGTCTATATCAGCGGCGTACAAGAAGTCTTGAAGATTTTTTAATTTAAATGTGCAGTTTATTTTATTAACGGTAGCAATCCGATACGCTTGCAACGGTGTCACATGTGCAGGCATACTTGATGTCATGCTTCCTCTTAACTGTTGTTAAAGACACATGACTTAAAAGTATTCAGGGTCATCGTCTATTCCACCCGATGCAGCAGCAGTGTTTTGCTGGTGTTCAGGTTTGCCTCTACAAACATCAGACGACGCCCCTGCCGTGTTTTCCTGAAACTCTGGCATCTCTTCCTCTCGAGTGTCCTCAATTGTGTCATCTGACCATGCTTTTGGGTTCGTATTTCCCCTGTCTTTTCCGTGTTCAAGACTTCCTTCCTGATAGGTTGTTGTATGTTCTTTCGACGTTATTTGCATTTGACCAGAATCGGATTCCTGTGTTCGGGTTTTCTTTTGCGCTGGAAGGTTTCCAGGAGGGATTTGTGGTGTCCCTTCCGTTAGTGTTTTGCGCATCTGCTCGGCTTTCTCGCGCAGTATTCGTGCTTTTTCTTCGGTACCTTCGCGTGCAATACGGCGTTTTTTATGTTTCTTTGGAGATTTCGTAGACTCATGGTCAGTTAATTCATTTGTTTCAGTTGGTAATGACGGAGATGTCAGGTCTGCTTTTGCTCTTTGTTCCATACTTGACTCGTTATTGCTGTTTTCACATACGGCTGTCTGTTTACCATCTTCCGCAGCCTGGGCAGTAGAAAGAAGGGAATCTTGTGTGCTCGTGTCCATTGCTATTTTCTGTTCATTCAGGTCGTTGTAGGCCTCCAGAGCTGCGTCTAGGTTTTGTTGTGGGGCAATGTTTCCTCGCGCGGCGGCTACGTAGCTAATAGGCAACGCAGACATGACGCCAGGCCTGTCTTGCTCGCCGGTCGGTATCTGCGTCACGCGCCGTTGTAAACACTGCGCGCGAACGTGTTCTGTCGAACCACATCCAGAGCAAGTGCGTGGTTGCCCGTCGTAAATTACGATCGCTCTATAGCCACAAACTGTAATGTAAGACGGTATGTGATTCATCATATCTATTTTTACTTGCCTGACACCATTTAAAACCGGGAAGATTTGAGAGTCTGACCATCGTTCCGCGATGTTACTTATGACTGTGCCGTATTCCCTGAGTTGTTCGTTAATTGCTTCAGAAGGAATTTCGAAAGGCAGTTCGAAGATAGGTACAGTTTTAATACCCATGCCAGCCCGTGATATTGTAACGTCTCCATTATTGCCGTCTGAATGTTTAAATTGTAAACGTCCTCCACAGGATTCAAATATTTTCTTGCATTTTTCAGGGCTTTTCAATTTTAAATACACTGTACTGCTGACAATCGATAAGTGCATTCCTAACAGATCGTCGATAGTAATCATCATAACATCTCTGACAAAGAATTCAACTTCAAATGATTTTGGTCTACTAAATTTCGGGTCGAAACTCAGTCTAAGCGTGTCTTTTCGTTGTGGTCGATCCATTATGCTCGTGTGAAAGACATTCTAGTAGGTAAATATGAACGCTAAAAGCGCGCACTCACCGTATAACTCCGCTCGGCTGCCAAATAGCGAGGACGTAAACAAGACGTCCGCACGGCACGGCTGCCCGACGAACACTCCCCCCACTCAGCTAACATTGTGTTGTAGCCAAACCAACTACACGGACTGTCTCGCAACAAGTCTCCTTCCACACCATATACTTTAATTCTGCATCATGTTTCTTGTGAAATGCGTATCAAATTGTTATAATGATACAATGTTGTGTCAAGGGATTGTATTATTTTGTTGATATTTATATCACCTCAGCCTGAGGAACAAGGCGGATTGTTCCTATTCGCGTTCTTTTCTGGGTTGCTATTCCAGTGTAGGAGAGCCCTGCCAATTTGATACGCATTTCACAGGGAACATAAGGCAGAATTAAAGTATATGGTGCGGAAGGAAACGTGCTTTAAGACAGTCCGTGTAGTTGCTTTGGCTACAACGCGGTGTTAGCTGAGTGGTCAGTCTGCTCGCGGACGTGCTAGGGGCCGGACGCTCCGTGCCGTGGCCGGCCGCGGTGGCCGAGGGGACTGAGGCGCTCCAGTCACGGTCTGCACGGCCACTACGGTGGGGGGTTAGAATCCCCCCTCGGGCATGGATATTTGTGCCGTCCTTAGTCTTAACTAGTTCATAAGTAGTTTGTAAGCTTAGGGACTGATGACCCCGTAGTTAAGTCCCATAAGTTCTACAAACATTTGAACATTTGAGCTCCGTGCCGTGCGCTGCGACAGCTTGTCTTCGCGTGGTAAGTGTCGGCGCTTGCTGCAGCAAATAGCTTTCGTTATTGAACTGTGGAAAAGGTATGAAACGATTGTAATGATGGAACAAGAAATGGAACGACCGACTAGGAAGGAGACTTTGAAATTGACATTTGAGAATCGATCTACTAGACCGAAATCTTATGAGGTAGAAAATTGGTTAGAGCAGGATGTAAAACTATCATGCAACGACATTGTTCGTATTCATCTGTCGATTATAGCGTGTGTGGTATTTGTTAAGTTGAGTAGTGCGGAGCTATGCTCGAAGGTAGTTAAATCCTGTGGAGGTACTATGAAATTTAGGTACTCAGATGGACGTGTTGGGGAGGTTGCTATCACTCATGCTGGGTTTTGAATACGCACTATCCGAATTTTTGAGTTGCCCTTTGAAATTACTGCGGAACAGATAAATGCTGTAATTTCTCCGTTCGGTACAGTGCTTAACAATTTTGCTGAAAAGTGGTCCAGCGCGCATAAATTTCCCGTTCTAAACGGTGTACGGCAACTCCGAGTAGAACTACGAAAACATATTCCTTCGTATATAAACGTCTGCGGGTATAGAGGAATTGTTATTTATGACAATCAACCCAGAACTTGTTCGGTCTGTAACAAGCCTGGCCACATCCGCGCCAATTGTATACAGAGGCGCGTGGCGCAGTTACCCGCCGGCGAGCCCGCCAGGCCACTAGCCATGACGTCACTGCCTGGAACTTACGCCGCTGCAGCTCGAGCGCAACCGGCTACAGTCTTGGTCCCTGATCCGACTGCAGGTGCAATCGTTGCAGAGGCTGAAATCCCAATGGATGTCAGCACACTTATAGCCGACGACATACTCGATTCCCTACCGCCTGCAGCAACAGACGAAGTTCGGCCGACACAGGAAACCGAACCTGTAAATGATGTAGATCCTCCGGCAAATGAAGAGCGTACCTCTCCCCAGGAGCCCGAAAGTGGGTCTGAAACCACAGAGAGTTTCCAAAAAGGAAGTCCGGAAGGAGAAACAAGAAGCGCAGGATTGCATCCGAAGGCGCAGAGGAGGCCGCTGCACCTCTGCGACAAAAGGCAAAAGAAATAGCAGCCAGCTTAAGTGAAAAGTCCTCATCCGATAAGAAAGCGACACCAGCACCCGAAAAAACCCCTGTCTCTGCACTGGGGAAAAAAGGCGCTGAAGGACGGTTACCAAAGGAACCACCCACACAGAAACAAGAAAGAATTCACTCTCCTGAGACTCCCCATGACCCACCCCAGACGCCTACGCACACCAACTGGGCGGACGAAGTGGCAGATGATCCAGCGGATGAAAAAATGAGGGAAATTCAAGATTCTGAAATAGATAATGCACAGCCCCAAAAAGATGACGACAATCGGAAAGAAGACACTTCCATGACAGATCTCTCAAAGCGACAAGATTATGTTCCAGATCCTTTTGATACTGATGAGTATTATTAAGCAGTTTTTACTATACGACGTTCAGAGAAGAAACGAAGAACTGAAGAACGAATTCATGATTGAACAGCCAGAACGATCGATGACAGAAGTACAAACGTACAAGATAGCTACAGTAAATCTCAATAAGGCTCATAGCTCATTCAAATTACAAAACCTCAAAGATTTTATATATGCCGCTGACGTAGACATTCTCATTTTGCAAGAAGTCACAGACATTGACCTTGAACATATACCGGGATTCAATGCTTTCACAAATCCAGGGATTGGAACGGACTTGGGTACAGCTATTCTCACGAAAGAGGGCATAACAGTCCAAGATGTTGTAAAATTAACCAGCAGTAAAGGCATAGCAGGCACAATAAACAACGTACGCATCATTAATGTCTATCCCCCATCGGGATCTAGCGATAGACAACGCAGGGAGGAGTTTTTTAAAGAAGAAGTTGTCCCTCTGTTCGGAACCCGACACGAGCACATTATCCTCGGAGGTGATTTTAATTGCGTATTGCATGCAAAAGATCAAACTGCCAATCTCAATAAGTCTATCGAACTTGAACGGATAGTCACGCAACTACGTCTAGTAGACTCATGGGAGCACTTGCACGGTGCAGCGTCCGGATTCACTCATGTCACCAGCCACTCGGCGAGTCGCTTAGACAGAGTGTATGTCTCACATAATTTAAAGCGCAACATCTTACAATCGGAATTATGGCCTGTCGTTTTTTCGGATCATGCAGCGTACATCTGCGCAATTAATATGGCCAAACAACTTATCGAGGTAGAGGGACCTGGAAGCTGAACGTGTCTCACCTAGAAGACCAGGCGTGCCAGGAGGCGTTCCACGCACTATGGAGGGAGTGTGAGAGCAGGTTCGCCTCGTACAACACAGCTACCGACTGGTGGCTGAAACTTGTCAAGCCGAAAATACGGAGATTTTTCATAAACTACTCCAGAGAAAAAAGCTTCTGGTACAAAAGTACTATGGAATTTTACTTTCAATGCCTAAGAGATTTATTCAAATCAGATGCCACGATTGTTGACAACTATGCAAGAATTAAAAAGATCAAGGCGAAAATCTTGGCCCTTCGACGTAAACAAGTGGAAGGTTACAAAATACGGTCACGAGTGCAGGATACGGCGCAGAATGAGATAACTTCCGTATATCACGTTATCCGTGAGCACAAAAGAGCGTCACGCAAAATATTCACTGCAATACAACTGAATGGCGGTAGGAAGCTAACGAAACAATCGGAGATTAAGGGGCGATCGTACAACATTTCGCTTCCCTCATGTCCTCTCAACCAGTTAACGAACGCCTTCAAGACGAGTTTCTGTCCACCCTACAAAGCAGAATAAACCACGCGGACGCACAATCCCTCAGATGTGACTGCAGAAGACGTCGAAGAAGCAATAGCAGAAAGCAAGACGAACAAATCTCCGGGATCGGACGGCATTCCGGCCTAATTTTATAAAACATTCAGTTCCCTCATAAAAGACAAGTTCACTCTCATTTGTAATGAACTGTTAAACCCTGACAATGATATCCCAAAAGAGTTTCGGGAAGGCATCGTAGTGCTAGTGCCCAAAACCTCAGGAACTACAACTATAAGCGGTCTTAGGCCAATAACATTGCTGAACAGCGATTATAAGATCTTTGGTCGAGTACTAGCGCGAAGATTAAACAGTACAATGACCACTGTCACCGGCCCTTACCAAACGAGTGTCGGTAAAGATAGAAAGATTTTGAAGACCCTCTGTGATTACAGGGATATAATTGCCACGGCCGACGTTTGCAAAATAAAATGTGCCCTGGTGTCCCTTCACCTTGACAAAGCTTTTGACAGGGTCAATCACCAGTTCCTACTCCGGACTATGAGCGCAATGGGATACCCACCCCGCTTTATTGCCGTCATCCGCAATACGCTAACGAACAACGCAGCGAGATTTGTAATTAATGGACAGATTATCCAACCGATAGAAGTTACCAGCTCCATCCGGCAAGGGTGCCCCATGTCCATGGCACTTTTTGCCATTGCTATCGAACCACTCCTCGCTTCCCTCACACAACATCTCCAGGGATTACAAATTAGAAGAGAAAAGATCGTATGCAGTGCGTACGCTGATGATGTCGGATTTCTAGCCACGACTGACAACGAAGTCGTGACTGCGCTGGAGATAGTCAGGAAATACGAACAAGCTTCAGGCGCGAAACTTAATGAAGCGAAGTCCGGGATATTCCATATTGGACGTGGCATCAGGTTACAAACTCAAGGCTTGCTTCCCGGGCTCGCAACAATGAAATGCCTTGGCATTGACATTGATTTTCAACGGTCCATACAGGAAACTATTGCTGTTAATTATCGGAAACTATACTGAACAGCATGCGAGCCTGTGTACAAGAACATAGTATAAGGAAACTCGACGAACTCCAAAAGGTCGCAGTTGCAAATGTTTACATTACATCTAAAGTAAACTATGTAGCACAAGTCTTGCCCCTTCCTGCAACCTTGGCCAAAAGCATGATATCTGCTCTAGGACACTTCGTGACCCGCGGACGAATCTTCAAAGTTAAATACGACACGCTGATGCTTCCCACGACACATGGGGGTTAATACCTCACAGATGTCAGTCAAAAAGCGAAAGCTCTGTACCTCTTCAATACGTACAAAGAATGGAAAAAGCAAGGTGGTAGCCTTACTGCACACTTGGTAAACGAAACAGCTCCTGTCGACCTAAATGCATCTGCCAATGTCCGACACATCCCTAACGGATTGCACCACTTAAAATATTTTTTCGTGGAATACAGCAGGAATACAGCAGGATACCAGAAAAGGAAATCGTAAAGGTTAAAGACCTTTACAAACAGCTGATGAAAAACGAAGTCGGAAATGATATAGAACAGAAATACCCATCAAACAACTGGAACATAATCTGGGAAAACATTCACAGCAGGAACTTATCAACGTCCGTGAAAGCGACCTGGTATTTCGCGGTCAACAGGAAAACTGCAACGAACTCTAGACTACATGCAATTCGGCTGGCACCTTCACCGCTGTGTCCACTCTGCAACGTAGTAGACGACGATGAACATAGACTCTTGTGTAAAAAGGTTGTTTTGTATGTTTGTATAGTCTATGGGACTTAACTACGGGGTCATCAGTCCCTAAACTTACAAACTATTTATGAACTACTTACGAACTAGGACGGCACAAATATCCATGCCCGAGGGGGGATTCGAACCCCCGACCGTAGTGGCCGTGCTGACCGTGACTGGAGCGCCTCAGTCCCCTCGGCCACCGCGGCCGGCTAAAAAGGTTGAAGACATATGGCTCTATGTTAGACAAAAGTTAGCTAGCATCAGCAGAACCTCACCCAATGCCTTCACAGCTGCTGACTTCCTAACACCGGATAGCATTCCATATCCAAGAACTAAAAGAAATGCTGTAAACTGGTTGAAGGGGCAAACTCTTCATTACATCCTAACTAAAGAATCAAGCAATGTGGAGGATTTCTGGGTGTATCTTACAACTGAACACCACATGCTGATGCGTAATAAAAAATACAAACAAACTTTTGCAAATTTTTTGACTAGAACAATAATGTAAAGCATTACAAGAAGTTTTCATTTAGAAGAATGTTCTTGTTTTGACTTTTTTGTTACACGCAACAAGAGAAGGTTTTTAGGGAAACAAAAAGAAGACCGCCATGGAACATTTAATTTCAGATATTTATGTATTTGTGTTGACGGCTCCATATAACCCAGTGATGAAACTGGACGTTCTGTTTCAATTACAAATTTATTTTAATTAGTATAACAAGAAGAAGAAATTTAGTTTACTCATGACTAACATCAACACAGTTTTAAATCATCGGTAAATCAGAAGAAGAAACTTAAGTATGTTACCACATTACATCTACGAGGAAACGAACGTATGTATTCACGCAAATGATTTTTGATTTCCTACAAGACACACAGAAAAAGGGATTTTCTTTTCATTATAGTTTTTAATTCTTTACAATTTTTTTTTCTTATTTATCTTATCCTATTTTGACATCAGGCGACACGCAATGTTAAAGAAATCTACTAATTCATCTATTTGTACGACGAAGAAGAACAAACATTTACTTCCTTCACCGAATATTTCCGACAGAATACGGAAATATAGAATATATATATATATATATATATTTCAGTTCTATATGGCAAAAAGAAGCCCACGCCGAAGAAGGCGAATTATGGCGAGCGGAAGGACGGGCTATAAGGGGTGGATGGAGACCCGCAAAAAAAAAAAAAAAAAAAAAAAAAAAAAAAAAAAAAAAAAAAAAAAAAAAAAAGTGGTCAGGAAAAAGAAATGGGTCTAAAGCGCCTATCTAGTAAATAGGAGGCCCAGGGTTCGAATCCCGGCCACTGCATACATTTTAATTCAATGCCCCTCCTTATGTTTAATAAATCATCATTTCAACTTCTGAAAACCAACACTGAAATACTGTTCAACGGAAACACGATTTCGTTCATTGGGTACATTTGTACCGTAGAATGGATGTTGCAGATACTGTTGACCTCTAAACTCAGCCCGGTTACTGCCTACAGCAGGCTGTTCCGATAGAGCTTCAAGGAGGAGGAGCGCTCACTGCAGCGGGAGGCGGGCGCACTGCCTCCTGGCCGCAGGCGAACTAACTAACGCCACATCCGTGTTCACTGTCAGCAATCGTTAGTCGCGTGAGCTCTGTGCCTCATTTGGAGGATACCTATCTATTTATTGAGAGCGATGGGCGTCCACAGTGCCTTGTGTGTCAAAAGTACAATATACAAGGTCATTATACGCGCCTTCACGCAGCGCAATAGGAACATGTGGAAGGCGAAGCACGCAGAGAACTTGTAGCCATACTTAAAACTGACATCTCAGGAGACATGAGTGTTAAAACTAATTCTTAGCAAAGCAGTTATAGAAACATTCATCATAATTTATCTACTTAAATGCGTTTATACTTTCAGGTGAATGACAGAGAACCAAATGCAACTGAAGCAGCAGTTCAGGCAAACTACAAGGTTGCTCACATTATAGCGACGAGTGGTAACCCGTTTTCAGTGGGACCTCTATTAAAATCTTGCATGTTAGCAATGGCGGAATGTTTGTTTCCAAGGGAGCTGCAGGCTACTTAAGGGGTTTGCCTTTCGAAGCAAACAGTGTCTCGTAAAATAGTGGACATAGCAACAAATTTAGAGACACAGCTAAAGAAAAACAGCCGAGAATTTTTTTGCATTTTCACTGGCACTCGACGAAAGCACAGATACAACACACTGTGCACAACTTTCAATTTTTGTTCGTGTAGTCGATATTGAACTACAAGTAACCGAGGAACTTTTGGATGTGGTGCCGCTCAATTACACAGCAACAGGACTTGACATTTTTAATCTGTTTATGAATCAGTGGGAAGTATGAATTTGTCGTGGTATAAGCGCTATTCTGTTGCCACAGATGGTGCACCACAAATGATATGACGTCATCAAGGTTTCGTTTCTCGATTAAAAAATAAACTTAAGAAGGAATTCGGGAAAGACATTTTGTCTGTTCATTGCTTCATTGCTTCAAGAGGCACTGTGTGACAAAACAGTGGAATTAGCTAGTGTGATGAAAGCTGTGGCGAAGTGCGTGAATTTTGTGATACGACACGGTGCTAATCGCCGCCAATTCAAAGGATTCCTTAAAGATATAGAGGAGGAATGTGAGGACATACCGTACGACAGCACAATCCGACGGCTTAGTCGACATAAGGTTCTGGATGTTCCTTTGCAATTAGGGAAGAAATATGTCTGTTTCTTAAAATGAAAGGGGAAGAAATGGCTTTTCTGAGAGATTCAAAATGTGTATGTAACAATGCATCTAAATCATTTAAATCAGTCGTTGCAAGGGAAAGAGCAACTAATAGTTGACATGTACGATAAGATCAGGGCCTTCGTGGAAAAGTTACGTTTGTTTCAGAGGCAGAGGAGTAATGGAAATTTAACGTCTTTTAACCGTTTGGCTTCATTAAATCTACCTCAAGATACCAATTGCAACGATTACGAAGCTAAGATAAAACAGCTCATCACGTCTTTCGAAACAAGATTTTGAGAGCTCACCTCTCTGGAAACGGAAATAAAATTGTTCAGCACCACTTTCTCGGTTCCACCTGATTATTTGCCACCGTCACTCCCGTTGGAAATTACTGACTTGCAAAATTCAACTTTGCTGAAAGATCACCACTACAACACGCTGTATTCGTCACGGTGGTGTCGTTCATTACAGCAAGTAACGTATCCCAAGCTGCATAAAAATGCCGCCCAGATGATGTGCATGTTTGATTCTATGTATTGTTGTGGAAAACTTTTCTCTGCAATGAAAAGAATAAAAACAAAGCAACGATCTTTTCTTCAGGACGCGACTATGAAATCTATCCTTCGAATAAATGCTGCAAACACTTTGACGCCCGACGTATCTGCTCTTGTTCTTGAAAGAAAAGTAGAATTTCAGAAGCCGAATAAACGTATGCAATTCCTTTTCAAACAGTTGTTTCTTTCTCTTTCCATGACGTAGCACGTAGCTTTGTGGTAGCAGCTAACAATACCTAAATGGGGTCAGAATCATACTGGAGGCAGCAGGCAGATCACGTGTCTCGCCGGCCCATGTGCTCACTGCCAGCAACACTGCTCCGCGGATACGAACTGGAACAGCCTGGCCTACAGAGTCAAAATAGAGCTCATGCAAGCGGAACTCTTGGAGGATGTTCAAATGTTTGTTAAGCTTAAGGGACTTAACTACGGGGTCATCCCTAAGCTTACAAACTACTTATGAACTACCTACAACTAAGGACGGCACAAATATCCATGTCCGAGGGGGGATTCGAACTCCCGACCGTAGTGGCCGTGCAGACCGTGACTGGAGCGCTTCAGTCCCCTCGGCCACCGCGGCCGGCCCCTAATCTTCCTTCCTCCAAGAGTCCTTAGTTGTAGGTAGTTCATAAGTAGTTTGTAAGCTTAGGGATGACCCCGTAGTTAAGTCCCATAAGTTCTACAAACATTTGAACATTTTGAAGATTAGGGTGTACGAGTCTACCGGAAGACGCAGACCTTGATGGCTGGCGGCAGCTTTGAACCACCGTCCTCCCGAATACGACTCCAGTGCTCTAACCATCGCGTCACTTCTCTCCGTCCGCCTCCTTAGCCCCATCTGATAGTCTATAACCGCGGCAAATGAGCTCAAATGTTTGTAACCTAAGGGACCGAAAGTACATAAACTACCTTACGCTAAGAGCAATAGACAAATCCATGTCTGAGGAAAGACTCGAAACTCAGACGGGAGTAACCGCATAATCCGGGACATGACGCTTTAAGATCGCACGGTCATTACCACGCGGCGTGGCAAATGAGTCACTAAAATTACAGCCTCTCACTATACACATATTATACCATGGTGCCTCTGTAGACATTTCTGGAGGATGCTGCATTTTATGCAGCACTGCATATTTTCATTTTGACACATCTATGCCTTACAAATGTTGACACAACCGCTATACTTAGCTGCCATGTCTTACATCCGCGGTGAAGGCTCACATGGTCCCCGACAACAGTTCTTCGCAACTTACAGTAATCCGAATCGTCCAGTATGCTAATTTAAGAGTAATTAATATTTAAACCGAAGAGTTTATATTTTCAAAATATGGCTATAGTAAGAACTACCAAGCCAATGGCTAGTAGAATCTCTTAAGGTAATGTCTTCTCGTAAAAGATACTCCGCAAACATGCTACCGTTACTTACGTTAACAATAGTATGTCACCGTTGAAGTTCAGAGTAAAAACTAATTTATCATTTTAAATGTTACGCTATTAGCCTTAGCAGCACCAGGGTACTTTACGTTACACGGAGCACGAACAAAGAGCACATTTTGCACGTGTTACAATAAACTGTAAATCTTTTAAATTATTCAGCTGTTGTCTGCCAAAGATATGTACATTGTATGATCCTTATTGGAGTATTGCCATCTTGGATCATATGCCGTCATAGGACCGAAAAGTTAGTTTTGCAGTCGTGTGGAATTTTGTTTAAATACACTACTATTTACAATAATGTCAGCTGTTATGCCGGCCGCGGTGGCCGAGGGGACTGAGGCGCTCCAGTCACGGTCAGCACGGCCACTACGGTCGGGGGTTCGAATCCCCCCTCGGGCATGGATATTTGTGCCGTCCTAGTTCGTAAGTAGTTCATAAGTAGTTTGTAAGTTTAGGGACTGATGACCTCGTAGTTAAGTCCCATAAGCTTAACAAACATTTGAACATCTTTGTGGGGAAGACAGTAAGATTTATAGTTGCATGGAGTACCAAGCCAGGGAGAAATGTGCCCTTTAGCATAAAATTTCTATATTTCATTTGCAGTTTTTGAAATTATAACCTTAGAAATGTACAGTGTAGTACTTTATAAGGTGAGACACAAATAGAAAAAGGCCCATAAACAAAGAAGGATATTTATTATGATTTTTTTTAATAAAAGAAAGAATACGGGCAATTTTTGCCCTTGCTTGGCGCTTTTAGTGTTAGTGCATTTTAGCGTGGTCAGAATCATTTCGCTTCGCCACAATCTGCTTTGAAATACAGACGTGAAGATTTCACACAATAACAGCACAGCGTAAGCGTGGAATCACACACCGCCCACCGATTGGGTCACCCGGTGACCATTTACTGGGAATGTAATAGCTTAAACGGAGATTCGAGTCCGTCTTCAGAGATCCCTACAAAGCTCTCAGCAGTTTCTCCCATACTGCACCTGGTGAATTCTAGAAACCTAAAACGCAGCGTTGCGGATAATTCATTTTCCGATACTTGTCAAATCTTTTGGAATACTTCATCTCTAACGACCTCGCCGTTCACTGAACATTCCCCGAACATCGAGAAAGTTTCACAGTCCGAAAGGGTGGAGGGGGACTTCTTTTTGTTCTTTGCGAGTAGAAGGATCAGCGGCATCGTTGGCTATCGATTAGCGAGTGGTGGACGCAGTGGTGGCGGACTGCGCCGGCCGCCGAGGCACAAAGGCCCGCGCCTGCTGAAGACCAGGCCCATTGTGGCGCGCTGCGCTTTCTTCCACATTCATTTCCGTACTACTACAATGTGCGAATTGCTATCACATCAAAAACATGAAATGTTTCCTTCCGCAGACCGTGGTGGCCGAGGGGACTGCGGCGCGCCAGTCACGGTCTGCACGGCTACTACGGTCGGGGGTTCGAATCCCCCCTCGGGCATGGATATTTGTGCCGTCCTAGTTCGTAAGTAGTTCGTAAGTAGTTTGTAAGTTTAGGGACTGATGACCCCGTAGTTAAGTCCCATAAGCTACACAAACATTTGAACATTTGATTTGTTTCCTTCAACCGTAAAAGTTTGTGAGATCTCATGGGAAACCAAGTCTGTTATTTTATTTAGTCAAACCAAATCTTTTTAAGCCTATTGTACCAACTGCTATTGTCATCAGTCCCTAGAATTACAAACTACTTAAACTAACTTATACTAAGGACAATACATGCATATATGCCCTAGGGAGGATTCGAACCTCTGGATGGAGCGGTCGCCCAATCCGTAGCATGATGCCTTAGACCACGCGGCTACTCCTATGCGGCTTTTTAGTTCAAATGTTCAAATGTTTGTTAAGCTTATGGGACTTAACTACGGGGTCATCAGTCCCTAAACTTACAAACTACTTATGAACTACTTACGAACTAGGACAGCACAAATATCCATGCCCGAGGAGGGATTCGAACCCCCGACCCTAGTGGCCGTGCAGACCGTGACTTAAGCGCCTCAGTCCCCTCGGCCACCACGGCCGGCGCTTTTTAGTTAGTTAAGTGGCATATTATGCACATGGAGAGCGATCAAAATTTATATAAAACACACTTACTTCAGTCAAGATCGCTAGTTTATTTGTTGGTTTTTTCTTACCGGTTTCGATTAACTATGTCATCATCTTCTGAAACTATATATATATATATATATATATATATAACTTTCTCCTATTTTCACTTTGGGACTCACATAAAATAAGAAGTTACTCGCGAAAATGAAATATATAAGAACATTGCCAAACGATTAAAATTTGCATCACCACAATGGTTCGTCTTCTGTATTGCATACTTAAAAATTTGTGTTCTTGTCACAAGTAACAAGGAGACTGAACCAGGTAAACATTCCATAGGCGTGTTCATTTTATGTAAGTCCCAAAGTGAAAATAGGAGGAAATTGTTATATATAAAAAAATTTGTGTCTGAAGATGATGACATAGTTCATCGAAACCGGTAAGAAAAAACCAACAAATAAACTAGCGATCTTGGCTGAAGTAAACGTGTTTTTAGTTAGTGTTCATGGAACCAGTTGTTCAACACCTTCCCGTAATTTGTTATCTACTGTCATTCATAGGGACTACATCAATATTACACGTCTTTATTTTTGTAATAATTACAAAGACTTGGCAATCGCATGGCAACATTAAAATATAAAATACATCTACATCTACATGGGATACTCGAAAAATCACATTTAAGTGCCTGACTGAGGGTTCATCTAACCACCTTTATACTATTCCTCTACCATTCTATTCTCAAATAGCGCGCGGGAAGAAATAACATTTGAATCTCTCCGTTAGAGCTCTGATTTCTCGTATTTTATTCTGATGATGATTTCTACCCATGTAGGTGGAACTCAACAATATATCTTTACATTCGAAGGAGAATGTTGGTGATTGTAGTTTCTTAAGTAGACCACGCCGCAGCGATAAACGCCATTGTTGTAATGTTTCCCATCCCAGATTATGTATCATTTCCGTGACACTGTCTCCCCTGTATCGTGACAATACAAAATGAGCTGCCCTTCTTTGGTCTCTCTCGATGGCTTCCGCCAAATCTACTTGATAAGGATCCCACAATGGGCAGCAATACTCAAAATGAGGACACAGTATCTTTAGTAGTTCTGTTGCATCTTTTAAGTATTATGCCAATAAAACGCAGTCTCTGATTCGCCTTTCCTACGACATTATCTACGTGTTCTTTCCAGTTTAAAACTGATGTAATAGTAAATCCTAAGTATTTAGTGCAGTTTACGGCCTTCACATTTCATGGATTTATCTTGTAAACAAGGTTCAACGGATGTCTTTTCGTACTAATGTGTAAGACTTTACACTTCTCATTATTTAGAGTCAATTGCCAATTTTTACACCATACCGATATCTTATTTAGATCGGTCTGCAGTTGGTTTTGATCTTCAGGTGACTTTAGTAGACGATAAATGACGGCGTCATCTGCAAACAACCTAAGAGAGCTGATCAGATTTTCTCCTAGATCGTTTTTGTAGATAAGGAACAATAGACGACCAATAACACTACCCTGCGGAACGCCCGATATTACTACAAACCCGATATTATTACAAACTGTGTCCTCCCTGACTGAAAAACCATTATCCAGTCACAAATCTGGGGCGATATTCCATAAGCACGTAATTTGATTAAAAGCCGATTGCGAGGTACGGGGGAAGAATGCGTCGCGAGACTAGCATTAAATTTTGTGTGATTACGTTTAGTTAGATGATAGACTTAAGACAGTCATTGTGAATGTAGTATGCCTTCGATTTAGTAGGCTTTTATTTAAGCAAAGTACTTCTCAGATGCTTCGATGTAACAATTTTTGATTAATGACATAAAAGTTTTCTGGATGTTGTACCGCGTCATGATGTAAGACGGCTATTACTTTAATAACGTTTCGCCCAACGTTAACCCTCTCGGTTAGCTGTGTGGTCTAACGCATCGCTTTCCTGGACGGGGAGGCGTACCGGCCCCGGTTCGAATCCTCCCGGCGGATTAACGAAAGGGGTCGGAGTGCCGGGCAGCCTGACTGTGGTTTTTAGGCGGTTTTCCACATCCCCCTAGGTGAATACCGGGCTGGTCCCCAAGTCCTGCCTCAGTTACACGATTCGCAAACATTTCGTAACACTTTACACTTCCACACACATATCACTCAATACGCAGACATCTGGGGTACATATTTCCTCCTGGGGGGCACGGGGTGTCGGCAGGAAGGGCATCCGGCCACCCTGTAAATATTAACACATGCCAAATCCGCGTTTAACTCAATGCCGACCCTGCATGTTCAGGAAAAGGGCCAAAGAGAAAGAAGAAGAAGTTTCGCCCAACGTTACAGTGGCCTTCATCTGGGTATACTGATCTGAGCTAGTTGTTACTATATTTTATCTTTACTCTCAACTAGACATTACGTCATAATTTTTAAAAATCAACGATGTAATTGGTGATTTTTGGCGGAAGAATGGAAACTTTATTAGGGTAGGATGCTGAGGTGCAAGGAGTGGGGATCAGCCGTTGCCTATTGCTTCTTGCATAGCGATAATGATTGGTGGTCATCGGCGAATGAGGTGAGGGCTTCCGTTTCTCTCCTGCTGGTCGCAGACCACGCGTCGTCAGTTTCCTACTGGTGAGAGGGACTAATATACTACATGATTTTCAGGTGATTGGCTGATCACAAATACAGAAATAGATGAGCAAACTCTAAAACTTGTAAAAACATGGAAGTTTTGTCTGATAAAATTAAAAATAGGACCAAACAATAATCATACGTATCTCTTCATGAACTAACACTAGTTGACCTTCCGTCACAACACGTATAAAACACACTTCTTTGAAATGCAGATTCCTGAACTTTGTGCAGCGTGGAATAGCCGTGATGTCTGGGACGCCATGCCACGGACAGCGCGACCGATACCGTCGGAAGTCCGAGTCCCCCCTCGGTCTTGGGTGTGTGTGTTGTCCTTAGAGTATTTTAGTCTAAGTAGATTGTAAGTCCAGGAACCATGACCTCATCAGTTTTTTTCCCTTGGTTTCCAAACATTTTAGCATTTTATGACACAACCACAGTGGGCAAAGTGAATGAAAACAAGAGTTCTGAAACCGAAATCGATCAACCTATTTATCACTTATAGGTGGTGTTTATGGAACATTCTCAGCGCTTACTACAGAATGCAAAGTACTGAAAAATGAGCATTACACTATCTAGCATCGAGTTTCCCTGTATTACTCACATTAAAATAAAATGGACGCCACTAAACAAGTTGCTAATATTGTCTTGCCTTGGAACTTGTATTTTCACTGTACCGGTATGTCAAAAGTTGTTTTCGTTAACCTAGGAGTCTTCTGCACTTCTCACGTGCATGTCATTTGTATAATCGATGTCTCCATGCGATTCTTCTTTTCCGCAGGTAGGGAAGTCTAAGCGCTCTGTATTAATTGGTGACAGAATAGCGGAGGGAAATTTTTAGTTGTAACTCACCGAGAATGAATATAGATTTCTGATGCTGAAACAATTCCCCCGATTTATTTAAATGTTACCGTGAACAAATAGCAGAGATGAAGTGCCAGTAAAGTTAATTTCAATATTTGTAGTAATCCTAAAGAAAGAAGGAAGGAAGCTTGGAGTTTAACGTCCCGTGAACATCGTGGTCATTAGAGACGGAAGTAAGTCTAAACAACGTTCGTAATGATTGCCTAGTACAGTTCCCTCATACAATCTGGTAATACAGTTAATTTATAGATCGTCAGACATTTCACTGTCCCTCAAATCACTTGTGATAATTGATAAAAATGTCGCAAATTACTCTGAATATCGACACCCAGTGTCCTATCACGTGCTGCACGCGTCTTTTTCATTTTTAGGTCCCGATCACAGCGACTATGTTTAACTGCTGTTTCGCGCCCATCTCTTCATTCTCGCTTCCATTGCTGCGTTCACAGAACCAGTAACTGTTGGTACCGTATTAACTCGGCTATAGCACCCCACCGCATATAGTACTTCCTTAATATTTAGCTCTAAATACA
This sequence comes from Locusta migratoria, assembly GCA_026315105.1. Taxonomy (NCBI): domain Eukaryota; kingdom Metazoa; phylum Arthropoda; class Insecta; order Orthoptera; family Acrididae; genus Locusta; species Locusta migratoria. The sequence continues at coordinate 191,733,753 of CM048755.1, forward strand.
AAATTTTAAAATCTCGAAAATTCTTGAATTTGTTTATGTGATATTTTTGCAGCAATAACTTACGAATGGATCATGCGTTCTTGGAATCTGATTACTCCAGAGATAGTAGAAAAGAGTTTGAAGAAGACTAGCATTTTATGTGCCCTTGATGGATCAAAAGATGTTCTTCTTTGAAAAGAGCGCCTACAAAATGACCCACAACCATTTCGTACTGATGACATCAAAAGCGGTGACGAGAGTGAATATGAGGTGTCGGTCCAAAAATTTGTTAGCTTAATCTAATATATAAAGCAGAGTGTTCGTATGTGTGTACGTGTTGCATACAAATCTACAGTTTTGTTCCAATCTTTATGAAATTTTGTACACGTAAGCTTCAATCCATGAGAACGGTCGCCGTAAGTGTAAGAATCACATAAGATATATAGTTCACGAGATATGACGTCATAAACAATGAGATGCGCGAAAAAACTGCTGCATTTTGCGACAATGCTGCCCATTTTCTCCTAAACCATTGGATCGATTTCAACCAAATTTGGTACAAACATTCCTTACCATGAGGTAACAATTGCTGCATGGTTAAGAATCACATGCGGCACATGGTTCAAAAGATATTACGTCATAACCAATAGAAATCGCAAAAAATGCCATGCAATGTGGCGAGCCTTTCGAAATACACTGTATGCGAATGACAGTACTTAGCGACTTGCGACAAACTTTAAACATAATTTCAAACCTTTATTAAACTTTTTCTCGCTGGCAACCATAGCAAAATGATGAAAGGAAAAAAGTTTCTCGCTTACTACTTTTCCGCTGTTTATGAAGTAAAACTACGGCTCTCGGTATGACGTTACAATTTAGAATTTGAACACTACTAATTGAAGCGAAAGGAAATTTTACAGACCGTATGCACACATATTGTTGAATGTAACCTATCAATTGTATCACATTACGACGCGTAGTTCATGAGATATGAGCACATAAACAATAACGTTTCGCTGTTGGTGGACTAAAACTACGGCATTCAGTATAAGGTTACAATTTTTAATTTCTACACTACAAATTATAGCCGCAGGAAATTTTACAGGCAGTATACACGCATATATTTGAGTGTAACCACTAAATTGCATCACAGTACGACACGTAGTTCATGGGATATGAGAAAATAAACAGAAACGTTCATGGAAAACCGCCCTATCACGCACCAAGTTTTAATCTATTACTTCTTTACTACTAAGTATATTCCCAGGAGATTTTACAGACACACTTCCCGTGTACAAATGAATATATACCGGAAAAATGGCAGGAATAAATAGACAAATACCCGGGCAACGCCGGGTTATCAGCTAGTAGTTTATAAATTCTTTGGTTAAATAAACATGCCGTACATCAGTACTGAAAACAACCGGTACGTAATTTTTGTATTGCAGGTATTTACTCGAAACATAACGTAGCTTCTGCTAGCCACTAACTGCCACGTAAGAAGAGCAATAGGCATTTCACAGAAAGTGTGATAAAATTATTAACAAATTTAGCCCATCTTCAACCAGTCGAAGGTACTGTTGAATTTACTAAGTTTTCGCTTTTTCGGTAATAAAAAATTTGAAAAAAGGCCGGTACTATAGCCGAGTTAATACGGTGTTAATTGAAATATTTAACTTTCTTTGTGCAAAATAATGAAATTCTTAAACCACTCTTCACAGTACAAGCAATACCATCAGAAAGGCTGGAAGTTAGAAATATTAATAATCTGCAAGAGGTAATTATGAGCGATACGCAACCTGGCGCGCTGCCAAAACGTTGTCCTCCCACTACCGGAGCAGAGAAAAGTTGTGGAACGTTCCGCGTTGGCACACAGCTTCACCATCTGGCGTCGAGTGGAGAGAGGCGCTTTACTGGCACCTGTGACTGACGCAGCCTCTATGTCATAGCATGTAGCGTTGAAATAAAATCATAGACCAATGTAGCATAAACGCCACATTTTTGGAATGAAATTAGTACACATTATCAACCATAAATGGATGAGATCTCTAAGAAAAACAGAAAGTTATGTATTAGAGAACAAGGTCTGTAATATTGTTAGGGCTTTTGCCACTTCATCAAGTCTGTGCAAGTGGAATTATATACTTCACTAACAAACTGCAAGTTTAACTTTCACCGGTCTCTCAGTTCGAAGCACTCACCTCCCCAACACCTTACTATCTTTTAAAGATAAATCTGAAACATTAAACTAAAATTTGTGATGCGACCAGGAATCGAACACGGGCCCCCATACTTACTAGGCAGACGTCTTACCGTTAGACGTCTGCCTAGTAAGCATTGAGGCCCGAGTTCGATTCCTTGTCGCATCACAAATTTTACTTCAATGTTTCAGATTTATCAAAAATGTTCAAATGTTTGATAAGCTTATGGGACTTAACTACGGCGTCATCAGTCCCTAAACTTACAAACTACTTATGAACTAGCTAACACTAATGACGGCACAAATATCCATGCCCGAGGGGGATTCGAACCCCCGACCGTAGTGGCCGTGCAGACCGTGACTGGAGCGCCTCAGTCCCCTCGGCCACCGCGGTCGGCTCAAATTTATCTTTAAATGTCTTTGACATATTCGGGACATAAACCGTCTCAGGGACTATATTTCTATTTACATCGATATTTACCTCACTATCTTGTTTCTCTACAGTAACATAAAACATCGCACAGTTTACTGCTGCATGCTGTGTCCTCTTGCTCAGTCCCAGTTTGAATGTTACCTAGCAGAAAACTACAACCTGCCTCTTCATTTACAACAGCAGAAAGAAGTATACTACATTTTAGTCATTTTCTATCCTTTTTACATGCGCTATATATATAAATGAGTTCTTATGAGAGCTGAGCAGAAGAAATATTTTTCCCCTCGGTAATATGTGAAGTACTGAATGTGTACTAACTGAAATTAATATGCAATGGGTAGCAACAGAAGTGAAGTTTCCAGAAATCATGTAGGATACAATTGTATGAATGTACCTTCGTTCACGCAAAAACCATTTACATCTATACTCCGGAAGTCGCTATACAGTGTGTGGTGGAGGGGATTAATTCCTTTTACACCGCTTAGTTTAGCAGAGGAACGACTACTAGCAAGCTTTTTTGTGGTCTTGAACCTCTTTAATTTTCCCTTAATTATATTTTAGCGAGGTACACGTAGGAGAAAGCAATTTACTACCAGTCTCTTCCAGAAACGTATTCTCACAGAACTTCAACAGTAGAATATGTCGTGATGCTGTAACTCTTTTGCAGAACGTGGCATTAGCTATGGCTGAACATTTCCGTCAAACTCCTGCGATTCTAAATGAACCTGTAGCGAAGCGGGACGCCCTTATTCAGATGTCCCCCAGTGTGTTTGTGTTTAGAATTGTTAGGTGCCTCTTATAGTGTATGAGCGGTTCACAGATGCTGAGTGATCACTGTGAACGACAGTGAGATACCGCGCACTTTATCACCATCGAAGAGGATGTGAACGGCAGCTTCACTCAGACTTCCATTTGCCCTCCAGGTGGAAGCCTACAAATATCAGATTTGTATAGCCTTCAGATGTCATAGTGCCCCAATGTTAGACTCCATGTGATGTCACGCATATCCGACAGTCCGCGTCTGACCACTACAAGCGAGGATTTTCGTATTGCAAATCATAACCCATTCACATCTGCACTTGCCAAGAGATTTATTGACTAGCTGCATCCGGAATCACAAATTAACGCCCAGTGTGGTGATTGCCATATACATCAATGCAGTGGCGGCACTACACGTTGGCGACAAAATCTTTAGGAGACCTCTTTCATTTTTCGGAGAGAAAGAAAATGTTAAATGAGTTGAATTTTACAACGATTATAATACTCAATTTTTATTAATATACTTTACAAGTATTATTGCAATGACAAAAATTACAATAAACATAAAGTAACAGAAATTTTTCGGCTTTTAGCCTCGCAGACATTCTAAAGGATTGAGTCATAATGCATATCAGGCGCTATTTACGCTTCAATTGATAGTATTGACAACGCAGATTAAATAGACCTTAATCAATTTTTTATTTTGAGAAGCTTCTATCGGCCGAAGCTGCACCAACTGAACTGTGGACGTGATTGTGATTGTTACGTAAACATTTGGATATACCCATTCCAAATTATTTTCTCATAAGTACTGAATAATTTGTTTTGCGTCTTTGGTTGAGTCTAGTGGATTGGATTTTAAAAGCTGCAATTCCTCATATACTTCGGAAGGGTTTATGTCACTATTTTCGCCTTTTCGAAGTATTGTGCGGAAATCATTACAGTGTTTGAAAAGGTTCTTCTTGGATATAGATTTCAAATAATTGATATCGTAAATAAAACCAAATCGTTCAAAACATTCGTTGAGTGCTCTGAATCGACATTCAGTTTCGACTATTAGAGATCTATCAATGCGTTGAAAAAGTGAACAGTGTGCTGCATTTCAACAGATTGTATAGATTCATAAGTTTGTTCATAATCGAACATTTGTTTTGTGTGTGTGTGTGTGTGTGTGTGTGTGTGTGTGTGTGTGTGTGTGTGTGTGTGTGTGTGTTTTGTAACTAATTATTTTCTGCACGAGCATCTGCAACACAAGTTTTAAATCCTGTATAACGGCAGTCTTAAATTCAGCCAATAAATAAACATAAAGTATCAGTAGCGACTTTCAGGTTCACTTAAAACGACTGCCACAGTTATATTGTTCACATGTAGTAATGTGTCGTACCACGCGTGTATTACAATAATAAACTCAAAAACGTTCACAGACACTAAGCGATTCGGAATCTGTTTTATTTCTCAGGTCACTGACGCTATCGATGCCATCATAAAATTTGAAAAAAAAAAATTGGTTTTACTGTTCCGATTTTGCTTTGCTATCGTGTTTCAAATAGCGGTTTAAATTTTAATTTAGTTTTTTTTATAATTCCCAACGCTTGCCTTACATTGAAAAGACCATATGAACTCTATCGATGAAGCTTAAAAATGTTTTAGCTGTTGGAGAAGAGTTAGCTGCATCTGTCGTAAGCCAATTGACAGTCTTATTGCGTCAAGAATGGTCGGGGAATAATATTGAGTATTCTTGTTCTGAGAGCTTTATTAATGCCAATCGTTTTCCTGCCGTTATCATATCTCTTTTCTCGACAGTTTTGAATATCTAGGTCATTACTTTCATGTTCCTTTAGAATTGCATTTATTAAAAACTACTTTGTTTCTCCACCCCCATGAACCACAGACATTGCCGAGGTGGGGTGGCTTGCGTGCCTCAATGATGCAGATAGCCGTACCGTAGGTGCAACCACAGCGGAGGGGTATCTGTGGAGAGGCCAGACAAACGTGTGGTTCTTGAAGAGGGGCAGCAGCCTTTTCAGTAGTTACAGGGGCAACAGTCTGGATGATTGACTGAGCTGGCCTTGTAACATCAGCTAATGTGGCTTTGCCACACGGTTACTGCGAACGGCTGAAAGCAAGGGGAAACTACAGCCGTTACTTTTCCTGAGGACATGCAGCTCTACTGTATGAAAACATGATGATGGCATCCTCTCGGGTAATATATTCCGGAGGTAAAATAGTCCCCCATTCGGATCTCCGGGCGGGGACTACTCAGGAGGATGTTATCATCAGGAAAGACAATACTGCCATTCTACGGATCGGAGCGTGGAATGTTAGATCCCCTAATCGGGTAGCAAAATTAGAAAATTTAAAAAGGGAAATGGATAGGTTGAAGTTGGATATAGTGGGGATTAGTGAAGTTCGGTGGCAGGATGAACAGGATTTCTGGTCAGGTGAGTACAGGATTATAAATACAAAAGCAGTTGGGGGTATCACAGGAGTAGGACTGATAATGAATAAGAAAATAGGAATGCGGGTAAACTACTATATGCAGCACAGTGATCGCATTATCATTGTCAAGATAGATACGAAGCCAACACCGACAACAGTAGTACAGGTTTATATGCCAACTAGCTCTGCCGATGATGAGGAGATCGAAGAAATATATGAGGAGCTAAAGGAAATTATTCAGACAGTTAAGGGAGAGGAAAACTTAATTGTGATGGGAGACTGGAATTCGGTAGTAGGAAAAGGAAGAGAAGGAAAAATAGTAGGTGAATATGGACTGGGCAGAAGGAATGAAAGAGGAAGTCGCCTGGTAGAATTTTGCACGGAACATGATTTAATCATAACAAACACGTGGTTTAAGAATCACAAAAGAAGATTGTATACTTGGAAGAGACCAGGAGACACCGGAAGGTATCAGATAGATTTTATAATGGTAAAACATAGATTCCGGAACCAGGTGATAAATTGTAAAACATACCCAGGGGCCGATATAGACTCTGACCATAACTTGTTAGTCATGAACTGTAGGCTGAAACTGAAAAAACTGCAGAAAGGTAGGAAAATAAGAAGATGGGACCTAGATAAATTGAAGGAACGTGAAGTTCTGGTGAATTTCAGAGGGAGCTTTAGGCAACAATTGACAGAAACAGGGGGGAATAAAACAGTAGAAGAGGAATGGGTAGCATTGAGAGATGAAATAGTGAAGGCAGCAGAGGACAAAATAGGTAGAAAGGCAAGACCTACAAAAAATCCTTGGATAACACAGGAAATACTAAATTTAATTGATGAAAGGAGAAAATATAAAAATGCAGTAAATGAAACAGGCAAAATGGAGTACAGACGACTAAAAAATGAGATTGACAGGAAGTGCAAAATGGCTAAGCAGGAGTGGCTAGAAGCCAAATGCAATGTAGAAGAATGTATAAGAAGGGGGAAAGTAGATACCGCCTACAGAAAAATAAAAGACACATTTGGGGACAAGAAAAGTAATTCTACGAATATCAAGAACTCAGATGGGAAACCAGTTCTCAGCAAAGAAGGGAAAGCTGAAAGGTGGAAAGAGTACATAGAGCAGCTCTACAAAGGAAATGAACTTAGAGACGATGTTGTAGGAAGGGAAGAGGAAGTAGATGAAGATGAAATAGGAGATAGTGTACTGAGAGATGAATTTGACAGAGCCCTGAAAGACCTAGGTCGGAACAAGGCCCCAGGAGTAGATGACATACCCTCAGAGCTACTAAAGTCTCTGGGAGAACCAGCCATGACAAAACTATTTGAACTGGTGTGTAGGATGTATGAGACAGGCGAAATACCCTCAGACTTCAAGAAAAATGTAATAATCCCTATTCCAAAGAAATCAGGCGCAGACAGGTGTGAAAATTACAGAACCATCAGTTTGATACGTCATGGTTGCAAAATTTTAACACGAATTATCGACAGGAGAATGGAAAAGCTCGTAGAAGCTGACCTCGGGGAAGATCAGTTTGGATTCAGGAGGAACGTAGGAACCCGGGAGGCAATACTTACCATACGTCTTATCTTATAAGATAGATTAAGGAAAGGCAAACCTACATTTTTAGCTTTTGTAGATTTGGAGAAAGCATTTGACAATGTTGACTGGACTACACTCTTTCAAATTCTGAAGTCAGCAGGGGTAAAATACAGGGAAAGGAGAGTTATTTACAACTTGTACAAAAGCCAGACCGCAGTTATTAGACTCGAAGGGCATGAAAGGGAAGCATCAGTTGGGAAGGGAGTAAGACAGGGTTGTAGCCTTTCTCCGATGTTATTCAATTTGTACATAGAGCAGGCGGTGAAGGAAAGCAAGGAAAAATTTGGAATAGGGATTAAAGTACAGGGGGAAGAAATAAAAACATTCCGTTTTGCTGATGACATTGTAATTTTATCAGAGACAGCGAACGACCTGGAAGAGCAGTTGAATGGAATGGACAGTGTGTTGAAGAGAGCGTATAAAATGAACATTAACAAGAGCAAAACAAAAATAATGGAATGTAGTCTTAGAAAATCAGGCGATGCCGAAGGAATTAGATTAGGTAATGAGACAGTGAAGGTGGTAGATGAGTTTTGTTACTTGGGTAGTAAAATAACATGCGATGGTCGCAGTACAGAGGATATAAAATGCAGAATGGCAATGGGAAGAAATGCATTTTTGAAAAAGAGAAATTTGCTAACATCAAATATTAATTTAAGGGTAAGGAAGTCTTTTCTGAAGGCATTTGTGTGGAGTGTTGCCTTGTACGGGAGTGAAACATGGACGATAAGCAGTGCGGACAGGAAGAGAATAGAGGCTTTTGAAATGTGGTGCTACAGAAGAATGCTGAAGATTAAGTGGGTAGATCACATAACTAATGAAGAGGTACTGAACAAAATTGGCGAGAAAAGGAATTTTTGGCATACCCTGACTAAAAGAAGGGATCGCTTGGTAGGACACATTCTTAGACATCGAGGAATCGTAAATTTAGCATTGGAGGGAAGTGTGTGGGGTAAAAATCGCAGAGGGAGACCAAGAGACGCGTATAGTAAGCAGATTCAAGTGAATGTGGGTTGCCGTTCTTATGAGGAGATGAAAAGGCTTGCTCAGGATAGAGTAGGGTGGAGTGCTGCATCAAACCAGTCTCCGGACTGAAGACCATAACAACAACAACAACTTTGTTTCTGCGACAACAATAAATCCAACGAAATCCGAACGATCTTATATAACTACTACTTATACTCACGCGGATATAAATAGGGATAGCTAAAATATTAACAAATTGATCAACAGTATAGTTCGCACATCTTCAGGGCGCGATCTGCTTTGATAGTGAAAATTATGGCAAAGATAGCTTTTTTGTAAGTTTCGTTACTGCATAACTAGTTTCAGCGTTGCTGACAGGAGTGCGCGTCATCCGTGCCCTCTGCCATCGGCGTAGCATCGGGGAGCCTCACAGAACACGTCCACTTCTGCTGTGGCAGGTGGACCACCGTCGCATGCCGCAGCCGCTCGTAGGTGTGGTGGGGCGGGGCGGTTGACAGCCAGCTGGTGTGTGGCCGCGCGCAGGTCGCACTCTCCGCTCGCCGGTCGCAGGACTGGAGATGGGCAAAACCGATCTTTTCAGAGATCGGATCAGAAATAGTCTTTCACTAGGATGAACTAGTTCTTTTTCATGGCTCACCGAGTCACCAACTGATAAACGTAAAACGATGTCACGTTGCTTTTTTGACACTATACCTTTATCTGATTTGGCCATATTGTGAAAGAAGAAAGAAGAGTAATAATTTTATTGTAAGTCCTTAGTAGTTTTGAGAATTAAAATTTGTTAGTTACACCTACAATAAAATTTAAAAATGTTATAATAGAATTTAAATATTTTTGAAGGTGAAATAATTGGAAAAAGAAAAAATATATTATTTTTATATTTGTATACTTTCATTCAAAAAAATAGAATATTTTGCAGAATAAAATGATAGTAGTTCCATATTTATACAGTGAATAGTTTGCGAGTTTGAGCGAGTTGAATGAAACGTGATAGCGCGCGAGGTCCATGCAGGACGTGGCAACTGCCGCAGCAAAATAGCCATGCACATTAATGCCGCGTGCTACGTGAGCAACAAAAGCGAGCGATAACGCGCGATATTCAGCGAAGCGACACGGCAGCTACAAGCAGCGACATTCGGCGACACGGCCGACTGTATATTTCCTGTTATTAAGGAAAAAAACATGTAACATTAAATAAATACGTTCCATCTCGAGTACTATTCGAAATAGGACATTAGCCTGTATGACGGTTTCTGTTGCTTCAGATGATCGTTTCTGTAAGTGAGCTGCAAGGTTTATCAGAACACAGAAGTTGAGAGAACAGAGAGATGCGCGGAGTCGCATTGTTCAGCACCACGCAGTTCGCCAGAGGAGTGGGGGGGAATAATGAGCAGCGCGTCACACGGGTGGCTCCGCAAGCGAGCGGAGTCGGGAGAGTGGTGGGGAGAGGTGAACCGGTGTACCAGCTAACTCACCAACTCAGTTGGCAGTCGGATCACCTCGATCGCCGGAGTCGTGTGGAGCAGCGAGCTTGCGGGAGTCAGGAGCCGCGTGCTCACTGAACCGCGGTGCTTGTGTGACTTGCCGACTCTCGACTCACCAATTCTCGACTCGCAGCACGGAGGTGCTGCACATGTTTAGGCGCTCATTTTTTGCAGTTTTATACTTGCACATGGTCTTTACCACATTTGTTTTGTAGCTCAGGAAACTTGTGAAGCATATGGCAAGGGGTTTATGAAACTTCTGAAGCATGTGGCAAGGGGTGCTTATGCTGCTCATTGCTGTCACCAGAGGGACTTTTCGGATTGGATGAAGTACCACTCTTTTTTTCGGATTCATCCATCACTCACTCCTTAGAAGGATCTGGCTTTTTGAATCAGTTCAGGAGCAGACTGCCCAGCTCTACGCAGGACCAGCAGGCGACAGGCACCAAGCTGTCTTGTGCGCACTGGCTGGCCGCTACGATTTGCTGTGGGTTGCCGCGTGACGTAGAAGGCGGGAACCCCTTCGGTTTTCGCAGCGTTGGAGCGGGCACAAAGGTCTGGCGACACTTGTTACTGACAGCAGTGTGGCGTTCACAGACTCCTTCCTTGGCACTTAGAGAACACCGTCATGGCACGTATTTGTTGCCCAGTGTTCATTATGCTGGTGCAACATATTCACATCAACATACAAATACAAAATTACACAGATAATTTTTAAACAAATAGGTGACAACATTAAAGTAAATTACAAAACCTTAAATAAACTAGACTATTCGTATCTATTGGTTTTACAAAGTGTGACCCAATACTTAACAAAGAAGGTTTTAACATATGAGAAATATTTAAGAATTTACATAATACAATCAGAGGGACTTAAACAAAGCTAATTTAATAATGTTGATGTTGTGACCACATTACTCATTGGCGCACACGGCAAAACGTTGGCAAGAAGAACATAGCAAAAGCAGATTGTGTGGTGTGGCGCAAATTTGGGACTTTCCTTTACAGGTTTTAATGTTGATAATGGGTAATTTAGTTTACTTTTTGTGTTTTGGACTAGTGTGTCTATGAGTGTGGGGCTGTATCCATTGTTATGGACTACATGTTTGAGTATTTCAATTTCTTTGCATGCAGTTGCTTCATTAATGGGGATCCAAATCATTCGATTCATAGATGAACTGAAGAAGGCAGTCTTATGTTGGTTGGGATGGCACGAAGAATTATTAATTGAAACATCTGTTTCATTATGAATGTAACTAGATACTAGCAAAATTCAATATAATGTGTAAAATATAATTTTAATCCGTTACATACTCTTTATACATTCACAATGTCTCGAAGCAAAGAACATTAATTACTGAAGTGCAACATCTCTACCACAGCCCTCCTCTTTGCACCACATTCAGTGTTTATATTTTATAAATGTGTAAAGCTAAGTGTAGCAAAAATGCTCTCATGTGTTAAAAAACGTCAGTGCGCAATGCATAACTTGGTTTCACGTACACCTACAATAAGAACACAGTAAGTACATTAAATTACAATACGTTTAATTCCGGTTATTTTGTTCTCGCTTACTAAAGTTCAGTTATGTTACCAGAACCAACACGACAGCATAACCTACACTTAGCGGAAATGTTCCTGTAAAGTACCCGCTGAAGATCAGCCTGCAGTGGCTTGAAAACTAGTTCTGGATTAAATAAAAAACATCCAAAAAGGCAGCTGGTTCCAATTCTTTTAACGAAAATAAACCGTCAATTTACGCTACAGCTGCAGTTCGTGTCCAACATGCATATCTTGAAATTTAGTATAATTAGTGGCACTACACTCACTTACTGTCCATTTGGAGCAGCAGCCTCATGATGTGATGACTACTCCAGCGGTCTCTCGATTCCTTAAATTGTACTCTATACAAAATCTCAAAATACATAAAAACAAATTCTCTTTAAAATTGAGCTTGGTATTAAAATAAACAAATGGATATATTGACATCCTAATCATATAATCAGAGAAACACTACAACAAGATATGAAATTACATTTTAGCTAAAAATTTTTAAAAAAAAGAGGAAAGTGATTATGGAGTACATATTCCTAATTTGTACTGCTAAGAGTGTTACAAATTCGAACAATCGTCTCGTGCTGTGGTCAGATTAATCATGGTCTCGACCTTGTACACAGTGCTGCGTACTTTTTCTTGTCAACAAAAATCAAGTGGAGCCTGGTAAGCTAGATCGTTCAGTACATCCTTCTCACCTACTATAGGGCAGCGATCACAGTTTCCTGCAAAATACAACTGGAAAATTCCGTTAGGGATGCTCACAGTTAAGTTCGTTATGTTAAAGCTTGCGTTACGGGTTCTTGATTAATTGGTAAATCAGATACTCCACCCACTTGGCATTACAACCCTTGTCCCAAAGAGAAACAACATGTTCCTTAACACGTTTTTCGCTTCACCAAGCGCTAACCCGTTTCTGTCCGGGAGGCGGCACCATTATGGCAACCTATAAAAGGAAACACATTGGCCATTTCAAGGACACAGGGAGCACACGTCTGGCTGTGGCAGTACTAATTACCGTCCTCCCTGCTCTGGAGGAACATGCCTTTCTCATTCACTCACTGACGGTACTGGACATCAATACAAGCTAAAACATCAAATTTACGTAGCACAGCTGAAAAGAAAGGTACACCCTAAAATATTACACTTTCTTTGGTATTTGATTGTACTTAGATCCAATATCTGGTACAGCAGTTGAATGACACGCACAAACGACTGAAAATTAGATTAAATTTACCCACTACACAGGCGCTCCACGGTAAAGTAGCAATCATCTGTTTAGCGGAGCCGATATTACTGACGATGGAACAACATTTAAGTGCACGTACCGAATCAGCATGCCTCACACATCAGCTGATTGTACAGAAAACAACTTAACTCAACCAGCGCTGCATATGCTAATATGCAGTATAACAAATATTACAAATGCATCTTCTACACTACACATTGTCAGCGCGTTCTTTAACGCCGAGAGACAGTGGAAAACACACACAAAATACACACTGTAAATACATCTTCTATGCGACACGTTGTCGACGCAGTCTTTTAATGCCGAAGAACAGTGGAAAAACACATACAAAATATACATTAAAAACCTGGAACGTATAACCTATAGGAAATACACAAGATAAATAAATACGCACGGGATCCTTCTCTAAGAGGACTTCCGTTACGTTTCAAACTTTATCCGTCCGACGTGTCCCATCTCCTGTTCGTCGTCATACTGCGAGCAGGGAGGAACCTAGTAAGAACGTCATTGATTTGACATCGAGGGTACGGGTTGCACATCTGGCTTTTTATAATGTTTGGGGTCATGCTAACGCACTTCCACACCCTGTGGAGGCGTGTTCGGCCATTCCCAGTGAACCCGCTTGGACTTAGCATCGTGTTTTTTTATTGTTTATTGCCAGTTATTTCTGCTTGCGATATCTACTCATTCACAAGCACACACACTCATTCAAAGGACGGGAGGGCATCTACAAAAAGAAACAAAATTTAAAAATGAAATCAGGAGACGCCAGAAGGGATGAATCCTGGCAGCGGTAAGCCAAGTGAAAGAAGCCTGTTAAATTATTTAAGCAAGATCTCGGGCAGTTGAGATCTGCAAATGTAAGTTAAGCGCTCACTGCTGCTCTAAATTACTTTACAAGTGGCCACAGTATTTGCGCAACAGAAATTTATCTAACTGCTGACTCCTTAAGGTAGCAACCAATGTTTTAACAAATACAAAATTAATGTCCAAAGTTAATGAATAGACAATTAAACATGGGATGGGAAGCATGAAATAATAATCAGAGGTTTGATACTTAAAATCGTCATCTATTCAATAAAACAACAAGCAAATAAATGTGGGAAGACCAAATTAAGCACACACCTTGTACAATAGTGAATTAAACCATAAAGTTACAGCCTGTAATAAAAGTTTTTCTGCCCTTTATAAATATGGAGGTAACATGGGAAGAAAATTGTATACACACAAGGATAGATGAAAGCACATACATTCATTCAAAGCCAGACACGCGCATAATGCCTGCGGTACATTACCCATGACCGAGCGAGGTGGCGCAGTGGTAACACACTGGACTCGCATTCGGGAGGATGGTGGTTCAAATCCACCTCCGGCCATCCAGATTTAGGTTTTCCGTGATTTCCCTAAATCCCTCCAGGCATATGCCGAGATGGTTCCTTTCAAAGGGCACGGCCGATTTCCTTCCTCATCCTAACCCAAAAACTCCGAGCGTTAGCTCCGCCTCTAATGGCCAAGCTGTCGACGGGACGTTAAACCCTAAGCATCCATCCATCCATTACCCATGTGGGGACAGTTTATAGCAGTGACAAACGAAGCGTCGGCGGCGTTTTGACGAGGTGGTGAGTGTCTTGAAGCACAAATTTAAAAATCACTATGCTCCAAATGAACTCTAGTTCAGGGAGGCAGCGGCATTCTATTCTTAAGTACCACGTGGTGTGCGACCACACTGAATTACATACTATTTACAAACAGAAATTAATTTAGAATAAGCAGGCAAAGCACATGCGCGAATTCACATAAAAGAAAGCTAGTATCAAGCATGGCTGAAGGCCGAAGTAATGACCGTTATGAAAGCACATGGTGTAATTGGACATACAAGACAGGAAATACGTAATCAAACTAGAAAATCTGAGAAATATTTAGCACATTCGCGGATACATACGTGTCACGAAAATGTTAGTTAAAAACAACAATAAAACTTAAACATACTAAGTTTACACAAAGGCTGAAGACCACACTTCAGAAAAACCGGACACTAAATCATGACCGGAATGAGAAATGCAAGTACTCAATTTACATTGAATTATTCGAGTTCTGTAAATTAAGAAACACTTTGCCTCGCAGAGCGAAAGAATTACTCAAGAAAACTATCACTGAAAAATAAAGACTGCCTGATCACAAAGAAAGCAAAGTTCTAACAGCATGTCTTCCCCTCAGCATTATTCGACGAAGTACTTACTTCCACGGTCACAACAAGAGTAAAGCCCTAAGGCCACGCAAAAACTTCCCCACCACACACCGGATGCAGAGTGCGCTAAAAACCCATACAAAGCGCGTTCAGAGTATGGTGTCTACCAACCCTCTCTACCAGAGGAAGATAATACCCTCTTCAACGGCTCCCAGAGAGTTCTGTTCTCACCTTTTGTCCAAGATTATGTTGGCACCACACTAAGAACACGGCCACCTCGCCATCTTGCCAAGTAAGCTTGTCTCTGGCCACCCAGCAGACGCCAGCGCAGACGACAAACGAAGCCATGCGTTCTTAATTAAAGTAAACGAGGCCCTAAAGCGCGAGGCGGTGACTATAAGCCATTGCGCGGCAGTCAGTCAATATTGAAAACAACCTTCCACATTCACATGAACACACAAGTTCGATCACACGGGTGTAAACAACAATATCTACATCTAAATGGGATACTCTGCAAATCACATTCAAGTGCCTGGCAGAGGGTTCATCGAACCACCATTATACTCTTTATCTCCCATTCCATTCTCGAATAGCGCGCGGGAAGAAAGATCACCTGAATCTCTCTGTTCGAGGTCTGATTTCTCGTGTTTTATTCTGATGATCATTTCTACCTATGTAAGTGGGAGTCAACAATATATTTTCGCATTCGGAGGAGACTGTTGGCGATTGGAGTTTCGCAAGTAGCCTACGCCGCAGCGATAAGCGCCGTTGTTGTAATGATTCCCATCCCAGATCCCGTATCATTTCCGTAACGCTGTCTCCCCTGTATCGTGGCAATAAGAAACAAGCTGCCCTTCTTTGGACTCTTTCTATGTCCTCCGTCAAACCCACCTGATAAGGATCCCACACTGGGCTGTAATACTCCAAAAATGAACGGACAAGCGTAGTGTATGCAGTTTCTTTTGTAGTTCTGTTGCGTGTTTTAAGGGTTCTGCCAATAAAACGCAGTCTCTGGTTCGCCTTTCCCACGATAATATCTACGTGTTCTTTCCAATTTAAGTCTGAAGTAATAGTAATTCCTAGGTATTTTGTGGAATTTACGGCCTTCACTTTTGATTGATTTATCTTGTAAACAAAGTTTAACGGATTTCTTTGCGTACTCATGTGGACGACTTCACACTTCTCATTATTTAGAGTCAGTTGTCAATTTTTACACCATACTGATATCTTATTCAGAACGTTCTGCAGTTGGTTTTGATCTTCAGATGATTTTACTAGACGGTAAATGACGGCGTCATCTGCAAACAACCTAAGAGAGCTACTTAGATTTTCCCCTACATCGTTTACGTAAATAAGCAACAGCAGAGGACCAATAACACTACCCTGTGGAACGCCCGATATCACTTCTGTTTTAGTCGAGGCCTTACCATTGATTACTACAAACTGTGCCCTCTCTGACAGGAAATCTTCTATCCAGTCGCGAATTTGGGGCGATATACCATAACCACGCAATTGGATTAAAAGCCGTTTGTAAGGTACGGTGTCAAAAGCCTTCTGGAAATCAAGAAATACGGAATCGATTTGAGAATCCTTGTGAGTAAAGAGCTGGTTGTGTTTCGCATGAACGATATTTTCTAAATCCGTATTGACCTTGGGTCAATAGATCGTTCTGTTCGAGATAATTCATAATATTTGAATACAGGATATGTTCCAAAACCCTGCTGCAAATTGACGTCAATGATATAGGCCTGTAGTTTAGTGGGTTACTCCTACTGTCTTTCTTGAATATAGATGTGACCTGTGCAACTTTCCAATCTTTTTGTACAGATCCTTCATTGAGAGAGCGGTTGTATATGGCTGTTAAGAAAGGGGCTATCGCTTCAGCATAATAAGATAGAAATCTAATAGGTATACAATCCGGACCAGAAGACTTGTTCTTGTTAAGTGATTTTAGTTGCTGCACTACTCCGATGATATCTACTTCTACGTTACTCATTACGGCATCTGTTCGTAATTCGAAATCTGGAATATTGGTTTCGTCTTCTTTGGTGAATGAGTTTCTAAAAGCTATGTTTGGTAACTCTGATTTAGTAGCGCTGTCATCGGCAGGATTGTCATTACTATCACGTAGTGAGGGTATTGTTTGTGTTTTGCCCCTAGTATATTTAACATATGACCAAAATCTCTTTGGGTTTTCAGTCAAATTTCGAGAAAGTATCGTTGTGATAAGTATTGTAGGCATCTCGCATTGAAATCCTCGCTAAATTTCGAGCTTCTGAGTACGATCGCCAATCCTGGGGATTTTGTGGTCGTTTAAATTTAGTATGCCTTTTCCTTTGCTTTTGCAACAATGTCCTAACCTGTTTTGTGTACCAAGGGGGATCGCCTCCTTCTTTTATTAATTTATTTGGTATAAAACTGTCAACTGCTGTCGATACCACTTCTTTGAATTTGAGCCACATCTGGGCTACACCTACGTTTAGTGTTAGAAACGAGTGGAAGCTGTCTTTCAAGAAGCAATGTATTTTGTTTTTATCTGCTTTCCTGAACAAATATACTTTTCGTTTTTTTGGTAACTTTGGGTCTTTCGATATTCAATTTCGCTACGACAGCTATGTGTTCACTAATACCTGTATCCGTTTTGATGCTGGTTTTGAGCTCAGGATTATTTGTTGCTATGAGATAAAGTGTGTTTTCACATCCATTTACAATTCTAGTTGGCTCATGAACTAATTGTTCGAAGTAATTCTCAGAGAATGCGTTGAATAAAATTTCGCACGATGTTTTATGCCTACCTCCTGATTTGAAAATATAATTTCGCCAACAGATCGAGGGTAAATTAAAATCACCGCCTACTATTATCGTGTGAGTCGGGTACGTTTTTGTAATTAGACTCAGGTTTTCTTTGAACCTTTCTCCTATTGTATCGTCAGTGTCGGGAGACCGGTAAAAGGAACCAATTATTAACTTCTTACGATTTTCGGGTACTATCAACTTCAACTTCGCTACACGAAATACTACTTTTGACGGCGACAAACGCGTCTCCACCTATTTTGTTTAATCTATCCTTTCTGAACACCGTTAGATCTTTTGCAAATACTTCTTCTGAACTTATTTCCGGCTTAATCCAACTTTCACTGCCTATAATGATGTGTGTTTCGGTGCTTTCTATTAACGCTTGGAGTTCTGGTACTTTCCAGACACAGTTACGACAATTTACAACTGTTATACCGATAGTTCCCGGATCTACATTTCTCCTGTGATCCACCTGCACCCTTTTAGATTGCTCATTTTGTTTTTCGCCTGAAGCCCTTTATCCTAAAAAACCGCCCAGTCCACGCCACACAGCCCCCGCTACCCGTGTAGCCGCTTCCTACATATAGTGGACTCCTGACCTATTCAGCGGAACCCAGAAACCCACCACCCGATGGCGCAAGTCAAGGCATCTGCAGCCTACACGGTCGCAGAACCGTCTCAGCCTCTGATTCAGACCCTCCACTCGGCTCTGTACCAGACGTCCACAGTCGGTCCTGTCAACTATGCTACAGATGGTGAGCTCTGCTTTCATCTTGCAAGCAAGACTGGCCGTCTTTACCACTTCAGATAGCCGCTCAAAACCTCAGAGGATCTCTTCAGATCCAAAGCGACACACGTCATTGGTACCGACGTGAGCCTCCACCTGCAGCTGGCTGCACCCCGTACCCTTCATGGCATCCGGAAGGACTCGTTCCACATCTGGAATGACACCATCCGGTACGCACACGGAGTCACAGACAAATATATACAGACGGGAAACCTCCGTAAGGGCCCGGTCCTACGCTCCCTGGTGCGGTGAGGCTGGGTTTCCAGCAGTTCCGTAAGATGTCCCATGATGGCGCTGCGGTCAGAAGCAGCCCTTTAAACTGGCCAGAGCAGGCGGCAGGCCGCGGCTGCCCCCACCACCACCTCCCCTCAAACGCCGGCTCTCCAGACACAGCCGTGGCCTCGTGGTAGGCGGCACGAGCTCTCCCCTCACCCTGCCCTCCACGCTACCCTCTGACGTACGAGAAGCACCCTAAGCCAGCAAACCGCCTGGCACCTGCTAGCATCTTACGGAACTACGAGGGGAGCATAGGACAGTGGTTTAGGGTGGGCTGCTTCTCTGTATATGTTACTTTGTGACGGAGTGCACGTTGGCCTTATTCCCCTCCTTGGCAGCCATCTCTCTAAGGGGCTCCATCACCCGCCTAACGTTGGAGCTCCCAATTACAAGCAAACCCACCCTCTGTGAAAGCCCGGATCTCGCAGGCTGAGTGGTGACCTCAGGATGAGAGACACCATCCGACTCAGGAACGTTGTCCTGAGCAGATAGCACCTCAAACCTGTTCGCAAGACGAACCGGGGAGGCCTGACGATCGGTCCCCCGGAATGTCTTCCGCCTCCTGCCACACACTGGACCAACCTCCCACGCAACCACGGATGGGGTGTCTGCCTCACTGCTAGCAGTATCAGGGCGTGTCGCCGCCGCAGGCCGATCGGTGGTGACGACGGGAGTCCGTTCGGTCCCCAACAACAACGACGCCCCTCGATCGCAGCTTCCAACTGTGCAACCGAGGTTAACACAGCTTGAAGCTGGGAGCAAAGTGTCACCAGCTCAGACTGCATCCGCACACAGGAGTCACAGTCCCTATTCATGATTACAGTGCCGACAAAAACAAAAACTACCGTCGCGCTGCGTTCAGAGGAAGACTACACTGTTTGTTAAAACGCGAATCTGAATCTAATATGCACTAGAGCACAGTATAAAATTACAAATTGAAACGAGAACGCGCAGACGAAAATCAAAATACTATATGTCGCTTCTAATCAGAAAATAAAGACAGACGACTGTCGCGACGCGATTCACACGGCGGAATAAAACAATAACCAGATATTTAACGCGAATATGAATCAAATAAAAACGCGAGCACACAATAACTTTTATGAACTGAAGGGAAAGCGCACTGAAAAGTCAAAATATGTAGCTTCTAGAGAGAAGCCGGTTTCACTTACAACTGAAAATGTGCTGGCACGAGAGAGGTGCTTAATGATCGACATCCACTCGGCATGGAATAACCGTGGGGCATTGAGCATTAATAAATAGAATAAAAATAATTAGCATACTAATAGACAATATTAATGGTGCAGAAACACTTAAGGTTAATGAATAACACAAAAATGGAACACGACCACACATTAAGTGGACGTGTGACAAACTGTGGCGAAAGGTGGAACAATGAATGAGATCCCAGCTGAATAGATTCATCTCCCGTAGTCGTTCCAAGAAGTGATCCGAGTTGGTGATGTACTCGCATGGGACAACCTGCAGACTCAACCTGAATTCAAACGGCTAGCAAGGTGGTACGATTAAGCTCTTATTGTGCTCATAGTCGGTCTTTGTGGTGTATCTTTCTTGTTTACCTTTGGTTTGGAAGACCGTTGTCTTGGTGGTGCGGCCGCACGTGACCTAATTCTTATAAACTGGTTCGTCTACAGGCTTGTACGTATACTTTTTGTATTATGTGGTTCTTAGCCGTCCGCGGTGGCCGCGGGGACTGAGGCGCTTCAGTCACGGTCTGCACGGCAACTACGGTCGGGGGTTCGAATCCCCCCTCGGGCAAGACTCGTCCGATCAAATGGGTTTCTTCCATAGTCTAGGTCTTATGGATTCGGCACCACGTTTTTCTGCTACAGGAATTTGCAGCAGTTAAAGTATTTTTGTAATTCCCACTCTCATTGCTGTTCCCTGCTTGTTGTTTCGTTCTCCTTTCGTGTTCGTTTGGTTCTGACAGAAGTTAGCGAGGTTGACAATCGGTTCTGCAGTGACTTTTGCATTTATTTCCTTAATATTGTGCGAAACAGTCCTCTTTATTGACCATCTGTGACGATCACTCACCACACACGTTCGTCCCAATTTTGACTTAGTATAGTTTTCAGTGTTATAAATCTTCGATGCGATGCCTCTTGATGCACGAAACCATTCGGTTGTCTTTGCTACTGAGGCACCCACCTTGCAAGCATCACCCCCGCGGCAATTTTCTAATCTGTGACGTAATGCACTCATACTTACACAAGAGCCGGCCGAGGGGACTGAGGCGCTCCAGTCACGGTCTGCTCGGCCACTACGGTCGGGGGTTCGAATCCCGTCTCGGGCATGGATATTTGTGCCGTCCTTAGTATTAGTTAGTTCATAATTAGTTTGGAAGTTTAGGGACTGATGACCCCGTAGTTAAGTCCCATAAGCTATACAAACATTTTTTTGAACACAAGACACTGTTCTGAGCGCGACTAACACTTTCAACATTTCATAGATACCGTTGGTGGTCAAATACAACATAACAACCTGCACACTTGTCTAGAATTTACATTTATGTTCAGTTACGCCTTTCTCGTGATTTTTCCATATTTTTCTATACCACCTGTATGTTTTTGCTCTTCCAACCTACCCTTACCCATAAGGGGTGAGACGGCGAATGTGCAATCAAGGAAAAGAAGGTCGACGATGACCAATTTCATGCAACACCCACCACAACATTTCACAACCAATTCTGTTCTAAAGTACGCATGCAAGATGTCTTATGAAGATATGTGAGCAATTACACATAGCACATAGCAGAAAATAAGCATGTTCAACTATGATCCTTTCATGGCTACTGAGTTACCAGCAAATACATATGCCTGTAATTGGAATCACCGCGTAGACTGACTACCAGTATGTTCTTCGGGTTGTTGATATCAGTGCGATTTGAAATTGGCCATCTCTTCTGGAACTATACATAAGCATAGATTATGAATTACTGGCTTCTGTAAAAAGGTTTTCGCTAGTTTTTCTTTCGTCGTAAGTGTTCCATTTCATTTTCCTCACAATATCCATTACTTTCTTTCATGTTTCTAACAAGACTGGCAGACTGCAGCCGTTCGTTTTCCACGTTTATTGTATACGCTTTATGTCCGCCGTTAAGGGGCTGTTACAGGTTCAATATTTATTGAGCAGTAATATTGTATATTGCGGGAAACGGGGAGGCCAGGAACGGCACAAGATTTATAGCGCAATATTTATGCCCAGGGCGCGTCAGTTACAGCTCTGCCTACGAAGCGAACGTATCAACGTTCGACCATGTGGATGTATGTTGCAGCTACGTTCTTGCCTCGAAAACACAACTTACGTTATGCAAAACGTGCGAAATAAGTAAGGAAAGCTAGGGGCCCGATCTCTACAGCATATTTTTATAAATCACAAGAACAATTAATTACAAATTAAACAAGTGAACACTGTAATTTACTGTGTCTATGTGCCGGTTTGTATGTATTTCTATTCTTCAACAACTATTGCCAACAAACTAAACTAATGATTTATTGATTTAAAGGTTACATACACGGTCTTACAGGCCATACAAACGTCACCGCCTTTATCATGGCGGTTTTCGTCTGAAGATGGTCTACACCGAAACCGGTAACAAAATAACACAAAAAATCTGCGATCTGGACTGTTCTAATTTTAATATATAGTCTTACGTCTTAAGTCTGTACGTTAACAAATAGTGCAAGAAAAAAAGTTATGCTCATTGGAGAGTTGACCTATTTGTATTTATCATGTTTAAAGATGCTGCAAGTAAAATACAGTTCTTGATTCCTATCATGGCACCATTATATTCTGTTCCCTTTGTTTTTGTGGACAACGGAATATCTGGAATTAATAAACAATTAGTGATTTCTTTTCTTGAATTTTCAAAAGGTACTTTAATATACATCTTTCAGCCCATTTCCTGATGTTTTTCATTTACTTTTACCTTTTTTCTTTTTTAGGAATCTTGTTCGGAGCGAATTGGATTTTACTCTCGGAAAGAGCTGCCGTTTATTGCATACAATTACCCTTACAGTATATTGCGCAACATATTTAGTAAGCGACAATATTTTTAAACCTCTGCAGTCTCAGGTGTTTACCATTGTTGTGCAATACTCAGTCTTGCGCAATAAATATTGAGCGTCTCAGAGCGCATTTAATCGGTACTTACCATATTGTATGTTGGAGAAAAAAAAAGGTGTAAGGCACCTCCCGTTTTGCCGGCCGCGGTGGCCGAGGTGACTGAGGCGCTCCAGTCACAGTCAGCACGGCCACTACGGTCGGGGGTTCGAATCCCCCCTCGGGCATGGATATTTGTGCCGTCTTAGTTCGTAAGTAGTTCATAAGTAGTTTGTAAGTTTAGGGACTGATGACCCCGTAGTTAAGTCCCATAAGCTTAACAAACATGTGAACATGTGTGTGAATGTGCACCTCCCGTTTCCTTCGTGTACAGCGCGCACCAAAAGTGATGTTTGTATATACACCTACTTCCAAATCTACTTATGTACTTCGCAAGCCACTCTACGGTGCATGGTAGAGGCTAACTTATACTCTTGCCACTCACTTCCTTTCCTATTTTACTCTATAATGGCTGCCACCCATTCTTCGCGATTCTTACGCAAACTGTACTTTGGCGATTGTGGAATCGCACTGCAGTCATTGGCAAATGTCAGCTGTCCAAATTTTCACTATAGTGTTTCGTGGTAAGTACATCGTCTTCTCTCCATGGATTCCTACTTGTGTTCCCTATGCATCTTCGTAATACCAGATTGCTGGTCGAAACTTCTAGTAACGAATCTAGCAGCATGCCTCTTAATTGTTTCGATATCTCCCATTAATGTGACCTGGCGATGATCTCAAATCCTGAAGAGTTCATTACAGATGAGCTGCATTTTTCTAGAAACCTCGCATCAACCGAACACAATCAATTGCCTTCGCTACTACCGACCTTACTTTCTTGTTCCACTTCACATAGCTTGGCAAAACTACGCCCAGTGACTTAGTCAACGTCTTTGTGCGAAGTAGCGAAGTATTCCATTATAACAGTATTGCTTTTCCTCTTCAGCTGCGATAACTCACTTTTTTCTTCATTTACAGAAATCTTCTATTCATCACACCATCCAAAACGTCTACTCAAAACATGTTACATCCTCATATTACGTCAACACCAAACAACTGACTTTTGATATTCATCCGAGTCATCAGATTGTTTACGTATATGTAGAACAAGGGCAGTCCTATCAAACTTCTATCGGAGACTCCTGTGATACACTTGTTCCTTACCTACACCGGCAGAATCTTTTAGTAAACGTCTTAATTTATGTAATTTTCTCTTTGTAGTCATTACATTAAATAGATCTAAACTTCCGCTTCTTCAGTGATACGGAGACTCAGTCAGAGACTGGCATTTGGATGATTTGCACGGATCACAGTTCTATTTCAATAACTGCAAATTAACTGGCGTGGTAGAAGTGTCACGTGATATTGGCCATGAACTCTTATCTCGTCAGAAACAGAAAATGTACAGAAATTCGAGTCTCGCGGCGAATTACTTACACCGAATAGGTTGCGAAATCTGCCGCGTTGGAGTGGCCGAGCTCCCCAAGGCGCCTTGCTTCGGAGCTCGCTGCTGTTCGCCGTCGGAGGTTCGAGTCTTCCCTCTGGCATGGGTGTGAGTGTTGTCCTTAGCGTAAGTTAAAGTAGTTTGTAAGCCTAGGAACTGATGACGAAAGTAGTAAACTCCCTTAGATTTACAAACATGTGAACATATGTTGCGAAATCTCATGGAAAATCAAGTCGATTATTTTAGTAATTGTTCATGGAGCACACCTTTTCATAATTTGTGAACTAATTAGTTATCTGCCAACATGTACAGCGACAATATCAACATTAAAAATTTTTATTTCTACGAGGCGTGTTTTTAAGTAAGTACCGTTTTAAAATTTAAAAAAGACGTGCTAAGATATCTAATAATTTTATGGGCACTGGTTACCTACATCTGTTGTCTACACACTGACGTCATTACAATCTGATTCTTCCATGTTTACGTTGTGTACTGAGTGTTTAAGGTGCCTCCGATAATAGTGAGTCCCGCCGACTGAAGTATGGGCTGTTATAAGATTTCTTAGTGCTAAAGGCCTAAAAGCGATCGATATTCATCGTGAGATCTGTGCAGTTTACAGAGAAAACATTATGGGTGATGGAATGGTAAGAAAGTGGGTGAGGTCATTTAAAGATGGCTGCACAAATGTGCATGATGAACAACGGAGTGTGCGTCCTTCGGTAGTTAATGAATGTTTAGTGCAGGAAGTGGACAATAAGGTGAGAGAAAACAGACGCTTTACGATTTTCTCCTTGCGGGATGACTTTCTTAATGTTTCTTGTAGTGTTTTGTATGGCGTTGTGACCGAGCCAGACGGTGACCAAGTCAAAACAGTTCTGATGCAGTGGGTTAACAAGTCAGGCGGCAGACTTCTATGAGGAGGTTATTCAAAAACTGGTACAGCGCTATGACAAGTGCCTCAATGTTGACAGAAATTATGTAGAAAAGTAGATTAAGGTACATCCTTTCATTTAAAAATAAAATTATTGAGATATCTTAGCACGTATTTTTCTAATTTCAAAGTGGTACTTAAGAAACAAGCCTCTTATAATAAATATAACTTGGGAATCGCACCATAATCTAATGACACAAGAATAAATATAACGATATGGCATTTGCACATCGACATCGAGTAAAACAGAAGTGATATCTGGCGTTCCACAGGGAAGCGTTATAGGTCCCCTACTCTTCCTCGTGTTTATAAACGATTTAGGAGATAATCTGAATAGCTCCCTTAGACTGTTCGCGGATGATGCTGTCGTTTATCGGTTAGTGAAGTCAACAGAGGATCAAAAGCAACTGCAAAGCGATTTAGACAAAATTTCTACTTGGTGCGAAAATTGGCAATTGACACTAAATAAAGAAAAGTGTGAAGTAATACACATGACCACTAAAAGAAATCCGCTGAACTTCAATTACGCGATAAATCAGTCAAACCTTAAGGTCGTAAATTCTACCAAATACCTAGGAGTTACAATTACGAACAACTTTGACTGGAGAGAACACATAGAAAATATTGTGGGGAAGGCGAACCAAAGGTTACGTTTCATTGGCAGAACGCTTAGAAGATGCACCAGCTCCACCAAAGAGACTGCCTACATCACACTTGTGCGTCCTCTCCTGGAGTACTGTTGCCCCTTGTGGGACCCTCACCAGGTGGGACTGACGGAAGATATTGAGAAGGTTCAGAGAAGGGCAGCTCGTTTTGTTTTATCACGTCACGAGGGGGAAAGCGTCACGGAAATGTTGCACGAATTGGGGTGGAAATCATTAATAGAAAGACGTTATTCATTGCGGCGTGATCTGTTTGCGAAGTTTCAATCACCGACTTTTAGTTCTGAAAATATTTTGCTAGCACCCACCTACTTAGGGAGACATGACCATCCCAATAAAATAAGAGAAATCAGATCGAAAACGGAACGATTTAGGTGTTCTTTCTTCCCGCGCGCTATTAGAGAATGGAACGGTAGGGAAAAGTTATGAAAGTAGTTAATGAACCCTCTGCCAGGCACTTAAATTTGATTTGCAGAGTATCTATGTAGATGTAGACATCATGACTTATCACCCCGTTCCCTGTCTAATTTGGCTTATCTTAGAGGGTTTGATGTAACAATATTTGGGAAGTTTGGAAAGTCGATTATATTGTAATGTTCAATTCTTTCATCATATACACATACTGCAAATTGTGGTGCACTGTAAAAATTTCAAAAAATTACTTTTGTTTTTTTCATCAATTTGTGAACTTCAGAATACACGGAAATTGCGGAAAAGGTATATTTTCCTGTTTAACTGAAACTAGCAGTCTTTATTTTGCATTTTATTGATGGAATGATCAGTTTATTGTAAGTAATTCAATATTAATTATTATAGTCAATAAAAAGCCATGTTTTTCAAGGTACACAGTTGTATGGCATGAAAATGGTTACATATAATTGTATAAATCTTGTTCCTATAACCAGTACAATTATCAGCTAAGACAATTAAAGCATAAAAGTCACTTACCGGCAAGGCACGAGCGCGGAAGCAGTCTAGGACTGTGGCAGGGAGCGGCTCCACGTGAGTAAACAAAGCTCCGCGCGGTTAAGTTTTTCCATTGACTTCGTTGCCCCTATTATGGAGCAACAGTTACATCTATTTTTATTGAATTTTAATAATTTGACGCTCTACAACTTCAGAGTTAAGTAATTTTATTTATTAAGCTATGCCCTTTAGCGGTATTTTATTAGTTCAATTTTCATCCCCTCACGTCAAACACGTGAATGTGGTTATATGGCCTGCTGTTTTTTTCACTTTGCACCCACCCTATTGTAATTATTTCTTGCTTACGAAAGGTTTAACATATTTTTAGTTGTGTTTTAAACAAGTTTGTAAATCTTCACCCCTCCCCCCCTCCTTCTCAACGTCTGATGATGCCCAGAAGAGGCGAAACGAGTCATGTTTAAATAAATAAAACTTCAAGTTTATACAACCTAGACTGTTTTTTATCAAAAATAAAACAGAATATGTTGAAATCTTATGACACATTCTGCAGTTGGCGATTTTACATTTAATTTTTATATATTCAGATCCACTCCCATGAACCACAGACATTGCCGAGGTGGGGTGGCTTGCGTGCCTCAACGATACAGATAGCCGTACCGTAGGTGCAACCACAGCGGAGGGGTATCTGTGGAGAGGCCAGACAAACGTGTGGTTCCTGAAGAGGGGCAGCAGCCTTTTCAGTAGTTACAGGGGCAACAGTCTGGATGATTGACTGAGCTGGCCTTGTAACATCAGCTAATGTGGCTTTGCCACACAGCTACTGTGAACGGCTGAAAGCAAGGGGAAACTACAGCCGTTACCTTTCCCGAGGACATGCAGCTCTACTGTATGAACATATGATGATGGCATCCTCTCGGGTAAAATATTCCGGAGGTAAAATAGTCCCCCATTCGGATCTCCGGGCGGGGACTACTCAGAAGGATGAGATCATCAGGAAAGACAATACTGGCATTCTACGGGTCGGAGCGTGGAATGTTAGATCCCTTAATAGAGTAGGAAAATTAGAAAATTTAAAAAGGGAAATGGATAGGTTGTAGTTAGATATAGTGGGGATTAATGAAGTTCGGTGGCAGGATGAACAGGATTTCTGGTCAGGTGAGTACAGGATTATAAATACAAAATCAATTGGGGGTATCACAGGAGTAGGATTAATAATGAACAAGAAAATAGGAATGCGGGTAAACTACTATGACCAGCACAGTGATCGCATTATCATTGTCAAGATAGATACGAAGCCAACACCGACAACAGTAGTACATGTTTATATGCCAACTAGCTCTGCCGATGATGAGGAAATCGAAGAAATATATGAGGAGCTAAAGGAAATTATTCAGACAATTAAGGGAGAGGAAAACGTAATTGTTATGGGAGACTGGAATTCGGTAGTAGGACAAGGAAGGGAAGGGAATGTAGTAGGTGAATATGGTCTGGGCAAAAGGAATGAAAGAGGAAGCCGTCTGGTAGAATTTTGCACGGAACAAAATTTAGTTATAACAAACACCTGGTTCAAGAATCACAAAAGAAGGTTGTATACGTGGAAGAGACCAGGAGACACTGGGAGATACCAGATAGATTTTATAATGGTAAGACATAGATTTCGGAACCAGGTTTTACAGTGTAAGACATACCCAGGGGCAGATATAGACTCTGACCATAACTTGTTGGTTATGAACTGTAGGCTGAAACTGAAGAAACTACAAAAAGGTAGGAAAATAAGGAGATGGGACCTGGATAAATTGAAGGAACCTGAGGTTCTTAAGAATTTCAGAGGGAGCATTAGGCAACAATTGACAGAAACAGGGGAAGATAAAACAGTAGATGAGGAATGGGTAAAATTGAGAGATGAAATAGTGAAGGTAGCAGAGGACAAAATAGGTAGGAAGGCAAGACCTACAAAAAATCCTTGGATATCACAGGAGATACTAAATTTAATCGATGAAAGGAGAAAATATAAAAATGCAGTAAATGAAACAGGCAAAATGAAGTACAGACGACTAAGAAATGAGATTGACAGGACGTGCAAAATGGCTAAGCAGGAGTAGCTAGAAGGCAAATGCAACGATGTAAAAGAATGTATAAATAAGGGAAAAATAGATACAGCCTACAGGAAAATAAAAGAAACATTTGGAGATAAGAAAAACAGCTCTATGAATATTAAGGACACTGATGGAAAACCATTTCTCAGCAAAGAAAGGAAAGCTAAAAGGTGGAAAGAGTATATAGAGGGGCTCTACAAAGGAAATGAACTTCGAGACAATATTGTAGGAAGGGAAGAGGATGTAGATGAAGATGAAATAGGAGATACTGTACTGAGAGATGGCTTTGACAGAGCCATGAAAGAACTAAGTCGAAACAAGGCTCCTGGAGTAGATGATATTCCCTCAGAGCTACTGAAGTCTCTGGGAGAACCAGCCATGACAAACCTGTTTCACCTGGTGTGTAAGATGTATGAGACAGGCGAAGTACCCTCAGACTTTAAGAAAAATGTTATAATCCCCTTTCCAAAGAAAGCAGGTGCAGACAGGTGTGAAAACTACAGAACCATCAGTTTAATAAGTCATGGTTGCAAAATATTAACACGAATTATATACAGAAGGATGGAAAAAGTGGTAGAAGCCGACCTCGGGGAAGATCAGTTTGGGTTCAGGAGAAATGTAGGAACTCGGGAGGCAATACTCACTTTACGGCTTATCCTAGAAGATAGATTAAGAAAAGGCAAACCTACATTTCTAGCTTTTGTAGATTTGGAGAAGGTTTTTGACAATGTTGATTGGAATAAACTCTTTCTAGTTCTGAAGCAAGCAGGAGTAAAATATAGGGAGCGTAAGGTTATTTACAACTTGTACAAAAACCAGACAGCGGTGGTCAAACTTGAAGGGCATGAAAGGGATGCAGTGGTTGGAAAGGGAGTAAGACAGGGTTGAAGTCTTTCTCCATTGTTATTCAATTTGTACATTGAGCAAGCTATAAAGGAAAGCAAGGAGAAATTTGGAGAAGGAATTGAAGTTCAGGGTGAAGAATTAAAAACATTGCGTTTTGCCGACGATATAGTAATTATGTCAGATACAGCAAAGGACCTGGAAGAGCAATTGAACGGAATGGACAGAGTTTTGAAAGATGCATATAAGATGAACATTAACAAGAGCAAAACTAGGGTAATGGAGTGCAGTGTAAGAAAATCAGGTGATTGTGAAGGAATTAGATTGGGAAACGAAGCAATAAAGGAGGTATACGAGTTTTGTTACTTGGGCAGTAAAATAACAAATGATGGTCGCAGTACAGAGGATATAAAATGCAGAATGGCAATGGGTAGAAAAGCGTTTTTGAAAAAGAGAAATCTGTTAACATCGAATATTGATTTAAGCCTAAGGAAGTCCTTTCTGAAGGCATTTGTATGGAGTGTTGCCTTGTATGGGAGTGAGTCATGGACGATCAACAGTGCGGACAGGAAGAGGATAGAGGCTTTTGAAATATGGTGCTACAGAAGAATGCTGAAGATTAGGTGGGTGGATCGCGTAGCTAACGAGGAGGTACTGAACAGAATTGGGGAGAAAAGAAATTTCTGGCGTACCTTGACTAAAAGAAGGGATAGATTGGTAGGACACATTCTTAGACATCAAGGAATTGTGAATTTAGCATTAGAGGGAAGTGTGCGGGGTAAAAGTCGCAGAGGAAGACCAAGAGATGGATACAGTAAGCAGATTCAGACAGATGTAGACTGTTGCCGTTCTTATGTGGAGATGAAGAGGCTTGCTCAGGATAGGGTATTGTGGAGAGCTGCTCAAACCAGTCTCCGGTCTGAAGACCACAACAACAACAACATATTCAGATATTGTGAACATGGACTTAAGTAGTTTTCATGACATTAAAACATTATTAGTACATGAGATGAGCCATCTTCTTTTTAAAAAATCGTATATGCCTTTAGAATGTTTACAAACATTTGAAAACTTGGCTCCGTTTTCTCCGCTTCTCGCCACTCCTACCTCGGCAAGTGAACCATTACTTTCATCCATTGTGAACACGTTTTGACGCTTATAATACTTGGACCAACTACGCTCTGTCATTGCTCTAACTTACAGAACAGTTTTTTTTACTACGCACAAACCATCACTCTACCCTAAAAACACAGACTCAATAATTCTAAATAAAAAATAATAATTAAACAAAATAGACACCACCTACCACATGTAATGATCACACGAAATATCTCCATACACACAATAACAACATGAGACAAACAAAATCACAAAATACAAGACAAGGCAAAGTCGACTCAATAACAGCGCAGTGAAATGTTGCATATAAATAGTCTGGGAACAACGTGGAAGTCGTTTGTGGGCTAAAAGACATTTTTTTATTAGTACATACTACTTAATCACTGTGTTACTCCAATTTCATTTATTTTCGATTGCACGGTCTCAATATGAAGGGTATCCAAGAAACCCCTTACTGATTATTCAGAATAAAGAATGGGAAGGTATATCTGAGATTACTACTGTATCACTGAATCAAGCATGTCGAAAATATTTGGAAGCTATTACATGTACTGGAAACGTACTGTGACACATGTATTGAACGTAACACATGTCATTTAAATGAATGTAAAGTATATTTTGGATAACTGAAACTTAGTAGGATGTACACTATCTACTAAAATTGATTCTACAGTTTAATTTCAACTGACTGAACATTTATAAGCTGGTGCTAATCACATCATTAACTAATAAACAATTCTGAGGCCTTGCTATACAGCTAATCTGATGCTAGTACACAACAGCTAATAAATTATTGAAATTTGAGAGGAAAATTGAATCAGTTAATGTAAGGAAACAGACGCGCACTATATAATCAATTTATCATAAAGCAAGAGAAAGAATAAAACTAAGAGAAATACGGCATGCACTACACGTGTCTAAAGACAAAGAGACCACGTTCTCCTGGTCTGTCACAACGCACAAAAATTAGTAAATGTATTGGAATGGGACAGATGGTCCAGAATAATTCAGGTTAGCGATGTATGCAGACTTAAGTAAAAGAAATCAATGATTCTATCGGTGGCCCAAGTCAAACAAAGCCGATTCACGAAATAGAGAAAATCAGATTAACTTAATGCCCGAAAAGTAGAAGTATATTAGTCACACAGGCACATTTGCACTGGAAACCTGAATCCTGATTCATCAAGTATGGTCCTTATACCGTGAACCCACTGCAGAGTTCTGGATGACAAACCCTTTATTCGCAGGATGGAGCATGTGCGAAACGCTTATTCTTTATGCCAAACAAAAAAATTTGCATGATTATATGGATCATAAACAGCAAAAGAAACTGATTGAATCTCAGCAAAAATAATAATAAAAAAATACAAAATCGACAACATACAACTTGCACGAGCTCTTTGAGACAACATCTCACCTCTGGATCGCAGGACCAACAACCAAGACCTTTCCCAAAACCAGTCTCCACAATCACCGCATGAAGTAGCTCAAAGACATACAAATCTCGTCCTGTCAACTTGGACACAATAGCGTTTCG
The DNA here is from genome assembly GCA_026315105.1 of Locusta migratoria. Classification (NCBI taxonomy): domain Eukaryota; kingdom Metazoa; phylum Arthropoda; class Insecta; order Orthoptera; family Acrididae; genus Locusta; species Locusta migratoria. Next base: position 191,766,174 of record CM048755.1, read on the forward strand.
TAGAGAGGAGAACGAATCCTCTTGGCCCATCTACAAGCTAATAAAAGGTGGCTAAACTGCCATAGTAGCAGACAAGAAGTGTCACTCTTTACGATACACTGAGAAAACGTACTCCACATCGTATTCACTCCCTCAGTCACTCTACGAGGATAGAAATGGTAAAGGTGGATAGCAACCTCATTATAATTAAGTGTGAGAGAGGAAGAGGAAGAACAGACAACATGAATATCAAAATGTAGATAGATATAGACATAGACTTAAAATGAATATAGTTAATGGGTCGAATTTTGGCTGACTGTAACAAACTCAACTGCTCAATCTTTGTTCTCCAATGCTTAAAGTAGATACTGAAGAATTGAGATGCAATATTACGAGTAAAAGTGACACACAGTTTTTAGAAATGTTATAAAGGGGCTATCATTGAGACCTTCGAACGATATTGACAATAACCGCTGGAAAGTGGCCAATCTCTGATGTGTTGGGGTGAAGTCACATAATGCTCCATGAAATCGGTGATGCGTGTCATCATGTCCTCTCTTTGGGCGTCCATATGTCGTGAGTGCTGCTTTGTGGGAACGATACCCCAGTGGAGTAGTTATGACACATCCCCCTAGAGGGCGCTTGGAATGACTACACAGGCCTGAATTTTGTTGTTGTACAAACGAAGTAGTCTACATTCCTCTGACAGCCATGGACGTTGTGTGAAATAGCGAGCTCTAAAGCTAGATACTTTTCTTTCACTCTGGTTGACCAAGCAGTATGAAAGCTATGAAGCGGAACTTGTAGTTCAGCATCCTCGCCTGTCCCTCTGCCTATTGTCGAAAATCAATTGGATAAGTCTACCTGCAGGCTTAAAAAAGGTCCTTCTGAGGATCAAACTATTCTTTGTGGCAAATTGTCAAAGCAGATAAAGTTTTGGCGTTTGGGTGTTGCACTGTTGGGCGTAATTTTATTACAAATTCGACAGTAAAAGGCCAATCACTTCAATTTCTACACCGTTTTTAGAGGAATATGCTTGGTAGATATGATGAGGGAAGTGAGACGCTTGTGTTCAATAATAGAAAGAACTTCCTGAAATAAAAGTAATAATTAAACTTGGCCGCGGTGGAGTAGCCGAGCTGCGCGATGCGTGGTTGCTCGCCGTCGGAGGTTCGAGTCCTCCCTGGGGCATGGGTGTGTGTGTTGTCTTTAGGTTAGTTTACCATAGTTTAAGTAGTTTGTAAGCTACGGACTGATGACCACGCAGTTTGGTCCAATAGATTTACAAACATGTGAACATTTTTTGAATTAAACTTGGTGACACCATAGTTGACAGCTGCTGATTCTTTTTCTATTTGGCTATAATTCTAATCAGTTATATTGAACAAATCTGATGCAAAAGATATTGGATGATCCATTATGCTGATTCGAAGTGTTAGAAGTGTTAACATAGTTTCCAAGCCCCAGGTAGATGCATGGTTTTGTCAGATCTAAGTATCTAAAACAGGTGTTATTGACCAAACAAATTTAAGTGTGTCAAATGCCATCAGTCAGTCGTTAAATGAAACAAACGGAACATTATTTTGAAGACGTATATGCAGTGGAACTGTCATCTGGAAATTGCGAGGAATGAACGAAAATTAGTAGTTAAGCTTCTCCTAAACTACTTGCAATCCACTGAAATTTCGTGGGGGAAGTGCATTCTTGATGACACCTAAGTGAGCTTGAGAGAGGTGGACACGTTGACTAATTTAGAAATTGCCTATATGCATGGTTTCTATATGAAAAATTAAGATTGGTCTCTGTTACATTTTAGACCCACTGCTGATTGAAGTTGAAAGAGGCACTCCAGGTTTTCTGCAACATTCTCTACAACAGGAATACACTCTTGAAGTTACTTGTTTAAAAAACCTTAGAAAAGTTATGGTGCTGAAGCACCATGAAAAGGAAGGCGTTGCAAGTTGAAACTTGGACAGTCCTAGATGAGTAACGATAAATTTTTTTAATGATTATTCAACGAAGTTGACGTAGACATCTGACAAGTCAGTCTCAGAGGAGAGCGACCCTCTCCTAATTTTCCCATGGATTCGTCTTAGTGTGACAAAGGATAAGTATCAACAACACTTTGTGTATTTCTGTTGCCTTAAAGATTGCTCACAAATATAAGTGACATGAGGGTTTTTAAAAATTGGGTTTGGTGACCCCATTGTATTGCTAGTGTTGTAGTTTTTCAACCACTTGAACTCTAAGGGGAAAGGGAACTAGTGTGGTGTGAAAATTGTTATTTTGTGTTTTCTTAAGCAAGATATGACCCTCAAAATCGCGTGCACAACCAAGTCATTGAACAAAACGTTCATTATATTAGTCTCACAGATTATTTACTTTGTACTATGCTACGCAACAAGAAACTAGCAACACAATTGTGTACGAGCCAAAAATATATTTTATATAGATATGACTTTAAGCATTGCGAGCAAAGCTATTTTCGTAGCTAGCAGGCTAAATGTACCCAACACCATAATTACTGGCCCAGTGTAGGCCGACAAAACGTGTTTAACTTAAATGGTTTTGGAGAACCTAATTGTCAATTTTCACTAATATTACGAATGCACCAGTAACAAGTTGAGTTAGTACGTCTTGTTTTGTTACAGTCAATGTCAGAAGTATTTTATAGAGTACTAGCTGTAAACCCGGCGTTGCCCTGGTATTTATTTATTTCACACTTTCTTACTCCACCTCCCATTCCCTCCTCTCTCTGCACCTATCTCGTTCTCTTCCATCTTTCTGTTAGTTTCCACCTCTTTCCCTCTCTCGGCAAAGTTTTCTGCAAGGCACCCTCTGTCGTGTACCATACAAACATTTTAGTACCCAGTGATCTCCCTCTTGGCTTAAAGGTCATGTGGGCAAAAATTCATAAAGATTGGAGCAAAACTATGAATTTTGTAAAATTCCGTAAGTACCATACACCGAACGAAATTTTATAGTCACTGACATTTATCTCATTCTTAAGGTAGAGTGTGTAGAATTTCATCAATATCGGAACAAAAATATAGATTTCTATGCAACAGAAACGCAGGATCACATTGAAAAACGCACTTTGTTAATCTCAAATATTCCAGTTTTATTTCATACAGCCCTTGTTCTGAGAATAACGAAAACAACAAAAAAAGACTCTGTGAAATCGGTCGAGCCATTCTAAAGTTATGGCGCGACTAAGGTATTTAGGGATCCATTTTTATGTTGCAAAGTATCCTCCCCCATGCACCGTATGAAACTTAAATTAGACGGTGACCTTCCTCTTGTTTTGAAGGTCAAGCGTGCAAAATTTCGTGAAGATTGGAACAAAACTGTAGATTTCGTGAGTCTGTACGAGAAGTATGCCCCGCCATGCACCTATAACAAAATAATTTCTTATTTGACGTTTTCTACCTATGAACGACAGTCCTGCCAAATTTCGACTTCATAGGTGAAGTAGTTTTCGAGATTTCGTGTTTAGTCAGTGAGTTAGTGAGTGTCCTTTGGCTTTTATATAGATAAAGATAAAGAAAACAGATTGTTTAATTTTGGATGCAAGAGAATTAAGGGAGAGTTGCAGACAAAAATAAATCCATTTAACTACTCCCATTTTCCAATAACTGACGCATAAATCTGGGTATTCTCACACAGTGGCCTCTCATTATTTATGACGTCATATCTCCTGAACTATGTGTCGTGCTCTTTTAGTTTTGGGTCAGGAACCATCGTGGGCTACGGCGAAAAGTTCACCAAAGTTTCATTGCAATCGAATGAATGGTTTATGAACACATTGAAGACATACAGTCCAGTATTGATGTCTGTGGTAATTTCACGCAGTGTTGCTTGTCTGTTAGTGCGGACAACTCTATACAAAATGAATGAAACTTTCACTCTGCAGTGGAGTGTGCGCTGATATGAAACTTCCTGGCAGATTAAAATTGTGTGCCGGAACCGGGACTCGAACCTGGGACCTTTGCCTTTCGCAGGCAAGCGCTCTACCGACCTTTTTTTTTTTTTTTTTTTTTTTTTTTTTTTTTTTTTTTTTTTTTTTTTTTTTTTTGCTCTATGGGTAGTTCTGTCCGTTGCGGACGCTGTTCGTGTTTGTTCGTTCATGATCGATGTGTTGTTGGCTCAGCTTTTTTATTACAGAGGGCGTTGAGCCCTCTGACCGGGCGCGCTGAGCCACGGCGCCCGGCAATCCGACTGAGCTATCCCGACACACAACTTTACTTGCGCCAGTACCTCGCCTCCTACTTTCCAAACTTCACAGAAGCTCTCCTGCGAACCATGCAAGACTAGCACTCCTGGAAGAAAGGATATGGTGGAGACATGGCTTAGCCACAGCCTAAGGGATGTTTCCAGAATGAAACTTTCACTCTGCAGCGGAGTGTGAGGAGTGTGCGCCAAGGTCCCAGGTTCGAGTCCCGGTTCCGGCACACAATTTTAATCTGCCAGGAAGTTTCAACTCTATACAAGTGTTGATGGCACTGTCGGTAAGTGCAGGCCGTCATCTATTGTATGGTTCGTTGTGAGAGGTAACGCCTGAAGGCTGGCAGTCTGGCAAACTCTTGACGCTGTGGATGTGGGGATACTGAAATCTCCACCGTAACAGAATGTCCCAGCCGTCCATCTGCAATTACCATTCCTCGTTCACAGTCTGTCGATTCCTGCTCTGCGGCGTTAATCACGTCGGAAACCTTTCCACACCAATCTCTGGAGTACAAATGAAAGTAATACCCGTGTCTCTCTCTTTTACATCTTGTGTAGGCGTTACTACCGCGCAGTGTTGCCAGATGGCAGAGTCCCACAAAAATGTACCTACGTTTTCCCTACTTTCTCCCTACTACCTCATTAATGCCCCTACATCAGGGTTGTAGGCAGGATTTGAGTCTGGGAGGGGCTGAATCAATGTGTTCAGCCAGCAAAGGTCAACCTATTCATTAATGTGACATGTTACAATTTTGAAAAACTTTAAAATAAATATTTGTGCAGCATGCTTCACTTGTTAGAGATGTTTTTTCCATTGACTGATTTTTACTGATTGATGGAGTCAAGTGTAGATTATGCCGCGAATTCCAAGTGCTCTGTTACAAGAGGATTACTGATTTATCGATCGGACAAGGGTACATCAAGAACCTATCAACCATAGAGAGGAACAGCATTAACTAGTTTCCCCAAATATGTCGCGAATTCCGAGTGCACCTTTACACGAGGGTAACTAATTTATTGACCTCACAAGGATGCATCGAGGCACCTTCAACCATAGAGTAGGACCAGCAGTAATTATTTAGTTCACAGACAGCACAAAAAAGGAAGTCCGTCATTCTGCATGATTCGATTTTCAAAGAGTAATGCTACTAGCGCTTTGTTCATTTATAACGTTGGCTGTCGCAAATATTTCATCGTTTTCTTGTCAGAATCTTCTCATTTACGAGTACTAACTAGTATGTCGTCCTGACGTAAATAAATAACAGTCTAGTAAAGGTAATAAAACGTCTTTCGTTCATGGAAACAATGAATTTTCCTTTTCCTGACATTTTCTAACACGATTTCCAAACCTACTCTCCATTCCACTGATATACATTGAAATCATAATATTTCGCATCAATTTTAATGTGTCAGAAACTAAGTTTTCGAATTAATATTGTTTACTATGAACGCAAAACAACTATTCCGTCTAAAATATCATTGGCTACTTCAAACTTTTCCACAATTGGTCGGCTTCATTCCCGCGTGCTGACAACTGTTCTGTTGCCAACATTACCCTAGGCCTGTGTCGGCGATTGTAAAATTTTACCAAAGTACCTACGCTTTGAGGACTTTTGGTTGAAAATTCCCTACATGATTTTAATGCTTAAAAGTACCTACGTGTAGGGAAAATTCCCTACATCTGGCAACACTGCTACCGCGTATCTCGATCCCGTGGCTTTTACATCTCAGTTTAAATTACGCCAGTCACCCATTTATTAATGTACAAATCCTCTAACACAAAATCGTCCTCAAATCTTGTCCTACAGCAGGGCTGGGCAAATGCCGTTTGGCGAGCGCGAGCGCTCTCAGCGGCTCACACGGCCTGCTCGCGGCTCCCCCCACTCCGCCAGCCAGCAGTGCCCCCCACTCACACTCGACTAGCCGCGCACCTCATTACACCACGCGGAACCACTCGTTCTCGATAACTTCGAGATGTTGATTCAAAATCATTTTAAATAAATCCAGAATTATGTAAATTAATGCTTATTTCTTTTTTGTTCGTAGTTCCTCTCCTCTGAAGTGACAATTCTTTTATGTGTATGTCTCCTTGATGTTTATCTTGACAGGAAACTGATAGGCTTTGTGATCATAGAGTTTCTTCTCCTTTATGTTTTCTATATATCATAGGAGTTAAGTTTAGTTATCCCTTTTCCTTCCTCCAGGGAGAAGGTTTTTGCTTCCCGCAGTACGGATATTTTATTTTCCTTTAGCTTACAAATTTTCCCATGTACTTATTTGGTTATTTTTGAGAAGTTCTTTATCGTACCACGACAACTTAGTTGTGGTACCACTGACATAGGCAGGAAACTTTTTCCATTGCTCTCAGGTCTTGAGTTCCGGAATTTTTTCCCCTTCAGAATGGTGTCAGTTTTCATCCTTTCCTAAGGATGTAAGGAACCTTAATAATTGTTTCCTTCTGACTGATCACCCAGTTTTTCGTCATTGTAATGAAGCAGGTTTTTAGTTGCAGAAAGTTCAGTTTTGTTACATTTTGTAAAAAAAAAAAAAAAAAAAAAAAAAAAAAAAAAAAAAAAAAAAATCTACACAATTCTGTGAAAATATAAGGTGAAATTTAGAATAAAAGAGTTTTATCTTAATTCTTTACGTCTATGTCCTATTTGTGGCCACGAAAGTAGGTTTTACAGTGGTTCGAAACTGTTTCATCCTTACATGAGCAACCGTTGCATGGTACAGGATACACAATTTTCGGGTAAGCACTATTAACACTTACATCCCACTCAAACATGCTGTGGCAGATATGATTGTACCGGTGCCCTTTTCACGGAAGCCGCATCAGCTTGAAACGACCTTGTGTCTTTTCTACGGACAGTAAGTATTTCAGCTTGTCCTTACTCAACAAAGCGCCCTGACAGCTGCACAGTTGCCCCCGTGCACTGTGCACAGCTCTGCTGCCCGCACTGCTGGCTCTCAAGGCCGCTCAGCCGACACCACCTAGAAGACAAGTCCTTACAACAGGCCGTGCCTACGTCACACTTAGAGGCCGCGGCCGCCATCTGACTGGCCGGCCGCTGCGCGGCGGTGGGCGTGCCCCAGCCAACAGCCAGTGAGGTGGCGGCCGCGGCCTCTTAAGTGTGACGCAGGCACGGCCTGTTGTAAGGCCTTGTCTTCTAGGTGGTGTTGGCTCAGCGCTGCCCTCGCGGCTCTCGCTGCCCGCGGGCAGCCGCGCGAGCAGCTCTCGTGCCCACCCCTGTCCTACAGTCACTATCGTCGCAGAATAATCGCAAAATGTTCAAATGTTTGTAAAGTCTATGGGACTTAACTACGGAGTCATCAGTCCCTAAACTTACAAACTACTTACAAACTAGCTTATACTAAGGACGGCACAAATATCCATGCCCGAGGGGGGATTCGAACCCCCGACCGTAGTGGCCGTGCAGACTGTGACTGGAGCGCCTCAGTCCCCTCGGCCACCGCGGCCGGCGAATAATCGCAGAGGCAGAGCACTGCATTTTTGGTATCGTCGAACTTATTTGGAGTGTCTCACTACAAACTTTTCGTTGTGAAGAATGAATGCGAGAAAGAACTGTTTGTTTTGCAGGGACGGACCGTTCCTCGCGAGCCGTAAGCCTGCGCAGCGAGAGGGCGCTGAGCCGCGGCTTCCCGTCGCTGGAGCTGGACACCGTGGTGGAGGAGCGCTCCGACCCCGAGACCACCGAGATAGCAGACACCTAGCGCGCGCGGCTGCACTTCCTCTACATACAGTCAATCCACAACTGTTTCCTCCACTTCTATTTTGATAGTCCATTCAGAAAGAACTGTAAACAATACAAAAAGAATTCAAAAATGGGAGCAATCTGTTTCTTTGTACTTATGTCCAAATAATACAGTTACAACCTGACTTTCAAAATTATGATGACGAAAATTAAGTCGACTTTATGGAAAATTGCTTTATTTAATATTTTACGGAGTTTCTCTACAGTGTCTGGAGTGATCATTGTTTGGTCGAAGTATGTTACAGTGGAAGTACAGTAAGCAAAAAGTTTGTATAGTTCTCCCATTCTGCCCTTGTAACTATAGAAATAATTGCTGCATACGCTTATTGTCAGTGTCTTTTGCAGGTGAACATATTGTCAGTTTTATTTTAAACAGAAAAAGGTATCGGCTCTATAACAGTTTTGGTCGAACACTTTTAACATTGTTTATGAAAATTTTGACTACATTTCAAAAGGAATATATACTGGAAATTGTATGTAAATTACCTATGTCATTACCATTATAATACTGAATGTTTGTATTCACTAGTGAACTGTATTTGTATGTCAATATACCTTTCCAAAAGATCTAATCGCAATCACTTGTTAAAATCCCTACAAAAAATCATTGTAATTCCGAAGCGTTCATGATTTAATGTCGAATTAAACACCTAAGCAGATCGATAGGCATAACAATTTCACGTTAACTTCTTACAACTACATCTGTTATGAGGTTGCAACTTATGATTCAAGTATCCGCGACGCTAGTTTTCTGAAGGATATCAACTCTCTTGGCGGAGTTAACTGATGGATCAATTAGTCTCCTGTACTCTTATCACAAACAAATGAAGATAATATTAAGACTGGACGGATAGTTACAAAACATAGCTGACACGCCTGAAATGTGAAAATTTACATCATGTAGCGCTAGAACAACATTACAGATACGTTACTTGGCATTATCCATTTAACTAAACAACACATGCAGTTCTAAATCCTAAAAGTAAACCTAATACTTCTGGAAAAGCTATTCTCGCAAGCTGAAACATGTACATAAACCTACTTCATGAATCTATTTTCACCTAGATAGAAGTTACGCACACAGAACCTTCAGTTGTCAGAATCAATATAAAAACAATTTGTTCCTTTCTTTTGCTGACACAAGCGGTCCCAAACAACGATAAGGTCCTTTAATTAATTCAACATTCTAAGATCGAAATATCTTTATTTAAAATAATCGGTTTCGGCAAAAAAGCTTTTGCAATCTTCAGACACAGTCCACTGTAAGTGCAGAAGTTACAGAGTTACAAATTGTTGTCAGAACAACATGTTACTACATATAAGCGAAGGTTAAAAGCATATCAGCCGACCGCGGTGGCCGAGCGATCTGCGGCGCACCAGTCATAGTCTGCACAGCCGCTACGGTCGGGGGTTCGAATCCCCCCTCGGGCATGGATGTTTGTGTCATCTTTAGTATAAGGTAGTGCATAAGTAGTTTGTAAGTTAAGGGACTGATGACCCCGCAGTTAAGTCCCTTAAGCTTAACAAACATTTGAACATTTAAAAGCGTATCATTACTCATTCGGCTGTTGCTGGTGGTCTATAACAGCGACGTGCAGTCACAGTCGATAAACTGCTGCGGATTGCTTTGCTGCCATGGGTTAAATAACCGTAAAAAAATGTTCAAATGTTTGTAAAGCTTATGGGACTTAACTGCAGGATCATCAGTCCCTAAACTTACAAACTACTTATGAACTAACTTATACTAAAGACTACACAAACATCCATGCCCGAGAGAGGATTCGAACCTCCGACGCGGGAGGCCGCGCGATCCCCAACATGGCGCTCCAGACCGCTCGGCTACTCCCACGCGGCTAACCCTAAAAGGGCGCACACTTAGCTTCATGACGTCAGCGCCAGCCAATGGGAAATAACATTCATAACAAGCTCAAATTAATGAAAAAAAATTAAAAGGAATATGTATAATCATTTTTCATTAATTATGTGAAAAGGAAACTTGTGAAATGTTATAGCAGTACTTTAAAAAAATAAGAATTATTATTTTTAAACAATATCCATCTGCTGTTTTCGGTTGATAACGTCGGGGATGCCGTTTCCATGGTGACATGGCTGCTTGCAGTATTTGGCAGACATTATACGTCGCCATGCTGATTGCATTCGATTACGGATGTCTACAAGAAAGGTAAAGGAGCACAACAGACTGTAATGACGTCGCCATCTGCTGGTGTTGTCAGGGACGCCGTTTCCATGAAGACATTAATGTCACGATAGCTGCCTGCAGTCAGAGATCTATTTGGTAGACGCCGTAGGTTGCCATGGCGATTACTTTCGGTAATCGATATTCACAGATATGGTGGAGGCAGCACAGCAGACTTTATTGTCGTAAGTATGTTATCTTTAGTGACAGACTCGTAAAAATATCATTATATTGCCTGCAGTCAGAGATCTATTTGGTAGACGCCGTAGGTTGCCATGGCGATTACTTTCGGTAATCGATATTCACAGATATGGTGGAGGCAGCACAGCAGACTTTATTGGCGTAAGTATGTTATCTTTAGTGACAGACTCGTAAAAATATCATTATATTAATATGGGATGGTAAAAAGGCACATTTTTATATTATGACACAAGATCATAGCACTTAAAATGTAAGTGCAGTATAAAAATTGTTACATAAAGGACGACAAACAGAAGGGGCATTCAATACTACAATAGTAAATTAGCAAAGAAAGTAGCCATCCTTTGAATGACCCCTCAGAAAAAAAAATCAAAGCAGCGGATAGATCAAAGCACAGAAAAAATTAAAAGCATTTTCTCAGGTAAGAAATTGCCACATAAAGGACCACCAAATAGATGAAGTAATCAGTACTATGATATAGAATTTGGTGGTCCTTTAAGTTGTCTTTCATGGATGATTTTTCAGTCATTATTTCAAACAATTATATTCATCCATTGCAAATGGGTCTTCCTGGACTTATAAAATGGCACCACCTACTTCCAGCAGTTCATTACTCTAATAAAGAAAAAAATGTTCTTGGCTAGCTCAAATGCTCTCTACCCAGCAATTTTTACACGCTGTCTTTTACAGTACAAGTTATGAAGCTTACAACAAAGGAAAGTGACAGCAATTGTGATCTTTAATACCTCACGTGGTTAAAATATTAGGACGCACTACTCGGAAAATCCCGAGAAAAATCGATCCGAAGTTTATTAGGTGCCTTATGAGTATAAAATCTTAGTCCATTGCCGAGGCGCCGTCTGGCGTAGTTGGTTAGGGTTCGGGGATCTTTAACAAATTAGTTACCGAATAAAAATTATTTTCTTTTTGTCCAACAACACAATTCACGGTGGTGGGTTTTCCATTTTTCACTGTAACGTATATGAGGAGAAACATTGGGTTTTTAATCATAATAACAAAGTCGATTGGGGAAACATTCAATTTTTATACATATAACAATTATAACAAGAACTGCAGTGGTAATTATCGTAAAAACAAACAAAGCAATAATTTTTACAACATCTTGTGCAACAAATAAAAGCGGATTTTTTTTACAATCACAGGGCGTTTGCAATAAATCTATACAAAAACATGCCCCATTAACATTTACGAAAATGTTTCGAGTTTCTGATAATTTTGAGGCAAACCAGGCATATTGAATCATGTCTCGGAATATTGGTGACGATAATAGATGGTGAATAATAGAATGAATTTTTATACTATTTATGGTGGAATCAAAAAAGAAAATGAAACAGAAGGTGCCAGAGGAGGAATCGAACCCGAGACCTCTGGCGTAGGAGTCCAAGCCCTAACCATCTAGGCCAGACGGCGGTTCGTCAGTGGACTAACATTTTATACTCATAAGGCACCTAAGAAACTTCGGATTGATTTTTCTCGGGATTTTCCGAGTAGTGTGTCCTAATATTTTAACCACGTGAGGGGTTAGGGGCGTTCTTTCACCACGCAAAATTTCGGACAAATCCTCGACCCCACGGTCGTGCCGTCTCCTTGTTAGATACATAAAATATAACAGTTTTTATATTTTGAAGAGGGGCAGCAGCCTTTTCAGTAGTTACAGGGGCAACAGTCTGGATGATTGACTGAGCTGGCCTTTTAACATCAGCTAATGTGGCTTTGCCACACGGTTACTGCGAACGGCTGAAAGCAAGGGGAAACTACAGCCGTTACTTTTCCCGAGGACATGCAGCTCTACTGTATGAACATATGATGATGGCATCCTCTCGGGTAAAATATTCCGGAGGTAAAATAGTCCCCCATTCGGATCTGCGGGCGGGGACTACTCAGGAGGATGTGATCATCAGGAAAGACAATACTGGCATTCTACGGGTCGGAGCGTGGAATGTTAGATCCCTTAATCGAGTAGGAAAATTAGAAAATTTAAAAAGGGAACTGGATAGGTTGAAGTTAGGTATAGTGGGGATTAGTGAAGTTCGGTGGCAGGATGAACAGGATTTCTGGTCAGGCGAGTACAGGATTATAAATACAAAATCAATTGGGGGTATCACAGGAGTAGGACTGATAATGAATAAGAAAATAGGAATGCGGGTAAACTACTATGAACAGCACAGTGATCGCATTATCATTGTCAAGATAGATACGAAGCCAACACCGACAACAGTAGTACAGGTTTATATGCCAACTAGCTCTGCCGATGATGAGGAGATCGAAGAAATATATGAGGAGCTAGAGGAAATTATTCACACAATTAAGGGAGAGGAAAACTTAATTGTTATGGGGGACTGGAATTCGGTAGTAGGACAAGGAAGGGAAGGGAAGATAGTAGGTGAATATGGTCTGGGCAAAAGGAATGAAAGAGGAAGTCGCCTGGTAGAATTTTGCACGGAACATGATTTAATCATAACAAACACGTGGTTTAAGAATCACAAAAGAAGGTTGTATACGTGGAAGAGACCAGGAGACACAGGAAGGTATCAGATAGATTTTATAATGGTAAGACATAGATTCCGGAACCAGGTCCTAAACTGCAAGACCTACCCAGGGGCAGATATAGACTCTGACCATAACTTGTTAGTCATGAACTGTAGGCTGAAACTGAAAAAAACTGCAGAAAGGTAGGAAAATAAGGAGATGGGACTTAGATAAATTGAAGGAAATTGAAGTTCTGGAGAATTTCAGAGGGAGATTTAGGCAACAATTGACAGAAACAGGGGGAAATAAAACAGTAGAAGAGGAATGGGTAGCATTGAGAGACGAAATAGTGAAGGCAGCAGAGGACAAAATAGGTAGGAAGGCAAGACCAACAAAAAAGCCTTGGATATCACAGGAAATACTGAATTTAATAGATGAAAGGAGAAAATATAAAAATGCAGTAAATGAAACAAGCAAAATGGAGTACAGACGACTAAAAAATGAGATTGACAGGAAGTGCAAAATGGCTAAGCAGGAGTGGCTAGAAGCCAAATGCAAATCCGTAGAAGAATGTATAAGAAGGGGAAAAGTAGATACCGCCTACAGAAAAATAAAGGAGACGTTTGGGGACAGGAAGGGCAGCTCTACGAATATCAAGAACTCGGATGGGAAACCAGTTCTCAGCAAAGAAGGGAAAGCAGAAAGGTGGAAAGAGTACATAGAGCAGCTCTACAAAGGAAATGAACTTAGAGACGATGTTGTAGGAAGGGAAGAGGAAGTAGATGAAGATGAAATAGGAGATAGTATACTGAGAGATGAATTTGACAGAGCCTTGAAAGACCTAGGTCGGAACAAGGCCCCAGGAGTAGATGACATACCCGCAGAGCTATTAAAGTCTCTGGGAAAGCCAGCCATGACAAGACTATTTGAACTGGTGTGTAGGATGTATGAGACAGGCGAAATACCCTCAGACTTTAAGAAAAATGTAATAATCCCCATTCCAAAGAAATCAGGCGCAGACAGGTGTGAAAATTACAAAACCATCAGTTTGATAAGTCATGGTTGCAAAATTTTAACACGAATTATCTACAGGAGAATGGAAAAGCTGGTCGAAACTGATCTCGGGGAAGATCAGTTTGGATTCAGGAGGAACGTAGGAACCCGGGAGGCAATACTCACTTTACGTCTTATCTTAGAAGATAGATTAAGGAAAGGCAAACCTACATTTTTAGCTTTTGTAGATTTGGAGAAAGCTTTTGACAATGTTGACTGGAATACACTCTTTCAAATTCTGAAGTCAGCAGGGGTAAAATATAGGGAAAGGAGAGTTATTTACAACTTGTACAAACGCCAGACCGCAGTTATTAAACTCGAAGGGCATGAAAGGGAAGCATCAGTTGGGAAGGGAGTAAGACAGGGTTGTAGCCTTTCTCCGATGTTATTCAATTTGAACATCGAGCAAGCGGTGAAGGAAAGCAAGGAAAAATTTGGAATAGGGATTAAAATTCAGGGCGAAGAAATAAAAACATTGCGTTTTGCTGATGACATTGTAATTCTATCAGAGACAGCAAAGGACCTGGAAGAGCAGTTGAATGGAATGGACAGTGTGTTGAAGAGAGCGTATAAAATGAATATTAACAAGAGCAAAACAAAAATAATGGAATGCGGTCTTAGAAAATCAGGCGATGCTGAAGGAATTAGATTAGGTAACGAAACAATGAAGGTGGTAGATGAGTTTTGTTACTTGGGTAGTAAAATAACATGCGATGGTCGTAGTACAGAGGGTACAAAATGCAGAATGGCAATGGGAAGAAAAGCATTTCTGAAAAAGAGAAATTTGCTAACATCGAATATTAATTTAAGTGTAAGGAAGTCTCTTCTGAAGGCATTTGTGTGGAGTGTTGCCTTGTATGGGAGTGAAACATGGACGATAAGCAGTGCGGACAGGAAGAGAATAGAGGCTTTTGAAATGTGGTGCTACAGAAGAATGCTGAAGATTAGGTGGGTAGATCGCATGACTAATGAAGAGGTACTGAACAGAATTGGTGAGAAAAGGAATTTTTGGCATACCCTGACTAAAAGAAGGGATCGCTTGGTAGGACACATTCTTAGACATCGGGGAATCGTAAATTTAGCATTGGAGGGAAGTGTGTGGGGTAAAAATCGCAGAGGGAGACCAAGATATGCGTATAGTAAGCAGATTCAAATAGATGTGGGTTGCCGTTCTTATGAGGAGATGAAAAGGCTTGCTCAGGATAGAGTAGGGTGGAGAGCTGCATCAAACCAGTCTCCGGACTGAAGACCATAACAACAATATTTATTTTATTTTTTATATTTTGCGGGTGGAATCAGTAGAATTTTACATTTAAAATAATTACCTGCGGCTAACGATCACCTTAATTTCCACTGATCTGAACATGACTGTCCCGCTCTATTGTTTTTACAACTTACTTACAGTATTTACTTCCAATTTCTACCAGTACTGATTCATTAAACGAATTACGCCATAAGTACAAAAAGCAAAGGTTTAAAGGATAATATCCTGGCAGTGACTGGCTCTGTTGAATGTTGTAGTTATAAAACTAGGCCTACTTTAACTTATGCGAGATTTTTTTCGAGATAGCTGTGCCTCCCTCGCTCCCCTCATACAAGGGTGCTAGTGTCGTTGCTTTACTAAAATTAGCAGCGGCGGTGGGCGAAAGGCAAGATGGGTCGACTGTAAGTGCTGTGCCACAAGTTTGCAAGCCGCAGGCCACTAGTACGCTCTTAGCGGCCTCGGCGCCTCACGGAATCAAATGGGGTTTGGCGTGTCGCTGGAAGTTGCCACTTCTGCCGCGCGTCGCGCCACAAGCTGGCTACTACTGCTGTATGCTGGCGGGCTATATAAGAAAGCCTGCGCACGACGTCACAACATGGCGGCGATGAGAGGCTTAGAGTCCTATGAAAGATTGTAAACATTAGCAATGCACGCTGTTTATAGTGCATTCTTTCGTTCAGGAGTGTATTTATTACGTAAATTGGTGTTGTGTTGTGATCGCTATGCTGGACGATTTGTGTGTGTGAGAACAACGTGCGATCTCTTTTTTACTGACAAAATGTCGTTTCGCTGTTCTGTGCTGATAGGTAGAGGAAATTAATACTGTGGCACAGAAGTTACCGTCTTTAAACGTCCGGAGAAGAATAAGCTAACGGGGGTGGTTACGTAAATAAAATGAATCGCAATATCCAACGTAAACAGTCATGGCTTAAAACTATTTTATAAGGTTAAACAAAAACGAAAACTTACTCATTAACTTGAAGAAGGAGCCAAGTTATCCTGGGAATTCTTGATATCCATTTCTTCTTCTCCGGACCTTTAAAGACAGTAACTATTGGGCCACAGTCGTAATTTCCTCTACACTTCGGCACATTTTGTCAGTAAAAAATAGATCACACGTTGTTCTCACACACACAAATCGTCCAGCATAGCGATCACACCGTACACAACACCAATTTACGTAATAAATACACTCCTGAACGAAAGAATGTACTGCACAGCGTGCACTGCTAATGTTTACATTCTTTCAGAGGACTCTAAGCCTCTTATCGCCGCCATGTTGTGACGTCGTGCGTAGGCTTTCTTCTATAGGGGGTGCTGGCTATGCCCAGGTTTTCCCAGCGCCGAAATTGTTACTGTCGAGGTCATACATGCTTGTGTAAGCTCTAAATGGCGAACATGTGATATATTATTTGCTGTATTTATTCGTCTTGAAGATTATCGTCTAACTGCAGTTATGTTTCAACGAAGAAAAAAAAAGTAGAAGGAATAAAGGAGGCGACTCACAGTGAAACAATTGAGAGGTGTTGTGAGAGAGGGGGCTATGCTACAGAACATGAAAAATTGAGCTTTGGCCATTTTCAGTATGTTCATGCCATCTTGCATCTAACCTGTGAACTAGAAACATGTAGCATAGCTCCCCCTGTTTCTGGAGCAATTGTTGTGAGTTCCCGAATGCGGCCTTGCGATCATTTGAGTGACAGGAGGAGACATGCCACTTACAGATGTTGTCGTCTATTTCATTTGCAAACGTAGCAACACAAAAGTGCTACAAATTGATTTATCAGTTAGAAGGGAAGGACATGTTGTTCAAATTGTAACTGTTGCTTCGATATCCCTCTTCAAGAAGATGCTAGGACATCGCTCCGAAAACAGGAGAGACATCGTGACTGATCATCCTTATAATTATTACTACACTTCTTGAGGAAATACCACTGCTCTATCCGCGCAGAAGACTTATATCAGCCTTGAAGTTGAAAGATCTCATGACACTAATGCAATATATTCCCCCAATTTTTCATGGTGTTTTCCAAAAATTGAAAGCCACAGAAACACTGGTCAGTGAGTATACTCCAGAAGAGACATGCATTTGTTTACGGTTGTTTGTAGTTGATATGTAATCCTAATAAAATGATTTGCAATTGGGTAACAGTATTTCAAGCAGGATAAAACTTCTTGATCTTTGTATAAAATTTGTGTATTTTTAATATTGTTCTGTTAATTAAAGCCTACAAGGCAAATCATTGATATTTACATTAAAATTTATATTTTTCCAGTTGCATACTTTACATAACAATACGTTAAAACGAAAATGGGACTTCTATATTGTACAAATAATGCCGTAATACAGCGCTCTAGAAAACTCAATTTATCTCCATTTCTCCTCAAGGTGGCGTAGCTCCCTCTCTCAATAGACCCCTTGAATTCGTACTGCAGTAGTGCAGATTGCTTCCAGTTTTCATTATCTGCAGTTGTCAGACCTTATAGCCTAATAATCTGGAATGCTGTCCTTTTCCTCACAGATGCCTTACTTCTACGAATCCTTATGTAAGAATCAAAAAGAAAAAACCAGGGGCATTAGTTATCACGAATTCACGGTTGATAATAACCTAAGAAGTACGTGATTGCTCGTGAGTTCTAGAGAAACCTTTTCGCGAAATACACTGTGATATTCTTCAGTAGTTTGCAGTGAACATTTTACTGTTGCAGATAATAAACATGATTCCAAGAGAAATATTTTGGAAATAGGTAGCATTCCCAGCAGATTTCCAAATTATCCTCTCCATAAAATACCAGTGCCCGAAACATCTAGTTAACACATTGAAAAGAAGAAAAAAAAAATGTTTGTAGAACTTAAGGGACTACGGGGTCATCAGTCCCTAAGCTTACAAACTACTAACTAGCTATCTACTAACTACTAACTACTAACTAGCTAACACTAAGGACGGCACAAATATCGATGAGCGAGGGGGGATCCGAACCCCCGACCGTAGTGGCCGTGCATACCGTGACTGGAGCGCCTCAGTCCCCTCGGCTACCGCGGCCGGCTTGAAAAGTAGACACCAGATTATCAGGTGTGTCGTAAACATAAAAGAAGTGCAAACTGTAGCGAAGAAACCGACACAATTGTGCCGTTCAATGCAGTTGCCAAAGCTCCAGTACAAATAGAAGACGAGATTCTTTCAAAACTTAAGGTCTTTGGAAAATACCTGTCACAGAAAACTAACATAAACACTAAACAAAAAACCGAAGAGCCAAGAACATAAAAAATGCGTACTTTCAGAGTGACATAAAATCTGGTAATATTAAGGAGGGAAAGACCCCTAAAAAGGAATTACTGCAGGAGCAAATAAAAAATTTTAGTAAAAAATCTCGTTGCTGGAGTGAGTGAGTTATAAATCAGTGCGTCATTTGACTGTACTGCTTACCAATATGTCGTGAGATCTTATTTTAAAATTGTCCAGTAGCTATACTTGTTCTGGTTTTTTGTGATATTTCACAAGAAATAGAGCAAATTTAGATTGGAAAAATAAGATACCTGTCTAAGAAAAATGGATTCGTTATTTAGCTCAGTAACTGATGAAATTTCAGTTAAGTAATAACTGCAGTATTTTCACCAATAAGCAACCAATACTTTTCAGTGCTATTATGTGTAAGTATTTCTTTGCTGTAGCGCTCATGCATATAGCTTCATTCGCTTAAGAAACATATAACCGAAGTTTACTAACTCAAAACAACTAAAAAGAAAAGAGATGAATGTTTAACGACACAAGCGTTCCACTCAGTAGCAGCCCGGAACAGTAGATACACAGCGCTTTGCGGCGACTGGCTGAACTACATGAAGTAACAACAACAGGTAAGGATATTAGTAGGCTAGGAAACCTCGACCAGAACATAGTATTGAAATGTGACATCGAGCTTCGCACTGTACTTAACCCTTTCATTACCAGTGTTGTTCCTGACAACAATATATTAAAAGCTGATTTATACCGTATTTTGTGCATCAGTCTTTAAAATCGCAGTTTTGTTTATGAACAACATGCTTCTACTACGATATAGGCCTACTGCCGCTTGGTACGGCGTGTAGTCATTTCTAAGGCATTAATTTATCCGACTTGGAGGTTGTGTTACGTTGTCGTCTGTACTTTGCTGTGAGTGTGAGCGTAAGTGTGGTTCATGTTATTTTATTTCAACAGTGAATTGTCTTGTCTTTGGTGCTGTGCCGAAGATTATGCTAGCAGCATTGATCTGGCAGTGTTATCTATCAACAAAATAACGTCCAAAGTAATAAAATACCTCGATACAAATGTCTTTGTTGCACATGAAGTACATGACATAAAAAAACTATAGTTCGACCAAAAATTGTAAAACACACATTTTTATGTTTAGAGCACTGTATTAATAATGAAAACACTGAATTTTAATTCTTCCGAAGCTGAATTCATAATGTGGGTCAGGGGTTCGAATCCCCCCTCGGGCATGGATGTTAGTGTCGTCTGTAGTATAAGGTAGTTCATAAGTAGTTTGTAAGTTTAGGGACTAATGACCCCGCAGTTAAGTACCTTAAGCTTAACAAGCATTTGAACATAATGTAGGACTGAAAGGGTAAAGAACTTCAGATTTTGGTAACTTTACAGTCAACATCGGCTGCATAGTATTTCAATTATAACCCAGTCCATCATTGTCTTATCTTCAGCGGTACCTTGTAAGTATAGTGATGTCATTAACAGCATTTAAGATATCTGCTCAAAGCGATCTTACTCGTATGTATTGTACGTGTGTGGAATTATGTGATTCTCGATTTTAAAGACAACGATCGTCTGGTTGGGCATCGTTTGTTTTCTAATAACATGAAACACCACACAAGTACATACGAACCTTTTCAGTACATGTTGAATTATCTTCATAAAACATAATTATACTTACAGTCTGTCGGTGAACAAGTCCCTGAAATCCCATACAGGGTGACATAATAAATCTAAGGTGATTATTATGCAGGTGATGTTGATATTTTAGTGCTTAGAACATATGTTTCTGATTTTCGTAAGAGATTCAGAGTACCAAAAGTATATAAGATTTGAATCACACATTATCAGTAATATTACTTTTTTAGATGTCTTTGGCACAAATATGTCAAGACGATAATGTAACAAACAAGAGTATAATTGTGTTCACAACTTTAGTATTAGTTACTATGTACGTCTCTGTATTTCGCGATTTTTAAGACGATCATTGAAGTAGCAAACGGTCTAACAGTTTATAGGAATATCACCTAAAACATCACTAAGGAACGGCTACCGTACGTCACTAACTATTCTTAATTTGTTTGGAATTTTGTACCAAACTAGTAACTACAACCAATAGTTGAAAAAGAATTTCGTGGGAGCGAGACAGTAAATCAATACGATGCGAAAATTCCGAATGTGTCTCAGGCGAAAGCCCTATTGAAGTGCCTCATCTCCTGTTCCGGAAACTCATCACCTTCCTGTTATTAGGTTACACACGAATTCCCCGTCGGCTGATCGTCACATGGACTGATGCGTGTCTCGGGATTGCTTTTGGGGACAGCAGGTCTACATCTCTCATAGCGATGTGGGTCGATTACTTTGTAGCATTTGCTATCGTCAATATGATTCATCTGAAACTAGAATTATTATGCAAGGACTTCATGCTTCACTGAAAAATGCGGGAGGTGTTTATTTGAACACAATACGCAGTATTTTATTTTCAAGCGGCGTGGACCGGAACATAATAGTTATTTTAATGTCTTATCAATAATAAAATATTTCACGTTCCCTTATCTTCGATTCACGATTTTGCGTTTAGTAATTGATCATATCACCAAAACAGTAGAGAATAAATAAAATAAATAATTACTAAAGGTCACTTTTAACTGCATTTGAAATGATGAAGTACTTGTTTTACTGTACAAGTTTCGAAAATTTTGTAAGAACGTAATGAGTGCCTATGAGGTACCGACTACATAATCTTACATTACGCTGTACACCTGATATTACAACATTTAAAATAATTCGCAACTTTTCCGGTACAGAAATTGAATCCCACCGCATTAAGAAAGCATCAAGAAAGTACTAGGTTTGTATCGTTGAGGGTAGACAGTAATGGAAAAAGGTAAGGGTTACGAGTAATGCATGTACAAAACCGACCAAAGTCAATATCTCCTTAATCAATTTCGGAATACTCAAAGAGACACTGTGTCTCGCGGTATCCAACATCATAGGTGGAAAACCTTCGTGCTCTGTCGTATCATATGGAAACCCTAGTCTCTATAATTGAGGAAGGGATGATGACAAAGGGAATGGGTTAGTTTGTTAATTTCGCGGAGTCCCGTGAGTAAATTTTTTATCACTTCTCTGAAACTGTTAATGTTTTATTGCCATGGGTCATAGATGACAGTCTTCGCTATCCAGGTAATCCATTCATAGTGCTGAAACTATGTGTCTGTCACCCAATCACTCACTCACCATTGTGGTATATTAAGTGACTCCACAAAAAAATACCAAATAAATGCCTTCAGTAAATAATTAATAATTATATAGGAAACAAAAACCGACTTTTCAGTTAACCTCTATATGGTATTTTCAAATGTCCGATTTTCAAAACTTAATGATTTCCAGGGTTCGATCGCAATAATCTATATCTATAAATGTGAATGTCTGTTCGGTGTACGTTCATCACGTCTGAACCACAAGACATAAAGAGCTAAAAATTTGTACAGTTACTAATGTCTACCTGGGGACGGCTTTAGGCACGGTTTTATGGCGATCGGATACCTATTTATCTATATATATTAATGTGAATTTCTGTTCGGTGTACGCTTATCACGTCCGAACGACAAGACGTAGAGACTTAAATATTTGTACAGTTACTAATTTATACCTGAGGAAGGTTTTAGGCACGGTTTTATAACGATCTGATTGATATTTACTAATTTGAAGAATATAACGCGAAATGCGGAACAATAATTACTCTTTGAAAATTATATTTACTCTTTGAAAATGGTTTTATTGGTTGCAGTTTTGCTTGAGGGTTGATAATGATAAAAGGGTGGAGTATATTGGGATTGAAAGTTATCGGTGTAGGCCTATATAAAATTCTACGTGTGTGTGTGTTAATATTTCGCTCTGCAGCGAAAACTACAGAACTCAAATAAATGATCTGTGTGTAATTGTTATCCGAAGTCTCCCGTTGTACACCATAGCAGTTCCATGCCGTTAGCCATAAGGGGGTAGAAGATATGGTGATTGAAAGTCGTCAAATTCTAAAAAAAAAAAAAAAATTGGACTGAAGGCCAGCAATGACGTATGCTATTCTATGGCAAGGAGTTTACATACAGCGAAACGTGATGCCACAGACCATATCTTTCGTCTATGTGTGCTACAATGTCTTCAGCTCTTTCTTTGTAAGGATAAGCATATGAATAAGGAAATATAAGAATAAATAAATAAAGCAGTAAAAAAGAAATTTCTTTTAATACATCTCTTTAGAAAATCGATTTGACGTTTCGCACATTACATCAAGTGATAGATCTGTGATATTATTACAATCATTATTGTTGATTTTCGTGATTGGATTCTTCGAAACGAGTGCATTTTTACGTGTGATTTGATCTGCACTACTTACTTTCCTGATAAACGGTAGGTGCATAGACTTCAGCAATCTGATAGGAATATTTTCCAGTTCCGCTTTATCAGCGACATTTCCTCAAAAATTAGTGAAATTAATTACATTAATTTAATTGTTATTTTAACTTCGTAGATAAATGTGCATTGCGTTACTTTACACATATTACAACAGTAAATCTACTTTTAATAGATCATATTCAGACAACATGCCCCGGAAAAGGAAAAGTCATTATTTCTTATATATTCTCCGATAATGATATTAAAAAAAGGGAGATGGACAGAGAGAGAATGGATAGGAGAAATACTAACTCAGGGCAGGAATAAATAAATACCCAGGCATCGCCGGGTTTTCAGCTAGTAAGCTATATATTAGGCTGCACCATATGGCTACAAGTGCATCACAGTCGCTTTCCAAACGATTCCCTGGCCGATGCCACAAATCCGTGGGCACGTGTATGTTTTTACCTGAATGTATCAGCTGCGCATCTCGACTGAAAGGGAAGTATACTATCTAATTTAGTTTTTACAGCCCGTAGAAGTGCAATTCACCAAAAATACGGATCACCTAATAGTATATCAGTGTCACAATCAATTCCAGAGCTCAAAACAGAGAAATGTAGAGGGAGAGTGGACACGATCATGCTTTGTCCTAAAGATGAGAAAGACAAGCTTAATTATTCTTCGGTAGTTTTAGGCTCCATCTTATTGTATTCCTCTCTTTGTCCGTAACAACGATATATTTTAGAAGCAATCGATTGAGTCACAGTACAGAATACGTTACAATATTTAACCAATGCATATAAGAGGTTACTCGACGTTACTTTTGTAATATTAAAATTCTCTCTTCGCACGCGAAGTTGCTGGTGAACATTAGTGAGCTTGTGCTCTTTTCTAAGACAGTAAACAGTAACCCTAATGACAGAATATATTTTCATCGGTGTACGTGAAACGAGATTAGAGTTTGAAAATATTCTCGATGACAAGGTCAATGGAAACATAGAACACGATGAAACAGAACGAGGAAAGGAATCTCTACAGTTGCTTTAACTGTTTAGGGAAATCACAGAAAATCTCAATGGCTGCATAGGAATTTGAACCTAGTTCCTTCCAGTTGCTAGGCCAATGAAGTAACCACTGCGTCCTAGAATGATATGCGAATAGGAAGATGGACGTGCGGTGCGTCTCCATAGTCAATGAAAGAATATTTCGAAAATGTTCAAATGACCACTGCGTGGTCATCAGTCCCTAAACTTACAAACTACTTATGAATTACCTTATACTAAAGACGACACAAACAACCATGCCCGAGGTGGGATTCGAATCCCCGACCATAGCGGCCGTGCAGACTGTGAATGGCGCGCCACAGACCGCTCGGCCACTGCGGCCGGCAGAATATTTCGCTGCAACGCCATTGTACTCTACCTACGTCGTACAAGTGCTCCAGCTATTGTGTACTCCCTTGGAAGTAGGAAACTCTTGAGTGTGCACCATTTTTCCATTTATACTTCTGTCAGCGATGGATCCAATGGTATTACTGTTTTGAAAAATTGGCCAACACGGGTAGCCACTACCGGAATTCTGGAATTGGTGTCGGGCTCATATCGAATCCATACATCGGATTAACGACGATGTGTTTTAGCCGGTTTTCCAAAATCGTCTAGGTGATTACCGGGCTGGTACCCACGTCGTGCTTCAGTTCTTCAATTTACAAAAAATCAGGAAACTTTCACACAATTTTACATTGGTAACACTAGATGTAGACAGCCGAAGTGCAACGGAGGACATAGGGGTTCCCATAGGAGTGCATCATCTAATATTAAAATTGCTAAATCTGAAACCTTACATGCTGACAGGTTACACACAAAAGAAAAAGAAGAACAAGAGCTCTTCCGAAAAGGGGTCGTTGTTACTGTTTGTTTAGAAGATATCTATCAAGCTTGTTGTACGATAGCCATTGTTGTTGTTGTGGTCTTCAGTCCGGAGACTGGTTTGATGCAGCTCTCCACAATACCCTATCCTGAGCAAGCCTCTTCATCTCCACATAAGAACGGCAACCTACATCTGTCTGAATCTGCTTACTGTATCCATCTCTTGGTATTCCTCTGCGACTTTTACCCCACACACTTCCCTCCAATGCTAAATTCACAATTCCTTGATGTCTAAGAATGTGTCCTACCAATCTATCCCTTCTTTTAGTCAAGGTATGCCAGAAATTTCTTTTCTCTCCAATTCTGTTCAATACCTCCTCATTAGTTACGCGATCCACCCACCTAATCTTCAGCATTCTTCTGTAGCAACATATTTCAAAAGCCTCAATCCTCTTCCTGTCCGCACTGTTTATCGTCCATGTCTCACTCCCATACAAGGCAAAACTCCATACAAATGCCTTCAGAAAAGACTTCCTTAGGCTTAAGTCAATATTCGATGTTAACAAATTTCTCTCTTTCAAGAACGCTTTTCTACCAATTGCCATTCTGCATTTTATATCCTCTGTACTGCGACAATCATTTGTTATTTTACTGCCCAAATAACAAAACTCATCTACCTCCTTTATTGCTTCGTTTCCCAATCTAATTCCTTCAGCAACACCTGATTTCCTTACACTGCACTCCATTACCTTAGTTTTGCTCTTGTTAATGTTCATCTTATATGCACCTTTCAGCACACTGTCCATTCCCTTCAACTGCTCTTCCAGGTCTTTTGCTGTCTCTGAGATTATTACAATGTCGTCGGCAAAACGCAATCTTTTTAATTCTTCACCCTGAACTTTAATTCCTTCTCCAATTTTCTCCTTGCTTTCCTTTATAGCTTGCTCAATGTACAAATTGAATAACAATGGAGAAAGACTACAACCCTGTCTTACTCCCTTTCCAACCACTGCATCCCTTTCATGCCCTTCAACTCTGATAACCGCTGTCTGGTTTTTGTACAAGTTATAAATAACCTTACGTTCCCTATATTTTACTCCTGCTTGCTTCAGAACTTGAAAGAGTTTATTCCAATCAACATTGTCAAAAGCCTTCTCCAAATCTACAAAAGCTAGAAATGTAGGTTTGCCTTTTCTTAATCTATTTTAGAGGATAAGCAGTAAAGTGAATATTGCCTCCCGTGTTCCTACATTTCTCCTGAACCCAAACTGATCTTCCCCGAGGTCGGCTTCTACCACCTTTTCCATCGATAGCCATTATGAACACTATAAAAGGAACATAGACGTCAACATGCGTGAAATGCCACGTAAATAAATGATTAATTGTTAAATGTCACTCCGAAGTGGATACATGAGGTAGATACGATACAAGGGAGCTTTTGTCTGACGCGCCATGTGGTATAATCTGATGTATTTTCTACGCACAACGCTTATTAATGGTATCTGTATACGCCCTTCTCTACTGTATTTAGTAGGAAAGAGGAGGTAACGTGTTGATGTAATTTATTTTCTGCTAGTTTGTGTCCAGACGTAAGTCCAAAACGTTATTGTAGCGTCTAATAGAGTTAGGGCATTTAAAAATGTAGATAGGTATTTGCCTGAGGTTGAAGTACAAGGGCCCTGTAGAATCTAGGCAATGTGGAGACTTGGGATTTCATCCCCCCCCCCCTCCCCAACCCGCCTCTCTCGCTCTCACAACAACATCAAGACAAACGATATACTATATTTTGCATTCATTCACCTTAGTCACCTTCACAACACGTTTTTTGTTCAGAAACGTAAGATTCCAAGTGTAAAGGTTGCACCTAACTACGAAGAACACGGAAGTAAGATGAATAATTAACTATAACAGGTCTCCTGAGTTCCGCGGTAGAATGGCCGTGCGCTCTAAGGCGCCGTGCTGCGGAGCGCACGGTTGCTCCCCGTCGAAGGTTCGAGTCCTCCCTCAGACATGGGTGTGTGTATTGTCCTTAGGTTAATTTGAGTTAGTTTAAGTAGTTTGTAAGCCTAGGGACGGATAACAACAATAAAAAAGACACACAAATTTACAAACATTTGAACATTTGATGTTTCCTCTTTTATACTGACGCAATTAGGACAATTTATTCACACAGAACGCTTTTTGCTTTTTATTTATAAAGCGTCTTCTGTGGTTCTATAGATGTAGAAACACAGGTTTTTATATTTTGTATTACAGATATGTAGATTAGAAGCAGTTTTTAATTTTACGTACATGTATTTAAAAGTTACTTACAGTGTTAATGTCTCTTCTTTACGTTCCGTTTACACCACGCAAATTCTTGTCGCATTTTCATTTTCTGTTTTTACTTCAACTCCCTTCTTCTCAGTGGAAGAAAGTTTGGGTCAACTTTCGATATGTTTCCTACTTAACCACAGTGTTCGTTAACCTGTTGTTTTTCTAGTAGGTCGTGAGTGTTGGCATTTTTTTTTTCAATTTTATTTTTAATAATCTTTATTAAACTTACATGTGTTTTTCAGATGTGTAAATGAGGGTTTCGTAAATAAGATGGGAGGGGGAGGGTACCGATTCCTTAATTTCTCCCGGTGTATGGCGTATTCAAAAAACTTACGGATATACAGCCAGGTATGAAACTCGACGTCGGCCTATATTTCGACAGGAGCACACCCTGCCGTTCTTAAGGCAATCTTACAGCGAGGAAGCAATGTGCAACGACGTTTAAAACATCGGTTTTTAATGACAACAGGAAGACAACACACATCGAGCAAGCAAACGCACAGCGCTATCACACGACCAAAAATGAAAACCAACAGCAATATCGATAATAAACATCAGTTTTCAGCTGGTGAGGTTTTTGAACAAGTGAGACAGCAGGATTCCATGCAGAATTTAAGCAAAACCCTCAATCCCTATTCAAAAGATTATCCTCTAGTTTTATTTCAATCGATTCCTTGATAACACATCACAATAGTTGGAAGTGCATGCCAAAATTTCCGTGTTGTTGTTTGCCATCGGGTGACCTGCGTCCAAGCAGTGTTCGGAAACAGCAAAATTTTTAGGTTGCTGCATAGTGTGTGACGTTTATGTTCAATACATAAGACCTCGACACTCATAATTGTTTGACCAATATATGACGTGCCACAGCTGCATGGCATATGGTAGACACCGGCCTTACGGAAACCCAAATCGTTCTTCGCGAACTCTAACAGCGCCTTCATCTTAGAACGTGGTCGAAACACACATTTTGCTGCATATTTGCGTAAAATACGTCCAATCCTGTTATAAATGTTACCAACGTATGGCAGAAAGGCTATTGCTTTGATGCCACCTCGGTGCTATCACACTAGCCCGTTGCACATTTGTTTGATATCGCAACGCTCTTCCTATCTGCCATTCACTATAACCATTCTACCGACAGTGACCTCCAGATGGGACAACTCGGCAGACAAACTTTCCGGGTCTGAGATGAAGTGCGCCATGTGCACTAAGGTACGTTACACCTCTTCACTCTGGGCTGGGAGGTGACAACTATCAGCCTGCAGATACGAATCTGTGTGAGTTGGTTTCCTATAAACAGCAAGTCCGAAAATGCCATCCACCTTCCTTCTAACCAACACACAAAGGAAGGGAAGGCAACCATCCTTTTCCACCTCCATGGTGATACGGATGTTAGGGTGATGATTTTTGGGACATGTGTAATACATAGTTCACATGTAATTTTGTTTAATTGTAAAAATTATTAAGCGTTGTACGTGAGTCCCCTGCACTGACTATATTCATTCAACGAGCGAAATCGTTAAGCAAGTTTTTAAATAAATATTTCATATCATACCGCCTAGTTGAATTTTATATTATTATTAAGAATTTTTATTTTTGGATGTCTCAGTTACCTCTGTGTCAGAACTGGAACCCAAGACTTCCATTTTAGGAGCTACCCTGAGAATACAATGCTAGAATGTTAGTCTGTTCCCACACTACATCAACAGAAATCTCTTCGTGTTCTAATAATTGTTTTCTGCGCACTATAAAAAAAATCTACGCATATATATTAAAATATTGCTACAGGAAAATTTCCACCTCAGAACTGTCAAAAAATAAAAGAGCGTAACACCTCAGCTGGAAAATTAGAGCCCTGTAACAATAAAACCAGCCAGTAGCGCGAGTGACTCTTTTTCTGACTGCCAGAGATGCGGGACATTAGAAATACAAGATACAGGTTATCATCGAGGCAGAAATGTCTGACGTTGCCATTCCTCTCATTCCTGACAAAGTATTCGTATTTTCAGTGAACCTTTCTTTGGAAGCCTTGCGGACACGGGATTCAATTCAGTGAAGTGTAACGTAATTTCTTCGGTATACATCGCTGAATTAAAGCTGCGGCACTCTTTTTCTCCTATTGGAACTATGGTATCTAGTGAATAAACATCAGCTGCTGTGGTGTTACGCTTTGAATGGACGGAATTTGTCGTTACCGATAACCGTCAACTGCACTGCACTGGGCCGTCTGAAAAGCAGGCTGCATGTGTGTAAGTCACGGGGATGGCGTTGTGCTGTACTGTCGTTGATGCCCGTTATTATACAAAAACGTTGAATAAACTACAGCGTAATTTTATTTTTTAGAGATAATAGTGAAAACTTTATGACTACCCCGTACATTTGTTAAAAATTGCCGGTTATATACTGGATGTATCTGAAAGAAATCTAGATGGGTCATAACAAGCATGTTTCACATAGCAACCCATGCCCGCAAAACAATGTTCAAATGTTTGTTAAGGTTATGGGACTTAACTGCGGGGTCATCAGTCCCTAAACTTACAAACTACGTATAAACTAACTTATACTAAAGAAACCACTAATATCTATGCCCGAGGGAGGATTCGAACCCACGACGGGGAACGGCCTCGCGCATCGGAGCATAGCGCCTCAATGCGCAACTTCTACAGCTACATCCACATGGATACTCTGCAGATCACGCTGAAGTGCAGATGGTTTATTCAACCATTTTTATGATATTTCTCTATAGTTCCACTCTCTACTAGATTGCGGAAAAAAGGAACACCTAAATCATTCTGTTTTTGATCTGATTTCTCTTATTTTGTTATGATAGTCATGTCTCCCTATGTAGGTGGGTGCTAACAATCTATGTTCGCATTCTGAAGACAAATTTGGTGAAAGGAATTTCGCAAATAGATCTCACCGCAACAAATAAAACCTTTCTTTTAATGATTTCCTCCCAAACTCTTGCATAATTTCCTTGACACTCTCTCCCCTACATCGCGATAATACTAAACGAGCTGCCCTTCTCTGAATTATCTCGAAATCGTCCGTCGGTCTCACCTGGTGTGTATCCCACAATGCGCAGCAATACTCTAAAATAGGACGCACAAGTGTAGTGTAGACAGTTTTAGTAACATCTTCTAAGTGTCCTGCCAGTGAAACGCAGTCTACGGTTCACCTTGCATACAATATTTTCTATGTGTTCTTTCCATTTTAAGTTCTTCGTAATTGTTACTCCTAGGTATTTCGTTTAATTTACGGCCTCAAGGTTTCACTGATTTATTGTGTAACTGAAGTTTAACGGATTTCTTTTAGTGGTCATATGGATGACTTCACACTTCACATTGTTACGGATCAATTGCCAATTATTGCACCATAAAGATATCTTATGTAAATCATTTTGCTATTGCTTTTGATCATCTGGTGACTTTACTAACCGATTAATGACAGCATCATCCGCGAACAGTGTATGAGAGCTACTCAGATTGTCTCCTAAATCGTTTATAAAAATAAGGAACAGTAGGGGCCCTATGACACTTCCCTGGGTACCGCGGCCATTCCGCCGTGGCACGACGCTAGGTGTCGTTGAATAGCGTCGAGTGTCGCCAAGAGAAAAATGGATAAAAATGGAAAATCGTCTGGCTTAAGGACTTGAACCTTCTGAAGGCGGTAGGTATGTAAATCTTCTTCACACTACCTACGCCAGAGCATCGGGTTTGGATGGTAACGTGTTCAGTGTATTTGTAGCAGGAGGGCAAATGAGAAGTCGGGTTGAGGTGTTATCATCTTTATTTGATAATAGTTACAAACAGTGCTCGAAAGAAGCCACCTGCTTGAATGCACGCCTATGTAGTGGTTGTCACACTTTTTCAAACATTCCTGGCAATTGGATATTGCATCGGATGACACCATAAATCGCGCTATCATCTCTTCATCAGTCTAATGGGTGTTTCGTAGACAACAGATTTCAGGTTGCCCCAGAAGAAGAAATCAACAATGGACGTCAAGTCAGAGAAACGTGCAGGCCATGCCACCGGTCCACGGTGCCCTATCCAGTTCTCGCCTAAGGTGTCATCCAAAGGCATTCGCACTGTATGTGCAAAGTGCGCAGACGCTCCAACGTGTTGGCACCACATTTACTGTTGCACATTGAGTGGAACATGTTCCAGAAACTCTTGCAGAGTTTGTCGTTAACAGGTTAGGTAGATGTTTGCGTTCATTCGCCGGGGGAACAAGTATCCGCCGACCAGATTATCGTCTACCAAGCCAGCCCACAAGTAGACAGCGAAGCGATCTTGGTGACCTCGAACAAAGGCGGCGTGCGGATTTCCCCTTACCCACACGTGTTGATTGTGGCTGTTGAAACAAACCTTTTCGGATGGTTCATCCGAAAAAGTACACAGTTCGGAAATTCCGGCTGAATGGCCCACTTTTGCGAAAATCACTGGCAGATTTCAATTCGACATGGATAATCGTCTGGCTTAAGGGCTTGAACCTTCTGAAGGCCGTAGGAGTGCAAATCATCTTCATGCCAAACACGAAAAATTGTTGAATGGCTTACACCAATTTCTCGTGCAGCACGCCGCAAGCCTGTTGAGGGTGTGCTTTCCAGCAGTGCTAACGCTTCCTCTTCAGAACGTATTGGCAGTCCTTCGCACCAGTAGCACAAAATTAATACGTCGGATTTCGAAGTAGGCTTTAACCCTTTAATGCATGACTTTTTATTTGAAGCGATAAAAATTACCACGATTAATGTATAGTGCGTATACACCGAGAAAATATTGAAAAACAAATTCCTTAACATTATTGTGCACTACTAGCAACAAAAAGTTCATAACTGGTCAGCTATGTAGTGCTTCCATGATGTACCCGATGCAGTAAATGTTACTATTATGCCTGTAATCTTTCTAGGAAGTAACTCAATGCAACAGTGGTATGTGATTGACTACTTTTACATGGCAAAGGAGGAATACTAAAGTAAACAAACACACATGTTAGGAGTAACTCATTGCAGCTAACTGTCAAACTGATTCAGTAGCACTTTGCAATTTATAATTTCTAAGACGAGTTACTAGCAAATGTTACACTTTGAATAGAAGCAGCTACAAGTGAATTTGTGGTAAAATTTTGATCAGTTTGAGAGATAAGGGGAAAAATGTTTGTAGAGCTTATGGGACTTAACAACGGGGTCATCAGTCCCTAAACTTACAAACTAGCTAATAATAAGGACGGCACAAATATCCATGCCCGAGGGGGGATTCGAACCCCCGACCGTAGTGGCCGCGCAGATCGTGACTGGAGCGCCTCAGTCCCCGCGGCCACCGCGGGAAAAATGAGAAAAATCAGGTATCTAGCTTATCAGCAACACTATGCATTAAAGGGTTAAAGTCACATGTGGCATTACGTGAACATGCCACAGGAAAAATATGCCAGTGGAAAACTTACCTTGAGTGAAGCTGTCACTCTTAGGGACATTTGGGTGGCAGTAAATAGGCGTGGACCTGGCACTGAACGTACAAACGTTGAGCAGCGTGAGCATTTCCATCCGCCTCTCCGTAGATACAGTGCATGTATGCCCTTTCCGTTCAAGAATAGCGCTCCATTTCTTGTCCGCTCCACACAGTAACAAACACAGCAGTCTCCCCGTTTGATGAGAAACTGACGCAGGACTAACCAGACTACATTGTGCACAGGTGCTGCAGTCTACGCAGAACCTATCGAAAAGGCAGGTGGACGACCAAAAGCAACGCGTCACGCCCCAGTAAACGGCGGAAAACCAAACTGTTTTCCCGGCTGGAATATCTGCAACTATGCAGACTAAAGCGTTTGCAAATAAAAGTCATAAACCTTCAACCCGACGCCCCTTTTGGTGTCACGAATACTTTGAAAATGTGGCTCTGCAGTCCCACTAATGTGGCGACAAGGATGGCATGTTGTGTTTAAACCCTCTTGGTGGCGCACAGCGCTATTCAACGACGCCTAGCGCCGTACGCTAAGGGATTCGGACATGGGTTGCTATGTGAAATATGCTTGTTACTACCCAATCTTCCAGTCATCTCATATTCTACATTCATTTCAGATACACTCGTTATGTGGTCAAACAAATTTCTATAGCAACGAAGGACATCCTTGGTTAATGAGATAAATATCTGACTAATGCCTTCGATTACACAGAATGCCTCATAATTTTACCATTAACGATGTAAAAACTATTGTTACTGTCTTAAAACGACATGTGCTGTCATACAGGTTTTGAACGGTCTTAGGAAAATTTGATGCAAGCCGGCTGTCAGGTATATTGTGAAATGTAAACTTTCACGGCCGGAATGGTGAAAATTACTAAGAATTTCCGGGCTGTTATGCCGTGGTCTAGTGGATTTATTATTAAAACCCAACGGTTCGTCCCCGACTGCGGAGGACATTCTCAAGGGGGATCGTGGCACTTTTGGATGTCCGATTCACACCATGGCTCGCTACTGACTGAAGCCAAATTCCGTTTATAAGGGCTCGCGCGCAGTGGTGTGACGTCAGATGTGTTTGTCATGCGCGCGCAATTCGTCGTTGCCGATTGCCTCCGTCCGTTAATGTCGTCCCATGGTGGAAGACTGTTACATTTCTTCTTCAAACCGGAATCCAGATATCATTTAGTTGCACGCCCTCCTCCATCCTATTGAAATTAGGGGAGAAATTGACAGATCAGCTGTTGCTGAACATGTTTTTCAACCAGGGGAACACCTTATTCAATTTGAGAAGACTCTGGTTTTAGCAGCCACAAGTGGATACCACGAAAGACTGTATAGAGAGGCTATAGAAATTGTAAAACACCCCAATAATTTCAATAGGATGGAGGAGGTCGTGAAACCAAATGATATCTGGATTCCGGTTTTGAAGAAGAAATGTAACAGTCTTCCACCATGGGACGACATTAACGGACGGAGGCAATCGGCAACGACGAATTGCGCGCGCATGTCAAAAACATCTGACGTCACACCACTGCGCGCGACTCATTGTAAACGGAATTTGGCTTCAGTCAGTAGCGAGTCAGGGTGTGAATCGGACATCCAAAAGTGCCACGATCCCCCTTGAGAATGTCCTCCGCAGTCGGGGACGAAACGTTGGGTTTTAATAATAAATCCACTAGACCACGGCATAACAGCCCGGAAATTTTGATTTCAGTTATATTATGTTTAGTAATTTCTTCGAACTGAGTCAAGAGACACTCCAAAAATATTGAGTACGTAATTTTTCCTTAATACTTACAGATTCATTTAATTGATGGTTATTAGATGCATAAATTAAGTTACAACGAATCTGATGTCAGTATCTTCCTTCGAAAATTCTAACTCGTATGGTGAGATTTTAACTGCCGATTTCGTGAATGCAAATGCGTTGTGCATTCGTAATGATGGTCCTTTTAGATAAGATATTGTACTACCCAGGATTTTACTGCAGAATACAGTTTAATGGGGCAAACTTCGGTTCATGAAAGTGGTTGGAGAAACATATAGAATGAGAATTAACGACCGAGATTTGGAATAGATTATTAAACGCTGACAGTGCGCTCTGCACCCTCACGTCTAATAACAAGGACGAGATGTGCCGCGTGCACAGAATCAACTATTGCACCATCTCTGGGCTGATGGGCCATTTAACTCTAGTACCACTGGATTTATTATATAATTTCAGACAGACATTACCATTTGAGTTGAGGTGAAATCGCTACGAAATTATTATTGAAGCTGAGAGGGAGGGAGTAAACACTTTACATTATTCAGTTGTTTAACTTAACAGCAATAAGTGAAGAAACGTTCAATATTCCATTTTTATATCATCCTATTTTTTGCGTACCGGATTATTAACTAATTTTTTAACTTAAAAATAGTTACAAAGTTACCATGTATTTCACATTTATGAGGGGTACATCCCTCCAGTTTGGTACTGTGAATCTCGATAAATGTGCCAGAAATAGAGTCGAGCTAAGACTCAGACCTCACGATGACATATATTCCACAAAATAAAACAGAGTGTTCTATAACATTTTGCAGTTCACAATATATTTAGCAATTGCTTGAGAGTAACAAATTGAAATGGCAATAAATGCGCATCAGTTTTTAGGCGTACAGTTCGATCAGTATGTGCTGAATTGCAAAGAAACCTGATAATTTCAACAGAGTATTTTGGCCCACTTTACGTTACGGTAGTAACACTAAAAGTGGGCGTTTGCGATCGTCTTTTGACAGCTCGAAATTTAAATGAAAATAACGGCTTAACTATTCATCTGACACGAAAATTGAATAACCGAATTTGTAGAGGAGAAAATTCTCTACAACTTTGCTCTGTTATGTTCTTTTCATATCTCGTAGCGTTTCAGAGATATTTGCAAAAATAACGGCGATTTTGGGATGTATGTCTGTCTGTCCGTCCGTCTGTCTGTCCGTAACGTGTTCCCTGTTTTTAAGACGAACCGTTCAACCGATCAGCACCAAATTTTACAGACATAATTGTAGGCCGACAGAGACCAGAACCTCCCTTTTTCAAATTTTTCGGACAAAAAATACGGTAGTAAAACGAAAAAAAGCTGTTTGTAATATAATTGTAATTGCAAACGAACCGTTCATCTGACACGAAAATTGAATAACTTAATTAGTAGAGGAGAAAATTCTCTACAACTTAGCTCCCTTATGTTTTTTTCATATCTCGTATCGTTTGAGACATATTTGCAAAAATAACGGAGATTTGACACCCTCCATTGAAAAACCAGCCGTTCGGAGATGTCACGTAACATTCCTTGCGTATCTGATGATTTTCTTATTGTAACTTACACGTTTTTCAAAGCAACGGCACACCGAGGAATTAACAAAACACATCGTTCTTCGTACGAAAAATGATAATCTAATGTCTACAAATGCCATATTGACATCTGTTAACAACGGCCATCAATGGTATGAGATTAAAGAACTTTTGTTTTGATTTATAGTTATAGCGTAGTGGGCAAGGTGCTGGACTGTAACGCCTAACGTCGATGGGTCGAAACCCGCACTACCTGATTGTTTTGTTAAAAGGGTTTCAGACACTCTTATTAATTAATTTATTATTATTTAGATTATTATTTTGGTCCAAAATGTTTGCAAAAACTTATAAAACTACAAATCGAAAGTGGGCCGTAAAACACGTCAGTGCAATTTTTTTATCTATAATGTACATTTTTTAAGTTGGATATTCCCCATGGTCTTTTACACGATGACAAACATCACACGCATGAACTATGGGTTGAACTCGAACACTCACAATAGCACTCCAACGATTTCGAAATTCTGTAGGAAATACATTCAGTCCTGTGTTAAAATTACTAGCGCTACATTATTACATAGTCTAGAGGGATAATGACTAATAGCTCCTGTACTGGTTCACATTACAATTTATGCTCATTTCTGTGACATTCTCAGGTAATTTGAACAAACCGCTGAAAATAATGCAACTCGCCTTTCAATTTTTCCGAGATTTTCCCCTAATAACAGGTTGTTAAAAGTCCAAGATAAATAAAAATGCTGTAGAATTGGTCGAAAGAGGATTTTCTAAGCGTCTTCTTTGAAGCGTGAATTACACTTTCTTATGTTCCTTCAAATAAATATTATTCTGGTCAGTGTCTTTTACACCATGTAACGGTTCGTCACTGGGCAATTATGAAATGTCAATACAGTTTGTTTTTTTTTTTTTTTTTTTTTTTTTTTTGCGGGATGCCAGCTACGGGAAAATGCCGCCGTAGCTCGGATTTAATTTGTCGAGTGGGGTTACACGCGGACACACACACACACACACACACACACTGAATAAATGTCAATATCAACAACAGTTTTCAACTCTCTGCCGTGTGCGCCCTCTCCTCCTACCTCGTTCAAACACCGTTCAGGCTAGCTTACCTGATTATACAGTCTCGATTAAGTCGCATTGGATGTTTCCTCCGCCGGCCGTGGACTCTGGCGGAATGTAAATCTTGTCGTGTGTTGCTGGAAATTAATATCACAAAGGAGAATAGGTTTCTGCCTACTTGAAATGAAAGCGGCCTTACTGAACAATTTTGTTTATTAACTTTAGTGTGGCTAACTATGTTGGAACCAGACTTACAAACTTCTGAAATATCTCGGTAATTAAATCGGTTGAGCAATATTGAATCTGTTAATTATTAAATTTATCAACTGTGTCGCAATGACAATATTAACTTCTTTTTCTTTGCAGGCTATCCTCGGAGCCGCAGCTCATCTAATTTACACAATATCAGCACCAAAACTTCACGCGCACTGCTCGTCACTGTAGAGCAGATAATTCTCATTAATATCACTTTATCTGGCGGTTAATTACGCCTAATTATATACTTTGTGACCCTAGCCTTTCACATACACACATGTTGACCGTCCTGTGGCCTGTCGCAGACTGGGTACAGAGCCCACGCTCTGACTTGGCGCCTAGATGTTAGAAGCTTTCACCCAATTGGCTGATTTGTATCAGCCAATAACAAATCACTTTCTATAATTTTTAGTTTATGGTAAAGCTACACTTTTAAATGAATCTGAAACTGTAATTAGTCTAATAAGATATGATCGTAATCCTTCGGTAGCTTGGAGTTATGTCTCAGAAAATATCATCGGCAAAATAATGAAATGAAAAGCACGCGGTTTCCGCCTCGACAGCGGCCGGCAAGAACCGCCCTGACTGCCGCAGCGAACGAATGCTTCCCACGGTACTGCACCATATGTCACGGCCGGTATGAACCAGCTCGGCTCGCTTCCGTGAGCGAAATGTTCAAATGTTTTATAGCTTATGGGACTTAACTACGGGGTCATCAGTCCCTAAAATTACAAACTACTTATGAACTAGCTAACACTAAGGACGGCACAAATATCCATGCCCGAGGGGGGATACGAACCTCCGACCGTAGTGGCCGTGCAGAACGTGACTGGCGCGCCTCAGTCGCCTCGGCCACCGCCGCCGGCTTCCGTGTGCGGCCAGCTATCCGAAACAAAACTGTCTGGACCTCAGAAGGCAGGCCAGACGAAAAGAAACGAAAATGTAATAGAATAAATCCCGAAATAAAACAGGGAACAATGTGGGCTAACACCACATATCCCCCCACCAAAATGTTTTTTTAAGATTGACTGAAATTAAAAGAAATTAGGAAACTCCAACGCCTCCAGATTACGCCCATGTTGTTCTACAAAATCCGTATCAGCAAATGTTGAATGAATTGAGGTGCTCATCCCTACATGAAATATAGTGAATCACAAAATATACAAATCAAATATGAATTACCAAAAGCATAGAAAATGTCATAAATATGAATTACTTAAAAGCATAGAAAAATCGTGAAATATACTTAATAACTTAACTAATCTGGTTCCAAATTATCATTAAAGGAACAAGGTGATTGTTTCATGTCTTATTTTTAATTGTTTAAAAAAATTCAAAATTACATTTCCTCTCGTAAAGTATATTACAGAATATTCATATATCTCTGCGTTTATTGCAGCCATGAGTTCATGTGCCTAACGTACGCCAATATGTCAATGTTTGCAAACACGTGCCACGCCCTTCGCGTCTATGCGGAGAGCCACGCCTCCCATTCATGACAGCACCATATGTCGGGTCAGTGGCCTTTCCTCCGACCCACGCCCCACACCTGTCACTCTGGCCTCGCCTCACCAACAGATGGCCCACTGGGGAATCCCTCTATTGATCCACATCACCTGTGCTTTACTGACCTACCGCATTACTGTCAGCCAACTCCAACACATAGCGCTCTCTCTCGCTTCATTTACACTTAATACTATGATACACTTAAAATTTACACTAAAATAAAATATTCATATTTACACTAAGATTGCACAATTATTCACATGTTTCTAGACTTATCAGAATATGAGTCTTGAATTGTTTAATGATAAAGTGTAGCAGCAAATCCAGTGTTTCTCTTTATTGCCTGAAAACATAAGTTTTATTTCTCTGTCTACAGCCTTCCGTTTTGGTACTGGAATGTGATACGGCCGCAGCTTGAAGGGCCTATGTTCCCTCACCTCAAACCTGTGAACATAGTCCTTCCTCAACCCCGGTCTGTCAGAAAATACCTTAATGTGTTTTCTCAACAATTTATGAAGTGCTTCACGCTCATCGTAACCCACTTCCTCTAATTTGTTTACTTTGTCATCAATCATGTCACTGACATTTTTCTGAGACGTATTTAAATTTAAGAGAAACTTACACAAATCTGGCTTACCATTCTCATCATATGTTTTGCAAGTGGCACCTATGCGCGTTCCCCACGACAAAGCATCACCTTCTAACCTGCTTATCATGCAATCAATTTTCTTTTTGTCATTCCACCCCCTGGGAAGTGCATTCTCAAATTGTTTTACAAAAGCTACGGGATGTATTGTACCTCTAGTACTGAATTGATGGAACTTGCAAACCCGCAAGAAACTGTCATCAATTACTTCACTACCACTGACCATTACACGGTTTCTTTCTTGTATATACCACGCTACTAACCTAGATTTGATCTCTTTTTCTACAGAGTCATTTATTTGTTGCTTGCTGTCAGCAACATTAATTTTCACGGATTTCTCAATTTCACAAATTTTATCCATCACTTCACTGGTGTTATTGCTACACTGAGACTCGACAGTCTCTACTTTCTCGCTAACTGCTTTAACTTCAAGATTTATATTTGCAATCTTGAGTTTACAAAATTTAACAGTGTCATCTGACTTCTTTTCTACTTTACTGACATTGTTTTGTAACTTGTCAATTTTACTGTCATGTTTCTGAATTTTAGTTTTATTGTTTTCAATATTAGTTGATAAGTCCCCTCCTAATTGCTTAAATGTCTTATCCCACTGTTCTACTTCATTATCAACCAGTGGCGTAATTATGTGGGGGGCGATGAGGAGAATAGAACCACACCCCCCAGAAACAAAAAAAAATAAAAATAAAAAAGGAAGGAAGAAAGATAGAAAGAAACTGTATAACAGCAATCTGGTAAAGGTAAAGATTGGAAACTCGGGGTATTTTACCATAAGCTTTCATTGGATGGGAGTGAATTATTCTTCAACGGGAGTGGTAGATGGTAGTCTGTCAGGAAACTGACTATAATTTTGCTCATCTAGCAGATCTATCCCCCCCCCCAAAGCCAAGTCC
Source organism: Locusta migratoria (assembly GCA_026315105.1). Lineage (NCBI taxonomy): Eukaryota > Metazoa > Arthropoda > Insecta > Orthoptera > Acrididae > Locusta > Locusta migratoria. Next base: position 191,806,376 of record CM048755.1, read on the forward strand.
TAGTTACGCCACTGTTATCAACCCTCTTTGTCAAATCATCTCTAACCTTTTGAATTTCCCCTGACAATTCTTCCCTGACCTTATCAATCTTGGTACAAACTTTCTTAATTTCCCCTGACAAATTCCTGCTATTTTTATCCATTCTCCTTGTCAGATCTTTCTTTAATTGTTCTGAATCCCTATGTTGATCTTTTCTCAATTGCCTCAATAAGTACACTACGTCCTTCAAATCAATACCTGTAGGGGTACCAACATTAACCCCATAATCCTGACTGGATTCCTCTGTCACCCAATCAGAATCATGCCCCATGTCATTTTCTATACCTGAGTTAATCACAGCTGTCACTTCATGTGATTTCCTTAATGGTAACAAATTCTGATTATCTACTATATCACCCTCACTATTATTAGTAGCATGCAATTCTACCTGTATCACCCTGTTGCCACATTTGAAGTGACAGTTCCATTTTTTACTAGATTGTTACTATTGTCCTTGTCAATGTTGGAAGCGTCCAAATGTTCATTATTACCACAGTCTAACATATACAGTCACGACACTTCCGCAGATTTTTGTTATACACTGTGACAGTAGCGCTCCAAGCGGCCGGAAAGCTACGTTTCTGAATACGACATTGGAAGAGTGCGAATAGTATCGTTTATATTGATTTTAACATACCTTTTACATTGGGAAACGTATGTAATACCTTAAACACAGCTCTACATGTGTCTTAATAAGTTTCCTAAAGTCTCTGGCAAGGTACGAAACGGTAAATTACAGGATAGTTTATTTACCGCTATCTTGCAACCTACAGGCTTATGCTAAATAATTTAATTTTCAATTAAAAATTAAAAATGGCTACGAAACACCAAAAGACCTTTCCGTTGGCAGAAAGACTTCGCTTTTCTACTAACGAACATTAAGGTTTCTTCACTATAATTCCAGTCTAATCAGTGAATTTGAACGTAGCAAACGTGTATAGAATGCAATAACTACAGTATGTAACGTACCAAATCAGCTACAACAGTTGTAGCTGAAGGAAACACATCGCAAACGTTGTATTAAAACGGCAAAAGTAATGAAACTGTTTTCCAACAGAGACAAAGGCAGTTCCACAATTGTTGCACAGACAAACCACAAATCATAAGAATCATCAAAACTTTGCTTTTTTAAGGTAAAGTAATTACACTGAACACGCTGCTGTTGCCTTCTACTGCACGCCGCTGCCACGCTGCTGTTGCCTGCTACAGCACACGACGCTGCCACGCTGCTGTTGCCTTCTACAGCACATGACGCTGCCACGCTGCTGTTGCCTTCTACTGCACTCGACGCTGCCATGCTCCTGTTGCCTTCTACTGCATGCGATGCTGCAACGCTGCTGTTGCCTTCTACTACACGCTGCTGCCACGCTGCTGTTGCCTTCTACTGCAAGCGACGCTGCCACGCTGCTGTTGCCTTCTACTGCACGCCGCTGCCACGCTGCTGTTGCCTTCTACTGCACGCGACGCTGCCATGCTCCTGTTGCCTTCTACTGCATGCGACACTGCAACGCTGCTGTGCCTTCTACTGCACACGACGCTGCCACGCTGCTGTTGCCTTCTACTGCACGCCGCTGCCACACTGCTGTTGCCTTCTACAGCACACGACGCTGCCACGCTGCTGTTGCCTTCTACTGCACGCGACGCTGCCACGCTGCTGTTACCTTCTACTGCACGCTGCTGCCATGCTGCTGTTGCCTTCTACTGCACGCGACGCTGCCATGCTCCTGTTGCCTTCTACTGCATGCGACACTGCAACGCTGCTGTGCCTTCTACTGCACGTGACGCTGCCACGCTGCTGTTGCCTTCTACTGCACGCTGCTGCCATGCTGCTGTTGCCTTATACTGCACGCGACGCTGCCACGCTGCTGTTGCCTTCTACTGCATGCGACGCTGCCACGCTGCTGTTGCCTTCTACTGCACGCTGCTGCCACGCTGCTGTTGCCTTCTACTGCACGTGACGCTGCCACGATGCTGTTGCCTTCTACTGCATGCGACACTGCAATGCTGCTGTGCCTTCTACTGCACACGACGCTGCCACGCTGCTGTTGCCTTCTACTGCACGCCGCTGCCACACTGCTGTTGCCTTCTACTGCACACGGCGCTGCCACGCTGCTGTTGCCTTCTACTGCATGCGACGCTGCCACGCTGCTGTTGCATTCTACTGCACGCTGCTGCCATGCTGCTGTTGCCTTCTACTGCACGCGACGCTGCCATGCTCCTGTTGCCTTCTACTGCATGCGACACTGCAACGCTGCTGTTGCCTTCTACTGCACGCTGCTGCCACGCTGCTGTTGCCTTCTACTACACGCGACGCTGCCACGCTGCTGGTGCCTTCTACTGCACGCTGCTGCCATGCTGCTGTTGCCTTCTACTGCACGCGACGCTGCCATGCTCCTGTTGCCTTCTACTGCATTCGACACTGCAACGCTGCTGTGCCTTCTACTGCACACGACGCTGCCACGCTGCTGTTGCCTTCTACTGCACGTCGCTGCCACACTACTGTTGCCTTCTACTGCACACGACGCAGCCACGCTGCTGTTGCCTTCTACTGCACGCGACGCTGCCACGCTGGTGTTGCCTTCTACTGCACGCTGCTGCCATGCTGCTGTTGCCTTCTACTGCACGCGACGCTGCCATGCTCCTGTTGCCTTTTACTGCATGCGATGCTGCAACGCTGCTGTTGCCTTCTACTGCACGCTGCTGCCACACTGCTGTTGCCTTCTACTGCACGCGACGCTGCCATGCTGCTGTAGCCTTCTACTGCACGCGACGCTGCCACGCTGCTGTTGCCTTCTACTGCATGTGACCCTGTCACGCTGCTGTTGCCTTCTACTGCACGCCGCTGCCACTGCTGTAGCCTTCTACTGCACGTGACACTGCCACGCTTCTGTTGCCTTCTACTGCACGTGACGCTGCCACGCTGCTGTTGCCTTCTACTGCATGTGACGCTGTCACACTGCTGTTTCCTTCTACTGCACGCCGCTGCCACTGCTGTAGCCTTCTACTGCACGCCGCTGCCACTGCTGTAGCCTTCTACTGCACGGGACACTGCCACGCTGCTGTTGCCTTCTACTGCACGTGACGCTGCCATGCTGCTGTTGCCATCTACTGCATGTGACGCTGTCACGCTGCTGTTGCCTTCTACTGCACGTGACGCTGCCACGCTGCTGTTGCCTTCTACTGCATGTGACGCTGTCACGCTGCTGTTGCCTTCTACTGCACGCTGCTGCCACTGCTGTAGCCTTCTACTGCACGCGACACTGCCACGCTGCTGTTGCCTTCTACTGCACGCGACACTGTCACGCTGCTGTTGCCTTCTACTGCATGTGACGCTGTCACGCTGCTGTTGCCTTCTACTGCACGCCGCTGCCACTGCTGTAGCCTTCTACTGCATGCGACACTGCCACGGTGCTGTAGCCTTCTACTGCATGCGACACTGCCATGCTGCTGTTGCCTTCTACTGCATGTGATGCTGTCACGCTGCTGTTGCCTTCTACAGCACGCCGCTGACACTCTTGTAACCTTCTACTGCACGCGACACTGCCACGCTGCTGTTCCCTTCTACTGCACGCGATGCTGCCACACTGCTGTTGCCTTCTACTGCATGCGACGCTGCCACGCTGCTGTTGCCTTCTACTGCACGCTGCTGCCATGCTGCTGTTGCCTTCTACTGCACGCGACGCTGCCATGCTCCTGTTGCCTTCTACTGCATGCGCTGCTGCAACGCTGCTGTTGCCTTCTACTGCACGCTGCTGCCACGCTGCTGTTGCCTTCTACTGCACGCGACGTTGCACGCTGCTGTTGCCTTCTACTGCACGCGACGCTGCCACGCTGCTGTTGCCTTCTACTGCATGTGACCCTGTCACGCTGCTGTTTCCTTCTACTGCACGCCGCTGCCACTGCTGTAGCCTTCTACTGCACGTGACACTGCCACGCTTTTGTTGCCTTCTACTGCACATGACTCTGCCACGCTGCTGTTGCCTTCTACTGCATGTGACGCTGTCACGCTGCTGTTTCCTTCTACTGCACGCCGCTGCCACTGCTGTAGCCTATTACTGCACGCGACACTGCCACGCTGCTGTTGCCTTCTACTGCACGTGACGCTGCCACGCTGCTGTTGCCTTCTACTGCACGCCGCTGCCACTGCTGTAGCCTTCTACTGCACGCGACAATGTCACGCTGCTGTTGCCTTCTACTGCATGCGACGCTGCCACGCTGCTGTTGCCTTCTACTGCACGCTGCTGCCATGCTGCTGTTGCCTTCTACTGCACGCGACGCTGCCATGCTCCTGTTGCCTTCTACTGCATGCGACACTGCAACGCTGCTGTGCCTTCTACTGCACACGACGCTGACACGCTGCTGTTGCCTTCTACTGCACGTCGCTGCCACACTGCTGTTGCCTTCTACTGCACACGACGCAGCCACGCTGCTGTTGCCTTCTACTGCACGCGACGCTGCCACGCTGGTGTTGCCTTCTACTGCACGCTGCTGCCATGCTGCTGTTGCCTTCTACTGCACGCGACGCTGCCATGCTCCTGTTGCCTTCTACTGCATGCGATGCTGCAACGCTGCTGTTGCCTTCTACTGCACACTGCTGCCACACTGCTGTTGCCTTCTACTGCACGCGACGCTGCCATGCTGCTGTAGCCTTCTACTGCACGCGACGCTGCCACACTGCTGTTGCCTTCTACTGCATGTGACCCTGTCACGCTGCTGTTGCCTTCTACTGCACCCCGCTGCCACTGCTGTAGCCTTCTACTGCACGTGACACTGCCACGCTTCTGTTGCCTTCTACTGCACGTGACGCTGCCACGCTGCTGTTGCCTTCTACTGCATGTGACGCTGTCACACTGCTGTTTCCTTCTACTGCACGCCGCTGCCACTGCTGTAGCCTTCTACTGCACGCCGCTGCCACTGCTGTAGCCTTCTACTGCACGGGACACTGCCACGCTGCTGTTGCCTTCTACTGCACGTGACGCTGCCATGCTGCTGTTGCCTTCTACTGCATGTGACGCTGTCACGCTGCTGTTGCCTTCTACTGCACGTGACGCTGCCACGCTGCTGTTGCCTTCTACTGCATGTGACGCTGTCACGCTGCTGTTGCCTTCTACTGCACGCTGCTGCCACTGCTGTAGCCTTCTACTGCACGCGACACTGCCACGCTGCTGTTGCCTTCTACTGCACGCGACACTGTCACGCTGCTGTTGCCTTCTACTGCATGTGACGCTGTCACGCTGCTGTTGCCTTCTACTGCACGCCGCTGACACTCCTGTAACCTTCTACTGCACGCGACACTGCCACGCTGCTGTTCCCTTCTACTGCACGCGACGCTGCCACACTGCTGTTGCCTTCTACTGCATGCGACACTGCCACGCTGCTGTTGCCTTCTACTGCACGCTGCTGCCATGCTGCTGTTGCCTTCTACTGCACGCGACACTGCCATGCTCCTGTTGCCTTCTACTGCATGCGCTGCTGCAACGCTGCTGTTGCCTTCTACTGCACGTTGCTGCCACGCTGCTGTTGCCTTCTACTGCACGCGACGTTGCACGCTGCTGTTGCCTTCTACTGCACGCGACGCTGCCACGCTGCTGTTGCCTTCTACTGCATGTGACCCTGTCACGCTGCTGTTTCCTTCTACTGCACGCCGCTGCCACTGCTGTAGCCTTCTACTGCACGTGACACTGCCACGCTTTTGTTGCCTTCTACTGCACGTGACGCTGCCACGCTGCTGTTGCCTTCTACTGCATGTGACCCTGTCACGCTGCTGTTTCCTTCTACTGCACGCCGCTGCCACTGCTGTAGCCTTCTACTGCACGTGACACTGCCACGCTTTTGTTGCCTTCTACTGCACGCGACACTGCCACGCTGCTGTTGCCTTCTACTGCACGTGACGCTGCCACGCTGCTGTTGCCTTCTACTGCACGTGACGCTGCCACGCTGCTGTTGCCTTCTACTGCATGTGACCCTGTCACGCTGCTGTTTCCTACTACTGCACGCCGCTGCCACTGCTGTAGCCTTCTACTGCACGTGACACTGCCACGCTTTTGTTGCCTTCTACTGCACGCGACACTGCCACGCTGCTGTTGCCTTCTACTGCACGTGACGCTGCCACGCTGCTGTTGCCTTCTACTGCATGTGACGCTGTCACGCTGCTGTTGCCTTCTACTGCACGCCGCTGCCACTGCTGTAGCCTTCTACTGCACGTGACGCTGCCACGCTGCTGTTGCCTTCTACTGCACGTGACGCTGCCACGCTGCTGTTGCCTTCTACTGCACGTGACGCTGCCACGCTGCTGTTGCCTTCTACTGCACGTGACGCTGCCACACTGCTGTTGCCTTCTACTGCATGTGACGCTGTCACGCTGCTGTTTCCGTCTACTGCACGTGACGCTGCCACACTGCTGTTGCCTTCTACTGCATGTGACGCTGTCACACTGCTGTTGCCTTCTACTGCACGCCGCTGCCACTGCTGTAGCCTTCTACTGCACGCGACACTGGCACGCTGCTGTTGCCTTCTACTGCACGTGACGCTGCCACGCTGCTGTTGCCTTCTACTGCATGTGACGCTGTCACCCTGCTGTTGCCTTCTACTGCACGCCGCTGCCACTGCTGTAGCCTTCTACTGCACGCGACACTGCCACGCTGCTGTTGCCTTCTACTGCACGTGACGCTGCCACGCTGCTGTTGCCTTCTACTGCACGCCGCTGCCACTGCTGTAGCCTTCTACTGCACGCGACACTGCCACACTGCTGTTGCCTTCTACCGCACGTAACGCTGCCACGCTGCTGTTGCCTTATACTGCATGTGACGCTGTCACGCTGCTGTTGCCTTCTACTGCACGCCGCTGCCACTGCTGTAGCCTTCTACTGCACGCGACGCTGCCACGCTGCTGTTGCCTTCTACTGAATGCTGCTGCCATGTTGCTGTTGCCTTCTACTGCACGCGACGCTGCCATGCTCCTGTTGCCTTCTACTGCATGCGATGCTGCAACGCTGCTGTTGCCTTGTACTGCACGCTGCTGCCACGCTGCTGTTGCCTTCTACTGCACGCGACGCTGCACGCTGCTGTTGCCTTCTATTGCATGTGACGCTGCCACGCTGCTGTTGCCTTCTACTGCATGTGAAGCTGTCACGCTGCTGTTGCCTTCTACTGCACGCCGCTGCCACTGCTGTAGCCTTCTACTGCACGCGACACTGCCACGGTGCTGTAGCCTTCTACTGCACGCGACATTGCCACGCTGCTGTTGCCTTCTACTGCATGTGATGCTGTCACGCTGCTGTGGCCTTCTACAGCACGCCACTGACACTGCTGTAACCTTCTACTTCATGCGACACTGCCACGCTGCTGTAGCCTTCTACTGCACGCGACACTGCCACGCTGCTGTTGCCTTCTACTGCACGTGACGCTGCCACGCTTTGTTGCCTTCTACTGCACGCGACACTGCCACGCTGCTGTAGCCTTATACTGCACGTGACGCTGCCACGCTGCTGTTGCCTTCTACTGCACGTGACGCTGCCACACTGCTGTTGCCTTCTACTGCACGCGACACTGCCACGCTGCTGTTGCCTTCTACTGCATGCGACGCTGCCACGCTGCTGTTGCCTTCTACTGCACGTGACGCTGCCACACTGCTGTTGCCTTCGACTGCACGTGACGCTGCCACGCTGCTGTTGCCTTCTACTGCACGGGACACTGCCACGCTTCTGTTGCCTTCTACTGCACGCTGCTGCCATGCTGCAGTTGCCTTCTACTGCACGCGACGCTGCCATGCTCCTGTTGCCTTCTACTACATGCGATGCTGCAACGCTGCTGTTGCCTTCTACTGCACGCTGCTGCCACACTGCTGTTGCCTTCTACTGCACGCGACGCTGCCACACTGCTGTTGCCTTCTACTGCACGCGACGCTGCCACGTTGCTGTTGCCTTCTACTGCATGTGACCCTGTCACGCTGCTGTTGCCTTCTACTACACGCCGCTGCCACACTGCTGTTGCCTTCTACTGTACGCGACACTGCCACGCTGCTGTAGCCTTCTACTGCACGTGACGCTGCCACGCTGCTGTTGCCTTCTACTGCACGTGACGCTGCCACACTGCTGTTGCCTTCTACTGCACGTGACACTGCCACGCTGCTGTTGCCTTCTACTGCATGCGACGCTGCCACGCTGCTGTTGCCTTCTACTGCACGTGACGCTGCCACACTGCTGTTGCCTTCTACTGCACGCGACGCTGCCACACTGCTGTTGCCTTCTACTGCACGCGACACTGCCACGCTTCTGTTGCCTTCTACTGCACGCTGCTGCCATGCTGCTGTTGCCTTCTACTGCACGCGACGCTGCCATGCTCCTGTTGCTTTCTACTGCATGCGATGCTGCAACGCTGCTGTTGCCTTCTACTGCACACTGCTGCCACACTGCTGTTGCCTTCTACTGCACGCGACGCTGCCACACTGCTGTTGCCTTCTACTGCATGCGACGCTGCCACGCTGCTGTTGCCTTCTACTGCATGTGACCCTGTCACGCTGCTGTTGCCTTCTACTGCACGCCGCTGCCACTGCTGTAGCCTTCTACTGCACGCGACACTGCCACGCTTCTGTTGCCTTCTACTGCACATGACGCTGCCACGCTGCTGTTGCCTTCTACTGCATGTGACACTGTCACGCTGCTGTTTCCTTCTACTGCACGCCGCTGCCACTGCTGTAGCCTTCTACTGCACGCGACACTGCCACGCTGCTGTTGCCTTCTACTGCACGTGACGCTGCCACGCTGCTGTTGCCTTCTACTACATGTGTCGCTGTCACGCTGCTGTTGCCTTCTACTGCACGCCGCTGCCACTGCTGTAGCCTTCTACTGCACGCGACACTGCCACGCTGCTGTTGCCTTCTACTGCACGTGACGCTGCCACGCTCCTGTTGCCTTCTACTGCATGTGACGCTGTCACGATGCTGTTGCCTTCTACTGCACGCCGCTGCCTCTGCTATTACCTTCTACTGCACGCGACACTGCCACGCTGCTGTTGCCTTCTACTGCACGTGACGCTGCCACACTGCTGTTGCCTTCTACTGCATGTGACGCTGTCACGCTGCTGTTTCCGTCTACTGCACGTGACGCTGCCACGCTGCTGTTGCCTTCTACTGCATGTGAGGCTGTCACGCTGCTGTTGCCTTCTACTGCACGTGACGCTGCCACACTGCTGTTGCCTTCTACTGCATGTGTCGCTGTCACGATGCTGTTGCCTTCTACTGCACGCCGCTGCCACTGCTGTAGCCTTCTACTGCACGCGACACTGCCACGCTGCTGTTGCCTTCTACTGCACGTGACGCTGCCACGCTGCTGTTGCCTTCTACTACATGTGTCGCTGTCACGCTGCTGTTGCCTTCTACTGCACGCCGCTGCCACTGCTGTAGCCTTCTACTGCACGCGACACTGCCACGCTGCTGTTGCCTTCTACTGCACGTGACGCTGCCACGCTCCTGTTGCCTTCTACTGCATGTGACGCTGTCACGATGCTGTTGCCTTCTACTGCACGCCGCTGCCTCTGCTATTACCTTCTACTGCACGCGACACTGCCACGCTGCTGTTGCCTTCTACTGCACGTGACGCTGCCACACTGCTGTTGCCTTCTACTGCATGTGACGCTGTCACGCTGCTGTTTCCGTCTACTGCACGTGACGCTGCCACGCTGCTGTTGCATTCTACTGCATGTGAGGCTGTCACGCTGCTGTTGCCTTCTACTGCACGTGACGCTGCCACACTGCTGTTGCCTTCTACTGCATGTGACGCTGTCACGCTGCTGTTTCCGTCTACTGCACGTGACGCTGCCACGCTGCTGTTGCCTTCTACTGCATGTGAGGCTGTCACGCTGCTGTTGCCTTCTACTGCACGTGACGCTGCCACACTGCTGTTGCCTTCTACTGCATGTGACGCTGTCACGCTGCTGTTTCCGTCTACTGCACGTGACGCTGCCACGCTGCTGTTGCCTTCTACCGCATGTGAGGCTGTCACGCTGCTGTTGCCTTCTACTGCACGTGACGCTGCCACGCTGCTGTTGCCTTCTACTGCATGTGACGCTGTCACGCTGCTGTTGCCTTCTACTGCACGTGACGCTGCCACGCTGCTGTTGCCTTCTACTGCATGTGACGCTGTCACCCTGCTGTTGCCTTCTACTGCACGCCGCTGCCACTGCTGTAGCCTTCTACTGCACGCGACACTGCCACGCTGCTGTTGCCTTCTACTGCACGTGACGCTGCAACGCTGCTGTTGCCTTCTACTGCATGTGACGCTGTCACGCTGCTGTTGCCTTCTACTGCACGCCGCTGCGACTCCTGTAGCCTTCTACTGCACGCGACACTGCCACGCTGCTGTTGCCTTCTACTGCACGTTACGCTGCCACGCTGCTGTTGCCTTCTACTGCATGTGACGCTGTCACGCTGCTGTTGCCTTCTACTTCACGCCGCTGCCACTGCTGTAGCCTTCTACTGCACGCGACACTGCCACGCTGCTGTTGCCTTCTACTGCACGTGACGCTGCCACGCTGCTGTTGCCTTCTACTGCATGTGATGCTGTCACGCTGCTGTTGCCTTCTACTGCACGCCGCTGCCACTGCTGTAGCCTTCTACTGCACGTGACGCTGCCACACTGCTGTTGCCTTCTACTGCACGCGACACTGCCACGCTGCTGTTGCCTTCTACTGCATGCGACGCTGCCACGCTGCTGTTGCCTTCTACTGCACGTGACGCTGCCACACTGCTGTTGCCTTCGACTGCACGTGACGCTGCCACGCTGCTGTTGCCTTCTACTGCACGGGACACTGCCACGCTTCTGTTGCCTTCTACTGCACGCTGCTGCCATGCTGCTGTTGCCTTCTACTGCACGCGACGCTGCCATGCTCCTGTTGCCTTCTACTACATGCGATGCTGCAACGCTGCTGTTGCCTTCTACTGCACGCTGCTGCCACACTGCTGTTGCCTTCTACTGCACGCGACGCTGCCACACTGCTGTTGCCTTCTACTGCACGCGACGCTGCCACGTTGCTGTTGCCTTCTACTGCATGTGACCCTGTCACGCTGCTGTTGCCTTCTACTACACGCCGCTGCCACACTGCTGTTGCCTTCTACTGTACGCGACACTGCCACGCTGCTGAAGCCTTCTACTGCACGTGACGCTGCCACGCTGCTGTTGCCTTCTACTGCACGTGACGCTGCCACACTGCTGTTGCCTTCTACTGCACGCGACACTGCCACGCTGCTGTTGCCTTCTACTGCATGCGACGCTGCCACGCTGCTGTTGCCTTCTACTGCACGTGACGCTGCCACACTGCTGTTGCCTTCTACTGCACGCGACGCTGCCACACTGCTGTTGCCTTCTACTGCACGCGACACTGCCACGCTTCTGTTGCCTTCAACTGCACGCTGCTGCCATGCTGCTGTTGCCTTCTACTGCACGCGACGCTGCCATGCTCCTGTTGCTTTCTACTGCATGCGATGCTGCAACGCTGCTGTTGCCTTCTACTGCACACTGCTGCCACACTGCTGTTGCCTTCTACTGCACGCGACGCTGCCACACTGCTGTTGCCTTCTACTGCATGCGACGCTGCCACGCTGCTGTTGCCTTCTACTGCATGTGACCCTGTCACGCTGCTGTTGCCTTCTACTGCACGCCGCTGCCACTGCTGTAGCCTTCTACTGCACGCGACACTGCCACGCTTCTGTTGCCTTCTACTGCACATGACGCTGCCACGCTGCTGTTGCCTTCTACTGCATGTGACACTGTCACGCTGCTGTTTCCTTCTACTGCACGCCGCTGCCACTGCTGTAGCCTTCTACTGCACGCGACACTGCCACGCTGCTGTTGCCTTCTACTGCACGTGACGCTGCCACGCTGCTGTTGCCTTCTACTACATGTGTCGCTGTCACGCTGCTGTTGCCTTCTACTGCACGCCGCTGCCACTGCTGTAGCCTTCTACTGCACGCGACACTGCCACGCTGCTGTTGCCTTCTACTGCACGTGATGCTGCCACGCTCCTGTTGCCTTCTACTGCATGTGACGCTGTCACGATGCTGTTGCCTTCTACTGCACGCCGCTGCCTCTGCTATTACCTTCTACTGCACACGCGACACTGCCACGCTGCTGTTGCCTTCTACTGCACGTGACGCTGCCACACTGCTGTTGCCTTCTACTGCATGTGACGCTGTCACGCTGCTGTTTCCGTCTACTGCACGTGACGCTGCCACGCTGCTGTTGCCTTCTACTGCATGTGAGGCTGTCACGCTGCTGTTGCCTTCTACTGCACGCCGCTGCCACTGCTGTAGCCTTCTACTGCACGCGACACTGGCACGCTGCTGTTGCCTTCTACTGCACGTGACGCTGCCACGCTGCTGTTGCCTTCTACTGCATGTGACGCTGTCACCCTGCTGTTGCCTTCTACTGCACGCCGCTGCCACTGCTGTAGCCTTCTACTGCACGCGACACTGCCACGCTGCTGTTGCCTTCTACTGCATGTGACGCTGCCACGCTGCTGTTGCCTTCTACTGCATGTGACGCTGTCACCCTGCTGTTGCCTTCTACTGCACGTGACGCTGCAACGCTGCTGTTGCCTTCTACTGCATGTGACGCTGTCACGCTGCTGTTGCCTTCTACTGCATGTGACGCTGTCACGCTGCTGTTGCCTTCTACTGCACGCCGCTGCCACTGCTGTAGCCTTCTACTGCACGCGACACTGCCACGCTGCTGTTGCCTTCTACTGCATGTGACGCTGTCACGCTGCTGTTGCCTTCTACTGCACGCCGCTGCCACTGCTGTAGCCTTCTACTGCACGCGACACTGCCACGCTGCTGTTGCCTTCTACTGCACGTGACGCTGCCACGCTGCTGTTGCCTTCTACTGCATGTGATGCTGTCACGCTGCTGTTGCCTTCTACAGCACGCCGCTGACACTGCTGTAACCTTCTACTGCATGTGACACTGCGACGCTGCTGTAGCCTTCTACTGCACGTGACGCTGCCATGCTCCTGTTGCCTTCTACTGCACGTGACGCTGCCACGCTGCTGTTGCCTTTTACTGCACGCGACACTGCCACGCTGCTGTAGCCTTCTACTGCACGTGACGCTGCCACGCTCCTGTTGCCTTCTACTGCACGTGACGCTGCCATACTGCTGTTGCCTTCTACTGCACGCGACACTGCCACGCTGCTGTTGCCTTCTACTGCATGTGATGCTGTCACGCTGCTGTTGCCTTCGACTGCATGTGACGCTGCCACGCTGCTGTTGCCTTCTACTACACGCCGCTGCCACACTGCTGTTGGCTTCTACTGTACGCGACACTACCACACTGCTGTTGCCTTCTACTGCACGCTGCTGACATGCTGCTGTTGCCTTCTACTGCACGCGACGCTGCCATGATCCTGTTGCCTTCTACTGCATGCGATGCTGCAATGCTGCTGTTGCCTTCTACTGCACGCTGCTGCCACGCTGCTGTTGCCTTCTACTGCACGCGACGCTTCCACGCTGCTGTTGCCTTCTACTGCACGCGACGCTGCCACGCTGCTGTTGCCTTCTACTGCATGTGACCCTGTCACGCTGCTGTTGCCTTCTACTGCACGCCACTGCCACTGCTGTAGCCTTCTACTGCACGCGACACTGCCACGCTTCTGTTGCCTTCTACTGCACATGACGCTGCCACGCTGCTGTTGCCTTCTACTGCATGTGACGCTGTCACGCTGCTTTTTCCTTCTACTGCACGCCGCTGCCACTGCTGTAGCCTTCTACTGCACGCGACACTGCCACGCTGCTGTTGCCTTCTACTGCACGTGACGCTGCCACGCTGCTGTTGCCTTCTACTGCATGTGACGCTGTCACGCTGCTGTTGCCTCCTACTGCACGCCGCTGCCACTGCTGTAGCCTTCTACTGCACGCGACACTGCCACGCTGCTGTTGCCTTCTACTGCACGTGACGCTGCCACACTGCTGTTGCCTTCTACTGCATGTGACGCTGTCACGCTGCTGTTTCCGTCTACTGCACGTGACGCTGCCACGCTGCTGTTGCCCTCTACTGCATGTGAGGCTGTCACGCTGCTGTTGCCTTCTACTGCACGCCGCTGCCACTGCTGTAGCCTTCTACTGCACGCGACACTGGCACGCTGCTGTTGCCTTCTACTGCACGTGACGCTGCCACGCTGCTGTTGCCTTCTACTGCATGTGACGCTGTCACCCTGCTGTTGCCTTCTTCTGCACGCCGCTGCCACTGCTGTAGCCTTCTACTGCACGCGACACTGCCACGCTGCTGTTGCCTTCTACTGCACGTGACGCTGCCACGCTGCTGTTGCCTTCTACTGCATGTGACGCTGTCACGCTGCTGTTGCCTTCTACTGCACGCCGCTGCCACTCCTGTAGCCTTCTACTGCACGCGACACTGCCACGCTGCTGTTGCCTTCTACTGCATGTGATGCTGTCACGCTGCTGTTGCCTTCGACTGCACGTGACGCTGCCACGCTGCTGTTGCCTTCTACTACACGCCGCTGCCACACTGCTGTTGGCTTCTACTGTACGCGACACTGCCACACTGCTGTTGCCTTCTACTGCACGCGACACTGCCACGCTGCTGTTGCCTTCTACTGCACGCTGCTGCCATGCTGCTGTTGCCTTCTACTGCACGCGACGCTGCCATGCTCCTGTTGCCTTCTACTGCATGTGATGCTGCAACGCTTCTGTTGCCTTCTACTGCACGCTGCTGCCACGCTGCTGTTGCCTTCTACTTCACGCAACGCTGCCACGCTGCTGTTGCCTTCTACTGCACGTGACGCTGCCACGCTGCTGTTGCCTTCTACTGCATGTGACCCTGTCACGCTGCTGTTGCCTTCTACTGCACGCCGCTGCCACTGCTGTAGCCTTCTACTGCACGCGACACTGCCACGCTGCTGTTGCCTTCTACTGCACGTGACGCTGCCACGCTGCTGTTGCCTTCTACTGCATGTGACGCTGTCACGCTGCTGTTGCCTTCTACTGCACGCCGCTGCCACTCCTGTAGCATTCCACTGCACGCGACACTGCCACGCTGCTGTTGCCTTCTACCGCACGTTACGCTGCCACGCTGCTGTTGCCTTATACTGCATGTGACGCTGCCATGCTGCTGTTGCCTTCTACTGCATGTGACGCTGTCACGCTGCTGTTGCCTTCTACTGCACGTGACGCTGCCACGCTGCTCTTGCCTTCTACTGCATGTGACGCTGTCACGCTGCTGTTGCCATCTACTGCACGCCGCTGCCACTGCTGTAGCCTTCTACTGCACGCGACACTACCACGCTGCTGTTGCCTTCTACTGCACGTGACGCTGCCACGCTGCTGTTGCCTTCTACTGCATGTGACGCTGTCACGCTGCTGTTGCCTTCTACTGCACGTGACGCTGCCACGCTGCTGTTGCCTTCTACTGCATGTGACGCTGTCACGCTGCTGTTGCCTTCTACTGCACGCCGCTGCCACTGCTGTAGCCTTCTACTGCACGCGACACTGCCACGCTGCTGTAGCCTTCTACTGCACGCGACACTGCCACGCTGCTGTTGCCTTCTACTGCATGTGATGCTGTCACGCTGCTGTTGCCTTCTACTGCACGCCGCTGCCACTGCTGTAACCTTCTACTGCACGCAACACTGCCACGCTGCTGTAGCTTTCTACTGCACGTGACGCTGCCACGCTGCTGTTGCCTTCTACTGCACGTGACGCTGCCACGCTGCTGTTGCCTTCTACTGCACGTGATGCTGCCACACTGCTGTTGCCTTCTACTGCACGTGACACTGCCACGCTGCTGTTGCCTTCTACTGCATGTGATGCTGTCACGCTGCTGTTGCCTTCTACTGCACGTGACGCTGCCACGCTGCTGTTGCCTTCTACTACACGCCGCTGCCACTGCTGTTGCCTTCTACTGCACGCGACACTGTCACGCTGCTGTTGCCTTCTACTGCATGTGATGCTGTCACGCTGCTGTTGCCTTCTACTGCACGTGACGCTGCCACACTGCTGTTGCCTTCTACTGCATGTGACGCTGTCACGCTGCTGTTTCCGTCTACTGCACGTGACGCTGCCACGCTACTGTTGCCTTCTACTGCATGTGAGGCTGTCACGCTGCTGTTGCCTTCTACTGCACGCCGCTGCCACTGCTGTAGCCTTCTACTGCACGCGACACTGGCACGCTGTTGTTGCCTTCTACTGCACGTGACGCTGCCACGCTGCTGTTGCCTTCTACTGCATGTGACGCTGTCACCCTGCTGTTGCCTTCTTCTGCACGCCGCTGCCACTGCTGTAGCCTTCTACTGCACGCGACACTGCCACGCTGCTATTGCCTTCTACTGCACGTGACGCTGCCACGCTGCTGTTGCCTTCTACTGCATGTGACGCTGTCAGGCTGCTGTTGCCTTCTACTGCACGCCGCTGCCACTCCTGTAGCCTTCTACTGCACGCGACACTGCCACGCTGCTGTTGCCTTCTACCGCACGTTACGCTGCCACGCTGCTGTTGCCTTATACTGCATGTGACGCTGTCACGCTGCTGTTGCCTTCTACTTCACGCCGCTGCCACTGCTGTAGCCTTCTACTGCACGCGACACTGCCACGCTGCTGTTGCCTTCTACTGCACGTGACGCTGCCACGCTGCTGTTGCCTTCTACTGCATGTGATGCTGTCACGCTGCTGTTGCCTTCTACAGCACGCCGCTGACACTGCTGTAACCTTCTACTGCATGCGACACTGCCACGCTGCTGTAGCCTTCTACTGCACGTGACGCTGCCACGCTGCTGTTGCCTTCTACTGCATGTGACGCTGCCACGCTGCTGTTGCCTTTTACTGCACGCGACACTGCCACGCTGCTGTAGCCTTCTACTGCACGTGACGCTGCCACGCTGCTGTTGCCTTCTACTGCACGTGACGCTGCCACACTGCTGTTGCCTTCTACTGCACGCGACACTGCCACGCTGCTGTTGCCTTCTACTGCATGTGATGCTGTCACGCTGCTGTTGCCTTCGACTGCACGTGACGCTGCCACGCTGCTGTTGCCTTCTACTACACGCCGCTGCCACACTGCTGTTGGCTTCTACTGTACGCGACACTGCCACACTGCTGTTGCCTTCTACTGCACGCGACACTGCCACGCTGCTGTTGCCTTCTACTGCACGCTGCTGCCATGCTGCTGTTGCCTTCTACTGCACGCGACGCTGCCACGCTGCTGTTGCCTTCTACTGCATGTGAGGCTGTCACGCTGCTGTTGCCTTCTACTGCACGCCGCTGCCACTGCTGTAGCCTTCTACTGCACGCGACACTGGCACGCTGGTGTTGTCCTTCTACTGCACGTGATGCTGCCACGCTGCTGTTGCCTTCTACTTCATGTGACGCTGTCACCCTGCTGTTGCCTTCTTCTGCACGCCGCTGCCACTGCTGTAGCCTTCTACTGCACGCGACACTGCCACGCTGCTGTTGCCTTCTACTGCACGTGACGCTGCCACGCTGCTGTTGCCTTCTACTGCATGTGACGCTGTCACGCTGCTGTTGCCTTCTACTGCACGCCGCTGCCACTCCTGTAGCCTTCTACTGCACGCGACACTGCCACGCTGCTGTTGCCTTCTACCGCACGTTACGCTGCCACGCTGCTGTTGCCTTATACTGCATGTGACGCTGTCACGCTGCTGTTGCCTTCTACTTCACGCCGCTGCCACTGCTGTAGCCTTCTACTGCACGCGACACTGCCACGCTGCTGTTGCCTTCTACTGCACGTGACGCTGCCACGCTGCTGTTGCCTTCTACTGCATGTGATGCTGTCACGCTGCTGTTGCCTTCTACAGCACGCCGCTGACACTGCTGTAACCTTGTACTGCATGCGACACTGCCACGCTGCTGTAGCCTTCTACTGCACGTGACGCTGCCACGCTGCTGTTGCCTTCTACTGCACGTGACGCTGCCACGCTGCTGTTGCCTTTTACTGCACGCGACACTGCCACGCTGCTGTAGCCTTCTACTGCACGTGACGCTGCCACACTGCTGTTGCCTTCTACTGCACGCGACACTGCCACGCTGCTGTTGCCTTCTACTGCATGTGATGCTGTCACGCTGCTGTTGCCTTCGACTGCACGTGACGCTGCCACACTGCTGTTGCCTTCTACTACACGCCGCTGCCACACTGCTGTTGGCTTCTACTGTACGCGACACTGCCACACTGCTGTTGCCTTCTACTGCACGCGACACTGCCACGCTGCTGTTGCCTTCTACTGCACGCTGCTGCCATGCTGCTGTTGCCTTCTACTGCACGCGACGCTGCCATGCTCCTGTTGCCTTCTACTGCATGTGATGCTGCAACGCTGCTGTTGCCTTCTACTGCACGCTGCTGCCACGCTGCTGTTGCCTTCTACTTCACGCAACGCTGCCACGCTGCTGTTGCCTTCTACTGCACGTGACGCTGCCACGCTGCTGTTGCCTTCTACTGCATGTGACCCTGTCACGCTGCTGTTGCCTTCTACTGCACGCCGCTGCCACTGCTGTAGCCTTCTACTGCACGCGACACTGCCACGCTGCTGTTGCCTTCTACTGCACGTGACGCTGCCACGCTGCTGTTGCCTTCTACTGCATGTGACGCTGTCACGCTGCTGTTGCATTCTACTGCACGCCGCTGCCACTCCTGTAGCCTTCTACTGCACGCGACACTGCCACGCTGCTGTTGCCTTCTACCGCACGTTACGCTGCCACGCTGCTGTTGCCTTATACTGCATGTGACGCTGCCACGCTGCTGTTGCCTTCTACTGCATGTGACGCTGTCACGCTGCTGTTGCCTTCTACTGCACGTGACGCTGCCACGCTGCTCTTGCCTTCTACTGCATGTGACGCTGTCACGCTGCTGTTGCCTTCTACTGCACGCCGCTGCCACTGCTGTAGCCTTCTACTGCACGCGACACTGCCACGCTGCTGTTGGCTTCTACTGCATGTGACGCTGCCACGCTGCTGTTGCCTTCTACTGCATGTGACGCTGTCACGCTGCTGTTGCCTTCTACTGCACGTGATGCTGCCACGCTGCTGTTGCCTTCTACAGCATGTGACGCTGTCACGCTGCTGTTGCATTCTACTGCACGCCGCTGCCACTGCTGTAGCCTTCTACTGCACGCGACACTGCCACGCTGCTGTAGCCTTCTACTGCACGCGACACTGCCACGCTGCTGTTGCCTTCTACTGCATGTGATGCTGTCACGCTGCTGTTGCCTTCTACTGCACGCCGCTGCCACTGCTGTAACCTTCTACTGCACGCAACACTGCCACGCTGCTGTAGCTTTCTACTGCACGTGACGCTGCCACGCTGCTGTTGCCTTCTACTGCACGTGACGCTGCCACGCTGCTGTTGCCTTCTACTGCACGTGATGCTGCCACACTGCTGTTGCCTTCTACTGCACGTGACACTGCCACGCTGCTGTTGCCTTCTACTGCATGTGATGCTGTCACGCTGCTGTTGCCTTCTACTGCACGTGACGCTGCCACGCTGCTGTTGCCTTCTACTACACGCCGCTGCCACTGCTGTTGCCTTCTACTGCACGCGACACTGTCACGCTGCTGTTGCCTTCTACTGCATGTGATGCTGTCACGCTGCTGTTGCCTTCTACTGCACGTGACGCTGCCACACTGCTGTTGCCTTCTACTGCATGTGACGCTGTCACGCTGCTGTTTCCGTCTACTGCACGTGACGCTGCCACGCTACTGTTGCCTTCTACTGCATGTGAGGCTGTCACGCTGCTGTTGCCTTCTACTGCACGCCGCTGCCACTGCTGTAGCCTTCTACTGCACGCGACACTGGCACGCTGTTGTTGCCTTCTACTGCACGTGACGCTGCCACGCTGCTGTTGCCTTCTACTGCATGTGACGCTGTCACCCTGCTGTTGCCTTCTTCTGCACGCCGCTGCCACTGCTGTAGCCTTCTACTGCACGCGACACTGCCACGCTGCTATTGCCTTCTACTGCACGTGACGCTGCCACGCTGCTGTTGCCTTCTACTGCATGTGACGCTGTCAGGCTGCTGTTGCCTTCTACTGCACGCCGCTGCCACTCCTGTAGCCTTCTACTGCACGCGACACTGCCACGCTGCTGTTGCCTTCTACCGCACGTTACGCTGCCACGCTGCTGTTGCCTTATCCTGCATGTGACGCTGTCACGCTGCTGTTGCCTTCTACTTCACGCCGCTGCCACTGCTGTAGCCTTCTACTGCACGCGACACTGCCACGCTGCTGTTGCCTTCTACTGCACGTGACGCTGCCACGCTGCTGTTGCCTTCTACTGCATGTGATGCTGTCACGCTGCTGTTGCCTTCTACAGCACGCCGCTGACACTGCTGTAACCTTCTACTGCATGCGACACTGCCACGCTGCTGTAGCCTTCTACTGCACGTGACGCTGCCACGCTGCTGTTGCCTTCTACTGCACGTGACGCTGCCACGCTGCTGTTGCCTTTTACTGCACGCGACACTGCCACGCTGCTGTAGCCTTCTACTGCACGTGACGCTGCCACGCTGCTGTTGCCTTCTACTGCACGTGACGCTGCCACACTGCTGTTGCCTTCTACTGCACGCGACACTGCCACGCTGCTGTTGCCTTCTACTGCATGTGATGCTGTCACGCTGCTGTTGCCTTCGACTGCACGTGACGCTGCCACGCTGCTGTTGCCTTCTACTACACGCCGCTGCCACACTGCTGTTGGCTTCTACTGTACGCGACACTGCCACACTGCTGTTGCCTTCTACTGCACGCGACACTGCCACGCTGCTGTTGCCTTCTACTGCACGCTGCTGCCATGCTGCTGTTGCCTTCTACTGCACGCGACGCTGCCATGCTCCTGATGCCTTCTACTGCATGTGATGCTGCAACGCTGCTGTTGCCTTCTACTGCACGCTGCTGCCACGATGCTGTTGCCTTCTACTGCACGCGACGCTGCCACGCTGCTATTGCCTACTACTGCACGCGACACTGCCACGCTGCTGTTGCCTTCTACCGCACGTTACGCTGCCACGCTGCTGTTGCCTTATACTGCATGTGACGCTGTCACGCTGCTGTTGCCTTCTACTGCACGCCGCTGCCACTGCTGTAGCATTCTACTGCACGCGACACTGCCACGCTGCTGTTGCCTTCTACTGCACGTGACGCTGCCACGCTGCTGTTGCCTTCTACTGCATGTGACGCTGTCACGCTGCTGTTGCCTTCTACTGCACGTGACGCTGCCACGCTGCTGTTGCCTTCTACTGCATGTGACGCTGTCACGCTGCTGTTGCCTTCTACTGCACGCCGCTGCCACTGCTGTAGCCTTCTACTGCACGCGACACTGCCACGCTGCTTTAGCCTTCTACTGCACGCGACACTGCCACGCTGCTGTTGCCTTCTACTGCATGTGATGCTGTCACGCTGCTGTTGCCTTCTACTGCACGCCGCTGCCACTGCTGTAACCTTCTACTGCACGCAACACTGCCACGCTGCTGTAGCTTTCTACTGCACGTGACGCTGCCACGCTGCTGTTGCCTTCTACTGCACGTGACGCTGCCACGCTGCTGTTGCCTTCTACTGCACGTGATGCTGCCACACTGCTGTTGCCTTCTACTGCACGTGACACTGCCACGCTGCTGTTGCCTTCTACTGCACGTGACGCTGCCACGCTGCTGTTGCCTTCTACTGCACGTGACGCTGCCACGCTGCTGTTGCCTTCTACTACACGCCGCTGCCACTGCTGTTGCCTTCTACTGCACGCGACACTGTCACGCTGCAGTTGCCTTCTACTGCATGTGATGCTGTCACGCTGCTGTTGCCTTCTACTGCACGTGACGCTGCCACGCTGCATTTGCCTTCTACTGCATGTGACGCTGTCACGCTGCTGTTTCCTTCTACTGCACGCCGCTGCCACTGCTGTAGCCTTCTACTGCACGCGACACTGCCACGCTGCTGTTGCCTTCTACTGCACGTGACGCTGCCACGCTGCTGTTGCCTTCTACTGCATGTGACGCTGTCACGCTGCTGTTGCCCACTACTGCACGCCGCTGCCACTGCTGTAGCCTTCTACTGCACGCGACACTGCCACGCTGCTGTTGCCTTCTACTGCACGTGACGCTGCCACGCTGCTGTTGCCTTCTACTGCATGTGACGCTGTCACGCTGCTGTTGCCATCTACTGCACGCCGCTGCCTCTGCTGTTACCTTCTACTGCACGCGACACTGCCACGCTGCTGTTGCCATCTACTGCACGCCGCTGCCACTGCTGTTACCTTCTACTGCACGCGACACTGCCACGCCGCTGTTGCCTTCTACTGCACGTGACGCTGCCACACTGCTGTTGCCTTCTACTGCATGTGACGCTGTCACGCTGCTGTTTTCGTCTACTGCACGTGACGCTGCCACGCTGCTGTTGCCTTCTACTGCATGTGAGGCTGTCACGCTGCTGTTGCCTTCTACTGCACGCCGCTGCCACTGCTGTAGCCTTCTACTGCACGCGACACTGGCACGCTGCTGTTGCCTTCTACTGCACGTGACGCTGCCACGCTGCTGTTGCCTTCTACTGCATGTGACGCTGTCACCCTGCTTTTGCCTTCTTCTGCACGCCGCTGCCACTGCTGTAGCCTTCTACTGCACGCGACACTGCCACGCTGCTGTTGCCTTCTACTGCACGTGACGCTGCCACGCTGCTGTTGCCTTCTACTGCACGTGACGCTGCCACGCTGCTGTTGCCTTTTACTGCACGCGACACTGCCACGCTGCTGTAGCCTTCTACTGCACGTGACGCTGCCACGCTTCTGTTGCCTTCTACTGCACGTGACGCTGCCACACTGCTGTTGCCTTCTACTGCACGCGACACTGTCACGCTGCTGTTGCCTTCTACTGCATGTGATGCTGTCACGCTGCTGTTGCCTTCGACTGCACGTGACGCTGCCACGCTGCTGTTGCCTTCTACTACACGCCGCTGCCACACTGCTGTTGGCTTCTACTGTACGCGACACTGCCACACTGCTGTTGCCTTCTACTGCACGCGACACTGCCACGCTAATGTTGCCTTCTACTGCACGCTGCTGCCATGCTGCTGCTGCACGCGACGCTGCCATGCTCCTGTTGCCTTCTACTGCATGTGATGCTGCAACGCTGCTGTTGCCTTCTACTGCACGCTGCTGCCACACTGCTGTTGCCTTCTACTTCACGCAACGCTGCCACGCTGCTGTTGCCTTCTACTGCACGTGACGCTGCCACGCTGCTGTTGCCTTCTACTGCATGTGACCCTGTCACGCTGCTGTTGCCTTCTACTGCACGCCGCTGCCACTGCTGTAGCCTTCTACTGCACGCGACACTGCCACGCTGCTGTTGCCTTCTACTGCACGTGACGCTGCCACGCTGCTGTTGCCTTCTACTGCATGTGACGCTGTTACGCTGCTGTTGCCTTCTACTGCACGCCGCTGCCACTGCTGTAACCTTCTACTGCACGCGACACTGCCACGCTGCTGTTGCCTTCTACCGCACGTTACGCTGCCACGCTGCTGTTGCCTTATACTGCATGTGACGCTGTCACGCTGCTGTTGCCTTCTACTGCACGCCGCTGCCACTGCTGTAGCCTTCTACTGCACGCGACACTGCCACGCTGCTGTTGCCTTCTACTGCACGTGACGCTGCCACGCTGCTGTTGCCTTCTACTGCATGTGACGCTGTCACGCTGCTGTTGCCTTCTACTGCACGTGACGCTGCCACGCTGCTGTTGCCTTCTACTGCATGTGACGCTGTCACGCTGCTGTTGCCTTCTACTGCACGCCGCTGCCACTGCTGTAGCCTTCTACTGCACGCGACACTGCCACGCTGCTGTAGCCTTCTACTGCACGCGACACTGGCACGCTGCTGTTGCCTTCTACTGCATGTGATGCTGTCACGCTGCTGTTGCCTTCTACTGCACGCCGCTGCCACTGCTGTAACCTTCTACTGCACGCAACACTGCCACGCTGCTGTAGCTTTCTACTGCACGTGACGCTGCCACGCTGCTGTTGCCTTCTACTGCACGTGACGCTGCCACGCTGCTGTTGCCTTCTACTGCACGTGATGCTGCCACACTGCTGTTGCCTTCTACTGCACGTGACACTGCCACGCTGCTGTTGCCTTCTACTGCATGTGATGCTGTCACGCTGCTGTTGCCTTCTACTGCACGTGACGCTGCCACGCTGCTGTTGCCTTCTACTACACGCCGCTGCCACTGCTGTTGCCTTCTACTGCACGCGACACTGTCACGCTGCTGTTGCCTTCTACTGCATGTGATGCTGTCACGCTGCTGTTGCCTTCTACTGCACGTGACGCTGCCACACTGCTGTTGCCTTCTACTGCATGTGACGCTGTCACGCTGCTGTTTCCGTCTACTGCACGTGACGCTGCCACGCTGCTGTTGCCTTCTACTGCATGTGAGGCTGTCACGCTGCTGTTGCCTTCTACTGCACGCTGCTGCCACTGCTGTATCCTTCTACTGCACGCGACACTGGCACGCTGTTGTTGCCTTCTACTGCACGTGACGCTGCCACGCTGCTGTTGCCTTCTACTGCATGTGACGCTGTCACCCTGCTGTTGCCTTCTTCTGCACGCCGCTGCCACTGCTGTAGCCTTCTACTGCACGCGACACTGCCACGCTGCTGTTGCCTTCTACTGCACGTGACGCTGCCACGCTGCTGTTGCCTTCTACTGCATGTGACGCTGTCACGCTGCTGTTGCCTTCTACTGCACGCCGCTGCCACTCCTGTAGCCTTCTACTGCACGCGACACTGCCACCCTGCTGTTGCCTTCTACCGCACGTTACGCTGCCACGCTGCTGTTGCCTTATACTGCATGTGACGCTGTCACGCTGCTGTTGCCTTCTACTTCACGCCGCTGCCACTGCTGTAGCCTTCTACTGCACGCGACACTGCCACGCTGCTGTTGCCTTCTACTGCACGTGACGCTGCCACGCTGCTGTTGCCTTCTACTGCATGTGATGCTGTCACGCTGCTGTTGCCTTCTACAGCACGCCGCTGACACTGCTGTAACCTTCTACTGCATGCGACACTGCCACGCTGCTGTAGCCTTCTACTGCACGTGACGCTGCCACGCTGCTGTTGCCTTCTACTGCACGTGACGCTGCCACGCTGCTGTTGCCTTTTACTGCACGCGACACTGCCACGCTGCTGTAGCCTTCTACTGCACGTGACGCTGCCACGCTGCTGTTGCCTTCTACTGCACGTGACGCTGCCACACTGCTGTTGCCTTCTACTGCACGCGACACTGCCACGCTGCTGTTGCCTTCTACTGCACGCCGCTGCCACTGCTGTAACCTTCTACTGCACGCAACACTGCCACGCTGCTGTAGCTTTCTACTGCACGTGACGCTGCCACGCTGCTGTTGCCTTCTACTGCACGTGACGCTGCCACGCTGCTGTTGCCTTCTACTGCACATGATGCTGCCACACTGCTGTTGCCTTCTACTGCACGTGACACTGCCACGCTGCTGTTGCCTTCTACTGCATGTGATGCTGTCACGCTGCTGTTGCCTTCTACTGCACGTGACGCTGCCACGCTGCTGTTGCCTTCTACTACACGCCGCTGCCACTGCTGTTGCCTTCTACTGCACGCGACACTGTCACGCTGCTGTTGCCTTCTACTGCATGTGATGCTGTCACGCTGCTGTTGCCTTCTACTGCACGTGACGCTGCCACACTGCTGTTGCCTTCTACTGCATGTGACGCTGTCACGCTGCTGTTTCCGTCTACTGCACGTGACGCTGCCACGCTGCTGTTGCCTTCTACTGCATGTGAGGCTGTCACGCTGCTGTTGCCTTCTACTGCACGCTGCTGCCACTGCTGTATCCTTCTACTGCACGCGACACTGGCACGCTGTTGTTGCCTTCTACTGCACGTGACGCTGCCACGCTGCTGTTGCCTTCTACTGCATGTGACGCTGTCACCCTGCTGTTGCCTTCTTCTGCACGCCGCTGCCACTGCTGTAGCCTTCTACTGCACGCGACACTGCCACGCTGCTGTTGCCTTCTACTGCACGTGACGCTGCCACGCTGCTGTTGCCTTCTACTGCATGTGACGCTGTCACGCTGCTGTTGCCTTCTACTGCACGCCGCTGCCACTCCTGTAGCCTTCTACTGCACGCGACACTGCCACCCTGCTGTTGCCTTCTACCGCACGTTACGCTGCCACGCTGCTGTTGCCTTATACTGCACGTGACGCTGCCACGCTGCTGTTGCCTTCTACTGCATGTGATGCTGTCACGCTGCTGTTGCCTTCTACAGCACGCCGCTGACACTGCTGTAACCTTCTACTGCATGCGACACTGCCACGCTGCTGTAGCCTTCTACTGCACGTGACGCTGCCACGCTGCTGTTGCCTTCTACTGCACGTGACGCTGCCACGCTGCTGTTGCCTTTTACTGCACGCGACACTGCCACGCTGCTGTAGCCTTCTACTGCACGTGACGCTGCCACGCTGCTGTTGCCTTCTACAGCACGTGACGCTGCCACACTGCTGTTGCCTTCTACTGCACGCGACACTGCCACGCTGCTGTTGCCTTCTACTGCATGTGATGCTGTCACGCTGCTGTTGCCTTCGACTGCACGTGACGCTGCCACGCTGCTGTTGCCTTCTACTACACGCCGCTGCCACACTGCTGTAGGCTTCTACTGTACGCGACACTGCCACACTGCTGTTGCCTTCTACTGCACGCGACACTGCCACGCTGCTGTTGCCTTCTACTGCACGCTGCTGCCATGCTGCTGTTGCCTTCTACTGCACGCGACGCTGCCATGCTCCTGTTGCCTTCTACTGCATGTGATGCTGCAACGCTGCTGTTGCCTTCTACTGCACGCTGCTGCCACGCTGCTGTTGCCTTCTACTGCACGCGACGCTGCCACGCTGCTGTTGCCTTCTACTGCACGTGACGCTGCCACGCTGCTGTTGCCTTCTACTGCATGTGACGCTGTCACGCTGCTGTTGCCTTCTACTGCACGCCGCTGCCACTGCTGTAGCCTTCTACTGCACGCGACACTGCCACGCTGCTGTTGCCTTCTACTGCACGTGACGCTGCCACGCTGCTGTTGCCTTCTACTGCATGTGACGCTGTCACGCTGCTGTTGCCTTCTACTGCACGTGACGCTGCCACGCTGCTGTTGCCTTCTACTGCATGTGACGCTGTCACGCTGCTGTTGCCTTCTTCTGCACGCCGCTGCCACTGCTGTAGCCTTCTACTGCACGCGACACTGCCACGCTGCTGTAGCCTTCTACTGCACGCGACACTGCCACGCTGCTGTTGCCTTCTACTGCATGTGATGCTGTCACGCTGCTGTTGCCTTCTACTGCACGTGACGCTGCCACGCTGCTGTTGCCTTCTACTGCACGTGATGCTGCCACACTGCTGTTGCCTTCTACTGCACGTGACACTGCCACGCTGCTGTTGCCTTCTACTGCATGTGATGCTGTCACGCTGCTGTTGCCTTCTACTGCACGTGACGCTGCCACGCTGCTGTTGCCTTCTACTACACGCCGCTGCCACTGCTGTTGCCTTCTACTGCACACGACACTGTCACGCTGCTGTTGCCTTCTACTGCATGTGATGCTGTCATGCTGCTGTTGCCTTCTACTGCACGTGACGCTGCCACGCTGCTGTTGCCTTCTACTGCATGTGACACTGTCACGCTGCTGTTGCCTTCTACTGCATGTGATGCTGTCACGCTGCTGTTGCCTTCTACTGCACGTGACGCTGCCACGCTGCTGTTGCCTTCTACTGCATGTGACACTGTCACGCTGCTGTTGCCTTCTACTGCATGTGATGCTGTCACGCTGCTGTTGCCTTCTACTGCACGTGACGCTGCCACGCTGCTGTTGCCTTCTACTGCATGTGATGCTGTCACGCTGCTGTTGCCTTCTACTGCACGTGACGCTGCCACGCTGCTGTTGCCTTCTACTGCATGTGACACTGTCACGCTGCTGTTGCCTTCTACTGCATGTGATGCTGTCACGCTGCTGTTGCCTTCTACTGCACGTGACGCTGCCACGCTGCTGTTGCCTTCTACTGCATGTGACACTGTCACGCTGCTGTTGCCTTCTACTGCATGTGATGCTGTCACGCTGCTGTTGCCTTCTACTGCATGTGATGCTGTCACGCTGTTGTTGCCTTCTACTGCATGCGATGCTGCCACTGCCTCCGGCGCCACCTCTGCTGCCGCCTCCGCTGCTACCGGTGCCGCTACTACTTCTTCTACTCGTGACGACGCTATCTGCCGTCCACAGTCTCAATTTCCTCCGATAGCACACGGCCACGATACAAAAATCACAAATTGATAAAATTTCTCACAATATCTGTCACTGTCTGTATCCACTGTTCACACGCGCATTACAATACGCGAAATGCCACACGTTTGATAAGTGTCCATTTGTCACAGTTCCTAAACGACACTCACTAAACACTGCCGCAATGTCTTTTCTCCCAGCATACACGAGAAGCTTTAGCATAACGTTCCTCGCAAGGGATGCCAAGTGTAGCGGTTCCTCACTGGGCAATTATGAAATTATGAAATATCAACAACAGTTTTCAACTCTCTGCGGTGTGTGCCCTCTCCTCCTACCTCGTTCAAACACCGTTCAGGCTTGCTTACCTGATTATACAGTCTCGATTAAGTCCCATTGGATGTTTCCTCCGCCGGCCGTGGACTCTGACGTAATATAAATCTTGTCATGTGTTGCTGGAAATTAATATCGCCGGCCGCGGTGGCCGAGGAGACTGAAGCGCTCCAGTCACGGTCTGCGCGGCCGCTGCGGTCGGAGGTTCAATTCCCCCCTCGGGCATGGATATTTGTGCCGTCCGTAGTATTAGCTAGTTCATAAGTAGTTTGTGGGTTTGGGGACCGATGACCCCGTAGTTGAGTCCCATAACAAACATTTGAACATTTGAAATTAATATCACAAGAGAAAATGTTTCTGCCTACTTGAAATGAAAGCGGCCATTCTGAACAATTTTGTTTATTAACTTTAGTGTGGCTAACTATGTTGGAACCAGACTTACAAACTTCTGAAATATCTCGGTAATTAAATCGGCTGAGCACCTCCTCAATATTGAATCTGTTAATTATTAAATTTATCAACTGTGTCGCAATGACAATATTAACTTCTTTTTCTTTGCAGGCTATCCTCGGAGCCGCAGCTCATCTAATTTACACAATATCAGCACCAAAACTTCACACGCACTGCTCGTCACTGTAGAGCAGATAATTCTCATTAATATCACTTTATCTGGCGGTTAATTACGCCTAATTATATACTTTGTGACCCTAGCCTTTCACATACATGTTGACCGTCCTGTGGCCTGTCGCAGACTGGGTACAGAGCCCACGCTCTGACTTGGCGCCTAGATGTTAGAAGCTTTCACCCGATTGGCTGATTTGTATCAGCCAATAACAAATCACTTTCTATAATTTTTAGTTTATGGTAAAGCTGCACTTTTCAATGAATCTGAAATTGTAATTAATCTAATAAGATATGATCGTAATCCTTCGGCAGGTTGGAGTTATGTCTCAGAAAATATTATCGGCAAAACAATGAAATGAAAAGCACGCGGTTCCCGCCTCGACAGCGGCCGGGAAGAACCGCAGCGAACGAATGCTTCCCACGGTACTGCACCAGATGTCAAAGCCCGTATGAACCAGCTCGGCTCGGTTCCGTGTGCGGCCAGCTATCCGAAACAAAACTGTCTGGACTGCAGAAGGCAGGCCACACGAAAAGAAACGAAAATGTAATGGAATAAATCCGGAAATAAAATAGGGAACAATGTGGGCTAACACCACAACCATTAGAGATATACAACCATTCAATATTAAAACACTCCGTGCGTGAATTTTTAAGACATGAAGGTCACAACATGCTTATGGAATATCTCCCCAATTGAGCGGTTGGATTCACGATTTCCTAACAGAAAGAACACAGTTCGTTGTAATTGACGGCAAGTCATCGAGTAAAACAGAAGTGATATCTGGCGTTCCACAGGGAAGCGTTATAGGTCCCCTACTCTTCCTCGTGTTTATAAACGATTTAGGAGACAATCTGAATAGCTCCCTTAGATTGTTCGTGGATGATGCTGTCGTTTATCGGTTAGTGAAGTCAGCAGAGGATCAAAAGCAACTGCAAATCGATTTAGACAAAATTTCTGGATGGTTCGAAAATTGGCAATTGACACTAAATAAAGAGAAATATGAAGTAATACACATGACCACTAAAAGAAATCCGCGACTTCAATTACGCGATAAATCAGTCAAACCTTAAGGTCGTAAATTCTACCAAATACCTAGGAGTTACAATTACGAACAACTTTGACTGGAGAGAACACATAGAAAATATTGTGGGGAAGGCGAACCATAGGTTACGTTTCATCGGCAGAACGCTTCGAAGATGCACCAGCTCCACCAAAGAGACTGCCTACATCACACTTGTGCGTCCTCTCCTGGAGTACTGTTGCCCCTTGTGGGACCCTCACCAGGTGGGATTGACGGAAGACATTGAGAAGGTTCAGAGAAGGACAGCTCGTTTTGTTTTATCACGTTACGGGGGGGGGGGGGGGAGCGTCACGGAAATGTTGCACGTATTGGGGTGGAAATCATTAAAAGAAAGACGTTATTCATTGCGGCGTGATCTGTTTGCGAAGTTTCGATCACCGACTTTTAGTTCTGAATGTGAAAATATTTTGCTAGCACCCACCTACTTAGGGAGACATGACCATCCCAATAAAATAAGAGAAATCAGATCGAAAACGGAACGATTTAGGTGTTCTTTCTTCCCGCGCGCTATTAGAGAATGGAACGGTAGAGAAAAGTTATGAAAGTGGTTAAAAAACCCTCTGCCAGGCACTTTAATGTTATATTGCAGAGTATCTATGTAGATGTAGAACAACTCCAACGCTAGATTGTAGAAGCGTAGTCAAACAATTTCAGGGACAGATCAACATTTTCGCTCTCAATCCGAATGTATCAGTTACAAAATCCTGTCAGATTACGATGAGGTGCATGACACAAACTGTCCCTCCGAACAGGGTCCTTTCCCTGGCAAGTGCTCCGACGATTGTGCTATCTGAGCATGACTTGCGTCCTCATACCAGACACAGACACCTTAACATCGATCGCTCGGAACCTCACGAAACCATGTGCAGAATAATAGAAAACATAGAAAAATACCAGTGGTCTGTCTCAAGAAAAACTTGGGCTTTCTGCCACAAATGACATTGTAATAGAGAGAACCAAAGTAACAAGGTATCAGTACCATAGGAGGGAAATTATACGTAATTCAATATGGGCAGTGTACTATTACATTTTCACGAACTGTGCCAAAAGCACTCCCTTAAAGTAAATATAATAACGCAAAACACACGTAACAAACACAGATAAAAGTTCTTATATTTGTCTTCAAAGTGCAGATGCGGGATTTCGATGAAGTGGTTGATACAAAGTACGAAAGAGGAATATCTACACTGCACTAAACACACGTTTTTACATTCAAAAGCTCTTTTGCATTCAAGCACCCCAATGTCAAAAGCTGCAATAATTACATTTTCAAATAATAATACGGTTATATCAGTGTTATAATCTGTGTATTGCAATATAGGCTTTTATTTTAACGCAGAAAGTTGATTGTAAATCAAAGATTGAAGTTTGATGGCGGAATAACGATTATGTATCTCTTACTTTGTTTCCAGCACTTCATGGAGATTTCTCATCTGCGCCTTCATAACTAATTTAAACACTATCATATGCATAAGATATGTCTTTTGCGCTCTTATAAATATTTGAGGTAAAATGTGTTGGCACTGTTGAGTAAAAATGTAATCATACACTAATGCAACTAAATTATGTATAACTTCCCTGCTGTGTTAATTTTATTTTGTCTCTCTGTTTTTCTCAGTTAAAATGTCACTTGTAAATTGCAACGTTTTGCACGGAAATTACACAGACCACTGTTGTATTAGTAATCGACTGTTATTGTAAGAGAGATTTCGTGCAGGTGCCCACTGATAGCGCTACTATTGCCACTCAGTTTTGATGTTAGGTCGTTTCAATGCACGATCCTTTTACCTGTCTATAAGATCGTACTGATGTTAATATCAAGGGAACTGAAATGCTCCAGTTCTATTGCTAGACTACTTTAATCGATCCTCGACAGAAAATACCTCTAAATACAATAAGTCTAAATACGTTAATCATTACATCCTTGCAAAGTCGCTGTTTTATTTACAGTCATGATCATTTGGCCATTTTATTGATGTTAATAGTGAATATAGTTAGTAATGCTCTTATATATCAGTAAATTCAGATTTGATTTTTTTCTTGTTTTGGCAGCTATTTTGACAACTCAGACAGCAACGTTACATGGTTACAACGTCGCTGACTGAGCTGCCAAAATAGCTGTCAAAACACGAAAAATTTAAAAATAATTAAATTCGGAATTTGACAGATATATAAGAGCGATATTAACTGCGTTCAATATTAACAGCAATAAAATGGTCAAATCATCATGTCAGTAAATAAGATAGCGACGTTGCAAGGAAGTAATGATTAATGTACGTAGACTTATTGTAGCCTAATCGCTATACACAACCACGAGGTTTTGCTGCCTGTTTGGAAGTATAAACAGCTAGGGGACAAGATCGCACATACTGTCAATTACACGTGTATCTGACACGAAATCTGATAGGAAAACCGTTATCTTCCAGTATTGCAGCCAGTTGTAACAACACGCCCGCTTTCTGTACGACGTGAAGGAGACTTCGCAAACGGATTTTAGAAACTGCTTTCCGTTTTTGTTATAGTGTGTTAAGCTGTTCGCGGCCGACACATTCCTTAACGCATTTCTTTTCTTATTGTTTCAGTGAACGAAGACAGCAATAGGAATTGAGATGTTGCAGTTCGTGTATATTGTCGGACATAACTGACACATTCGCCTTGGTCGCGCTATAAAGATGAGAACCGTTTGGTGCGGCAGATTGCTGATAGTATTTTCGAGAGTGAAGATATCATCCTATAAATCATTCCCATTGGGTCTCTTTCGGTTGATCTTGCAACTAAGATATCAGTATAAATTCATCAAGCATAAGCCAGCTGTGTTATCACAAATTGCAGTTCCCCTCAGAGAAATGGTATTGCTGTAATTAGTTATTGTATATATTTGATCGACTTAGGAACAAATGTTCTAACGGTACCCAAAGAAAAATAAACACTAGAGATGTAGGATATAGTGGTCATGAATATTTTAAATAGCACATGTAATACAGAGACGAATATTGCAGTTGCTCCTCTAAGAACAGCAAACGCGTCCAAAACTATTAATGTGGACAAGTGATTGTGAACATCCACAGCTGCATCTAACTGATCCATAGTCCATGTCTCATTAAAATACCTAATTGTAGGCATTTCAACCCATATTGGATCGTTATAATACCAGATACGATTATATCAAATGAATGTGCAGAGAAGCAAAGTTCGATTAATGCCTTTTTCACATTATTCTTCTGTTTTGAAATATGGCTAATTATGTTGCTCACGTAACAAACACAAACGCACATGATAATTGAGTAATTATTGCCGCGGAGGATTAGGTGTGCGTACTGGGGGGAAGCGTAGAGTTTAATATCCCGTCGACAGCGTGGTCATTAGAGCCGCAGCTTAAGCTCGGATTTTTGGGGAAGGACGTGGAAGGAAATCGGCCGTGCCCTTTGAAAGGAATTATCCCAGCATTCGCCTGGAATGATTTAGGGAAATCACGGAAAACCTAAATGTGGATGGCCGGAAGTGTAATACGTTCAACGACAATCTTAAAAATGCGATTGTTTCAACAGATGCTGATAACTGCCCCTTACGCATTTGCGTGTTGAAAGTCTCAACAGTAGAGATGGCTGAATGGGTCTCACCTACTTGGCCCAATCTGTGTGAGAAGAACCACGAATATGAAACTTTTAAATTCTTACAATATCCCCCCTGTGTAGTCCATAGAGAAAGAAAAACGCTCGCCATAATTTTCCAACTATAGCTAGTTGAGGATCAGCATTGCCGATGTCGGTGTTGCGTAGTGGCTAAGCGATTACCTTTTGAAGGAAACAGCATGGTTTCGAAACCCGCCCCTTCCAAAATATATTTCTGATATTATATTACCCCTTGCAATTTTAACTCTTAATTATGAAATTTCGCTGCATAATTAATGTATTCGTTTTCGTTAAACTAATTTAATTTATTAATATATCTTATTTAATCATTTAATTTTCACTATTCGAGCCGGCCGCGGTGGCCGAGGGGACTGAGTCGCTCCAGTCACGGTCTGCACGACCACTACGGTCGGGGGTTCGAATCCCCCCTCGGGCATGGATATTTGTGCCGTCCTTAGTATTAGTTAGTTCATAAGTAGTTTGTACGTTTATGGACTGATAATCTCGTAGTTAAGTCCCATAAGCTATACAAAAATTTGAACATTTGATTTCACAATTCGATAAAGTTTTAAATATAAATATTTCCAAAATTGTAGCAGGTATATTTATATATCAATGTTATATTACATTACTTAGGGTGTTCTTCGCCAAAGAAACATAAACTTTACACTATGCAGACTTTATAAAAGTATTTTAAAGAAGAAATTTGATCCTAAATATGCTTCGTGTAAAGTAATTTTCAAGTAAATTACTTTTCACTGTTGATTTTGGTGCATACGAAGTGCATCGAATCATCAGACTTGAAAAAGGGGCACTGAACTGAGTACGATTGAATGTCGCCGGCCGCGGTGGCCGAGGAGACTAAGGCGCTCCAGTCACGGTCTGCACGGCCACTACGGTCGGGGTTTCGAATCCCCCCTCGGGCATGGATATTTGTGCCGTCCTAGTTCGTAAGTAGTTCATAAGTAGTTTGTAAGTTTAGGGACTGATGACCCCGTAGTTAAGTCCCATAGACTATACGAACATTTGATTGAATGTCTTTTAATTGAGTCTCCTATTGACATCAACTGAAACGTTTAAGTAATTTTAAATTTAATAATTAAAAGGGTAACATTGCGAGGGGTAAAGTAAAATGAACAATAATCTAAGAAGTACCGAGAATCGAACATGGACTGCAAAATTTGTAATCCAAGCTCTTGTCCAGTACGCTGCTCACACCCGTCGACGACTGGGACTCGTTAAGCAGCTTATATGCCACCTATTTCTATGTGGGCCACTTTCGCGACAGTATTCGCTTTCCCTTTGGCCAACTCGGGTGAGATATTTTGGGAATCTAAAGGTTCGCCTGTTTTCTCCTTCTCGCAGGGTTGGAACCAAATTGGTGTAACCCCTCCAGCGATCTACTTTGGACAGTCATAAACATTATACAGTACAAACTGAATGAGGTCGAATAGTTGATGGAAAGTTCGCAACAGCAACGAATCTAAATCATTAATACGAACGTGTTTCTGTCGGTATTTTGACTCGTGTGTGTTCTATAGTTGAAAGACACATGCGGTGAAAGGGAGAAAGTTTTCGAAAAATTTAGGACAAAAAGTGAGGATACGTATGTTGACCACTCAGGCTTCTAAACACCCACATGCAAGATCCTAGCATGGTCGCCTAGGATCTCACAGATACACATTCCCGGAATAGGCAACCCGCGCGTCAGCAGAACTAAACATTCTATTGTTAATTTTCATAAAATAATTGTTCAGTTGCTACTATTGTAACACCTACATGTTTTCCCCCTCGTTTTGTTTAAATGTTCAGATTATTGTATAGCTTATGGGACTTAACTGCGGGGTCATCAGTCCCTAAACTTACAAACTACTTATGAACAAGCTAACACTAAGAACGGCACAAATATCCATGCCCGAGGGGGATTCGAAACCCCGACCGTAGTGGCCGTGCAGACCGTGATTGTCGGTCCGCAGTCCCCTCGGCCACCGCGGCCGGCTCGTTTTGTATACTTATTCACTGAAACATCTGAGGTTAATTAAAGCTAACAGTGTTATGTTGACCCTGTATCTCACAGATACAACGTGAGCTTCAATGTTTCCCTTAGTGACGCGATCATTGCAGAGTTAAACTGGACGCACAAATTAATAATAATCAGGATTTGTAATATTCATATTTCCGAGAGAAGAAGTGCTCATTTTGTAAATACAGTCAATCTCTAAACGTATATGGTTGTGTAGAATTGCTTTTAAAACATCAGCAAACAGTTTAAAGATAGAGTGGAAGCTTGCCGATGAAGGCATAATTTGAGAGCGAAGTTCAGGAGATAAGGATGCCCAGAGAAAAAAATCGCACTGACGTGTTTTACGGCCCACTTTAGATTTGTAGTTTTATAAGTTTTAGCAAACATTTTGGATCAAAAATAATAATGTAAAGAGCAAAAAATTAATTAATAAGAATGTCTGAAACCCTTTTAGGAAAACAAAAATTTTTTAGGTAGTGGTGGGTTTTGGACAACTGACCTTCAGTGCCACAGTCCAACGCATTGCCCACTACGCTAGCTCCAACACTTAAAACCCACCCTCTTTAATTTCATACTATTGGTCGCTGTTATTTAACTGATGCTAATATGGCATTTGTAGACACTAGATTATCATGTATCGTACAAAGAACGACGTGTTTTTGTTAATTCTTCAGTGCGCCATTGCTTTGGAATGAAAATGTGTAAGTTAAAATAAGAAAATCATCAAATACGCAAAGCAAGATGGCTTATGCCAGAGAGAGTTCTGGGCGAGGAATGTCACGTGACATCTGCGAACGGCTGCTTTTCGTTAATTCAGTGGAGGGCGTCAAAACTCTGCTATTTTTGCAAATATCTCTCAAACGATACGAGATATACAAAAAAACATAAGGGAACAAAGCTGTAGAGAATCTTCTCCTCTACAAATTCGGTTATTCAATTTTAGCGTCAGATGAACGGTTTATATGCAATTAAAATTACATTACAAACGACCTTTCTTTGATATTACTAACGTATTTCTTGTCGGAAATATTTGAAAAATCGAAGTTCTGGTCTCTGGTAGCCAACATTTATGTCTGTAAAATTTGGTGTTGATCGGTTGAACGGTTCGTCTTAAAAACGGGGAACACGTTACGTAGTGGTACAGTGAACACTCCGCCACGCACCTTACGGTGAATTGCGGAGTATGTATGTAGATGTAGATGTAGACAGACAGACCGACGAACGGACAGACAGACAGACATGCATCCCAAAATCGCCGATATTTTTGAAAATATCTCTGAAACGATACGAGAT
Organism: Locusta migratoria; assembly: GCA_026315105.1. NCBI lineage: Eukaryota > Metazoa > Arthropoda > Insecta > Orthoptera > Acrididae > Locusta > Locusta migratoria. Next base: position 191,843,669 of record CM048755.1, read on the forward strand.
ACGAAAAAAACACAAGGGAGCAAAGTTGTAGAGAATTTTCTCCTCTACAAATTCGGTTATTCAATATTTGTGTCAGGTGAATGGTTAATCCGTTATTTTTATTTAAATTTCGAGCTGTCAAAAACGATCGCAAAGGCCCACTTTTAGTGTTACTACCGTAACCTAAAGTGGGCCAAAATGTATTTTTGAAGGAGCTGAGGGGAGAAGTATTAGGAAGGAAAGAATTGACAATGGCGAAAACTGAAAATATGCGCCGGTCCTGGAATCGCACCAGGGACTACCGCATCGAGCCAGCGGTCGTCTTACCAACCTGGCTACCCGTTGTCGCCCCGCGTCCGTCTCTAACTTCCACAAGTCGCACGCTACGGCTGTACGCCCATATCGTCAATGCCCTCTTACACTCTCCATTACTGATTCCCGAGCGAGGTCGAACGTACGACAGCATCTGCGGCGAAGTGATTGAAGCAAACGCCGTCTTGGCGTGTAAATATTTATTATATTGGTGTGGTTTCTGTTATTTCGGACGTGTCCGAAATAATAGACACAGCGCCAATGTAATAAGAAACAAGACTACCCAATAGGCTTAGAATCGACACGGAAGCAGAAGGCTGTTATACGTGATTCTGAACTACATTAACAGAAGAAGTTTATTTATTTTTAATGGTTCAGTATGTAACGGTGTAAGAGTGCTAGTGATAAGACCCACAGTTTGTCTACCACAGGCGAAAAAGCAAACGTGTCAAACAGTTTGAGAAACACCGAGGTTCAAAATGTTCAGATGTTTGTATAGCTTATGGGACTTAACTACGGGGTCATCAGTCCTTAAACTTACAAACTACTTATGAACTAGCTAATCCTAAGGACGGCACAAATATCCATGCCCGAGGGGGGATTCGAACCCCCGACCGTAGTGGCGGTGCAGACCGTGACTGGAGCGCCTCAGTCCCCTTTTTTTTTTTTTTTTTTTTTTTTTTTTACGGGTCTCCTTCCTCCCCTTCAACCCGTCCTTGCTCTCGCCAATTTTTGCCTTCTCGGCCCGGCTTCATTGCCTTTAAACTGAATATTTCTTGAAAGAAAAATTAAACTTCCTCTTCTGCGGTGGTTACCCGTATTAGTGTGAGGGTCCACTCTTCTTCTTCTTCTTTTCCATAAATATAACCAAAGCTGCTTGCAAGGTGTCGGGACAGTATGTGCACTTAGTAGCTGTCTCTCCTTGCCAGTAAGGAACTAAAAAGTGTGGAACGTTCTTCTTAGGGTGAAAAACTAAAGAGAAATAAAGGAAATAAAGAAATCCTCTCCGCGGTTAGTTCAGTCACATGGAAGCCTCCAGCGTTCGTCTTCTCGAAATGGTCTTGCAAGTGGTCCGTTTCAGTTACAACTTTTACTGTTTCCGACGTGTAGTTTTGCATGCGTCTTCTCATAACACTGATGGCTCCATGGCTTTAATAGCCGCGTTTCTGTGAGCACTAAAGTCCATAACTTGATACTATCTGTAATATCTTTATGTCTTCACCATAATTTTCAACATATTTCCGTATGTGTTCGTGTAATCACTTTGTAGTCTTATTTTGTCATGTTCGTATTCCAAGTAAGCGCGATAATCGGCAAGTGATGCTGAACGGTTATAGATGGCATAGACAGCAGTGTGGCCTAAAAGCCAAATCGCTGCATTGTTCTTCTTACGGGGGTACCTCAGTTTTTCTGGTCGTAATAACTCTACAATATCTATGTTTTGCGAAACCGTTCGGTCGATAATGGACAATCTGTATCGCATGAATTCCACGATCAACTCAGTTGTACCGCAGGTGAGTCTGTGAATTAATGTGTCCACGTATCCACAGTTTGTACAGGCGGGTGTTGGGGCCAGGTGAATGTTGTTAAGTTTCTCATTAGTCGGCACTTTATCATTAACAATTATGTACCACATTGATTTGATGCGTGACGGTAGTATAGGACTGTGCACGTTTCTCCAGATCGTATTCCATTTTGAATGTGGATATTTGTTTGTTATCCGGTTTTCTCGGCCATCTGTTGTTAAGAAGTTGTAGATTTTCTTATTCGTATAGGGCGGGTTGATGTCATCAACGTGCTTTATATAACTGAATTCTCTGTATTAAAATCTGACATGGCGAAAGTTTAAAGGTATTGCAGCTTCATAAATTGGTGGCATCAAACTGCTCGGCTTCCAGTGTGATATGAACCATTGGGTTAGGCTCGGCGTCCGTTTATTTATAATTTTACTAATGCGACCGATTAGTAAAGTCCGGCATTTATATCTGGCGTGAATTAAACCAAGCCCTCCGCGTTCACGAGGTAAGGTTAAGGTGTCAAAGCAGACTTTAAAAATATGGCTCCTTAGAACGTACCAGCAGAACGCCTTCTGGATACTATCTGCTAGGTGATTTGACACCGGTATGATCTGGGCCAAATAAAACATCCTGCTCGCTATCGATATCCTGACTGTGTGCACTCTTTGCAACAAATCCAAATCTCTGTCAGAATAAATACGAGTTGTGGCTCGGATCTTGTGTAACATGTCTGTCCAATTCTTTGTTGCCATGGCATCTGGTGTCGCGCTCCAGTAGACTCCAAGCGATTTATGTTGCACTTTTGTTTCACACCAGTCTAGGTAGGTGGTGTTGCCGATGCCTCTTCCTATGTGCAGCAGTGTTGTTTTCTTCGTATTCAACTTCGCTCCGGTTGCTATGTTAAAAGTAGTAATTACTTCCCTCACTTTCGCCAGATCGTCCGTGGATGTTATTGCCAAACATACGTCATCTGCATATGCAATGCAAGCAATTTTCCACATTCCTATACTGATTCCCGCTGTCGCGCGTGTTATGCTTGCCAGCAACGGCTCGACAGCTATGGCGTATAAAGCCATTGATAGAGGACAACCTTGCCGGATAGATCTCCTTATGGGTAGTGTCTCAGTCATGTGACCGTTAATCAACACACGTGATGTAGCGTTAGAGACACAGTTCTGTAGCAGGTGGAGAAAACGTTGCCGAAACCCCATCCTCGACATTGCCTTGAATAGATAGTCGTGGCTGATACGATCATAGGCTTTTTCAAAATCTAAAAATAGTAGGGCGCCGGGTTCATCATTTTCTGCTAGGGTACATATAATATCCCGTAATTCGCAGGCGGCTGATATCACACTGCGTCCCGGTAATGCGCTGTACTGATATTCGCCTAGTATCTTATGTAACACTGATTGCATCCGCTTCTTGATTGCCCTCGTTATAATTTTATAATCCGCATTTAATAGCGTAATAGGGCGCAATTCCTGAATCTTCTTGCTGTTTCCTTTCTTCTTCAGCGGCACAATAAACCCTTCTTTCAGTTCATTCGGGATTGTTTGAAGTAGGTACATTTCGTTTGCAATTTGTGTTAAGGTTGGGCCCAATATATGCCAGTAGTGTTGATATAGTTCAGAACATAGTCCATCGGGTCCGGGAGACTTCCGCTTTGCTGCATTGTGTACTGCCTCTTGAATATCTTCCTCGGTGAAAGGAGCTTCGAGGCCCTCGTTGTCTTCGTCAGAGAGGAGGGAGACTATTTCGTCAGTGACGTCATGAGAAGATCTATCATCTGTCTCGTGCCTGTCATAGAGGTCCTTATAATAGCTGTATACCCGTTGTATTATGTCACGTTGTCTAGTAGGTATGTTCCCTGTACCATCATCTACCTCTTCAATTAGTTTTGCTTTTTGACGTCGCAGTGTCCGTAGGGTGTGGTATAGCGTCGCCGTTTCCTCCGTTGCAATGTCTTTCGGCTGGGAACGTATTATTGCGCCCTCCAGTTGTTTGCGGTACAAATTTGTTATCTTTGCCTTGTACCTTTTGATGCGCCGGTAAGCATCCTCAACTCTGACATCTGCGGAATGATAAAGATCCCGAAGGCAAGAAAAATAGAATTCTATGGTCCGTTTATTCCAATAGGACGTTTGGTAAGCATAACTCTTTATCGTTGAACGAATTTTGGGTTTCGCTCTACGTAACCACCATTCAACAGTTGATCTGTATTGAGTTCGGGAGCGTTGTACGTTCTCCCACACTCGCTGGATTTCCTCATCCAGTTGTTTGTCTCGTAATAGACTCACGTTCATCTTCCAGTAGCCTCTCCCTCGAAACACTTGGGGGCGCTGGAGGTTTATATAACATTGGTGGACACTGTGATCAGAGAAGCCAACGGGTGAAATGTCACTGTTCACTACATTGGGAGCGAGAGTTTCGGACACATAGATACGATCAATCCGGCTGGCCGAATTACTCGTTATATGGGTATACGCGATGCGGTTTCCATGTATTTTTTCCCAGGTGTCTATCAAATTGATCCCATGGACTAGGTGGTCAAGTTCTAAACACTTGTTGAAATGTGGTGTCTGATCTTTGGCTGAGATTACACAATTAAAATCTCCCCCAATAATACAGTTCGTGGCACATTCGTTGATTAAAAAAGGCACCTCATGTTTATAGAAGGAGGAGCGTTCCCGTCGGCGGTTGTTGCCCGACGGCGCATACAAATTTATAAGTTGAACGCCATTAATTTTACAGGCTATGCCACGACCATTTGTAAGTCGAACGATATGCGAGTGAGGAATGCCATCTCGTAGTAAGATTGCCGTTCCTGTGTGGTCTTCTTCACTGATGTTCGTGAGTGTGACAAACCCCTCTACGTTTGGCTCCACGCTAACTTCTTGAAGGAGCCCAATATCTACGTTCGTGTTATATAAGAAGTCCTTAAGCGTTCTAAATTTTAATTCACTCTGGATCCTACAGATATTAATAGTTGTTATATTGTATGTAAAATTACCATTCATTTTTGGGGAAAGATTCAAGTAACATTATATACTGCTATATCAACACAAAAACACATATTATTATAAGCTATGTTTGGTACTCGTTAGTATCCATTCCGTCATCTTGCGGAGACGGTTCATCCAAAACTTTTTGTAAACATGGGCCGTGATCTGTTCTATCTGCGGAAGTGGTGGCGGGTGCTCCTAGATTTCCAAGTTGCTGATATTTTAATTTTGCAGCAACTTGTTGTGCTACAGGCCTCAACTGATTGGCTACTCTTCCCCTCGGCCACCGCGGCCGGCCACCGAGGTTCACTAGAATACAAACAAGATTTCACCAACGAAATGAAATGATTTTTAGTTTATTTCTTTTCAAGAGCATGTAGTATGTTTTAACATATTATTATTGTGGATTTTTTCAATGAGAGAGAACAGTAGCCGCGCGGGAGTAGCCGAGCGGTCTGGAGCGCCACGTTACGGATCCCGTGGCCTCCCGCGTCGGAGGTTCGAATCCTCCCTCGGGCATGGATGTGTGTATTGTCCTTAGTTTAGTTTATCTTAATTTACGTAGTTTGTAAGTCTAGGGACTGATGACCATCGTAGAACTACAAACATATGAACATTTAGACAACAGTATTACGCTTCAAGATTAATTTAGGGAATAAATAAATTAACATATTATGAACAATTATAGTACAGAAGAAGCAAGTGTAAAAAAGCATTGTAGAAGGAGCAGGTGGATCTGGAAAGACGATGAAGGCCTGGTCAGAGGTTTTCAGAGTATGTTTTTCTCGAAGTAGGTTGCCAAGCTCTTTGTACGATATATAGTAGTAATATTCCCGATATGTCGATAGTATACAAGGTAATCGCCACCAACTTGGTGTAATGGAACTTATACGAGACTACTTTCAAATTCTTCTTGAAGCCGTGTCCAATACGCACTTCTGAACTAGCTGACAGATACAGACACTATGACAAGAGGTTCGAAACTTATTGTATTTTTTGTTCATACAACAGCATACTGTGTTTCACTATCAAATTTCCCGCAGGTTAGTCCTTCGGTTGCAGCTGAAACTATCTAAATTATTTCAAAAACTTAAAACCAACAAACAACGCCGATGTTCAAATCAATATGTAACTGTCATGTCATCATTAAGACATAATTTTTAAACTGTTTGGACTTTAATGTGTTATACATTCAACAGAATACAATTTTAGTAGACCACACATACTTTTTTTTAAAGCATCACGACTTGTTAATGTTTCAAGTTAAAGAAGTTATTATTCACTTGTTGTTCAGCAATGTAAGAATTACCGCCAAATATGGCAACTACCAAGCGGGCTATCCGAAACCAACCAATAATACAATTTTTGATTCAGTGCACAATAATAAAAGCCAGGACGAGAATCCATTAGTAGATCGGTGTCAGCAAAACCAGGCCTCATAAGGCAAATTGGCCATATAAGGTCCAAATACATTCGTGAGAAGTCGAGGAAAGGCGAGGCATTTCTCTCCTTTGCTCAATCGCAGCGAATGTCTTGTCCAGTCAGTGCATGGAGCCGGCAAGAGATTTACACGGAAGTAAACGGGGTACTTCACAATACGGCGAGCGCGTATAAACAAAGTTTCTTACTCGACAACCTACTACAGCTAAATCTTATCAAATGTTATTCAATTTGCCTCAGACGTTTCAAAAATGATTTTTGCGTTAGATGAGCCGGTAATATGACTGTTAAGTAATAACTCAGGATGTCATAATATCTGACCACTTTTTGGGGTATCTTGACACGCTTCCTTTATTTAAAAAAACTGTTTTCAATACAGTCAGAAGAAATTCATTACCGATAAATAATAGAATGAACACCTCAAATACTAAGACCTTGCATGTGGGTGTTTAGAAGCCTGAGTGGTCAACGTACGTATCCACCCTTTTTGTCCTAAATTTTTCGCAAACTCACTCTCCTGTTATCGCATGTGCCTTTCAACTACACAACACTCACGAGTCAAAATACCATCAGAAACACGTTTGTATTAATGATTTCGATTCGTTGTTATTTCGTAGATCTGGCAATCGTAGCTACAGCGAAAAGTTTCTTTATAAATATAGAGACACAAACGGCTCCATTCACTTTAGTCCCACAATTTTTACGACTATAGCTGTAAGAGGACTCTGAATTTCGCTTTAATAACGCAGTCTCAGTCCGTAGACCATGGACGAGGGTGTTCTCACTCTGGAATTTTCACTCACAAGGAAGGGTTCGTTCTCCCTCCCGGGATATTCACTCACAAGGAGGGGTGTGTTCTCCCTCCCGTAATTTTCAATCACAAGGAGGGGTGCGAACTTTCCATCAACGATTCGACCTCATTCAGTTTATACTGTATAATGTTTATGACTGTCCAGAGTAGATCGCGGGATGTGTTGCACCGATTTGGTTCAAATCCTGCGAGAAGGAGGAAACAGACAACTCTTTCAAATTCCCAAAATATTTCGCCCGAGTTGGCCAAAGGGAATGCGAATACGGTCGGGAAAGTTTCCCACATAGAAATAAGTGGTATATAAGCTGCTTAATAAGTCCTACTCTTCGACGGGTGTTAGTAGCGTACTAGACAAGCGCTTGGATTACAAATTTCACGTCCCAGGTTCGATTCTCGGTACTTCTTAGATTATTGTTCATTTTGCTTTACCCATCGCAATTTTAACCTTTTAATTATGAAATTTAAAATTACTTAAACATTTCAGTTTCAAGAAAGTTGATGTCAAGTGGAGACTCAATTAAAAGACATTCAATCGTACCCAGTTCAGTGCCCCTTTTTCAACTCTAATGATTCGATGCACTACGTATGCACCAAAATCAACAGTGAAAAGTAATTTACTTGAAAACGTGAATGATGTATGCTTGATTTAGGAAAAAAATTCTTGTTTAAAACAGTGTGAAGTTTGTGATATTTGACAATGAACACCCTAAGCAATGTAATATAACTTTGGCATATAAATATACCTGCTACAATTCTTGGAAATATTTTCAGTTAAAACTTCATCGAATTATGAAAATTAAAGGATTAACTAAGGTATATGAATTAATTAAATTAGTTTATCGAAACGGAATATATTAATTATTCACTGAAAATTCATAATTAATAGTTAAAATTGCAAGGGATAATATAATATAAGAAACATATTTTTTATGTGGAGGGTTTCGAAACCGTGCTGTTTCCTTCAAAAGCTAATCGTTTAGCCACTACGCAACACCGTCATCAGCAATGCTGATCCTCAAGATTAGCTGATACTGTCCATAGGTAAAGTTGGAAAATTTTGGCAAGCGTTTATTTCTTTCTTTCTTTTTTTTTTTTTTTTTTTTTTTTTTTTTTTTTTTTTTTTTTTTTTTGTTCTATGAACTACACAGGGGAGATATTGTGAGAATTTAAAAGTTTCATATTCGTGGTTCATCTCGGACAGATTAGGACAAGCAGGTGAGACCCATTCAGCGATCTCTACTGTTGAGACTTTCAACAAGCAAATGCATAAGGTGTAATTATCAGCCACTGTTGAGCCAATCGGATTCCAAGATTGTCGTTGAACCTATTACACTCTTGATATGTGCTTGTCTAGTTTTGAACCCACATAAAGGCTACGTTTTTCAGTATGCACTTATGTAAGCTAATAAATTGTGGCTACTAAAGTATTTGATATTTTTAAATGCATACTATATGTGCTCTGAAACCTATGTTTAAGTGAATTCTTTATGTAGAAACATGATCAAAAAATTATCTGTCTGTGGAACAAATTTACAATATTATTCATAGAATCTCTGTTGCATTTTTCCGGTGGCAGTGATAATCTGCTCAGAACATCTGCACGCAAATAGACTATTTCGCTCAGTCATCCAAAAGTTCTCTTTGTTACTATAAGTCATCATATGAACTGGCTGAGTGAAGAGTTAAACCTTTTTGATACTATATTGCTGGAAAAGTAGTTATTCGGCAGAAAAGTTACGTATGTGAAATGTACAGATTGCAACCTCTCTTCTCGTGCAAATGAATGTATATTAAAAAACAAACCTGCTGCTGATATCGGTTTGATCCTATGACCTCGTCTTACGCATCTGCGCATTTACGCCGGCGCCACCAACAAATACCTTAGCATAGCCGTTTTTCGAACGTCTGCAGGAACACAGGCTTACTATCTTTTCAGATGTGACAGACCGTATCTGCAAACCACGCACCCATTTCACGAAAAACCGTGGTTTTGTATTCTGCACAGTAACTGAAACTCTCCGTTATTTAACGCTCTCCTGCTACATTAGCGTTCATTTCAAGTTAAACGACGTCTGCTTCTAAATCCAAGAGATACGCGTTCCAATCTTTTACTCCTCTAATTTGTCTTCAGTTATCTCTTTATTTAGGCACACTAATGCTCTTTCTACGATGAAGGAATCCTAAAAGTCGACTCTTACGCTCGAGATTTTACAAGTTACTCAACCTCTTTGGTTTCACTGTTGGCAGTATCACACTAATGCCTGCTTCTTAGAAAAGAAGGTCGACTTCATTTTGAGGTGATTGATCAGACGTCTACTTACTGCATGATGTATTCGTAGGTGCGGGTGGTTTGGCGGGTTAATGTTTTTGACTAGTATGCGAAACATCAAGTGTTTGACACTCGACAGTGACAAACTTACGAAAAGATGGCGTTAACCTCTATAGATGGCAAGTGACGAACACCGGACTCGCCGTTATTGGGAATTCTTGTCCTCGTTCTACCGTGGGGAGTGAAACGGATTAGATTAACCCACTACGGATTTGAATGTCACATCGATTTAATATTCCTAATATTGCTTACACAAAAAACGTAGCTTTTGCGTCGTTATTGAAATATACGGAATAAAATTATAATTATGGGATGGATACGATAGTTTAAAGAAATTCATTTGATTCAACAAAATTCTCTGTTGTACCTGTTTTATTTCGTATTATCAATATATTCTCATGGTTACGGAATACGACTGTGACTGACAACAATAATTTCCTCACAATCTTTGCGATACAGTTTATTATTCAAATACCATGTGTGTTTGTCTTTTGTTACGTGAGCCACATAATTAGCCTTCTTTCAAAATAGAAGAAAAAATCGCACTGACGTGTTTTTCGGCCCACTTTCGATTTATAGTTTTATAAGTTTTTGCAAACATTTTGGACCAAAATAATAATCTAAACAATAATAAATTAATTAATAAGAGTGTCTGAAACCCTTTTAGGAAAAAAGATTTAGGTAGTGGCGGGTTTCGAACCACCGACGTTACGCGTAACAGTCCAGCACCTAGCCCACTACGCTATAACTATAAATCAAAATGAAGGTTCTTTAATCACATACTATTGATGGCCGTTGTTAACTGATGTTAATATGGCATTTGTAGACATTAGATTATCATTTATCGTACGAAGAACGATGTGTTTTTGTTAATTCCTCAGTGTGCCGTTGCTTTGAAAAACGTGTAAGTTACAATAAGAAAATCATCAAATACGCGGGGAATGTTACGTGACATCTCTGAACGGCCGCTTTTCGTTAATTCAATGGAGGGTGTCAAATCTCCGTTATTTTTGCAAATATGTCTCAAACGATACGAGATATGAAAAAAAAAAAAAAAAAAAGATAAGGGAGCTAAGTTGAAGAGAATTTTCTCCTCTACCAATTCGGTTATTCAATATTCGGATTAGATGAATAGTTAAGCCGTTATTTTCATTTAAATTTCGAGCTGTCAAAAGACGATCGCAAACGCCCACTTTTAGTGTTACTACCGTAACGTAAAGTGGGACAAAATGTGAAAAAGACAGTAATTCAACTGTCGCTGATCATTTAGCATAGTTTGCTTCTCTGCACATTCATTTGACATAATCGTATCTGGTATTATAACGGTCCAATATGGGTTGGAATGCCTACAATTAGGTATTTAATAAGACATCGACTATGGATCAGGTAGATGCAGTTGTGGATGTTCACACTCACTTGTCCACGTTAATAGATTTGGATACGTTTGCTGTTCTTAGTGGAGCAACTGTAACATCCGTTTCTGTATTACATGTGCTATTTATAATATCCATGACCACTATATCTTGCATCTCTAGTGTTTATTTTTCTTTGGGTACCATTATAACGTTTGTTCCAAAGTCGATCAATACACGTGTATCTGAATGAATCACATTCGAATGTGTCAGTAAAGTCCGACAGTATTCACAACGTATTAAAGCAATACCATTTCTTTCAGAAGAACTGTAATTTGTGATAACACAGCTGGCTTATGTTTGTTAAATTTATGCCGATGTCTTAGTTGAAAGATCGACCGAATGACAACCAATGGAAATGATATATAGGATGATACCTTGACTTTCGAAAATACGATCAGCGATCTGTCGCAGCAAACGGTTGTCGTTGTTGTAGCGCGACCGAGGCGGAGGGCAGTGCACCGTAACTCTTAGCGCTTCGTAACAAAGTTTTTAGAACAGATTTTTTTTTGTCTGCTCGCTCAACGAATTAGTGTTGTAGCGTGTCTCCAGCAAGTGTGGCGGTGTAGCACCCACTAGACATTTACCGACTTGCACTTGTGTGATGAAGGTTACTTTAAGTAGTGACTAATGTCGATAACTTGCTTCCTGTCTTGTAATTCAATTAATTCTATGTTACGCATGGAAGTTTTCCATTCGAATGTGTCAGTAAAGTCCGACAGTATTCACGAACTGTAGCATCTCAATTCTTACTGCTGTCTTCGTTCACTGAAACTGTAAGAAAAATGTGGAAGGGAATGTGTCGGTCGTGAACAGCTTAAAACACTACAGCAAAAACGCAAAGCAGTTTCTAAAATCCGTTTGCGACTTCTTCTTCACGTCGCACAGAGTGTTGTTACAACTGGCTGCGATGTTGGAAGATAACTGATTTCCTCTCAGATTTCGTGTCAGATACACTGTTTCACCTGGTGTGTAAGATGTATGAGACAGGCGAAGTACCCTCAGACTTTATGAAAAATGTTATAATCCCCAATCCAAAGAAAGCAGACGCAGACAGGTGCGAAAACTACAGAACAATCAGTTTAATAAGTCATGGTTGCAAAATACTAACACGAATTATTTACAGAAGGATGGAAAAGCTGGTAGAAGCTGACCTCGGGGAAGATCAGTTTGGGTTCAGGAGAAATGTAGGAACACGGGAGGCAATATTCACTTTACTGCTTATCCTCTAAAATAGATTAAGAAAAGGCAAACCTACATTTCTAGCTTTTGTAGATTTGGAGAAGGCTTTTGACAATGTTGATTGGAATAAACTCTTTCAAGTTCTGAAGCAAGCAGGAGTAAAATATAGGGAGCGTAAGATTATTTACAAGTTGTACAATAACCAGACAGCGGTTGTCAGAGTTGAAGGGCGTGAAAGGGATGCAGTGGTTGGGAAGGGAGTAAGACAGGGTTTTAGCCTTTCTCCAATGTTATTCAATTTGTCCATTGAGTAAGCTATAAAGGAAAGCAAGGAGAAATTTGGAGAAGGAATTAAAGTTCAGCGCGAAGAATTAAAAACATTGCGTTTTGCCGACGACATAATAATTCTGTCAGATACAGAAAAGGACGTGGAAGAGCAATTTAACGGAATGGACAGTGTGCTGAAAGGTGCATATAAGATGAACATTAACAAGAGCAAAACTAGGGTAATGGAGTGCAGTCTAAGAAAATCAGGTGATGCTGAGGGAATTAGATTAGGTAACGAAGCAATAAAGGAGGTAGATGAGTTTTGTTACTTGGGCAGTAAAATAACAAGTAATGGTCGCAGTACAGACGATATAAAATGCATAATGGCAATGGGTAGAAAAGCGTTCTTCAAAAAGAGAAATTTGTTAACATCGAATATTGATTTAAGCTTAAGGAAGTCCTTTCTGAAGGCATTTGTGTGGAGTGTTGCCTTGTATGGGAGTGAAACACGGACGATAAGCAGTGCGGACAGGAAGAGGATAGAGGCCTTTGAAATGTGGTGCTACAGACGAATACTGAAGATTAGGTGGGTGGATCGCGTTACTAATGAGGATGTACTGAACAGAATTGGGGAGAAAAGGAATTTTTGGCATACCTTGACTAAAAGAAGGGATAGATTGATAGGACACATTCTTAGACATCAAGGAATTGTGAATTTAGCGTTAGAGGGAAGTGTGTGGGGTAAAAACCGCAGAGGAAGACCAAGAGATGGATACAGTAAGCAGATTCAAGCAGATGCAGGTTGCCGTTCTTATGTGGAGTTGAAGAGGCTTGCTCAGGATAGGATATTGTTGAGAGCTGCATCAAACCAGTCTCCGGACTGAAGACCACAACAACAACACGTGTAATCGACAGTATGTACGATCTTGTCCCCTAGCTGTTTATACTTCCAAACAGGCAGCAAAACTTTGCGGTTGTGCATAGCGATTAGGCGAGGGGTCTCGTTTATTCTGTCAACGACTGTACCTATGCTGTTGGTTTATATTATCACTTTCAGAATTGCAATATTATCTGTATTATCTTCACAGAACCTTGAAGATGGCAATTGTGCTGAAACAGGCCTGTCGTAATTAATAAATAATTTTCCAATTAGCAGTGTCTTTGATACAGAAAAGTTTCTTACAATGTCGTTATATGACATATATAACGCAGCGGGTCCATATGAATACAAAATATAAAATATGATCTTTTTGGCTGTCTGTACGATCTTACTGTCAGTAATGTCACGCCAACTGCAATGCTCCAGTTCTGTTTCTGGGATAGTTTAATCGATCCGCGGAAGGACATATCTCTATACTGTGCCATGAAATATGCTCGGGCGGGTTTGGCACGTGAAGGTGCGCGTCGGTTAGAGAATGCGGTAGGACGGTGTGGGTACACAGGGCGCGTTATGGAAGGCGGCGTGTTTCAACAGCTGGCGGCGTTATTAGCCGGCAGCGCCACAAATGTAGCGCATCGCACCCGCTATTTATACCTGTCTGCCTCTGTGGACACAACTGCAAAATTAAAACGCTGCCTCACTGCCACGAGCCCTCTCAATTTGATATTACTGGCGAATTATAAATGCTAAAAGTGAAATATCAGAGCAGCCCGCCAGCATTTGTACAAGCCAGCTTACGTTTTCCCATAGACAAATCTTTCAGGCCTGTGTGATCTTCTAAAACGCTTTGTTAAACGCAGGCCTGAGACGGCTAAGATCAATCAAAAACCTGGAAGTGCACAACCCGTTGCTTAATATTAATTAAATGTTCAAATGTTTGTAAACTTTTGGACCAAACTTGCTATGGTTATCAATCCCTGGACTTACAAACTACTTAAACCTGTGTCGGCGCGTCCTATATGTTCACTGGTTCAATGGAACCGCGGGAAATAGCTCGTCATGAAAAACAAATCTATATCTATAAATGTGAATGTCTGTTCGGTGTACGTTTATCACGTCTGAACCACAAGACATAAAGAGCTAAAAATTTGTACAGTTACTAATTTCAACCCGGGGAAGGCTTTAGGCACGGTTTTATGGCGATCGAATAGCTATTTATCTATATATATTAATGTGAATATCTGTTCGGTGTACGCCTATCACGTCCGAACAACAAGATGCAGAGACTTAAATATTTGTACAGTTAATAATTTATACCTGAGGTAGGTTTTAGGCGCGGTTTTATAGCGATCTGATAGATATTTAGTAATTTGAAGAATTTAACGCGAAATGCGGAACAATTACTCTTTGAAAATTATATTTACTCTTTGAAAATGGTTTTATTGGTTGCATTGGTGCTTCAGAGTTGATAATGATAAAAGTGTGGAGTATATTGGGATGGAAAGTTATCGGTGTATATAAAATTCTGTGTGTGTGTGTTTAATATTTCTCTCTACAGCGAGAACTACAGAACGCAAACGAATGATCTGTGTGTAATTGTTGTCCGAAGTGTCCCGTTGTACGCCATAGCAGTTCAATGCCGATAGCTATAAGGGGGTGGAAGATACGATGGTTGAAAGTCGTCAAATTATAAAAAAATTCGGAATGAAGGCCAGCGATGACTTTTGCGACTCAACAGCAAGAAGGTTACATAGAGCGAAACGTGATGCCACAGACCATATCTTTGGTCTATGCGTGCTACATTGTCTTCAGCTCTTTCTCTGTAAGGATAAGCATACGAATAAGGAAATATAAGAATAAGTAAAGCAGTAAAAGAGAAATTTCTTTTAACACATTTCTTTAAAAAAATCGATTTGCCGTTTCGCGCATTATCTATCATAATCAACCAATACGCGAGCGGAGCCGCGGGTTTAAGCTAGTAAATAAATAAATGAAACAAAAAGTATTTTAAATTCTCATTCTTCGTTTGGTTCTTGTATCAGATCATTTATATGCACATTCAAAGTATTTTTATTACATGAGAAACGTCATGAGACAGCACGTATACAGGTCGTAGCGCGGCAATGTTTTTGGACCTAATCTGTTTAACAGATACGTGACCAACAATGACTTTTTATTGTTACTGGCCGCACTGGACGTTTTTGCAAATCTGCCGAAATTTTGAGGGTAAACGACATTTATACTCTTCGTTGTAACAAATATTTAATTGTTTAAAAAGGTGTGGGGAGAGCAACCTTTGCGCATATGTAAGTTTAGGAGTTGGTGCTGCTTACAGTGTCACGTGAGTATAGCTTCTCTCTGCACTAGCAACTCCAATATTCAAGAAAGGCAACCGGAGTGATTCGCAAAATTACAGGCCTATATCATTGACGTTAGTTTTCATCAGGATTTTAGAACATACACTTCCCTTAAACATTATGAACTATCTCGAATAGAACGACCTATTTACCCATAGTCAACACGGATTCAGAAAGTATCACTTTTGTGAAATAAAGATAGCTCTTTATTCACACGATGTAATGGGTGCTATAAACAAAGGGTCTCAAATCGACTCCATATTTCTAGACTTCCGGAAGGCTTTTGCACTGTACCTCACAAGCGTCGCCGGCCGCGGTGGCCGAGGAGACTGAGGCGCTCCAGTCACTGTCTGCACGGCCACTACGGTCGGGGGTTCGAATCCCCCTTGGGCATGGATATTTGTGCCGTCCTTAGGATTAGGTAGTTCATAAGTAGTTTGTAAGTTTAGGGACTGATGACTCCGTAGTTAAGTCCCATAAGCTGTACAAACGTTTGAACGTTTTCACAAGCGTCTTCTACTCAAATTGCGTGGTTATGGAATATCGCCACATTTTTGGAAGTGGATTCGTGATTTCCTGTCAGAAAGGACACAGTAAGTTGCAACTGACGGAAAGTCATAGAGTAAAACAAAAATTATATGGGGCGGTTTTTTTCTTTCTTTATTGTAATTTTAATGCCACCAGTTGGTGGTAGGCTGGCAGCAGCTTCATTGTTCGTCTTTAGCCGATAGTATAATAAAATTTGACATTAAGTATTAAACATAAATGGAGAAAAACAAAGTAGGATTTAAAACACTGCAAAGACGATGAAACTGCAGAACAGACAAGATTACATAGAAAACAGTAAAACACATATTCTGCCGGCCGCGGTGGCCGAGGTGACTGAGGCGCTCCAGTCACGGTCAGCACGGCCACTACGGTCGGGGGTTCGAATCCCCCCTCGGGCATGGATATTTGTGCCGTCCTAGTTCGTAAGTAGTTCATAAGTAGTTTGTAAGTTTAGGGACTGATAACCTCGCAGTTAAGTCCCATAAGCTTAACAAACATTTGAACATTTTTTTGAAAACACATATTCTGAATTTTTAAAATGGTCACGATGGTTAAAAGATACATATACATGCAGCGTAAATACTCATGGAGATTAAAACGCATTCATTTGAGCATGTATGATGATAACGAGAGCACACACTTAAAAATCACAAGGCAACTCCAATATTCAGTCTGTTCAGCAGTTTCTGGCATCTTAAAAGTGGAACACTGAACACAAAACAATAGCACTAACACTGACACTTGAGCACTGATGAAGCACTGATGGCACAGGTGCCCCACAGGGGGAAGTATGGGAGGGGAGGCACGGGAGCTGTGGGGGGAGAGGGGATGACGTTAGGACTCGCAGAAAACGGGAGGGAGGGGAATTCAAAGTGGTGGGGTGGGGGCAAGAAAGGGGATGGGAGGGGGGAAAGGGGGCACACAAGTATGGGGAAGAATTAAGGTTGGTAGGATGGATAAGGTTGGGACGGAGGGCATCATCTGGGAGGAGTAGCTGACGGACGTTTCTCTCAGAGAGGATGTTGAGAGTGTGGTGGTGAAGGGAGGGAGGGATAACAAGGTATCAGCGTGGCAGAGCCCCAGGATGCAGCAGGAGACAGGATACAATCGGGTGCTGGAAGTCAAGTTATTGGGCTATGTATTGGAGTCAGAGGTGTTTGAGGAACTTGAGCAGTTGTGGGAAAGGAATAAGGTCACAAAGAATCCACGTGGAGGAGGGGAGACAGATGTGGTAAGCAAGGTGAAGGGCATGGCATTCAAGGAGCTGGAGGGGGTGGTAGTGGGCAGGGGGAGTGGAAACCAAAGTGGGGTGGAAGCAGCATAGGATAGGACGCATGATGCAACAGTAGGTGAAGAGGATGGTGAAAGGATAGAGGCCCCATGTTCTGCTGGAGGTTTTTTTGAGGAGGTTGAGGCAGGAGATGGCTTTATCTCAGACTGTTTGCAGGTGGAGTTTCCAGGACAGGGAGCAGTCGATTGTAAGGCCTAGGTATTTGAGGGTTTAGTTAGCAGGATGGGTCAGTCATGGAGCGTACAGTATAGATCGCAGTGACGGAAGAATGGGGTGGTGTGACCTATGATGATTGCCTGGGATTTGGTGGGGTAAAAGGTGAGCAGCCACTGGTTACACCAGGTGGAGAATTCGGAGGGATGGGATTCAAGGAGGTGTTGGGAGTGGGTGAGGGAAGGGACAAGGACAAGGAAGGTGGTGTCACAGCATACTGCAGTAGGTGGACAGGAGGCTGGGTTTGCAGCATGTCTGTCGAATATATGAGGTAGCGGAGAGAGGAGAGGACGGAACCCTGGGGCACCCCGGCAGAGGGGTAAAACAAATGGGAGTCGGAATTACTGACAGTGAAATACGATGGGCAGCGGGCGAGAAAAGATGCAATGAATCGGACACAATTAACAAGAAGGGTACAGAGTTCCAGTTTGAAAAGGAGAGCGGAATGCCATACATGGTCGTAGGCCTTCTCATTGTCAAGGGAAACGAGGATAGTGGCACAAAGGGAGCTCATCTGGATGGAAGGAGGTGGGTGAGGTGCAGGAGTTGGTCGTCGGCAGAGAAGGAACGCTTGAAGCCACATTGGGAAAGGGGAAGAAGCTGGTGTTTGTGAAGATGCTGGTGGATGCAGCGGGACAGGATGGTTTCGAGGACCTTGCTGTACACCGAGGTGAGGCTGATAGAATGTTAGAATGACGCATAAGAGGGCGGCTTGACTGGTTTAAGAAACATGAGGATACGGAAGGTTTTCCACAAGTTGGGAATGGAGCTGGTGTATAGGCTGACAGTATAGATGGAAGCAAGGGCTGTGTCAAAAGAACAGGGGCAGGCCCGAAGTTGCCTGTAGGTTAGGTGGTCGTGGCTGGAAGCTGTGTTGCGTTTTGTGCAGAGTGTTGATTCAGCGTCGAGGGCAGTGATTGGAGTGTTAAGGTCTGTGTGGGGGATGCTATCCGAGTACTGATAGCCAGGGGCGAGCGGTGGGATGGAAGTATTGGTTCGCTCATGGACGTCAACGAAGAGGGACTAATCAAAACTGGGATTGTCAGAAGGTATCAGTGAGGTGGGTGGCGAAGTGGTTTGCCTTGCTAGCGTTGTCCAAGAAAGGAAGGTCATTATGGAGGAGTGGGTATTGGGGAGTGGAGTGACTGCCAGTAAGGCTGTGGAAAGTTTGCCAGTACTTGGAGGAGTTGTGCAGGAGAGAAACGTTAAGAGGGGTGCATGTCTGACGCCAGTACCAGCATCTTTTCACGTTCAATAGGTTTCGGAGGAGACGCTGGATTTTCCGGTGGCGACGAAGTGTGTCCCATTCACGGGTCTGCAAATGGGATCAATAGAGACAGCAGGATTCTCAGAGAAGGAGTACGGCCTGTGCAGGTAAGGTAGGACGGTGTGAATTGACGATTTTGGTAGGGATGTGGGAGTGGACAGTGTCAGCAATGGTCTGGCGTAGGAAGGAAGCGGCGCGGTCAATGTCGGTGGGGTGTGTGGAGGGGCGGGGGTGGCCGGCGACCTGGGTGTCTACGGAGTTCGGTGGCAGAGCGGGAAGAAAGGTTCAGGTCGGCGGCAACCACATAGGTCATGTAGGATCTGTCTATGTGATATAGGAATTCATAGGGAAGGGGTGCGGTGCTATGTGTCTAAATGTTGGCGAGGGTGACAGTGATGGAGGGAAGAAAGAGGCTGAGGATGAGATGTCCTGTAGGATCATTGAGAAAGGGTTGTGGGCGGACCAGGTTGTGACAAGGTGGCCAATCACCTCTCCACCTCGAACAAGGGGAGGGGGGCCATCCGTTTGGTGAAGGGTGTAAGGAGCTGTGCTGACGGAGTGATGAGGTTGAAGGAAGGTTTTGTTGAGGAGCATGACGTCCACGTGCTGGTAGGAGAGGAGATGCAGAAAGAGGTTTTTTTGCGGGTAAGGACTGGATATTATGGTATAGGAGTGTATAGGATGGGTGTGCCATGGGAGCTGCAGGAGGGGGGCACAGACAGAAGGGAGTGACAGGAAACGGGTTACGGGTGTGCATCAGATGAGGGTAATATCAAAGGAGAAGGTGAAGTGGGAGTGATTGCGGGAGAAGGTAGCAATGGTGTCAAGTCGGAAAACGGAGTGGACGGCGAGAGTGATTTGATGGAGAGTGTGGGGATGTGGGAAAGGATGGATGTTCTGGAGGACTGTGGTGACAAAGCGTATGACGTCCTCTACAGTAGGAGGTGGACCGAGGGAATTATTCTTGTGAAAGGGGGGATCCATTGGGTGGACGAGGACTGTCAGCTCAGGATTGATGGAGGTGGAACAAGCCTGACACTTGTAGGAGTAGGTGGGATGGGCGCCACCACAGGTGTTGCAGGTGGGGGTGGAGGCGAGGTTGGAACATTGCTTTAGGGAGTGGCTGAATTTGTAGTGAGGACAGGTCGGGGAGGGGGTTGCATCATTTATCTGTGAGGTGATCGTTGTAGGCGAGACATCACTCACAACGATAGGACTGGGGAGAGGAATGGGAGGAATCCACCTTGTAGTGGCGATCGTAAATGTACGCCTCCTCATTGAGGAGGCGGTCGATGGAAGATGTGGACTCTGTGAAAATCCGCATCAAAAAGGGGGGCCATAGCCGATTTGGATCCGCTTGGCAGATCGGATGAATATTTCGAGGTGGGAATTAAGTTCCTCCAATACCTCGTCATCTGTGATCACCAGGCTGAGGTTGGTAATCACGGGGGTGAGGGCGAGCAGATGGCGAGGAGCTTGGAGTTGGGGGAGAGCTGAAGAGGTGATAAGAGGTGATGTATGGGGTGAGAGAGGCGTGGGGACCAAAGAGCACTGAGGGGATCCGGCGGAGGAAGTCAAGTCAGAGTGGAAGGTGGCAGAGGAGGACTTGATAAGGACAGAGTCCTTGTGGGGGATAGGCTGTAGGATAGTGGCGAAAGGGAAGTATCTATAGATTTCGATGGAGAGGGCATGATTATCTATGAATTTGGGGTCGGGGTGGGAGAGGACGTAGGTAGTTACTTGAGGGGCAGTAGCAAGGAAAGGAAGGGGAGTTGTGTCCGTGGTCATGGAGGAGGTGGAAGAAGGAGGGGAGGCAAATAATTTTTCTTTTATTGTGTCCAGATTGCGAATAGTCCTCTAACCACGAGGTGCATAACTCACCAATAAAACAGAAAACTCTCGTAATCACTACAATGTAATTATGTTTATATCTCTAACGTTTCTGTATACTACCTTTCAGATAAACGTCTACGAAAGTAAGATACTGTTTTCTTGTATACTGAGTCCTATAGGCATTTATAAACTGTTGTGGTTTCGTTCTAGGCATACTATTTAATGAAACCAAACAGTCAAGAAACTTTTAGTTGATAGAAGGGAATGTATAGTCGGGACCATAGTGCATCGTTCTTATGACACTGTAGATGTACAAAGACTATGGATCCAATTTATGTTCTGTTGAAGAATTGTTAATTGATTTAGCATCCAAGGGGTCTGAAGATAGCGTTACATTATCTATCAATTCATTTACTACATATTCACCCAGGACAGTAGGACATCAGTATAATGAGATGTTGCAGTCGTCAGCAGAGCGGCAAATCATATTTAGGTTTTCCGTGATTTCCCAAAACCTCCCGCGGAAAATACCGGGATGGATTCTTTGAAAGGTGACGGTGGATGTCCTTTCCTATCCTTCCATCATTCCGAGCTTGTGCTACGTCTCTAGTGACCTCGATGTCAATGGGTCATAAAATAGTAAGTTTCCTTCCGTTCATTTAACAAAATGTTCAAATGTTTGTAAATCTATCGGACTCAACTGCTGGGTTATTAGTCCGTAGCTTACAAACTACTTAAACTAAGTAAAACTAACCTAAGGACAACACAAACACCAATGCCCGAGGGGGAACTCGAATCTCCGACGGCGAACGGCCGCGCGCACCGCAGCACGGCATCCCAGTACGCATGGCTAATCCGCGGCGGCCGTTCACTTTAACAAGTGGCACAACAAAGCAACAAACATTTTCTCATATTTGTGCATAGGAATAGACGTAAGTAGGAGGTTACTTCACATAGAATAGATATCGTTCTAGGTAGCTTCACGGATTTCAATTTTGTAACATCTAATAATTTAAAACTTCGTTCCAGAATCTCAACTTCATGTTCTGTAGTGTAACAAGAATTTGTTTAATACACTTTGAAATAAAACTATAAAACTGTTACGTCATTCAAATAAATAATTGTATTCCTTTATATAAAGAACTTTACGTTCAGCCACCACAACAGTCTGAAACACGTATGTTGCGGAAAATGTAACAGGATGTTTCTGATACGTAGGGCAATTCGTGCAAAGCATTGCACTTACTCGTGTATTCCCATATCCATTTAATGACAGAATAGTTTAGAGAGAAAATGTAAATGATATTACGGAAGCAGCACTCTTATTTTAGTGGTAGATTACCTGCCAGAATCAGCTGCTCACCTCCGTACGTCTTAAGAATGTCACGCTGTATCCGCAACAAATCAAATAATTTCTACACTTATTAGAAGGAAATCCACTTACATATATATTTATTACTGAAAATTACATTGGATTCCTGCTTTAAATGTAACATTAATGTAATAATAAAAAATTTTACGATAATATTTGTCAATGAACGAAGAGGAAAGAGCAGCAGTAAAAGGCAGAACTGCAATTTGAACCGCCGAGTTCTAATCCCGGTATTAACATCAGAATTAGGACGTCGCTTGGTTTCCGTAATTTGCTGTGTGTGGCAGTCTGATTAGAATCTTCAAGAAAGCAACTTAAGTGCAACATTTGTAGACACATTGGTCTTAGCCGCTCGGAGTGGCCCCGTGGTCTAAGGCGTCATGCTACAAACTAGGCAGACGGTTCCGCCGGACGTTTGATTCCTCTCTTGAGTATTGGTGTGTGTGTGTGTGTGTGTGTGTGTGTGTGTGTGTGTGTGTGTGTTTGTTTGTTTGTTGTCCTTAATGTAAGTTATTTTAAGTAGTTTGTAAGTCTAAGGACAGATGAAATTAGCAGTTTGATCCAATAGGTTTACAAACATTTGAATACTCGTCTTAAATTAAGGAAGCATGAAAATCAACTCACCGTCTGATCACATTCAGTTTTTTAATGATTTCTCATTGCCGATTATCGAGAATTACGAGAGACATTTTAGAAAACTCTGTGACGATTCCTATCACAAATCATAGCCGAGCGCGTTTGTCCTCCATCTAACGAATTTGACGTTGAGTGGTAGGTTGGCGCCGATTCTTTCTTCATTTATGTTATATAAACTGGTTGACAAATGATTACTTTTTCTAATTATATAAATAAACAGCCTCAACCGTTAATATTATGGAACTCTTAATAACTAGTTTCTTAATACAATATTACTTTCTACAAACCCCTCTTCAGCACATAAATTTTGATATGTTGTATTATTTCATCTAAACAGAGTATATAATGGTTAACTACTGCGTAGATCCGTCATTTGTGTGACCTGCTAACGACGATAAACTTCCAGGCATCAGATCGATAGGCAGTCGTCGGCTGATACTTGGAAGGTCACCGTCGTTTTACAAACCGTTAGGTAGTCTTCTGCAGATGCCTGCAAGTTTAATGCCGTTAGGCAGGTCGTACAAATGATGGACCAACGTATTAGTTAAGCACTATACACTCTGTTTAGATGATATAACCCAATATATCAAAATTTATGTGCTGAGCATGAGTATGAGATGACAATATTTTTAACTGAAACTATTAATTAAAATTTCGAATGAATTTAAATTAATTTTGAAAGTGTAGTTTTATTTAGGCTCAGCTCATTTTGACTCTAAAACTTGGACGAAATCTATCTAACCACACAGTTTTCATCATCAGTCATCTTTTAAATGTTATTATAGGAAACGTAGAACACAAGTCATTTCACTCCGTTAAAATATTATACGGAAACTGAAAGAAGGCCACATTACTTATATAATAAAGATAAGATAAGTAAAATTTTGACCAAAGAATCAGTGTGTGTCATTGGGTGCACCGATGCCGTGTAAATTAATCTATAAAAAGTAAACCTAATGATGTGTGAATGATAAAAAGAATTCCCTTATTTCCACCACGGCTATTAAAACTTTCTCATTTGCTATACATTTGCTATTGTGTTGTGGGTCTTATTTCTTAGTAAATACCGTCATATGATTCTTCAGATCCCTGCCATTACGTACTATGCTTCGTAGAACTTTCAACTGTGTGTCCTGTAACTCTCGTGCACTTGTACGTGTGCTTTTAATTATGATCTTTTGCTTTTAATGTTCTTTCTTTCCCGTTTTATTCTGCACTTATTAGTTATTAATTGCAGTTAAATCTTTGGTTCATGCGATGTTATTGGCTTTTTAGATATAGTAATTACTGAACTCTACCTATAGATATTATAAAAGAATTTCTTCTCAGTTATTCTTTACTGATGACCGTTCCTTTTTGATTTTGAGATCTCAATTTTGAATATACCGTTGATTACCTTTCTATGTACAGAGTTTCCGAATTACTAGAAGCTAAATTTAATTGTCAACAACACGGAATTAATTTTTCTAATTGGGTGACATCTTACTGACGTCATTAACTTACATGATCCATCACATTTAAAATGGAGGACTGAAAAAACTAGGTATGAAGTTCTGGGCTCTTTAGAGTCTTATGGTTTTTTTTTTTTTTTTTTTTTTTTTTTTGTTCAAATGTTTCAAAAATGCTCAAATGTTTGTTAAGCTTATGGGACTTAACTACGGGGTCATCAGTCCCTAAGCTTACAAACTACTTATGAACTACTTACGAACTACGACGGCACAAATATCCATGCCCGAGGGGGGATTCGAACCCCCGACCGTAGTGGCCGTGATGACCGTGACTGGAGCGCCTTAGTCACCTCGGCCACCGCGGCCGGCTTCAAATGTTTATTAAGCTTAAGGGACTTAACTGCGGGGACATCAATCCCAAACTACTTATGAACTAGCTTATACTAAAGACGACACAAACATCCATGCCCGAGGGGGGATTCGAATCCCGGACGGGGAACGGCCTCGCGCATCGTAGCTTGGCGCCTCAAAGCGCTCGGCCGCTCCGCCGCGGCGTTCATTTATGAAGGTTTTCTGAAATTCAAACAAAAACAGTTGTGTACACAATTCCACACGCTTTTTATATACTAAAATGCTGATCGTTGATTAGATAATACTCGAGTCCAGCGACGCGTAAACTGTTTTGATGTTGCGCTAATAATCTCACAAGCTGCTGTGTTGCATTGTATGAATCAATGTGTGCCACCACTATCGAAACAAGTTAACGTCGGATTGTATGACACACGTTGCAATGAAGTTTCTTCAGCGGAATCATTGCTAGTTGTTACCCTGCCTAAGATGCTAATAAAAATATTCCATATTATAAAAAAGAAAAAAAAAGTTCCACTAGTTTTAAAAAGCGAACGGAAATCTGAGAAAACCAATGCGATATTTAAAATGAGGCCACGCGGGAGTAGCCGAGCGGTCTGGAGCGCAACGTTACGGATCGCGCGGCCTCCCGCGTCTTAGGTTCGAATCCTTCCTCGGGCATGGATGTGTATGTTGTCCTTGGGGTTGTAACAGTTGCACGGAGTGAAATTTGCACGGAGTGACACTTGAACAGAGAGCGGGGCTCTTGGCGAGCTAACCGGATTTTCGCAGGTACAGGTGCACTAACAAGTCCAGAGGTTCAGCACAGCCGTTCCTCCGTGTTGGCTGGCGCTCACAGCGCGGCAGTAGGCAACTGAGTATTGATTCAAGATGGCTCATTAAGTCTAAACATCGACATAATCGTAGCTGCAAATTTACGTTGAGGAAAGAGATGTCTACGTGATTAATATTGCTATGAAACTAACAACACAAACTTCATGCTGTAAATATAGACGTAGGCTTTTGCGACCATTGTCAGTTCTTTAGGGTATTAGACCGCATCGTCATCGTGTAAAACCAACCGAAGTTTCAGCCACTATTACAAGCCTCCAATCAAACGGAAGAATGCAAACACCAATGACAAGCAAAGTACACCATAGAAACACCAATCTAGAATGCCCATTGCCGCCAATAGCGTCAATCAATGTAAATCCAGTAAAGAATGCCCATCATCCCCCTTCCTCCTCCTCAACAGATATTTCACGTTATTATTTAAGACGCAAGCTCTCCCACAATCAGAAGTCAGACAAATACCCTGAAGAAGGCGACTTGCAATAGTGGCCGAAACGTCGGTTGGTTATTCACGATGAGGATGCGGTCAAATCCCCTAAAGAACTTTATTGCAAGATCATGCTGTAGGTGTATAATTTGTAGCTGTTGACAAATTTCCACACTGTCAACGAAACACAAAAATCAGTAAAACCGCACAATCATTTGCTAGCTGAAGAGCAATACAGTAACTTGATCTAACTACAGATTGATTCACACACATTTAAACACACACATTTTTTTAAATGTTTGTAGAGTCTATGGGGCCGGCCGCGGTGGCCGAGGGGACTGAGGCGCTCCAGTCACGGTCTGCACGGCCACTACAGTCGGGGGGTTCGAATCAATTTCAAATGTTTAAATGTTTGTATAGTTTATAGGACTTAACTACGGGGTCATCAGTCCCTAAACTTACAAACTACTTGTGAACTACTTACGAACTAGGACGGCACAAATATCCATGCCCGAGGGGGGATTCGAACCCCCGACCGTAGTGGCCGTGCAGACCGTGACTGGAGCCCCTCAGTCTCCTCGGCCACCGCGGCCGGCGGGTTCGAATCCCCCCTCGGGCATGGATATTTGTGCCGTCCTTAGTATTAGCTAGTTTGTAAGTAGTTTGTAAGTTTAGGGACTGCTGGCCCCGTAGTTAAGTCCCATAAGGTTAACAAACATTTGAACATTTTTAGAGTCTATGGGACTTAACTACGGGGTCACCAGTCCCTAAACTTACAAACTACTTATGAACTAGCTAATACTAAGGACGGCAAAAATATCCATGCCTGAGGGGGGATTCGAACCCCCGACCGTAGTGGCCGTGCAAAACGTGACACGCGCGCCGCAGTCCCCTCGGCCACCGCGGCCGGCACAGATTGATTCGTTGAGTGTCTTCCTGAAATCAAAAATGTATTTTGTATGTGGAAATGATTGGAACGTTGTTGAGACGTTTATAGTTCTGTTAAAATATGACTTTCTTCAGTCATACCTTTCAAAAGCATTTCATTTAGAACACTTCAAAATGTTCAAATATTTGTATAGTCTATTGGACTTAACGACGGGG
The DNA here is from genome assembly GCA_026315105.1 of Locusta migratoria. Classification (NCBI taxonomy): domain Eukaryota; kingdom Metazoa; phylum Arthropoda; class Insecta; order Orthoptera; family Acrididae; genus Locusta; species Locusta migratoria. Next base: position 191,870,497 of record CM048755.1, read on the forward strand.
TCATCAGTCCCTAAACTTACAAACTACTTATGAACTACTTACGAACTAGGACGGCACAAATATCCATGCCCGAGGGGGGATTCGAACGCCAGACCGTAGTGGCCGTGCAGACCGTGACTGGAGCACCTTAGTCTCCTCGGCCACCGAGGCCGGCATTTAGAACACTAAGCATAGAATAACATATCAGCAGGGTGTATACGAGAACAAGAAGAAAAGAATCCTTGATTTTTCCTGGATTTCGCGGGCAAAAAGAAAATTTTTCCCGGGTTTAAGTACACTTTCTCGGAGTGAAATGCACTTTTTTTCCCAAAATGTTCAAATGTTTGTTAAGCTTAAGGGACTTAACTGCAGGTTCATCAGTCCCTAAACTTACAAACTACTTATGAACTACCTTATACTAAAGACGACACAAACATCCAATCCCGAGGAGAGATTTGAACCCCCGACCGTAACGGCCGTGCAGACTGTGACTGGTGCGCCGCAGACCGCACGGCCACTACGCCCGGCACACTTTTTTCCTGGTGAATTACGCTTCTTATTTTATGAGTAGAAAAACACTTGACTTGAAGCATTAAAACTTATCAATTCTTTAAAAATCCAATGTTTTATACACCGGCGGAGAATTTCCCAGTGCACTTAAGATGTTGGCCTGTTTTTGTTGCTGTGTTGATGGTAACAGCGCGAAAATTGATGGAAAGTAAGAGTAGTCATTCATTCATCAGTTGCAAACAGCCAGTGAGAACGATATTCTTTTATTTCTATCTCGTAAAAGAACCTCGCATATATTTCATTTTTTTCATGACGAAAAGGATGTACACTCTTTGACAAAAAACCTGGCCGCCGGCCGGCCGCCGCTGAGCCTAAGTCCGAGCCGATCGCGACATGGGACAATAAAAGTGGCCGCGCTGATTCGCTCTAAGACCGGCTATCTGCACAATCTGGCAACACTGTAGACTGCGGGAGTTCATACAGTACTACTTGTGTGCTGTTAGGAAACGAGTCGGTCAGCTACATCCGTGGTCTCGCGGTAAAGTGCGCGACTTGCCTGTGAAGGTACTAGCGATCGAAACCGACTGCTGACAAAATTTTTAATTTCACGTCCCTCGTGCGTGCTGATGCCACATGTGTAAGGGGAGCTTATGCATAACGTATTTCACTTTTGATACACTGTTAATAACATTTCGGCCCAATAACATCGCCGCAGCGCTTGGCAGAGCTCTCCGCGGCCCACTCGCCGGCAGCAGCGCTGGCGGCGCTACACAGCGCTGCCTCGCCCTCTGCCCACAGCGCTTGCTGCCGCTCATCGCCCTGAATCTGTAAAATGCTGTAGTGTTGCTCAGTGGTGAACCACAACACAGGTTGCGATGTGTATTTCAGACACGATATTAACGGAGCAGACCACCCATTTTGAATGATGAGCATATTATTACACTAATACATAATACATTAGAGAGTCAGAACATTGTCTTAGTCATTTATCCAATTAAATTGCACTCTACGATGGTTAATACTTATTTGTGGTTTAAATCGCGATCCTTTTCCTTTCAGGAAAGTCCTTCATGTAATTTGTTATTGTCATCACTTCATACGTTTTCACCAAGACACAGTGGATAACTGCACTACAATCTTTAGTGTCGTTGTTTGATTCCTTATGGTAAATGTATGAGCTAAATTATGTGAATACGTTTCAGCGCACGTTCTAAAGCAACACAGGCACACTGCAAGGTTCGTGTCTTCATGTCTAATTTCTACTGCAGATATTTTGTATGAACGAACTATATTAATCATTATGTTCACTTCCTCTGTAAGCATCCCCTAGCATGTGGGTCCTAAGGAAATAGTAAAAATTCGTATCGAGGAAAGTCAATTGGAATTCCTTCAAAGGCGTTTGTATGGTGAAGCAAAGAAGACATCTAATACAATTTCCGTAATTTTGAGTCAACCTTTCTGAAAGCCTTATTGTATCAAGCTTTTCTTCTGATTCCATTAAAGAGTTTCTCCTTGCAATCCACAGCGTATAAAGTAAAATAAAACAAAGTAAAACGAAATACCACCTCCAAACACACAGCCTCCAACCAGGATTAGAACTGCCGACTCACAGCACAGTTGCATTACGAGACGCAAGCAGAACCACACAGCCAACCACTCGCTGACGCCTGGTGCCCTCAGTCTCTCACATATTCAATGCTGAGCCTCTACCGCACCGCGAAAGAATACCCGAAAGTCACCTATGCGAATTACAGCATTCCTTGAGTGAAAAAGTTAAATTTCTATCTCTCATACCACATGGGCATTATACAGCAGAGTCATGAAAGTAGAAGAGAAATGTCAAGTGAACTTAGTGAGACAATTCAGTACTACTTGCGGAAGTAACTGCACTGTCACAGTGTTGCCAAATATTAGCAACGATGTTGCCAGTTCTTAGCTGCACTAGGAAGACCTGTGTAGCGACAAGCGACGCGAAATCGCGCTCGTCTCATACGGGCTTCTAGAGGGGAGTATTGGATTTTGGTTAATACGCGGCGCTATCTCCTGATAGTTACCATCGTCACACTTTAGGATGCAGATATTTAATACGTCCAATGAGGCCGAAACCAGTGTTCATATTTTTTGAAGCTTAACAGCACTATGTTATAATTTAGTCAAATTACTATCGAAGTTAAACATACTGATATTGTTCTTCCAACATACGGCTGGTCAAAGATTCAGTCACCCCCCCCCCCAAAAAAAGACTAAAACAATTACTTTGTTATATTTTAGCAAACACTAATTTTTTTTCATTTTTCATGAAAAGTTACTGTAAAGCAACGTTGAACCAATCGTCACGAAAAACTTCGCATCTTGAAAGTGACTGCGTTTGAAAATGCAGCTTTACGACCGTACAAGTAATATTTCAGATGCTGGTTTGTTTGAAAGCCAGAAGAAACATAATTAACTGATTATGTGTGCAACACAGTAATTAGTTCATTTAGGGATTCAGAAGACAGGATACTTATAATTATGGCCATGAAGTCAGAAACTAAACTGTATATGTGAGAAATGTGCAATTTGAGGTTTTTCATCTGTAAACATATACATATAATGCATAGACTACTAACCAGCTTAATGATTTCGCAGTTTTACAGCCTTGTTGGGCCAACAAATGATGATGGGAATCTCTTTGTTGACACACTGCAATGAGTTTTGGTATTTCGTTGCTGAATGCCGTTTATGACACTTTTTGGAGGAGAAAAATAGACCTGAAGCCACACACTTCACTAGTACAACGATATCTCACTTATCAACTTTGCTTGCTGTAGATCAGGAGACGAGAATGGCGCCACCGAGCTAAAATGAGAGTACTGAGTTGTCTGACATTTGTTGGCAGTTAATACAGACAGTCCCGACATAAAACACAGAATTGTTTGCAATTTAAACAGGGGTCGACCTTCCTGAGGTCGAAAATTTAATTCAGGATAACAGAGTCATATTAATTCAATGACTAAACTCATATCTTCAAGAATATTGGAAAATACCTCGAATGCTGGAAATGAGGAAACGATCAGAGTTGTCTAGCGTCGTAAACGATACTCTCAAACAATAGCAAGAACTTCTTGGGCATCCCACAATATCCTCATTCCTACAAACAGCATGCTAACTGGCTTTTAGCCATGCTGCGCTACCAAAGCCCATTATAAGTAAGCCTTCAGTCCGAAAGCAGACAATAGCATTGAAAAATGCTGATGAATAGATGACTTACCCTCATAAACGTCCGGGGAAAGTTTCTTTTAGCAAAACAAAGAAAGTGCAAAACGAATACTTTCTCCAAAATTCCAAAGTGCTGTCGTCAGTCTTTTCATACGCGGCTCACCTTCCAGGAAAATCACAAAAATGAGCGTCTGGCGTTTACCGTCCTAGAGCAGCTATTACACATGTTTTTACCGATAATCATAAAACTCACCAGACGGCTTTTCCTGCAGAATATAGCGACTTCTATTAGATCCCCGTAACGTTTCCCGACTAGAAACTGATTTTTCGTGTAGTGATGCCCCTGTTTAGATGAATTATAATGTTACTGTGTAATGTTGCTTCAGAAGAACTTTTTCCCTTAAATATTTTTTTCTTTGCAGGTGATTCAAAGTAATTGTAATAATTAGTTTCCCTTCAAATTAATCCATTTATTCGATCTACTATTTGTAAAGTAATTGCAACCGCGAAAAGTGAAATTGTACTATAAACCAAACAGTTTGGTTACTTTAGGTCTATCGTCGATGGGCAGAACGCTTCCGTCTGAAATATCTCCACGAAAGGCAGAGAAGCGGACGGTTCTGTAATAGTAGAGTTCGGCTCGGGTAGCCGGTCCTCTGTGGAGAAGAGATGTAAATGTATGTTGAAGAAAGAAGTCATATCTAAGAAACCCGCCTATTAATTTTATTTTATTCCTGTATTTATATTTTTTTAGGCTTATATTCTCACAAAATAAAGAGAGATCTTTTTCTCTGCAAGTAGCTACCTTTGGTCGTTTCCGACCGCATTACATTTTCCGTTGTCTTTAGATGTCTTACACTTTGTCTCTGCCGGTCCCAGATCTCACGTCGAAAGAAAAATGTCTTCCACATCATTCATTTCGCAGGAGGCGATCGTATATTTACCATTGGTATATTTACTTGTACGAATATTGTTCGCAACCATAAATAGTTTGATCTTGCTGTTCGTCTCCTTAATTTTCCCTATAACTCTCCTCGTGAAGTGGATGAACTGCTGTGCTTTATTATTGTTAGTACCATTAGTGTTTATTTCAAGTTGAGCTTTGAATTTGTATTTTTTTATTACCGTTACATTTGTTTGTTCAGTATTTTTCACAGTATTGAAGCTCAACAAGTTCTCATATCCATTAACATAAGCTTGTTAGAACTAATGTATAACGATCTTTTTATATTGTTTCATCCGTAAAACTTCCTCTCAAAATGTGGAACACTTATTTTAACACCCTTCATTTGAAACCGATATGTAGGCAGAGAAAATTCACGACTTACTCATTTATTAGCTTCATTGATAATGATAATTTGGATCAGATTTATTTACAAATTTTTTACTCAGACCATTTAATTTTTTTAATAGCGTTAAAATTACAATCCTCTGCATTCTACGGCATCTTTTCTAAATCTATGAATAAGAGATACGTCAATAGTTTATTTACTATCTTTTAACAAGCAACTGCTTTCCATAATACTGATTTAAACAATGGCACATTTCATCGATCAATTTTAATTTTAATCGTTGTAACAAGGAATTTATTAGGTTGCTTTATTGTCTATTGTGTGTTTGTTGCAAATTTTACAACTGATTTTATACTAACGATAGGCCAGAAACTTAATTGACGTAGCTCAGAACCGTGTGTCAATGCAATATTCACTCGCATTCGTTTTTACGAGTTGGTGTAGTGGTAACACACTGGATTCATAGTCGCTGCACGGCGCTTCGAACTGGCCTTCGGCCATTTGGATTTGAACTTTCCATGATTTTGCTAAACAAGTCTAGGAAAATGGCGGAATGGTCCCTGCGGCAGTGTGCGGCCGATTTCCTTCCACATCCTTATCACAACAATCCGTAACCTTCTTTCTTTCTTTCGTGTCTAGTGTGCAATATTTTGTTTATGTTTCAGTGTGTTGGTACAAATTTTGCAGTTCATTTCAAACCTAATTCCCACTGAACAAGAGACCTTAAACTTTCATCTCAACTTAGAACTGGATGGCACTGCTACATTAAAGCCATTTCTTAATTGGTGTGTGATGGAGGGCACTTTTTATACAACAGCTGTTTCCTCCTGTTTCTCTTCCTGTCGTGAATTGTACACCGTTAAAACAATTTCTGGTAAGACTTAATGTGAGTTCATATCGTCTTATCTTTTACCTTCGCGATCTTTCCGTGGCTAATACGTAAGGGGGGTCAGGTGAAATAGAAATAAAACAAATTTATCGAATGTCTTTGTTGTATTCTCATGAATACGTTTGAAATGGAATGCAAAATTTCACACACAAAATTTGAAAAGTGTAAAACAATCATTTAAATGAAAAATGCATGTGAAATGGTTTTAAAATAGACTAAGACGTATAAAGTAACTTTTGTCCATTCGAAAATTTCAATCGCGTTAAAGATAGTTCCAAAAATAATTTCGAATTTTTAATAGCTATGTCAGTCATCATAGTTACACTGGAACGTAAAGTGTTCTTGCTTCATGAGTAATGCTAGCAGTAGCGTTTAGTCGCCATCGACTTGAAGGGTAATTTATTTCATTAACTTTCTGAAGTCGATAAGAGGTATAATGCGGCGGCGGCATCCACGGTCGTTTTGGTAAATGCGGCACAACGAGCGAGCGAAGGCGCGCACATTTGGAAACGGAGAAGGCGGAGCGCGCCTGCTGGAGGGAAAGGATAGTTGTCGTTCTGAATACACGAAGCCATCAAACGGATTCTAACAGATGTTCGGTAGACCTCCCCGAACTTTCGCGTTGTGACTGTAACATAAGAAATAAATGAAATTCACGAATTGTATTGAATGGTTAGTAAATTAATGTCGTCCGCTATCTGCTGACGATACCGATCGAATGATAATCTATCGACGTGAGATACATGGCACCTAAAAGTCACCATAAAGTTTGACCTCAAAACCTATCACCGCGCTGTAGTGAGCAAATTGCAATTAAAATTATGTCTGCAACGCATCCGGCCATCAGACTACGTAACATTTTATGAAATCAACGAGGCAGGCAACAGTAAGACAGGTTCGTAAAATATCGAGTATCTCATCAAGGAACGTGCAAGAAATTAGAGTTTGATTCAAATGGAACTCTATTTAACGTTGCAAGATGTTCTATCAATAACAGGTCGCTTGTAATTTCCATATTGACCTGGAGACATTTTATTTTATCAGGAAGCAAACTCAAAGGAAACTGGTCAGAATTTGAGTATTTTCAAAGACTTTTCTGCGACAAATTGTGAGTCGTTTTGTTATTTAATGGAGTAAAGTAAACATAACGATAAGGCCTACCTAGGATACAACCCTAAACCCAGAAACAAAACTGGAAAAACCCTCAATGAGGTATTCATTGATATTTTCTTTACTCTTTTAAAATAGCTGGACACATGGCACATGGCACAGTGTCTCGAGCATGTTTGGAATTACGGATCCTAACATGCAGGACGCCAGCTACATGAACTCGTTCATCTGGCCACCAAAATAATCAAGATTTTCCAACGTCGTAACTAGAGTCTATTGTTTCGCAACTTTGGCATCATGTAGATGTGAGTCCGATTTGTAATTTGCAAAAAGTTGACTTTTTCTTGTAACTTCCATTAAAAATTTTGAAAAATTAATATCAGAATATGCACATTGTAGTAGTTAGCTGAATTGTGTTCAAGAAGGTCGTTTCATACATTAACTACTCCTACTCTCTTTCACGTTGCGAGCAATCTTCCTCAGCTGTGAGTAAATCAATGACGTAAGGTTTACAGCAGTAATGTCTAGCTGTATAATAGTCACTTTCTAAACACCTATTTCGAAATCGGGTCAGTTTTGTTGCAAAAGCTGGATCTTATCAATTCGTCTCGGTATGTCTTTCAAATGTTCAAATGTTTGTCAAGCTTAAGGGACTTAACTGCAGGGTCATCAGTCCCTAAACTTACAAACTACTTGTGAACCACCTTATACTAAAGACGACACAAACAGCCATGCCCGAGGGGGGATTCGAACCTCCGACGGGGAACGGCCTTTCGCATCGAAGCATAGCGCCTCGATGCGCTCGGCCTCTCCGCCGCGGCGTTACGTCTTTAAATTATCCGCTTACTGACAACAAAACCATTCGTGCCAACTGTCTCCTGGCAACCTCATAGTAGATGCCATAGCCACCTACTTCAAGAATATCAAGTGACATCACAAACAAAACGAAATAACATTTTCTTAAATGAATTTATCAGTTGTTCTAAAATGATGGTAAACTTTTAAATATTGATAAAACAACTCATTTGTAAATTACTTCAAATGTTGTCATCCCATAAAGTAAACAACAAATTCTGAAGCCGCGTCAGCTGTCCTTGCTTTACAGGTCCATGACCGTTTTCATGTTTTTAAAGACCCATCTTCAGGTGTTAATTTTTTTTCATATGAAAATTTATTACAGAGACCAAACGTTCTAATCGCTTTCATCTGTCATGGAAATAAAATTTCATTAAATAGGCCCGGATATATGGAACGAGTCCAACAGAAATTATTACTGTCATTCGCAATAAAAACCAAGGATGATAAAAATAAGGAAAAATAGTCGCGTACTTTTGATTACTGTATTGTCCATGAAACCAGTAGATTTCCGACGAAGTGAAGGTGTACAAACTAAAGAAGACTGTCTAAAGAATCGAAATACCGGTAGAAACGGGTTTGTATTTTGTTCGTCTTTGCATCTTTGCGGCAGAGTAAAAAACTTACGAATATGCACAACTACCCACTTTCTTTCTTTTGTTTTTTAGCTTCAAGATGACTAAATTCAATACATGCTTGCCTAAATATGATTTGTTTAGTCCACTGCATCGATGCTTTGGGTATATTTCCATAATAGCTGCTCATGTAGGTAATATTCCTCGAAAGTGAGACGCACATGACAAGACTCAACGTAGATACAGTCCGTTTTCAAATAACAGTGCCTAGTATCATTTTAGAAAGTGATCGTTCACACAAGTTTTTCGTTTTGTTACAAAAGTTCTCACTGAAAGTTGGTGAGGGTAAGTGTTTGACACCTTATTGTATAGTGATGGGTGGGGCAACGTTCATTTCCAGTAACATTTAATGAGTAAAAAAATAGCTTTTGCCGAATCTAACAAAGCAACTGTTTTTGCATTTTTTGGCGGGGGGTGACTAAAATCGTGATGGAAGTTTACATATCTTAGTCTTTGACCGGCCGTATGTTGCAAGAACAATATCAGTATATTTAAGTTCGATAGTAATTTGACGAAATTATATCATAATGCTGTTAAGCTTCAAAAAATATGAACACTGGTTTCGACCCCATTGGACGAATTAAATATCTGCATCCTAAAGTGTCACGATGGTAACTATCAGGAGATAGCGCCGCGTATTAACCAAAATCCAATACTCCCCTCTAGAAGCCCGTATGAGACGAGCGCGATTTCGCGTCGCTTATCGCTACACAGGTCTTCCTAGTGCAGCTAAGAACTGGCAACATCGTTGCTAATATTTGGCAACACTGTGACAGTGCAGTTACTTCCACAAGTAGTACTGAATTGTCTCACTAAGTTCACTTGACATTTCTCTTCTACTTTCATGACTCTGCTGTATAATGCCCATGTGGTATGAGAGATAGAAATTTAACTTTTTCACTCAAGGAATGCTGTAATTCGCATAGGTGACTTTCGGGTATTCTTTCGCGGTGCGGTAGAGGCTCAGCATTGAATATGTGAGAGACTGAGGGCACTAGGCGTCAGCGAGTGGTTGGCTGTGTGGTTCTGCTTGCGTCTCGTAATGCAACTGTGCTGTGAGTCGGCAGTTCTAATCCTGGTTGGAGGCTGTGTGTTTGGAGGTGGTATTTCGTTTTACTTTGTTTTATTTTACTTTATACGCTGTGGATTGCAAGGAGAAACTCTTTAATGGAATCAGAAGAAAAGCTTGATACAATAAGGCTTTCAGAAAGGTTGACTCAAAATTACGGAAATTGTATTAGATGTCTTCTTTGCTTCACCATACAAACGCCTTTGAAGGAATTCCAATTGACTTTCCTCGATACGAATTTTTACTATTTCCTTAGGACCCACATGCTAGGGGATGCTTACAGAGGAAGTGAACATAATGATTAATATAGTTCGTTCATACAAAATATCTGCAGTAGAAATTAGACATGAAGACACGAACCTTGCAGTGTGCCTGTGTTGCTTTAGAACGTGCGCTGAAACGTATTCACATAATTTAGCTCATACATTTACCATAAGGAATCAAACAACGACACTAAAGATTGTAGTGCAGATATCCACTATGTCTTGAAGAAAACGTATGAAGTGATGACAATAACAAATTACATGAAGGACTTTCCTGAAAGGAAAAGGATCGCGATTTAAACCACAAATAAGTATTAACCATCGTAGAGTGCAATTTAATTGGATAAATGACTAAGACAATGTTCTGACTCTCTAATGTATTATGTATTAGTGTAATAATATGCTCATCATTCAAAATGGGTGGTCTGCTCCGTTAATATCGTGTCTGAAATACACATCGCAACCTGTGTTGTGGTTCACCACTGAGCAACACTACAGCATTTTACAGATTCAGGGCGATGAGCGGCAGCAAGCGCTGTGGGCAGAGGGCGAGGCAGCGCTGTGTAGCGCCGCCAGCGCTGCTGCCGGCGAGTGGGCCGCGGAGAGCTCTGCCAAGCGCTGCGGCGATGTTATTGGGCCGAAATGTTATTAACAGTGTATCAAAAGTGAAATACGTTATGCTCCCCTTACACATGTGGCATCATCACGCACGAGGGACGTGAAATTAAATATTTTGTCAGCAGTCGGTTTCGATCGCTAGTACCTTCACATGCAAGTCGCGCACTTTACCGCGAGACCACGGATGTAACTGACCGACTCGTTTTCTAACAGCACACAAGTAGTACTGTATGAACTCCCGCAGTCTACAGTCTTGCCAGATTGTGCAGATAGCCGGACTTAGAGCGAATCAGCGCGGCCACTTTTATTGTCCCATGTCGCGATCGGCTCGGACTTAGGCTCAGCGGCGGCCGGCCGGCGGCCAGGTTTTTTGTCAAAGAGTGTACATTTTGAAAAGCTTTTTCTCATTTACTTCGTTTTGTAAAATAGTTTCCATTTTTAGAAATTTGTAACGATTTTCGTGTATGTTGTTAGGCTGGAACCCGATAGAACAGCTTTAACTGCTTGTGAAAAATATTTCGCAAATCTCTTAGAATATGTCACGATTTCGATCAAGTTCTTGTGCATAAACTTAATAAAACAACGTAAGTACAACCAAAACGCATAATTATTTAGAAATTCCTGATTCGTTGTCTTCACTTCCTATAATACTCAAGAATTATTATACTTTTTTCCATCGTTGCTGCATAATTTGTATTCCATAAAAGAACTAAAATAAGTATGATAAACTCAACTTGAATCTTCGTCTTTTATAGCGTGTGTTACCCTTAAAGATATATTAAACATAAATGCACCATTAATTTCTTAAAAAATGTCATAAATGGCTGATGTTCAGAGCCATAACTTTCCCTAAATGCTGGTCCCCAAAGTGTTGAGTTCTGAACGGGAGTCAATCGGTTAGTGATTTCAGTAATGTATATCACACTCTCACGATTAACATAAATCATATTCCGTAAAAGGGGATTTACTTTGAAAGTAACGGTTGTCAAAACACTATTCGCAATTTTACTAGCAATTTACAAGGAAAGTAAACAAATGAGACATCGGCCTCATCGAAAGCAGTTTGTTGAGAAGTAATGCACATTATTCGTTCTAACGCCTTTGATACATTCTGCTAGAGGCAGACGCTTGTAGGCTAGCGCACGGTGTTTTGTTATCGTAAAATGCGCATTTTCGTTTCAACTAAAGTTTTATTTTCGTCTTAGTCTCTCATTTATGTTTTATTATCGCAGTATTACTGTGCAGTAGAGGGCTAAAGTGAAGTTCTTACCAACCAAAATTTAAAAAAAAATCAACTTATTACTTAAACAATTAAAAATTCTCTGAATTGTAAAAAAAAAGAAAAGGGAAAAAAATATCCCGGTTATATCCCGTATGTCTTCCGGATGAAAATATTCCCAGTTTTTTCCCGGATCTCCCGTTTGTCCTGGTGCGTGTACACCCTGATTAGGGATCCTGCACAGATATGTTGATGTTTTTAACCCTACCATCTTGCTACTCGCATACCTTTATAAACAATTACTCTCCATCAGTTAAAGAAACAAAAGACTGTTTCAGGTATTTAGAGTGTTTACTCTTACATAGAAAAACCATTTGGCTCTGTTCAAAATAAAAATATATTAAGAAATATTTTAAATACGGAATGTGTAAGGGATTGTGGCACACCTAAAGATGCCAAAGGCAATCTCTGATTTCTGTCACTGTCAAGCAGAACTATTTTTACTCCGAACGTGGTATAGGCTCAAACAGGGAGAAACAAGTTGGAAGTTTTTTAGGATAACGGAGGCGAAGTAACTGGCAGCCATGCGCATAAAGGCCTCTTGCTGCAGTTCACGAGGCCGTTGCCGTCGGAGGATCGAGTCCTCCCTGGGGCATATACGCGCGCGTGTGTGTATGTGTATGTGTGTGTGTGTGTGTGTGTGTGTGTGTGCTTTACACAGAATAAGTTAGTTTAATTTAGTTTTTTAATTTAGGGACCGATGACAATTACAGTTAGGTCCCATAATTTTACAAACGTTTGAACATCTGAATTGGCAGCCAATCTTTGCATATGAGTTACTTTGCCTGTTGACTGTGTAAATATATGTTAGAGAATACACTGAACTTCTGTTCAGTTACAAACAAAGATTTCAATGGAAATAGGCACAGGTTTCACAATCAGATATCCGTACACTCCACCTGTTCAATTAGTCTGTGAGTAGGTTTTTATTCAGAAAATTCAAGAAAGAGGCAACCCTGGTGTCGAAATTACGAGAACTAGCCTGATATAAGCAGGAAGGGGAAAGGTTATGGTGCCGGTAAATTTTAATTAATGTTTGTCTCACAGTAACATTCATTTTCTATAAAATATTAATATCCATTTTATCGGAAGTTTACTTTTTAACTCTGTGCAAACTTTTTTAATCATCAGTATCAACCGATCTGAATGAAATTTCTACAGGAAGTAGTCTTGGTGTGTTTTCACACTTCTATGCAATAATATTATCAACATTAATTTGTTTATTGTATGATCACATTTAAGTACCAATAATTAAAGAAAATTTAAGGCTGAAATTTGAAGTAAACCCTAAAACATATAATCAATACATCTCATGAAATGAATGCACAGAACTATTGAACTGTTTCTTATGAATGTACTTGCAAAATCTATCATCTGGAAGTACCAAAAGTTGGTTTCTTTAGAATACTATTCAAGCAAATTACAAATTCAGAACCCCAAAACCAATAAAGTTGTGAACTTAAAACGTTATGTATTGCTACATATTTACATAATAGAAACGATTTTTTTTAAATTGTTACTATGGCTAAAGTAGAAGAAAAGTTAAATTTTTGGGTGGAGTCTCTCATTAAACACTTCGACATATATGTTGTACGTTTGTTTATAAGTTTACGCCGAACCTAATTATGATCGTTCATCTGAATATAGCACTTTGTTTGCACTTCTCCTGCGCTTGCACTCGGCCGTGCTGTGCTACGTAACGACGTCGGACCGTTCCATTTAACCGCGAGCTCTCGCAACCCAGACGGCGAGCGAGCCCAAAGCTACCTGCGGTGGACAGGCCGGTGTGCCATATTTGTGGAACGGACTGTCCACTACCTGCAGTGTCCGGAGCTCCGTGCAAGTTTCAACACTTTCCGTCTCCAGGCAAGTGTCACTTGGTGCAAGTCACAAACTCGTTGTCCTTAGGTTAGTTTAACTTAGTTTAAGTGGTTTGTAAACTAGGGACTGATCACCAAACTAGTTTGGTCCCATATAATTACATACATTTGAAAATTTATCAAGTGAGAAAACCAACAGCGTATACGTATGTTAAGCGTGATTCACTTTCCTTTTAGCTAAGACATCAGAATTTTCGTCAGTCTCTTAAATACAGTTTCATTCGTTTTCGTTTCTGGTGACAACGGTGAATGTGCAACAAACTCAGACTTAACGTCCGTCGAAACTGCTTCACGGGCTGTACAGATTTTCTGATAGAACAACGTAGCTATCAATTCAAGTTATTTCAATTTGTTTGCAAGCCGAAGATGACAGCATAGTATGGCTCAGTACGATTCTCTAGTGACATGAATCCCTCCTCTCGGTGAGTAGTGCTCCAAGAAGATACCTTTTCCGTTCCAAAACACGGCCTGCATAACATTTGGAACTTCTCTTGTTTCGGCGATTAGTTATGGTACCAATATTTATTCGCTGTCTCTATATGTGGTAGGTAGTAGCGAGGTTCAGTATCGTATCCAATGTTGATGAGTCCATTAAAGACATCACGTGCGTGTTAAACAAGTCGCAAAAGTTATTCTCACAAATTATCATAACACTTGTTTTAGTTCAACGTTAAAATGCCGCGCACCCGCCTAATAAATCTTGAATTTGAAAAAATCCTGCACAGCGTGGTCTGCTATGTCGTTACTAACGTATACCGTTGTTGCAATATTGTCCTTCATCACTCGACAATTCTCTGTCAGAATGTATTCAGTGACTGCATTGTTTTATGGAATTTTGTCTTAATAAGACGAGGGGAATAAGGCACCGTTGTTACACATTTTGCTAAATTAAAATTCAACTCACTAGATCTTCTGCTGTGACAAAGAGGCATAATCGTAATGAATCTTCTTTCCGCAAAAAATGTAACAGGCTTCCTACCATCATTACAAAGGTGCCAAGTAACAGAACTCTATTCATTACTTCAAAAAGTTCCTCTTGAAGTGAGCACAGTTGACCTGCTTCTGTGTTGGTATTTTCACAGATTTAGAATCTTAATATCCCGTCATAGACTGAGAAACATACTTACTTAATTGTAGGAGACTAACTATATCATTTACTATCTTGTTCAATATTTACGGTTTTCATGTAATTCACTCAAGGGTACTGACGCTTATGAAGCTAAAACATACACAGGATCTATTTCCTCTGAGCTAATACAGCAGTAAAATATTTTCAGGGTCTACCTAGACATATCTATACAACGCCGACTGTATACTCGTCTGGTAAGAGAGGTAGCTACAGTCAATTAAAGCTATTTAGCCGGCCGCGGTGGCCGAGGGGACTGAGGCGTTCCAGTCACGGTCTGCACGGCCACTACGGTCGGGGGTTCGAATCCCCCCTCGGGCATGGATATTTGTGCCGTCCTAGTTCGTAAGTAGTTCATAAGTAGTTTGTAAGTTTAGGGACTGATGACCCCGTAGTTAAGTCCCATAAGCTTAACAAACATTTGATTTGATTTGAAAGCTATTTATTCACCATTCTTACGACTGAATATCTCTTCCATCCTCCTCTTCCTTTATCTCTAAATGACCTTGAACTCTCTTTCCAAGGTCAAACAAAAGTCACGTTAATGTTTTTCTTACGATAACCTCTGTATTAATCCACATTCGTATTCTACGTGAAAAAATACGCTTTTTGGGGGGGGGGAGGAGATGTTTTTCGTAAAACCGCTGGCTCGTCGCTAAAGGAAAATCATTGTAAGTTTCCGTTGTCACCAGTATATAAAGAAAGAAGCGAGATCGGCTTTCCAGACAATCACTGTATATATGTACTTACGAATGATGTTCAAATGAAAAAGGTACGAAACGACACTCTGGGTATAACTGAGTCTGTATTCAAAATTAATCATCAGATGCCTGAGCACAACTATCCCACTGTTTAACGAGCTTCAGAATTCCCTGTTACCATAATTCCTGTGGCTGTGACGAGGGCCAGTCCTCTGCTGTGTCCTTCAGTTCGTCGTCCGAGTTGAAGCGCTCCCCTTTAAGATGTTTTTTAGCGGACCAAACAGAAGGACCGAGATCAAAAACCGTAAAAGATTTTCACTGAAATTTTTTCCGTATCTCGCTTCTATCTCGAGATAGAGTTAGCCTGGGAAACTTAGAATTAAGTACCTCCAGGCGAAAAACCATTGATTTTTCGAAAAACTAAATTCCCTACAAAATGCCTATTTTCCACTTACAATACGAATATGGAATAAAAATAAAGGTTAATATTTGAAAAATGAACTTGATCTTTGTTTGACCTTGGAAACAGGGTTCAAGGTCATTTCGAGATAAGCATTCCATGACCCCCTTCAAACCTTGTATATACACTGGGTGTTCTGAAATGAATATAGAAAATGAGAGAGTGAGACATAACAAACATAATATTTCACATAGCAACCCATGTCCACAACCCTTAGCGCACGGTGCTAGGCGTCGATAAACAGCGTAGCTCGCTGCCAAAAGAGTAGGCGCATGCAAAATACCATCCTAGTCGTCACAGTAGCGGAGCTGCAGGGCATCGTTTTCAAGTGTATTAGTCACACCAAGGTAAAAGATGTCAGGTAGAAGGATTAAGATTCAGGAATAATGAATTTATTTAGATAACTATATTCGTCGCTTCAGCACGAGAACACCTGATACGTACATTCGAGTCTCATTTCCTACAAACACTTGCTATTGATGTTATGCGGATGTCTAACCAAAAACATTTTTCTATGTGCCTTTGTTCTTTGCAAGGTTACACAGTTAAGGCCGTTCATCCTGCCGTTACCAAACCTAAAAGGAAACTCAGTTTTGATCGTTATTACACTTTCTAAAATCATTGTAATAGCCTCAGCTAATGTCTTCGGTAGAAAAAGTAGACATTTGTAATATTTCTGTGAAAAAACGTGAACACATAGGTGCTGGTTTTCAGCTATGGTATAGCCTGCTGTAGAAGGTCTAAGAAATTCTGGCCCATGAAAATGCGGAATTCTATTTTCCGAAAAACAGTAAAAATTGTACTCTCTGCTACATGTCGGTCAAAAATGTTATAAGATGATAAACTTTAATAAATGAAACAATGTTAATGAAAATTTCTATTAAACGTGTGATGTGTGTTCTTAAATATACTTTAAACTCGTCTCATACGTGTAGAATTTATCACATTATGACGAGCTGTAAGTCTTTAACTGCTGCTGTGTTTGCTAAACTAAAACTAAATTTCCCTATGTGAAAAGGAAATGGAGACTTTGTCACCTCTAATGAATAGTTATTTTCCGAAGGATATACGAATTACTGTATCTCACCGTATTAGCTCTATGGTGATCATGTATAGGCCGGTCCCCGTCGAGGGGTTCGAATCCCCCTCGGGCATGGATGTTTGTGTCTTCTTTAGTACAAGGTAGTTCATAAGTAGTTTGTAAGTTTAGGGACTGATGACCCTGTAGTTAAGTCCCTTAAGCTTAACAAACATTTGATCATATATAGTGCCGTAAACAAAGAACGAAACGTCAAGCCACTGTTTAGAGGAAAGACTGCTACTGAAACGCGGAAAAAAGAGCTACGGACAGTTTATATATTATCTGAATAACTTTTTAGCAAGAAAATAAGGAAAGTGCAGATTTCTTTGAAATTAAGGGATCAGTATGTAATGATACCTCAAGGATTGAAGCTTCTCTTAGTGAGAAGTAACTGTCAAGTATTACTTTCGTATGTTGCATTTTAGGAGAAAGAGACGTCGGTGAATATAAATAATAATTTGGTGCAGATGTCTGCATATTGCGAAAGTTATACAAGTCTTAAACTAAAACCCTTATTACTCATAATCTACGCCCTGGACATAAACAATATGACTTCAAAATATTTCAAATGTTTCTGAGTCTATGGGACTTAATTACTCCGGTCATCAGTCCCTAGGCTTACAAACTACTTAAATTCACTTACACTGAGGACAACAAATACACACACGTCCAACGGTTGCCGGCCGAGGGGACTGAGGCGCTACAGTCACGGTCTGCACGGCCTCTACGGTCGGGGGTTCGAATCCCCCCTCGGGCATGGATATTTGTGTCGTCCTTAGTCTTAGCTAGTTCATAAGTAGTTTGTAAGCTTAGGGACTGATGACCCCGTAGTTAAGTCCCATAAGTTCTACAAACATTTGAACAATTTTTTTTTTTTTTTTTTTTTTTTTTTTTTTTTTTTTTTTTTTTTTTTTTTTTCCAACGGCGAGCAGCGGCGCGCTCCCCAGCTAGGCGCCTCCGAATGCTCGGCCACTCCACCGCGGCAATATCACTTCACATTTATGTAATGTTCATTACTAAATTTTGTTTAAATAATAAAAATTATACACTACATTAACTGCTTATCGTTGGTGACATTTTTTTCTTGTAATTAATGTTGTGAAAAGACTTCTGAAACAAACATTGCCTTACTTTGCGCGAAAATACTCCTTTTGCTAAATAGTAACCGTTGCCGTAGATGTTGCCTGCTGATGGAAGTAGTAGTCAAGAAAATATTTAGCTAGTATAACAATTGGTTGCAGAGTGAGTTTTGAGAAAGCAGTGAAGTGTGCGCTGTTTTGAACCCAGAACCTCTGCCTTTCGCTGGCAAAAGCACCACCGACTGAGCTGTCCAAAAAACAGTCACGCGACGCCACAGCCTTGAGCTTCACAGTTTTAATTATGCAAGCGCCGTCTGTGAAGTGTGCAACGTAAGGCAGCGCTTCTGGCAGAAGTGCGGCTGTCAAGGGGCTTTGTGAGTCGTGGTTAAGAGACTCATTTCGTACAGCAATTGCCAGCATGACAAAGGTTCCCAGAACCAGCTTTCAGTTACTGTCTGCAAGGAATCTGAAGAGAGTTGATGCCGTAATTTTCGCACTAAGCTCAAATTTTCTGAGTTTTTCTCCACTGTGTGACTCAAAGACGTCCTTTGTTCTAATTAAAAGACTGAGCTTTATGCTGTCACCACATTTGAAATTGTTCAAATGTTTGTAAAGTTATGGGAGTTTAAACTGCGGGGTCATCAATCCCTAAACTTACAAACTACTTATGAACTACCTTATACTAAAGACGACACAAACATTTTCTGAGTTTTTCTCCACTGTGCGACTCGAAGACGTCCTTTGTTCTAATTAAAAGACTGAGCTTTATGCTGTCACCACATTTGAAATTGTTCAAATGTTTGTAAAGTTATGAGAGTTTAAACTGCGGGGTCATCAGTCCCTAAACATACAAACTACTTATGAACTACCTTATACTAAAGACGGCACAAACATCCATGCCCGAGGGGGGATTCGAACCCCCGACGGGGAACGGCCTCGCGCATCGCAGCATAGCGTCTCAATGCACTCGGCCGCTCCGCCGCGGCACCACATTTTACATTAACCCTCATTACACTGATTATTATCTACTACATCAACTCGATAATACAATTTCCGTGTACAAATAATATCTATGTAACGAAAAAAACAAGACAGCATACAATATGATAAGGGCAGATACCCTGCGACTAAAATAAATCTTACCATTGTCGACATGTGAAAGCCTAGCGTGCTTCCCAGTCAATGTTTCATTAACATTACTTTCCATTTCGCCGCCGCGATATAGCCGTGCGCACTAAGGCGCCTTGCTGCGGTGCCAGCAGCCGTTCGTCGTCGGAGGTGTGAGTCCTCCCTCGGGCGTGTTTGTGTGTGTGTGTTTGTGTGTGTGTGTGTCTTGTTCTTAAAATAAGTTCGTGTAAGTCGTTTGTAAGTTTAGGGACTAATGAGCGCTGCAGTTAGGTCCCATAATTCAACAAACAGTTGAAAATTTAAATTTCGCGTTTCAAAACTACCCGATTCTCGTAGTTTCAGAATAATCAGTTCCACACCCTCGTGCCTTAGCACACATGAATCAGTACATCCGTACTATACAGCCAACAAAGCTCATTGTACACGTAGTTTTACGTCCTACCACACCGATTTTAGAGTACGTTATGAGAGTGGAGAAAATTATTGGCACACCTGTTCCTCACTAAACTTCCTAAATATACCATCGCCGAAAACTAACAATTACTCACGGCGCCATTGATTTTATATTGCCGGCCGCGGTGGTCGAGGGGACTGAGGCGCTTCAGTCACGG
Organism: Locusta migratoria; assembly: GCA_026315105.1. Taxonomy (NCBI): domain Eukaryota; kingdom Metazoa; phylum Arthropoda; class Insecta; order Orthoptera; family Acrididae; genus Locusta; species Locusta migratoria. The sequence continues at coordinate 191,890,260 of CM048755.1, forward strand.
TCTGCACGGCCACTACGGTCGGGGGTTCGAATCCCCCCTCGGGCATGGATATTTGTGCCGTCCTAGTTCGTAAGTAGTTCATAAGTAGTTTGTAAGTTTAGGGACTGATGACCCCGTAGTTAAGTCCCATAAGATTTACAAACATTTGAACATTTTTTTAAATTTTATTCGCCTTTAAATTGAACGAAAATCATTCTCTTTATTAAATTATATTTCCATCAGAGAAACGTACTGTAACGAAAATTTAGAACTCACATCCATGTCCAGTTCTGTCTACGTGGCACCGACATTAGCAGGACAATGACCCAAGATGGTTCGACGAAGTATCCCACCTTCACTGCTACCGTAGTGTGTTTCGAAAAGCAGTCCCTTGTTTTTGTTGCCAAAGTTCATGCTCTATGATCCACTCAGATATACTTACAAACAATCCTCAAACAGTCAGCTTGTTAGTACATTTCTATAGCTACCGAAATGTTCGATATATATTTTGAGACATACCTTGTTTCACTTGCAACCCAGGGAAATTGGTTTCCCGAGCCTTTAGCTCTGCAATGGAGTATGCACTCCTATGTACTGCTGTTACAGTCTTCAGTTAGAAGACTGGATCGATGAAGCCCTACACGCTACTCTGTATTGCGAAAATCTTTCCATCCCAGCACAGGTACTGCAATTAAATTCCATTGGGACATGCTTACTTTTCTCAAGACTTCGTTTCCAACTACAATTTCCCCCCCCCCTCCCCCCTCCCCCCTCCCCGCGCGGTTCTTTGAAGCCTCAAGGTGCGTTCTATCAATCCATCAATTCCTTAACTCACGTTATAAGCCCATGTTGTCCGATTCTATTAAGGACGTCCTCCCTAGTCAACCGAATACCTGTGCGAGCTCTATCATTATTTTATGGTACAACGTTTGAAGAGCTTCTATTCTCTACTTTTTATCATCCCTCTCTACTTACGTGCCAGACAATTCTCAATACAAATAACTTCCGAACACACAAATTAGTTTTGGACTTAATAAACTTGTCTCTTTGAGAAACGCTTTTCTTGCTATTGTCAGAATGAAGTTGATATCGTCACTGCTTCGGCTAGCCGCGGTGGGGTGGCCGTGCGCACCATGGCGCCTTGCTGCGAAACGCACGGTTGCTCCTCTGGCATGAGTTAGCCTAAGTTAGTTTAATTTATTCTCATTAGTTTGCAAGTTTAGGGTCGGATAAGCGCCGCAGCAGTCAAGCCCCTTAGATTTACAAACATTTGAACTTCTTCGGCTATCGCCAATTACAGGAGGACCTAAAAAAGTAAATTACACATATCATTCAACACTAAGACTTTTGAACAACACAGGCACTTGTCAGAAAAGAGTACACGTTATGAGTTTACTGGAGACACGGTTATACTGCATGTGCAAGTAAAACTGTACGGTAAAATTCTTTTTGGAAAAACTTCTAAATTGCGTGTAAATTCACCATGGTTGTCTGTCGATGTAAAGATCTATCACAACGGCGGATCTAGCCATAGTGAAATAGTCTCAATAATTTAACCTAGGCCACACAAATACGGGTAATATTGATAGGGAAGGAAGACCATGACTATAAACCACAGGCGATGATATTCAAGCAATCTAGGAACTGATCCCCACCAATCGTGGTAGGAAAGTCCATACTGCGGTTTCCGATTACAGACGTTAACGGCCTGAACTGTGCGTCTTGGTTGGAAACGAAGTATTGTATTCACGCATTGGAAATACTGAATCATATCGACCGATTCAGGGCATCGAAATTAATTCTATGGCGAGATTGTGCTGCACCGGGATTCGAACCCGGATTTCCCGCTTCGGCCTAGCGGTGACCTTCACAAATTAGGCTATTGAGGCCCGTTTTCCTTCGTGCCAAAATTCTTAACTTGTAGCACTCTACGATGGTAGTGCCCCCTGCTTATTAGTTTCTCTTGCTCCCAGCCCATACTGGATTTCCGCAAGTGATCGAGCGTATTAATATTTACGCATTGAAACTGTAAGTTGCCTGTTGGGGGAATATGTAAAAATTTTGATAGGATGTCTCCTCTTTCGGACATGTCCGAAAGAACAGACATGGTATTAATAATTGTAGTGTTCAGACGCAGTACCTGCTGCTGGCAGCAGTAATGCTCACGTTCCTGTTTGCCCTCAACCTTGTATTCCACACTACTCAGTTTTGCCTCGGTTTTGTTTCTCCAACAGTGTAAACTGTACGTTAAAAGTAACGCGCGGAAATCATCAATGGCCGTCTTCACGTTAATTCCACAACCAAGACGAGGACGACTATTGATCGTTTCTTCAGTGCGGTTGCACACCAGCGCAGAGCTGTTACGGGAAGCAGTAATGAGTGATAAATAGGTAGAGGAACTAAGTACGTTGTTTGTGGATAATCAGAGAATTTTTGTGTGACGTGAACAGAGGTGTACAAATTCCCCTTCCATCCTTACAACAGAATGCACCTGCAACAGGTTGAGCTGTGGAGCTGTGTAGAAGAAAAAACAATTGATGGTAAGTTTAGTTCATGATTAAGGGTAGTTTTAGTGGTAAGACAAGGCTGTAACTTGTCACCATTGTAGTTCATATTATTTATGGATGATTTTGAAAGAGATAGACTGACAGGGTGAGATTAAAAGAGGTAAAATTAAAATAAGCAGTCTCGCATATGCGGAAGACATACTTGTGATGTCGGAAGAGATTGAAATGTTGCAAACTCAGATTTCAGAGCTAGATACGTATTGGTTATGCTATAAAGATCAGCATCTCTAAAACGCGAACAATGGCTGTGGGACAGATATTTAACCTGAGTGCCATATTAGAGGAACAAAAGTTATAACAGGTGTACTGTTTCAAGAACTTAAAATGTATTTTCTAACAGTATGGCAACATGTTGAAAAAGCTGGTACCAAGGAGAAGCAAAGCTAACGCAGTCAGCGCTCACCTACGATCTACTCTTATCTGCAAGAAGGAAGTCAGTACCAATTCTAAATTATCAATGCGCGGTTCAATCTTTCGACCAACGTTGTTGCATGGGGGTGAAGGCTCTGTGAATACACATTACCTTATTAATAATCCTAATGTTACAGATATGAGACTAGGAAGGATGACTGAAGCTAGTAATAAATGGGAGAAATTGTAAGAGGTTGTCTATACTGAGGAAAACAAAGATACACTTGAAATGAAACCCTAGATGAAGCAGTTAGAGCGAATAGATCAAACAATTAATTCCTCTAACTGGGGAGTTATCAAAAATGGGTTCCCACAGAGTTCGGTCTTGGGTCCTTTGTAATTAATAATATATATTAACGACTTGCCATCCTACATCCATGAAGATGCTAAGCTAGTTCTTTTTGCTGATGATACAAGACTAGCTATCACACTTGACCAACAGGAATTAAAAGTTGCAGCGCTTAGAGATTTTTTTATATCAGTCAGACACCGATGTAGCTCTGTTGCAAGAGGTAAAAGTCAGGAATCCTTACGTGGCTGGTTACCAAGAAATTGAAAACTTTGCCCATGAGAGCAGTTGCGGGGACTGCAATCCTAGTAAGGGGCGGGATCGAAATGACAGACACTGTTCTTTTAGAATCTGGGAGAGGCATCAAATGCAAAATTTTTAATAAATCTTTTATCAATATTTATGCCCCTTCTGGAACCAACGCTAAACCGGAAAAATCCGCTTTTTACAAAAATGACATTTTACTATTCTCTATGATAACCCTGTTGAAGTTTTAATTGATGGTGACTGGAATTGTGTATTACATGAAAAGGACCAAAGGCCAAATTTTAATAAATCCAGAGAACTAGATGGACTAGTTTCGAATATGAAATGGAAGGACGCTTAGGAGATAAAGTATCCCACCATCGTGAAGTTTACTTATATCAGTAACTCATCTCAAAGTCGAATAGGTAGAATTTATGTATCCTCGGCTTTAGAAAATAATGTGGATGCCATTGAAGTTATATCCGCCATCTTTTCTGACCGTCAAGCAGTAAGGTGCAGTATACGGCTAATGAGCCTGAGGACGTACTGGGGTAAGTCCGTATGGAAATTGAATATTAACATGTTGCCAAAAAACGCTCTCCTGGCCAAATAGCAGAGACTTGGCGGGCATCTTTACGAACGCGCTATAAATACAAGTCCACTATAGAATGGTGGAGCGTTGAAGCAAAGATACGGTTAAGAGGCACTTTGCTACCATACACCATACGGAAAAGAGAGGGCGAGGTGGCTGCGGCATACAGTAGAGTTTCACCACACCTGCTTACGTGAACTCTATGAGCAACCAATGTCACAAGACATCTTACTGCAAATAAAGAGGCCCAAAGCTGAACTGATAAAGCTCAAACGGTCACTGATTGATGGTCTGAAAATAAAATCCCATACGCAGACTGTGGTTGAGGAGGAAAATACGTCGATATATCACCTCATAAAACATCAGCAACAAAGGAGGAGAACTTTTCTTGCGTCTCTTAGAGCAGAGGATAACAGCACCCTGTCAACTCAAAAAGACATTATCAATGAAGCCTTCCGATTTTATACTGCACTCTATGCTGAAAATAGTATAGAGGAACGGGTTATAAATGATTTTTATCTGGATCTGAACTTCAGGACCACAGAAAAGGATAATGAAACTATTACCGCAGAAATAAACGAAGAAGATGTTTTGGATATAATAAAGACTTCCCCTTTAAAAAGTCACCAGGCCCCGACGGTCTGCCTCTCGAGTTTTATACAGCGTTTTGGCTTGTTATAGGCAGACCGTTCACAGAAATTATTAACGAAACCTTAAAGGGAGAGGCTGTCCCAGCAGATTTAAAACAGAGTTTCACTGTGTTACTTCCAAAAAGTCAGAACACTGAAACAAAAGATATTAAGAAAATGAGGCCTATTACACTAATGAATTCAGGCTATAAAATAATTGCTAGAGTCATGAAAGAGCGATTACGGCCAGTCCTCGATAAAATAATTGGATACTACCAGACGTGTCTCCCTGGGCGCATTATTTTGAAGACAGCGAGTACAGGGACATTGTCGGCAAATTCTCAAAATCTTCAGCATATGGCGGTCTTGCATTTGCAGATTTTGCAAGGCGTTTGATAAAGTTAATCACGACTACCTTTTTTAAAATTCTGACGCATTTGGGTGTTAGCGAGAGTAATTTGAGGATTTTTACAACGTTTAAAAAGTATAAAGACGAAAATAACTATTAATGGTCACTATACTAAGGACATACCCATTGACAATGCAGTACCCCAGAGGAGCCCTTTATCAATGATGCTGTTTCTTGTGGCAGTAGAACCACTTTTAAGAAGACTGAATAAGGAATTAGAGGGTATTTTAATGTCAGGGATGAAAAAAGTTATTAATGCTTACGCCGATGATGTAGGTGTCACAATAAGAAGCACTGACGTTATTAAAACACTTACGGCTAACTTAGTGTAGTGCAACAGGCGCCGAAATAAATGACACAAAGAGTGCTTTTTTGATCTCAATGGCCTCACAAATATACAGGCCCATTAGGCACAACTTGTAGAGAATCATACAGCTTTGAGTGTAACCCTATGCAGCTGCCCCCTTCGAATGATAGCCGCTAACTGGAAAACAGTATTAGCTAAGATTCGAGGCACCCTTAAATTACACGACATGAGAGATCTAGATCTGAAGTAGAAAGTCAAGATCATAAACTGCGTGGTACTCTCGAAAGCGACAAACATAGGGCAGGTTTTGCCTATTCCAAAACAAATAGCAAAGGCAATCATATAACTGTATGTCGATATATCAGGCAAGGACAGATTTTTAAAGTATCTTTAGGAACTCTGAAAACGGAAGAGGGTGGATTCGCACTTACTGACATTCAGAGAAAAACAACAGCATTATTCATAAAGAGATCCCTGCAACTTATTGAAAGTCACCCAGTGCAATTATTCAAATTGTTTCAACCAGAAAGCTTGCAGCCGCCACTCGACATCACCGAAATAAATTATAAACTGAATTACATTAGACTCTATTATCTCGAATTAAGCTACATGAGGAGTATTGCCTTGGACAGCAAGAAGAGTAACTATCACTATATTATCAACAGATTAAAATCAAAGGAAAACAAAAACAGAATAGATATCAAGTTTCCAAATAGAAATTGGAAAATCATTTGGAAAAATGTAAGTAATCAGTTGCTTCCATTAGAAATACAGGTAGCGTGGTATAGAGTTGTCAACAATATTGTTAGTACCAATGAGAGATTATATGCAATCGGACTTTGCGATACAAACAGATGCCCTAAATGCGACGCTATTGATACCTTGGATCATAAATTCGTTTTTTCAGAATACAGTGCCGTATGGCAAGAACTTAGAAAACAAATATCGTTGCTTAAGAGAAGCGACGGGAGAGAACTAACTTTAAATCTTATCTTCTTCCCAGGCGAGATGTATTTTTCTGCCCGAAAAAATAATGCCATTTTGTAGCTAGTGGGGCAATTTATTAACTACGTTATTAACAAGAAAGGGCACTGTCCAGGATTTTAATGAATTTGAACTACAAGGATATCGCAAAATAAACCAGAAAATTGATCTGAAAAAGAATTATGGAAATATGTTGAAGATTCTCTTCGAGAAAGAGGGAATAGGGTGATTACTACAATCAATTAACACCACAAATAGAGGCATGTCAAAGTAGGGGATCGCTGTTAAGGGTGAAGTACGGTCGGGACTTCGTGGGCCCCGAGCCGCTAAGGTAGTCGTGAAGCCCTCAGCAGAACCCTGAAACAGCATGCCACAACGGATGCCGGACCATACTCCTTTTATAACAGATATAACCAGCTCATAAGCGATCAAGAGAAAATGAAGAAAAAAGAATGATCACAGAATAATTTTTACTATTGTTCTTATTATTATTTTATTTAGTTAAGAGAAAGCTTTCTGTTCATCATGCTACAGAGAAAAATTTCTTTTCGTCATCAACTGTGAAAGAAGGAGAAAGGAAATGCCACAGAAGGGGCAACTCACTCGTTTTGTTCATTTTTATGATTCATAATCGTTTACTTAATCAAATTCCTGGTCAAAATTTAATAATACTAAAAAATCACTTGTGGTTACTGCGCGACTACTGCTTTTAATGTTAGGAGAAGTTTATATGATGATCACCTGTAAGCAACGCGGAAGATAAAGTACAATCAGAACGTAATTAAAGGAACTACTGCGAGAGCAGTCAATTTTCGTGAAGACGATCGTTGAAGGCGCAGGTTAGCTGCATATCACACTTAAATAAAGTAAAATAAAATAATAAAAAATAGAAACATAAAATGTAACAAATAAAAAAATCTGCTCCAAACATAGAAATAATGTCGAAATGTCAAATTGCAACACATGAAAGCTTTGATTGCTCGCCGAGGAGGGAATTACAGGAGAGAGAATGGGAAGGCTATAAGGGGAGATGGGAGGCGAAATAAATGAATAAATAATAAATAAAAATAAAAAAATCCGCGCGGTAGCGGTTTTGTCTGCGAAGTAAAAGTTCTGTTCGCTCCCGAAGCCGGTCTTGTTCGGGGATAATATTTTAGCTGTTCTGGAACAGAGCTACAGGTATCCAGATTCAAAATCAATTGGGAATTCTTCACAAAACTTCTCCGTCAAAGTTGTTTAGCTATTTCCACGATGGCACTCTCTCACAGAACCTGAAAATGATTCAAAATGCTCAGGTAGTTTATCGATTTCATGCTTGTTTGTAAAGCTTATGGGACTTAACTACGGGGTCATCAGTCCCTAAACTTACAAACTACTTATGAACTCTTTACGAACTAGGACGGCACAAATATCCATGCCCGAGGGGGGATTCGAACCCCCGACCGTAGTGACCGTGCAGACCGTGACTGAAGCGCCTCAGTCTCCTCGGCCACCGCGGCCGGCTAACTTATCTCAAGAGCTTTGTATGTATTTTCTAGTAAATGTATGGAACTATTTGTATCAGCATGTCATTTGCTCAAATGTTCAAATGTTTATAGAGCTTATGGGGCTTAATCCATGCCCGAGGGGGGGGGGGGATTCAAACCCCCGACCACAGCGGCCGTGCAGACCGTGACTGGCACGCCGCAGACCGCTCGGCCACCGCAGCCGGCACGTCATTTGCAACTTACACTACAACGACGTGTCCGCACTTTATGTGCAGGTACTGTAGTTCAGAAGACAGTGTTTACAGTTTGTTGGACAATATTTCACAGCATGTTCACTATATAGAACAAACGCACTTTTAAGAAAAAGCTGTTGTACTTGCAAATATGTCGGAATATCGCAATTCATAAATTCTATTTAATAAATGTGTCAGAAAACTTTAGGGAGTCAAGGTGAAAAATTAAAGTATTGTCTGAAGCGAGAAACGAACCACCGCCCACACACACATCTGTTTTTCCTTTTAGTTCTATATATCCCCTAAGCTTTGTCACTTCAGGCGTTGGCTCCTGTCAGCTATATTACCACCAAAAATTTACTAAATAAACCTACAAAACAAAATATCTAGTGCCACCTCCACTTTCACCGTAAGTTAAATTAACATAATATCGCCAATTCTTCAGGCGCCACCGTCAACGAAAAAAAAGGACACATTTAGTTTCCTCTATAAGCCGATCTTTTCTGTCACCATCTGTGAAATAATAACAATATTTAATACACCAGTGCCATTCATTGCCGGCCGCGGTGGCCGAGGGGACTGAGGCGCTCCAGTCACGGTCTGCACGGCCACTACGGTCGGGGGTTCGAATCCCCTCTCGGGCATGGATATTTGTGCCGTCCTAGTTCGTAAGTAGTTCATAAGTAGTTTGTAAGTTTAGGGACTGATGACCCCGTAGTTAACTCCCATAAACTTAACAAACATTTGAACATTTAAGTGCCATTCATTCTCATGCAAATGACACTCGAAAACTAACACGTGAATATTCTCAATAACAAAACAGAAATTTATGTAGAACCTCAGCTCTGCTTCCGGCTTTATTTATTAGGAAAGTATCCTCTGCTTTATGTTGCGTCTTTTCTTCTTTATTGGTGTTTTAAGGCCACCTATGGTGGCAGGCTGGCAGCAGCTTTAGTGCTGCTCTTCAGCCGATCGGCTTTACAATGTGTCGAGTTGAAAAAAAAAAAAAGACATTGAACGGTGTAAAAAATCGCAGAAGTAGTAACTTTACAGGACAGTATAAATGGAGACATATACAAAAAAAAGAAAGAATTTAAAATACACAAACGGTGGTTAAAACACACAGATATGCAGAGTTTAAACTCTCAGAGATTAAAACGCATTATTGGAGGACAGTAGACGATGGCGAGAGCACGCATTTAAAAGCACATGGCAACGCAATATTCTGCCTGCTCCGCAGTTGCTGACGTTTTAAAACTTGAAACACAGAACACTGATCACTGGCACTGCAACACTAACGGCGCACTGTTAAAAGTTTTGGGCACAGGTAGCCCGCAGGGGATGAGGCAGGGAGGGGAGGTTTGGAGGGAAGGGATGGGAAGGGAAGAGGTGGGGGAGATAGAGAAGGAAGGCGCAAGGACTCCAAGGAATGGGGGAGGAGGGGGAAGCAAAGTGTGGAAGAGAGTAGGATCGGAAGGGGAAGGAGAGGGGGACCACAATTACGGGGAAGGGTTAAGGTTGATAGGATGGGTAGTTGTTGGGACGGAGGGCGTCATCCGAGAGGGGGAGGTGACGGAAGTTACTCTTGGAGAGGATGTGGAGAGTGTAGAGGTGAAGGAGGGAGGGATAACAAGGTATCGGCGTGATAGAGGTCAGGGATGCAGCAAAAGATGGGATACTATTGGATGCTGGGAGTCAAGCTTGCGGGTTACATAACAGAGTTGGAGGTGTCCGAGGAACTTGAGCAGGTGCGGAAAAGGAATAAGGTCATAAACGATTTGCGTGGGGGAGGAGAGTCGGATACGGTAGGCGAGGCGGTGGGCGTGGCGTTCAAGGACCTGGAGGGATTGGTATTGGGCAGGGGGAGCGGAAACTCAAGCGAGGTGGAAGCAGTAGAGGATAGGACGCACGATGGAATGATAGGTGAAGAGGATAGTGGAAGGACTGAGGCCCCATGTCCGGCCAGAAAGGAGTTAGAGGAGGTTGAGGCAGCAGAGGGATTTATCATGGACTTTTTTAAGGAGCGGTTTCCAGGATAGGGAGCAGCCGAATGTAAGGCCTAGGTATCTGATGGTTTTGGTTTGTGGGATGGGGGAGTCATGGAGTGTAAGGTAGAGGTCGCGGTGACAGAAGGATGAGGTGGTGTGAGCTATGATGACTGCCTGCGGTTTAGTTGGGTTAAAGGTGAGGAGCCACTGGTTACACTAGGAGGAGAATTCGGAGAGATGGGATTGAAGGAGGTGTTGGGAGCAGGTGAGGGATGTGGCGATGGCAAGGGAGGCAGTGTTGGCAGTGTATTGGAGGAGATGGACAGGAGGCTGGGGTTGTGGCATATCAGCTGAATAGATAAGGTAGAGGAGGGGGGAAAGGATGGAGCCCTGTGGAGGGGAAAAACAAACGGGAGTTGGAATTATTGACAGCGACATAGGACGGGCGATGAGCGAGAAAGGAAGCAATGGAGCGGACATAATTAATGAGAAGGGCGTAGAGCTGGAGTTTGAAAAATGTTTAAATGTTCAAATGTTTGTAAATCTATCGGAACAAACTGCGTGGTCATCAGTCCATAGCTTACAAACTACTTAAACTAAGTCAAACTAACTTAAAGGACAACACACATACCCATGCCCCAGGGAGGACTCCAACCTCCAACTGCGAGCAAGCGCGCACTCTGGATGAAACGCTTTAGACTGCTCGGCTACTCCACCGCGGCAAGAGTTTGAAAAGGACACCAGAATGTCATATGCAGTCGTAGGCTTTCTCAAAGTCGAGGGAAAAGAGGATAGCGCCGCGACAGGAGTTCATCTGGATGGATAGTAGGTGGGTAAGACACAGGAGTTGGTCATCGACAGAGAGAAGGATGGTCGGAAGCCAGAGGGAGAGAGGAAGGAGCTAGTGTTGACAGATATATTGATGTATGCGGCGAGACAGGATTATTTCCAGGACCTTGCTGAACACCAAGGTGAGGCTGATAGGACGATAGGAAGAGACAACAGAGGGCGGCTTGCCAGGTTTAAGAAATATGAGGATACTGGACGTTTTCCACAGGTCGGTGTATAGAATAACAGTATAGATGGAAGCAAGTGCGGTGTTGAAAGAAGGGGGGCAAGCCCAAAAGTGCCTGTAGGTCAGGCGGTCGTGCCTGGGAGCCATGTTGCATTCATGTGGACTGTTGTTTCGATGTCAAAGGCTGTGATCAGAGTATTAAGTTCTGTGGGGGGACACTGTCCAAGTACTGAAAGCCGGGGCGAGCGGTGGGATAGAAGTGTTGGTTCGCTCATGGACGTCTGGGAAGAGGGAGTAGTCAAATCTAGAATTGTCAGGGATGGAGAAGGTATCATTAAGGTGAGTGGCGAAGTGGTTTGCATTACTGGCGTTGTAAGGGAAAGAAACGTCATTATGGAGAAGTGGGTAGTCGGAGGCGGAGTGACTGTCAGTACCTTGGTGGAAGGTATGCCATTACTTGGAGGAGCTGTGCGGTAGAGAGACGTTAAGACGGGTGCATGTGTGGCGCCAGTCCCGGCGTCTTTTCGTGTTCAAGAGGTTTCGGATGTGATGTTAGATTTTCTGGTGGAGACGGAGTGTGTCCCAGTCATGGGTCCGCAAGAAGGATCGGTAGAGGTGATGGGATTCTCAGAGAAGGAGTACGGCCTGTGAAGGTAAGGAAGGGTGAGGTGGGTGTATGGTTTTGGTGGGGATGTTGTAGTGGACGGTGTCAGCAACAATCTGGTGTAGGAAGGAAGCAGCATGGTCAATATCGGCAGGGGTGTGCAGGGGTTTGGGGTGGCTGGCGACCCGGGTGAGCCTGACAGCCACGGGGGTCTATGGTGAGGAGTATTGGGGCATGGTCACTACCAATGAGGTCGAGGACTTCCACCTGAAAGTAGGCCAGGAGGTTAGGAGAGGCCAGGATGAAATCGGGGGTGGTATTGCACTGCGGGCGAGTGGGTTGTGGGAGGAGAACTGAGTCGCCGTGCAACTGGGAGAGAAACTGACGTCACCACTGGAGTTCAGCGGCAGAACGTGATGAAAGGTTCAGGTTCGCGGCAACCACATAGGTCCTGAAGGATCAGTCTATGTGGGGTAGGAAACCATAGGGGAGGGGTGCAGTACTGTGGAAGTAAATGGTGGCGAGGGTGACTAAGGAAGTGGAGAAAGAGGCTGAGGATGGGGTGTTCAGTACAATCTTTGAGGAGAGGTTGTGGCCAGACAGGGTGGTGGCAGAGGTGGCCAATCGCCACTCCGTCTCGTGCAAGGGGATGGGTCCATCTGTGTGGTGGAGGGTGTAGGGAACACTGCTGATGGAGTGTCGGGGTTGTAGGAAAGCTTCATTGAGGAGGAATGCGTCCATGTGGTGGTGTGAGAGGAGATGCAAAGAGAGGGGTTTGTTGGTAGGTAAGTAACAGATGTTGTGGTAAAGGGGAGGGTACAGCAGGGGCGTGCCATGGGGAGCTGCGGGGGTGGGGAGAGTTGGAAGGGGTGGCGGGAAATGGGTTAAGTGTGTGCTCTATATAAGGGTAACGTTGCGGGAAATGGTGAAGTGGGAGTGGTTATGGGAGAATGTGGCTATGGTTTCAAGTTGGAAGACTGAGCAGGCGGCTAGGGCGATCTGCTGGAGGGTTTGGGGATGTTCAAAGGAGTGCCTGTTCTGAAGGACTGTGGTAACAAAACGGTTGACGAAATTTTTCGGGTGTATGGGAGGATCAATGGGACAGATGGGGACTGTCAGCTCAGGATTGATGAGGGTGGGGCGATCCTGACACTCCTTGAGGAAATGGTAGGACTTCAAGTGAGGACAGGTGGGGGCGTTGCAGCATTTTTCTGTGAGGTGATCATTGTAGGCGAAGCATTGCCCACAACGATAGGACTGGGGAGAGGAGCAGGAGGGATCCACCTTGTAACAGCGATCGTAAATGTGCGCCCCCTCGGTGAGGAGGCGGTCGATGGAGGATCTGGACTCTGTGAAGATCCGCATCAAAAAGGTGGGGCCAGAGGCGTTTTGGATGCACTTGGCAGAGCGCATGGAGATGTTGGGGCGGGATTTGAGCTGCGCCAACACCTCCTACTCCATGATCACCGGGCTGAGCTTGGTAATCATGGTGGTGATGGTGGGTGACAGTCAGGGGAGGCTGGAGTTGGGGAGGAGTGGACGAGGTAATGTTGGGGTGACAGTGGCGTGGGGCCCAAAGAGGACCTGGGAGACACGCTGAAGGAAAGGAGATTGGTGTGTGTGGAAGGTGGGGGAGGGTGATTTGATAAGGATGGAGTCCTTGCAGGGGATCAGTTGCATAGGAGGGCCAGAAGGGAAGTACTTTCGTACTTGCAGGGAAAGGGTGCGGTTATCAAGGAATTTGGGGTCTGGTTGGGAAAGGACATAGGTGAAGGTCTGGGGTGCAGCATCGGTGGTGGGGAGAGGGATGGTGTCCACAGTGAGGGAGGAGGTGGCGGTAGGAGCAGAGGCTGTGATGGACGGGGCCTTTCTGGAAGTGCCACAGACAGGCTGTGCGCTGGAGCAACTTTCTTGGTGCAGGATGTTGAAGGAGTGGGGAGGGGGAGGGGGATGGGGGTGATAGGGATGGGGCGAGGAGCGGGTGCATCCTGTGCCCGGTGTTCCGGGCTGTGACATGACGGAGACCCAGCCACCTCGGCTCTGCGGTGTGGTAATCTTGTGAATAGGTGATCGGCAGTGGAGGAGGTGGGGAGAGTACTCAGAGACTGAGGGAGAAAGTTGATGGGCGGCGGTTGTGGAAGAGGAGGCAGTGGCTGGCAGGAGGACGGAGAGAGGAATAGGTGATTGGGGGAGGGAGGACTCCATGTCATGGTGGTTGGGGCCTGTGGCGGGGTCGTATACAGGACGGCGGTAGTGGTGATGACGGTCGGGCTGGTGGACATAGTGGCAGACTATCGGGAGTATGGGTAGGGAGTGGGCGGTGGAAGTTCTCGAAACTCTAGAGGTCGACGACAGCAGGGGTAGGGGCGAAGCGGTGGGCTCCGACCCTCTCCCGGTGGTCGGCGGTCTTTGGCTGGTCGGCATCGGCAGGCGAAGAGCTGGGGACGTCGAGCTGCGGCGTCGACGGCGGCAAGCTGCAGGGAAACCGGGAGGCGGCCCTGTCGCCAGCTGCGACGGTGGCGGCGGCGGCGGTGGCGGGAAGGGCTGGGCAGCGCCCAGCAGCGGTGGCGGACGGCGGTCCAGCGACGATCGGAGCAGCGTCGTCCGGCAGGGGCTGCCGCAGGGTGGCGGCGTCCAGCAGGGTCTGCGGCGAGGCGGCGGCGTAGCAGCAGCAGTGGCGGCAGCGGCGGCGTCTACACGACGAAATGTTCCCATCTGGAAGGCGACTGGTTACCTGCAAGCAGAAGCAGTATAAGCCTATGCTATTGGCAATGCCTGTAACCAGGCGGGTAGGATGTGTGTTTTTTAAGTTTCGAACTTCAAGTTTTATACTGCTGGAAAGTCTTACTTGTCATTTTAATAGCGCAGTGCTACAGAAATATCATGAAATATTACAGACACACTTCTATTACAGTAATATTGAGGTCTTAGAATGATTCATATTTAGAATTTCAGAATACGAAGGTAGAAATATTTACGTAAATTAAACAGCAGGAATAATAAATTGAAGCCCTGGACTCGCATAGCATCACGGTAGCATTACCGTAGAGACATCTATCGATTCGTAGGGGTAATTGGGGTCCGACGCACTACTGTCCCTAGACGCCTGTGGTTTTCGAACAAAGTAATTTGTTAAAATAGTGGAAACTACATAATGTCTTTGCATAGGGTTACCATTGGAGTAGTATAATTTCTGTGTCAGAATCTTGCTTATAGTTGGTGATTTCATTGAGCGCCACAATATCTACTGCGCCTCTTGTACATATGGTAAGCAAATTCCATGTTGCTTTGCCGTAGTGGTCTGGTGGATCTCTTGTAATTCAATATCTGCAATGTGTGCCTTCGATTCTCGCCTTGAAGCATTTATTTTTAACTGGCACATTCATATCTACTTCATCTCCTTTAACACCAAGTGAAGAATGTTGAGTTGTATTGTAGTTAAAAAAACCGTATTAAACCAAATCAGTTGAAACGTGTCCATAAAAAATTATTTTGTAAGAAAATGTCCAATATTGTGCCTCCTGTTTTGTATCGAGTAACTTGCTTGCAAGAAAATGTATAATATCGCTTCTACTGTGCCTCCTGTTTTGTATCGAGTAACTTGCTTGCAAGAAAATGTATAATATCGCTTCTACTGTATGTATCGATATGTGTCCTTTATGAAGTTTCATCTTTGGCAAAGATCATGTATTGCATAGTATTGTAGCTCGCACTGAGAGAGAGGGACTAGTGGTTCAGCTCGCTTAGAGAGCGGTTGGGTTGTGTGTATGGCTCCGATGTAGAGCAGAGGCTGCTTTGCCAGCAAGTCAGAAGTTGTATTATGTAGGTAATGTAATGCTGATTATTAATCGACTAGTGGTTCAGCTCGCTTAGAGAGCGGTTGGGTTGTGTGTATGGCTCCGATGTAGAGCAGAGGCTGCTTTGCCAGCAAGTCAGAAGTTGTATTATGTAGGTAATGTAATGCTGATTATTAATCGTCTAGTGGTTCAGCTCGCTTAGAGAGCGGTTGGGTTGTGTGTATGGCTCCGATGTAGAGCAGAGGCTGCTTTGCCAGCAAGTCAGAAGTTGTATTATGTAGGTAATGTAATGCTGATTATTAATCGACTAGTAGTTCAGCTCGCTTAGAGAGCGGTTGGGTTGTGTGTATGGCTCCGATGTAGAGCAGAGGCTGCTTTGCCAGCAAGTCAGAAGTTGTATTATGTAGGTAATGTAATGCTGATTATTAATAATAAGTAACTTAAACTTTCTTTCATCTCTCATTTACGTAGTTAGAAAATTAACCTACTTCCTTCATTTGATAATCAATTATTAGTGGATTTAAAGTGCAGTATTGATGTGAATAATATTGTTGAACGTATTTCATTATTGGTGCCATAGTAAATGATAGTTAATTGACTATGATATTAAATTGATACTAAATTTCAATAATTAGAAACTGATCTGCATAAAATTCTCACAGTCAAGCATTAAGAAAGTGATTTGTGGTTTTTTTATATCTTTCTCGCAGTCAAAATCTTTGAGTATAGTCAGTGTCTGTTTCAAAAGGCTACATGTCACAGTTGTTTTGTTAAAAATATCCGTTGCGCACATAATCAGTTTCATGCACTGTTTCTCACTTAATAGCATATACATCAGTATCAGGGCCATAATTAAACCAAATTGCTGTGTCGAGGAACAATTTGTTGTCTGATCTAACGACAGGTTCAACATCCACCCACACAACACACGTACAGCTGTTATCTGGCGCCCTTTCTGCCAGGATAGTTCACAAACAGGATCGTGACGTAGTTAGATACGTAGTCTTATTTCAGTTAGTTTGTCTTTTCCACTAACCAACTTATCTTTTGGCTCTTAATTTAATTTTTGTAGCACCATCCTTTGTTATAGCAACAGTAGCATAGTAATTGTTTCTGTAGTTTGTTACTTACCATTCTTGATAGTGTGTAGCATTGTTTATAGTAGATTAATTGAATATACCAATAATTGCATTACTACTGAACAAGTCTCTCTTTTATATTGTCTGATGTTTGTTGTGATGAAAGTCTTAGTATCGCGGTACTCGTGTGATAATTAACGGTTCGCGTAATCTCGATTGTGATTGTATGTTGCATTAGCCCGATTCAGCCTATTGTTCTCTCATAATTACCGTGTGTAATTTTCAAAAATTTTGCAGTAGGTGAAAATAAATATTAGTGGTCACTTTACTGTAGAATTCTGTTAACAATGTCAAAGAATAGGAGAGTCCGCGCTGATGCTAAACTGCTTCCGAAAATGAGACCTCGAATGATGCAAGGAGAGAAGCTGAATTTTTACAAGAGTCTTCTCACTGCACTGATACAAATACGACAGTAAATACCGTGTCCGAAAATGCGGAACAGATTAGTTCAGGACCAGACAATATGGATAATGACAAAGTACAGGATTCGACAATACAGAATTCCAATTCTTGTAACGTGGTTGCGGAAAATAATGCATCGGCTCCGCCTAGCTCTGCTACAAAAAATACTTGTGCGACGGCTATGGAAAACGTACTACCAAATGATTTCATGCAAATTTTATTGTCACAGCTTTCTAAATTAAATGAGAATAGTCAATTACAATCTCAGGAATCTCAGAAATTAAATGAAAAACTTGAGAATAGTCAATTACTATCTCAGAAATTAAATGAAAAACTTGAGGAACAATCTCAGAAATTAAATGAAAAACTTGAGAAAATAGAACAGACGTGCGATTCGAGGTTTGCGAGTATTCAAAGTAGTTTTAATAGAATAAATGAGGACAACAATCGGTTCAGGGAACAACTGCTCAATACTTTCAAATGTGAATCTCAGCAAATAAGACAAGATATTCGCGACGAGATTAATCCGGTTATGGAAAGCCTTGCGTCACGAGTCGAAAATATAGAAACCACTGAACTCGCTCAGTTGAAGCAACAGAGTAATCTATTTGATGAAAAGTTGCAGAACTTCCAGTCAGTCACGACTGAACAGATCAATAAAATTAATAAACAGGTTGAGGATATTACTGTTAAAATTACCCAAATCAGTGATAACAGTGACAAAAGTTCTGATGTAACGCATCCTACCCCGTTTAATGAAACTAATGAATACCTCGCCCTTGACCGTTTCAAACAAGGTCAAATGACCATTAATCAGCAATACAAGGCTGAGGTCAGAAAATTAGATGATCGCGTGGCGCGAATAGAGAGGAAATTTGACCACACTTATGGAAATGCATACGAAGACGTAGAAGAAAATTTGAACGAAAATGACAATGATGATTCGACTCAAGTAGGTCGCTTGGTACGTGAACGAAGTGTACCTCATAGCAACAACAATGAAGGCGCGATGCGTAGTTTACGCTCACTTACACCGCACAGGCGAAGTGAAGCGTTTGACTACAAGCATTTCCTGACTGTACGTAAATTCAAGACATTCAAAAACTCTCCGAATGACTTGCACCCTAAAGAGTGGTTGCAGCAATTCGATTATTGTCTTCCCCCGAATTGGCCACTTGAGCACAGATTAGAATTTATATGTGGTTATCTGGAAGGCGAGCCAGCCACCAGAATGAGAGCTATTGCACAAGAGTGCTATAGCGAGAATCAGTTCCGACGCTCATTTCTATCCGCATACTGGTCGGAAGCGGCACAAGACCGCGTTAAAAACAGTATTGCGACGTTCAAAACTTTTGAGCGATCAAATTTCTCGAGCCCGGTGGAATATTTCCAACATTTGGTATACAAAAATCAATTTTTATCGGCACCTTACTGCCCTGCCGAATTAATTAGAATTTGTTTGAACAAATTGCCTCTACACTTGCGTCAAATTGCCATTGCGGCACGATGCAAGAATGACATTGAAGCCTTTAGAAACCTCTTACAAGACTTAGAGGAAGAAGACGAGGAAAATTCCTCGCGCAGTCGATATTTTGATAGAAACAGATATGATCGCCGGTCGCAACAAAGCCCGCCGCGTTCTAAACGTTATCCAGAGCACGAAGATCAAACAAAAAGTAATTCTTTTGCTAATGAAACTTACAAACAAAGTCGCGACAATGAGAACAGTGATTGTCAAGATCGTGAGAATAGTCGTGGAAGTTTTCGTGGCCGTTACCGTGGTGGTGGCTTTGGTCGCGGAGGACGCCACAATAATTACTATCATAACAGCGATACCTCAAATGATACTAATTGGCGTGAAAGACGCAATACTGATAGTGATCGCGAGACTGAAAATAACAACAATAACACTGAGAAGCGTAGTCGGGAGGGCACACGCGATAATTCTCGTGATCGCCTTCCGCGACACGAAAACACGAATCGGGGCCTAAGCAGATCGCGTACCCCGGAAAGACAAGAGCAAAACATTGAAATCAGACCTGCCAATCCACGCTATAATTCGTCAAAAAAAGGGCCGCGTCAGGTATGACTAGCGGACTCGACGGCAAATAATTCGGCCGTACAGGATTTATGTGATCCTAACTATACGCTGAAACTTGTTCATTGTGAACGTCCTCAGAGAGAGGAAGGTTACGATGAACAACCTCCCGAACAAAACAGAATAGTAGTTTGTGCGGAAGTGCACAATACTGATGCTGGTAGCACCTCAGTAAGTGATAAGGCAAAACCGACACAAATTGTGTCAATACCTAAAGCCGTTACTCCTGAAAGTAATGACAGTAACAAAAATTGTACTATCAAATTTAACGAAACAAATAAAGAAGCATCGAATAAACATTATACTGCCCAACGGTTAAACGAGATAATTGTCGATCAGCAATATAATGACGACAATTCAGAGTGGGAGACAGAAGCTTCGTCTTCAGACTCTGAGGAAGACACTATATACGAAATAAAATTCTTACAGTATCAACCAACAATTGCATATGACAGACCGGTCATGTACTTTGAAATGCAGGATACGGTACTGCCACACAATAATGCAACTAACAGTAACCTTGGAACAGCAAAAAGTGATTTCGAACAATTAGATTTGCAGCACACCTCTGTCGCTGACTGGATAGATAATTACATGTCTTCTAATGACGATGATAGTGAATGCGAAGTTGATGAACAATCAAGATTTGAAAAGCATTTATCTTGTGAAAGCCTCATTAATCTTGATAACACTTGTCTCAACAAAGAAATTTCTTATGAACCTTCCACCGAACAAGACGTAAAATTTGTACAGTTAGATGACATAAAAAAGGCACTATTAGAAGAGAAGGTAGAATGTCTCGATATTCCAATTCACCCAATTGTATCTGTCAAAATTGGCAAAATCAATCTTTCTGCTGTCTTAGATTCTGGTAGCCCTGTGTCAGTAATTAGTGAAGTGACTTTCAAGAAATATCAGAACTTGCTTAATGGTCCCATTCTGCCTTTGCATTGCACTAAAATTCGTGGCGTCATTTCTAGCAAACCTGTCGAAATTCGACAGCAAACATACGTAGAATTTTTATGTCAAGGTCATCTCTTTTCTGCCAACCTATTGATTGTCCCCCGTTTAACTACACAGATAATATTAGGTGTGGATTTCCTATCCAAGTACAAGGTTATTTTAGATTTCAATACGGCTTGTGCCACTGCTTTTGTTCAGGAAAATGCCATTCAAATTAAATTCGAAGACTGGATTACCAGATATGAAGAAGGTGCCAGTTGTTTAAAATTTTTATCTACTTCTAATGTGACGCAGGATGTCAAACCTGATGATGATATAACAGATAAACATTTCGAGACTGAACAAACTGACTTGATTTCTGACATCATTAAGAACAAATTAGTAGAAGTTGAAGGAGCCTCAGAACGTGATAAGGAAGAATTGTTCCTTATCTTGCGGCGTTATTCCCGTGTATTCGCGAACAGTCCTGGTACCATAAAAAATTTTCTCTATGAATTTAAGATCAAAGAACATAATAAATTTTTTGTACCTCCATATCCCATTCCCATAGTATACAGGGAAAGAGTTAAGGCTGAAATTCAGTCCATGCTCAATCAAGGTATAATTGAACCTGCAGTTAGCTCATATAACAGTCCCCTACACATTGTTGAAAAAAGAGATAAGTCAATTCGATTGGTGCTTGATTCCAGACAAATTAACACTATCATTTTACCTGAAACCGACCGACCACAAACCCTGGAAGAATTGTTACAAAAATTCTATGGTGTCAAAGTTTTATCCTCATTAGATCTTAGGTCTAGTTTTTGGCAAGTGAAACTGCACCCCAACTGTAGGAAGTACACCGCGTTTCTCTGCTTCGGAAACTGTTATCAGTTCCGTAAACTGCCTTTCGGACTGAACATCTCCTCATCTGCTTTCATCCGTGCGATGAATACCACACTTCCTGAGCACTTAAAACAACAAATCACAATTTACGTTGATGATATTTTAATTGCAGAATCTTCCTGGGAAAAACATAACAGTACTTTGGAATCTTTACTTGAAGTGTTTGCTCAATCCGGGATTACTGTCAACTTAGAGAAGTCACAGTTTGGTCGTTCTCAGATTAAATTTTTAAGGCACATTATTTCTAAAGATGGAATCCAGCCCGACCCCGAACAGTTAGAGGCGATAATGAAAATGCCTGTTCCCACCACTAAACGCCAATTAAGAGCTTTCTTGGGTTTAATTAATTTCTATCGGCGTTTTATAAATTTGGAAGACCTAACTACTCCCAGATTATATGAATTACCTGGAAAGAATACTGTTTGGTTCTGGGATGAAGCTGCCCAAAGAGAATTTCTTTGCTTAAAAGATGCACTCCTTCACGCACCTATTCTGCACCACCCAGATTTATCTAAGAACTTTTGTATTTCTACCGATAGTTCAAAATTCGGACTTGGCGTTCACGTGTTTCAAGAGGATGAAGAAAATGGCATTGCCACACAGAGAACCATTGCATTTGCTAGTCGCATATTATCCAAGTCAGAGCGGAACTATTCCGTCACTGAGCTTGAAGCTTTGGCAGTAGTTTGGGCATTCGAAAAATTACGTTATTTCTTGTTTGGCAGACACACTAAAGTTTACACGGATCACCGTGCACTTCAATTCCTCAAGTCGGCAAAACTTAACCATGATAGACTTAGACGATGGGCTTTGTTCCTTCAAGAATTCGATTTCTCTGTAATTTACATTCCTGGTAAACAAAACGTCGTTGCAGACTCGCTATCTCGTTCGCCTGTTGGGCTCATCAAGGCGACAGAAGAGGCATACTTAGAAAATAACTTTACTATCCTCTATAAGCAGCCAAGTTGCTTTCGAAAATTACATATCTGCCACATTTTCTGACATTGCTAAAGAACAAGATAAAGATCCAATCTGGCGAGATATTAAAATAAAATGGCACGATAAATATAATGTTTCCATCAGACAATTTTACATTATCCATAATAACATTCTCTTCAAACGTAAAGCCCCTGACAGTCAATTTTGGTTAGTGTGTGTTCCGGAGGAATCTGTGAACAAATTGATTTGGTATATTCATCTCAGTTACGGACACTATGGTGCCAAGAAGTGCTTCGCGAAATTACGCGACTCTTGTTATTTCATCAACATGGAGAAACGTATACGCAATGTGCTATCTCGATGCAAATTGTGTCAGAAAGCAAAGTCGCCGACCATATCGCATTCTGCTCCACTTTTTCCGATTATACCTTCAAAGTTAAAGCAGTTAGCAGCCGTTGATCTGTTTGGACCTCTTCCGAGAACTAACAATGGTTTCTCTTTTGTTTTCGTTGCTATTGAGCTCACATCAAAATTTGTATCTTTTACTCCGCTCCGCCGTGCCACGGCGAAGACAGTAACTAACGCCTTTGTCAAAAACTTCCTGAAAGATGTTGGCCATATAGATAAAGTCATCTCCGATAACGGACCTCAATTCCGTTCTCATGATTGGGCACGGATGTTGCGGCGCAGAAACATCAAACCTGTGTTCATATCACTTTATCATGCTGCCTCTAACCCTTGTGAACGAGTGATGAAAGAGCTTGGAAAACTTTGTAGGCTGTATTGCTACCGACGACATAACACATGGGATAGATATCTTCTGTCATTTCAAAATATTATAAATGAACTTCCTAATGATTCTACAGGTCTTTCACCAATTCTGGTTCTGAAAAACAAGCAACCTCCCGACCGTATCAAGGAATTGATACCTTTTCCTAAACACAGAAGACTACGTCATCATGAGATCATTGAATTGGCGCTTAAAAAACATTAAGAAAGCAGCTGAAAAAAAGGAAACGCTCCCAACGTAATTGTTACGCCAAACAATTCTATGTAGGACAAAAAAGTATTAATTAGATCCCACCACTTATCCCACAAGGGAAGATCTATGATTCACAAATTCTTCTTACTGTACAATGGTCCGTATCGAATCAAACGTATCATCCACGACAACGTCGTTGAGGTAGAAACTTTAAAGACGCACAAGTCGAAAGGCATACACCACATTTCCAATATTAAAATTTTCAAGGCATAAAATTGGGGTAGAGAGTCCATTAATCTGTTTTGGACACACCAAGTGGCGATTGGTGCCCCGTTCTCGAGCTGAGTGTCACTATTCTTCCGCTTTTCCTTAGTGCGCTCTATCTACATCTTTTTCTCACTGTTACTTTTCTCTAACTCTGAATACTTATGCTCTGTGCTACGCTGGGATATTGTCAGAGTGTGCGATGTCAGAGGAAGTGGACGTACGTACTGCGAAGGGTGTGGCGGATCGCTGTCCGACAGAGCTTGCTCGGTCGGCGGCCCCATCCGGCCCCCCACCTAAGACGGCCCAGGCAGCGACTACGGACGACGCTATGGATTGCGGATTGGAAGCTACACACGCGCCATTGCCTGAATCTGACGACGAACACACGGGACGTCAGGGAAGTTCCAAGATGTCTCGTCGGCAGAAGAGGAGACCAGCGACTACATCAGGAAGCACGCGAGTCCCCACGACAGGAAAAAAGGCGCGTCAGGAAGCGGTTATCGACGACGACGGCTTCGAACTCGTCCGACGACCCGCAAAACCCGCACAAATGAGGACGTCGACACAAGTACCGACGACCAACGCGTTCGCGGAATTGGCGGAAGGGGTGGAAGTACCAGCCAGGAAGGCAGAAGCTAAACCACCTCCGATCGTCGTGCAGCATGCGGACGACTATGATGTCCTTTACAAACTTCTTATCCGAATGGTGGGACAGGACAACGTAGTTATCAAGCCAGCGGGTAATGACCTCTACAAGGTCACACTCAAAACGGCTGATGACTATAGGGCCGTCACAGCGAAGTTTGGGGCTCTTGACAAACCCTTTTATACTTTTCCTTCTGCCGCGGACAAAACACTGAAGATTGTTTTCCGAGGCCTGCCCAGAAACTACAGTCTGGAGCATATAAAACAACAACTGTCGGACATGGGGTATGGATTTGGACTCCGCTCCGTAACACGACTGAACTCAAGAAGAACGAGGAAAGAGACACCACTGGTTCTGGTTGTCACCTGCGACATACCTCACAACAGGGGTCTCTGGCAAGTCACAAGGATCGCTGCGACACCTGTCACAACGGAAAAACTCAGATCGAAGCGGGGTGAACCACAGTGCTACAACTGTCAAGCTGTGGGTCACGTCGCCCGATTCTGCTCACTGCCGCCGCGCTGCGTGAAATGCGCGGGAGACCACGCCAGCAGAGAATGCACACGGAAGAAAGAAGACGGCCCACCCAAGTGCGTTGGTTGTGGTGGGGACCACGTCGCCTCCTACCGTGGATGCTCCGTATTTCTCCGGGCTGCGGCAAAGAGCCGCGGACAACGTCCTGGGGCTACTAAGAAACCAGCAACAGTACGCCCAGGCGTAAGCTATGCTGCTGCAGCGGCAAACGCAACAACTGACAAGAGACCAGAACCTGCAAAGGAGAAGAAATCCAACAACACAAGGAATCAGACTGCACCTCGACAGCAGAACGGAGGAGAAAACGGCACAACTCAGCCTTCTACCAGCAGTGAACGTACTCGGGAGCAGCGCGACCGCACACGCCAGGCACGAGAGGAAAGCGTCAAAACTGCACCTCCGAGTAGTTCACCAACTGTTTCTGCAACTTCACGGGAGAATACCCCACACCTGGAGGATATGGTCACTCTTCTCCATGAGCTGAGGGACCTCATCAAGGAAATACCGCGGCAAATCACAGCCGCCGTCACTGCAGCCATCCAGGCTATCTCCGCTGGATCTACATTCCCACGTAATGGCCCGTAGTCAAAGAGGACTCACAATCGCCGCGTGGAATGCTAAAGGCGTCCGCACTAAGGAAGGTGAATTCCGACAATTTCTCAGGGAGGAAGCGGTTGACGTGTGCCTAGTCAACGAAACCTTCCTCAAGCCGGGGGTCCACGTCCGCGCCGCAAACTATGCATGCTACCGGACAGACCGACCAACGCATGGGGGCGGAACAGCTGTCTATGTCCGCACATCTCTGGCCCACCATCGAGTCCAGCTACCTCCGCTGCAAGCTATGGAAGCCACAGCAGTAGCGGTTGACACAACCATCGGCAGGATCACCTTCGTGGCAGTATACAGAAAACCAAAGACTGCTGTACAACCTGCAGACGTAGCAACATTACTGTCACCCTCTGGCAAGGTCTTTGCTGCGGGTGACTTTAATGCTAAACATCATCTATGGAATTCCCGCGTCACCAACAACCAAGGAAGACACCTAATGCGGGAAGCTCAACGCCACGACGCCATGATAATAGGCCCACATGATCCGACCCATTTCCCCGAAAATGCTGGACAACCGGACGTCATTGACGTTGCGTTGATCAAGGGGGTACCGCACGTCATATCAGCCAGCACACGCAACGTACTTTCCTCTGATCATGTGCCAGTAGTCTTCGACGTCGACGTAGATGCAGAGCCTCTGAAGAGGAGAGGACTACACACCAACAACACGAACTGGGACCGCTACAGAGAACTCTTAGGAAGCAGCCTTCAAAATACACCTATGGTAGAAGATGCCGGAGTCCAAGATAACGTCCGCATCTTCACGGACAACGCTATCGAGGCAGTGAAACGGGCCACACCTCGCCAGAGGAGAGATCCACCTGATCGATCTAGGCTGCTACCACCGGAAATTCTGGCAATGATAACAGCCAAAAACCGCATATTCAGGGAATGGCAACTTACCCGCAACCCTGCCACGAAGCGAGCTGTAAACAGATTACAGCGGGACATCAAAGCAGCTGTAACCGCGCACCGCCACCAAGAATGGTCAAACAAGCTCGCCACACTACGTGTCGATGATGGCTCTGGTTGGAAGGCCACCCAGAAGTTTCTACGACGACGACAGAAGATACCACCGCTGCAGGTTGGCCCTACGACCGTCAGCGCTCCAGAAGACAAGGCCAACGCCATCGCCGACGTCTTCGAAGCAAACTTCACACCAGTACAGGACCCAATCGACCTAGATCATGTACGATTAGTCCAACAACGGCTACCGATCTACCTTAACGCCGTAGAGGAGGGAGAACCTATAGCAGAAGTTAGCCCAGAAGAGGTGTCCACGATATTACGTCGCCTCAACAAACGAAAAGCTGGAGGCCCCGACCAGCTCTCTAATGAAATGCTCCGACAGATGCCCCCAGAAGCCTCAACGCACCTCGCAGCAACATTCACTACCATCATGAGAACGGGAGATTACCCCCAGGCCTGGAAACATGCCGAAGTAATCCCTGTTCCTAAACCAGGGAAGGACCATCGCCAACCCAGTAATTATCGGCCCATCAGCCTCCTACCAGCAATCAGCAAAGTGTTCGAGAGAGTATACCTGAAGAGACTCATGGACCACATCCGGCAAGAAAACATCCTACCAGACGAACAATGTGGCTTCCGACCAGGACATGCCACTACTCACCAGCTGCTCCGGTTAGTAGAAGAGGCCCTAGACGCGATTGAACGACGGGAATACTTTGGGGCGGTGTTCCTCGACGTTTCGAGAGCATTTGACTCCGTTTGGCATGAAGGCTTACTCTACAAGCTACTAGTGCTTGGACTGCCCCTGCCGCACGTCCGACTCATTCGGTCGTACCTTCAAGACAGGACGTTCCAAGTGCGCACTGAGGAACTCTCGACAAGAAGACCCATTAGAGCTGGAGTCCCCCAAGGCTCTGTCTTGGGACCAATACTGTACATTTTGTACACAGCCGACATGCCACGGATAGATAGGGTGCACCTCGCACTATACGCTGATGATACGGCGATCTTCTCCCGAAGCATGAGCGCACGTACGTTAGGTAGTCGGCTCCAACGAGCGTCAGACGAGCTGACACAATGGGCCACCAAATGGAGGCTCAGCTTCAATGGAGCGAAGACTCAAACACTCATCATCGCCAGGAAACGTGTTCCAGTTGACCTGCCACGACTCTCGGTACGAGGCACAGCCGTTCCATGGGGCAAAACGGCTAAGTACCTGGGAGTGACACTGGATAAGCAGCTTACCTGGAAGCAACACGTCGACGACATCATCGGCAAAGCCAGAGGCCGGATGAGGGACCTCTACCCGTTTCTCAACCCGACCTCCACTCTGCCACCTCAGCTTGGTGTGGCCATCTACACCACACTCATCCGCCCCATCTTCGAGTATGCGGCGGTCGTCTGGGGGAACGCTGCGAATACGCACATCAGAAGGCTTCAGGGCCTCCAAAACAGGATCCTACGTCTCGCACTCCACCTTCCACGAGATTTTCCGACCGAAGATCTCCTTCGCGTCACAAACATACCACCTATCCGAGCCAGATTCCGGCAGGCTGCGAAGCTATTCTACCAGAAAGCCGCCCGGTCGCCGAACGCTCTCATTCGTGCACTTGGCCATAGAGTGCAACGACTGAATGCTACTAGATGGCCCCACCTGCTCCGCTTCGACTAGGAGCGGAATGCACACATAGGATCAACAAGACAATGCAAACCGCAAGGACGACCAAAACGCCAGGAAAAAAAAAAAAAAAAAAAAAAAAAAAAAAAAAAAAAAAAAAAAAAAAAAAAAAGACACCACAACCAGATATTATGGAGGCGTAGCTCACCAGCTTGAACTCCACCGCACATCGGAAACCCATCTGTTTCCGTCTTTTGCACGAGTGTGTGGGATATTGTCATACAAAACTATGACTATCTTGCAATTTACATATAACGAACTCTGTGGCTGTGCAAGACAAATAAAATTAATGGAAATTTTTGATTGATTAATCTAATTAAGTTCCTATGTTTCAGAAAATATCAGATTTCTCTTCTGTATTACTAATTGCATAACTTACGAACTTCTGAGCGAGTGAAGAAGATTTTGAGTTGACATAAGCATTTTGTGGGCCAATTAAGCAGTAAAAAAGAAAAAAAAGGACATTCTGGAGGATGATGAGTAAGGCAATACACAATATGTCATGCTGGTCTTTAAAATGCACTATTGTTTATGGATAAATGATGTTAAGGAAGGTATGGTAACAGTCAAAGATGTTTGATAAATGTAATTATGTGGACGAGAGTATACAATGATTATGAAGCAATTATGAGGAGAATCGCTCTATTGCTAATGATGCTATGCTCTGTTCTTTTCTTATGTGCTTACTCGCACTGCGCTTTTGTGTTTTCTCTTTGTGCTTATGTGCACCATTTTGTATGTTGATGCATTGTGCCTTCAATGGCATGTGTGATTGGTGAGAATCATATCCTTCTGATGCTCTGTAATTATTTGTAATTATGTGTAATGAATATCTCTAATTATGCTTGCAGCTATGATTATTGCTCTGGTAATCAAAGCTTACCGCTATGCTCACTAATTATATACCTAAGCCCTACCACTATGCTAATTAATTTTATAATGAAGCTCATGAAAATGTATGGTTATGCTTTTACGTTGCATACAGCCATCTCTCTTGCAAACTTGCAGTTTTGCCATAAATTACGCCTAGTTAAGTCTAGTTAATGCACAGAGATACTTTGCTTTTGCTTACTGCTATGTTCAAAATTTTATTGATGATCTTATTGATGAAAATCTGCAGCTATGCCTAACAAGTAGTGTACGTTATCGGATGATTTACTGTGATGTACATCTATTACTGTGCCAAAATTTGCCTTAATTGTTTTGTTTGACCCTACTGTTGACTCAGACAGACACAGACATGACCTGATGACTTGAACCTTTTTGATATTCTCATGAATTTACCCTGATGTGTTATACCTCAAGGCAATGAAATATGTAACTCAGTTCAGACAAAAGCCTGGCCATGGCAACATATGTAATTTAATTGTTATAATTTGGTGGTAACGCAATCCCCACCATAGTGACGTATGTCAATTTAATTGACTAGTGGTAATTGGAATGTCAAGTTATTTGAAGTGACTTTACGTTAATTGCTCTAATTATGACAACAAATTTACTTTACATGACCTAATGCCAAATTGATGACAAGCACCCTGAATGTATTTCATACGATTATGTGTTTGTAAAGTAATATGTACATAGTATGTAAAGTCTTATGCCTATATGAAATGACACTAATTTTGTAGATACTCTAGTATAAGAATTAAATTACTCATTACTATTCAAATGTATCCGTCTTCAAGACACTACTTGTAATGTAAAAATATGGTTTAATAATCAACGACTTTTCTTTCAGTGTAAACTGAAATATCATGACTATGTTACTAATTTGTGTGTAAAATGCTTTATTTCATGTACTTTGGACACGCATGGGAACTGGCGACTTCGCACACGAGATTCCATAATGCACACAGAACAATGGACGTGTTATTATACACCACTGATTTTGGGCCTTTTAATGAAGATGTTTTTTGGATGATGTTTGGCCTCATAGTACTGTCCATTGCAGCCTTGGCCAACCACCATAATTTTGCTCTAATTTTGGCTATGCTGATGCAGTCTGCGAGTAGCCCCGTTGGTTGGAGCACACTTGGTTGTCGAATTGCATGGAGGAATACATCAGAACCTTTTCCCCATGACTTCAACTTCAATGCAACCAGCCAGCTCGCCTACAGTGTGGTGTAATCTTACAGTGTTTTGTGTTCGTGTGCAGACCTAAGATGAATGTTAGGGATTAATTGGCTAATCGTGTGCAGACCTAAAATGAATGTTAGGGAATAATTGGCTATTCGTGTGAAGACCTAAAATGAATGTTAGGAGCTAATGTGCTATTCGTGTGCTTATACTATTCAGTGTCTCCCATTGCAAACGTTGTCCACAGGTTCATTACAAATGTTTAGGTATATTTCATGGTTCTTTTACATTGAGTGACCAAAATAAAATTGTGCTCTTGATAGATAAATATGCTTTCAGAACTATAATGAGTCAATACACTTTAGTCTGAACTGTCATTGTAACTATTCAATTGACAAACGTAATATTGAAATCCTATTGTGCCGAAGCAGTGACATTATTTTGTACATGATCAGAAACCTATGTAGTCAAAAATTTTACATGTATGTTCTAGCATCCATGAAAGTATGGCATCTTAAATGCATCACAGAAAACAAAATTGACACTTTATATTATACTAAGTGCACTAAAAATTTACATAGACTACATTGTGCACAAGATACAAATGTTCATTTTATGTTCCCAAAAATACTGATCTCTTGTACAAAATTTAGACGCATGGAACTTACACTACTGTGTGTATTACTTGTAATTACCTCATTTTCTTTAAAGAATGATGACATTAGTTAAACTACCTTTTGTAAAACTTTGTATATGTTCATGTTTATTATTGTATTTTTTTTTCACTTGTCTATTACTTCTAGCTATCTCATTTTCTCCACTATATCATTTGTCAAACTATGTTCTCTGAAATTCTATATATACTTATGTTTATCATTATGTACATTTGTCATGTATTCCATTTATTGCTGATGTTCTGTACATTTTGACATTTGCTTATGCCTGTCACATCCTGTACCACTCCAAGCATTACTCTTGTTGGTACTCGTCTGTAAAATTGCATGTATTTATGACTGTCACATTTTTTAAAATTTTCTATGAACTTCATCTGTTGTTTTGATCTTGAATATCTTGTATAAAAATGTTTATCAGGTTTTCATATTTTTCATGTTATATTTTGAATGTCATTAATGGATTTTTGGACATGAAATTCAGTAATTTTGCTGGCTAGGCAATGCCATTGGCATCACCCACCCTACAAAACTTTAATAGGTAGGAGGGGGGTGATGAAACGTGTCCATAAAAAATTATTTTGTAAGAAAATGTCCAATATTGTGCCTCCTGTTTTGTATCGAGTAACTTGCTTGCAAGAAAATGTATAATATCGCTTCTACTGTGCCTCCTGTTTTGTATCGAGTAACTTGCTTGCAAGAAAATGTATAATATCGCTTCTACTGTATGTATCGATATGTGTCCTTTATGAAGTTTCATCTTTGGCAAAGATCATGTATTGCATAGCATTGTAGCTCGCACTGAGAGAGAGGGACTAGTGGTTCAGCTCGCTTAGAGAGCGGTTGGGTTGTGTGTATGGCTCCGATGTAGAGCAGAGGCTGCTTTGCCAGCAAGTCAGAAGTTGTATTATGTAGGTAATGTAATGCTGATTATTAATCGACTAGTGGTTCAGCTCGCTTAGAGAGCGGTTGGGTTGTGTGTATGGCTCCGATGTAGAGCAGAGGCTGCTTTGCCAGCAAGTCAGAAGTTGTATTATGTAGGTAATGTAATGCTGATTATTAATCGTCTAGTGGTTCAGCTCGCTTAGAGAGCGGTTGGGTTGTGTGTATGGCTCCGATGTAGAGCAGAGGCTGCTTTGCCAGCAAGTCAGAAGTTGTATTATGTAGGTAATGTAATGCTGATTATTAATAATAAGTAACTTAAACTTTCTTTCATCTCTCATTTACGTAGTTAGAAAATTAACCTACTTCCTTCATTTGATAATCAATTATTAGTGGATTTAAAGTGCAGTATTGATGTGAATAATATTGTTGAACGTATTTCATTATTGGTGCCATAGTAAATGATAGTTAATTGACTATGATATTAAATTGATACTAAATTTCAATAATTAGAAACTGATCTGCATAAAATTCTCACAGTCAAGCATTAAGAAAGTGATTTGTGGTTTTTTTATATCTTTCTCGCAGTCAAAATCTTTGAGTATAGTCAGTGTCTGTTTCAAAAGGCTACATGTCACAGTTGTTTTGTTAAAAATATCCGTTGCGCACATAATCAGTTTCATGCACTGTTTCTCACTTAATAGCATATACATCAGTATCAGGGCCATAATTAAACCAAATTGCTGTGTCGAGGAACAATTTGTTGTCTGATCTAACGACAGGTTCAACATCCACCCACACAACACACGTACAGCTTTTACAGTTAGCTATCAATTGGGACAGAACCGATTTATCGTTGCCAGTAACAGGCAGAATACTCGGAAAGCTGTAACTTTGTCGCCAGAATGCTTTCCTCACAATGCAAACCTTGAGATGTTGAAAACTATGGTGCTAGACTGATATTCTAATTCGGACATCCTCTTTTGCGGTATTCGACTCTCTCGGAACCATATAGTTGGATAATTTCCTTGCTTTAATCGAGATTTCGGATTCCTGTAGGTCTCCATGATAGACAACTATATGGATTCGAATCCAGATCCAGCACAAAATATTCATAATTAGATTTCAATCTCTGGATAGAGCTCACTTGACTACTAGTAAATATAATTGTAATGTCTCTTCATGCATAATCAAACACAATGATAGGTGCCGTTGTTTCTAGTCACACACCCACACATCCTCATTCCTGTTAAGATTTGAGATTTCACGTCTATTCGAGCATAGAAAGAACGTCGGTGGGTTCTTGATGCATAACGTAATTATATCCTCATTACAGATTCAAACATCTCACTGCTGGTGAAATAATTCGGTACCAACATTCGACTTTACTTAGTTATCATCTACTCGGTATATGAACCCAGTTCAAATGTTCGTAAATCTATGGGACTACAGTACTATGTTCATCAGTCCCTAGGCTTGCAAACTACTTAAACTAACTTAAAGTATCCTAAGAACAACAAACACACTGATGCCCGAGAAAAGACTCAACCTCTGGAGGGAGAAGCCTTCAATATAACTCCTGCACAGGCCGAAGTCTGGACACTGATTCTCGTGAATAGCGACATTAGGATATATATTAAGTTCTTGGGTCAGTAAAAA
This sequence comes from Locusta migratoria, assembly GCA_026315105.1. NCBI lineage: Eukaryota > Metazoa > Arthropoda > Insecta > Orthoptera > Acrididae > Locusta > Locusta migratoria. The sequence continues at coordinate 191,923,196 of CM048755.1, forward strand.
GAATACATTAATAAAACATAAAATAAATTTAAAACTGGCATTCTACATGTTCAGATTTGCATTCTGATATTTGTGCCATAACTCCTATATTTCATACAACCTTATGCCTATTCGGCTATGACAATCTTTATTATGATTAAGTTTCGCTAAGACACGACTGCTATACTTAGTTAGTAATGGCGGCAAGTGATTGGTTTGATTCCATTACAAGATAGTTCGACATATGGTTCAAAATTCAAAGATGTTTTCAAATATTTGGTCAGTGCAGATAAACTGTTGGTGGTCTGCCGTTAACAATGAAGTTTCTATAGAGCGTTTACTGCTGTTAGATGAGTTTTTATTACGTGTTAAGTTTAAACATCCGTTAATGAAAAACTACTGACCACTAGAACGACGTTACAAAGTTGTGAGAAAATGATTTAGAGAGCAAAACTACTTCGAATTTCTACTGTAGGAATTCCGGTATTATCGTAATATCTGTTGTTCATAACAATATTAAATGTTGGTCAAGGATTACTGTATGTTATATGTGTTAGAGTTTCTTATCTCAGACTGTAATGAGTGTTGTAATACTTTTGATGCGTAATTTATTGTAATAATGTGGAGTTAACAAAATTTAAGAACGTAATGCCGTGTTTCCTTTTATTTGCAACAGCATGGTGTTAATTTACATCTGAAATGATTGCCTTAAAAAGTAGATTCCTGTAATGGATTCATTTTGAATGGTCGAACGACTATACTGCGAAGCGATTACAGTATCTGCTAGACAGGAACGTTAAGTGTGATCCATGCAGATCAGGCGAAACGTAATTCAGGTCGTTTGCATACTTTTGCTCATGATAGTATAGCTCTAGACAGGAGGTGTGAAGGGCAGTCCAATGTGTCCCCAGTGGCCAAGTAAAAAAAGAGAACCTCCCGGGCATACGTTTTCAACTTTCCCACTGATACCATTCAATGCCCACTGGCAAGTAACAACATTAATTCATTTATGACTTGAAAGGAATTCCAGTCGGTTGTCTTCTGCCATAGCCAATTAACGCCAAATATGGTCACACTGTCCCATCGGATGTGTTCATCTTACACGGAACATTGATTTCTATGGTTATTTCATGCAGTGGCTGCTGTGGCCCACGAACGACGACGGTCAAGACTGTGTTTCTTTTGCGCATCTATGTCACGTTCTCCAACAGCCACTCAGTGTTCAGTAATGTTCTGAGCCGTCTGCTCGGAATATACTGAATTTAACTCCATTTGTTCCAAATTTCCATCATTGGCGGTGCTGGCAAGAAATTCTACATAAGCATGCGTGTGAAATAATTTACAGGAAATACGCCTTCCTCAAGTCCAAAGCACTTGTAGACGTGTACCGCAATTGTTGCTACACTGCAGTTCCCATATTTACGTACTCATGTGCGTCCGGTCATCATTCATGGCTACAACTATAGGGCAAACAACATTATGCCGCCTCTTAAGTCAGTAAGTGCAGGACATCACCGTTTGCGTTGTCCATAGTGAGAACCATTGCGGGATATTTGTTATTCTTGATATATTCTTGACACTATGTATCTCGAAATATTGAATCCCCTAAGAATTTCCGCAATGGAATCTCCTTTGCGTCAGTAGTATAGGGTAGGTACTTTCTAGCCTACTTCATATTATCATATTACAACTGACGTGATGTTGAGTCATCAAGGTCACCAGTCTCCAAGTGTCAAGGAGAGTTGAGTGCACACCGCTCAATATTCTGCGAAATATTAAACTCCTGCACTGGCAGGTGGAATATTATGCAAGTGTGCTCTGAAGTCTGCTTAAGTCAGAAGTGGGTGACACGTTTCCCCACCCCCAAGTCCCCAGCCAATGGGATGCAAATGTTGAGTGCCGAGTGCAAATGTTTAAATGTTTGTAATTCGATGGGACTTAACTGCTTGGTTATTAGTCCCTAGCTTACAAACTACTTAAACTAAGGTACACTAACCTAAGGACAACAAACACATCCATTCCCGAGGGAGGATTCGAACCTCCGACGTAGGACTGCTAAGTGCTTTCTGCCCCCAGTTCCAGAACCTACTGAACTGTATAAATTCGTTTATGACTGGCCTGCCCTCACTGCCCACCCTATAAGATTTTGGGCAGATTAAAGTACATTAAATGATGTCTGTATAACAGTCCAGACAGGACACTGCACTGACAGTAAAACAAAACGTGTATAAAGTAGTGGTAATGTAGCATTAAATTGTGTAAAGTAAGTTGTCTGATACTATTTCCAACCTAAATAACTGCTGAACCATCTACAAAACAACGACTGAACCACAAGACATAAAGAGCTAAAAATTTTTACAGTTACTAATGTCTACCCGGGGAAGGCTTTAGTCACGGTTTTAGGACGCTAAGTTGTGCGCTCACGTCGGCCCGCACGACGGTAACAACATAAACACAGCTACCCAGGCGACTAGAACTCGTGGGACGCCAAGCTGTCACTCCATCGCCGGTCGCGGTGTCCGAGGGGACTGAGGCGCTCCAGTCACGGTCTGCACGGCCTCTGCGGTGGGGGTTCGAATCCCCCCTCGGGCATGGATATTTGTGCCGTCCTTAGTCTTAGCTAGTTTGTAAGCTTAGGGACTGATGATCCCGTAGTTAAGTCCCATAAGTTCTACAAACATTTGAACATTTGTTACTCCATCGCTCCACGCCGGCGGCGGCCCACAAGTCGGTGACAACACCTCCGGAGGAACCCAGGCGACAAGCCCTATTCGAATGTCAATCCAGTCACTGACTTCGCGTGCGTCACATGCCTCCAGCTAGCCATCGGCGATGGCACATCGAAAACAACTGCATTGTGGAAGATCAAAGCGCCGCCTCAGGGGAAACTCATCACTACTATCTATATAGACTCCCCAAACGCGCGAGCGCCGTAACACTTTCATTCCCACATTATGAATTTAGTTTTGGAAATATAAAATTCCTTTTTCTGTATTAATACAGTGCACTAAACATCAAAATGTGTGTCTTAAAATTTTGATTGAACTATTATTTTTTTATGTCGTGTATTTCATGCACAACACAGACGTTTGTATCGAGGTATTTCATTATTGGCACATTATTTTGTTGATAGTTAACACTTACAGATCAATAATGCTAGCATAATCTTCGCCACAGCACCGAAGACAAGACAATTCACTGCTAAAATAAAGTAACATGAACCACACTCACAGCCACGTACAGACGGAAACGTAACACAACCTCGAAGATATCCATGCCTCAGAAGTGGCTACACGCTATACCAAGCGGCAAAATGTCTTACTAGAAACATGTTGTTTATCAAGAAGAATGCGACTTTAAGGACTGATAAACAAAATCTGTATCTATAAATGTGAATGTCTCTTCGGTGTACGTTTATCACGACTGAACCACAAGACATAAAGAGCTAAAAATTTGTAGTTACTAATGTCTACCCGATCGAATACCTATTTATCTATATATATTAACGTCAATGTCTGTTCGGTGTACGCTTATCACGTCCGAACGACAAAACGCAGAGATTTAAATATTTGTACAGTTACGAATTTAAACCTGAGGTAGGTTTTAGATCAAATGTTCAAATGTTTGTATAGTCTATGGGACTTAACTACGGGGTCATCAGTCCCTAAACTTACAAACTACTTATGAACTACCTAAGACTAAGGACGGCACAAATATCCATGCCCGAGGGGGGATTCGAACCCCCGACCGTAGGGCCGTGCAGACCTGACTGAAGCGCCTCAGGCCCCTCGGCCACCGCGGCCGGCTAGGTTTTGGACACGGTTTTATAGCGATCTGATAGATATTTAGTAATTTGAAGAATATAACGCGCATTGCGGAACAATAATTACTCTTTGAAATTATATTTACTCTTTGAAAATGGTTTTATTGGTTGTATTGTTGCTTGAGGGTTGATAATGATAAAAGGGTGGAGTATATTGGGATGCAAAGTTATCGGTGTATACAAAATTCTACGTGTGTGTGTGTTAATATTTCGCTCTGCAGCGAAAACTACATAACGCAAACGAATGGTCTGTAATTGTTGTCCGACGTCTCCCGTTGTACACCATAGCAGTTCCATGCCGATAGCCATAAGAGGGTGGAAGATATGGTGGTTGAAAGTCGTCAAATTATAAAAAAATTTGGACTGAAGGCCAGCGATGACGTGTACGACTCTATAGCAAGGAGGTTACATACAGCGAAACCTGATGCCACAGATCATATCTTTGGTCTATGCGTGCTACAATGTCTTCAGCTCTTTCTCTGTAAGGATAAGCATACGAATAAGGAAATATAAGAATAAATAAATAAAGCAGTAAAAAAGAAACTTCTTTTAATACATCTCTTTAAAAATATCGATTTGACGTTTCGAGCCTTATATCAAGTAATCGATCTATGATATTATTAGAATCATTATTGTTGAATTTCCTGACTGGATTCTTCGAAACGATTGCATTTTTACGTGTGATTTGAGCTTTTTCTGATGAACGGTAAGTACATAGACTTCTGCAATCCTATAGGAATATTTTTCATTTCCTTCGAAACCAGTTTCATAACACACTACTGAAAGATAGCTTATCTATCATAATCAACCAACACGCGAGCGGAGCGACGGGTTTAAGCTAGTATGGTATAAAACAGCTTTCAGTACATTCTTGTCGAGAAACAACACAAGGAATTAAAGGGTTAACCATTTAGGCTATCCAGGCACGCCTCTCTTTCAGTTCAATTCTCAGCTTGTAATACACCACTATGGTATTGCCCCCTGCCCAATGGATCCTCGTACTCGCTGCCTATATTGTATTCCCGCAGTGGATGGAGCGTATTAACGCGTCCGCATTGAAAGCCTGTTGAGGTCATATGTTGACTTATTGATATGGGTATGTTCTTTTCGCTTTCTGTCGGGAAAGCGTTTTGTTATTGATACTTATTATTGATATGGTGTCTGTTCATTCGTACACACATCACTGACTCAGTTAGGCTTAACAATATAAAGGCAAATATTGCTCAATGGTTGTGCCACAATTAACGCAAAGCGATAATTTGTTTCTTTTATGTACTATACCTGGTTTAAACCCGTACAGGACCCTAAATTAACTGCCTGTTTATATATATATATATATATATATATATATATATATATATATATATATATATATATAAAACAGCTGGACGTAGGCTTAAGGAAAAATTCTCTTCATGTGAAACCATGGTAAATCGTAATATTATCGTAAATTTACATTTAATTTCCTTAAAGTAAATACACCAATGCTAGTTGCATGCGTAATAACATCTAAAATTACAGTATAAAATGCTTGTTAAAAACCATTTTTCATGAAAATAATACAAAGTGTGCAACTCAGCAACCTGTTTGGTTCCACTGAAAAACAGTTAATTCATAGTGTCACTCACCTCGTGACGATTCTCTTCTTCAGCCGTCCGACCAGTGCTAACCTGACTAAAATCGAGAACCGTAATTCCATTGTAAAAAGCTGTATAGGAAAACTAGGTGGAGATTCTCTTTTTCAATCAGTTGCATTTTTCTTAAATTGTTTATGAATTATGCAATCTATTGCGTTAAAATGATGTTAACACGGGATTATGTACGATGTAATTATTATTTAAAGCATTCTCCAGGGTACATTTCACTGCCACGACCGTGCTAAATGACGCTATAGCCACACCCACACGCCACACTCACTAGTAAAGCCAGTTTATGGTAATTAATTTACTCAGCCATTAAAAACGTTCTTAAAAGAAATGTTCAATTTAATATGCTCGCAAAATGCTACGCAAATCAGTCCAGATAAATCTTCAATGTTGAATAATTCCATAATTTTCATAATAAAACCGGAATTTCACTACTTGACTGTCGACACGATATGCTATACATGTTGATGTACTTTTTAATCCAATAAACAAGTACGATCTGCAAAATAGTGAAACACGTCCACTGATTGTGTGGTCGTGTTCCATTTTGATTTATTAACCTAAAGTGTTTCTGCGTCATTAATGTTACCTGTCTGTGTGTTAAATATTTTTATCAATGATCAATGCCCCATGTTTATGTATGTTTGCCCCATATTTATATATGTTTCCACCCGTGTGTTCATGTATGTTCATGTGAATGTGGAAGGTTGCTTCTGATATTGACTGACTGCTGCTCAATGGGTTACAGTCGCCGCCTCCCGCTTTAGGCCTCGTTTTGCTGTAGTTAAGAACGCATGGCTTCGTTTGTCGTCTGCACTGGCGTCTGCTGGCTGGCCAGAGACAAGCTTATTTGGCAAGGTGCGAGGTGGCCATGTTATTAGTGTGCTACCAATCTAATCTTAGATGGAAGAGGTGACAGGAGACCTCTCTGGGAGCGGTTGTAGAGGGAATTGTCTTGGACAGGTAGCAAGGGTTGGTAAACACTCGTCTCTGAACGCACTCTGCATCACCTTCAGCGCGCTCTACATCCCGTGTATGGTAGGGGTAGGTTTCTCCATGGCCTTAGAGCTTGAGTTCTTCACTCTTCGTTCTCGCTCCGACGACTGTGGAAGTAAGTACTCCACCGAATCATGCTGAGAGGAAGGCATGCTGTTAGGACTTTGCTTTCTTTGTGATAAGGCAGTCTTGGTTTGTCAGTGATAGTTTTCTTGAGTAATTCTATCGCTATGTGAGGCGAGGTGTTTCTTAATTTACAGAACTGAGTAAATTCAGTATAAATTTATTATTTGCATTTTCATTCCAGTGATGATTGTGTGGCTGGTTTCGCTCAAGTTAGAATACCATGTGTGGCCTTCAGCCTTTGTGTAAACCTAGTGCGTTTGAATTTCCTTTGTGTTTTTAACTAACATTTCATGTTGCGTCTGTATCCGCAAGTATGCTAAATATTTCCCAGATCTTCTAGCTTGAGTTCATCTTTCCTGTCTTGTATGACCGTTTGCACCACGTGCTTTCGTAACGGTCGTTTCTTTGGCCTTCAGCCATAGTATTATTAATACTGGCTTTCTTCTATACGAATTCTCGCATGCGCTCTATTCGCTTATTCTGAATTAATTTCTATGTAATTCACTGTGGTCACATCCCATGTGGTACTTAAGAATAGTAGGCCGCTGCCTTCCCACACATGAGTTCGTTTAGTCCACAGTATCCTTAAAATTTGTGATCAAGACATCTGCCATCTCATCAAGACACTGCCGAAGCTTCGTTTCACTGCTGTTATCAAGTGTTCCCACAGAGTAATGTACCAGCAAGCATTATGCACATGTCTTTGAATGAATGAATGTGCTTTCAGCTACTCTTTGTGTGTTTGCAAATTTCCTCCCACAGTACCCCCATATTCATAAAGGGCAGAAACAATTTTATTACGTGCAGTAATTATATGATTTAATTCACTTTTTTACAAGGTGTATGCTTAATTTGGTCTCCCCACATTTAGTTGCTTGTTCGTTTTTGTGAATATATTATAATTTAAAAGTATCAAACCTCTGCTTTATGATTTCATGCTCCCCTTCCCATGTTTGACTATCTATTCATTTATTTTATAACTTTGATTTTGTGTTAGTTAAAACGTTGGCTGCTCCCTTAAGGAGTGATCAGTTAGATAATTTTCCGTTTTGCATGTACTATGGCCACTCATAAAGTAATTTAGAGCAGCATTGAGCGTTTTAACTTACATTTGCAGATCTCAACTGCCCGAGATTTTGCTTACAGAATATAACAGGCTACTTTCAATAGTTCCAGTATGTTCAGAGCACAATCATGGAGATGTTAACAATTCCGTGTATAAACTCCAACTCCTCTCTTGCACCAAAGCAAGCATGAAAGTTCTGGAATGAACGTGTGCAATGCTGTAATCTGATTGACTATTGACAAAAGATATTATTTAACAATCAGATCACAGAGAAAGCCTGCGGTAACCTGCGGTTTCTTATAAGCCAATCAAATACTACGAACTTTCTGGAACTATATCAGAAAAAAATTAAATAATAAAATATCCACGACTAGTGGCGGACTAAGGGTTTTTTTTAGACTCTCTTTTGCCCCAAATCTCGGAAGTTACATGCATTTGTATTTTCAAGCGGAAAGGGGGCCTCATTTTGTTTTGCTGCCGCCTCAGGCCTCCGACAGCCTTAGTCCACCACTGGAGCTATGTGATAATGAATTCACAACGTAACACCATATACGCATTTTGTGACTACAGCGATTATCTCCACACAATTCCACAGCATATTCATCTGCATGTTACATGCCTTATAAAAATTCTCCAATGTTTTTACTTAATCGATCTATGAGAGAAGCTTGCGTATTCGTCATAGATAACAGCACTACAGTACCAAGAGACTCTTTGTACGTTATTGTAATTAATACTAATTACTTGAACTAGTAGATTGCACCACAAATAACATAAATGTTACGTCACAAGTGTGTAACGCTGTGTGTGCATCTTTGATCTTGACTAATTTGGATATACTTATGACTGCATCAGTCTGACATTGGAGTATTTTATATTACATTACACTACTATTAATCCAAAATGTAGTCAGAATAGCCTTCTCCAGTAGGCTAAACATTCTGATGAACGTTTAGAATTGTTGGGTGTTACTGGATATCTTGTACAATCTTATTAGATACATTACTAATTTAAATAATACCGAAGAGGTACAACCTTAGCAAAAAGAACCTACGTGTTCTTACACGCATTACTGAACCGTTGTTTGGCATTCTTATGGTAGTTAAAATAGGCACATGCTGTTCAGATGTTGTTGCCTTTTTCGACTATATGCTGTAAGTTTAATATTAACCTTAACCAATAAGTACGTAAAAGGTTTTCATAAACACCTGTCTGAACACTTTATACACTCGATAATATGATTTACGATCACCTGCACTCGTGATTTGACATATAATTTATTATATACATTTTTTTTACTAGGCAGCACTACTATTAATCCAACCTGATAAAGCTCCCGGCCTGATGAGTATCATGTGTTATATAACACACATATGTACTTGAATTACATAAAGGTACTTCCAACAGGTAGTTGCAGGTTTTAACAGGTAGAAAGCACAGCAGACGGTAGCATCCAATGGGAAGCGACAGGTCTCAGCATGACAGAGAAACTGAAGCAATGCTTACATGCACCTCCAGTCCCATCGCTGCAATTCATGCATGTAAGGGCTAGCTCTTTTGGAGTCTGTGTATGAAGACTTTTAACAAGTTATTACTTGTAGGGTCCAAGTGGAGCAATGCATCTGACATCCACGCATTTTCTGGTTACAATGATTTATCTCCAGGTGAGTTAATTCTACATCATTATCATTTGCAAAATACATGCCTTAAAGCAAATCAACACTATTTGCTACATGTTTTTCCTTTGATTACATTGTGGCGTGTAATTCCTTATTATATCAGTTTGCGAAATGAGTTATCATTTGATCAGCCTAAGGGCTCTATGGTGAGAGAAGGGTTAGTGTCAAAAATAACAGGACTACAATAACTAGTATTAATCTCTTTTTTCTTGAAATGATACAATGCACCAAAATTAAAATAAATGTTCAGCCAAACAGTGCCACAGACATGTGTTATGCAGTGTGCATATTTGATCACAATGTGCGAAATGACTTATCGCATTTGTAACCCTGTACCTTTTAGTTTTAGCGAAGTATTGTACCTATCTTCCAATATCGTGAAGTATCTTACCCTATTTTGACTTATAACCACACCTGAACATATGAGCATCGACTACAGCCGCGGCGGATTAGCCGTGCACACTGGAGCACCGTGCTGCTGTGCGCGCGGCCGTTCGCCGTCGGAGATTCGAGTCCCCCTCTAGAATGGATGTTTGTGTTGTCCTTAGGTTAGTTTACCTTAGTTTAAGTAGTTTGTAAGCTACGGACCAATGACCACGCAACTGAGTCCGATAGATTTCACGCAACTGAGTCCGATAGATTTACAAACATATGAACATATCTGAACATTGACTACAATATGAGTGAAATTAATGTTAATCACATTGTTTTCCTGAAAGTAACACAAGGAACATTCATTTCACATTTTGGTCATATGTTAAATATACTATGGGCAAAACACAAATATTACCCTCACTACGTAATAGTAATGGCGATCCTGCCGATGATACCGCTACTAAACCAGAGTTGATAAACATAGCTTTTAGAGAGTCATTCACCAAAGAAGACGAAACCAATATTCCAAATTTCTAATTACGAACGGAGGCCAGACTGAGTAACGTGGAAGTAAATATCATAGGAGTAGTGAAGCAACTAAAATCACTTAACAAGAACCAATCTTCTGGTCCGGACTGTATACCCATTAGATTTCTGTCTAATTATGCTGAAGCGATAGCTCCTTACTTAGCAGTCATATACAACCGCTCTCTCAAAGAAGGATCTGTACCAAAAGTTTGGAAAGTTGCACAGATAACATCTATATTAAAGAAAGGCAGTAGGAGTAATCCACTAAACTACAGGCCTATTTCATGGACGTCAATTTGCAGCAGGTTTTTGGAACGTATCCTGTATTCAAATATTATGAATTATCTCGAACAGAATGATCTATTGACCCAAGGTCAACACGGATTTAGAAAATATCGTTCATGCGAAATACAATCAGCTCTTAACTCAAACGAAATGATGAATGCTATCGACAAGGATTCTCAAATCGATACCTTTTTTCTTGATTTCCAGAAGGCTTTTAACACCGTACCTCACAAACGGCTTTTAATCAAATTGCGTGGTTACGGTATATCGCCCCAAATTTGCGACTGGATAGGGGATTTTCTGTCAGCGTATTAATCGATGGTAAAGCATTGACTAAATGAGAGGTGATATCCGGCGTTCCACAGGGTAGTGTTATTGGTCCTCTGCTGTTCCTTATTTACATGAACTATTTGGGAGAAAATCTAACTAGCTCTCTTAGGTTCTTTGCAGATGACGCCGTCATTTACCGTCTAGTAAAATCATCTGCAGATCAAAACCGACTGCAGAACGACCCGAATAAGATATCACTATCGTGTAAAAATTGGCAATTGACTCTAAATAATGAGAAGTGTGAAGTCGTCCACATGAGTACGAAAAGAAATTCGTTAAACTTTGTTTAAAAGATAAATGAATCATAAGTGAAGGCCGTAAACTCCACAAAATACCTAGGAATGACTATTACTTCAGACTTAAACTGGAAAGAACACGTAGATAATGTCATCGGAAAGGTGAACTAAAGACTGCGTTTTACTGGCAGAACCCTTAAAAGATGCAACAGAACTACTAAACAAACTGCATACACCACGCTTGTCGGTCCTTTTTTGGAGTATTGTTGCCCAGTGAGGGATCCTTATCAGGTGGGTTTGACGGATGACCTCGAAAGAGTCCAAAGAAGGGCAGCTCGTTTTGTATTGTCACGATGCAGGGGAGACAGTGTTACGGAAATGATACAGGATCTGGGATGGGAATCATTACAACAACGGCGCTTATCGCTGCGGCGTGGGCTACTTACGAAACTCAAATCGCCAACATTCTCCTCCGAATGCGATTATATATTGTTGGCTCTCACTTACGTAGGTAGAAATGATCATAAAAATAAAATACGAGAAATCAGAGCTCGAACGGAGAGATTCATGTGTTATTTCTTCCCGCGCATTATTCGAGAATGGATTGGGAGATAAATAGTATATGGGTGGTTCGATGAACCCTCTGCCAGGCACTTAAACGTGATTTGCAGAGTATCCCATGTAGATGTAGATAACATTGTGATGTTCGATTAAAACGATAGTGTGTATTCTCCTCTTGTAGGGAGTAGGTTGCTAAGACTGTTTACTGTTCATCTTGAGGTATGAATAGCTCTTCAATGTCCGTGTTTGCTTACAAATAAATTTGGTTTTTGGATACGATCTGCCTTGAGCAAACACAATTGTTTTAGTTTTCTCCAAACATGTTTCGCTGGCGTTGCAGCATCATCAGTGGGATTTTTATTGTATAGTGTCTGTCAACTGAACAATGAAATGATTACTACTTTTATGTACATTAAATGTAGCAAATAATTGTGAAAAACAATATAAATCACTTCTTGTTTTTATAGGTACACTAGGTCTACTTTAATACCAGATGTCGTTGTATTTGTGGTTCTTTATCTGACAATACATCTTGCATACTTTTGACAGTTTGTCATCTGCAAACCAAAATGTGTGAAGTGAATGGGATGATGTTTAACTTGTAAATATCGGGATTTTTTACGAAAATATAGAACGTCTTTATTGAGTTTGGGTTATTTTACTGTTGCAACTGTTTCTAGAACAAAATGTCTGTGTGTTTATGACAAGTTTGTATCACTTACTTTGATGTATTTGCGGTGTTTTCACGTTGTGAAGAAACACTTTGACATTTGAACTTCAACCAATGTTTATGTCACGAAAACAAGATGGCGGACAGTTGAATTCTAGTAGTTTTGAGAACAGCTGACTGTGATGTGGGCGGGAGTTTTGAAGCATGTTTCCTTAGTTTTAGTGTGTGTGTGTTTACTATGATTTCAATTTTTTTTCTGTGTTAGGTCTGGAGGTAGCTAGGGGGAGCTTACTTCAGCATTGTTTTATTAGATTTGACTGGAAAAAGGCTGGGCCATGTCGCTTTGAAAACGCTCTTGAGGCAATAATGTATACTGTCATTAGGCCTGCTATGCTTTGACAAAGCTAGATGATGCTTACTTTCGGGATTTTGGGCATTAATTTCACGATTACTTTGCGATAATTAATGTGATATCATTATTTGTTGAGTTTTTCTTTTTGACGTAAATATAGCTTTCCCTGCATACATTATACATACTATGGTATTTGGGTTGAAGGAACTTCTTAGATTACCGTATTACTGGGTCTTAAACCATCCAGGAAAATATATAAATTTAAAAGAGTGGTACAAATACCGCACTTTGCACTTTTTTTAGGTTATGTTAATACGCTGATGAAAAAGAGTCAGTAGTTTTGATGGAAATGCTGTACTGGCATTTAACTTAACTAGCGTCACTAATGGGGGAAATAATAGAGTAAACCATGTGGTGTACATAGCAAACAAAACAGGATAAAGTTTTTATATAGTGTGTCATAAATCTTGGTAAGACACTGTTTCATGTTAACAATTTATTTTCAACCTACTTCGTTGAATTAAAGCTATTATCAAGCAACGAAATGGGATCAGAATTTCCTTTAGAACATTTGTAGGAATTACGTTTTTTTTATAAACTGTGTAATTTAATGCCTTATTTTTGTAAAGATAGCGTGTATTTCATGTTACGTACATCCCTCTTAAAGTTACTCGATATCCACATCAAAATGTTTGTTATTTACAACTTATTATAGCAGTTGCTTCTGTTGTTAGGACCGTTAGGTCTAGCATTAGTTAGAGGACACTGTATATAATGGCTTTAGGTATTAGGTTTACCATAAAATTGTGAGACTCGGTATAAACAAAGGCTTCGCCATACCGCAATGAAAACGGTTGATTTTACCTCTTTATGCAAAAGTTTGAATATTTATTAGGCCTTCGAGGCCTGGATGTAGCTAGGATATGCTTACTTTAGGGATGATGCGGAATGTTATCATTACTTTGTGATAATTTATGTAGTATCGGAATTTGTAGAGTTTGCCTTTTTCAACGTAAATATAGCTTTTTTGCATAGTTTCTGCACTACTAAGGCCTTTGGGTTGTAGGAACTTCTTAATTTAGAATATTACTCTGTCTTAATCATGCAAGAAAAATTATGTAAGTATAAAAGAATCATCGTACTCTGCTACTGGTTTTTTAGGGCCAGAAAGTACCTACCCTATACTACTTGCGTCTAGCTCCAACTACCACTGTGAATTGAGTTGTGTTAACTTTTTGCGTGCGACTATGCTTTTGACATGAATCACCAGAAAAATGACAGATCTACCAGTGCACCGCCCGCTTATTCCTTGGATACACAATACTAACTCCATTTGTATCTACACATAACTCTATCACCTTAGTGCCAGTTTCACTTATTGCCCACAGAGCGTCCTAACATTTTCTCTCCTTGTCTTTAATCGCAACTCCTGTTTCATTGCCCTACAGAATGGTGCATTCGTGTCGTAACAGTTTGCACAATAGGAACTGATAATCTTGTCGCATTATCCTTACCGTAACCAGAAAACAGTTAAGAGTGGCCAAAGTGCACCTTACGTGTGGGCTTCCTGAAATCAACAGAATGTGGAAGCTATGATGTTAGTCTGTCTCTAAATGATCCACGTGCCTGGAAAGCTTCACCCAAGAAATGGAGGGCATTTACCTCCCATTCTGACGGTGCACCAACTTGATGAAACAGTAGCAAGCACTGAAATTCTTAAAAACGAACGAAGGACTTTATTCTAACCTGTATTATCGTCTTACCTAGAGGAAATACTCCTATCTACGTTTTCTGAGCACTTCTAGTTAACTTTCCTACGTGTTACATTAACATTTTACGATAATGGCACCGTAGATTTGAATTGGCTCGTTGGCAACTTTCATGCTTACTTCAAACGATGGAGCTGTGCTTTAGTATAGGCCACACTTTCGTCTAGTACGTAATTCTTCTTCCTAATGTACTGCAGTTTCACCTTCTGGATTACGTGTTCATATGAATCACATTTCTTCTTAATCTTGCCTTAGGTATGCAAAAGAAGTTATACACACTCTCTACAGATCTCAGGAAGATTGTGGAAAGGAGAGTGGGGAAAACTGCAGGGAGGTCTGCGCACTCTGCAGCTTTTATGTTCTTTGAGGCCGTCCTGGAAAGCACAGTTAAAAATAATATAACATACAAAGGACATCGACTGTAGATCGATAAATATTTTGAAAAAGAATGATTTATGTGAATCTTTGCTATACATCAAAAAACTTGGATTTCAGTGTTCCAGATATCCCAGTTTTCTGTAACATTTTCGTGATTCTCTGGTAACAAATCGTCTAATGCAGAGTATTTCAACCTTTTCAAATATGCGTCTCCCTTCCAAGTAAAACTATTTGGCGACCCCCTTACAAATAAAATCATTCTGACGAACGCCCCCCCCCCCTCTCTTTTATCACGAACTGTAATAAAAATTTATTCTTTCTTCAGCTTCAGCTTCCTTATGAGTTACTGGATGAACTTTTGTCTGTATTTTTCAGAATGGAACAAATTATCCTGTTTTTACCTGATGTTTTGCTTAACGAGTGTTTCGCATTTCAGACAAGACTAAAAAATGTTCAAATGTTCAAATGTTTGTTAAGCTTATGGGACTTAACTACGGGGTCATCAGTCCCTAAACTTACAAACTACTTATGAACTACTTACAAACTAGGACGGCACAAATATCCATGCCCGAGGGGGGATTAGAACCCCCGACCGTAGTGGCCGTGCAGACCGTGACTGGAGCGCCTCAGTCCCCTCGGCCACCGCGGCCGGCAGGCAAGACTCAGAAGCGAATTATAATCATTAAGAAAGGTCCCACTGTATAGACAATGTGTAAAGAAGTGTATCTTTTTTTCGAAATTTTCAGAATTACTCAGTGTATCATGTTTTTACCTATCGATTGGTCCCTAAAACACTTCAGGCCTTGCGCTTGTTCATCATAAACGCACTGTACTTTAAAACAATATATGGTCAATTCATAATGAATGTTACACAAGGAACTACGTATACTAGGTATACGTTTTTGAATTATTAATCCCCGAGTTGTTTTATTCTTTCTTTTGCTTCAGCTTTCTTATGAGTTGTTGGATGAACGTATTTCTGTATTTTTCGGAATTGAACAAATTATCGTATTTTTACATGACTTCCGAAAGAAACATATGTTTTGCTTAACGAGTGTTTCGAATTTCAGGCAAGACTAAGAAGCGAATTATAATCATTAAGAAAGGTCCCACAGTATAGACAATGTGTAAAGAAGTGGATCTTTTTTTCGAAATTTTCAGAATTACATACTGTATCATGTTCTTTTACCTATCGATTGGTCCCTAAAAACACTTCAGGCCTTGCGCTTGTTCATCATTAACACACTGTATTTTAAAACAATATATGATCAATTCATAATGAATGTTACACAAGGAACTACGTATACTAGGTATACGTTTTTGTACTATAGAACCCCGAGTTGTTTTATGGTGCAAGTACTTCCTCCTCTGACGGCGACCCCTCCGTAAGTCATTGCGACCCCCCCCCCCCCAGGTTCAAAAACACTGGTCTAATGTAAATTGAATTTATCGCTTGAGTTTTCTTCTACATTACTTAATTGTGTTCCAAACTCTGTGACATAAATTGATACTGAAAGTTCAATATACAGGGTGTTACAAAAAGGTATGACCAAACCTTCAGGAAACATTCCTCACACAAAAAGAAAGAAAATATGTTATGTGGACATGTGTCCGGAAACGCTTAATTTCCATGTTAGAGCTCATTTTAGTATTTCTCATGTTCTTCCACCTTCACTCACTGGAGCACGTTATCATGATTTCATACGGGATACTCTACCTGTGCTGCTAGAACATGTGCCTTTACAAGTACGACACAGCATGTGGTTCATGCACGATGGCGCTCCTGCACATTTCAGTCGACGTGTTCGTATGCTTCTCAACAACAGATTCGGTGACCGATGGCTTGGTAGAGGCGGACCAATTCCATGGCCTCCACGCTCTACTGACCTCAACCCTCCTGACTTTCATTTATGGCGGCATTTGAAAGCTCTTGTCTACGCAACCCCGGTACCAAATGTAGAGACTCTTCGTGCTCGTATTGTGGACGGCTGTGATACAATACGCCATTCTCCAGGGCTGCATCAGCGCATCAGGGATTCCATGCGACGGAGGGTGGATGCATGTATCCTCGCTAACGAAATGTTCAAATGTTTGTTAAGCTTAAGGGACTTAACTACGGGGTCATAAGTCCCTAAACTTACAAACTACTTATGAAGTACCTACTAAGGACGGCACAAATAGCCATGCCCGAGGGGGGATTCGAACACCCGACCGTAGTGGCCGTGCAGACCATGACTGAAGCGCCTCAGTCCCCTCGGCCACCGCGGCCGGCCCTCGCTAACGGACGACATTTTGAACATTTCCTGTAACAAAGTGTTTGAAGTCACGCTGCGCTGGTACGTTCTGTTGCTGTGTGTTTCCATTCCATGATTAATATGATTTGAAGAGAAGTAATAAAATGAGCTCTAACATGGAAATTAAGCGTTTCCGGACACATGTCCACATAACATATTTTCTTTCTTTGTGTGTGAGTAATGTTTCCTGAAGTTTGGCCGTACCTTTTTGTAACACCCTGTATAAAAAATCTGTGGTCCGCTGTAGTGAATAAATATGATGCTTGCTAACAACAGTTATCATCTAACTGCGTGCAGTGAAATGGTGTTTTTCTTTCCTGCCTTCCGCGCAGCGGGATCAAATGTTTGCGCGACTGCTATTCAGGCACTAACTTTTGATGTTAGGTGCAGCAGATAGCGTGTCGTCCCTTCATGTTTGTGTGCGCTATCGAATTGCAGAGCTCTTTGTCGCCGGCGTCACCTGAGAAAACAATTGGATTCGCATCCGGCGGCGGCGGCGCCACTCGATCGCTTTGAATGCGGCCCGCGGTCCGCACCGCGCAGCCGACAGCGCGCCAGCCAAATATTGACAGCTCCGCCCACAAATCCCGGTTTTGTTTTCGCAATCAGTCTTTCGGTTTCCGCCGGGCCAAACTTCGTGGAATTAATTTATCTCATACATCTTTAAAACGTGTTTGGTTTGCTCAGCGTTATACGTTTTCACGTTTTTGCGCGGATCTCTTTTTTTCCCCAGTTTCACAAATCGAGATTGTGTTCTGTATATTGATGTTCATGTTTCTATGGTGTAAACAAAAAGCACTCTACCGTAAAATACATTTTCGTTGCGCAATAGCACGTTTCTACTAGCACTCACAAGTGTCTGAAATACGTGTCAGTAATTTCGAAAGTAAAACTCCGCTCATAAATTACTTTGATGAATCCGAACACGTCGCGCGATTGTGTATGCAAAAAATACGAAAATCATTACTTGTAAAACTCTCGCGAGAGTTAGCTTCCCAAGAAAAAGGCTCATTGGATTCAGGGCGACGTTTTAAAAAATGTCTGTTCAAATGTCTGTAAATCTATCGGACCAAACTGCGTTGTCATCAGTCCGTAGCTTACAAACTACTTAAACCTAGGTAAACTAACCTACGGACAAACACACACACCCATGCCCCAGGGAGGACTCGAACCTCCGCAGCGAGCAACCGCGCGCTTTCCAGAGAGGTGCATTAGACCGCTCGGCTACTCCACCACGGCGGCGCCGTTTTACATTGAAAGTAAACAGCCTCATTATGTCAACATTATTTGTCCAGTATATTTTGTGGTTCCTTTGGAAATATGAGAGAGTTCAAGCTACACACAATTTTCAACTTCTTTACATTGGTGTTTTCACACTAACACCTGGTGGGTGAAAGAGATAATCAAGAAAATTAATCACGTATATTCGGTATTTAAGTGATTAATTCTAGGTACCGTGCCTTGAGTATCGGATATTCAAGGGTTCTCTCATTACAACAGAACTAGACGAACAGTATGCTTCATGGTCTCTCTATTTGTCCAACAGATGATCTTTGTAATTATGAAAAAAGCAATATTTTACAGTGAAACCATTTTTATTTCAATATCAAGACAATTCTTCATTCTAAACTGCTCCTTCCTTTTTTTATTTACTCGTTTTAGAAGCAGTCTAAATACGAGGCGCGTCCAGAAAGTAAGTTCCATTTCAATTTATCTCCGCTGCACCGCTGCGACTGCAGTTCCGCACATGTGCTGTAGACGATGTGTATCAAGGAGAAGAACGTGCGCCATTTGGAGATCGCTGTCACTTACGTACGCTTTGTTGTGCTTGTTTGAAATGTCGGCGCCGGCCGCGGTGGCCGAGGAGACTGAGGCGCTTCAGTCACGCTCTGTCCGGTCACTACGGTCGGGGGTTCGAATCCCCCCTCGGGCATGGATATTTGTGCCGTCTTTAGTATAAGGTAGTTCATAAGTAGTTTGTAAGTTAAGGGACTGATGACTCCGTAGTTAAGTCCCATAAGCTTAACAAACATTTGAACTTTTTTTTTTTTTTTTTTTTTTTTTTTTTTTTTTTTTTTTTTTTTTTTGAAATGTCGACGTTGATTGAAAATCCTACCGCCTGTGAAATCAGGTCGGTGATTCGGTTTCTGAATGCGAGGAAATTGAAACGAAGTGAAATTTATCGGCAAATTTGCCATGTTTACGGACCAAATGCGATGAGTGATTCGATGGTGAGAAGATGGGTCCGACAGTTCAATGGAGGGCGTAGTTATGTGCACAATGAAGAACGAAGTGGGCGTCCACCTTTGGTTACAGAAGGACTGGTTCACGCGATTGATGACAAGATTGCGCCGTGCAATTCAAAATAAGCGCTGGGGACTGCTGTCAAAAGGTGTTGTTTTGCTTCACGACAATGCACGACCACACACTGCAAATGTGACGAAAAACCTCCTACAGGGATTTGGCTGGGACGTGTTTGACCATCCTCCGTACAGCCCTGACCTCGCTCCTAGCGACTTTCATCTGTTCTTACATCTCAAGTCTTTCCTTGGCGGTCATCACTTCACCAATGACGACGAGCTGAAAAAAACTGTTATCGACTGGTTCAAGACACAGGCGGAAGATTTCTATGAAAAGGTATACAAAACCTGGTGCCACGCTATGACAAAGGCCTGCAAAATTTCGGCAGTTATGTGGAAATGTAGTTTAAGAGTTGTAGAATTTTGTTCAATAAAAATTTCTTCTGTATTTGTGTACAATTTCATTTTATTATCAAACGGAACTAACTTTCTGGACGCGCCTCGTACATACAACTGAATATACACATGACAAATAGTTATATGTTAAAATATTACAAAAAATCTATCATTAACAAGAAAAAGACAAAAAGAAATTTGCATTCAGTTAAAACTGTATCACACTACGATGTGATAGTTGGCAAGGAATAAATATTGTTCCGAACATGAATATGAATAGAAGAGGCAGTTCCACCTATTGCTGACAGTTTCTTCTAGACTACATTACACATGCGTGAAGTACAGTGATCTAAGCGAAGCCGGCCGCGGTGGCCGAGGTGACTGAGGCGCTCCAGTCACGGTCAGCACTGCCACTACGGTCGGGGGTTCGAATCCCCCCTCGGGCATGGATATTTGTGCCGTCCTAGTTCGTAAGTAGTTCATAAGTAGTTTGTAAGTTTAGGGACTGATGACCCCGTAGTTAAGTCCCATAAGCTTAACAAACATTTGAACATTTGAACCTAAGCGAACACTTATCCTTGCCGCTTCCATTCCTCATTGTACACTGAAGCATCACAAATTTTACAAAGAACCTCGTCAACATCCACAGATTTACTATAAATCTTCATTACATGTAACATTATTTACATTTTAAGGGTCATCACGAGAGAAATAATAAAATTTTCAACCTCCATAAGTACTCCTCAAACTTTGCTGATACTGCATCTCACCTCATCATCATTTCCAGTATACTCGTTAACTATCACTTTCAGATCCACTCTCTTCAAATTTAGTCCCGTGAAATCATTCTCTCCCTTCATACAATAAATCATTTAAACCCGTCATCACTCAACATATATTTATAATTCACATTTTCGTCAAGAGTCATTGCTTCATTGCCATCAATTGAAATAAACACACACATACTGTAACAAATGCCTTCGTCCTTTAACTCAAAATAATTTTAAATTTGATCTGAAATATCATAATTGAAATTCGCAATTAAGCACAAACCATTCCAAATACTTTACAAAGAAAATCAAGTCTTTCTATTATGTAAATACTGTATGAATTTACTGGTAGCTTTGCGGGAGTTAATCGAGTTTCTTCAGTAGCGTAATATTTCGTCAGAGCCGCAGCTAACAGAATCTTGGCCACCCATGGCGCGCCATTCAGGCCACAAAATATTCCACTTTTGCTGGAGTGGCCGCTACGCCGCTCGCAAAGCACTTCCCAACTACCTGACGGAAATGTGGCCCTACTTAACCTTGATAATCTCATTTTGCTATTGAAAATTGAATTTACTTTGTGTATTTCTTATTACTGACCGGTGTGCCCTAATGGAATTTTAAAGTGATATACTAGTAAGGCGATCTATACTAACTTCTTAATCGAAACACAATGATGATTGGAGGGCTCCATCGATTATAAAATCAGGGCAGACACAAACACTTCACTTCTTACCTGGTTAATCGTTCCAGTCGGCCTGGCAGCAGCAAAACAGACTGAAAATCACTGGTTTCACTCACCTTAAATAATCCTCCTGTAAATGAAATTACCTTTCGAAAATTTTTTGGTCACGAGCTCTGAAGGATCAAACGAATTTAATATACTTTGAATTGTTTAGTCTTAACTTCCTGCCTATTGGTTTTTATAAATAATTTTAGAAATGAAATATTGGAATGGAACGATATTCTAATAATCTTAAGTGAACTTCAACATATAAAAAAATTGGAGTAACTTTTGCTTCTTATTACTGCTATAGTATATTAATGTAGCTCAGTGGTAGGTTATAATTATGAATTTAACTGAATTACTATCTCTTTTTACGATTAATGGTAGTAAAATAAATTTGGCTTTGCATATGTTTAGCGTTAGATCAAATTCGAAAGCAGCAAAGAAAATAAACAAATGCGACTCTTCAATCTTTTGCAATTCACACTTGATGGAGTTGGAAATCGGCAAACGAGGCCAGTGTCCACTCTGTCTGCTTGCTGGTGGCCTCATTTGAGACGTGGGGCTGGCTTTGCTGACGGCAATACAGAGGACTGGGTGCAAGTGTCAGAAACATGTGGGTACTAGATAACTATAACATTTTACATGTCATTTTGGTGCGACACGCCATTTATGATAGTTAATCGCATTCTTCCAGCTTCGTCCATAAGCTCTCTTCCCGTTTCATTCACGTTTTTATCAATCAAAACGATATCGTCTGCAACGCCAGTGAATTTATCACTGCTCAGGCATCTCTTCCTTATATCTGTGTTATCAGTTCGTGAGTCGGAGTATGTTATGTGTCTCCTCAATATCGTATTTCATCAGCTCTGCTGGTACCTGACCTAATTTTGTGCAAGATGCCTGAGAAACCAGCAACCCAGCATCTGCGTTTGTCCGGACCCTTCACGAATATTGCCCACTCACGCAACCCAAGCTTGCAGCCAATATCGACTGGTAGGAATGCACGAATAAGATAGCACAGTGGTATAGGGGATACCAGGCGGCGCTATATGCTAAAAGATGTAATGAAAAGTGGCTCCGTTTAGTCATATTGTGCATCTCTACAATTTTGTCCGTGTGTGATGTAATCCTTACGACTAAATCAAGACTGCGAAGTGCAAATTGTCGTAAGTCTGGTAAGGTGCTCGCCTTATCTTCTAATATACAAAAATATTTCTTTTTTAAATGTTCATTCAATTTAATGCTGCACTATCTTTTTCATTTATTGGGTATTAATTAAATACGGCGACCTTTTCGGCTTTTCGCCATTCCCAAGTCAACTGCAATAGATACAATATATATAAATATAATTATTTCTGTGCATACAATTTATAATCGTTGGTCGATGTAGTAACGTTTTCCCGTATCAGCATAATGTTCTGGAGTGCTTTTTCCTGTAGTTTTTGTGCTGATATATTTTTTAGAAGATTTATTGAGCAAGTTACCATTTGCACTCCTATTATTTTCGTGGCTCTGTTCACTCCAAGACATTTATCTTTATTTGTTTATTTTGTAATGTTTTTTTGTTTGGTAATTTGTTCTCATTTTATGCACCCTCGTACCATTCACACAACTGAGTTGAAATTTTTTGTCAAAATATTGCTTCACTAGCGTATTATGAACAACGTTTAAATTTCTGGATAAAAGTCTTCTGGGTATTGGACCGCATCCTCAATATATCAAATGTTTCACTGACGTTTTGGCCACTATTGCAAGCGGCCATCTTCTGGGTGTCACGTATACTGCTGGATGAGGGAAAGCTGGGGTCTTAAATATTAAATGTTGCCAGTTATGATTGATGGTTTCAGCTCTCGTTTTATTGGTGTTTGCTTTATTTCTTCCTATTGATGGAAAAGGAAGTCCTGAATTGGTGTTTAATTTAACGTTTGCCATTGGCTGAAACTGGCGAACGAGGAGCGGGTGGTAGCAATGACGTAGCACTGATGCCTAGCGCCGGCTAGAGCGTGCTATTTGCGCTGTGTACGTGCGGCCGCTGTTGTCTCCGGGCTATGTGGGCCCCCATGGACTGCACAGCGCGCGGTGTCGTCGCGAATCGCTGCTACTGCGGGCAGCCAAGATGTTCAAATGTTTGTAGCACTTATGGGACTTACCTACGGGGTCATCAGTCCCTAAGCTTACAAACTACTTATGAACTAGCTAAGACTAAGGACGGCACAAATATCCATGCCCGAGGAGGGATTCGAACCCCCGACCGTAGTGGCCGTGCAGACCGTGACTGAAGCGCCTCAGTCCCCTCGGCCACCGAGGCCAGCGGGCAGCCAAGACGCCGGAAATTTAAACCCGTCTTCTCTGTTCATATTTCCGGGTTGCTTAGCTATTTCTATTGCTTCCCTGATTTCAAAGTGAGGGGTTGTTTTGCCAGTACAGTGACTTCCTGAAGACTTATCTGGTTGACGCACTCTTCCTGGTGTTCAGCTACTGCCGACTTCGTATGCTGTCCCAGCCTAATACAGAATCTGGGATGGGAATCATTACAACAACGGCGCTTATCGCTGTGGCGTGGGCTACTTACGAAACTCCAATTGCCAACATTCTCCTCCGAATGCGAAAATATATTGTTAACTCCCACTTACATAGGTAGAAATGACCATCAGAATAAAATACGAGAAATCAGAGCTCGAACGGAGAGATTCAGGTGTTCTTTCTTCCCGCGCGCTATTAGAGAATGGAATGGGAGATAAATAGTATACGGTGGTACTATGAACCCTCTGCCAGGCACTTAAATGTGATTTGCAGAGTATCCCATGTAGATGTAGGTGTATGTGTCCCTCGCGGTTCTACTTCACTTTCACATCAGAAACAGTGGACCTAGGGATGTTTACGACTGAGGCGCTCCAGTCACGGTCTGCACGGCCACTACGGTCGGGGGTTCGAATCCCCCCCCCCTCGGGCATGGATATTTGTGGCGTATTTAGTCTTAGTTAGTTCATAAGTAGTTTGTAAGTTTAGGGACTGATGACCCCGTAGTTAAGTCCCATAAGCTATACAAACATTTGAACATTTGATGTTTAGGAGTGTGGAAATCTCGCATACAGACTTCTGTCACAAGTGACACCCAATCCTGAGTTTCACGGAGCGCCCCTTCCTGCTCTCTCGCAGTGTCTGATGACTGCTGAGGTCGCTGATATAGAGTACCTGGTAGTAGATGGTCGCACAATGGACCTAATATGAGAAACTATGTTTTATGTGTGAAAGTAGCCTGTTAAACTTATTTAAGTAAGATATCGGGCAGATGAGATCTGCAAATGTAAGTTAAAACGCTCACTGCTGACCCAAATTTTACGAGTGGCCACAGTACTTGCGCTCGGACTCTATATTGTGCCGCGGGTGCATACAACGAATTAAGCATTGCCATCTGAGTAACCTAAGCTTACCTTTATTTACAGCAGATGTTCAAAATGATGTCCCTCAATGGAGAGAGTAGCCTGACATCTCTTGAACACATTTGCGAACACTCGACAAATTTCGGCTGCCGAAATCTGGGAAATGACTAGTCGAATCCTGTCGGCCACCTCTTCGAGTGTATGGGGTTTGCTTTATTTTTCTGATGACGCATGGCTGCATTTGTCAGACTTAGTAAATTCGCAGAACAATCGACGTTGGAACTCAGAAAATCTACATGAGTTACATCAACAACCTCTTCATGACGTGTAAACTGGAGTGTGGTGTGCAATTAGTGCATGGCGATTAATTGTGCCAATCTTTTTTCACTAAACAATAAATTCTGTCAGGTATGTGAACAATATCCTGCATCCATTTTTTCAAGAACTTTCACCCAACGAAAATCTGTACGCTTATTTTATGCAGGACAATGCAAGACCACACGTTTCCAATGCTTCTATGACAGCAATACGAAGTGTTTTTGATGATAGGATAGTTGACTGGCCTCCTCGTTCTCCAGATCTAAATCCCTGTGACTTTTATCTTTGGGGAATGTTAAAAGACAAGCTGTATGCAAGCAATCCCCATACACTCGAAGAGTTGGAAGACAGGATTCAACTAGTCATTTCCCAGATTTCAGCAGTCGAAATTCGTCGAGTATTCGTAAATGTGTTCAAGAGATGTCAGGCCGCTCTTTCCATAGAGGGACATCATTTTGAACATCTACTGTAAATAAAGGTAAGCTTAGGTTACTCAGATGGCAATGATTTTTAGAATTTAATTCAGTGTATGCGCCAGCGGCACAATAGACTCCCAGAAACGGGCGTTGCCGTGGCCGGCAGATGCTATGGCGGCGGTCGGGAGCCATACCGTGCGATCCGCGGATGCCTGTCAGGCGTCTTTCGTGAGACATCCTGTACTAATAGATAATATTAATGGTGCAGAAACACTTTAGGTTAATGAATAACTCAAAAATGGAACACAACCACACATTTAGTGAACATGTTTCAACTTTGGACCACATAGTGTATTTTGTTGGATCCCACCTATATAGGCAGACATGATCATCATAATAAAATAAGAGAAATCAGAGAGAAAATAGAAAGATCCATGTGCTACATTTCCCCGCACGCTTTTAGAGAATGGAATGGGAGAGAAATATCTTAAAAGGATTTCGATGGACCCTCTGCCATGGACTTAAATGTGATTTACAGTGTAATGTCTGCGACGTAGAGTTGTGCCGTCGGATTTTTCTTCAGATTCTTCCCTTCGTTACTTGAAGTCATACTCAATGGTGCCGCACACCATTAGTGACATGTCTAACATCGTTGTACCTCATCGGCATATTGTGTGAGTAGGTCCTCTCCATTCTCAGCTACGAGGTTATTAACGGAAGTGTAGGAAAGCCATTTAGCGAAAAAAAAATGTTCAAATGTTTGTAAATATATCGGACCAAACTGCGTGGTCATCAGTCCGTAGCTTACTACTTAAACCTAGGTAAACTAACCTACGGACAAACACACAAACCCATGCCCCAGGGAGGACTCGAACCTCCATGGCGAGCAACCGCGCGCTCCGCAGCGAGACGCTTTAGACCGCTCGGCTACTCCACCGCGGCCCATTTAGCGATATCCAAACTGTTTCATCTGGGCGGATAGTTGCCTAGTCATCTCTACACATGTCCGTGGCCACCATTCAGCCCTGTAATCAATGGCGCATGGAGCACCTCAGTCGCCGCCATTCTACCATACTTGGTATACCTTAATCACGTGGCAAGCGAACTGATTACAGACTCAGCCGTTCCGGGATTGGTCGCGGTGGAGTGGTAGAGCGCTTTAAGGCGCCTTGCTGCGTACTACGCGGTTCCTCGCCGTCGGAAGTTCGAGTCCTCCATGGGACATGGGCGTGTGTGATGTCCTTAGGTTAGTTTAACATAGTTTAAGTAGTTTGTAAGTTCAAAAACAAAAAGTTCAAATGTTTGTAATTCTATGGAACAAAATCACTTTGCTCATAAGTCACTAGACTTACAAACTACTTAACCTAAGTTAAACTCACCTAAGAACAACACAAACATCCATGCCCGAGGGGGTATTCGATCCCCCGACGCCGGAGGCCGCGCGATCCATAACGTGGCGTTACAGTTTGTAAGTCTAGGGATTCATGACCATACCTGTTTAGTCCAATATGTTTACAAACATTTGATTACGTGCTACATTCAGAATAACCCCTCAATATATGTTGCTGTTCATGCTCCTTACATACTACCGACATCTACATCTACATCACACCTATTAACAATACTAGACTCATTTAACACTAGTGCTGTTCTGCCTGTCTCAGATAATTGCATCTCTTTTCATTTACGTATCTTGCATCTTGTGTACGTGTACGAAGTCACGGTGAGGTCCAATTTTGTCGTCTGAGTGCTTCACTTTTCTTGTCAGGCAGTAGAATGTAATTCATTCTGAGGTTGATTACGAGATTATTACATGTGGAGTACAAGTTCGGTTTAGTGATGTATGGGAAACAAAGCAGCTTTTGTTTTAGAAAAGAAATTTATGTAAAGTATATAAAACCTAAGTATGGACAGTACGTCGGAAATCTGAACTGCCTTCCTCATGAATAGGTTTCCAGGCAGTTCACTATTTCACACTGCAGATATTGTATTGAAACACTGCTCATAATCCCACGCTTCGCTAGCAGACGTAGTCCATACACAGCTTTAACAGTTGTTCCTCTTTAGGCGGATACTTCTTCTCCCTCTTTTATGATTTTTATTTATCATGTTGCGCAAGACCGAAATGAGGAGCAAGCCTCCATGGTCATGAAACAAGTCAGTACATAAGATTGTAACAAAGGAGTAGTAACTGATAAAGTGAAATGTGTTGCAATCTTAAGCGCGTGGCAGGTCTAAGCATAAATAAAACTAAGGAACAACATAACACAAAAATTAGGAAAATTTTTAAATTATTCCAAGAATTCCTCGACAGACTAGAATGAGTGCGCCTGGGGAATCTTTTCACTTGAAGGTACGTCGATTACTACTAAGTTCTTTGCATTCCTGTGGCAACTTATTAAATGTGGATGCTGCAGACTACTGCACCTTTCTGCACAAAGGTCAAGGAAGTGTGATCCAGTTGCAGATTCGATTTCTTTCTAGTATTCACTGCATGAAACCTGCTAATCTTAGGAATAACCAAATATTCTTATCGAGAAACGATATTCAAGAAAAATTTATTGAGAGGCCAATGTCAGAATTCCCAGGCTGCTAAACAGGGGTCCACAAGCTTACCCCACATATTACCCGAACCGATCGTTTCTGCGCAATAAATACCCTTTTTGAATCAGAGGAGTTACCCTAAAAATAACATCATACGTCATAAGCGAATGAAAATACTCGAAGTAGATTACTTTAAGTGTTGAACTATCACTTATTTCAGAAACGGTTCTAATAGTAAACTTAGCAGCATTTAGTTTTGAACAAGATCCTGAACATGGGCTTTTCGCGATAGTGCAGTATCTATCTGAACGCCTATAAATTTGAACTGTACACACTCAATTATCATGTGCGCATTCTGCATAATCAAAATGTCAGTTTTTTGTTGAATTGTGTTTTAGAAACGAGGGAAACTGAGACTTACTGTTATTTAGCATCGCCTTATTTTCTGCAATCCACGAATATATATCTTTAACTGCATTATTTGATATTGATTCAATATTGCCAACAACATCCTTCACTACTAAGATAGTGTCATCAGCAAACAGAAATACTGTCACGTTAAAAACTGAATTCAATGGCTGGGTCGTTGAGAGAGCACAACACTTTACACTTCGATCAGGTTTATTGCTAACACAACCATACATTCAGAACAGACTGCCTCCTAATCGGTGTACTCCGCTATTTACACGTAGAAAGAATATTGTATGTGTATATCAGTCATAAGAAGCACGTAGAACATTCTAGAAAAAGTAAATACAAAGAAATAAACTTTTTCTGCTAGAGGTGGGGTTTGAACCGGGGACCACCAGCACAGCAGTCTGCGACGATTACCACTACACCACTTTTTTTTTTTTTTTCGCTCTACGGGTAGTTCTGTTCATTGCGGTCGCTGATCCTGTTTGTTCGTTGGTGCTCGACGTCTTCTTGGCTCAGCTTTTTTATTACAGAGGGCGTTCAGTCCTCTCACCGGATGCGCTGAGCTACGGTTCCCGGCACACCACTTAGAACTACCTATTATTCTTGAAGGCATATCATTTATATAAATGACTTCTATGGTCATCAGTCCCTAGGCTTACATACTACTTCAGCTAACGTATGCTAAGGACAAACCACTCACTCATATCCGAGGGAGAACTCGAACCTCCGACGGCGAGCATCCGCGGGCTCCACACCAATTCGCCTTAGAGCGCTCGGCCACTCCTCCGCGGCAAACAGAGACCCTGGAACAGAACCCTCTACTTAACTGCGCCGCATTGAGAGCTCACATGACAGCAGTTTTCAACAGTGCAGAGGATCACCTTCGGTTGTCTGTTCTTAAAGTAAAAGGTAAACAATTGTGAGCCACTCCCCTAACCCAACAATGTTCCAACTCCTGCAACAATATCTTATGATCAACACAGTCAAACGGTTTTCTTAAATCAAAGAATATGCCTAGTGGTCGCAGATTTTTATTTAATCCATATAGTGACTCACAGAGAAAAGAAAACAGCATAATCAGTTGTTAAACCACTTCTGAAACCCTACTGTATATATAAAAGCAAATTATGGGCACTGAACTGAGCAGTTAACCTTTAATATACAGCCTTTCAAAAACTTTAGAAAGGACTGATGGCATAGAAATAGGTCTTAAGTTGTCTGGAAACTGATCCTACCAAAAGGAAAAATTACAAATGTGGCTAAGCACTGGGCTAAGAGAGGTGGAATACTACGTAAGTATTATGCTAGATTCCCCATTATATTCACAATAGTGCTTAGTTTTTAGTGATTTAATTATTTATTCAATCTGTCCCTTGTTAATTTTTATTTTATCCTGAGAATTAGATGTGCTTTCTGAATACCGCGTACTTTTTGACTTCTTTATGATATTTTTCAGAACTTTGCAATACCGTTTGTAATGGGCTACTGCAGTTTGATTTTGGTTGATTCTAACATTTTGAAATCATTCCCGCTTTGTTCTGGACGATACTTCTTGCAAGCCACTCAGGCTGCCTTTTATTGGCGGTATCTTGATTTTATAGTTCTGACGGTAAGAATCTTTCAAAACAGCATGAGAAATGTCTTAAGAAAAAAATTTTATTTATCGTCCACATTATCAGCTTTATAAACACCCTGTCAATCTTTTTCCTTAGTTATGTTAGAAAAGGCCTCTGTTGTTACTGGATTATATGTTCCAAATAGTAAATAGTTTATAATTATATTTAACAGTTGTTTGTGCACAATAAGGAATGAACAATAGTGTTGTCTATGGTTGTGCTGCCGTTTCCCCACACTATCGATGGAATGAATACAGTTTTCAACAGGTGACGAGAATTAAAGCGATCTAAATGCATCCTTTTCCTTGCCGAATCACTAACATAGTTAATTTTGAAATCACCATATACAACTAATCTTTGTACTTCCTATAAAGTGAACGTAATACCCTCTTTAGCTTGAGCGAAAATGTTTTAAAATCAGAGTCAGGGGACCTATAGCCGCGGTGGAGTAGCCGAGCGGTCTAAGGCGCCTCGCTGCGGAGCGCTCGATTGCTCGCCGTCGGAGGTTCGAGTCCTCTATGGGGCATGGTTGTGTGTGTTGTCCTTACGTTAGTTCATCTTAGTTTAAGTAGTTTATAAGCTACGGACTGATGACCACGCAGTTTGGCCCGATAGATTTACAAACTTTTGAACATTTTGAGGGTACCTATAAATAACAACAATTAGAAGTTTAGTTTCACTACATTCAATCACATCCACGTACATAGAACTATATTTTCAGGCAGTCTTTAGAAGCATTAACGGACTCAGCTGTAATGCCGTTTTTCAAGTACATGGCCACACTGCAAAGAATTTCTGGAGAAACAGGCAGCTAACTTGTAACCTGGTTAAGGAAGACTCTGAATTGTGATTATTTAAGAAGTGCTCTGAAACAGCATTAACATCAGAGTCAACATCTACGAGCAGTTATTAACCTTGTATTTTTTCCAAAAAAAATGTTCAAATGTTTGTAGAACTTATGGGACTTAACTACGGGGTCATCAGTCCCTAAGCTTACAAACTGCTTACGAACTAGCTAAGACTAAGGACGGCACAAATATCCATGCCCGAGGGGGGATTCGAACCCCCGACCGTAGTGGCCGTGCAGACCGTGACTGGAGCGCCTCAGTCCCCTCGGCCACCGCGGCCGGCTTGTATTTTTTACGAAATATGTTAATTTCTCTATTCTTTGGGTACGTGACATTTACCGAACATGGTTCCTCTGTTAGAGGAACTTCCTTTAAGCAGGAATGCCTATCAGATGTCTTCAGTCTAAAGAAGGTGCAGCCTTAACACCAGCTACTCCCGGAATTTTCCCACGAGTGATCTCCCCACCCCCAGTATACAATCACCTATAAGCTTTGCCAACCACGCCTTCACATACCTATTGAGGTTTAGACCGTGCGTAGTGAAACCCAACATGCTGATAGACTCAACTGATACCACTGAAAGGTGAGCCATGCCTTCTGCCATCAGCGCCTCCCCGAGCATCATGTCAACACGCCGATGAGGTTGATCATGACGCTGAAAACAGTTCCACTACATGCACATTTGAGCCACCAGTTTCAGTAGCTACATTTTCCAGATGACACTCTATGTCATACTCCCCATCACTATCAAGAATTTCCCCACCACCACCCACTATCACTAATGATCCTCTTTCGAAAAATTCCTGCGTAAGTCCCCTATGTTAACAGCTATCTGATACAAATCTGCGCTCGGTTTAACGTCATCTATTACCAAAAAGGTCTCATGTTCTTCATCTATAGACTTTCAGAGCGAAAATATTTACAATGTTAATCGCTTTTTAGAGCTCACCTGCATCGCACAGAAAACTAACTGAAGATACTCTGTGGGTCCCACATATCACCACTGGAACTCCATCTCTAACTGAATGAGATTCGTCACTTCCGTGAAATACTGTCATCGAATGCCTGTTGCTTCGCCTATCTAGCTCACATTGCCATCAGCATTCAACGTATGTGTTCTCTCAGCGGCATATTATGATATTGAATTGCACCGGTACCTTTTCATTCCTAGTCATTTTTTGCCAGTCTTCTCCACACTTGTTTTTTTTTTCTTTTTTTTTTTACGTTGAGGTGGTCACGGGGCTACCTTGGTGGACTTTCTTACTTCAGGAACGGCCATCCAGTAATCCACAAATTAATTTCCTGCGAGATAAGCTACGACCGATCTCTTGGCCAGGCCTCGTTGCCTCCAAGCTACGTCTCTAATGACTTCCTCGCCGGTGGGACATTAAACCCTAATCTTTCTTCCTTTTAATCTTAGTTCTTTTAATCTTCGTAAGAGGATCAAGCCGCTCAATAGCACTAATTACTGCGCCCACGTCTGACCAAGAAATCACAGTGGATTTGTCCTATTCTGTGTGCAGCAAAACCGTAACTGTTACTCTTTCGATGTCTTCTGTCTTGTATCATTCCGTCCGTGCTATCATGCGCATAGAATCCGAACGGTCAGAACTGCGTTCCACTTAATATGCAAGCATACTAAAAAAAAAAAATAAAAAAAAAAAAAAAAAAAAAAAGTACATGTCTGGCGGGATTTCAAATCGCTTCGAGGGATAGAAGTTCGACTATTCAAACTGGATTCACTAGAGAAAACTGCTCTTTCACGGAAATCATTCCAGATGTACATTAACACCGCACTTTTTCAAATGAAACAAGTTATTAAGTTCTTAATATTTGTGAAATTCGCTTTATTACAGTAATTGACATATCAACAGTGTTACCACACTCATTAGACTCTGATATAACAAACTCTGTCACATACAGCATAAAGTAATCCTTAGACAACATTTAATGCTGTTATGTGCAACAGATTTGACTACATTATCGGAATTCCTAAAGTTCTATAGCAATTAGAAGTACCATTGCTATCTGAATCGTTTTACCACAATTTCCTAAACTCGTTCGTGTGGGGAGCGGTTTTGTATCAACCGGCTGTTCAACTAACCAAATACTAAAACTCGATTAACAACAGAAAACGCTATATGGAAACTTCAATATTCATTGCGTATCAATCAAAATTTCTCTGTACTCATGGTTTTTTTATTTTTTATTTTAACTTCGAATGATATGACGGACTGTCTTGTTGTTTTTGGGGAATCCAACCCATTGCCTGCATCAATTGCTAACCAATCAAACCATTCGCCTCTTAACAAAAGTCAATTCTGTCAAAGATCATCATAATAGGTGTCTAGGCATAAAGATGTTTTAAATATCATACTTTTCTCCAAATCTGAACTGGAAAAAGAATAAAGCTATAAAGCTTTTGTATACTGAACCAGGAGCCCAATTAACAATCTAACTCCCTAGTGGCAGGTAAAACAGTGCTATAACCTAAAGTCTTGTGCGGGAGCTTCGAACCCTGTACCTAATTGGATGATAACTACAGTCGGATGATAGTAGTCGAAATTTTTCTCCAGCAGCGAGATGTTTTAATCAGTTATAAAAATATAATTTCATTATGCCTTACCAGGAATCAAACCCTAAAACTACCGACGTACTTTCTATCCACAAATAGTCAAACGCCTGTACTCTATGGGACAAAGTACTGTAGTCATCAGTCCGTAGGCTTAGAAACTACTAAAACTAATTTCAACCAACTTAAGGACAGCACAGACACCTATGCCCGAGGGAGGACTCAAACCTCCGGCGGGAGTAGCCGCGCAGTGCTTGACATATCGCCCAGACCCGCGCAGCTATTCCCGCGCGGTACATTTCAAACCTTAACAGGAATCACGATGCGAGCGTGTCTGGCTAGAAACAACACCACCTATCGTTGCTGTTGATAATGCATGAAGTGACATTAAATTTATTTTTCACTAGTAGTCCAACATACACTTTCTAGGACTTCAATTGAAAATATGTATTTTATGATCTCTAACAGGATTTCAATCCGTTTACGTGGCTTTCGTGGATGCTGTGAGCTGTCTGCAGTCTCGGAAACAGCAAGCAAATGATTCAGTTAAATGGTTCCGAGAAAGCCGAATACCGTAAACGGAGATCCAAATTGGAATCCCGGCCCGGCACTATAATTTTCAACGTCTCAAGTTCAAATGTAAAACGAGCCATGTGAACTTAAACCACCATTGGTTTTTTAAATAAAATAAGGTTCTGTGAAGTAAGGAAAGCTTTATGGCGACAGATACTAATTATGGTGTATTCTGCCTGTTACTGCCAACGATAAAACGACCTTGACCCAGTTGATAGCGAGTTGATTTTGTTGAAAAGGATTTTGAACTACGGTGCAACTTGACGTTCTTCGCTTGTTGTTACCAGAGGCGAAGTAGATCTGATCGTGCCTGATATTAAATTACAAGTCATCCACTAAACCACTACAGCGAAATACACCATCCTTCTGATAGTGGTGTAACGTACGATACGCTTAGCGTACATACTAGAGGCAGTGAAAATGATGTGGCACTCAATGGAATTATCAACTACAACCAAGCTTCTGACACACTAATTACACTAGTCTAATGTCAGCGGGATATAAAGACTATTCTAACCCTATGCAACGATATTATGAAGTTTCCACTATTTCAAATGTTAAAAATGTTCAAATGTTTGTCAAGCTTATGGGACTTAACTACGGGGTCATCAGTCCCTAAACTTACAAACTACTTATGAACTACTTACGAACTAGGACGGCACAAATATCCATGCCCGAGGGGGGATTCGAACCCCCGACCGTAGTGACCGTGCACTATTTCAACTAATTTCTTAGATTGAAGAGCACCGCTTCACAGTGTGAATTTACAAGATCTTCAATTGTAACTGTCAGTATTATTATTCACATGCAAGGTTATGCAAGTATGTTGAAGAGCATTGAAGGCTGTTTATTGAGTTTTAGAAGCAATTGCCCAACAGTTAAGATAATTTACTTCTGGACTAAAACACGGTTCAAAATGGTTTGGCTACAGCGTCAACTCCACACGTATTGGTTTCTACAGGCATCAAATCAAAAGTCTACCTTAGCATTATTGTCAAAAAATTCAAATGTTCGTAAATCTATGGGATTCAACGACTTGGTTATTAGTCCCTAGCGTTCAAACTACTTGAACTAAGGTAAACTAACCTAAGGACAACACATACACCCATGCCCGAGGGACGACTCGAACCCCCGACGGCGAACGGCCGCGCACACCGGAGCACGGCGCCCCAGTGCGCACGGCTAATCCGCCGTGGCCATTATTGTGTCACTTCTAGGTAATATAAGAGAATGTCGACCTGGAAATATCTAAACGATTTTTGATGCAGTAGTTTTCTTAAGAATTTCCTGTGCATTTTCAATCTCGATACCTCTGTCTCTATCACAGAACACCTACGAAATGGACGCTTAATGAGACTGGCATCACAAAGGGAACGAACCTTCCCTTCACATGAGAACACGCTACCCCAGAACTAGGGAAGACTTATTTATTTGCCTAGCATGATCATATTATGGCCATCAGGCCCTCTTTCACCTCAGACCAGGGTTTGTCACATACAGTACTTTTTAAATATGAGTTACCTCTGATATAAATTTTATTTTACTAACTAAACGATAATAATGTATTCAAAATGTGATTTTAAATGAATTGAATACATGTAAAGAGGAGTGAATGAACAGACTTATTACTGACTAAAATCTAATAAGTTAATACTATCAGTACTACGAAGACAGTTTCTGCTGCTGTCGATGTGATAATGGGAATAATAACATTGATATTAGCAGGGCTGGCCTGGAGTGGCCAAGCATTAACACATCTTGCTGCGGAACGCGCCGTTGATCGCCGTCGAGGTTCGAGACCTCCCCCGGGCGTTGGTGTGTGTGTGTGTGTGTGTGTGTGTGTGTGTGTGTGTGTGTGTGTGTTGTCCTTAGGTTATTTTAAGTAGTTTATAAGCCTATGGACTGATTACAAAAGAAGCTAAGTGCTGTAGATTTAGAAACATTTGAAATTTTGATCTAGGGTGATTCAAAATGTATTATTAAGTATGCAGAAATTGATTATGGCTTGCCGAATTCTGATTGAAGGACGTTAGGTAGGTTTCAAGGCCTTTTGGAATCTGCAGTGATCCGCTACTCTGTATATATATATCAATATCATCGTCATCAGTGCGGTTCTGATGGGCTCATTGCCAGACTGCAATTGTGTGAGTCTGCACTGCATACATCTGGAACAAATATGTCCTTCTTGGCCACAGCCCAAACACATTTTCAGAGGGACATGATAAATTTCTATAGGACGGCACCTACCAATATAAAAATACGACCGTATATGTTTTGTCAGTTCAGGATGAGTTTCCGCCGCGGTGGCATTGCCGAGCGTTCCAAGGCGCCTAGCTGCGGAGCGCGCCGCTTCTCGCCGTCGGAGGTTCATGTTCTCCCTCGGGCATACGTGTATTTGTTGCTCTTAACATAAGTTGTTTTAAGTAGTATGTAAGCCTAGGGACTGATGACCAAAGTAGTACTATAGATTTACAAACATTTGAACATTTAATTTTATGAATTTCCTGCACCCCAATGAGCTCTGTATACATAACAAATTGAGTCCACTTTTCAGCCTATTGGCTGATCACGTTCTCAAATGGCCGAAATGGAGTCCAAGAACAGCATGTTCAAGATTCAGGTTGTGGGAAATGCAAACTGAATATCGCGGGATGTAGGAATGCTCTGCCGCCGCACTTATAAAGAATGGCCCAATTGTGCATAACATATAATCCACAGAGTCTGAAGGCTACAAAATCAGAATTTCGATTTAACTTTGAATTAATTTAAAACGGTAGGAAAGGCACTTTCATATTTTTATTTGACTGATGGATTATCAACAACAAACGAATTTTGTTTTTCAGAACTATATGAAATGTTGTAGATTAAGTCCATCTGAGTAGTACATTACAGAGTTAATACCACAGGAATTTCTTTGTTAAACAGAAGTATGAATTTGTTCCCAATTTCAGGAAGATAACATTAATAGAAAAGACACAGGAAGTAGAAATAGGAGCAATTCATCACTCGCAATCCACTCGGTGTTTCCGTTTAAAATATTATACAAGTAAAAATTTCCGAGGTACTTATATGAAAGTTATTTCGTTTTTCTTTCATTACATCGTATGAGGAAGAAAAATTTGCAATTTTATAAGTTTTCAACGTACAGCGATATTAGTTCTTTTGTACCATGTCAATGTCTGTAGTGTAAGTGGCCAATAAGCGGGCGGTCTCTTGGTCGACCGCGACAAGCCAATGTAAGAAAACTGTGTAGAGGGCAGTTCACAAGTCAAGACCGAATCCACCCCGTGTCAGGGGGGCCGTTTCGATATTTCATTTGGCCTTGGCGCCCACTAACATTTCAAAATTCCACGTGAAAATCGTTAGAATTTATTCCACTTTTGATATAAGCGTTGTTGACCTTAGCAGATAGATAATCGTAACAGTAAAGTTAACCACGTGGAATTCCACTGAGAAAACGTGTCTGACCTGTTCTGAGCGCTGTTTACGTCGGAACAATGTATTGCAACATGTGATGCGTGTACCTTCGTAAGAATATATAGATTCATTAAGAAACGAAGAAATTGATGTAAAAATGCATGGCTTGGCGGCAAGTTTCGCTGATAAAACTCTCCGGGCTTTCAGCCGGGTCAAGTGGTTGGAAGCTGCTGGAAGCCCGAGAGAGGAAATTGATTTTCGTCGTAGTTCCCAAGGACTCTCAATTTAATAGAGATTAGGAACATTCTATTTCAGTTTTGACGAGCTGAAGCCTGAATATCAAGAGGAATATGTTCTCCGCCACTTTCTGGCGACTCACAGCATTAATTTATAGGTTCTATAAAAGACAGCGGTAGATAAAAATCGCAAAAACTACAGCAAAATTAGTTACTGAGACCAACGCGACTAAGAAATAAACTACCCGCGGCCCCACGACGTCACCGATATTTCCATCTAAGTTACTGAACTTCATACCACTCCTAGTTGCGTTTAGAATGAGTTTTGTCACAATTGCATCACTGATTAGCTTCATATAGACCACACTACTCACTGCAGATTAATGGCTACTAACAAGATCGTTACAGTTAATTTTAACTGCACTTTAAATACACTGTTGGCTTTCAAGTGTCTTCTGGTGTCCGACAGACGGAATCTAATTACAGTAACTTATCACTGTGGCTAGAAATCTATCAGTCAAGGAAACGGACTTCGGCTGGAAGACTTGTGAGCTGACCCCTTGCCCCGTCATTCGGTGATAATGGTACGGAGGCGGATACTATCTACAGGCCTTCCGAGGCCTGATACGAATGAGTGTCATTTTAGGTTAGTTCAGTAGCTAGCGACTTACGAGAAATTGGGTTACTCAAGTAACAATTAGCTGCTTGCATAATTGAATTTGAGGAGATGTTCTGGACCACGTGGGGTAACATTCACAAACAAGCACCCGCTAAATTGTTTATACAACGCACTCTTTGAAGGTTGTGGAGTGGAGTCTTCTGGTGCAGCAGCAATATTACACCCGTACGAAGAATGTCTGTACGCGTGATGAGGCTGCTAAGAGCAATATCACAAGAGACGATGAATCTACAATTAAGGGACTGAATAAAACTAAAGAAATATGTGTAGAGATTTTTCTAAAGCAGTTA
The DNA here is from genome assembly GCA_026315105.1 of Locusta migratoria. Taxonomy (NCBI): domain Eukaryota; kingdom Metazoa; phylum Arthropoda; class Insecta; order Orthoptera; family Acrididae; genus Locusta; species Locusta migratoria. The sequence goes on from CM048755.1 coordinate 191,961,791, forward strand.
CAGTGAATCGACTACATACTGTTTCCTAAATATCCTTTAATAACGAAAAAGTTTGGGCACAATAAATCATTACTATTACACCTAATGATCGTGAGGCAGTGCGTAAATCTTGAAGAAACTCAACAAGATTATTGTTGGGCAACGGATTTGGAAAAAAAAGCATGCTGTCACTGAATTCTAACGCAACAACTTCAAAGAAAACTAGTTTTTATAGTGAATCACTTACGTTTGTACTATATTCTTCACCACGAGAACTGTTATAGAGAATATGTCTTATTGAAAATGATGCCAAAAATCGCTTTTTTGTAATTTTGAAAATATCTCGGAGACTACTCCTCTGATTACTGACGTTTATATAAATTGTAATATAAAAGAAGCCATTTTTAATCGAGAATACTCTCCAGAAGTAACCACAAGTTGTTACTTGTTTATGTAAATGAGACATATGAAATGGCAGCTAGGCTGCTGATACTATGCAGTAATAAAAAGTTACAAATAAAACGATATTTGGCATCATTTTCATTATCAATACAAATCTCGCCCTGAAGATCAGCAAACTATACAGAAATGTGTTTTTGCTGATGTTAGAGAATTAACACAGTGGAGAAGTGGGAATCTTGGCGAGTAATAATATTAGAGTGTACCATTTCACAACATTGCGTACGGGCCCCAAAATACCGTTAGCAGAAGTCTAAATAAAACGTGGAGTCTCTTAGTGTGAGATTTCTTCCTATTGATTTTCATAAATAAAAAATATGAAATATTGCTACTACACAATTAGCATTACAACTGCTGATAAGTCGCATTGTCGCAGCCATTAAGAAAAAAACTCCAAACCTGATGTGAAAAATATTCGAGAACAGATCAGAACTCTGAACTTACAATGTAAGACGTGTTGAACTAAAGAAAAATGAAGGTGTACGATTTTACATTACATCGCCGACGAGGTCATTAGAGACTGCGAACAATGTTGGATATCAGAAGGGTGTAGAATGAATTATGCAGCGTACATTTCCGAAGAACGATATCGACTTCCCCTTCAAATAATTTATGTAAATCACACGAATTCTAAATGTGGTAGGCTACTCGAAGAAATGATCCTACCAATCCCGAATACGAATTCAATGCTGTAACCGTGGTTTCGCCTTCATAACGCGGTATAAACGTAGGGTCAACGTGAGAACTCGATACCTCCCGTTTTGAGATGCTGGTAAGACTGAAATTAAAAGGAACCCTATCCTAAAAGTCTCGAAAGGCCCATCAGGTACAGACCACGCCATGCTCCGTCTGAAGGCGTTAACGATAGCATTAACAAGACGGACCTGGTAAGCGCTCCACACTCCCGGTCTTTGTGTCGGTTCCGATGACCGAAACGCTACGTTTCAGTCAAGTACCTCCATAATTGGCTTGACAAGAGCTGAGTGCGTCCCGTCTGCCAACATCGATCAGCAGAGCCAAATGGTGAACCATCCAAGTGGTAGATAGTGTTTAAGTTTGTTTATTCAGCTGGAAATGAAGTATTCTCTGCAACATGGCAGTTGACGTTGATAAGAGTACATGTTAAAATGGTGAATATGTATACTTCTTTATTAAAAAAGAATGATCTGAGAAGAGGACGAGGAAATGAAATTAAAGTACACCAGTTGAGACAGTTTATGACATCATTTCTGTGATTACGATGTCGTCCTTCATATCTCGAGTACTGGCGTTGGACGGATTTACGTCCGAACTGTTCCCATATAATATTCGCTTGCGATTAGAGCCAGGGATCTTCTTGTTCACGGGAGTATCTCAACATTATGCAAACAGAGCATTGAGATGTGTGTAAGGTAAATACGACAATATTCCTCTTGAATAGCACAACCGTAGTGTTTAATGAGAGGTAACATCAGAAGAAGCATTTTTTTCCGTGAAATACTGCCGTGACGTCAGAGGGCTCTCAGTCATTAACAGCCGTCGCTCCCAAGTCATAGCCGATTCACACTATGTCACCAAAAGTGACAGCACTGTGCCACTCCGAGACATTGCAAGTATGGTATTTCCTCCAATTCACATTTACACTCACAGACCATGGTCATCCACATTCGCGATGGTGCAATTCGTTAGCAGACCCATCCTTCCCAGTCACGGCAGCAATCCAAATGCAGCAGTTTGTGTTGTGCTGTTATCGGGACCCTTTAAGAGTGCCGATAATTCCCTAGTCCAACTGATGCTGGGCCGCGGCGGAAGTAAGCCTAAGGACTAATGACCTAGCAGTTAAGTCCCATAGATTTACAACTGATGCTGGTCTCCGACCAATGGTTCAGGGTAATACATGACATTGCTGGGAATCCGTTACTTCTTTTATAATTCGGGTGGAGATGTGAAGGCTAAAAATGCGCTGACAATGTATTCCTCCATTGCGGTAGTCGAATGGAACATTAAACAAATATGTCTGTTATTACATTCCCATACCATCCAGCATCGGGCCACTGTCACATCTGAATGCTGCCTAAATCTCTCTGGTGTACAATTTGACAAGCTGGCCAAAAGACACCCATAATAAGTTACAACTGGAAAATATCTACAGGGGGTATGTTAACCGGTCCTATATCATTTTCTTTCCTCCTCCATGTTGCCAAGCATGACGTTCAACAGTTTGCGTTTGTACCGCAATTAGTGTGTGCGACGGTTGTAGTTACTCCCCACTGCACTGTGTGAAGAGTAGAAATTCTTAAAGTTCACCAACCTGACGTCTTCTATATATGTCCCCACGCAGATGATAGCACCCAGGTCGGAGTTCCTGAAGAGAGGCTAAATTATTAACCTATTGGCAGGAACTCATCTAAGTACGGAATAAAACTTTGTTTTTGGTACTAGTTGTACTTCGATAGCATATCTGGTGCAGCAGTTGAATAACACGCACGAACGACTGAAAATTAAACCAAATTTACCCATTACTTAGGCGCTCCACGGTAAAGTAGCAACCAAGCGTATGTTTAGCAGAGCCGACATTACCGACGGTGCCACAACATTTAAGAGCGCGCACCGAATCAGCAGGCCACAGGCGTCAGCTGATTGTACTGAACTCATATCACCCAGCGCTGTATATGTCCTTATGCAGTACATCAAATATTACAAAAGCATCTGCTATGCGACACGATGTCGGCGCGTTCTTTAATGCTGAAAAACAGTGAAAAACACATACAAAATATACAATAAAAACCTGGAACCTACAACCTATAGGAAATACACAATAAAAATTAAATACACATGGGATCCTCCTGTAAGAGGACTTCCGTTATGTAGTTAAACTTTATACGTCTGACGTTTTCCGTTTCCTATTTGTCGTCATACTCCAATCAGGGAGGAACTTATTATTATTCATATCATTATTGTTTTGATGTGGATGCTCCTGATTGCGGATCTGGCTTGTTATGTTTTGGGTCGGGCGAACGCACTTACACACCCTGTGATGGCGTGTTTGGCCGTTCACAGTGATCGCGCTTGGAGTTCGCATCGCGTGGTTGCAATTGCGTTTTTTCTTCCCGCAGTAATCGCCCTTATATCCGTTCTCATTTTTGTTACGTCATTGCCCGTTTTGCTGGGTTCACTGGCCGTTTCCCCAGGACTGCCGATTAGAACCATTATTCTGTTCCTTCTCTGGTACCTGTTTTTGATTACTAATTCCCTTTCCCTGTACGGCTGAAGTGGCGTTTTCACGAGATGGCGGGTGTCTTCAAGCACAATTAAAATTATCCCAAGCACCAAACGAACTCATGTGTGTGGAGTCAGCAGCTTACTATCCGTAAGTACCACATGGTGTGCGATCACAGTGAATTACATAGAGTTTACAAAAAGAAATTAATTAAAATCAAGATCTTCCAGGAGGGCCTGAAACTGTTCCACGTCATCTTTGCATCTGCCTGCTGAAAGAGCGTTGTGCAGACATTGCGGCAGTTTATCCAAACAAATTCTACTAAGTTCAGGCACGGGATACAGGTTGGTTAAGTAATAATTCTTATTTAACATATCTTGCAAGAACGCAGCCGGGCTGGCAAAGTTCGACTGTCCGATGGGGGGCATCATTTGGATATTGTGGCGCTCGCGGTCATGCTGGTTCTCGGACCAGTAGGAAGCTAAACAGTATTGTCGGAAGCTCTCGTAGCCTTCACAATACCAAGGGAACGTCCTCATTCACGTTGCGGGTTTGCTTTCCAGGTGTCCACGCACGAACTCTATTTTATGTCGTTCAGGCCAGTTCGGTGGAATGGAGAAATCGAATTGATCTACCCATGCATGTGGATGTATTCCTCCGGGCGCCTTCCTGAACACTTCGTATCTATGCTCCGTTAGGAAGTGGTTGTAATCAAAGCCTGGTGCTGGGTCCTCATTATAATGTGCGGTCACATTTTGATCACAAGTCGAAATTGCTCTGGGAGTCTCACTTTCGTCCTCAAAAGCTGAGTCCGAGTTGTGGCCTGTGCTGCCATCTCGGCCGTTGCACGTGCCACGCCCGTTATTGCACGCGGCCTTCTCCTGCAGCCGAGCCACGCGCTCACGTGGTTCGTCAGCGTGGTTGCAACTCTCGCTTAAAGGCTGCGTGGGGCTTAACTCTGCCCATGCAATAATTGTACAACATCATCTACGGTGATATGCACACTACTAACCGCAGCAGTCATAACATCGACGCGACCAGAAACTGCACCGATACTGGTTTGAACCGTTCCTAAGCATTCTTCCATGTGTTCACGCATGCTGGTCACCTGCATCAGCATGTTGTCGACACGTGAATCAACGGCTTCGACGTGTTCGGCAAGACCGCTGACCCGTGTCAATATGCTCTCAACACGTGATTTTACCGTTTCTATTTCCACGGTGTTCCTACTGACTTCCTTCGCCAGATGCTCGCGGAGGCTAGTCATTTCTTGCACCCACACCTCCTGATTCATGACCTGCTCTTTTATGTCACAGAACTGATCGTTAGTGCGTTGATCTGTTTTAGCAAATCGTTCAGCAATCTTTCGTGACTGCTCTTTCACTTGTTCAGTGACCTTTTTAGATTGCTCTTTCTTTTCGTGAAACTGAGCATTAGAGCGTTGGTCTATTTTAGCAACTTGTTTCCCAGTGCACTGACCCATTTTATCTAAGCTTTCGGTAATCTGCGTGGCCATTTGTTTGAGGAGCACGGTGAGCGCGTCTGTTGACGGTGCTACCTGCTGACAAGGGCTCGCCGCTGGGTTATTCACATAATCCCTAACACAAGGGGAGCCCGGCTCACGGCTTCTGGCTGGCCGCTCGCCTCTAACTGACCCATGGCCTACGCTTTGGACGTGGTTTGTAACTGAAATATCATTATCTGTTTGAAAACTGTCTCCCACATTCACAGCTTCGCTTAAGGCAACATGCTGATTTTCAGTAGCAAGTTAATCTATTTCCCGTGACCTAGCACGCTTTTCCTTTCCTTGATCCTTAAGAGCGGCACACCTGCCTTTTTCGACTGCTGAGAATCTAGCGCTATACATTTTCAAAAGCATGTTAAAATATTCACAAGCCACCTCAAACCATACGTTCCTGGCTACCCATGTGTTCAGAACATGTGGTGCTTCTGTAAGAGTTTCACATGCAAAATTATTTTCACAAGCGCAATTATTTTTGCACACAACGCAGTCATAATTGCACCCATGTTTCACTCTGCGTAAACTTGACAATTAATTCTCCCAGAAATACACATAAATACACTTGTTGATCACTACTGAAAGAAACAACAAATGCACAGCTGAAATCACAGTAGAAGTTCTCTAGCGCTTGCGATTTCTACTCATTCACATGCACACAGGGACGGGAGGCCATCTACAGAAACAAAACAAAAAAATTACAATGAAATCAGGAGTCGCCAGAAGGAGGAATCCTGGCAGTGATAAGCCAAGTGAAAGTAGCTTGTTAAATTTTCTATGCAAGATCTTGGGCAGTAGAGATGTATAAATTCAAGTTAAAATGCTCACTGCTGCTCTAAATTACTTTACGAGTGGTCACAGTACTTGTGCAATGGAAATTTATCAAACTGTTTTAACAAACACAAAAATAATGTTAAAAAATGGAATAGATAATTAAGCATGGGATGGGGTTCATGAAATTATAAAGCAGCTGTTTGATACTTTAAAGCGTTATCTATTCAATAAAATGGACAAGCAAATAAATGTGGGGAGACCAAATTACGCACAATAAAGCACACACCTTGTACAAAAGTGAACAAATCTTAAAGTTACTGCCGGTATTAAAATTGTTTCCGCCTTTTATGAATATGGAGGTAACGTGGGAGGATATTTGCAAATACACAGTGGATAAAGAAAAGCACATTCATTCACTCACAGACACATGCATAATGCTTGTGACACATTACTCATGTGGGAACACTTGATAGCAGTGGCGAAACGAAGCGTCGGCGGCGTTTTGACGAGATGGTGGGCGTCTTCAAGCACAATTAAAATTATCCCAAGCACCAAACGAACTCATGTGTGGGGAGGCAGCAGCATACTATCCGTAAGTACCACGTTGTGTGCGACCATGGTGAATTACATAGAATTTACAAAAAGAAATTAATTTAGAATAAGCAAGTAAAGTGCACACAAGAATTCATATAGAAGAAAGCTAGTAGTAGTAAAAGCATGGCTGAAGGGCGAAATAAAGACCGTCATACCAAGACAGGAAAGTCAGAAGCAAATCAGAAAATCTGAGAAATATTTAGCATACTCATGGATACAGACACGACGTGAAAACATTAGTTAAAAACAGCTAGAAAATTCAAACATACCAAGTTTACACAAAGGCTGAAAGCCACACTTGTGTATTCTAACTTGAGAAAACCGGACACAAAATCATCACCGGAATGAAAATGTAATTACTAAATTTACACTGAATTTACTCGAGTTCTGTGAATTAAACACTTCGCCTTGCATAGCGAAATGGCAAGAGTGAAACCTCAGGCCATGGGAAAAGCCTTCCTCTCCATGCACCAGATGTGGGGCGCGTTAAAAGCTATCCAGAGTGCGTCCAGACCTTACTGTCTACTAACCCTTGCTACCTGAAGAAGATAATACGCTTTACTAGAGCTCCAGAGAGGTCTCTTTTGTCACCTCTTTCGTCCATGATTATGTTGGTGTTACACTAAGAACAGGCCACCTCACCATCTTGCCAAGTAAGCTTGTCTCTGGCCAACCAGCAGACGCCAGTGCAGATGACATACGAAGCCATGCGTAATGAATAAAACAAAATGGAACACGACCACACATTCAGTGGATGTGTTTCAACATTAACATGTGATGATTAAGATAATTATTTATCTCCCGCTTCACATGACTCTCAAATGCATTTGACGACGATATGACGTCCGCATAAAACTTCTCATATATCCTATTTAATTGCATTTAATTCAGCGCTTTGCTGTCCACACTGGTATAAATACTAAGACTCGGCACCTTGCCGTCCACAACTTATCGACACTTATAAAATCACAACACTCAGCATTAGGCCGTTCAAATTTTAGTGAATACCCTACATCACTTCTTTTAAGCTGAAACATTTTTCACATGGATCACTTGGCTTTCTTTGCCATTAGTTTCACAAACACTAACTGCACAACACTGATGTGGAACTAATCATGTAGTTTAGACAGTCCTAATCTGTCTAGCATGTCACAGTGCACGAAAAGTTGCATTAATAACAAAATTTTATCATAATAAATAAATATAAAAATTACCACATAATATGCAAGTGCAATATAAAAACACACAATAATTCAAGAAGAAGTTTAAATTATAGTAAATATTAGTACATGCATAAAATACAGGAGTACATAATCATCGCATGCTGTATTAGCATCAGTGTCGATACATGAATGAAATAACAAAAGTACATAATACGCCATAATTGTTGATTCATGAATGAAATGCAATAATGTATATAATAGGATACAATATTGATACCGCCGTTTCGTTTACTGTACGTAACAATAATTCTCATCAAGCTTTCATTACTGTTGTGGTTCTATGACCTCATTTTCACCCAGGCATACAAATACATTTCATCGTATATTGTGAGAATGTGAACATGTCTTTTTAATATCCAAAAATCAATAGTACACAGCATGTATAGGAAATAGACTGCCAGTTGCTTCACTCAACCCAAAGGTTTCTTGTTTCCTAACACAATTCAAAAAACTCTATGTCATACAATGTTTTATATGTTGTTTATGTATTTCATGTAATTGAAACATTACTTTGTACTCTTCAAGTAACCTCAGTTTTACTCTCCTGGACTGTTGAATATTTATATACTTTGTCGTTCTCAATACTAAAGGTAACATTTTTACTACTAAGTGTTCAATGATAAGGAAGGGGATCCACTTTATAACATTTTTAGGGTTGACACTTGCATCGCCTTAATACTACAACTTTATCTCTTGCAAGGTGTGGCCAACTTATCGGTACCTAAAGATTCTCAGTACCTCCGTCACTGCTGCCACTATTCTCACTTCATCAATATAAATTGGTCGACTTCTTGTCGCCAGAAAACTTTAACTCACCACAGCTACCTACCTCAAATAATTGGCCGACTTACTGTCGCCTTATAAATCTCCTTATATCCCGTTACGCGTAATGATCTCTTGTTCCTTAACATCTCACACAAAGAGCAGACCATCTACCTCCACAGTTACTAAAATCATACCACATTTACTTATCCACTTACCTTGTTCCCAAAATCTCCTCTTCTTCAGCTTCACTGCTTTACTATTGTTAATATATCATAGATTATAGATAAAGTTTCAAGTATCGTTTGTTGCTTTGCTTTTTACCTGGTGTCTGTTCGTTGTTGTTGTTCTGTACTGGCTTTTAACCTATGTGTCGGTGTTATACTCGTATACTTTGTCTTAAGCTTGAGCCTGTGTTTACATTTCGAAGTAGTACTACCTTTTGGGTGATTTTGTCTTTTTAATTTACGTCACTATCGGTTCTGTATGTTCTGTTGTCCAATTCGTGTGATAGAGAAGAAACTGAAAGACGATAGATAATAGTTATGAATGATGAAGATGGAAGAACTAACAGCGTGAAAAGAAAGGAAGTAAGCTGTTAGTAAACTCATGTTTCTGGTAGGCGTCAACTACCTAGGAATATAAAGAATGTTATCGCCCCCGAGGTATTTTCTTTCGTACATAATGTTTTATGATGTCTGCTGTGTTATGTATTCCTTTGACCGCTCCTCTTTCAAAGAACCTGAATTGATACTTTCGTTCCTCAAAGCTGAATGAAAAATATTCATGACAATTTTCTACTAAATGAACCTTCCAGCAGCAGGATGTTAAGTCAACGTTTATCAATATCTTGAAATCCTCGCACTCCCGAATATGTTCCTTTAGTACCTTTGTTTGATTCACTTTTACTGAATTCACTTTGTTTTGTATAATGACCACTACCATCTTTTGTAATGATACATCATTCCAGGTGCCAAAATTCATTTTAGTGGATTGTTTTCTCTGATTAGGTACACTAGTTTTCCTTTGATGCTTTGTGAAGTGTACATGTGTAATGCCCTTGGACTGCTGAACAAAAGCAACTGGGTGTACATTACTTCGTTTAAAAAATGATTAGCTTTGTAAATATTTGCGTGATTTACTGCCTAACTTACATTAACTGTCCCCTCCCTTCTTTCTTGTGCTTCACATGTTTCAAACTTTCACGTCAATTCACTGTCTATGTTCCTTAAATCTTTAGCAACACTACACCTTTCAGGTACTTCTTTTAGTTTTTGCTCATTTTCGCACAATCTACTCTGAAGCATATTTGTATTGCCTTTAGAAGCAGATTCTGTTTTATGGTCATTAGTATTAATTAATAACACAGCATTTTCTTGATCCTGCAGGTTCTCATTAATTGTCTTAACTTGAAAATTAACATCGTGGTTGACATCAGATTTCTCTCCTTTTAATTTTTCGTCCCATTCAAGTATTTCCTGATCAATCTTCCGCCAACGGTCTGTTGATCTAGCATTATTGGCGTACGCCCTATTTTGCAAAACCTCAAACTTACGATTCATGTTAGTCATTTATGTATTTCTTTCATTTAACCTTTCTGAGGTCTGTTTTAGACCGTCTACTAAATTGTGCGTGTTTTCTTTTACATGGTTTTCTAATCTTTTTATGTTTTCTTCTTGTTTGTGTTCTAATCTTTTTAAGTTTTCGTCTTGTTTGTGCATGTTTTCAGCTGTGTTTCGTTGTAGGTCTAGTTTTAGCTGTAATCTGCTTTCTTTGATATTATCTAATAGTATTTGGAACATGTCCATTATCTTTTGATCGTGACTAATCCCTTTTTCCATTTCATTATGGTTAAGAGCATCATCATCTACATTTTCTGTAGCAATTAGTTCTATGTTTTGGTTAGTTACAATATCTACATTGTCAGAGCCACGTGCAGAACCAGAATCTGCATTTTCATCAACTATGTTTTCTAAATTATCATTTGTCTTGCAAGACTGATTGACAAAATTTAAGCTAACATTTTCTGTGTGCTCCATTTGTGGCTGATCCAATGGATCTTTACCAGTATTGTGAGCACAATTTCGTTCCCTGCTTCTCGGAGAATATTTTTGTCACTTTGACTAGCCAAACTAATACTAATTACAAGTGCCCTACTGCTGAAATTATTTTTACTTATGCTAAGCATATAAAATGCCAGTGTCAGACTGACACTAGCCTCTCTTCCGGTGCGTGTGTGGGCCGTAGTCTCTCGTAGCCGCAGCTGTGCCGGTCTCCACTGCTGTTGTTTTGGTTTGACTGCTGACAGCTGCTGCTCCTGTTGACACTTCCGGTCGCCGACTGCTGCCGGATCTGCTGCCCGCGGCGCCTGTTGGTTTGAGCGCTGCGCCGTCTCATTGCTAGGTAGCCAGCTGATGCTTTAGGCTACCCTGTGTTGACACTCGTAACTCCTCCACTGCAGGCTGCCCCACATATCCACTCCGTGCTGCAATGAACTTCGCTGCTGTTAGTTGCGCCGTCTGGTTACAGTTTATACCACGCCGTTCTCGTACAGATGTGACGTAATCCAATGTGCCACGCACTCGCTATTAACACTTTGCCTCTTTTGATATCACTTTCTCAGATTCTTTACTATGGACATTCTTCACATGCAACGCCGAAAAATCTGCATAGGTCAGTTACTTTTTTTATTGATTCACTGTTCCCGCTAATTTCAAGCCTCACTTATTCAATGTACGTACTTCAAGTGTACTTCCCCACCAGGGATTCCATGTATAACTGGAAAAATGTCTACAGGGGTTGTGTTTAACCCAGTCCTATAGCAGTTTTCTTTCCTCCTCCATGTTGCCATGGATGATGCACAGTAGTTTGCACTTGTACCACAATTACAGTGTACGCGAGGGTTGTAGTTACTCCCCACTGTATTGCAGTGGCGGCTCGTACAAAATTTGACCAGTGTGCTACAATATTACAAAAATAAACAGGATACAAAATATACTAAAATAAAAAGTCAACCTTTGTATGATTGCCTTTAATTAAATATCAATTAATATTCTATTGACAGTAAGATCTTCAGGGGCATCTATAACAGCGCTGCCAACTGCCTGTATTAACTGCCGGTAGTAAATATAACGTTTAAAATATTAATTTTATTTACAGAAATTAAAAATTTAGACTCAGAGGTATTTGAATACGAGCCTCACACAACTAGGTTTGAGAGACAACGCGCAAGACGCCTGAACCAGCGCGCTATTTGACTCTGTATGCCGCAATATTCGTCATATACTATTCTTCTGCAGCCGTTACACGCAGCGCGAAGAGAAATATTGATCTGGTGCTGCAGTCAGTCTCAGCACACATGAGTCACCAGGCCTGACGTCACGTCTGCGCATGCGCACTAGCGAACAGACGACTGCGCCGCCTCTCTGTGCACGTACCAGTACGGCTGAATCCCACTTCAGCACACGGAGCTGGTTTCCAGCTATCGCGGCGAGAGCACTCCAAAATGTGTTTTCATCCTTATTACTAGCATTCTAATACGCATTGGAAGGGAATTGGCATAATTTTATTGTGATATCTGGCTCGTATTCCAAGAGAAAGGATGTAATTTTACAGCGATTTCTCGCTTGCATTCGAAGAGAAATGGAATAATTTTAGTAATATATTTACAGTGTGCTGCAGCACATTAGCACACTATCACCAGCCGCCACTGCTGTACTGTGTGAAGAGTAGGAATTCTTAAAGTTCACCAACTTGACGTGTTCTATAGACGTCCCCACGCAGATGATAGCACGGAGTTCTTGAAGAGAGGCTGAAATTATTAAACTATTGGCAGGAACTCATCTAAGTAGGGAATAAAACTGAAGTCCTTGGGATGCCAGCTGATTTATTTAAAGAACGCAGAAAACCAGCAAACCGCATAATAACTTACACTTGTCAAACATTGTTTAACTGAAATTTCAATATATTGCTATTTTGCATTGTTCTAAAATAATTAAACTATGTCTTATGACCGCCTACATATGCGACATGTTACTCCTCTGAGTGCGTGTTCTGGACTGACATGTGGCGGCCGGATACAAGGCTGCCTTTGCTCCACAATTTGGCGTGTAAACATGGCCGCCGTGCATCGTCCTTCTTATAGTAATTGTTTTGTTTATGAATTTAGCAATAGTTGATATATTTTACCTAGTCAGGGCATAGCTTGTCTTTGAGGGGTTTCTGAACTGCGTTTGACATTGAATAAATAATTAGTTTATTAAATATTAATAAAAGTATGATTGCGTTTTGGCGCGTGACCGCCAGTACTACACCAATGGACGTTCAGTGCCTGCCGCTTGGGGACTTCCCTAGAATTCGGGGAGACTTGCCAGTGATCTTTCCCATGAGAAACCGACCTATTGTATCACCTGTAGTGATTCTCACCAGCTTTTACCATCTGTCGCCTACTGGTTCTAACCGGCTGCACTGAAGCAATACTCAGATTTGAATATGATGGCTTTAAGCCAGAAATATAACAATGTCCACTTTCAAACACCGTCAGGTGCTGTTGATCCCTTGTAATTTGTAAGTATGCTGTGTATATTTTCAGCACTGATATATAGACACTGAACATAGCTAACATACTTTGCTTCTGTAAAACTCCATATTGAAAGAAGGCAAAGCAGTATAGGTACAGGTGCCCATACTTAAAATAGAGTTATTCAATGTCCATAATTAAATACCAGACCTCTTCAGCGTCGCATGAAGTCATAGGACATGTCGTTGTCGACAAGATCCGCAAATTCAATCTGGTTGTTCAGTTCAGAAGCTTACCTTGGAATATTTAGGAGCTGTGTTACATTTTCACATTTGAGTTTTATGTTCTACTCTCCTTTACAATCATTACACTTTTTGTTCATCTCAGTTCATAACGCTACATAGCTTAACACCATCTACATCAATTGTTTTCAAAGTACTCACGTTTTCATCATTTCATGGGAAACTATATATGATGGGAATTGATACGAAAATTTTCGTCAAAAACATGAGACTGTTCTAATCGACAGTGCAGTGTGTGAATGTTTTGGCCTGTTATTCAGTGCTGCCGTGGCAAAGCAGATTAACTTGTATTTTAATGAGCAGTTATGACGAACGAAGGAAGATCAGTGTTTAATATACCGTCCACAATGTGTTCAATAGAGTCGGACGACAAACTCGGACTGGGAAAGGATCAGAAGAAACATCGCCCATGTTTCTTTGAAAGGAACCGTTTCTGAATTTGCATTACTTGACAGAAATCTCGAAATATCTAACTCTGGATTACCAGACGGTTATTTGAACCGCACTCCACAAGAATATGTGTCCATTGTATTTTTGCTGAGTTATCAGTACTGGATAATTTATACAACATATTACCAGACACTTCTTAAGAGGCGTTCCATTCCAAAGCATGACGAGCGTTAATTATCAAAACGTTCATATCTTTGTTAAGCTTAAGGATCTCAACTGCGGGTCATCAGTCCCTAAACTTACAAATTACTTATGAAGTAACTTACACTAAAGACAGCACAAACATCCATGTCCGAGGGAGGTTTCTAACCACCGACGGAGAACGGCCTCTCGCATCGGAGCATAGCGCCTCATTGCGATCGGCCACTCCACTGCGGCGTTAATTACCATAATGATTTTTTCAATGGCCCTAAAAGCTGATAATAAAGTATATAGTTCGTATTTAAAGAAAATTACACTTCATTTAATATCTCAAAAGATAAATACATTGAGAATATGAACCACAAAGACAATATGTATTTCTGTTGTAGGAACCCTGGACTTGGAGCAGGAGGAGCCACTACAAGCAGAAACAGGCCACAGGGCACCCACCAGCACACTGCGGAGAAAGCGGCAAGGATACGTCACACTAATGAGTGGGCACAGAATCGCCAAGTTTTTGGGGTTTTGTAACTTGGTTCCGTATGCTCCCTGGCAGTGTAAGTGTAGTGTAAGTGTGACGTGTGAGTGTAACGTTTCTAATATGTTACGCACTCCTTACAAATTCATTGCCAACATCACAGACACAATCTTTTAGGAACCTGTAATAAAAGTTTACCACCAGACTTGTATTTCGTATTACTCTCGCACTCTGTTTAAAATACTATTTGTAAAATATTTACGAGATAGTAGGTTTATTTAAATAACATGTTAACTTTTCCTGTCTCGTTATGTAATATTCACTTTTGATACTTTCGTAAATAACTATTAGGAATATATTACACATCGTTACAGAATATGATTTTCCTATAAATTCATGTACCAATATAAATGTAACTATTGGACAACATTACTATGTACTTATCTTGTATTTAAATAAATTAGGGCAGACCATGTATTATATATCACTTAATCCTAAATTAAATATATGTTGCGGTTTTGTCACTCAACTGCCTGTCTGCTACTAAGAAAATACTGCTGAAATTAACAAAAATACTACAACTTTAAACAAATCTGTATTTATAAAAAATTAAACCACAAATTGAAATACACTAAAATTATGAGTCTAAATATTGTCAAAACATATATATGTGCACTTCGAAATCAGCAATAAAGTTAATAAATTGAGTAAATTTAATATGAGTCAAAACATGACATTTAATTTATGTATTATGTTAAATGCCAATTTAAAGATATACTTACACACATTGAGGTTAATAGTTAAAACTTAAATGTAATATTTTAATTCATATATTTTGCCTATTTCCAGAGTTAACGTATTATTTAATTGAGAACTGCAAAACATTGTCATTAATCTTATTACACAGTTTCTCTGGAGGAGCTTAATGTAGAAGCCATGTTATTTCACTTTCTAGTTGGTCGTGAAGCTGTGAGCAGCTCTGTAATCTGCTCTGATTTTATTTACAAACATGGTGCAATGAAATGTCTATGTTCGAAATATTTTATTAAAATGGAAATAAAGTCGTTTCCATAAAAGTTTCATCAAGTGCTTCTGATTTTCGACCAGATCCTGCAACACATATTGTACCATTTAACAGAGTGTACAAGACGTCAACACAATGTCCGACAGCCGATAAGAAGATAAGTAATTTTTTATGTTACCCACCTACAGTATAATGGTTTATTGATGTACGCTATGATAGTAGCCTGTTATTAAAATAAGCAAGATCTCGGGCAGTTGAGATCCGCAAATGAAAGTTAAAACGCTCACTGCTGCTCTAAATTAGTGGTAGCACATTGGACTCGCATTCGGAAGGATGGTGATTCAAATCCACCTACTGCCATCCAGATATAGGTTTTCCGTGATTTACCTAAATCACTCCAGGCAAATGCCAAAATGGTTCCTTTGAAAGGGCACGGTCAATTTCCTTCAATATCCTTACCCAAACGTCCTAACATAAGCTCCGTTTCTAATGACCATTCTGTTGATGGGACGTTAAACTCCATGCTTCCCTCCAAGCTCTAATTTACTTTATGAGCGGCCACAGTACATGCGCAACAGAAATTTATCTAACTGCTCACTCCTTAAGGGAGCAGCCAATGTTTTAACAAACACAAAATCAATGTTAAAAAAATAAATGAATAGATAATTAAACTTGGGACAGGGATCATAAAATCATAAAGCAGAGGTTTGATACAATAAAATCATAATCTATTCAGAAAAATGAACGATCAATTAAATGCGAGGAGACCAGATTAATCACACATCTTGTACAAAAGTGAATTAAATCATATAATTATTGCACGTAATAAAATTGTTTCTGCCCTTTATGAATATGAAGGTAATGTGGGAGAAAATTTGCAAACACAATGGGTAGCTCAAAGTAGATTCATTCATTCACAGACATACACATAATGCTTTGTGGTACATTAATCTGCAGGAACACTCGATAACAGTGGCTAAACGAAGCGTCGGCGGCATCTGACGAGATGGCAGATGTCTTCATCACATACTGTGCACTAAACAAGCTCATGTGTGGGGAGGCAGCGGCTCACTATTCTTAAGTGCCATGTGGTGTGCGACCACGCCGAATTTCTTAATATTTACAACCACAACTGACCTCATTCCATTTCATATCACTGGGCAACGTTACGCGTAGATATTAAATTCACGTGACTCTGTCAAGCAGAACACTACTAATGCTGTATTTGAACATTACAGGATTGTTTCTCCTACACATCTGCATCACCTTAATTTTTTCTACATTTAGCGCTTGTTGCCATTCCTGACACACCTAGAAATTTGGTCCAATTCATCCTTCATCGCACTACAGTCCTGTACACCACAGAATGTTCAGTAAAAAAGCGCAAATTGCAACTCACTCTGTTCGTCAGACCTTTTATATAGATAGGTGTACTTCCCTCGGGCACCTCCAACGATACCCTAGTCTCTGATGAACAATCGCCATCGAGGACAACGTACTGGGTTCTGTTAGTTACGTTATCTTCAAGCCACTCACATATTTTGGTACCTATTCCACAAGCTCGTACCCTCGTTATCACTCAGTAGTGCGGTACCGTGTAAAACGCCTTTCGCAAATCGAGAAATACGCAATCTGCCTGTTGTCCTTCATATATGGCCCGAAAAATGTCATGAGAGGAAAGGGCAAGCTGGGTTTCGCACTATCAATGCTTCCTAAAGCTGTGGTGATGCGTGGACAGAAAATTTTCCGTCTCAAGGAAATTTACAAGATTAGAACTGAGAAACTAAGAATATGTTTCAGAATTCTACAGCAAACTGATGTTAATGATATAGGTCTGTAATTTCGTGGGTCCGTTCTCTTGCTTTCTTATAGACGGAAGTTATTTGTGCCTTTTTTCCAGTCGCCTCGAACTTTGCGCTGGATCAAAGATTCGCGATAAATGCCGCGGAGTACTCTTTGTGAAACCGGTCTGGTACCCCACGTGGACCAGGTGACTTGTTTGTTTTCAACTCTCTCAGCTGCTCCTCTACAACAGCTATGCCTATTACTACGTCCTCCATTTGGTAGTTATTGCGACCATCAAATAGAGGTATGTTTGCATGGTCCTACTGTGTGAATGATTTCTTAATTGTGAAATTTCGGCGTTCATTTTGCTATCTTCTATCACCGCCCCAGAATGGTCAACGAGTGACTGGATAGAGAACTTTGATACGCTCACCGATCTTACGTAGAACCAGAATTTTTTCGGGTTCTCGGCACGATCTTTTGCTGAGGTATAACGGTGGTGGTTATTGTATGGTTCGCACATTGCTCTTTTTATAGACGCTCGAGTCTCTTCTAACTTTTGTCTGATGTGATATGCTTGACATTTTTTGAACCGAATATTTTTCCAGAGATTTATTTACAATGCATTTAAATTTTGTGCATACCGGAACTAAACGATGTCCAAGCATTCCTTAAGTGGGACACTAACAATTGCTTATCTGCTCTTTCTAACACAAACACTCTCCTACGCTTCTTGACCTATTTATTAACTTTGGTGGCCATTGTCACTATGACAACATCATGATCACTAACCCCTGTCTCTACAGTGACATCATTGACAAAGTCTGGCCTGCTTGTAGCTGTAATGTCCAAACTATTTCCATTTCCTGTGGGCTGACAATTTAGTTGCTCAAAGCAGTGTTTGGAAAACGTACTTAACAATAGTTCACAAGAATGATTGTGTGTACCCCCTATGGTGAAAGCATAGGCGTCACAGTCTTTACTCGGCAGCTTGAAGTCGCTCCACAACTAATAAAGCATTGTCCGGGTACCTTTGTGCTACTGATCGTAAAATGTCTTTGAATGGCTGTGACGGTGGAACCGGGTGACCGATAAAAACACCCAATTATTAACTTGTTTTCACCTATACCTGTTACAAGTGTCCAGATAACCTTACAGTCACTCTCGACTTCGAGCTCTACAGAAGGAATACGTTTGTGGACTGAAATGGTCACACCCCATCCGATTGTACCTGATCTATCTTTGGATTTTCATCCCATTCTTCGCTTAATATTTCGGTGCTACCAACGTCGGGATTCAACCAACTCTCAGTTCTGAGGATTATTCGAGTGCAGTAGCTTTGTTTCTAATACTTTGAAAAATAACTGTCAATATATTAACCGTTGAGGCCTTCTGAATGCGACCTGATTTCACTGTCTGTATATCGATAAACGAGTGTTCTTCAAAAATATAGCCTAGAATAAAACTACTATTACACTGCTACCCGAGTAGCTGCTTCTTTTGTGTAGTGTACCCCTGATCAGCCAAGGGGATCCCTACTGTTCCCTATCCTATTATGCATGTGTCCAGAAATCTGCAGCCATGACTGTCACAGAGTCGACGAAGCCTTTGGTTGAGACCCTCCACTCTATTCCAAACCAAAGGACCATGATCCCTCGGGCAGCAATGATGCAAATTGAAACCTATGCTTGCATCCCGCGCGCGTGGCCAGCAGTATTCACCAATTCCGCCAGTCGCCCATAGAATCTGAGGATGTCCTCAAAACCCAAGCGGCAGAAGGCATTAGTGCCGACATAAGCTACAATTTACAGACGACTGCAGCCCGTACGCTCATAGCCGCCGGCAAGGGCACCTCCACATCTCGGATGAGCCGCCCCCCCCCCCCCCCCGGCAGCACACCGAGTGCACGTTGGTCTTCTTTCCGGATCTCGACGCTATCTGACTAAGGAGCTCATAACGTACCTAACATTGGAGCTCCCAGTCACTAACAGACTCTTCCCCCGTATGTCTGCTCGGACCCTGCTGAAGGGTCGGCCACCAGTCCACTCGCAGGATGAACGGGCGATGACACACACGGCCATGCACCACATTGGCCCTCGGCTTCGAGCGACGCGAACGCACTACCCGCCACTCACCATGCGGCGAGGGCGGATCAACTGCGTCCGGTACACGTGAAGGTGCCGCGGCAGCAGAGACCGTGGACGACCCACGTGACACCTGAGATGTGCAATGCGACACTCCAGACTCTCCATCTCCGACACATCCCAAGGTAGCTGCCTGGAGAAGGCTGCCCGTGGCAAAAGGCACGTTCAGATGTTCGCGAACAACGGCCAATTCCTGCGTCCGTACACAGCACGCACACGCCCTGTTCATCCTGCCACTGCTCCTGAAACACCTGAAGAGTGAAAAAAAATAAAGCTGCTAAATGGTTCAATTCGCTACTACACTAGTATTTCACTAATGGCGACTGGTAGCTGGCTGATCTGTGATGAACGTTCGCCATTGTTAAAAACTCTTAAAACAGAGGCTTCAACGAAATATGCCGAATGCGCGAGAATAAAACTCTTGAAAAACTGAGGCACTAACGGAAGTTAATTAATTCACAGGTAATGAAACTGCACACAAATTAAATTATGCTACGCTGGCCACAGTGGCCGAGCGGTCTGCGGTGCACCAGTCACACTCTGCACGGCCGCTACAGTCGGGGGTTCGAATCCCACCTTGGGCATGGATATTTGTGTCGTCTTTAGTATAAGGTAGTTTGTAAGTTTAGGGACTGATGATCCCGCAGTAAGTCCCTTAAGCTTAACAAACATTTGAACATTTTTTTTTTTTTTTTTTAATTATGCTACTTAGAGCTTTGAACGGTCTGACGCTGGCGGCAGATGGGAGCAGACTGACGGACAACCAGCTGTAGCAATGGTCTCTGAATTGTTTCGGAATAAACAAATGAGAAACGAAAACTATACACAACAGCACCTTTCAAATACGCGCGAATAAGCTCTTGAAACAGAATCACCAACGAAATTTGCCAAGTACACGAGAATAAAGATCTTTAAAAGAGAAGCACTAATGGAATTTAAGAAGTCAATCGCTAATGAGAATGCACACAAATTGACTTATACTACTTAGAGCGTAAGCAAAGTTTCGTAAACCTAGGGTTAAAAAAAAAAAAGACAAAGTATTGGACATACCTTCAGTACCATCTTTATATATCAGACTGTGGAGCTGAGTACCTTGGAACAGTAACTACAAGTGACCCATTGCCAATTACGACAACGTCTCTTCATACGAATGACACCGACAAATAATCAAATACTATTACAATAAGGGACTGTCAGACACTAACGATGGCACCATACTGCAATCAGTAGGCAACCATTGGTTGTAGTCAGCCATAAGCCGGGAACACACTTTGCGTTTTTGTCCGATAGGCATTTTTACCGTCGCCGTCGTACCAGTAGTGGCGCATTGAATGGTATTGTGATTTGCACACTGTGCGGAATAATGGACGATCGGATTATTTAACGCCGACGACAAGAATGCAGCCGACCACTGCCACTACAATCGACGGACTTTTTACCGTCTCCGCTGAAGTGGTGGCCAACACTACTGAATGCTCGGTTACACACTCGACCGCTGTTGTGTTCGCGTTGAGAGTGGTGTAGTGGCGTGCTTTCATCATGGCCGAAGTGGTTGTCATTGACAATGAGCTACCAATTGATTTTGTACGTGACAGGCCTGTGCTTTGGGACAAATCCTAGGACATTTATAAAGATAGGAACGCAACAAGGAATGCGTGGCATAAAGTTTGTCTTCAAATTAGGAATGATTTTGATTAGCTGAAAGACAGCGAAAAGAATGCTTTTGGTAAGTAAGCCAAAGCAAAAGTAATGAAAGTAATTTAACCAATTATGCACATTATATTAAACAATCGTAAGACTATTGAAGTCAATTATACAGCATTGCTACTAATAATTAATCTTCTTTAAAATTATTTTTCAATATCGGGTTTTTTTTTTTTTTTTTTTTTTTTTTTTGTTTTTTTTTTTTTTTTTGTTTTTTTTTTACATTTTAAGTTTCAGTGCAGTAGTATCTTGTCGTTGTATATGACTTTTCAATAGGTTGTGCAGTTCGTCGAATGACGAGATTGACATCCTAAAATATCTGAAAAAATTTTCTTTGTAGTTTCTTAACTCAGGAAATAGTGTAGCACGCTCCAACTTCCCCTCACCTTTGATTAATCGGATGAACTCAGATAAGTCTATTTCTACGCTTCCTTTGCAGTCGACGATATAACAATAATGCAAGACGTCGTTCTCTATTCATTTTGTTCACAACACTGTAATATGATAAAACGTCAATTAAATACACACTTGTTGCTCGGTGCTCACTGGTCGATTGATGCAGCGTCGGTATTTTTACCGCCCAGAGTGCGAACGCTACATTACTGCTAGAGCGGGGGCGGTAAAAGTGCCGATCGGGCAAAAACGCCAAGTGTGTTCCCGGCCTATAGGCCGGTTACACACACGGTGGATTTTTCCGCCGTGGTCAATTTACCGCCGCCGCCATTCCAACAGTAGTGCACTGGAGTAAATCACAGCTTGCACACTAAGCGAAAAAAAAAAAAACACTCGGTATATGTGCCGTCGGCGGTAGCTGTAGGATCGCATGCTGCCACTGGCACATCTACCGTCGCTGCCCAAGCAGTAGCGCACGGGACGAATGCACGCTTACACTCACAGCGGTTTTGATACCGTCGACGGTTATTTTCTTCAGGCGAGCTGATCCTTCTTGAGTGTAGACAGTTGTTGTTGTTGAAGTCTTCAGTCCGCAGACTGGTTTGATGCAGCTCTCCACGCTGTCCTGTCCTGTGCAAGTCTCTTCATCTGAAAATACGTTCGGCAACCTACATCGTTTTGAATCTGCTTACTGTATTCGTCCCGTGGTCTCCCTCTACGATTTTTACCCCACACTCTTCCTTATAATGCTAAGTTGACAATTCCTTGATGTCTCAGAATGTGTCCAACCAGTCTATCCTTTCCCTTAGTCAGGATATGCCAGAAACTCCTTTTCTCCTCGATTCGATTAAGCACCTCCTCATTAGTTACGTGATCTACCCATCTAATTTTCATCATTCGTCTGTAGCACTACATTTCAAAAGCTTCTATTATCTTTTTATCTGAACTCCTTATCGTCCATGTTTCACTCCTATACAATGCTACACTCCAGACAAATGCTTTCAGAAAGGACTTCCTAACATTTAAATTAATATTGGATGTTAACAAGTTTCGCTTCTTTAGAAACTCTTTTCTTCCCAAAGCCATTATGCACTTTATATCCGGTGGCCGCGGGGACTGAGGCGCTCCAGTCACGGTCTGCACGGACACTACAGTCGGGGGTTCGAATCCCCCCTCGGGCATGGATATTTGTGCCGTCCTTAGTATAAGGTAGTTCGTAAGTAGTTTGTAAGTTTAGGGACTGATGACCCCGTAGTTAAGTCCCATAAGCTTAACAAACATTTGAACATTTTTTAGCACTTTATATCTTCTTTACTTCGGCCATTAGAAGTTATCTTGCTACTCAAATAACAAAATTCATCTACTACTTTTATTGTCTGATTACCTAATCTAATTCTTCAGCATCGCCTGATTTTCTGACATTGCATTCCATTACCTTCGTTTTACTCTTGTTAATGTTCATCTTATATCTTCCTTTCAAGACACTGTCCATCTTATTCAGTTGCTCTTCCAGATCCTTTGCGGTCTCTGACAGAATTACTATGTCATCGGGAAACCGTAATGTTTTTATTTCTTCTCCCTTCACTTTAACGCCCTCTCCAAATTTCTCCTTCCATTCCTTCACTGCCTGCTAAATGTACAGATTGAACAACATTGGCGAAAGGCTACAAGCCTGTCTAACTCCCTTCCCAACCTCTGCGTCTCTTTCTTGCCCTTCGACTCTAATAACCGCTGTCTGGTTTTTGTATAGGTTGAATATAACTCTTCGCTCCCAATATTTTACCCCTGCTACCTTCAGAATTTGGAAGATTGTATTCCAGTCGACACTGTCAAAAGCTTTATCCAAATCGACAAACGCTAAAAACGTAGGTTTCCCTTTCCTTAGCCTATCTTCTAAAATAAGTCGTAATGTGAGTATTGCCTCCCGTGTTCCTACATTTTTCCTAAATCCTGTTCATCCTGACACCGAACTTCACTAATCCCTACCATATCTAACTTTAACCTATCCATTTCTCTTTTCAAATTTTCTAGCTTACCTACGCGATTAAGGGTTAGAACATTCCACGCTCCGCCGGCCGCGGTGGCCGAGGGGATTGAGGCGCTCCAGTCACGGTCTGCACAGCCACTACGGTCAGAGGTTCGAATCCCCCCTCGGGCATGGATATTTGTGCCGTCCTTAGGATTAGCTAGTCCATAAGTAGTTTGTAAGTGTAGGGACTGATGACCCCGTAGTTAAGTCCCATAATCTATACAAACATTTGTACATTCCAAGCTCCGACCCGTAGAATGCCTGTTTTGTTTTTCTTGATGACGACATCCTCCTGAGTAGTCCCCGCCAGGAGATCCGAATGGGGGACTATTTTACCTCCAGAATATTTTACCCAAGAAGACGCCATCATCATATAGTCATACAGTAGACCTGCATGTACTCGGGAGAAGTAACGATTGTAGTTTCCCCGTGCTTTCAGACGTTCGCAGTAACTGCATGGCAAAGCCATGTTAGCTGATGTTACAAGGCCAGCTCAGTCAATCATCCAGACTGTTGCCCCTGTAACTACTGCAAAGGCTGCTGCCCCTCTTCAGGAACCACACGTTTGTCTGGCGTCTCCACAGATACCCTTCCACTGTGGTTTCACCTACGGTACGGCTATCTGCATCGTTCAGGCACGCAAGCCACCCATCTCGGCAATGTCTGTGGTTCATGGGGGTGTAGACAGTTATTAACCGTATTTTTTTCTCTTGAAAACATGGGTATTCTGGATAGAAATAGCGAAAATTTAATTCAATTATTTCAAGAAAGGCCTATTTTGTGGGTTAAAACCCTCGTCAGATAGAAGTACACCCGACATCATTTTTGATTGTTTATTATTGTATATTATAGTGTATTTGTGTATGTAAATCTTCGTAAATAGAGATATTTTACGTGTTTTTACAGATGTATATCAATAAATACTGTTATCTTTAAAATTAGTTTGAAAGTGATTATCGCACATTTACCTCAGACTTAAGGCTAGCATTTCTATAGGCTTAATACAGTTCCTCATTTTTTTTTTTTTTTTTTTTTTTTTTTTTTACGCTGAATGGTATTTTTCAACCACCAATGGAGTCTGTCAAAGGAAGTCACCGACGTTTTCAATTAGTTGAAGAATTTTGGGTCATCCTGCCTCGACTCTTTAAACAACATGAAGAAAGCCCCAGCCTCCCCTCTTCTTTCATTAATTGCATGGACTCAAATTAGTCGACTTTTTCTTCTCTTTTTCAGCCGTCGACGCTGTAACAAGAAACTCAGAATTTGGTCTCTGTTCATTTAAAACAACACCGTGATCTTAAAAGCAATAAATAATTTAAATATCACAGAAAAATGAAAGTGAACTGGTCTCATGATGAACGTACATTGCCAATAGTCGTGGTGGAATGGCCGAGCGCCTAAAAGCGCCTTGCTGCGGATTGCGAGGTTTCTTCCCTTCCGATGCTCGATTCCTTCCTTCGACATGGATGTGTGTGTTATCGTTATGTTATTTAAGTTAGTTTAAGTAGTTTTTAAGCGATTGGATTCACGATTTCCTATCAGAAAGGACACAGTTCGTTGTAATTGACGGTAAGTCATCGAGTAAAACAGAAGTGATATCTGGCATTCCCCAGGAAAGCGTTATAGTTCCCCTACTCTTTCTTGTGTTTATAAACGATTTAGGAGACAATCTGAATAGCTCCCTTAGACTGTTCGCGGATGATGCTGTCGTTTATCGGTTAGTGAAGTCAACAGTGGATCAAAAGCAACTGCAAAGTGATTTAGACAAAATCTCTCCACCAAAGAGACTGCCTACATTACACTTGTGCGTCTTCTCCTGGAGTACTGTTGACCATTGTGGGACCCTCACCAGGGGGGACTGACGAAATATATTGAGAAGGTTCAGAAAAGGGCAGCTCGTTTTCTTTTATCGCGTTACCGGGGGAAAAGCGTCACGGTAATGTTGCACGAATTAGGGTGGAAATCATTAAAAGAAAGACGTCATTCATTGCGGCGTGATCTGTTTGCCAAGTTTCAATCACCGACTTTTACTTCTGAACGTGAAAAATTTTGCTAGGACCCACCTACCTATGGAGACATGACCATCCTAATAAAATAAGAGAAATCAGACCGAAAACGGAACGATTTAGGTGTTCTTTCTTCCCGCGCGCTATTAGAGAATGGAACGGTAAAGAAAAGTTATGAAAGTGGTTAATAAACCCTCTGCCAGGCACTTAAATGTGATTTGCAGAGTATCTATGTAGATGTAGATAACCACAGTAGTTAAATCCCATAGATTTGTAAACATTTGAACACTGTCAGTAACCGGCTGACTCAAATCAAAAAAATGTTCAAATGTTTGTATAGTCTATGGGACTTAACTACGGGGTCATCAGTCCCTAAACTTACAAACTACCTATGAACTACTTACGAACTAGGACGGCACAAATATCCATGCCCGAGGGGGGATTCGAACCCCCGACCGTAGTGGCCGTGCAGACCGTGACTGAAGCGCCTCAGTCCCCTCGGCCACCGCGGCCGGCCCGGCTGACTCGTACGATGGCGATGGAGATTTTACCGCTACGTGTGTGTCTGTGAGCGGCGACGGTCAGTTGACCGCGGCGGAAAAAACCCTTGGTATGTGTAATCGGCCGTATACGGTCAGTACACCCCATACGGATGCCGCCGCTCGGACCCGAGCCATTGGGAGCCGCCGCCGCCAGCCTCTGGGCTGCCTCACAGGGACATAACTGGGCCTCCGGGTCTCGTGGCGTGATGCACGGCAATAGCACAGGCACAGGCAATAGCAGATGGCGACTTCTTGGTTTACACGAGTGCAAGGGAGCCGCGGCGGAGCGGCCGAGTGCATTGAGGCGCTATGCTACGATGGGCGAGGCCGTTCCCCGTCTGGGGTTCGAATCCCCCCGCGGGCATGGATGTTTGTGCTGTCTTTAGTATAAGCTAGTTCATAAGTAGTTTGTAAGTTTAGAGACTGATGACCTCGCAGTGAAGTCCCTTAAGCTTAACGAACATTTGAACATTTTTGATAGCTGTTGACTGGGCTGGGTACGACGTCGCCAGCTATAATAATTATTATTATTATAATTTTAACTATTTACACTAATTTAAACTAACTTATTTTAAGGACAACACAAACAGCCATGCCCAGTCCCATAAGCTTTACAAACATTTGAACATGCCCGAGGGAGGAGTCGAACCCTCGACGGCGAATGGCCGCGCGCACCGCAGCTGGGCGCTTTATTCGACACCACCTAGAAGAGAAGGCCTTACAACTGGCGGTACCTAGGGCACAGAGAGAGGTCGCGAACGCAAACTGACTGGCCGGCCGCTACGAGGCGGTGGGCGTGCCCCAGCGGCCAGGCAGCCAGCTGGCGGCCGCGGCCTCTCGGTGTGACGTAGACACGGCCAATTGTGAGGCCTTGTCTTCTAGGCGGTGTTGCCCTAGTGCGCACGGCTTTTCTGCCGCGGCGGCAACACTGGAAGAGGGTAGCGAAGTGCAGAATGATGTGCAGCGCATGGTGTAGAGTAGTGTTCTTCAACATCCCCAGGGAGTCGCCGTTACTGGAGGCACTATGAAATAACCAGCCAGGAACATGCCTGAATACTGGGTACCCCGTAATGCCAAAACATATGCTTAAAATAAGTAAGGTAGGCCTAGTGTACTTATAAAAATAAGAAGCGATTTATATTGTTTTCACGATTGTCTGTACTTGCTACACTTAATGTACATAGTAGTAATAATCAATTCATTGTTCATTTGACAGACACTATACAATAAATATCCCACAGATGATGCTGCAACGCCAGCGAAAGATGTTTGGGAAAAGCTAAAAACAATTGTGTTTTCTCAAGGCAGATCATACCTTAAAAGCAAATTTAGAACAAAGATTGTTTTATAATAAATGCTTAGTGTTAACAATGAGTAAACGTACCTAAAAAACTGCTTCCAGCAATAGGCAATAGCTAAATTTACAACTTTTTAGAATTTCGATTGTTTATAAATGGACCATATAATGGGATCTTGCTCTATGAACATAATTCGCTTCTGAGCTTTACCTGCAATTAGAAACCTCGTTATGCAACATATATTCATCCTTCGGAATTCATGTGATAATGGGATGTGTTCCTAGACTAAAATTTATCCTATAATGAACAAGACTATACTTTGTTTTTTACAAGAAAGTTATATCAACCAAAGAAAATTAAATTTCTTGTTTTTGAATTCGCGGAGGGGGTGTGGGGGTCGCCTAAATAATTTTGGTTCGAATGGGTCACGTATTGAAAAAGGTTGGAAACACTGGTGTAGAGAATGGCAACTGAGCCTCAATATAAACAAGTGTGAAGTGCTGCAGAACACACACTGGAAGCTGTTACTTCCATAAAATATCAGGGAGTAGACATAAGCGCTGATCTGAAACGGCACGGCCATATAAAATCAGTCGTGGGTGAGGCAGATGTCAGACTAAGGTTCATTGGAAGCATCCGCAGGAAGTAGGTTACAAAAATCTCGTTCGGCCTTCACTTGAGTATTGCTCATCAGTGTGGGATCCGTACCAGGTAGGGTTAATAGGAGACATAGAGAAGATCCAACGGAGAGCAGCACGCTCGGTTACGGGCTCATTTTGTAAGCGCGAAAGTGTTACGGAGATGATTAGGAAACTCCAGTCGCAGACGCTACAAGAGAGGCATTCTGTATCGCGGTCGGCGCTTTAATGAAAATTCCAAGACCAAACATTTCATGAAGAGTCAAGCAATCTCACGAAGCGACCACAAAGATGACATCAGAGAGATTGGGGTCCACACAGAGGCTTAGAAGCAATCATTTTTCCCACAAACCTTACACGACTGGAATAGGAATAAGTGACATCGGTACGCAAATTGAGGTGACTTGCAGAATATGACTGCAGGTGTAGGTGTTTATGTCGGGTTCTCAGGTGTGTCCGTGATGTACGCCTCCGCCATCACGTGCATCTCTCGTCGCTGCACGCTGTCCTCGGGGTCTTGCATTGTAGGTTGCCAGCAGTGTGTTGTAGCCTAGGGGTCGGCAAAATGTCGACCGCGATCTGACGGTAGGTGGCGAGTAGCTTCTGTGGCAGATCGCCGGCTACTGCGAGTGCAAAAGAAAAATTGTTGACTAAAATTAACAACTATTGTTTTTGTTAGCAGTGAAATTGCGCGATTGTTCGACACAGGTTTGTTTTATTTATTAACAATCGCGCAGATGGGGTAGCAGCTTTGAACCTATAAAACTGTTTTCCGAATTAATTCAGTCTGCCGATACCTGTGCCTCACTCGTTGCTACACTATTTCACTCATCTTTGTTCACTCTATAGTATTGGTTCGGTACCTGTCTGGAGAAAGCAGTGTGTTTTGTGCCTTTCAAGAAGGTTAGAATATTTTCTTTGGTACCGTTACGGTGAACTACGAAACTTCAGCATTTTTATAGTTTCTGTACGAGATATTTTGTGACTAAGATATTAAAGCTTGATCTTCTACCAAGAACTTGAAATAATGTCATTAAAAAGATTTTTCCCTCGAAAATTTTGCATAACTCAAAACTTCTGGCCTCTAAGTCCTTAAGAGAAATACCCTGCATTATTAATGTTGCACCCACAATAAAGGCCCTGTTTCTTCTTCTTACCTGTGCGAATCGTTGTTTTCAGATATGAACTTAATAAAGAAAAAACCATTGAACAACGTAACTGTCGAAAACTTGAACTCCTGAATTCGAATAAGTGTCTCAAGATATTCACCAAAAATCAAGGACATGATTAAGAGAAAATGTATTTAAGTTTATCATTAAATGCAAGATAGTATTTGTAAAATATGCACCCGCTCGGTTAGCCGTGTGGTCTAACGCACCGCTTTCCAAGACGGGGAGGCGTACCGGCCCCGGTTCGAATCCGCCCGGCGGATTACCGAAGGGGGTCGGAGTGCCGGCCAGCCTGGATGTGGTTTGTAGGCGGTTTTCCACATCTCCCTCGGTGAATACCGGGCTGGTACCCAAGTCCCGCCTCAGTTACACGATTCGCAAACAGTTCGTAACACTTTACACGGCCGGCCGCGGTGGCCGAGGAGACTGAGGCGCGTCAGTCACGGTCTGCACAGCCACTACGGTCGGGGGTTCGAATCCCCCCTCGGGCATGGATGTTTGTGCCGTCCTAGTTCGTAAGTAGTTCATAAGTAGTTTGTAAGTTTAGGGACTGATGACCCCGTAGTTAAGTCCCATAACCTTTAAAAAAAAACAACAAAAAAAACACTTTACACTTTCACACGTCTTACACTGTATGCAGGCATTTGGGGTACACGTTTCCTCCCGGGGGGGGGGGGGGAGGGGGGCGGCAGGAAGGGCATCCGTCAACCCGTAATTACTAACAAGCCAAATATGCATTAACAAGCCGATCCAGCAATTTGTGGGAAAACGGCTAAAGAGAAAGAAAGAAAAAAGTATTTGTAAAATATTATGAAACAATTTTTGTTTTGTTTTGAAAAAATGGTAATTATGTATAATTGTCTTCTTAAATATACGAGGCGCGTCCAGAAAGTAAGTTCCGTTTCAATTTATCTCCGCTGCAGCGCTGCGACTGCTGTTCCGCACATGCGCTGTAGACGATGTGTATCAAGGAGAAGAACGTGCGCCATTTGGAGATCGCTGACAGTTACGTACGCTTTGTTGTGCTTGTTTGAAATGTCGGCGTTGATTGAAAATCCCGCCGCCTGTGAAATCAGGTCGGTGATTCGGTTTCTGAATGCGAGGAAATTGAAATCAAGTGAAATTTATCGGCAAATTTGCGATGTTTAGGGACCAAATGCGATGAGTGATTCGATGGTGAGAAGATGGGTCCGACAGTTCAATGGCGGGCGTAGTGATGTGCACAATGAAGAACGAAGTGGGCGTTCACCTTTTGTTACAGAAGGACTGGTTCACGCGATTGATGACAAGATTGCGCCGTGCAATCCAGAATAAGCGCTGGGGACTGCTGCCAAAAGGTGTTGTTTTGCTTCACGACAACGCACGACCACACACTGCAAATGTGACGAAAAACCTCCTACAGGGATTTGACTGGGACGTGTTTGACCATCCTCCGTACAGCCCTGACCTTGCTCCTAGCGACTTTCATCAGTTCTTACATCTCAAGTCTTTCCTTGGCGGTCATCACTTCACCAATGACGACGAGCTGAAAGAAACTGTTTCCAACTGGTTGAAGGCACAGGCGGCAGATTTCTATGAAGAAGGTATACAAAACCTGGTGCCACGCTATAACAAATGCCTGCAAAATTTCGGCAGTTATGTGGAAAAGTAGTTTAAGAGTTGTAGAATTTTGTGCAAAAAAAATTTCTTCTGTATCTGTGTACAATTTCATTTTATTACCAAGAAACTTACTTTCTGGACGCGCCTCGTATTTGTTGCAAAGTATTTAAAAAAAATGGAATTACTGTATTTTGTAAAGAAGTAGATCACTTTGATATGGTGGTATGAAATATTAGATCGCCAAGGCTTTGTGGTTGCATACCCCTGTTGTAGGCCAACAGCGTAGACCATTCACGTTGCCTGTCATTGGTGCGGTTCTATCCCGATGCCGCGGCGGAGCGGCCGAGCGCATTGAGGCGCTATGCTACGATGCGCGACTCCGTTCCTCGTCGGGGGCTCGAATCCCCCTTCGGGCACGGATGTTTGTGCCGTCTTTAGTATAAGCTAGTTCATAAGTAGTTTGTACGTTCAGGGACTGATGACCCCGCTGTTATGTCCCATAAACTTTACAGACGTTTGAACTATCCCGATGCAAAGGCAAGTGCAGTGTAATACTTTTAATATCCTAGTAGTAGTGATACATGTAAGATTAGAAATATGTCGCCGAATGCTTCCCCTCGGTTCTCACAGTTGCGCCGTTCCTTAAGAAAAGCCTAGCAGCAAGTGCAGCGCGTGTGCAATTAGGATGCAGCGCGTGGGATATGGGTAATAATTAAAAAGGGCCGGTGGCGGCGGCGGCGGCGGGGGAGATGCGGGCGCTGCTGCCCTTGGTATCGATCCGCCTACCACCGCCGCCTTTGTCGAGCGCCGCTTCACCAGAATGGTGCGCACACAACTTCGCCCGTTGGCGGCCCGTTCTCCGGCCGCGAGAGAAACCTCCCCGCCGCCGTTTGTCGGTACTCGAGGCCAGATTGATGACGAAGACGGAAGGCTGGAGCATTGGAATTAACGTCCCGTCGACGAAGAGGACATTAGAGACTAAGATCTGAAACTGCTGAAGTTGGATGAAGTCCGTAGTTTACCATCCCGACATCCATCTTCACGGATTAAAGGGAAACTAAGTCGCGCTGGTCGGAGGCGGTTTGAACCACAATCGCGCTGAAATCACCGTGCTTGTATCCGTTCTGAAATAGGACTCACTCCTCGTAATGTAAGTTCCTTTGGTAACACATCCAACAAAGAGATACATGGATATCGGATTTTAGAATTTTTTATATTGTTGGTACGTGAAGTTCAGAACTCAAATAACAAGCAGCCAAAACCATTCGAAGCAACTCTCAAAACTTTTCAAAAAAATCGACTCTGAACTTTTCCAAGTAAGCGTAACTACCAATCATAAATTGACTACAGTATCCGTCCATCAGCTGGGCGCCGTGGCTCAGCGGGCGTGGTCAGGGGCTAAACGCCCTTCGCAATAAAAAAGCTGAGCCAAATATTCAACCAACGATCAAGAACAAACCAGAACAACGACCGCAAAACGTAGATCTACATGGAAGAAATTTAAAAAATTATGCACCTCGTTTGGTAGCGTACTGGCTTTAAAGCCCTGGAGTCGGTGGTTCGAATCCTGTGTTGACAGATTTTATTTTTTTGTTTTTTTTTTTTTTTTTTCGTTGTGTTGGAATACTTACACAATTTTAATATATAATGGTAATTTTTCGAAAATTGAACGTAATTTTGTTTATTCTTAATTTTCTATATTTCATAAAAGGTTGTTAATAACGATGGTTTCAATGAAAAAAAGAAAAAAAACGTAAGTTACATTTTTTACAGTATTGGCTTCACTGTTAGTTGACGACGGTAGCCTTTGATTGTTCTGTTTGTGAAGAGCTACGACACAGTTTTTGGAAAGTCATCTCCATAGTTACTAAT
Organism: Locusta migratoria; assembly: GCA_026315105.1. NCBI lineage: Eukaryota > Metazoa > Arthropoda > Insecta > Orthoptera > Acrididae > Locusta > Locusta migratoria. The sequence goes on from CM048755.1 coordinate 191,994,393, forward strand.
GGCTTTCCAAGCAGCTAACCTACTCAACCATCGTTTTACATGACGAGAAGGTTTTCAGCACGTCTACATACACATAAACAAAATCTGACAACAATTAGAATTAGAGATCCCAAAAAGTTTTATGTAACTCAATTCGAAAATTTAAAATAAGGATCTGTTTTAGTGGGATTGTTCGTTGAATCTTTAGCTCGGCTGTTTGTTACAGAGGGCGTGGAGACCCCTGACCGAGCGCACTGAGCCATGGCGCCCGGTTATTGGAACCACCGACTCTATGGTTGTGACGCCAGAACGCTACCACCTGAGCTACACTGACAGATACCACAACCGTTTTAATTATGGGTAGTTACGTGTAGTTTGCGAACTTTCAAAGTCGATTTTCTCGAGAATTTTTGATAGTTGCGACGAATGGCTTTGTCTAATTGTTATCTAAGTTCTGAACTTCACATACTATAAATATAAACAGATTCTAAAATCCGATACCCATGTGGTCTCCTTGTAAGATATGCAACACATCGTTTTACAACATTTTGCTGTCCTTGAGATTGGTTAGAAAAGATCACAAAAGACGCAGATAAAATATTTTGTAAATCAACGTATTTATCCTTATTATTCTTGTTTCCCAACGATCGCCAAAATTTTTCAAACACTCCTTATGTCAAATGGGTTTTGAAACATCATTAAAACTCAAATTGTTAATTCTGGAAATTAAGTCCGATCTCACTGCAGTAAGCTTTCAATTAAAAAGCACAGCCGGTTACGCGTCTTGTTTACCAAGAAAGATACGCTATATACTAAAGATTTATATCTCGTCAATTATATGGCAGCAAGAACAGCAGAAGACATTTGAAGTAACTCTCGATGCAAAATATCGACTAATCGATACAAACTTTCCGCGTCAGAATAGCCGTGTGCACTGAGATGCCCTTTTACGGTGCTGCTCAACATAAATGTTCATTGCCACAAACATCAAGATGTTGTCAATATAGATTAATATACATTTTTAGTAATATATTTTGTGTGCCTATTGCCTGATGATTATAAGACCACAGTATTTGTGAAATTAATTCTAGCTGAAGGGAGCCAGTTAAAAGCTTACTTTAAACAAATAATTCTGGCCGTAAAGACCAGTCAAAGGATTTGCGTGAGCTACTGACTACTTCCTGCAACAGAATCTTTTTCCCTGGCCAAGAATTTAGAACTGACTCAAAATTTTACTTTATGAGCAGAAATACGAAGAGGCGATGGCCATCACACGTCGTAGATCGCGAGAATTACACACAATAATTAATATACAAGCCACCCCGAACTAAACCATTTCCTGAAGGTGGCTGTGAGAATATTTGTGGCGCAACGGAATTAAAAATATGATAATCTGCATCTGAATTTGTTCTCAGCACTGGTGAAAAACAACATTAAATCAAAGGGGAATGTATTTATTAACAAATATTCATAAGTAGAATAAAATTTCACTGGCAATAGATTATTTATTCAGTTCAAACATAAGCAAATGGGGGACCAATTTTGTTAAACAATAAAAATGCATCCCATTGAAAATTAACTTAAAGTAATCTGAAGTGAAGATCGTCACTAGCCAACAAGGAGTTTGAGGAGGCGGAGGCGGGAGCGGGCTTTTTCTTGGATAGTGCGTAGATGGGGAGTCCAGGAGAGGGTGCGATCAATAGTGAGGCCCAGGTACTTTAGGATAGGGATGAGACGAATGGGACGGTTATGGAGGGTCAAATAAAAATCTCGGGGACGGAAAGAAGTGGTAGTACGACCTACGATGATCGCCTGGGTTTTGGTAGGATTTATAGACAGGAGCCACTGGTTGCACAAGCGGCAAAGAGGTCAAGGTGTTCTTGGAGCAGGCGGTTGGAACAGGCATGGGTGGGAGCTAAGGCAAGGAAAGCAGTGTCATCAGCATATTGGAAAAGGTGTATGGGAGGGGCAGGCTTAGGCATATCCGAGGTATACAGGAGATACAGGAGGGGAGAAAGGACAGAGCCTTGGGGCACACCAGCAGAGGGATAAAAAAGACGGGAGTTGATGTTGTGGATGGTAACATAGGTGGGGCGGTTGGAGAGGAAGGAGACAATGACCCGGACGAGGTTGATGGGAAGAGCATACGTTTGGAGTTTGAAGAGCAGGCCAGAGTGCCAGACCCGAACGTAGGCCCGTTCGAGATCTAAGGACATAAAGATGGTGGCACGACGGGAATTTAGCTGGAGGGAAAGGAGTTGCGTAAGTCGAAGGAGTTGGTCATCAGTGGAGAAGGAAGGACGAAAGCCACATCGGGTGTCTGGGAGAAGGTGGTGGAGGTGGAGGTGGTGATGGATGCGATGGGACAGAATGGATTCAAAGACCTTGCTGAACACTGGGGTGAAGCAAATCGGGCGGTAGGAGGAGGCATCAGAGGGGGGTTTGTTGGGTTTGAGGAACATGAGGACTCGGGAGATTTTCCACAGGCGGGGGTAGCAGCCAGTGTAGAGGATGGTGGTATAGAGGGAAGCAAGAGTGGTGAGGAAAGGGAGGGGACATTCTTTGAGGTGACGGTATGTGATGCGAACGTGGCCGGGAGCCGTGTTGCGTTTGGTGCGCAGTATCAATTGTATGTCGTGTGCAGTGATGGGGGTGTTAACGTCTGATGGGGGGATGTGGTCCAGGTAATGGAAACCGGGAGCCAGGGGTGGGCTGGAGACATTGGTTTTTTCATGGACATCTGGGAACAAGGAATAATCAAAGTTAGGATTGTCAGGGATTAAGAAGACATCAGAGAGGAAAGAGGCAAAATGGTTAGCCTTACTGGCATTATCAGGAAGGGGCTGGTCAAGGTGGAGGAGAGGGTACGTGGGCATAGGTTTCGATCCAGTGAGGCGTTGGAAGGCGTTCCAATACCGGGACGAGTTGATTGGGAGGTGGGCATTAAGCCGTGCCACTGTCGTCATTCCCGGCGTTTTTTGGCAGTCAGGAGGCTGTGCACGTGTCGCTGGAGTTGCCGGTGGCGGAGGAGTGTATCCCGGTCACGGGTTCGCAGGAAGGAGCGTTACAGGCGGCGGGATTCCCGCAGAAGAAGGACAGCCTGTGGAGGGATGTGGGACGGTGCGGCTGGACAGCTTTGGTAGGGATGTGAGAATGGATGGCATCAGACAAGGTCTGCTGAAGGAAGGAGGCAGCTTGGTCGATATCATCGGGAGAGTGGAGGGGGAGAGGGTGGCTTTCGACCTGATGGGTGACGGAGAGGCGAAAGGCATCCCAGTCTGCTCGGGAGTACTCATGCAAGAGTTTAGGAGGTGGAGGCGGGCGAGGATTCTGTGGGCGATGGACATTGTGTGTGAGGGTAAGGAGAACAGGGTCGTGATCACTGCCTATGGGGTCAAGAAAGTCGGCGGTGATGCGCCCAAGGAGATTGGGAGAGACCATGACGACATCAGGGGTGGTGTTGCTACAGGGTCGGGTGTGGCGTGGGAGCGGGACAATGTCGCCATTGATGGTAGGAATGAACTGATGCCACCGACATTGTTCGGCAGGAGTGCGGGAGTGGATATTGAGGTCAGCAGCGACCACATAGGTCGTGAAGGTGCTATCGATGTGAGCAAGGAAGTCATAAGGGATGGGAACATGGGAGCGGACATAAATAGTAGCACAGGTGACAGTGAGGGAAGGGAGGAAGAGGGTGTGGATGAGATGTTCATATGGGATGTTCAGGAGGGGATGTGGCTGAACCGGGTGTTGTCGGAGATGGCCAAAAGCTACTCCACCTCGTGCAGGGGGATGGGGAGAGTTGTGACGGTGTAGGATATAGGGTGTGGTACTGACATGTATGTGAGGGAGAAGGAAGGTTTCGTTGAGGAGAAAGGGATCCACGCGGTGTTGGTTTAAGGTGTTCATCAGGAGGAGCTTATTGATGGGAAGGGAGCGAATATTGGAGTACAGGATGTTAAATCGTTGCTGCGCCATAATAAGGTTGAAAGGTGGGGACAGGGAGAGGAAAAGGGAGCGGGTGTGGGGACTAAACTAGGGTGTGAGGGCGGTCGGTTCAGGAGAAGGTAAAGTGGATGTGATTTTGGGAGGTTGCAGCCTTAAAATCAAGGTTGAAGAGGGAGCGAGCGGCCAGGGAGACTTGGTGGAGGGTGTGAGGGCGCTGGAAAGGGTGGATATTTTGGAGCACAATAGTCAGTAACCGGATGATGTCCTCTGCTGTGAGGGGAGGGCGTAAGGAGTTATAGGCGGGAATTGGGGGATCAGTGGGACGGACAGGGACGGTGAATTCATCTTTGGTGGGAGGGGGCCAGGACTTACATTTGTAAGAGTACGTGGGGTGTGCCTCACCGCAGGTGTTACAGGAGGGGGTGGCGGCGAGGTTAGGGCAGGAGGTTTGGAAGTGTTGGCCTTTGCAGTGGGGGCATACAGGGGGGAGACGGCAATTTTCGGCAAGGTGGTCGTTATAGGTGAGGCATCGGGAGCAGCGGTATGACTGGGGAGGTGCTCGGGAAGGTTCCACCTGGTGCAGGCGGTTGTAAATGAGGGCCCCATTGCGGAGTAGGTGTTTGATGGATGGCGCGTCTTCAGTGAAGACGCGCATGAGGTAGGTGGGGCCCATCGCATTGTTAATACGACGAGCTGAGCGGATGGATAGGTGGGGATCCCGCCAGAGTTCCTCCAACACCTCTTCCTCTGTGATCCCCGGGTTCAATTTGGTGATCACAGCAGTGAGCGTGGAAGGACGACGGGGAGGAGGGGATTGGCGATTGGAGGCTGGAGGGGGGAGGGGGACTAGGGTGGCATGGGTTCCAAAGTGGACGTGGGGGATCTTGTGGAGGAGCTGTGTGTGGAGGTCAGGGTCAGGTGATTTGAGGAGAACAGAGACCCTCCATGGGATGATTCGGGAGATGGGGGCAGAAGGGGCATACTGCCAAAAGAGGAGAGTGATGGCACGGCAGTCTAGGAGTTGGGGGTCAGGGTTATTGAGGACGAAAGTGTGGAGAGCAGGGGGTTTGGAGGGGAGGAGCGGTGGCGGGGGAGGTGGTGCAGGCTGGGTAGGGGGGAGAGGGGCAGCTTCCATCGGGACCGGTGGGCCAGTGGCGAGAGGGTAGGTGGGCTTTTTCGTCACCGAGGAGGTGGCGTCTGTGGATGCTCGTTTTGTCTTCTTTGGTTTTAGGAGTGTCTGGGAGGCAGGAGTGGGGACAGGGGAGACCGGAAGGTGGCGCGGAGCCGGCCCTGCGGCTGCGGCGGCGTCGTCGGGTGGGAGAGGACAGGAGTCCACTGCGGTCTGCCGGGTGCGAACCGCGGCACGGTCACCGCGGGAGTTGGGGAGGGGAGGGAAGGAGTCGAGTGGGGGAACGGAGGAATAGGCAGGAGAGTGTCGGATGAGGGCAGCAGCTTGTGTGGGGGGCAGAGGAGAAGGCGACAGCTGAGGGAGTGGTGAGGGTGAGGAGGGAGGGAATTGTGGCAAGAAGCAGAGGGGAGGATGTGCTCCAGGAGATGGTGGTGGGGGCATGGGAGGGCGAGGTAAAAATGATGGTGGAGGACACAGTAGTAGGGGGCAGGGTCGACATGGCAGAGTCGAACAGTCACTTTAACTGTAGAACACTGCTCCTGGTTCAGCGGCGGCGGCGGACGTCCCTCCCGGCGGCCCAGGTGGGGGCGGGAGCGGCGCGGCGCGGCGAGGCGGCGGCGGTGGGACGCGCTCCGACGGGCTGTTGACCGGGCAGTGCGCGCTGGGCGGCGGCGAACCCGCCGTGGGCCGGAGAAGCACCTTCCGGGGCGGCGGCTGCGGCTGCGGCGGTGAAAACGCCGGAGGCGTCGGACGCCGGCGGGGCGGCGACACGACGGGACTGCTTTCCAGATCGGCCGGGCGGTGGGGCCCTGATCGGCTGTCGGCGACAGCGGCACAGGTGAAAACGATAGCACACAAACGTAAGAAATAATAACTGCGAAACACGAAACTAATACCACACAAACAAAGTAGTAAGGACCTCCTGGCACACGTACTTCGCTCTTATCTTTATAAGATATTTGCCGGATCGACTGCACGCGCTGGACATTTTAGAGAAGAGTTTCCAGTATTATGTTTATAAGTTACTTACTTATAAGCATAATAGCATTTTTCAGGAGATACCCATAGCAGAGGAATCTGTTCATTCGAGTTGGATACTAAAGAGTTTGCACTATTATCTTTATAAGATATTTTCTAACGCACTCAGCCAGGTGCATTTCTGCGGCTTCGTTAGCGCCTTGGCTGCGCATGACGCCATCTAGTGTTTTCAGCAGGAACTACGTGCTGGACGCCAGCTGCTCGCGGCTCTGCTGCCGCTCAGGCAGGCGGCTCCGTGAGCGCGGGGCCACCTCTGACATACCGGAACCACAACACCATCACTGGCCTCTACTGCTGCACAGTGCTGGAGACGTAGCGGTTGTTCCGAAGGCGGAGATTTCGATCCATTTCATTCGGAACCTCCGGCTACCTCCAGTTGGACATGTCGAAGCGAGCAGACGCCATTTTGGAGACGAATCTTGCCTTATATGTTTGATTTGACAGTGTATTTTGCGTAGCAAGAAAAGATCCTGCTTCCCAGCCCCAATTCCATGAACTTTTCTAATACGAGTTTGTTATAATAAAGCTTGTGTAAAAGTACAATTATTTATAAAAGTATCTCGATGGCCATATAAGACTCACAAAGTACAAAAAATTAGTTCGAAAATTATGGGGTGCAGCATAGCTCAATTAGTAGCGTTTTAGTTTGTCGAGTAGAAGGTACTCGTTCGATTTCAAACAAGTGCGAACATTTTAATTCTCTGTAATTCTTCAAAATTTCTTTTTCATTCATACTTCTACTACAAAAGTTTATAATTATTATTATTTGAGGTAACACATTTGTATATGGGATATATTTTTTATTAAGTGGTGTTATTATAGTTTTGTCAAAAACTCTCGAATCTGTTAAGGTAGAGACAGTGTCCTTCCGTCTTGTATAAATTTGTCTCTTGTTTTGTGATGACAAAGAGTAACATGATGAACGCGTAACTGGAGACAAGCGTCTATACATAACAATATTAAAATCGAAAGTATCACATTGCAAGTTAGTGTAGACCTGTTAAGTTGTCGAATAGTCTGTACACAAAAATAATTCAAAAACTGTATATAAGCCACAAAGAACGGAGTGGTGTTAGTGTTCCGTTATATATATATATATATATATATATATATATATATATATATTTCTTTTTTTTTTTTTTGTCGCTTGGTTCGTGCTAGTGTTATTTTAAATTTCGAAGGAAAGCTTTGCTGATACCTCAGCATGTCTTTCACAATTACGAATGGTTATTGTCGAAATAATTCAATTTGAAGGTATCGTGTATTTTCTTTTTATCGACGCTTTCTTTACCATTCTCAACCAGTTTCGTATTGTTTTCCCTAGTTACGGTTGTAGGAATCTTTATGAAAACTTTTTAAATAATCTTGAAGATTAGATGTACCTCTCTCTGCCTGCGGCATACAGTCATCCACACTACTTAAATGTAGCCTTTTGGCATCGTCATCCGCTGTCTCAAAAGATTTACCACACATCCGATCTATGTTTTGACATATCTAAGAACATTATTTTATGATTAAAAGTGAAACAGTTACTCACATAAAGACTTGTCACATAAGAAAATTTTGCGGAACACCATTTTCAAAAAACCTGCTTCTATGTGGAATACAAAAATACAAAAAGTACACATTCCCGCAAGTTCAAAACAACCGCCTCATTTGTTTCGCCTTTGCGATAGTACCAGAAATGTTCGTGCGGAGCTCCTTCTGACCAGCGATATTCCACCGCGCCTCCGTTTCCTCCGGCCAGTCTCCGTTTAGCCTGCCGCCTGCTACGGTAATACCGGAGATGACCGGATGTGGCGCACTAGTCGCACCTTCGACTTACCCGCCAGTTAACCGTAACCGCATTACTGTTACACCTCCAAGTTTGGTTCCGGCTCTGGACTTCTGCCGTCGCTTGCCTACGGAGTCAACCGCAGGACGCCGCTCTGACTGGGACGACAACGGAGAGTGCTCGGTATCAGTGATAGACATTCATTGGTCACTCGACCCATCTAGAAGTCTTTAGTTTTGTTCCAGTCATGAGGACATTTATTTCTATCTTAAAGGCTTTAATGTGCCAAGGACTAAAAAATTTATAGCAACCAGCTTGTGTAAAATTCTTGGAAATAAATTGTAAAGTGTTAAAGCAGCGTTCTTCAATCACAAGTTTCGGATAGCATCGATCATGTGTAACACAACTAGTGCTATTCAGCCACGATATCCAGAGAGCAGTTGGTTCCGTACTGTCGCCTGGTGAACAAAGTGGGAACATGTGGAATATCAGATCAACTGTGTGACTGGACTGAGGCGTTACTAGCTAACCGAACTCCTTGATACCCCAGCATCTTCGATAATATGTATTAAACATATTTATTCACCTTTCATTTCCCTTCCACCACTCTTTCTCTTAGATTCCTGTCTCACTTTCATTTTCCTCTATCCTTCCAAATACGAGGATTGGGACGAAAGTATTGGCATTTTTTTTTTTTTTTTTTTTTTTTTTTTTTTTTTTTTTTTTTTTTGCTCCTCTTAGATAGGTGAACGTATCGCAAACGTATACGTCTTGTGGAAGTTCTGTATTATAAATCCCTCCAAATCCTTGAACGCCATGCCGTCCGCCTCGCTTACCGTATCTTCCTCCTCTCCCCACGCGGATCCAATAGGACCTTATACCCTTACCTCACTTACTAGAGTTCCTATAGCACCTCCGCATCCTGTACGTCAGTCGAAAAAATGAGTCCCGCAACCCAGTGGTATAGCCTCTCCTCACTGATCCTGGACCTCTGCCTCCCCTACGCCACTGCATCCTTCCCTTCCTTCATCTCCATACGATCCACATCCTTTGCCAACGTAACCTCCACTTTCTTCACCTCCCGGATGACGCTCTCCTAATCCTCTCCCCCCCTCTTTCCCCATAGATACAATGCCGCCCCTCCCGCTCCCTACCCCCACATGGCATCCTCTCCCTCTTCCCTCGGTCCCCTCTCCCCGTAGCCTTCGCACTCCCATCCCAGCCATAGCTCTTCTCACCCCATCCCCTCCCTCCTCACTGTGGGGTCCCCATCAACTTGTTGTTTTGTCATCCTCAGTTAGTGCTTCCTGTGTTGAACAGTGCTTCGTCAGTACATGTTTTTAAATTGTTGCAACCACCGTCTCAGCAGAACAAGTGATTCCAGTGTGTTTTATATTGTGTCCCCATTGTTACTTCACGTCCAGTGTTTGTCTTTCTACGTGGACTTTTTAATTTATGAACATTGTTTTAAACAACATTTCTTGTTGTTTTTAAACGTCTCTATTTGCCTCCATGTTTAATTTTATCGCTCATTTCATTTCCATATCTATTTATGTCTAATTGTTCACTGTCACAAACTACCGGCCGAAGAGCGGCGTACTAAGCCGCTGCCGGCCTGCCCCAATGTGGGGCTTGAAAATTACAATAAAATAATTTATGTAGGCATAGTGTGTATGCAGAACAACAGATGGCTGGTAGTAGGGCAGCGAGGGCTGTGAAATCAGTCAGTAAGTGTCGTGTGAGATGGAAGTAGCGCGCTTACGCCAAAATAGCCGTTCTCCGAGGGAAAAATATGATGGAATGTCACAGTAAATTAGTGGGTGCCCTTGGGAATAATGTCCCACCAAACTGTACAGTAGCCCAGTGGGTAGGAATGTTTCAGCAAGCACGTGTGTCAGCCGGGGATGAGCACCTATCGGGGTGGCCTGTCAGTGTGCGGACCGACGTGGTACGTACTGTCATCGAGCAGCTACAGCATGAAGACAGACAATGGACGCTACTGGCGTTACAGAGGGCAAGTGGCGTCGAGAAACGCACCATCCGCAAGATATTGCGTAATGAGCTGCAACTCCGCAAAATCGCAGCACGATGGGTACCACATGCACTGGCGGAAGTTCGAAGGTGGGTGCACTTTGCAATATGCTCCGACCATCTAGCACGCTACCAACAGGATGGTGATCAATTCTCGTCAGGAATAATGGCCATCGATGAATTTTGGGCCAGGGAATACGAACCAGAACTGACACGTCAGTCCATAGAGTGGCGACATGCTGGATCACCCAGGAGGCAGAAGTTCAGCCGAAATCCTCGTCTAGTCAAATTGATGGTGATCGTAGCGTATGATGTCGGAGGTGTCATTGTCTGGCATTTTGTTGCACATGACAGAACATTACTACAGGCACCTACTGGTGCGACAGGTACGGCGTGGCGTTCGGAAGAAACGACCAGATCTTGTGGACAGTGCAATAATCCTGCACGACAATGCAAGACACACTGCAGAGTGTGTAGGGCAGCTACTGCCTCGTTGCGTATGAAAAGAACTCCATCATCAACCGTTCTTTCCAGACATTTCGTTCCCTGACTTTGATATCATGCCAAAGATTAAGGAACCACTACGTGGTAGGTGGTTTCCAAGACGAGGACATTGCTAATGCTGTGCGCGAACAGGAGACCCGATTCAGACATGAAGGCCAACTACTGAGGCAGATGGTATTCTGCGCCTCCCATATCGTTGGCAGCGTGTGGTGACAGTAGCAAGGGACTATTTTGAGGGTCTGTGGGCCTACGTTTGTCATGTTAACTGTATGTATGCTGTGTTGTCATTCATTTGCACGGTGAAGGCCATATTGCCCTGTATAATACGGTAATTAGTTTGTTACGATATTTCAGTGGTAGTCATAGTCTACTCATGCATTTAACAACTTGTCCTTTAGTCTATACATGTTAGATTTTCCAATCAGAGTGGTATCTGCAAGGAAAAAATAGTTGTCATGACTTTTGCCTCAACACTAGTATAACAAACAAATTAAGCAGTTTGAGTCGAAAATATACTTGTAATGTCTCTCTCTATCTCCATCTTTTACGCCGGCCGCGGTGGCCGAGGGGACTGCGGCGCGCCAGTCACGGTATGCACGGCCACTACGGTCGAGGGTTCTAATCGCCCCTCGGGCATGGATATTTGAGCCGTCCTTAGTGTTAGCTATTTTATAAGTAGTCTGTAAGTTTAGGGACTGATGACCCCGTAGTTAAGTCCCATAAGCTATACAAACATTTGAACAACTCCATCTTTTGCCGGTCGCGGTGGCCGAGGGGACTGAGGCGCTTCAGTCACGGTCTGCACGGCCACTACGGTCGGGGGTTCGAATCCCCCTTCGGGCATGGATATTTGTGCCTTCCTTATTTGTAGGTAGTTCATAAGTAGTTTGTAAGTTTAGGGACTGATGACCCCGTAGTTAAGTCCCTTAAGCTTAACCAACATTTTAACATTTGAACATCTCCATCTTTTACTTTTTGCTCTATCATTCGTCCTGAAGCCCTTGAACACGTTTATTGTTAACCAAGGTTTCATTATCCACACTTCGTTCTGAACAATTCTGCTCCACACTTTTTCTGTCTCCTCTAAGACAAAATGAAGTATAACTTACTTTTTATAAGGTCCACCTGTCTTGCTTTTCAACGTTTCCATGCTCTTTGCTGCTCTTCCTTGCTCCTTCGCTTCTCTCTCTCGCCCTCTTCCTATCTGTCTCATATACGCACATACATGAACACACGCGGTTAATTCCTGGCAAACACACACATGCAAACAGCCACACACACACACACACACACTCAAACATACGTGTAAATAATTTTAGAAGACATTGTTACTTCTTAGCTTCCAGAGAGTCGCAAGACATAGTGACTAATTTCTCATCATATTTTTTGTTCCAGCTTTCATGCTCGTCACCACAATAAGGTGGTACTAAAGTAAGAAAACGTCTACGAAATGTATTAGGACTTGTGGATTAAATGTCAAACCTTAACAGACGCAGTTAACTTCCTTTGGTGTCTAAATAATTAAAATGTAACACTCTCATCTAATGTAAACCCTTTGCTTTAGTAGTTGTCGAACTCTTAATGGCTTTATTTATTCCTTCCATGACATTGCCAGGTTTGTGGTTGCTATTCACGATATCTGCAATTCATCATTTTACTCACAATTTTTCAGTTAAGCAGGACCTGATGAGCTTTAGTGTGAAGATACTAGGTGATATTCTCAGGGACTATCTCGACTGCGATATTCTACTTTTACAATAACCTCCAGGCGCTATGGCAGGTTTAAGAAACTCCGAACAATGTCTGGGTTCGTATGGACTGAAATGATTTCTTTTACCTACCGTTAACACTTTCATTCCCACATTATGAATTCAGCTTTGGAAAAATTAAAATTCAGTGTTTTCTTCATTAATACAATGCACTAAACATCAAAATATGTTTTTAATTTTTTTAGATCGAACTATTGTGTTTTCCTACATCTACATCTACATGGGATACTCTGCAAATCACACTTAAGTGCCTGGCAGAGGGTTCATCGAACCACCATTATACTATTTATCGCCCATTCCATTCTCGAATAGCGTACGGGAAGAAAGAACACCTGAACCTCTCCATCCCAGATCCTGTATCATTTCCGTAACGCGGTCTCCCCTGTATCGTGACAATACGAAACGAGCTGCCCTTCTCTGGACTCTTTCGATGTCCTCCGTCAAACCCACCTGATAAGGATCCCACACTGGACAGCAATACTCCAAAAAAGGACGGACAAGCGTAGTGTATGCAGTTTCTTTTGTAGTTCTGTTCCATCTTTTAAGGGTTCTGCCAATAAAACGCAGTGTCGCGTGTCATGTATTTTATTACTTGGGATGTTATTTTGTTGATAGTTAACACTGTCTGTTCAATAATGCTAGCATAACCTACGTCACAGTAACAAAGAGAAGACAATTTACTGGTGAAATAAAACAACATGAACCACACTCACGCTCACATTTACAGCAACGTACAGACGACAACGCAATACAACCTCCACGATGGATAGAATAATGCCTCTGAAGTGGCTACAAGCCGTACAGAGCGGCAAAATGTCGTACTAGGAACACGTTGTTCATCAACAAGAATGCGATTTTAACGACTGATATACAAAATGCGGTATAAATCAGCTTTTAACACGTTCGCTGCGGTCACCAGCGCGGTCCGCTAACGCTCTAGGCGGGCACTGTAAGCGCATGTGTGACGAGAGCTGACATCAGACCCCTGCCAAACCTGTAATACTGAAACCTAATATAACGTCTGCACAAGAGGTGGTGCTAGATATAGAAATACAAGTACGCTTTAGCTGCATGCTGATCATGTGATAAATGCTGCAAGCTGACTGACGCTTATCAGCGTCATATGCATTTATTGCAAACCATTCTAACAACGCCTCTGATTTATTGATTTTATTGCAAACCGGAAAGAAAATCATATTAAAACAAGCGATAAATCCGCTTGATTGAGAAAGAATTAATCTTAAAACACCAAAAGGTTTATCAAGAGGAGAAAAAGGAACAAGTTTCATCTGCAATGTGGTGCTATGGAAACCTAATCCCATATAAAAAATAAGTTTGCAAGGTGTATAGGCAATGTTTTTATAGCAAACCACTAAAGACGAAAACACACGACTGCAGACAGGAAAACGTTACGTGATATTTTTTGGTGGCTAGTACTAACACGAGTGTACAGCCGAACAAACTAAACTAAGTACTCAGCTAGCGAACGCGCTGCTTATAAGCGTTAACCGCACTGGCTTGTTGATCGCCGAACCGCTTATAAGCGTCAGCCGCAGCGAAAGTGTTAATACCTTGTTGTCGAGGAACAACATTGGGAATGAAAGGGTTAAGAATATCAGCCACATCTGTAGTTCTGAGCCGCGGTGGAGTAGCCGAGCGGTCTAAAGCGTCTCGCTGCGGAGAGCGCGGTTGCTCGCCGTGGAGGTTCGAGTCCTCCCTGGGGCATGGGTTGTGTGTTGTCCTTATGTTAGTTTACCTAGGTTTAAGTAGTTTGTAAGCTACGGACTGATGACCGCGCAGTTTGGTCCGATATAATTACAAACATTTGAACATTTTTGTAGTTCTGAGCGTTTAGCTGGATCAGGGAGCGATATTTACATAACACAAGATTAAACAACGTCCAGGTAAATGAGGCGATCGACAGAAGCTGTTCAACGACAAGGTTTTAGTCTGTTACTACCAGGGGCGTACAATTAGTCTGTGCTAGGCATGCACCGCACGCTCTGTCAGATGTTCCCCATTTTGTGAGCACTTCTATTTTTCTTTTAATCATTCGAAAAAATTAGCAGGACAGCAATGTTTCTTGTTATTTTACGGGACACGAGTACGACAAACTGCAGTCATTGGCAGAAAATGAGGCCCGATGCACACCATACAATCTTGAGCGCGGCAGGGCGACAGTCGTCTAGTGAAGTGATGCGGATACGTCGCTGAGCTGGCCTTGTGGAGGGGAGCGTTCTGTGCCGCGGCCGCTGGTAGAGGGGTGAGGCGCTCCGCAAACTTCTCTGAGAGCCCGGCGCCTGACGTCAGGGTAGCCGCGCTGAGTGTCGCATGCCGCGCCAATCGCTGGCCGACAACTTGCCGGTCGACATTTCGCTTCACGCCCTCTCGCACGTGGGGGTTGCGCATTCTACACGTTTACTAACCTGTTTTCGGTTTTTGTTCCACACTGTAGTTGTTACTGCTTTACACTTTCACACATATATACCACTATACGCAGACATTTGGGGCACACATTTCCTCCTGGAGGGCACGGATGGGGGGCGGCAGCAAGGGCATCCGGCCACCCTGTAAATATTAACACATGCCAAATCCACGTGTAACACAGTGCCGACCCTGCATGTGCGGGAAAGCGCCAAGGAGAGACAGACAGATATTGTAGTTGTTACTTACCGTTTAAAATAAAGTGTACTGCTTTGTCTAAAAATTGAGTTAGGTTTCTATAGCTTTTAATCCAGTTCAAAACTGGCAAGAGAAGTGAAGTGTAAAACCTGTTTGAAAAATGGTTTTCGATAAGGACACTGAAAAGAAAACTGTAAGTAGTGAGGAACTGTAAGCCGAAGCCATCATTACATACCCTAGTATCAGACCAAAAAAACTGATATTAGACATTTTTCTGTTTCCCAGCGTGAAAGTGTCGAGTGTTCGACAGGTTGCTCTGATTCAAATAAACTTTTCTGTTGGTCATGCTTGCAGTATTCCAGAGAAAAATCGTTATAGAATAAACATGAGTTTCACCTGTCAGACAACAAAGATATTCAAAATCACAGACTTATTATACAGGATGAACAGCCAGTCTAAAATAGGTTAGAGAAATAATTCAAAATTTTATTTCAAAACTTCGCCTAAGTTTTACAAGTGTTCTTCCACTGCGATATACGCCTTGACAACGTGACCAAGGCTGTCCACCTTGCAGGACAGAGCCGGCCAGAACCAGTATTGAATGCTGATTCTAAAATCACGCCACCCTTCTGGCGTCCGTGCTGAAACTACTGACGTTTCCATGCTACCGTGGAGCCAATAGCAGGCACCCACGTTTGATCACGTGTGCTACTGCTGCAGGACGTAGAGGTGCGAGAATCAGTTCCTTCGCTCTCTTCAGTTTGAGTTCTCGTACAGAACAGACGCACTCCACAGGTCCAGCCTCTGTGCGGGGCGAACGGCCGCATGCCGTCCGCTCCCGCCTAGCGGCTGCTCGGTATCAGCCACCAACTGTGTGAACCATTACCGTAACCTTTTCCGTTTTCTAAGCCACTAATTTAGACTGGCACTCATTCATTGCATCCGACCCCAGGGCGAGTCCCGCCCTGTATTCCGTACTTTAGAATATTAACTTGAAGCCTCTCTTTTATTTGCCAATCAGCCACCCTTTCCTAGGGCGCCCACAAGCCTTCACAGCTCCGCTTTCCATCCTGACATCGCCTCCAACCCATCTTATCTGTACAGCAGTAGGGTGGGTTGTACAATTTTCGTATTATCCGAGGGGTAAAGAGTAAGTGCTGTACATTATATTCAATCATTTTTAGAGTTTAAAATGTTTGGCAAAGATAAAGTTGATATCTTATGAAGCGAGCAGCACCAAGGTTGCAGTAGTCAGTAAAATGAACAAGTTAAGAATAACAAAGAAAGTTTGAAAAAACTAATTGCTGCAGTGTGGTTTTAGCTAAACAAGAGCTCCGATTTCGAGGACGTAATAAATCATATTCTTCTATTCACAAACGAAGGTACCTATAATTGCTAATTATGTTGAAAAGCTATTACCCATTGTTAGAATACAATCGCACTTGAATACATGCATAGTGTTTCGAGGGACTTCCGCAACTATACAAAATGATCTTTTTAAAGCTATATATGAAGTAGTCAAGGAATCAACAGGAAATGAAATCAGCAGACTTCGTAGCCGTAATGATTCACGAAACTTCTGACATATTGTCTAAATCGCAACTGTTACCAGTTTTAGTTTATGTTCACGGAAGCTATGTATATGAAAGATCCGTTGGTTTTGTTTATATCCGTGCAGACAGAGCAGCAAATGGTTTGTTTGTCCACGTTGGTGAATTTGCCATTGTAAGGGAGTTGGTTAGCCACTCATATGATGGAGCATCAGCAATGAGTGATCATGCAAGGTGCGTCTCAAAAGTTCGGAGAATGGTCCCATATTTTACAAACCGCGCTGGCAAGGATGAGATGCCTGCGCATACACATCGAGGGCATGTCAACAATCACCACCTGTCGTTCTTACAAAAGAACTTGCGCATTACGGGAATTTGTTCAAAGAAAGTAGCATCAAATGTCCTGTCCCTACGGGGCGGAATTTCTCAACCAGATTAGTCCACGACGTTAAAGAACATACAGTAAAAGTGTTACAATTCTTTCACAGTGTTCTGGATAATACTGATAATTGGGACAGCGATGCAGTGATAAAATAGCAGCTTATTCTGGCTACTCAGAACAATTTTCAGTCAATTTTCTTGTTGTAAATATATTCTAAACCGCTCAGTTTATAAATGTCTTCCATAACCTACTGCGAACGAAACGCTATGATGTAGTTTATTGCAGCAAGAAGATGAAGGATGTTTCAGAACGGAATGGACATCAGTGTCTTTAGTTTGAAATAATTAACCACATTGTGTGCGCAATAGAACAAAGGTTATCTTCTTTCGGAAAGCTGGAATTTTTACCTCCTTTACTCTCAGAACTACGAAAATTAGAAACAAATATTTCCTGACAATCTATTACAAAAAATTGTCTTTTATTTGTGGATCATTCTTACAGTCTGTTGACTTGAAAACTGAACTCATTGTACCGTACAGTTCACCTGCGTTCTCCTCAAAGAATGAGTACGAGATAGCTTCATTGATGAACAAGCATTGCTTGATTTCAGGGTTCACTGAATGTATACATTATCAAACTTGATACTGACAAGTGGAAAGATCTTTTCCAGCTCTTTGAAGAATTAACTCGTATCTAAGAAGCACGCAATCGCAGCAGAAACTGAGCGACCAAAGCCTTCTTTCCACAGAGAAGCCGTCAAGGCCCAGCCACAGTTGTAGTCCTACCACTCGACTACTCGGACTGATAGTCTTTATGAAGGACAACTGGTACCGATCATGTACGATACCTAATACTAACACAACCTTATCCGTGCATGTCTGTCGCATATAGCAAGCAACCGCTACTGCCCTCACTACCCGACCAGACTATCGCAGAGGCTTTTTTTTCCGTTGGCACTTCTTTAGTTCTGCCATTAAAACCACTTCCCTACGTTCGTTTTCAGTCCACAATCTATCTCCTGATGGCGTACGAACGTCACAGACCCGCATCCTGTGATCTCCTCCACTCAAATACTAGCAAATGCAGAGGTTGCAGCAGAAGTGCTGTGATGATCACCATGCTAGGGCGGGCGCGGGGGACTGCACTACTTCTTAAAAAGGAAAAAATTAAGACCAGATTCTATTCCTGACACCTCCAACCATTTTGAAAGGTACAAGCATGGCTGTCCATAGACTATCAAGATAAGAAAGGCTTAAGATTTTAGTTTTTTCGCTTGTCGACTAAGGTTTCACGATAAGTCGTATACTTTAGCTGTTTAGCATTAAAAACTTGACAGTATCTCAAAAATGTAGGATCTGCTACTACAAAGTCAATAGCACTTAAAACGTTCGGGACGATTGACTGGTGATTTATTTTCACTTTGGCCAGACTTCTTTTGTGACGTAAATTGAACCATACGTGGAGAACAATACGATATATACCATGAAAAAAAATGTGATACCACGATATCAGTATAATTTTGACGGCACGCCACAATGGCGTGCGCAGGCCGCTAGGATGGAAATGGCGTTATGGTAGGCAAACCCGCATAACAAAAAACTAGCAACGATTCTATCTATATCGCAAATTGTTGTTTTCCAGTTAGAATTCATATTTTGAACGCTATATTTCAAAATTCTGATCTATTTTGTGACGTTACTAATTTTTATTTTTACTTTTCATGGGAAACTTCTCGTTCAAATTTAGACAAAAGAGCTTCATAACATTGGGGACAAGTAATAATCGATGTAAAGAATCTATTTATTATACAGTAAAATAGTTACATATAAAACAATTGTAAATACTGTACATAAAAAAACAGCAATTGAAAGAAAATCACTTCCACTTATGTGTACACATCTGTATTGAAAACAAACCTACATTTTAAAACTTCAATGAATATACACAAGAATGAAAATACATGATTTATCTAAATGTACAGGAACAAAGAAACAGAATTATACTATAGGACATGCAATTATCCTAAACCTAAAATAATAAACAAAATAACACCACACGTGTTTAATAAAAGTAATGAAAAGCAACTAGTCATTATGGTACTCCCTAAAGCAAGGAGAAAGACAAAACCCTGGTTGGTCTGGAGATTGGGGGCGAAAATAAACTGAGTCCACTATTTTCTTCTTCGTGTTTATACAATGTTTACACCTCTTGCGACGCGTTCTTCCAGCTGGACGTTTTGTCATCTGTTCTGGTAGGTGAATTTTCATCGCAGACTATGCCCGAAGAACTCATTGATTCGACGATAGGAAATGACATCCATAAAATGAACAGACAGACGTGAACTGACACCATGTGTTGTACATATCGCGAACAGATCAGGACGTAGCCAGAGGTGTTTAGAACCCCCTCACTAATTTCGTCGAAAAGCTCAGGCCCAGGATACCTCTGAAAAAATCTTTGATATGCCCCTGGGAAATTGGTCTTATGAGACAACTTACCTTTTAGAACGAAAAACATCCAAATGGTGGAGTAATGAAGATGAATATTCGAAGGGCTGGATAAAATTAGTTGACACTTTAACTCACGGACGAATCAACCTCAATGATAACAAACTGTCTGCTGAGAACCGGGCCAGAGTGTTGCTTTTAACCTGCAAGCTGGACCGTGCCTATGAGCCTTGGTCACGTGAGGCTTCGGTGACGCCCGAGGAGGTTAGAATCTCTGGAGATGCCTTAACACTGAAAAAGTGAAGCCAGCAAACTGGGCAATCCGGCATTTGTTTGTGCCCAAAACATTGGGCATAGTGCGTGTGTATAGGAGATCTAGTCGTTGAAATGTACTTCAATGTAAGTAAACACTCCCATATCACTGTCAATGTAGTTGTTTTACGTAAAGAAGGCAATATTCACACAGGTTTTTAACCGAGAAATCTCTGGCTTCAACTGGTCTCAGCATAGGTAACGCCACCTCCCTTTATTCTAACCTCCTTGGTGACGCCACACAGGCGTGCGCCGTCCGGGAGGCAAGGCGGTCCTCACGCCCAAGAGGCGTGAGCCGTCACCAACGTGGAAACTACTCATAAATATGCGCCGCTTTTTCGTCTGCCTTCTTGCCGCAGGCACGCGGCTTCTGTTCCTGTTCCTGCATTGTGTCGCCGGTCCTCCCTCTGTCCCTCTGCAGCAAGTCCTCGTGGATTCCACCTCTCAACCTTTTCTTTGGTCCTCCTCACAGTGTCCTTCAGCAGGGAGCGAAATCCACGAGTTCTGAAGGCCACCAGCATTTATCCATTCGAGGGACACGTCCTGTACCTATACAAACTGCTCGGCTCGCATGCCTCCTGCAATGTTTCGGCTGTGTCGGTACGAAATTTTTATTTTCGATTACGTTTTCTGGAAATGTTTTTGCAACATATTGCAACTGTTGATGTATAAAGTACTAATTTTAAAAATAGATGACAATTGTCGAAGTGTGTCTTAATTGGTTTTTTTTTCAAAATGTAGTTCCGCAAGGCGTTTGATACAGTTCCCCACAGACGTTTAATTAGAATATGTTCTATCAGACCAATTGTGTGATTGGAATGAGAAGTTGGTCTATCAGACCAATTGTGTGATTGGAATGAGAAGTTTCTATATAACAGATGTCATTCTCAATGGAGAGAGTCTTCCGAAATAAGAGTATTGTCAGGTGTGCCACAAAGGAGTGTCGTGGGTCCCGTTGTTGTTCACGATATATATAAATGACCTTGCGGATAACATCGGAAGTTCACTGAGGTTTTTTTTTTTTTTCGGATGATGCTGTAGCATATATAGAGGTTGTAACAACGGAAAATTGTATTGAAATGCAGGAAGATCTGCGTCGAACTGACGCATGGTGCAGGGAATGGCAACTGAATCTCAATGCAGACAAGTGTGATGTGCTGCGAATACATGGAAAGAAAGATCCTTTATCATTTAGCTACACTACAGCAGGTCAGCAACTGGAAGCAGTTAATTCAATATATTATCTGGGAGTAGGCATTAGGAGTGATTTAAAATGGGACGACCATATAAAATCAATCGTCGGTAAAGCAAATGCCAGACTTAGATTCATTGGAAGAATCCTAAGGAAATGCAGACCAAAAACAAAGGAAGTAGGTTACAGTACACTTGTTCGTCCACAGCTTGAATACTGCTCAGCGGTGTGGGATCCGTACCACTTAGGGTCGATAGAGGAAGTAGAAAAGATAAAACTGGGAGCAGCGCGCTTCGTTAAGGGATCATCCGGTAATCATGAAAGCGTTACGGAGATGAACGCTAAACTCCAGTGGAAGACTCTGCGCCGGCCGCGGTGGCCGAGGGGACTAAGGCGCTTCAGTCACGGTCTGCACGGCCACTACGGTCGGGGGTTCGAATCCCCCCTCGGGCATGGATATTTGTGCCGTCCTTAGTTAAAAAAAAAAAAAAAAAAAAAAAAAAAAAAAAAAAAAAAAAAAAACCTCTGCAGGAGAGACGCTCTGTCACTCGGTACGGGCTTTTGTCGAAGTTTCGAGAACATACCTTTACCGAGGAGTATATTACTCCCTCCTACGTATATCTCGCGAAGAGATCATGAAGATAAAATCAGAGAGATTAGAGCCTTTCCGCGAACAATACGTGACTGGAATAGAAGGGAGAACCGATAGTGGTACTCAAGGTTCCCTCCGCCACACACCATCGGGTGGCTTGCGGAGTATGCATGTAGATGTAGATGTAGATATGTGCTAAGAGAATTTATCATTTGGTGTTCTTATCGACTGAATAAACTGAAAATGTTTTTGCACGTCAGGCAACTTACATAAAGGA
This sequence comes from Locusta migratoria, assembly GCA_026315105.1. NCBI lineage: Eukaryota > Metazoa > Arthropoda > Insecta > Orthoptera > Acrididae > Locusta > Locusta migratoria. The sequence goes on from CM048755.1 coordinate 192,015,939, forward strand.
AGTTTGCTATAAAAATGTTTTGTAATTTAAGTAATACAAATAAACTACAGAAAAAAGTGTTGAAGGGTCACACTGGGTTTTTTTTAATAATTTTTGTCAAAGTTACTGCTAACGCACAAAATATAATTGGAATTAATACACAACCATCGCAAGACAGCGAATTAACAGGCGGCGCTGAAGCGAGGCAACATTACACCGTTGGTGATGGCGCAGCTGCAGCGGTCGTACCGGTAGACGTCGATAAATTAAGGTGAGAGGTGCCCACATCGAGAGCGGCTGATACGGCACTGCCGCAGCCGCTGCCTTTCAAAGCAGCAGCTCACATCTGATAGCATTCAAATAGGCCAATCTACGTCACAAGCCGATTTTTGAAGTTATTAATAAAAACTAAATGATCGCTGAGCGAAGTTTGTACTTACGTGTGACTTTTTACAATAACTAATGACACTCTTGAAAAACATGTTACCAGTAACTTTTCCAGTGTCGCACTTCTCATTTAGATCTGTGCTTCTCTCTCTCTGTCTCTCTCTCTCTCTCTCTCACACACACACACACACACACATACACCCTCTCTCTCCCTCCCCCACCCCTCCGGCTGCTAAGTTCACAGGACGCAGATTTGTTCACGAGATGCCACTGATGACTACCTATTCAAAATTTGTTTAATGCCAGACAGGTGCGCCTGTTTGCAAATCTTATATAACAAGTATGTTGGCTACATACTACAATTGTGTATTTGATCTTCCTGTACTCGGAACAATAAATCTGATGCCCCGATATCACATCTTATATGAAAATTATTCATTCAATAAATGTGAAGTGAATGTAGCACGCTAAACTCTGTCGACTCCAAACAATTGAAACTAGCCACAGTAACAGTTAATTTTCACAGCTATGGTTTCACTGAGTAATGACACAATAAAACATATGTCAAGAAACAACTTTTTAATAAGAAGTCAGTCCCTAACGTTTGTAAAATCCAATTTATTACAATAAACGAGATATCAGAAATGTCAACATTCTCTTTAGCACATGAGAAAAATAATGCCGCCGCGCAGGAAGGGCCATGTGGTTCGAGGCACCATGTCAGGAGCTGCGCTGCCTCTCCCACCGGAAGTTCGAGTCCTCCTTCTGGCATCGGTGTATGTGTGTGTGTATGTTGTCCTCGGGATAAGTTGGTTTAAATAATTTGTAAGTCTAAGACAGAAGACCGTATCTGTTTGGCCCCATAGATGCACAAACATTTGAACATCTGATATAAAAGTAATGCCCATAACTCAATCACTAGAATTTTCACTGTATTCATGATGTCAATCAGATCTATGTGCAATTTGAAAGTTCCCTGTCACTCTTATTATCTAACATAAACTGACATAAAAATGGAAGTTTTTCATTAGTAGCTAGTTTTGCATGTGTTTGAATTTCAAATGACACCACGAATTGTCTAATTCTGGATATCGATTGGAGCCCAGCACGTATAGGTGGTTCAAAATAAGCAAAAATTACGTGTATGGCTCAGACGCAGGAACGGCATCGATAGACTAGGGACAAAGAGAAGTGAAAAGTACCAATTTTAGACAGTAGCAGTTCGAAAATCGGAACACCAAATTAACTAGCGTAAATATTTTTACTGGACCATGACTGTTATCCAGCAGATATTATGCCCGTTGCCTAACCAAGAAAAATACCAAATATGGTTTCATTCGAAAGTAAAACATTTGAAAAGTCGTAAAAATATTCAAATGTTTGTTAAGCTTATAGGACTTAACTGCGGGATCATCAGTCCCTAAACTTACAAACTAACTTATACTAAAGACAACACAAACATCCATGTCCAAAGGAGGATTCGAACCCTCGGCGGGAACGCCTCGCGCATTGGAGCATGGCGCCTCAATGCGCTGGGCCACTCCGCCGCGGATGAAAAGTCACGATGTAAAGTTTTGTGGTAGAAAGAAATTCTAACCCAGAACCGGCGGCAAATATAAAACCTGGTCCGAACTAGTTCTGAATGCTTTTTCTGAAAACTACTTCGAAAAGTTAGTTCATGAACCCACTATAATAGAAAATGGTTGCGAATATACCCTTTATCTCCTAGCAACAAATAATCCTGAGCTAGGGGGATACAGGGATTAGCGAACATAGAGTTGTAGAAGAGAGACTGAATATCGAATTTCCCAAATGCACCAAAAATAAACGACAAATATATCTATTCAATAGAGCAGATAAAAATTCGCTTCTCGCTTTCCTGAGTTATAGTCTCCAGTCTTTCAAAACTAAAAATGCGAGTGTAGATCAGTTGTGGCTGACTTTCAAAGACATAACATCAGCAGCAATCGAGAGCTTTATACCAACTGAATTAATAAAAGAGGGGGCTGACGCCCGTGGTACACAAAACAGGTTATATCACTGTTGCAAAAGCAAGAAAAACGCATGCAAAATTTAAAAAGACACAGATTCCCAAGACTGCCTATCTTTTACAGAAACTCGCAACGTAGTGCGGACTTCAATGCGAGAAGCTTATAGTAGTTTCCACAATGAAATCCTGTCTCGTAGATGTGGTGTCGGGACACAAAAGTAGACTTGCAGAAAATCCAAAGAAATTCTGGTCATATCTGAAGCACACTAGCAGCAAAACACAAACAATACCTTCACTACGCGATAGCAATGGTAATACTACCAACGACAGTAAGTACTGCTAAAGTAGAATTACTGAACACAGCTTTCCGAAATTCGTTCACCAAACAAGACGAAGTGAACACTCCAGAATTCAAACCAAGAACAGCTGCCAGCATGTGAAATTTAGAAGTAGATGTTCCTGCAGTAGTAAAACAGCTTAAATCACTAAACAAAAACAAATCTTCCGGGCCAGATTGTATATCAACCTGATTCCTCTCAGAATATGCTGATGCAATAGTTCCATATTTAGCTATCATTTAGAACCGATCACTCAGCGAAATATCCGTACCCAAAAACTGGAAAGTTGCCCAAGTCACTCCAATATTCAAGAAAGGCAATAGGAGTGATCTCCAAAATTACAGGCCAATCTCATTGACAACGATTTGGAGTAGGATTTTGGAACATATACTTTGTTCGAACAATATGAACCACCTCGAAGAGAACGAACTTATTAACCAATAGTCAACAAGGATTCAGAAAGTATCGCTCTTGCGAAACACAGTTTGCCCTTTATTCACATGAAATAGTAAGATCCATCGACAAGGGATCTCAAATCGATTCCATATTTTTGGATTTCCGTAAGGTTTTTGACATTGTACCTCACAAGCGGCTTCTAATGAAATTGCGTGCTTATGGAATATCGCCCCAATTGTGTGATGGGATTCACGATTTCCTATCAGAAAGGTCACAGTTCGTAGTAATTGACGGTAAGTCATCGAGTAAAACAGAAGTGATATCTGGCGTTCCCCAGGGAAGCGTTATAGGTCCCCTACTCTTCCTTGTGTTTATAAACGATTTAGGAGACAATCTGAGTAGCTCCCTTAGACTCTTCACGGATGATGCTGTCGTTTATCGGTTAGTGAAGTCAACAGAGGATCAAAAGCAACTGCAAAGCGATTTAGATAAAATTTCTACATAGTGCGAAAATTGGCAATCATCACTAAATTTAGAAAAATGTGAAGTAATACATACGACCACTGAAAGAAATCGGCTGAACTTCAATATCGCGCTAAATTAGTCAGACCTTAAGGTCGTAAATTCTACCAAATACCTAGGAGTTACAATTAAAAACAAATTAGACTGGAGAGAACACACAGAAAATATTGTGGGGAAGGCAAACCAAAGACTACGTTTCATTGGCAGAACACTTCGAAGATGCACCAGCTCCACCAAAGAGACTGCCTACATCACACTTGTGCGTCCTCTCCTGGAATACTGTTACCCATTGTGGGCCCCTCACCAGGTGGGACTGACGGAAAATATTGAGAAGGTTTAGAGAAGGGTAGCTCGTTTTGTTTTACCACTTTACGGGCGGGGGGGGGGGAGCGTCACGGAAATGTTGCACTAATTGGGGTGGAAATCATTAAAAGAAAGACGTTATTAATTGCGACGTGATCTGTTTTCGAAGCTTCAATTACCGACTTTTACTTCTGAATGTGAAAATATTTTGCTAGAACCCACCCACTTAGGGAGACATGACCATCCCAATAAAATAAGAGAAATCAGATCGAAAACGGAACGCGCTATTAGAGAATGGAACGGTAGAGAAAAGTTATGAAAGTGGTTAATGAACTCTCTGCCAGGCACTTAAATGTGATGTGCAGAGTATCTATGTAGATGTAGATGTAGATGTAAAGTGGGTCCATAATGTTGTAAATTAAGCAGTCCTTAGGACGCGGGGAATAAGAGAATACAGAGTAGGCGCAGAGTATCTTTCGTTTTCTGAATCAATGACACGATTCTCCTATCTGACATCACTCACTGGTCCGGTTTTTGTGCTGTTATTGGAAAGATTTGTTTGCCGTTTTGTCCATAGTGATCAAATGTATTTTCTGTCGAGTAGACATAAGTCTTAAGAGGGATGAATGAACATAATATTCCTTTAATGTTTGAAACATGTATGTATAGTAGGCAATTATTCATGGTGGAAGGGTGGGCAGGAGAGAGAATAGATGGGAATCAGCAGGAGATAAATGGAAGATACAGAAACTATATCGTATAGCCCACCTTCCAAAATGTTCAAATATTTGTAGAGCTTATTGGACTTAACTGCGGGGTCATCAGTCTCTAAACTTACAAACTACTTATGAACTAACTTATACCAAAGACAACAGAAACAAACATGCCCGAGGGAGGATTCGAACCCCCGAGGGTGAACGGCCTCGCGCATCGGAACATAGCGCCTCAATGCGCTCGGCAACTTCGCCGCGGCGCTCGCCTTCCCTACAATATTTTCTAAAGTGTGCTTTTCAATTTAAGTCGTTTGTAATTGTTATTCCTAGGATTTAGTTGAATTTTCAAAGAGTAGATTTGACTTATTTATCGTCTAAATGAAGTTTAACAGATTTCTCTTAGTGTTCATATGGATGAGTTCATACTTATCATTATTTAGTTTCAACTGCCTATTTTTGCACCTCACTGATATATATATATATATATATATATATCATTATGCAATTGTTTTTGATTTTGTATTCTGTTATAGGACAAGGTGCTTCATAAACCCATATTCTCCAGATATCGGCATTATATTAAAATTATATACAATCTCAATACGATTACAGGTGTGGCGTGCATTAATTTTTTAACGTCTCAATAAAAATAATTTTTTGGTGATGGGCTTAAAGAAACATGTCTCAGTGATTTTTGAAGACCAACAGACTACTATGGAAAACTCGTAGGAAACATGGTGGTATTGATAGAAAGTACCAAGTAAATGCATATCATTTTATTATTGATTTGTGGGTATTATAGTAGATGCATCGATTTGTAGTGAATTTGTGTTAATTCCTTAGATTGTAGTACATGGAATTGTAATTATCAGTATAGTCATTACCAAACATGTCACGAGGAGAATTCTGGAGTAACCACAACACATAGCCGGCTGAGTGTGGCGGTCGAGACACACAGAGGGCCACGGGCCGACCCTGCAGACGCTCAGCTGGAGGTCTGACGTCAGTCTCGCCACTAATGGGACGTTCCTGAGATTAAGGCACAGGCGCCATGCTGTCTGAACCACTGGTGCTCGGGGATGTCAACCCACAATCTTGTGATGGGACAGGCGGTGACTCGCATGTGACGTTAGTGCGGGCGTGTGGTAGGGGAGATCTGTGCAAAGTGCTCAGCACTACCAGAACTGGCCACTAGGGGTGAAGGAGAGGCATGGCTGATCGTTAATCAAGCCGTGTGCTCCGACACTAGGTACTACGGCGGTTAGAAGAATATAAATAACGCGCTATTGGGGTTACCAAATACGTCATATGTCCTGTTTACCGCAGGCGACGCCATAAAGAAACGTCAGCGAGGCGAATCAACATGCCTTACTAGCTGTCTGCTGTCAGGTCATAGTCCGCCAGTATGCTCACTTCCCGGGATCAAATGCGCTTGACTGTGTCGGAAGAAGTTGCGACTTCTGCCACGCGTGGCGCGGTGCACCAACTGTTCCTAAAGCTCTGTATAGGGAAAGTATGGCCAACCTTTTCCGCGCCGCGTGCCGCCGTCTGCAGCTCGTGATTGGCTGAAATCGAGTCACGTGGTTCTTCCCGCCATCTTGGTCCTATACGTTGCTTCGCTGCCATGAGAAGCCTTGTGAATATTCGTATGTTTTGTTTTGAATAATGTCATAGTGTTGTACTTTTGGGTGTTCTTAAGAAGCGAAGAAGAGAGGTAAACATCATATTACTTCCATTAAGTATCAGAAATGCAGGAAGATGAACAGCCTGGCTGATGAAAGTCGTCAGAGAAAACCAGGAGTCCAGAAACGAACTTCGGTTCGTGTGCTGTGATGATTTTAATTCACAATGTAAATTAATAGATTAAAGATTCACTGACGAATGGATCATGCAGCAGAAACCTATATATTTTTAAATTGAATAAATTTCTGAAGAAAATTCCTGCACAATGTCGTGAGGTTAAATTATTCACGCGTCGTTGATTTTATCTGCAGGTAGTTGTCGAAAATACACTTTTTTTTTTTTTTACATATTAGTGAGTGAACTAGATTCCCGGTTAGATATGAAATTAACATACAGTTCCTGAAACAAGCTTTTCTCATTCGTTTTCATGTGTTAGAGTGTATCATTACAGGAAGCAAAGAATTGAAACAAGACAAATATTAGACGTTCAAATGTAATTGGCGTTGTAAAGACACCTTTAATTTCTGTTTCTGGTATCTCCTTGTATTGGGTATTGTGGTGTCGCACAAGTCCAAAGTGCGCGCCACCTACTTTCGCCGCGCGCCGCCATGCACGCACGGCGCGGTGTTCTTACGTCAGCCACGAGCGCCCTCTGCAACAACTCCGCTCGTGGCCACCACTGAACGACATCGTTCACTTGGTACTGAGATAAGAACCAGTTAACTCTTGGGAATCAGATAGGCACCAGTGAAGACTTGGCTATTGGACAGGCACTAGGCAGGCCTCTAACTCAACTATGTATTAGCACTCTGCCGTACTGAACTATGTAAAAGTTAAGTACTGTATAAATTCTGTGCAATATATATCTCGTTCTAATTTACTCTAGTGTTTCTAGTTTCTGGCTGCTCCCCTCCATACCTGCACCAGCGTGCTATCTTTATTCCTGTGTCGGTCTCATTCCACTCGGCCACCGACACCTACGACGGAAACGAGGCACAAAAGCGGCGACGAGGCGGGGACACAAAAGGTATCTCCTTGCATTTTTCGTAAATCATGTAAGATATAAGTACATAATACGCAATAAAATACTCATCAAAGACTTTCCCATGATATAAAATTGTTTTCTTAATTTACACTATGCTCCGATGATATGTTCGCGATCTATTGAAATATTTGGCTACGGTACAGGTCAGTGTGAATTATAGGTGAACTCATTAGATATAGAGCCACAAACCAGTTTTCTTAAAATCGGACGATACGTATTCCGTAGAGCAGCCAGGTCCGCATGAACAGAAGTACGCGAATCCACCGCATCTGTCCGTCGGATATAACAGCCTGTATCTCGAGAATGAAAAGAGCTATCGTTCTGCTCTGAACCTTAAATAAAGTTTTCATATGTTACCTACATTTCGTCCGCAGCATTGTATGAGCTAAAATCAACCATACGCAAAGTCTACGCAATGCGACTTTTCCTCTGCAAACTCTTCAAAATTTTGCGCAGTAGTTTACTTAATTTGATGTAGCACGGAAACTATAAGTAATAATGAACAAAAATTGAGATCATTATCGGAATAATGTATCACACTATAACACGTGAAAAAATTAAATTTTTTTATTGAATGGTTTTTTCAAAATCGGTTGATAAGTCTTGTTAAGCGCTGGGGACGTTGTAGCGGTCGATGTGCAAGCAGTAGCGGAATAGGCCCAACATGGATGCCGCTGGCAGGCTGGCCATACTTTCCCTATACAGAGCTTTAACTGTTCCCTCGGCTTACAGTACTGTAGGCTAGCGGGCCGTGCAAAGGTTTATCCGAACTGTGACATTGTTACGGTCAAAGTGATACGTGCTCGTGTAATCTGTAAATAGCGAATATGTAATGTATGATTTGCAGCATTTATTGGGGTTGATGATTACCGTCCGAGTGTTGTTCTAATACTTGCATTCGTACTGCAGGCGTGTGTGCTGCTGCTAATCTATATCTATAAATGTGAATGTCTGTTCGGTGTACGTTTATCACGTCTGAACCACAAGCCATAAAGAGCTAAAAATTTTTACAGTTACTAATGTCTACCCGGGGAAGGCTTTAGGCGCGGTTTTATGACGATCGGATAGCTAATCATCTATATATATTAATGTGAATGTCTGTTCGGTGTACGCTTATCACGACCGAACGACAAGACGCAGAGACTTAAATATTTGCACAGTTACTAATTTATACCTGAGGAAGGTTTTAGTCACGGTTTTATAGCGATCTGATAGATATTTAGTAATTTGACGAATATAACGCGAAATGCGGAACAATAATTACTCTTTGAAAATTATATTTAGTCTTTGAAAATGGTTTTATTGGTTGCATTGTTGCTTGAGGATTGATAATGATAAAAGGGTGGAGAATATTGGGATGGAAATTTATCGGTTTATATAAAATTCTACGTGTGTGTGTGTTAATATTTCGCTCTGCAGCGAAAACTACAGAACGCAAACGAATGGTCTGTATGTAATTGTTGTCCGAAGTCTCCCGTTGTACACCATAGCAGTTCCACGCCGATAGCTGTATGGGGGTGGAAGATATGGTGATTGAAAGTCGTCAAATTATAAAAAAAATTCGGACTGAAGGCCAGAGATGACGTTTGAGACTTTATAGTAAGGAGGTTACATACAGCGAAACGTGATGTCACAGACCATATCTTTGGTCTATGCGTGCTACAATGTCTTCAGATCTTTCTCTGTAAGGATAAGCATACAAATAAGGAAATATAAGAATAAATAAATATCACACTACTGAAAGATAGCTTATGTATTATAATCAACCATCACGCGAGCGGAGCCGCGGGTTTAAGCAGTTTTCAATATTTGCGATAAACGTACGTTGATATCACGCTTCTACGACCATACAGCCCAATAATCTGATATCGTATTCCTTTCACATACCTTACATGTGTGTGCCATATGTAAGAATCAAAAAGGAAAAACTAGCGACATTTGTCACGAATATAAGTTAATAATAACCTAACAAACACGTTGTTATTCGGGAGTTCTACAGAAACCTTCATGCCAAATACAATGTGAGATTCATCCGTGGTTTGCAGTGAACATTTTACCGATGATGATTATAAATTTGATTCCAAGAGAGAGATTTTCGAAATGGGATATCATTCCGAGTATATTTCTAAATTATCCTCTTCAAAAAATACCAGTACCTGTAATATCTAGGCGACAAATTGCAAAGAAGACACCAGATAATCAGGTGTGTCAAAAGCATAAAAGAAGTGCAAATTCTAACGAAGGAACCCACACAATTGTGTCATTAATTGCATTTACAGAAGCTGCAGTTCAAATAGAAGACACGATGCTCTCCAAACTAAAAGCTTTGGAAAAAGAACTGTCACAGAAAACTAAAACATGAAGACGAAACAACAAACTAAAGAGTCACGAACGTAAAATTCGCGTGCTGTCAGAGTGACATAAAAATCTGCTATCATTAATATCGGAAAAAAGTAAGATGCTTAAGCCGCCATGGAGTAGCCGAGCGGTCTAAAACGCCTCGCTGCGGAACGCGCGTTGCTCGCCGTCGGAGGTTCGAGTCCTCCCTGGGGCATGGGTGTGTGTGTTTGTCCTTAGGTTAGTTTACCTAGGTTTAAGTAGTTTGTAAGCTACGGACTGATGACCACTCTGTTTGGTCCGATAGATTTACAGCCGGAGCCAATCAGCAGTCGCGTTCGCGCGGCCAATAGCAAATAGCTTTCTCTTTATGGTTTGTAAACAAATCGGCGTAGTGGATGGATGTAAAGATCTTTAGATCAACATATTTCATTGCAATAAATGTGGGATTTATATTTACGTTCTGTAATGGAGACTGAGCGTACTGGCTTTACTATGTAGTCAAAATTATTTTCAACAGTGATTTTAGTTGTGGAGATTGCATGACTTTTGCAGCCTTTACCAGCGCAATTACTTATAATGAGCGGTTCTGAACCGGATATTCAGGCGCTACTACGAAACAAAACATCTTGTGTAACCTATGTACTTAACATTAAGGCTGCGTTGGCCTGTTGTTTTTGAAGTTAACCAATAGTGTGTTAAAGAGTAGGAACTTCGAGATACACGGATTCTTCCAAATTAACCAACATCTGTTTTTTTCTTAGGGAAGTGAACACTAATTTTAATTACGTTCATTATTCACGTATAGCAATTCACTGGAAAAAATTGTCAGTCGTATTACTTGAGAGAGAAGCACTTAATTGAATTTACACTACAAGAAATTATTAAATCTGAACGAAAAAGCTTGTGAAGAAAGGCTAAATTCATGACACATTAAACGCGGATTCTGATTGGCCGCCTTGACCTGCGTCATTCATCGCGCCGTTACCAACGTCTACGCATGAACCACAACTCGCGGACTCAAACTGCACTTTTACCTAGGAAGCTTAACAATAACCAAATTTGTTGAACTCTAAACAGCTGAAGCAAAGGAAGCTGTCCGTGTAACGCAATAAGCGGCCCACCTAGTTGCAACCCGCAACAGTTGGGCCGCGGTGGAGTAGGCGAGCGGTCAGCCGGGCGCAGTGGCTCAGCGCGCCCGGTCAGGGAGCTAAACGCCCTCTGTAATAAAAAATCTGAGCCAAATATTCAACGAACAATCAAGAACGAACCAAAACGAACGACCGCAGAGCACAGATCTACCTGAAGAACCACAAAGAAACAAAAGAAGAAGAAGAAGAAGAAGAAAAAGTGGTCTAAGGCGCCTCGCTGCGGAGCGTGCGGTAGCTCGCCGTCGGAGGTTCCAGTCCTCCCTGTGGCATGGGTGTGTGTGTTGTCCTTAGGTTATTTTACCTTAGTTTAAGTAGTTTGTAAGCTACGGACTGATGACCACGCAGTTTGGTCCGATAGATTTACAAACATTTGAACATTTTTCGCAACAGTTGGCAAGCAGCGCTCTGCGGCGACTGGGTGAACTACATGGTGTTACAGGCGACGGCAATGAGTGCCAAGACTATTTAGATCATACTAGCGGATTATGGTCAGGTGGCAGCGAGGCCAGCTTCAAGATATTGGCTCAGGGTTTACTACTTGTTCGGGGGGGGGGGGGGGGGAGGGCGCAAAGAATAGCCGGTATGTGTCAATCGTGTGCTGGAACTACCCTCATGTTATGTCATGGAAGATGGTCCAAAAAGCTGTAATGAGGAGGTAGGAAAGGCCCATTCGCAAATTATTGATAAAGGAGAGTAAGGAAAAGGGATTAGAAAGGAAAAGATCGACAGTAGCTGCTTTAGGGCATTGAGCCGGGCCGGGAATCGAACCCAAGTCTTCCGCTTCGGGCCAGCGGTCGCCTTCTACATCTACATCTACATACATACTCCGCAATTCACCGTAAGGTGCGTGGCGGAGGGTACACTGTACCACTACTAGGCATTTCCTTTCCTATTCCACTCACAAATTGAACGAGGAAAAAAAGAATGCCTATATGCCTCCGTAGAAGCCCTAATTTCTCTTATCTTGTCTTTGTGATCTTTACGCGAAATGTAAGTAGGCGGCAGCAAGATCGTACTACACTCAGCTTCAAATTCCGGCCCTCTAAATTTACTTAACAGAAATTCACGAAAAGAACGTCGTCTTTCTTCCAGCGATCCCCAATTGAGTTGCCGGAGCATTTCCGTGACACTCGCGCATTGGTCGAACCTACCGGTAACAAATCTAGCTGCTCGCCTCTGAACCGCCTCTATGTCTTCCTTCAAACCGATCTGCTGCGGGTCCCAAATACTTGAGCAATACTCAAGACGTGGTCGTACAAGCGTTTTATACGCGGTCTCCTTTACAGGTGAAGTACATCTTCCCAAAATTCTCCCAATAAACCGAAGTCGGCTGTCTGCCTTACTCACAACTGTCCTTACATGCTCGTTCCATTTCATATCGCTCTGCAATGTTACGCCTAGATATTTGAACGACGCGACCGCATCAAGAAGCTCATGCTGTATTCGAACATTATAGGATTGTTTTTTCTACTCATGCGCATCACCTTACATTTTTCTACATTGAGAGCTAGCTGCCATTCTTCGCACCAACTAGAAATTTTGTCTAGGTCAACCTGTATGCTATTACAGTCAGTTACAGACGACACCCTCCCATACACCACAGCAACATCAGCAAACAGCCGCAAATTACAACTTACTCTGTCCATCAGATCATTTATATAGATAGAAAATAATAGCGGTCCTATCACACTCCCCTGGGGCACGCCTGACGATACACTCGTCTCTGATGAACACTCGCCGTCGAGAACAACGTACTGCGTTCTATTACTTAGGAAGTCTTCCAGCCAGTCACAAATCTGTGAACCTATGCCATAAGCTCGTATCTTCGTTAGCAGTCTGCAGTGTGGCACCGTGTCGAACGCCTTTTTGAAGTCGAGAAAAACACAATCCGCCTGTTGCCCTTCGTCCATGGCTCGCAAGATGTCATGTGAGAAAAGGGCAAGCTGAGTCTCACATGAACGATGTTCCCTAAACCCGTGCTGATTCATGGAAAGAAGCTTTTCCGTTTCAAGGAAATTTACTATATTCGAACTGAGAATATGCTCCAAAATTCTACATGAAACCGATGTCAACGATATTGGCCTGTAATTGTATGGGTCAGTTCTCTTTCCTTTCTTATACACGGGAGTCACCTGCGCTTTTTTCCAATCACTAGGAACTTTGCGCTGAATTAAAGATTCGCTATAAATGCAAGCTAAGTAGGGGGCCAATGCCGCAGAATAGTCTTTGTAAAACCGAACTGGTATTCCATCCGGACCAGCAGACTTTTTCGTATTTAGCTCTCTCAGCTGCTTCTCTACACCGGAAATACCTATTGCTATGTCCCCCATTTCGGAATTAGTACGTTGATCAAATGATGGTATATTTGTGCGGTCCTCCTGCGTGAAAGATTTCTTAAAGGTTAAATTTAGAACTTCAGCTTTCCGTTTGCTTTCTTCTATTACTGCCCCGGAATGATCAACTAGTGACTGGACAGTGGGCTTTGACCCGCTTATAGATTTTACATAGGACCAGAATTTTTTCGGGTTCTCGGAAAGATCTTTTGCTAAGGTATGGCTGTGATAATTATTGTATGCTTCACGCATCGATCTTTTTATAGACGCACGAATCTCTACTAACTTTTGTTAACCACTTAAATACCCGTGCTCGCCTCCCATCCGTCTCAAATTCCTACAAGTCGCACTTTATGGCTGTAACGCCCCTATCGTTCGTGCCCTCTAACACAAGCCATTACGGACTCCCGTGCGAGGTCGAACGTATGACCGCATCTGCGGTGAAGTAATTGAAGCTAACGCCGTCTTCGCGTGTATATACTTATTGTTTCGGTGTGGTGTCTGTTCTTTCGGACATGTCCGAAACAAGAGACACCACACTAAAAGAATAAAAAAAGGCCGTTCTGCACATTAACAGCTAACATCCATTGACAACTGCAACACGAGCACCTTCTCCTACTCCCTGCAATAATGGTATCCTCTTTTTATTTACCTCAGTACTGTGTTTTGTTACAACAAGTATACAGTGAACTTTGACGTATACATGTGTGTCAATTTTTTTCAGCTAAACTCTAATATCAAAACCTATAGATTGTATCCTAATCTGTATCCTTATACACTTTTTAGTTTCTTGGTTTTTGTTAAATGTCATTACAATCGAACTTTGTTAACACATTACTCAATTTGGTTTGTTGTTGCTGGCATCATACTCGTATGTGCGAAGGACATTCTCACTGTCAGAGTCACTAAAATAAATAATGGTTATACAGATCACAAACTGCAAGAGAAACTTGATTGAACCGCAGATAAACTAAAACCTTTACGAGCCCTGCACATATATACACAACTAGCACGAACTCTCGCAGACAATCTCTTTCCTCTGAATCCCAGGCTCAACAAGGCACTCCTTTACCAAAACCACTGTCTCCACAATCACAGCCAGAAGTGAATGAAAGATACACTATCCGCGCCAATTTATCCACAACAGCGCTGCTACCAAAGAGTAACGAAACATCCTTGCCCATCCCTAAGGCAACAAAAGGTGAACTAAACTGCTATAGTAGCAGACAAGAAGTTCCACACTTTATCAGACGCTAAGAATATCTACTCTACATACGCATTCACTTAATTTATCATTCCACGAGATTGGAAATGCTGAAGGAGGATAAGGGCAATATAACCAATTTATAATTAAGTGTTGGAGAGAAACATGAATATCAAAATGTAGATTGACATAGACGTAATATGAATATAGTTAAGGTGTTGAATTGTTTTGGATTGTAACAAATTGCTGAATCTCTTTTCTCTCATGTCTGAAATATGTTCAAATGTTTGTAAATCTATCGGACCAAACTGCTTGGTCATCAGTCCGTTGCTTACAAACTACTTAAACCTAGGTAAACTAACCAAAGGACACACACACACCCATGCCCAAGGGAGGACTCGAACCTCCAAGGCGAGCAACCGCGCGCTCCGCAGCGTGACGCTTTACACCGCTCGGCTACTCCACCGCGGCTCTCATGTTTGAAGTACGCACTGACGAACTGAGATGCAAGAGAACGAGTAAAAGCGAAAACAGGTAACACACACATAATTGGGGCAAAGTGTGAAGAATACTGCATAGACAAACTATACAAGTAAAGGTATATGACATAAAAGATTATATGAGATACAGCACAGGCAACCAGCACTATAAGCTAAATTCATTCTAATATATTAGTTCGTAGTAAATAATTATGGACATATCATTTAAATAATTAACTTATCCCACTGTTTGGTCAAGAAACGTAATAGTGTCCTGTGTTGTTTACAAGCCTAGAATGTTGGCTGTTACTGTTATCGGTTTTACTTACTATAAAAATCTTTGTAAATCGACAGGTCGAAACTCCTGTAGTCATCAGTCACTAGACTTACAAACTATTTAAACTAATGTAAACTAGCATACAACTAACACACACCCATGCCAAAGGAAGGATTCAAACCTCCGGCGGGAACAGCCTCCTCTTTTATAATTAGATACAAGAGTCAGCAATCTCACTGGACATAAAAACACTTTTGCAAACATATTTAACATAGCCAAAAGTGCCACCTCCAATAATTTAAATAAGCACTCACATACAGTACATCACTACAAAAGAAAAATACAAACATTTCAAATGAATATTTCAAACACCAGCAACAAAATGTTTCTAATTTTTGCAGTAATTCCTTTTGGGGCCTGATCGCTATACTCACATCGGTAATATTCCCACTCAAATTTGCAGCAAGTGTATTATCCTTTTGTGCAACTTGAACCGTTAATATAGTAAACTATGACCTCTTCCTTACGTTACACCGAGGATTGAACATGAAAACTCAGGTAGCTAATTCCAGATTCACAACGCAATACACAGTTCTTAAATGCAATCTCCTCAGGTTTGTCTTTCACCTGCACCGTCATGGTCCCTCCATGCAAATCAGTTACTACATGGTGGACATACATATAATCTGTTCCTCAAATGATAGCCACGTTTAATAGGGGGACGATGTAAAAATTAAACAAACTTTTTCCCTTAACGTAAAATTTAGTCGGATCTGCCTGCATATTTCAATTCTCTTTCCGTGATTCGCCCCCTTCAGTTTTATTCCCCTCAAACGAAAATAGATCGAGTACCTTGTTCCTCGCATTTCTGAAATACCGCCTGGCTGTAATTAAGAAAGTACTGCCGATGTCGATAATGCACTCCTAATCGCAATTGTAATTACTGAACTCATGGCCGCTACAATTATACTGGGGAGTTCCTGCAACAGTTCCTCTCTAATATCGTCCCTTCGAATCTGTGTGTCCATTAGTGCTTGCCATTGTGTGTTCAAGGTTCTGGTCCTCCGCATTCCGTAATTGTCATTGTTGATTTTGATTGCTAGTGCTCGTCTGGTTGTGCCTAGATTTTGCTGGCCTAACTTCTATTCCCACCCCCATGAACTACGGACATTGCCCACGTGGGGTGGCTTGCGTGCCTCAACGATACAAATAGCCGCACCGTAGGTACAACCAGAACGTAGGGGTATCTGTGGAGAGGCCAGACAACTAAAGAGGGGCAGCAGCCTTTTCAGTAGTTACAGGGGCAACAGTCTGGATGATTGACTGAGCTGGCCTTGTAACATCAGCTTATGTAGCTTTGTCACACAGCTACTGCGAACGGTTGAACGCAAGGGGAAACTACAGCCGTTGCTTTTCCCGAGGACATGCAGCTCTACTGTATGGACATATGATGATGGCATCCTCTCGGGTAAAATATTCCGGAGGTAAAATAGTCCCCCATTCGGATCTCCTAGCGACGACTACTGAGGAGGTTGTCATCATCAGGAAAGACAACACTGGCATTCTACGGTTCGGAGCGTGGAATGTTAGATCCCTGAACTGGGTAGGGAAGTTAGAAAATTTAAAATGGTCGATGGATAGGCTGAAGTTAGATATAGTGGGGATTAGTGAAGTTCGGTGGAAAGAGGAACAGGCCAGGCGAGTACAGGATTATAAATACAAAATCATTTGGGGGTATTACAGGAGTAGGACTAATAGTTAATAAGAAAATAGGAATGCGGGTAAACTACCATGAGCAGCGCAGTGATTGCATTATCATAGTCAAAATAGATACAAAGCCAACACCGACGACAGTAGTACAAGTTTATATGCCCACTAGCTCTGCCGATGATAAGGAGCTCGAAGAAATGTATGAGAAGGTAAAGGAAATTATTCAGGCAGTTAAGGGAGAGGAAAACTTAATTTTGATAGGAGACTGGAATTCGGTAGTAGGAAAAGGAAGGGAAGGAAAAATAGTAGGTGAATATGGACTGGGCAAAAGGAATGAAAGAGGAGATCGCCTGGTAGAATTTTGCACGGAACATAATTTAATCATAACAAACACTTGGTTGAAGAATCATGAAAGAAGGATGTATACGTGGAAGAGACCAGGATACACTAGAAGGTGCCAGTTAGATTTTATAATGGTAAGACATAGATTTAGGAACCAAGTTATAAACTGTAAGACACACCCAGGGGCCGATAGAGACTATGACCATAACTTGTTGGTCATGAACTGTAGGCTGAAACTGAAAAAACTGCAGAAAGGTAGGAAAATAAGGAGATGGGACCTGGATAAATTGAAGGAACCTGAAGTTCTTGAGAATTTCAGAGGGAGCTTTAGGCAACAATTGACAGAAAAGGGGGGAAATAAAACAGTATAAGAAGAATGGGTAGCATTTAGAAATGAAATTGTGAAGGCAGCAGAGGACAAACTAAGTAGAAAGGCAAAACCTACAAAAAATCCTTGGATATCACAGGAAATACTAAATTTAATCGATGAAAGGAGAAAATATAAAAATTCAGTAAATGAAACAGGCAAAATGGAGTGCAGGCGACTTAGAAATGAGATTGACAGGAAGTGTAAAATAGCTAAGCAGGAGTGGCTCGAAGGCAAATGCAAGTCTGTAGAAGACTGTATAAATAGAGGAAAATGGATACCGCCAACAGGAAAAAAAAGAAACATTTGGAGACAAGAAAATCAGCTGAATGTATATAAAGAACTCAGATGGAAAACCAGTTCTCATTAAAGAAGGGAAAGTTGGATGATGGAAAGAGTATATAGAGTGGCTCTACAAAGGAAATGAACTTAGAGACAATACTGTACGAAGAGAAGATACTGTACTGAGAGACGAATTTCACAGAGCACTGAAAGACCTAACTCGAAACAAGGCCCCTGGAGTGGACGACATTCCCTCAGAACTACTGAAGGCTCTGGAAGAGCCAGCCATGACAAAACTATTTCACCTGGTGCGTAAGATGTATGAGACAGGGGAAATACCCTTAGACTTTTGGAAAAATGTAATAATACTCATTCCAAAGAAAGCAAGTGCAGACAGGTGTGAAAATGCAGAACCATCAGTTTAATAAGTCATGGTTGCAAAATTTTAACACGAATTATTTACGGAAAGATGGAAATGCTGGTAGAAGCCGACCTTGGGGAAGACCAGTTTGGATTCAGGAGAAATGTAGGGACACGGGAGGCAATCCTCACTTTACGACTTATCCTTGAAGATAGATTAAGGAAAGGCAAACCTACATTTCTAGTTTTTGTAGATATGGAGAAAGCTTTTGACAATGTAGATCGGAATACACACTTTCAAATTCTGAAATCAGCAGGAGCAAAATGTAGGGAACAGACGGTTATTTACAACTTGTACGAAAACCAGACAGCAGTTATTTGAGCTGAAGGGCATGAAAGGGATGCAGGGGTTGGGAAGGGTGTAAGACAGGGTTGTAGCCTTTCCCCAATGTTATTCAATTTGTACATTGAGCAAGCTATAAAGGAAAGCAAGGAGAAATTTGGAGAAGGAATTAGAGTTCAGTGTGAAGAAATAAAAACCTGGCGTTTTGCTGATGACATTGTAATTCTGTCAGAGACAGCAAAGGACCTGGAGGAGCAACTGACGGAATGGACAGTGTGTTGAAAGGAGCATATAAGATGAACATTAACAAGACCAAAACAAGGGTAATGGAATGCAGTCTTAGAAAATCAGACGATGCTGAAGGAATTAAATTAGGTAACGAATCAGTAAAGGAGGTAAATGAATTTGTTACTTGGGCAGTAAAATAACATATGATGGTCGCAGTACAGAGGATATAAAATGCAGAATGGCAATGGGAAGAAAAGCGTTTTTGAAAAAGAGAAATTTGTGAACATCGAACTTAAGGAAGTTCTTTCTGAAGGCATTTGTGTGGAGTATTGCCTTGTATGGGACTGGAACATGGACAACAAACAGTGCGGACAGGAAGAGGATAGAGGCTTTTTAAATGTGGTGTTACAGAAGAATACTGAAGATTAGGTGGGTGGATCTCCTAACTAATGA
This sequence comes from Locusta migratoria, assembly GCA_026315105.1. Taxonomy (NCBI): domain Eukaryota; kingdom Metazoa; phylum Arthropoda; class Insecta; order Orthoptera; family Acrididae; genus Locusta; species Locusta migratoria. The sequence goes on from CM048755.1 coordinate 192,035,161, forward strand.
GGAGGTACTGAACAGAATTGGGAAGAAAAGGAATTTCTGGCATACCTCGACTAAAAGAGGGGATCGATTGATAGGACACAGTCTTAGACATCAAGGAATTGTGAATTTAGAGTTGGAGGGAAGTGTGTGGGGTGAAAATCGCAGAGGGAGACCCAGAGATGAATATAGTAAGCAAATTCAAATGGATGTAGCTTGCCCTTCTTATAAGGAGATGAAGAGGTTTGCACAAGATGGAGTAGGGTGGAGAGCTGCATCAAACCAGTCTATGGACTGAAGACCACAACAACAATAACAACAACAACACTTTTATTCCGGGTAGCGGACCTTTTGCGCTGTTTTCAGCACATCTTTGACCCCAAAATGGATCCCGGTATTCGTGACGATTTCGTGCAACATAGTTCGTCTGTTTCCTTCCCAAGATCGGTTGCGGAACGTTTGCTGCGCTTCTCGCCCGTCCGACCTCCGCAAGTGAACTATTAATGTGATCCATGGTAACCACGTTTTCGCACTTATTATACTTGGAGCGACTACGAGTTATCATGAGAGTACTTCCACAAAGAAAAAATAAAAAAAAAAGAAAAAAAGAAAAAATAAAAAAATAAAAAAACTATACACCAACCAACTCTCTACCCGAAAAACATAAATTCTAAATAAAATTTTTAGATGCCACCTAACACATGTATAGGTCACATACAATCTCTGCACGTACACGATAAGAACATACGACAAATAATACATAAAAAAAGGCAAGACATCGCCGTTTCAATAACAACGCTGCGAAATGATTATTTATTTTAGGACAGTTCTTTTCCTTAAATGGAAGAGGTTCATAAAATAATAATAATGCTCAAACAGAAACATGTTCTTTAGCTACTACGGTTTTGTGCAATAATAATCAGTGGAAAATTTTGTAGCGTTTAAAGTGGCACAGTACAAATGCTTATTGAGTGTAGGTGAGCGGGCAACAGTTATGGACAACATTGCTAATACTGTTGACAAACAGGTGTGTACACAAAGTGGTGGGGCTGGTGGCGGAAGCTGCTCACAGACTGCTAGCGTAACTATGGCCGGCGTGTCTGTCTGGTTACACACACACACACACACCGATTTTGGACGGCCGGTAAAATATCGGCTGTACACATTCCAGCAGTGGCTCATTGGCGGTCACTGAAGCTTGCACACTGGCCGACCACGGACTGGCACCGGAAAAAACAGGTCAGCTGCCGGCCGTTGTCACTGCAGACCATACGGTGGCGTACATCGTCAAATGGCAGCTTGCACACGCATCGATTTTTGCTGGCAGTCCTTGCTGCACAGTTCCGCTCTCCCTTCTCGCCGTACAGTCGACGTAGTGCATATAGGACTAAAATATAAAAATACTGTTTGCGTATACACTAAATTACAAATATTTCAAATCTGGTCTGTTCCAGGGCATTGAATAAAATTCAATGGCGAAGTTAAAATTTTGTGTCAGACTGGGACTCGAACTCGTTTCTTGTGAAAAATGTTCAAATGTTTGAAGAGCTTATGGGACTTAACTACTGGGTCATCAGTCCCTAAACTTACAAACTACTTATGAACAGCTTATACTAAAGACGGCACAAACATCCCTCCATGCATGCCCGAGGGGGGATTCGAACCCCCGGAACGGCTCGCGCATCGCAGCATAGCGCCTTAATGCGTTCGGCCGCTCCGCCGCGGCTCTCGTTTCTTGTTTTTTATTTTTGCTTTCTTATTCTTCCGGTTGATCGTGTCATTGTTTTATTATCTTTGCTTTGTTTTATTATGGAGGGTGACTAATCCTCTGAGCGATCGGCTGTACAGAAACATTTCAGGCCCTGCCCAGATATGATTCTATCATTTACTAGTGTCCATTATTCCATTTTCTCGCATTTTATCTGCATCCCCGCAAGGGATCGAACACCTTTCTCTATCCACACATACTCCTTTCTATACCCACACGGAAATGGTTCAAATGTTTGTAAATCTATCGGACTCAACCGCGTGACCACCAGTCCGTAGCTTACAAACTACTTAAACTAAGGTAAACTACCCTTATGACAATAAAAATAGTCATGCCCAAGGGGGGACTCGAACCCCCGTCGGAGAACAGCCGCGCTCACCGTAGCACGGCGCCCCAGTGCGCACGGCTAACTGCCGCGGCAGAAATGGTTATTTGCCTCTTTGAGGCATGCGTTTGCAATGGATTAAATGATTAAGTGATATACGTACTTCGGCAGTGGAAGCACGAACAGTTTGTGGGACAAAACTTTGGACTCGTTTGAAGACAGGAATGCGATTAAAGATACATTTAGTCAACTTTCTTGCCAAATGAATGAGGGTTTTGATGAAATGGAAAGCAAAGAAAAAATTTCATTTCGTAAGTAGTATACTGATGTGTGATGATACAGTACTTTATTAGATATTTGTATGATGTCAGCCATATTTGTCATAATACTGTGCAAAATCGTTTGGGATTAATTAATTTAGGTTTGCAATCAACTTCACTTGACCACGACAGCCAAGCAACTGCTCTTTTGATCCGTAAAATGCCGGCATGTGTTTAAGCAGCGCTCCACCGGTAAAATATTGACCGATATTTACCGGCCGTCCAAAGTCGGTGTGTGTGTGCAACCAGCCTTACGTGGGGTCGGCTCACTGCTGTGGGTAAAAATACATTCACGAGGCCCTTGTGGCGACAGTAGTTTCAAATGCATGTTCCATTAATTGCAGCGCGTTGCCTGCTTTCTTCAGATATTATATGATTCTGGTGTGTATATCGGGTGTACCGAAAGAAGGTGTTGATAAATGTGAGAGTACTTGCAGAAAAATTAAGTCTAACAGCGTCTGATGAATAATTTTACATAAAAGTTTTTTAGGAATAATGAGTAGTAAATAATGGCAGGATAAAATGTTTATCGAATGGGTGGCGAGATTGTTTATGAAGCTTGCTAAGAGATGTATGTCTTGGTAGCAGTATAGATGTGAGTGGAGTGACGTTTGAGGTCATTGTAGTACATCCTATCTGTTGTATTTATTGTATCCTGACGTGTTAGGGTCAACAATCCAGTGCTGAATGTGCATCTGTGGTTGTACATCAAATAGTTTAAAGTTTGCAGATGTGGATGTAATGCTTGTGTTCTTATATCAAAATGTACAAATATTTGTAAATCTAAGACTTAACTGCTGTGGTTGTCAGTCCCTAGGCTTATAAACTACTTAGAGTAACATATGCTAAGGACAACACACACATACACACGCCCGAGGGAGAACTCGAACCTTCGACGGCGAGCAACAGCATGCTCCACAGCAAGGTGCCCTAGAGTGCTCGGCCACTCCACCGCGGCTCTTATGTCAGGTGAGTGATGGATGCGAATAAAGGCATGTGTTGTTTTATTCCATACACAGTATAATGTGTTTCTTCTTCTTCTCGAACTTATATTTTCTAAAGTACATGGTCCTCTGCTTCAAGTGACAGACTGGGTACAACAGCCAGGATTCAGATAGCCTACAGGAAGCGAAAATGATTAAAATATGAGATGAATGAGAGTAGCGCAAGTGGGAGGCAAAGGTAAACATTTTGAATAGTGATTGGTATAAAAAAATGTGAAGTGCATGGGGAAGAGTGAAAGGGGGGAGGGGGAGCGGTAATGGCGTTTCGAACAGCAGTTTAGTGTAGTATCAAGTAGGCTGTGGAATGTATAATCATTCCGGGATTTTGCTCTGTAGATGGTGAAGTCAGTGTCCTCTACTACTAAATACAGAGTTCAAAATTGGATAATGATACGACGTACTGTAAAACAGAGGTGTCACGCAATCGTAGAGATATGAGGGACAATGGCTGTGCTAGTGGTGGTCTGGTCTATACAGTTCACCTGTTAATGATACTTACGATAACACCGGAAGTATTTAGTTAGCGTAACAGAGATAATCACGGCGGTAAATCATTCTTCATCCAAAAATGAGTGTGTTCAATAAATCTGCCATAGAATGGTGCCTTAAAGTGGACTAGTTTCCACCGATTGGTGTGTGTCGTACATATGTACGTATGTGTAATCTCAAAACGATTGCTTGTAGCAGTCAAGAAAAATTTTGTGTGTTGTATTACATTGATTTGGGGTAAAACACATTGAAACGTAGCTCTGAATCACTTGATATAAGAAAAAAAAACTTGTTGTTGATGAACATATAGATCTTTCCTGATAAACTGTTCTCTGTGTTATTCAGTTTAGTTTACAATAGATTCCGTGGTGTTACGTCCGAATATCAAGATTAAAGACTGGCTATGAATGTGCGAAGTTCTGAATCATCAGCAGGCACATGGCGTTGACTCTTTGTACACCAGTGATCGTTAAACACACGATATAACTGGTATAATGACTGATAGAAAGCGATTCAGAAATATGCTATTGTGGACTTTGGCTTGCACTGAGTCAAAAAATGTTCAAATTTTTGTATAGCTTATGGGACTTAACTACGGGGTCATCAGTCCCTAAACTTACAAACTACTTATGAACTAGCTAATACTAAGGACGGCACAAATATCCATGCCCGAGGGGGGATTCGAACCCCCGGCCTTCCCTGAGTCACTGGCTCCAAAGAGGGCTGTTACAAGTTTGGTGTTCTGAATCGATCAAACAAATACGGCTTTTGGGTGGTGAAAGTTTGAAACTTTATTAAATAGTTTTGATAGTATCACTCTAAGCTATGTTGAAATGGGATTGTTATTGAGAGCTACTAGAAGGGGTTGCATAGAGTTAAATGTAAATAAAATGCATATTATTTTTGCTTGTGTCTTGTTTGTGGGGAGAACTTGGAAATGGGTAAATCCGTTTTGTAGGTTAATGATAGTAATGGTGAAAGTAACTTGTTAAATTTTCTATATAATATCTCGGGTATCAGAGATCTGTAAATGCAAGTTAAAACGCTCACTGCTGCTCTAAATTACTTTATGAGTGGCCACAGTACTTGCGCAACGGAAATTTATCTAACTGCTCACTCCTTAAGGGAACAGCCACAGTTTTAACAAACACAAGTAATATATATATAAAGGAATAGATAATTAAACATGGGATGGGGAGCATGAAATTATAAAGCAAAGGTTTGATACTTTAAATCATTATCTATTCAATAAAGTAAACAAGCAAATTGTGGGGAGACCAAATAATCACAATAAAGCACACACCTTGTACAAAAGTGAATTAAGTCATAAAGTTACTGCCCGTAATAAAATTGTTACTGCCCTTTATGTATATAGAGGCACTGTGGGAGGAAATTTACACAGTGGATAAAGGAAAGCGCATTCATTCAGTCACAGACACGTGCATATTGCTTGCGCCACATTACTCATGTGGTAACACTTGATAGCAGCGGCAAACGAAGCGTTTGTGGCGTTTTCACGTGATGGCGGGTGTCTTCAAGCACAATTAAAATAAAACTATGCACCAAACAAACTCGTGTGTCGAAAGGCAGCGGCATACTATCCTTAAATACCACGTGGTGTGGTACCATGATGAATAACATAGAATTTATAAAAATAAATTAATTTGGGATAAGCAAGTAAAGCACATGTGAGAATTCATATAGAAGAAAGCTCGTATCAGAAAAAGCATGGCTGAAAGGCGAAGTAATGATCGTTACGAAAGCACGTTGTGCAATCGGTCATACTAAGACAGGAAAGACGGAATCAATCCAGAAAATCTGAGAAAAATTTGGCCTACTCGTTGATAGACACGACGCAAAAACGTTAGTTAAAAAACAGCAAGGAATTTTAAACATACTAAGTTTACACAAAGGCTGAAGGCCCCACACGTCTATTCTAACTTGCGGAAACTGGACACAAAATCATCACTGGAATGAAATTGCAATGCAATTACTAAATTTACACTGAATTACTCGAGTTCTGTAAATTAAGAAAGACTTCGCCTCACATAGCGAAATAATTACTCAAGAAAAACCGTCACTGATAAACCAAGACTGCCTGTTCACGAACAAAGTAAAGTTCTAACAGCATGCCATCCCCTCAGCATAATTCTTCGAAATACTCGCTTCGGCGGTCGCGGCAAGAGTGAAGCCTCAGGCCACGCGAAAAGCCTTCCCCTCCACGCACCGGAAGTAGGGAGCGCTCAAAAGCGATGTAGAGTACGTTCAGAGCCTACTGTATATCAACCCTCGCTACCTGAAGAAGATAATACCCTCTACTAGAGCTCCAAAGAGGTCTCTTTTGTCACCTCTTTCGTCTATGATTATCTTGGTACTACACTAAGAACAGGCCACCTCGCCATCTTGACAAGTAGGGTTGTCTCTACCCCCGGAGCAGACGGCAGTGCAGACGACATACGAAGCCATGTGTTCTTAACTAAAGTAAATAAGGTCTAAAGCGCGAGGCAGCGACTATAAGCCATTGCGCGACAGTCAGTCAATATTAAAAGCAACCTTCCACATTTATACGAACACACAAGTTCAATCACACGGGTGGAAACAACTATAAACATGGGGCATTGACCATTAATAAAGGAATAAAATAATTGACATACAAATAGACAATATTAATGGCGGCGAAACACTTAAGAGTAACGAATAACTCAAAATGGAACACGACCACACATTCAGTGCACGTGTTTCAATGGTGGTAACCAAAGGTCTAGCGCACTTCAAGGTCACCGGTGTCACCGTTACAGCTGACGCAATGCTGACTCAATTGAGGGGATAGCCTTCTGGGTATCATATTACACAAGGACTCTATGTCCAGCCAGAGCACACTGGTTTCCACGTGACAAGAGGAGGGGAGATCGGTATCGTACGACACAAGTACACTACATACAAGTGGAGCACTGTGACAAGGTCACTAATGTGACAAAGAAAGGGCATGCCTTTTTATGAAATTAAGTTTCACAAAACTACAGTCAAACAGAGCACGGGGGTGGGGAGGAGTTGGTATCATATTACACAAGTACACTACATCAGATCAGAGAAGTCTGACAAGGTCACCAGTCTCCAAGTGTCAAGGAGAGGTCATTTTGTTTTCTTTTTAGAATATTAAGTTTCATAATTCTGGAAACTCTCTATGGTGTTTCTTTAACTAACCTGAGACAGGTGTAGAGTGTAATGCAGTACAGGCAAATCTAATAATTTTTTTCTCATCTGTGGCGAAGATGAAATGCAGCCAGCAACAGCGGTTAGTCTCAGATAAGCAGAGACTTATCAATACGTATAGGTTCACTGAGTAAAACTGCTATTAAGAATATTGTTATTTTTGTGAGTAATCATACTTAGAATAACTGTTATTATTGCTTCACAGCTTGAGCTGCTGTCAGACGAGGAAACGCAGCCGTTTCCCACAGTATCTCAGCAGCAATCTGTACAATATTCAATTCCAGATCTATCTGACTTGTTGTCATTTAACTATTACTCAATACAACAGCAGCTAGAAATTTAACCTCAGATAAATACTTGCAGAATACTCCTGTTTGCCAAAACCTATAAACTGTCACACACACCAGATAATAACAGTACATTAAAGGTAGAGGCAGGAAATATCGACATGTATGGTGAGGCAGTGCTTGACGTAAAACTTGATGGTGCGGTTGTATATATGAAACTTTCAAGTGTGGAGAAAATAAATGACTTGTATAGTGCATTACTGACTGCAGCCGACAGACTAAGCCACTGGAGTCCTCACATTAGGGCTCTATACTATCATTTGTCACCTGTCTATTTCATCACGATGTGTCAATAAATCAGTTGGAACAGTGTATAAATGCTTACATTCAGCCAACATAAAAGTTTGCAACAGAAAACTCTATACGCCTGAACTCTGTTGAAGCTTAATTTACTACAGGAATGCCTACATTTGTAACAGCTCCTATAGGTCTGAATACAGTTCAGGCAGAATTAAAAGCATACAGAAAATAGTTATTTGCTCAGTAATGCAGATATAAAAAATTAATGATTGTATATAATTGTATGATTAAAAAATGATATATTACATAATTATTTTCCTTACCCTAGCCATCAACAATAGTGGCTAATGCTCAGGATCATTTATTTTCCTACAACCCAAATTTCATAGTAGTATAGAATGTATGAAAAAAAAGGCAATACCTACGTTATGGTCTCATGTAATATATAAACATGTACCACTGCAAATCGCAAAATTTCTGTATAAAGCAGGGGGGAGAAATTATCTTAATACACACCAAATATACTACCATCGTATCTTTCTTCAGTAAAATTTTATTTAAGGCAAGGCAGGGAGTAGTATGCTGATGCTGGCATCAACTGTTGGATGCTCTTTGAAAGCTCAATCACATATAGTGAGGAGAATAATACTTCACGTTTACAATGAAATAAATAATTAATTCTGTTCCTGTTCTGTGGTTGATGCAGCATTGCCTAGTGAGAAAATTAATTGTCCTCGTAAAGCAAGCATTTCATTGCCGCCACTGCAGTAACTAAAGTTTAACTCTTTATCTTTTACTTCAGGTTAAACTTTAATAGAAATATGGAAATACAACAGTTCCAGTTTATTAGCAATATTTTAGTTACGAATTGGCCATAAAATATTTTAAGACACCAGCAGCGATAAAGCAATTTTATCTTTGCACTTGGTCTATTTTCTGCAATGTTGTTAAACCTCTTATCTACGGTTCTTCTGCAATAAATTATTTTATACTCTGTAATTAAAGTCAGATTTTTGCACTGTTATAAACATCAATGGAATTTAGAAGTCTCCAAGGCTAATTAGTTGTAACAGAATAAGACTTTCATATTAAAAGAATATCATTGGATAATCCTTTGCTGCTGTCTTCTCTCAAAACTTTCTCTTTTATTGGGAAACAAAATACATACATCCAAACAAAACTCGAGGATTTTGTAATTAATCTTTAGTATACTGATGCTTTATTTGTCATTTAATCGAGTATGGACAATTACATTCCACTTTAGCATTACGTGAGTGACTGCTGTACAATGTGTGGTGAACTACTGTCTCTAGATAAAACTTGCGATCGTGCAGTGTTGCAGTTCATTTATCAGTCTCAGTGAGCAGCGGGCCGGAGGCGGCTGTGGCAGCAGTGGACAGCTTCACAGTTCAAAATTGTTAACAGCGCTGTCGGCTTTCAGTCATTTCCTTAAGCTCACTAAATGCAGGAATGTCTTTAGTAGTAAATAAGAAATGTATTAAAACTTGGTGTATGATGTGGCAGGATTTTATCCATTGCAGAATATATGATTTCATATTTTTTGAATTATGTGTTTTGCAGTTGTATAACATTGAAGGTATTTATTTATTTGTATATAAATTGTAAGGTCATACCGAACGCCGCAGTTTTAGTCCATAAACAATGGAACAGTAGTAAACAAGAAACTTTTATCCTTTCATCATTTGGATGTGGTTGTCAGCGAGAAAAAGTATAATCAAGTTTTAAATTACGTTTAAAGTTTGTTGCCAGTCGCTAAGTACTCTCGTTCTTATGCAGTGAAAGAATAAAGCCTCGTCGCACGATGTGGCAGTTTTTGCAGTTCCTATTGTTTATGACGTTATATCTACTGAAAAATGTGTTGTATGTGGTTCTTACCCCTACAACAATTGTTACCTCATGATGAGGAATGTGTTCACCAAATATGGTTGAAATCGGTTCATTAGTACAGGCGGACATGTGCAACATTGTCGCGTGATGCAGCAGTTTTTCGCGTATTTCAGTGTTTATAACGTATATCTCCAGAACTGTGTGTTGTATGTGATCCTTATAACGACAGAACCGTCTTATTGATTTAAGATTAAGTGTGCAAATTTTCATCAATATTGAAACAAAACTGTTGATTTGTTTGTAATACGTACACACAAACACACTGACACCCTTCTTTATATATAATGAAGATTCAGAATTACAAATTTTTAGGAAGATTAAAAAGCATTATCAATGTTGCGTGAGATGATAATGCATGCTTCAAATGGGCAATTCGTGTAGGTTTATATTCTGAAAATAAGGATGCACAACGTGTGTCTAAATATCTGGAATATGAACTTGAATTTTGAAAATGTACCCTGGCCTGCAGACCTCAGACATGTGCACGTTCTCAAAAAACAAAATGAGGACGTCTCTTAACATCTACGGCATTCAGTATTTAGATTATGAATGGATGACTGCAGCCGATAAGACGATAGACAAAGAATTCCGTATCTTGCCGCTGAATGTTACAAAATACCGACGCAATAGACAGGTAAATTTATTAATGTTGCAGCTTGATAGTAAATAAGATATATGCCATTTGTACTACATTAAAAACTTGTCAAGGAGTAGCATTACTCCTTCACATCAGTATAGTTTTGTATGGGAGCGATGTCTCTGCACATTCATTTAACATAATCGTATCTGGTATTATAACAGCTCAATATGTGATCGAATGCTTACTATTAGGTATTTTAAGAAGACATGGACTATGTATCAGTTAGATGCAGCTACGGATGTTCACAATCACTTGTCCACATTGGTAGTTTTGGATACGTTTGCTGTTCTTACTGGAGCAATTGTAATATTCGTTTCTATATTACATGCGCAATTTATAAAATACATGACCACTATATCCTGCAACTCTGGTGTATATTATTCTTTGGGTGCCGTTAGAACTTTTGTCCCAAGGTCGATCAACTATTCCCGTTTACTTATTACAGCAGTACCAAAAATCTGAGGGGAACGAATTTGTGGTAACACAGCTGGCTTATGTTTGTTAAATTTATGCTGATATCTTAGTTGCAACGTCAACCGAACGAAAAGCTGTGGAAATGACTTCACTCTCAAAAATACCATCAGTGACTTGCCGCGACAAACGCTTGTCGTCTTTATAGCGCAACCGAGGCTGTGTGTGGAAACCGTCACGCAATAGCTCCGAACATCATGGTGCAATGTAACCCTTAGCTTCATAACAAAGTTTTCAGAACAGGATCTGTTTTGTCTGATCTCTCAAGGAGTAAGTGTTGTTGTGTGATACCAGCAAGTGTGCCGTTGTAACACTCACTAGACATTTGTCGACTTGCACTTGTGTGACGAAGGTTACTTTAAGTTGTTGCTAAGGTCGATTATTTTGCTTCGCGCCTTGTAATTCAATTACTTCTATGTTACGGATGCACATTTTCCATTTGAGTGTGTCAGTAAAGTCCGACAATATTCGTGGACTGCAGCATCTCAATTGTAATTGCTGTCTTCGTTCACTGAATCTATAAGAAAAGGAATGTGGATATGCATTTGTCTGTCGCGAATAGTTTGAAACGCTATGGCTAAAGCGCAAAGCAGTATCTGAAATCAGTTTGCGAAGTCGATTTGGCGTCGCATAGAAAGGACGCGTGTTGTTACAACTGGCTGCGATACTGGATGATAACTGTTTTTCTCTCCGATTTTGTGTCAGATTGACGTGTAATCGACAGTATGTACGATCGTGTCCTCTAGCTGTTTGTATTTCCCACCAAGCAGCAAAAATTTGCGGTTGTGCATAACGATTAGGCGAGGGGTCTCGCGAATTCTGTCAACGACTGTACATCACTTGCTATTGGGATAAAAAGCTATGGTATTAATCCCCGAGGAAGTAATGGTGTTTCAAATGACAACGGTTTTTCATACTTGTGAGAAACAGTCTGCGGAAAACAGTGATAAACACAGGAATCATTGACATTTCACTGGTGCATTCCAAGGGGCAGCACATCCTGGTTGCAACACTAAGTTCCCGTTGTGTTTCACAATGCAAGGAATTACGACGCTCATTTGTGAACAAAAGGTAGCAGCACACGACAGAAACGTTACACTGAACCCAGATCACGTTCAATTATCCCTTGTAATATGGAAAAAAATCAATATTTTACGATAAGTATTCCGCTATTGCACGAAGGATGGTTTCGCAACATTAATTTCCGATTTATTGATTCATTAAATTTCCTGACGTCTTCACTCCAGAAATGTGTGTCATACATACCACTAGACGAACTTGAGGTAGTGAAGACGTATTTTCCCGATGGTAAAAAGTTCAGACTTATTAATCAAGCCGGCCGCGGTGGCCGAGGGGACTGAGGCGCTCCAGTCACGGTCTGCACGTCCACTACGTTCTGGCGTTCGAATCCCCCCTCGGGCATGGATATTTGTGCCGTCCTTAGTGTTAGCTAGTTCATAAGTAGTTTGTAAGTTTAGGGACTGATGACCCCGTAGTTAAGTCCCATAAGCTGTACAAACATTTGAACATTTATTAATCAAGAGGGAATTTTTCCTTATGAATATGTCACCAATGGATCATTTTTACTAGAAGATCGGTTGCCTTCAATCAACAAGTTTAAAAATTCGTTAACGGGGGAACAATAACAGAGATTGAGTACCAAAGGACATGCAATGTATGGAACGCATTCAACTGTAAGATGCTTGGAGAATACTCCGATTTATATTTGAAAATTGACGTTCTCCTCCTTGCGACTTCCGCAGTGTTTGCCTTACTACATGCGAATTAGATCCCGCGCATTACATTACCTCTCCCAGCTTAGCGTGGGATGTTATGCTAAAAACTAGTAACGCAGAGTTGCAACCGATAACTCATGTCGATCAGCTGCAGTTTGTTGAACGACGTATCAGAGGTGCGGTCGTTTATTGTTCATGTAGACATGCAGTTGTCAACAACAGATTCATGGCCAATTATGATAAACAAATCGATGAATCGTACTCAATATATCTCTGTGTGAACACCTTATTTATCTGGGCAATGCTGCGATATCTTCCTCTGCCTAATTTTGAATGGTTTCCCCCCGAGAGTGTCAAAGATTTTGATTTTAAGAACGTACCGGATGATCCGGATACAGTGTACATATTAGAAGCCGGTTACCCTGAAGTATTCATGATTTACATTCAGATTTGCACTTTTGCCCAGAGAAAATGGCTCCACCTTGAATAGGAAGAAACAGAAACATTTGTTTATAACGTTTTACCATAAAAGAATTATGTCATTCATTATAGAAAGTTATAACAGTGTTTGAAACATAATCTGGTTTTGAAAACGATTCATTGAATTTTAACATTTAAACAAGCTTCGTGGATGAAGCCATATGTTGACACTAACGCACAAAAATGGATGAATGCGCGCAATGAGTTTGCGAAGAACTAGGCTACTTCAAACTCATGAACATTACCGTTTTCGGCAAGACCTAACAAAATGTGCGAAATATGTGAGACATTAAACTGCTAACGTAGTGGGAAGGCAGATAGGGGCAGGTGAAGTAATGGCAAAATCAATTTTTCAGAAGAGTGTGGTTTTTATTGAGAATCTGGATGGAATTGAGCTGACTAAGCTTAATGTAGTCTTTGATGAACAGTTACAGTTGGCATGGCTGTTTTAGGTATTTCCCAGACTCTTCTTTACGACTTTCACTATGGGTATATTTTAAAGAAATTTCTACCTACTCGCATAAAACTGTGCTGCACAGACACAGATAGCCTCATTTACCATATTAAAACCCCGTATCATTAAGAGAATTTGAGGAATGATGTGCATTAAAGGTTCGATTCATCCGGTTTCCCAGCAAACAATAATTACAGCATTCCGTTTGTGAAAAAAAAAAGTAGTTGGCTTAATGAAAGCCGCGCGGAAGTAGCCGCGTGGTCTAAGGCACCATGCTAAGAACTGGGCAGCTACTTCCGCCGGGGGTTAGACTCCTCCCTTGGGCATGTTCTCCATAGTGTAAGTTAGTTTAAGTAGTTTGTAAGTCCTGTGGCTGGCGTGTCTGTCTTACATGAGGCCGGCTCGCTTGTTCTGGGAAAACTATATTCACGAGACCTCGCAGCGATTTTAATTTCATATGCTTGTTCCATTAACCGCATCATGTCGCCTGTTGTCATCACGTATTATAGGATTATGGGGTGTATATTGCTTCTAGAGAAAGGTGTTGATGTATGTGAGATCCCTTGGATCAAATTAAGTTTAACAGTGTCTGATGAATAAATCTACATCGATGTGCTGTAAGGAGAATCTCTGATAAAAAATGGTAAGATGAAATGTTTACCGTATGGTAGATGAGATTTTTTATATTGGTTGTTGCGAGATGAATGTCTCGGAAGCAGAAGAGACATGAGTGGAGTAAGGCATGAGGTGTAGTCAACAACAACTTCCACTAATGGCATGTTGGGGCTGCGTGGTTGAAGAAAAGGGGGAAACCCGCTACAGCCCTCTCTGTTGAAGCGAACTTTAACTGTAGGATTGTCACCAGATGGCTCTCAGATTGAATGCATAACTGTTAAATCGTAAGCCTTGCAGGAGTAGCCGAGCGGTCTGGAGCGCCACGTACGGATTGCGCGGCCTCCCTCGTCGGAGGTTCAAAGCTTACCTTGGGCATGGATATGTGTGTTGTCCTTATGCTAGTTTAACTTAATTTAAGTTGCTTGTAAGTCTAGGGACTTATGACCAAAATAGTTTGGTCCCATAGAATTACAAACGTTTCAATATTTTGTTAAATCGTAACTAACATACCTATAGCATTAAAGGTGAATTTATTTATGTCACATATACATGTACATGGATAATATGACATGTAATGAAGTTCCATTGCATTATGTTACGTGAACAACCTTATTTTACAACGCGATTCCACAAGTCTTCTTTGATTCATGACGTCATTATCATGTCGGAAAATCAGTATATTGGATAATATCTTAACACTTATGTATTCTAGATATTAAATAATCTGGGGTTATCTTCGTGGATCACAGATTACAACAACAAAACCTACTAACAAGCACAGGTCTCAGCCCAAAAATTCGTGCCTACGGAGCTCATATGCGAAAGTGAAACCTCTCTGTTAACTTACACCTCACTATCAGAGTAAAACTACAGATCACTTTTTAAACAAAATCTTAATCTATAATCTACGGTCTACCTTGTAAACAAACTATCGTCTTTAACTCGGCCACCACATAATTACTCACTCCACCAAGAAACACGCACACACCTCAAAACTATCGCAGCTATGACATCACACAAGACAACACGCTGACAATATGAGTCAAAGCTGATGGGTGGAATTGCGTCATATAAATGACCCACGTGATCTGAGTATACTGACATACAGTACATAGTCTTTCCCTGAGAATAGGTCACCAACAATTTCTGAGAAACAAAATTTTTCTTTCAGAAATAGTTAATTCGAAGATAGTTCCCTTTGAAATGCTTGACATCTATGATACATTTTTAAACAATTGCCACGATGTTTATAAACAATAATTACATTCAGCATGGCACTGCTGCTAGTTCTGACAACTACGTCCTCACTCAGTTGTGTATTAGAGCAGATTGACTGGATTTCCTGCCAATTTCATAGTAGGGCAAGGGGTGAGTAAGAGAGGGGGTTGTGGTACTGACATCTAGTGATCAAAATTGCAAGTTTATCCCGCAAAAAATGTTTGGGTTAGTGGCAATAGCGTTCGACGAAAATTCAAATTTCCCAGTAGATGCAATCTGGGATTACATCATAGGGGGATGTCATGAGGGTGGCGTCATCCTGGGTTTCCTGGTGGACATCTTGTTCCAGTACCGGAAGTGACGCCACATTAGTGCCCTGGTGGCCAAAGAAGGGGAGAACATCTGGCAACATTGCACTGTACCAGAACCTGCATCATCCCATTACTTTGATTAATATTTTTCTTTCCGTAACCACCCTGCACTGACAATCTGAAGCTTTTTCTCCCCAAATAACTAAACTCACCCACTACCTTTATTGGCTCTTTTTCTAATCTAATTCTCTCAAGATATCATGATATCATGATTTATTCGACTACATTCCATTATCCTTGGTTTGCACTTGTTAATGTTCTTCTTAAACCCTCTCTTCAGCACACTGTCCATTCCTTTCAATTCCTCTACCCCGTCTTTTGCTGTCGCTGACAGACTTAGAATGTCACTGTAAAGCTGCAAAGTTTTTATTCCTTCTCCCTAAACTGTATTTCTTATTCAAATTTCTCCTTCTTTCGATCACAGGTTGCTTAGTGTACAAACTGAATATCATTAGAGAAAGGCGACAACCCTGTCTTATTCCCTTTCAAAAGACTGCGTCCCTTCATGCCGTTTGACTATTATAACTGCTCTTTGGTTTTTCTACAAGCTGAACATAACTTAACGTTCTCTATATTTTACCCTGCTGCCTGCCTTCGAAATTTGAAAAAAGGTAGCTTTGACTTCCATGTAATATAAATGGTAAAGAAAGTATTGCTTTCTGTGCTCCAGCATTTCTCTTAAATCCAAACTAATCTTCCCGGAAAAAATTTCTTTGGAACTGTAATTATTAGATTCAAGTTTGAGGGTATTTCATCTGTAATACATTTTACACACCGGTTAGAATAGTTTTGTTGTGGCTTGCTCTCCCAAAGATATCAGTTGTTCAGAAGGAATAGCTTCTACTTCAGGGGCCTGGTTTCGACTTAGGTCACATATTGCTCTGTCAAATTCCTCTCGCAGTATCGTATCTTCTGACTCCGACAATAATGCCTTGAAGTTCATGTTCCTTCTATAGACCTTAATAATGCCTTGAAGTTCATGTTCCTTGTATAGACCTTTCATACATTCCTTCAAACTCCTTTGCTTAATAGTGACATTCCATCTGGACACTTGATATTCAAACCGCTGCTTTTCTTGCCTCAAACGTCTCTTTTACTTCCTTGTAGGCTGTCTCTAGCTTTCCCCTAGCTATACATTCCTCTGAGACAGAGCGAGGTAGCACAGTGATTAGCACACCGAGGACGGCGTTGTAAATTTGCTTCCAGCCATCAAGTTTTTGGTTTTCAGTGATTTCCTTATATCACTCTACACAAATGCCAGGATGTATCTTTCAGCTGTTCACGCAAAGTCACGTTAACTGTTACAAGGCCACATCAATCAAAACGGACAGAGCGTTGTCCCTGCAACTACTGAAAAGACTAATGTCTCTTCAATAACCACGCGTGTCTCTCAGCTCTCCAGTTACCCCTTTGCTCAGGTTGCACCTGTAGTACGGCTATCTATGCCGTTGAGGGACGCAAGCAATGTCTGTGATTCATGGGAGCGACCAAATTCAAAAATTTATTGCGACCATTTGAAAACCTACCAGGTTACCTGACCTTACTATCAAAAATCATTACGCAGTCACAGGCTGCGGTGCAATCAATAATGTTTAACCTTTATGTGCAACAGTCAACCAATTACGTAGTCTGGGCTTTGTAAGATAAAACAAATAAATAAATAAATAAAATGTTCAAATGTTTGTCAATCTATGGGACTTATCTACAGAAGTTATTACTTCCTAGGCTTACAAACTATTTAAGTTAATTAAACTAACCTAAGGACAAACACACACACACATACACACACACACACACGTCCGCGCGCGCGCGCCCGACGGAGGACTGTAACCTCCGACGGCGAGCAACCGCGCGCTCCGCAGCTAGGCGCCTAAGAACGCTCGACCACTACACCGCGGCTGTAAGATTTAGAAGATTGTTGCTGTGCACCGGTTGAGTATTATTATAAACAGAAATGAATTTTTGTTTTGTTTAATTAATATCTCTCCTCTGAGTTGGCTTGGCACATATTCATAAAAGTGCTGTGGTAATGGAGACAGTCTGGTCTTCTTCAGAGTACTCCGAGAACTCGAGCTTTGCTGAGGAAATCTGATCGACTGATGTAGCAACCAGCCAGCTTTCTGTAGCCAGAGAAGGCTTCTCGTCCATGAAGAACCCTCCAATTGTCGATGAACAGCACTAGCCCAGGAGACAGTTTGATCCACATTTCGCCTTCAGGCTTACTTATTTCTGATGCTAAAATGCGAATATCTTCGTAGAACTGTTCCACTTCTGCAGTCGGAATAGAGCTGAAAGGTGCTCTATCCAATAGATTGAACCTGAAACGAATAGAAGAGTAGTATTACTAAAAGTAAAATGAACATTTAAACCCAAAGTTTTGGTAAGAAAGTGTATTGCGAAAAGAAATATTTCACTTTACTTTTGTAAAACAAACAAAACGTTATAAGAAACAACATTTTATACGTCAATTCGGTCCTTAGTCCCGGAGGAACTTTTTTTTAACGAACTACAGTAATTTTTATAGTATAGTGTTTAGAAATCTTCAGCTACCTCATGATCATTTAATAAAGGAACATTTTTATTGACAGAGAGCGTGGTACAATCTTTTCTAACCAAACAACTTCTGGATATTACAGAACATCGAGTAGACTTTGAAAAACAGTGCGGAAGGCTGTTGTACCTTGAAACACCTGTAAGATTGACTACTACAGTCCGCCAAGTAACTGGAATTTTATTTGTTCAGTTTATTCCATTTCTCAATAACAGTATCAAAATCTTGACCTATAATAATTTTTGTATATTATGAAAATTACTTTAGAAAATTAATTACTTTTAATGTGAGAAAGTGTTGGAAGGTACAACATGGTAATGTACATAAGAACAAAATAATAAGTTACTGTAATTTGAAAGTGTAACAGTCCATAAAATCTTGGCAATATATATTACTAAGCCTGTAGCCCGGAACCATATAAAACGTACAAGCTAACTTTATAACAACATCCAGGTTCAAGTTAAATGAATTTCCAGTATTTCAAGTGAGTACTGATCGAATTAAAATTTTTAAAATATTGACATAGCTTTCTCATTAAGAAGTGTGTACTCACGATGAAATTTCAGTACAATTTAGCGAGTGTTTCAAGGAAAGAAGCGTTTAATGTCCTGTCGACAGATTGGTAGTTAGAGTAGGAGCTCACACTCTGATTTTTGGGTAAGGATAGGAATGGAAATCGGCCGTGTCGTTTCAAAAGCACCATCCCGGCATTTTTGAGTAGTAATATAAAGAAACCTAAATTTGGATGTCGGTGGTTGATTTGAACCATCGTAATTCTAATACGAGTCTACTGCACGAAGAGAAAGAATTTATGTAGAAGGTACCGATAGCGATGTGAATCCTGGCCGATTCAAAGACCGTGGGCAGCTGTGCGAAAAGCACCGTTGAGGTGGTCTCACACGTTATGGACTCCGTTTAAATCCGGGGAGTTCGGTAACCAGGGGACAAGGACACAAAGCGCCTCGGTAGAATAGCCATGCACACTAAGGCTCCCAGGCGCGGTGCGCGCGGCCTTTCGCCGTCAGGTGTTCGAGGCCTCCCTCGGGCAAGGGGAGTATGTGTTGTCCTTATTATAAGTTACTTTAAGTTACTGTAAGTAGTTTGTAAGGCTATGGAGTAATAACTAACGCAGTAAAGTCCCTTAGATCTAGAAACATTTGAACGTTTTTGAACGCACACAGGATTATTTTTCAATGGGAGGGATCGGGAATTTGATTTACTCTTTCATTTAATATACACTCCTGGAAAATGAAAAAAGAACGCCATGAACTGGTCAACCAAGCAGAGGGAAACTTCATTGACACATCCTAGAGGATGTATAAAACACACCACCACACATACAGAGCCCTACTGACGTCAGTACAGTCACCAGAGCGTGCGCAACGTGGACGCTAGTACCGTGTGTACTCTCCTTTTGCAGCAATGCTAGCTGCTCTATTATCCCAAGGAGACGATCGTTGAGGTGCCGAATCTAGTCTTGCAGAATAGCCCGTCATGTAATTTAGAACTGGTGACTCATTTGGGTCAGATTTATTACCAGTCGTGTAGATCGCGCAACATGACGTTTCATCCGGTCCCAAACATGCGCAAGGGGGACAGATCTTGGGATCGTGCTGCCGAGGGTAGTTGGTGTATACCTCGAAGAGCACGTTGGGTGGCACAGGATACATGTGGACGTCCATTGTCCTGATGGAAAAGCATGAGCCGCGGCGAAGCGGCCGAACGCATTGAGGCGCTATGCTACGATGTGCGAGGTCGTTCCCCGTCGGGGGTTCGAATACCCTCTCGGGCATGGATGTTTGTGCTGTCTTTAGTATAAGTTAGTCCATAAGTAGTTTGTAAGTTTAGGGACTGATGACCCTGCAGTTAAGTCCCATAAGCTAACAAACATTTGAACATTTTGAACGCCATGATGACGGGTGTCGGTGCCTCTGCCGCACACACTTCAGATTGTGGCACTCCCCTTCACGACGCCACACATATGTGTGACCATCATTGGCACCGAGGCAGAAGCAACTCTCATCACTGAAGGCGCCACGTTTCCATTCGTCCTTCCATAAGCGCATATGGAGCCACTGGAGGCGGGCTGAAAGATGGGGTGGAAGACGCCCCAAAAGGCACGCCTGATTCTCCATCATGGTTTGGGGACCTACTCCCTACATTGGCAGTCCTCCTCTGGTGATCGTCGAGGGACCATTGAACATCACAGTACACTGAAACCATTCATTCCACTCGTCTTGCTACCTTTCATGCACCAATAAGGAGATATGCTTTTCCAACACAAGGCACGTGCACACGAATCCTGTACCACCCAATGTGCTCTTCAAGGTATACGTCAACTACCCTGGCCAGCACGATCCCCAGATCTCGCCCCCATTCAGCATGTTTGGGACCGGATGAAACGTCGTCTTGCGGGAGCTGCACGACCGGCATGAAGTCTGGCCCAACTGAGACACGAGTTTGAAACTGTTCTGAAGACCATTCCGCAAGACTAGATTCGACAACTCTACGATCGCCTCAGTGGGAGAATTGAAGCTTATATTGCTGCAAAAGGAGAGTATACACGGTACTAACGTCGACATTGCGCATGCTCTGGTGGCTGTACTCACCTACCTATGGCTCTGTCTGTGTGATCTTCTGTTTTATACATCCTCAAGAATGTGTCAATAAAATTTCCAGTAGTGTAAAATGTTCAAATGGGACCAAACTACTCTGGTCATCAGTCCCTAGACTACTTAAACTAACCTAAGGACAACACACACACACATACCCATGCCCGAGGGAGGACTCGAACCTCCGATGGCGAGTAACCACGCACTCCGCAGCAACGAGCCTTGGAGCGTTCGGCCACTCCGCCGCGGCGGTTAGGTCTATTTTGTAATGTTCGTAATTGTCAGATCAAGGTTTGTATAGAAGAAAAATTTGGAAAAGTTTCCTAGAAAATTAGAAAATTCAAGAAAAACTAAAATGCCCTTTTCTATGTGATTCTAGAATGAACTGAATACCATAATCCACGATTCAAACGTTGAAAATCCATGATTATATCTTTATTTTGGAACAGTTCAAAAATGTTCAAATGTCTGTAAATCTATCGGACCAAACT
Organism: Locusta migratoria; assembly: GCA_026315105.1. NCBI lineage: Eukaryota > Metazoa > Arthropoda > Insecta > Orthoptera > Acrididae > Locusta > Locusta migratoria. The sequence goes on from CM048755.1 coordinate 192,056,390, forward strand.
GCGTGGTCATCAGTCCGTAGCTTACAAAGTACTTAAACCTAGGTAAACTAATCTACGGACAAACACACACACCCATGCCCCAGGGAGGACTCGCACCTCCACGGCGAGCAACCGCGCGCTCCGCAGCGAGACGCTTTAGACCGCTCGGCTACTCCACCGCGGCTTGGAACAGTTTCCAGCAAAAATTTCAGACACGTAAAAAGTCGGAAAATTTGGTCAAACTGCAAAAATCATGTTTTGAATGCTATCATAACTAATTATAGGAATTACATAATTAGAGTGAATGATATAGAGAGGGACAAGGGCAAACAGATAGATAGAGGGAAGGCGTAGGTAAACAGACAGAGAGTGAATGAGGAGATGAACTGCAAGAAATGTGGAATAAATACATATTTTACTAAATATTAATGAGCATTACATGTGCCATCGATTATATCAGTAGGGGGAGAGGAGGCTAGGAGCGTGTTTTTGTTGGGAAGAGCCGATATGCAATTATTAGGATCGAACTTAGAAAATGAATGGGCATCATTTAGTTCCGGTACTGTGGATGTAGAGGAATTGTGGACTAAACTTTCGTGCATTGTACATAAAGGGTTAGTGAAATATGTGCCTGTAAAGACGATTATAGATGGAAAAGGTCCACTGTGAAAAATAATAATGTTAGAAAGCTACCGAGAAAGCAAAGACTGTTGCACTCTCGGTTCAAAAAAGAACACGCAAATGATGACAGGCAAAACTCGTGCGTCTATAAAACGATCAATGCGCGAAGCATACAATAATTACCACAGCCATACCTTAGCAAAAGTTCTTTCCGCGAACTAGAAAAAATTCTGGTCCTATGTAAAATCGATAAGCGAGTCAAAGCCCACCATCAAGCCACTTGTTGATCATTCCGGGACAGTAATAGAAGAAAGCAAACTGAAAGCTGAGGTTCTAAATTTAGCCTTTAAAAAATCTTTCACGCAGGAGGAGCGCACAAATGTACCATCATCTGATCAACGTAGTAATTACGAAATGGAGAACATAGTAATAGGTGTTTCCGGTGTAGAGAAGCAGCTGAGAGAACTAAATAGGAAAAAGTCTGCTGGTCCGGATGGAATACCAGTTCGGTTTTACAAAGAGTATTCTGCGGCATTGGCCCCTTACTAAGCTTGCATTTATCGCTAATCTTTAATTCAGCGCAAAGTTCCTAGTGATTGGAAAAAAGCGCAGGTGACTCCCGTTTTAAAGAAAGGAAAGAGAACTGACCCACATAATTACAGGCCAATATCGTTGATATCAGTTTCCTGTAGAATTTTGGAGCATTTCTCAGTTCGAATATAGAACATTTCCTTGAGACGGAAAAGCTTCTTTCCATGAATCAGCACGGGTTTAGGAAACATCGTTCATGTGAAACTCACCTTGCCCTTTTCTCACATGACATCTTGCGAGCCATGGACGAAGGGCAACAGACGGATTGTGTTTTTCTCGACTTCAAAAAGGCGTTTGACGCGGTGCCACAGTGCACACTGCTAACGAAGATACGAGCTTATGGAATAGGTTCACAGATTTGTGACTGGCTGGAAGACTTACTAAGTAATAGAACGCAGTACGTTGTTCTCGACGGCGAGTGTTCATCAGAGACGAGTGTATCGTCAGGCGTGCTCTAATCGGGCTTTCCACAGGGCAGTGTTATTCGTCCTCTGCTGTTTCTTATTTACAGGAACGATTTGGGTGAAAATCTAAGCAACTCTCTTAGGTTGTTTGCAGATGACGCCGTCATTTACCGTCTAGTAAAATCATCTGAAGATCAAAACCAAATGCAGAACGATCTATATAAGATATCACTATGGTGTAAAAATTGACAATTAACTATAAACAATGAGAAGTGTGAAGTCGTCCACATGAGTACGAAAAGAAATTCGTTAAACTTTGTTTAAAAGATAAATCAATCAAAAATGAAGACTATAAACTCCACTAGATACCTAGGAATTTTATTACATTAGACGTAAACTGGAAAGAACACTTAGATAATGTCGTGGGAAAGACGAACCAGAGAATGCGTTTTATTGTCAGAACCTTTAAAAGATGCAACAGAACTACTAAACACACTGCATACACTACGCTTGTCCGTCCTTTCTTGGAGTATTGCTGTCCAGTGTGGGATCCTTATCAGGTGGGTTTGACGGAGGACATCGAAAGAGTCCGAAGAAAGGCAGCTCGTTTTGTATTGTCACGATACAGGGGAGACAGCGTTACGGAAATGATACAGGAACTGGGATGGGAATCATTACAACAACGGCGTTTATCGCTGCGGCGTGGGCTACTTACGAAACTCCAATCGCCAACATTCTCCTCCGAATGCAAGAATATATTGTTGACTGCCACTTACATAGGTAAAAAAGATCATCAGAATAAAATTCGAGAAATCAGAGCTCGAACAGAGAGATTCAGGTGATCTTTCTTCCTGCGCGCTATTCGAGAATGGAATAGGAGATAAATAGTGGTTCGATGAACCCTCTGCCAGGTACTTAAATGTGATTTGCAGAGTATCCCATGTAGATTTCATTTGTAGAGCGCCTCTAAATAATCTTTCCCTTCTTTGCTCATAACTGGTTTCCTATCTGAGTTCTTGATATTCATACATATCATATTTCGAATGTCTCCTTCATTTTCAAGAAGGCGGTATCTATCTTTCCCATAGTTACACGTTCTTCTGCGGACTTGCATTTGCCCTCTAGCCACTCCTAATTAGTCATTTTGCACTTCCTGTCACTCTAAATTTTTGTCGTCTGTACTCCATTTTACCTTATTCAGTAACGGCAGTTTTATATTTGCCTTTTCATCAATTAAATGTAACATTTCCTGTAATATCTAAGTAGTTTTTACAGGTCTAGTATTCCCATCTATTTGGTCCTCTTTTCCCGGCAGTAATTCATCTCTCAAAGTTACTTATTCATCTTCTATTGTGTTTGCCCTCCACGTTTCCGTCAACTGTTGCCTAATGCTACCTCTGAAACTCTAAAGAACGTTGGGCCTTTTAATTTATTCAGGCCCCATCTTCTTATTTTCCTACGTTTCTGCAGTTGTTTCAGTCTACAGTTCATATCCAATAAGACATGGTCAGAGTCTATATCTGCTCCTGGATGTGTCTTACAGTTTAGAACCTTGTTCCCAAATCTGTGTCTTACCGTCTTAAAATCTATCTGGTACTTCCGGTGTCTCCTGGTCTTTTCCACGTATTCAACCGTCTTTTATTGTCTTTAAACCACGTGCTTGTTGTGATTATATTTGTTATGTTCAAAATTCTACCAGGAGCCTGCCTCTCTCATTTCTATTCCCCAGTCCATATTCTCATAGCATTTTTCCTTCTCTTCCTTTTCCTACTACCGAATTCCAGTCCCCCGTTAATCAATTTCTCCTCTCCCTTAACTGTCTGAATAATTTCCTTTACCTCCTGATACACTTATTCAGTCTCTTCATCATCGGCAGAGGGCATATAAACTCTTGTACTGCGGTCAGTGTTGGCGCCGCGGCCGAGCGCATTGAGGCGCTATCGTACAATGCACGAGGCCGTTCCCCGTTGGGAGTTCGAATCCCCCGAATTCTCCCCTCGGGCATGGATGTTTGTGTCTTTGTTAGTATAAGGTAGTTCATAAGTAGTTTGTAAGTTTAGGGACTGATGACCCTGCAGTTAAGTCCCTCAAGCTTTACAAACATTTGAACATTCAGTGTTGGCTTCGTATCTGTCTTGACTACGATAATGTGACCACTGTGCTATTCGTAGTAGTGTACCCGCATTCCTATTTTTTTATTCATTGTTAGATCCACTCCTTTAATACTCACAATTTTGTATTTATAAACCTCTACTCACTTGACCATAAATCCTGTTAATCTGTCCATCCAACTTCATTAATTCCCACTAAAACTTCAGCCTACCCATTTCCCTATTCCTTCCTACTCGATTAAGGGATCTAATATTCCACGCCCCGATACGTAGAATGCCGCAGTTGTCTTTCCTGATGACGACATCCCCCTGAATAGTCCCCGCCCGGATATCGGAATGGGGGAATATTTTACCTCCCGAATATTTCACCCGAGAGGATGCTATCATCACAGTAGAGTTTCATACGGCTATAGTTTCCCCTTGCTTTGAACCGTTCTCATTAAGTGAATGGCAAAGCCAAGTTAGCTGATGTTACTAGGCCAGTTCAATTATCCACACTGTTGCCCTGCAACTACTGAATAGGCTGCTGCCATCTTCGGGGACCACACGTTTGTCTGGCCTCTCCGCAGATACCCCTCCAATGCACCTAGAGTACGGCACTCTGTATCGTTGAGGCAGGCAAGAACCCCAACTCGGCAATGTCTGTAGTTCATGGGGGTAATTCTTTCTCTGATTAGAATTCTGCGTGTTACGAGTTTTATAATGATTAAAGTGACCGTATAACAAAAATGATCAACATCTTACATATTATGTAAACGAAGGCTTCCGCGGCCGTTGTCATTGTTTATAAAATTATTCTGGGCATTTGTTCGCATCATCAATGTATTGAATTTCACCGATGTTTCGGCCACTGTTGCAAGCGGCCTTCTTTTGGGTGTCGTGTTTACTGCTACATGAGGTAAATCTGGAAACTGGTAGTAGTAACTGCTGTCAGATTGTAATTGGAGGTTTCGGTTATGAGAGAAGGGAGTGAGGCTCTCTTTTATTGGTGTTTGCTTTATTTCTTCCTAATTGTGGGATAGGGAGCCCCGGATTGGTGTTTGCATTATTGTTTTCTATAGGTTGAAACTGGCGAATGAGGGGTGGGTGGGACCAGCGGCGTAGCACAGTTGCGTATCGCCGGCTACGGTGTGCTATTTGCCCGCGGCAGCTTTTGTCTCTGCCCCTTTGGACTGCACTGCGAAGTGCTGCTACTGCGGGCAGCCAGGACGCTGGAAGTCAGTACTCGTCTTCTCCGTTTACATTTCCTGGTCGCTTAGCTATTTCTATACCTTCCCTGATTTTCCTCTACAAAGTGAGGGATTGTTTTGCCAAAACGGTGTCTTCCTGGAAACCTATCTGTTTTCCACCCTCTTCCTGGTATTCCGTCATTGGCGATTTCATATGCTGTCCCAACCAGATATACCTCTCGTGCTCGGCTATCCTTGTATTAATCGACCGCCAGTTTCTGGTATGTACACTTGGTCGCACTCACAGCTAATTTCATAGACTCCGGCCGTGTGCAACGTATCGATTGGATCTTTCATTGGGCCAAGGACATCTCTTGTTGCTACGAAATATACAGGGTGATCAAAAAGTCAGTATAAATTTGAAAACTTAAATCACGGAATAATGTAGATAGAGAGGTAAAAATTGAAACACATGTTTGAAATGACATGGGGTTTCATTATAACCACATCTACTGGTATCGGGACTTTTTTCTTCGAGGAACTGCGTGATTTTGTTTTTGTAACTGCTATCGTGACGGGTGAGACGTACGCCGATATGTTACAGAATCGCATCATCCCCAGCCTGGCTGATAAACACCTGCTGGAACGTATGATTTTTATGCAGGATGGCGCTCCACCCCATATTGCTAGACCCGTGAAAGATCTCTTGCGCACGTCGTTTGGTGATGATCGTGTGCTCAGCCGCCGCTTTCGTCATGCTAGGCCTTCCAGGTCCCCAGACCTCAGTCCGTGCGATTATTGGCTTTGGGGTTACCTGAAGTCACAAGTGAATGGTGATCGACCGACATCTCAAGGGATGCTGAAAGACAACATCCGACGCCAATGCCTCACCATAACTCCGGACATGCTTTACAGTGCTGTTCACAACATTATTCCTCGACTACAGCTATTGGTGAGGAATGATGGTGAACATATTGAGCATTTCCTGTAAAGAACATCATCTTTGCTTTGTCTTAATTTGTTATGCTAATTATTGTTTTTATGATCAGATGAAGCGCTATCTGTCGAACATTCTTTGAACTTTTCTTTGTTCTAATAAAACCCAATGTCATTCCGAGCATGTGTGTCATTTTTTACCTCTCTATCTACATTATTCCTTGATTTATTAAGTTTTCAAATTTATACTGACTTTTTGATTACCCAGTAGGTTTGATGCCCACTCGACGAAGAATTTTACCCACTCGTTCGGTGACTCCTTGTACGTATGGAAAAATGGCGATGTTTTGTTCTCCCTTGTGCTGTATCCTTTTATTTCCATCATTAGTTGCCACAGTTTTCTCATTCATCCTCTACCATAATGTGTGAATCACAGACTTCAATTATGTAGGATTCATTAATACGTGGCTTATCAGTTACTTGCTCTTTTACGTTTATAAAGTTATTCCAAGTATAGATTTTTTTTAAAACTAGTGACTCCCTTTTAATAGTTGCGGTTACAATCAATTAACAACACACAACAGCATACACGTACACTTTGTAAACAGACTGTGACAATTTGTCCTCACTGAATAACGCAGAACATTGAGATTACGGACAAGAAGGTTATGCGCTTCGACAAGCATCCATTTGGAGTCACTAGTGAGATGCACGCCCAGCGCCCTCCTCGCGCTAAAAGAGCGACGTGGCAGAGAATGAGTCAGCGCGCGGCAGCTCTGGGACCCGTCAGTTCCAGCCGGCAATTGTGCTTTTATGGCGCACCTGCCACACAACACACCCAAGACACTTACGGCCCCTCGGGGTGAGACGCAGCCCACCGACGGGCACATGCAGTTGACCTGAGGGCAAAATTGCTTCTTGGTCTTCTTGACCTTTCCCATTCCTTTTTTAGCCACGGCGTCTTCTTGACGACATTGTTATTTTCAGGAAACTTTCCATATACTGTTGGTCCAGCGCAAAGATGGTACGAATTTGATTAAAATGCTATGATCTTTGCTTAGCAAAACTCTCTAAAAATTAAGAAGCAAAAAGTGTGAAATTAGTCTACTTTCTGGACCGCCCGATAAAAAAATTGCTAAATATATGTGATAAAGGTCTTGTTTTTGAAAGATTTAACCGCGCATAAAATAAGAGAGATGTTAGAGCTAACATTAAAGGATTAATCCCTTACGTTTTCAAAATATGAGAGATGAGTTGATGAAGTTAAGTATTATCATGCTTCTATGACGACTATGAACGCTGAAGACGACCAAAAACCTAATAAATTTGAGCAATTATTGCAAAAATTCATAGTACGGAACTGAATAGTTGGCTGAGTGGATGCTGATCCAAGCTATTTATGCTGATCAGCCAGGGCATTATGATCGCCTATCTAGTATCCAGGAACATAGTGTCGAGTAGCAATGATGTGACTGCCCCTCAACTCGTCAGATCTGAACCCGACCGAACACATCTGGGATGTAAAGTAACAGCTCATACCCCCTTTCCTTTCCTACGTCACCCAAAACATCGCACTGACCATCAAACTATCGCTCAAATGTCGATGGTCGCATTTCTTTTAAAATAAAGTTGCAAAAGGGAGACATACTACCCAGTCTGGTCAGCCTGCACTGACCTTCTGTTGTAACGAAGTTTATTGTTTATTATGATACTATTCTTGGTTTCTATTGTAAAACTCGAGACCCACTCGGTTATCCGTGTGGTCTAAGCACCGTTTTCCGAGACGGGGGGGGGGGGGGGGGGGCGTACCGGCCCCCGGTTCGAATCCGCCCGGCGGATTAACGAAAGGGGTCGGAGTGCCGGCCAGCCTGGATGTGGTTTTTAGGCGGTTTTCCACATCCCCCTAGGTTAATACCGGGCTGATCCCCAAGTCCCGCCTCAGTTAAACGATTCACAAATATTTCGTAACACTTTACTCTTTCCCACACGTATAACATTATACGCAGACATTTGGGGTACACATTTCCTCCTGGGAAGCATGGGGTGGCGGCAGGAAGGGCATCCGGCCAAACTGTAAATATTAACACATCCGCTTTTAGCTCAGTGCCGACCCTGCATGTGCGGGAAAAGGCCAAAGAAATACAGACAGACTATTGTAAAACTCGAGAATGGACTCGTCTCTCGCAAAGCTGGCTACTCTACATGAAAATATTATAAATACATAAAACTGTATTTTACAGCCTTTCCCCCTGGTAATTGGCTAGCTAGTTCACTGTACTTCTAATATGAGTGCAAACCCTTCAGGTGTTACTAATTTACCTAGGCTTCTTCTCAATGAATTACTCAGGTCGTGCTTTTCCCTTGTTAGTTACCTATAAAGCGGAAACGCGCCTATGAAGTAAGGTCAGAGGGGCTGAACATACTTGTTATATTCAGTGGATGAATAAGATTTCAGTCTGATGTTGTGATTCTAAACACTAATTTCTATAATTTAGTGTTTCCAGCTATATCTATACTTGAAAACACTAGGTTCAAAGGCAAACTCAGATCTGAGATACGCATTTTAAAATCGATACTTTGTAAATGCTGGAACATTAGTACTTTTTTATCTCGTTAAATAAAATTTCCTTTCTTAGAAATGTTTCTAGTGTAGAACGTAGATGAAATTCTTCACACCATGTTACTTATGAAGAATTGAAATAAAGAAATGATACGCAGCTCTCGTAATAATTCGAGATGCTACTCATCTTCAACACCAGTACAGTTAAAGAAAGGATGCAAATTGTTGTATGTTTTGACTAACCAATCTGCCTTCTCCGTTGATAACACACACACAAAATGCCAATTTAGCTCCAGTAGCTGACTCGGTCGAAATCTGTCTTATAAGTTGATTGACGAACAATTCCCAGTTAAATGGCTGCGAGCTAGTGCCTTCATTTTTTTATGTGGTTGGAGCTGCTTCCTTCATTATAACTGGACAGGGATTTAAGAAACACTCTCACTTTGATAGCACTATCCAGGAAAGTTTTAATGAATTTCATGGTCCTCTGATAAGTTTGATTTTGGAGCCCAATTACTCTTCTTGTACAGTACAACTTTTTATAGACACACAGTACTTTTTATGATTATATGCACATGTACTGCGCCATTGTCGGTCGCTAGTCCGGCAAGAAAAATATGAAACATCTATGGTGGAATCCTGCATGTGAAAGAACAATGTATGAATGAAAGAGAACCTTGCAGAAAGACAACAAATAAAAAAATCAAATGTTCAAATGTTTGTAAAGCTTATGGTACTTTGCTGCAGGGTTATCAGTCCCTAAACTTACAAACTACTTATGAACTGCCTTATACTAAAGACAGCACAAACATCCATGTCCGAGGGGGGATTCGAACCCCCGACGGGCAACGGCCTTGCGCATCGCAGCATAGCGCCTCAACGCGCTCGGCCGCTAAGACAACAAATAAAACAATTAGGTAAACAAAATGGAGAGATATGGAGAAGCAAATGCATTCCATCGAGAAACACTTCAGAGGTTATAACAAATGAGACGTCTGTAAGACGTTCGCAGGAAAGACTCTTAGGTATAATCCGTAAGACATGTGCTTCCCAAAACAAGATGCAAGGCTTGCGCTGACTAACCAAGAATACTGCACACAGACAATTGTATATTTCTCAGAGCTTCTCAAATGTCTAGTATCAATACCATAATCTCATGATGAGACTCCTACGTACACAAATCATGGATCTCAACTACCCACCAAATATGAAATCCACACCCTCATCCTCTTGAGAAGATGGTATAATTGCATGTCTTTCGAAGAACCTAGGCCCTCTTGACGATCTCACAGAAATCCTAATAGACACATGACAAACCGAATACTATGAACGGAACTTCTGAAGGCCGGAAATGTACACTCATCCACAAAAAAGTGACAAATTCTATGTTAATAACACCAGTGGAATTTCCTTAATTTACAATATTTTCTCAGCTTGTTTTCGTCAGAGAACTGACAGGCAGCTCAAACACAAGATTGTGTAATACCAAGCGGAATTCCGACCAGGGTGATCCCGCTCATAACACATTTTCAACCTGAAAACAAATATATAAGGTAACTAGAAGCTGTCCTCTCATTTTTATGTTTCTTGACTTCCAAAAGGCGTATGATTCCATCAAAAAATGGCCCTTTTAATGTCCTAGAATTTCGTAGACGTAACACAAAGCATTACTCCTCATCAATAAGCTCCTACTGACGACATTTATTTTGCTATATCAAATTCTTTCGAGATAACAAACAGCGTACTACAAGGAGACGGATTGTCACTTCTGATCTTCAACCTTGATAGTCATTAGAAAATGGAGAAAAAACCTGAAAATCAGAACTACTACAAACCCACTCAACTTGTACAAGTGAAAGACGAACTCAAGATGAGTTTCTTGGCCTTCGGAGACAATCTACCGATACCAATGGACGGCGGAATCACGAGTCGTGTCGTGATAGCACAGTCGGTAGTGCGCTTGCCCGCGAAAGGCAAAGGTCCCAGGTTCGAGTCCCGGTTCCGGCACACAATTTTAATCTGCCAGGACGTTTCATATGAGCGCACACTCCGCTGCAGAGTGAAAGTTTCATTCTGGAAACATCCCTTAGGCTGTGGCTAAGCCATGTCTCCACCATATCCTTTCTTCCAGGAGTGCTAGTCTTGCGTGTTTGCAAGAGAGCTTCTGTGAAGTTTGGAAAGTAGGAGGCGAGGTACTGGCGGAAGTAAAGTTGTGAGGCGGCATCGTGAGTCGTGTCGGGATAGCACAGTCGGTAGTGCGCTTGCCCGCGAAAGGCAAAGGTCCCAGGTTCGAGTCCCGGTTCCGGCACACAATTTTAATCTGCCAGGACGTTTCATTATGAAAAACCATTATTAGTAATTGTTAAAAATTATTATTAGTCTTTGTTAAGAATTATTATTAGTATTTGTTAATAATTGTAATTATTAAGAAATATTAATAAACTACATTAGTAGTATCAAGTAGGGAGGCTCCTTGTGACCCACCTCCCTGCGTGCGTGCCTACCAGAGAACGACATACTCATTATGGTACACTGAGGGCCACGCAGTTGAACCGTTGCGTCGTACTTCTGGTAGACGCTGTCGTGGACAGTAATAAGTAACTGCATGTAGAGGGTGACGGACGTGGTCCCCGATGATAAATGCATACTTGTCTTGATCCAATGTGCCTTACAGGGGCATGTCACGGAAACATTCTCAACGCCACAACGGTGCATCCTCCGGCCTGCATCCCTCTGATTATTGTTGCAAGTTGTTTCCTTTGTCGTGTTTCACGCCGTACATGCCAACGATCACCTGTTGTTTTTTTTTAGGCAAAAATGTTGTACCACTCAGCGTTCGCTGTTCCGTAGGTAGGAAAAGCTGCTGGTGGCCCCATTATTCATCTGGACAGGCGCAGTGGTTAGCACACTGGACACGAACTCTGGAGGTCGGCCGATCAAATCCAATACCGGCCATCCAGATTAAGGTTTCCCGCGATTTTCCTGAATCATTCGACGGCAATGTTGGGATGGTTCCAAAAAGGGCACTGCCGATTTAATTCCTCATCATAAAAAAACAGAGCCTATGTTCCGAGGCTAATGACCACATTGTTAGAGTTTCAGCCCTAGTATTCCTTCTTCTTTTCATCTGGACGGATAGTTGCCTTTTCGTCTTTATACATCTCCGTAGCCATCGTTCACCCCTGTCATCTGTGGCCCATGGAGCACCTCACTTGCATTTTACCATACTTCGTATACCTTAATCACGCGGCAAGCGAACTGATTACAGACCCAGCCGTTCCGGAAATGGCCATGGTGGAGTGGCCGAGCACTCTGAGGCGCCTTGCTGCGGAGCGCGCAGTTGCTCGCCATCCGAGGTTAGAGTCCTCCCTGGAGCATGGGCGTGTGTGTTGCCCTTACGTTAGTTTAAGTATGTTATATGGTCGGATGAGCAGAGCAGATTTGTCCAATATGTTTACAAACATTTGAACATTTTGTTCCGGGAATGCTTCCACTCTTGACCTGAAAGCCAGTGACCGTGGCTTGGTGGACGTATGATAAACCGCCCGTTTCGGCTCTGCAACAATGACTGCGAAGTTCTCTTCGTCTAGCTTTATATACTCTCATCTGCTAGTGCTGCCACCTGCACATTGATGTCAAGCATAGGCGGTTGTCACAATAATGCAACTGGACGCTGTATAATTGAAAATGTTACACAAAACAACTCCATTGTTTCCAACAATAAAAACAACGGAATGTGCTAGATAATACTTATGACTATATCTCGTTTGTACAACTTCGTGGCATCTTAAATCGCTGACTATATTGAAATACCAACTAGGACACACCAATTATTCCTAGGTATACTTCTCTCCAGGTACAACGCTCTCATTTACACCATACTAATCTTCGAGGGGTGCGTTAATTTGAAACTAATAGCTACCAACAGTAAACTACAGACAGTAATCCGTAGTTTGGTGATCAGGCAGTAAGAATCGTCGTGCGGCCGTAGAATGACTCCGCTGTTGTATTACAAATCGAAATAGAGTAACGAACATCTCCAAATCAAGTGTTCAAGAGATTCTCTAGAACGTTTAGGGTAAAGTTTGTCCTACACAATTTGACTCCAAAATAAAGACAACGATGTGGGGACGCTTTTCGTCTCCTCATTGAAACGCAAAACACGAAAATTCAATTCTGGGAAAATTATCATTGATGACAAGACTTGACGTTACCAAAAGGTAAATAAATGCCAAATGGGTCTCTGATGTTGCGCCAGCAAGATGAACAACATCAAAAACATGCAGTTTGGTGACTGTTTCATACAGTTGTATGAACGTTGTATGAGGCTTTCTCAAGTTGGGGGATGTGTTCTACATTCATCAATGATCCGTCCAAACAACTTTCTTAACTCACTTTATCATGTCGTCAGACTGGCTGGTTCGAGGCTTGGTTAGTTGTGATGAGATGCCCTTCCTTCACAACTATCACACCCAGATATACCCATTAGATGCATCTGTAATAGCATCACCAAATGTCCCACTAAACTGGCAATGAATTTCAATCGGCGTCACACCTTTCCAATATTGAAAACAAACATGCGTAATTGTCATAGTGAAAACGCTTCCATAGTAAGTATTCCTCACTGTCGCTGCTTCTGCTACTACGGTTGTATATGCCGCACACAGTTGCCGTCCCTGCCAAGCATTCTCAATGAATGCTTGCGTGTCTTAAAACAAATCACATGTTTGTATCTGTTTCCAGCCCAAGAAAAAAAATGATCGAATGTGTTATAACTTCAATGTACTTAGCACAAAAACTGCAACTGTGTGTGTGCCCATAAGAATATACAGTAGTTTAAGCTGCTTCTATCAACCGACAGAGAGAAATAATTTGAAGAGACGGCGGTTCAGTAGTCATTCTGCTATTCGTTCTGTTTTATTGGTGTTGACGAACTCGGGATACTCAGACATCTTCAGTATGAATTATTAATAATTTCTTTGTTTCCTGTCAAGATTACTTAAATCTATATAACGAAGGAGAAATGAACATTTAAATCTTGCAAAGATTATACGGATAGCATCTTGCATTAATAATTTAGAAAAACCTTATTGCGATGTTAATGTTAACTTGGGGCTTTTGTAGAACTTTATAGTGTATCGGTGAGTGGGCCTTTGAAGCCGAGTGGAGCCAAGGAAAGCGAAAACGTCGCCGGACATTAATCCACTGGAACAAAATTATAAATTATATATTACTTTTAGTCAGTTTTCAGTATTGACGAAAATTATTATCAGTATTCATTGTCAGATAAAATGCTCTTATTTACATAAAAAATTACCATAGTATTATGGTATGCATTGTACAAAAGCTGGCTTTATGCATTAGCACATACTATTTACCCATTTTACTGGAATGTTGAGTTCCATGACTGTGAATTATATTTTATTTTAGAAAATCATCAAGCACCACCATTTTAATATGTTTATTATGACAAAACGTATTTTAGGATTCCACATATCTTCAGTTGGCGTACTTAGAACTTTTTCTTTATCAAGTGAACGTCGATAGTAGTTTAGAGCCTGTAAATGGACTGTTCAAAGTAACGGATTCTTTTTTCTTTCTTAGATTTCGCATATTCTCTTAATGTGTAAGAAAAACAACTAACATCATTCTTAGTGATAAAAACGAAAGCCTGCTGAATAAAAGATTTCAGTATAATAGCACCCTGCCCTAATTGAAAATACATACTGGAATAATAGTAACCACTAATACAACCTTTGCCGTTGCAAAACTATGCCAGAATGATCAAACTGTCCTGGGCCACGAAGTTATAAATTTTAATTATTTTGTCAAATAGGCTCAACCACAGATCGTGTATAAAACACTAAAATATGACGCGTTTCAAGGGTCAAGCCCTCATCATCAGATAAAATATACAAGAATCTTTAAAACCCGAGACAATAAAAATCTAAAACGTAATAAAAGAAAACTTGGTTATTTCCGTTGTAACCATGTCTCCACAGAAAGCTCCTCAGCATACTGTGCTTCGTCAAGAGTAGCTTTCTGCTTACAAGGGAAGTAACCACGTTTTCTTTTATTACGTTTTAGATTTTTATTGTCTCGGGTTTTAAAGATTCTTGTATATTTTATCTGATGATGAGGGCTTGATCCTTGAAACGCGTCATATTTTAGTGTTTTATACACGATCTATGTGGTTGAGCCTACTTCACAAAATAATTAAGCATACAACCGCGACCTCACATCCATTATAGATATAATTAAGTTAGAAATTTTGTTACCAGATATACGAAGAAAATAAATAATTACTACCATCTGCCTGTTTAAATTCACTGACATCACCGGTTTCACTACGGTCGGGGGTTCGAATCCCCCCTCGGGCATGGATATTTGTGCCGTCCTAGTTCGTAAGTAGTTCACAAGTAGTTTGTAAGTTTAGGGACTGATGACCCCGTAGTTAAGTCCCATAGATTATACAAACATGTGAAACATGTGAAACATCACCGGTTTTCTGTATAAACTTGTCACAGTCTTGACCGTTATAGAATTTTAAAAAATAATGACTACAACACGTTATCAAGTTGAAAGGTGTCTGCTAGTTCCTCGGATATTTTTAATGTCTCAAATAGACATTCATGGATTTCAAAGGTTGTCAATGGCTCGGCACATCTATCACAAACGGATATTATGGTTTTTCCTCTGCTCATTTTCGACACATTACTAACAAATCTGAAGAAAACCACACAACAAAACGTAAACCTCTAACCATCAATGCCTGCTCTCTGCGCTCGCGTAGCGCGGCGACGTAAGCAAAACAAACAACGGCGCCCTGCACGATGTTAAGGCTATCAGGACACTGTTCCCAATTGGCCGGCTAATAGCACACTGCAATGATCCTGCCCCTACCCGCTACTTGCTCTAGCTCGCTGTCTACACAAAGCCCCCACAGTCCCGTAAGCGGCCGACTGCCAACAGCGGCCAAATTGAAGGGCGTCTCGGCGGCCATTACGGTGCCGAACTTCCGCGCCAACTTTAAATGAGCTTAAAACTCTGCTTGTGCTTATGTGCTTATAGTGTGTATTCATTCCAGTTACGTCGTGAAAACTATGTTTCATTTAAATATATAGCTACAAAACGGCTTGAGACTCTTTGAATATAAAACATTCGGTTGTGTGTAAATTTATTACACATATGGTATAGAAATCGGCCAACAGCGTTTCTTCTTCCAAACTAAACCGAATTATCATATTTAGTTTTTCAGAGTTCTAAATGCACAATACGAACGTAATTTATCGTCAGAGACGATTTTTGGCACTTCGTCAGTATATTTTACGATGGTGAACCTTTTGTACAAACATTAATTTCGGAAGAGTTCCACAACACTTTACGTCTTTGCTTCAGTACCTGCTGTATTCTCCAATATTTAGATACATTATAGCATCAAAAAATGAGCCAAAGCTGGCTGAAACAGCTAATGTTAAAAATCGACTGCGAAAATGAAAATCCCATCAGATACATAACTGCAAAATAGCGCCTTACCTTGTGAATACAGACAGCCCAGCCACTACCAAATTCTTTTAAAAACACGAAGTATGTTATAACTTTTACGTAACTGAATGCATCTAAGATTAGGATTAGGGTATCTAGCATGAATATTAGCATTTTAATACTGTAAGTGTTTAGTAGTACTGTAAGTATCTTTCAGTAGCATGAACTGCACAAAAGTCAGCAACTATCGTCATAGGACTCAGCTTTACAATGTGCTTCCTGTGTTGCTATTTGTCATTCATATATGGAACTATACACAGTTCTACAAACCACATTCAGATGTTATACCTGTATGTAAAGCAGATCGAAAGAAGTTCACTGAATGTGTGGTCGTGTTCCATTTTGATTTATTCATTAGCCTAAAGTGTTTCTGCACCCTTAATGTTATCTCTCTTTGTGTTAATTATTTTATTATTTCATTAATGATCAATGCCCCATGTTTATATATGTTTGGCCCATATTTATATATGTTTCCACCCGTGTGATTGATCTTGTGTGTACATGTGAATGTGAATGTGTGCTCTTAATATTGACTGACTGCCGCGCAATGTTCAAATGTTTGTAAGACTTATGGGACTTAACTACTGGGTCATCAGTTCCTAAACTTACAAACTACTTATGAACTAGCTAATACTAAGGACGGCTCCAGTATCAATGCCCGAGTGGGGATTCGAACCCCCGACCCTAGTAGCCATGCAGGACGTGACTGGCGCGCCGCAGACCACTCGGCCACTGCGGCCGGCGCCGCGCAATAGCTTACAGTCGCCGCCTCCCGCTTTAGGCCTCGTTTTGCTGTAGTTAAGAACACATGGCTTCGTTTGTCGTCTGCACTTGCGTCTGCTGGCTGGCCAGAGACAAGCTTACTTGGCAAGATGGCGAGGTGGCCGTGTTCTTAGTGTCCAACCTAATCTTGGAAGAAAGAAGTCACAGGTGATGTCTTTGGGAGCGGTTGAAGTGGGAATTGTCTTAACCAGGTAGCAAGGGTTGGTAAACACTAGTCTGTGAATGCACTCTGCGTCGCTTCTAGCGCGCTCTACAACCGATGTATGGCAGGGGGAGGTTTTTCCGAGGCCGTAGAGCTTTTAGTCTTCATTCTTCATTCTGGTTCCGCTTCCACGACTGTGGAAGTAAGTACTCTGTTGAATCATAATGAGGGGAAGGCGTGCTGTTGAGACTTTGATTAATTTGTGATCAGGCAGTCTTAGTTTTCAGTGGTAGTTTTTTGAGTAATTATTTCGCTAAGCAACGCAAAGTGCTTCTTAATTTACAGAAATAGAGTAAATTCAGTGTAAATTTATTATTTGCATTTTCATTCCAGTGATGATTTTGTGTCCGGTTTTGTTCAAGTTAGAATACACGTGTGTGGCCTTCAGCCTTTGTGTAAACTTTCCTTGCTGTTTTTAACTGACTTTTCGCGCCATTACTGTAACTGCGAGTTGCTAAATATTTTCTCAGATTTTCTGATTTGATTCCATCTTTCCTGTCTTGTATGACAGATTGTACCACGTGCTTTCACAATGATCGTTATTTCGGCCTTCAGCCATGGTTTTATTAATACTAGCTTTCTTCTATGTGAATTCTCGCGTGTGCTTTACTCGCTTATTCTAAATTAATTTCGGCTTGTAAATGTTATGAAATTTGGTGTGGTCACACACCACATGGTACTTAAGAAGAGTGAGCTGCTGCCTCCCCACACGAGTTGGTTTAGTGCACAGTGTACATAAAATTAGTGATCAAGACACCTGCCATCTCGTCAAGACGCTGCCGACACTTCGTTTTGCCCCTGCTTTCATCTATAGTAATGTATGTAATGTACCGCCAAGCTTTATGCGCATGTCTGTGAATGAATGTGTTTTCAGCTGCTCATTGTGTGTTTGCAATTTTCCTCCCACAATACCTCCATATTCATAAAGGGCTGAAACAATTTTAATACGGGCAGTAATTATATGATTTAATTCATTTTTGTACAAGCTGTGTGCTTAATTTGACTCCCCACATTTATGTGCTCGTTATTTTTCTGGATAGATTATGATTTTAAAGTATCAAACCTCTGCTTTATGATTTCATACTCCATGTCTATTGTTTAATTATCTATTCATTTATTTGTTAACATTGATTTTGTGTTTGTTAAAACGTTGGCTGCTCCCTTATGAGTAGTGGTTTTCTTTCAGAGAATAAACAGCTAACTCCATACAGCGTCTAGACTATGTAGTAAGATGTTACTTTAGTACTTACATCTCAACGTATGTAGCAAAGGTGACAACATTCCCTGGCAACAGTAACGTCAGTAGGATCACGAGGAGAGAGTGAGAGGGTAAATGAGGAAAACTGGCCGGCCGCGGTGGCCGAGGGGACTGAGGCGCTTCAGTCACTGTCTGCACGGCCACTACGGTCGGGGGTTCGAATCCCCCCTCAGGCATGGATATTTGTGCCGTCCGTAGTCTTAGCTAGTTCATAAGTAGTTTGTAAGCTTAGGGACTGATGACCCCGTAGTTAAGTCCCATAAGGTCTACAAACATTTGAACATTTTTGAGGAAAACTGCTAGTTAGCAGCCCCCACTCTGGAGAGGGCGTACGTCGTGGCCAAGTGACATTATACATTGATGATGTTGGCCACCAGTCCAGTGCCAGCTGTCACCAGTGCCACATCGTAAACAGCGCTAAGTATCTGAATTTAATTTGTGTCAAATTTAATTTGCCAGTCTAGTTCATTTTCGGTAGTACTGTTTTAAGAGGTTTATTCCCGCGTACTTGCAGATTTCGTTTGTACTACTGTTTTAATTGTTTATTCTCTCGAATTTGATAAATACCGTTGTTTAGTCTTCGTCTTTGACCGGTGTATTTCAAAACAAGTCAGAGACCGTTCCTAAGCTCGTTATCAGTCAGTCCAGTGCCAGCTGCCGGACTCAGTTTTGTTGATTCGACAGTGTAGTTACCACTGACCACAGTTAAGTCAGCAGCCAGCCGCCTTCATTAGAGTACTAGGCTTCTTTAAAGTTGTTAATTGCTGTTAATTGTATCGATAGGATGGATAGGATGTGTGCCTGCTGTGTGCGGACGCAGGAGGAGTTGGCCGCGGTTCGCGAACAGCTGAGCGTGCTGTTGGCTACGGTCAGCCGTCTTCAGGCTGCTGTCTCGGGGTGCAGCGATGGTGGGGAGTCTGAGGCGTCGAGTGGGACACCTCAGGTGTCTCGCGCTACGCTCTCTGTCCCTGCTACCGAGGCACCTTCAGGTGTACCGGACGTCGTCGAGCCGCCTTCTCCGCAAGGGGAGTGGCGGGTTGTACGGCGTTCGCGTCGCTCGAGGCGGAAGGCCAATGTGGAGGCTGGACGTCCGTCCGCGCCCGTTCGTCCTGTGAGTGAAAGTGTGGCCACTCCTTCAGCAGGGTCCGAGCAGGTGCACGGGGGGAGGGGATTATTAGTTATTGGGAGCTCCAATGTCAGGCGCGTGATGGAGCCCCTTAGGCAGATAGCGTCCAGATCTGGAAGGAATTCCAACGTGCACTCGGTGTGTTTGCCGGGGGGCCTCATCCGAGATGTGGAGGCGGCCTTGCCGGCGGCTATCGAGGGTGCGGGGTGCAGTCGACTGCAAGTCGTGGCTCACGTCGGCACCAATGACGCTTGTCGCTTGGGTTCTGAGGACATCCTCAGGTCCTACGAGCGGCTGGCGGAATTGGTGAAGGCTGCTGCCTTCGCACGCGGGGTGCAAGCAGAGCTGTCGATTTGCAGCATTGTTCCCAGGGTTGATCGGGGTCCTTTGGTTTGGAGCCGAGTGGAGGGTCTGAACCAGAGGCTTCGCCGACTCTGTGACAGTCATGGCTGCAGATTTCTGGATCTGCGTTATCGGGTGGGGAATTGTAGGGTGCCCCTAGATAGATCAGGGGTGCACTACACTAAGGAAGCGGCTACTCGGGTAGCAGAGTACTTGTGGAGTGCACATGGGGGTTTTTTAGGCTAGGCGTTAACTCTGATGAGCACTCGACTGTCAGCATTCAAACAGCGAATTCAGGCCACGTTCGGAATAAAAATTCGAACATAAAAATATTAGCCGCGAACTTACAAAGTATTAGAAACAAAGTTCCCGAATTTGCAGCGCTGCATGGAAGTTATTGCGCTCAGATAGTTTTAGGCACCGAAAGCTGGCTAAATGATGATGTGGAAAGTTCAGAAATATTTAGCGAAGCGTGGAATGTATATCGGAAAGATAGATCTGATACAACCGGAGGAGGAGTGTTCATCGCTGTGGACAAAGATATTGTTTCTACTGAGATCGAGGTTGAAAGTAATTGTGAAGTTATCTGGGCACGCATAACAGGTCTAAAAGAAGTAAAGTTAATAGTTGGTTGTTTTTACCGGCCCCCCAGTGCTGCTGTAGCAGTTTTAGAATCATTCAAGGAAAGTCTACACCAGGTAGTGCATAGGTATCCGGGCCATGCAATATTAGTCGGAGGTGACTTCAACCTTAAGAGTATAGATTGGGACCTCGCTAGTTACATTTCAGGCGGTACAGACAAGCAGTCATGCGAGCTACTTTTGGACACATTCTCCGAAAACTGTCTTGAGCAGTTAAACCGGCAACCCACGCGAAATGGAAATATTCTAGACCTTATAGCCACAAACAGGCCTGACCTTATTAACGATGTCTATGTAGAGACAGGAATTAGTGATCATGACATCGTCATAGCGTCGATGGTGACCAAAGTTCATAAACCAGTCAAGAAGGCTAGGAGCGTGTTTTTGTTGGGAAAAGCCGACAAGCAAATGTTACGATCGCACTTAGAAAATGAATGGGCATCGTTTAATTCTGGGTCTATGGATGTAGAGGAATTGTGGACTAAATTTAAATGCATTGTTAATGAAGGGTTAGAGAAATATGTGCCAGTAAAGACGATTAAGGATGGAAAAGATCCACCGTGGTATAATAATAATGTTAGAAAGCTGCTGAGAAAACAAAGGCTGTTGCATTCTCGATTCAAAAAAGAACACGCAAATGGTGACAGGCAAAAGTTAGTAGAGATTCGTGCGTCTATAAAAAGATCGATGCGTGAAGCATACAATAATTATCACAGCCATACCTTAGCAAAAGATCTTTCCGAGAACCCGAAAAAATTCTGGTCCTATGTAAAATCGATAAGCGGGTCAAAGCCCACTGTCCAGTCACTAGTTGATCATTCCGGGGCAGTAATAGAAGAAAGCAAACGGAAAGCTGAAGTTCTAAATTTAACCTTTAAGAAATCTTTCACGCAGGAGGACCGCACAAACATACCATCATTTGATCAACGTACTAATTCCGAAATGGGGGACATAGCAATAGGTATTTCCGGTGTAGAGAAGCAGCTGAGAGAGCTAAATACGAAAAAGTCTGCTGGTCCGGATGGAATACCAGTTCGGTTTTACAAAGACTATTCTGCGGCATTGGCCCCCTACTTAGCTTGCATTTACAGCGAATCTTTAACTCAGCGCAAAGTTCCTAGTGATTGGAAAAAAGCGCAGGTGACTCCCGTGTATAAGAAAGGAAAGAGAACTGACCCATACAATTACAGGCCAATATCGTTGACATCGGTTTCATGTAGAATTTTGGAGCATATTCTCAGTTCGAATATAGTAAATTTCCTTGAAACGGAAAAGCTTCTTTCCATGAATCAGCACGGGTTTAGGAAACATCGTTCATGTGAAACTCAGCTTGCCCTTTTCTCACATGACATCTTGCGAGCCATGGACGAAGGGCAACAGGCGGATTGTGTTTTTCTCGACTTCAAAAAGGCGTTCGACACGGTGCCACACTGCAGACTCCTAACGAAAATGCGAGCTTATGGAATAGGTTCTCAGATTTGTGACTGGCTGGAAGACTTCCTAAGTAATAGAACGCAGTACGTTGTTCTCGACGGCGAGTGTTCATCAGAGACGAGTGTATCGTCAGGTGTGCCCCAGGGGAGTGTGATAGGACCGCTATTATTTTCTATCTATATAAATGATCTGATGGACAGAGTAAGTTGTAATTTGCGGCTGTTTGCTGATGATGCTGTGGTGTATGGGAGGGTGTCATCTGTAACTGACTGTAATAGCATACAGGTTGACTTAGACAAAATCTCTAGTTGGTGCGAAGAATGGCAGCTAGCTCTCAATGTAGAAAAGTGTAAGGTGATGCGCATGAGTAGAAAAAACAGTCCTATAATTTTCGAATACAGCATCAGTAGTGAGCTTCTTGATGCGGTCGCGTCGTTCAAATATCTAGGCGTAACATTGCAGAGCGATATGAAATGGAACGAGCATGTAAGGACAGTTGTGAGTAAGGCAGACAGCCGACTTCGGTTTATTGGGAGAATTTTGGGAAGATGTACTTCACCTGTAAAAGAGACCGCGTATAAAACGCTTGTACGACCGCGTCTTGAGTATTGCTCAAGTATTTGGGATCCGCAGCAGATCGGTTTGAAAGAAGACATAGAGGCGGTTCAGAGGCGAGCAGCTAGATTTGTTACCGGTAGGTTCGACCAATGCGCGAGTGTCACGGAAATGCTCCGGCAACTCAATTGGGGATCGCTGGAAGAAAGACGACGCTCTTTTCGTGAATTTCTGTTAAGTAAATTTAGAGGGCCGGAATTTGAAGCTGAGTGTAGTACGATCTTGCTGCCGCCTACTTACATTTCGCGTAAAGATCACAAAGACAAGATAAGAGAAATTAGGGCTCGTACGGAGGCATATAGGCATTCTTTTTTTCCTCGTTCAATTTGGGAGTGGAATAGGAAAGGAAATGCCTAGTAGTGGTACAGTGTACCCTCCGCCACGCACCTTACGGTGAATTGCGGAGTATGTATGTAGATGTAGATGTAGATACTGGGGAACTCTGTGATGTTTTGTTTTCAGCTGCACATCGTTGCTAGCAAGTATGAAGTTTGTTAGTGCAAAAACACGTCACATCCACAACCAGGGAGTGGCAGAGGGGACAGGACTGAAACGTGATTCGCTAGAGGCCTCGGCAAACCACAATATAGATTGGTTTGGAACGTAGCGTTGGCCAAGAGGAAACTGTCGGGTACCAGTAAGTGGAGAAAAATAGTGCGCCCACACTGGTCATTAAATCCCCCGGTATTTTCATAGAGCGAGGAGTTCTGAGTCAGACAGATTGGGCGCCGGATCCGTGTCGTTTGCCACAAGCCTCTTGTAAGCTCCACGACAGTCTGTTTTCGCAGGGAAAGCGTGTTTCCATGAAATGCTGCCACGAATGGTAACTGTATCACGGTCTTCTCCAGGAAACCTAGACACTAACTTCTGTTGTGGCAACAGATGTATTCTTTTGCTTTTCTAGATAATTAGCCTCAGTGTAGTAGTATTAGTAGATGGGATGCAATAAATATACTCCCATTTACCTATTAGTTTCCAAAGTCTCCAAAACAAGTATCGTATCGAGTCCCAAAATTCGCATCTCTTAAAATGTTCAAATATGTGTTAAGCTTATGGGACTTCACTGCGGGGTCATCAGTCCCTAAATTTACAAACTACTTATGAACTAACTTATACTAAAGACAACACAAATATCCATGTCCGAGGGAGGATTCGAACCTCCGACGGGGGACGGTCTCGCGCATCGGCGTATAACGCCTCAATGCGCTCGGCCACTCCACTGAGGCTCACATCTCTCGTAGATGCTTACTACTTGACTTTGTGCAATTACTCCTTTCCGCTCGGGACTTGAAGACTGACCACCCATAACGCCCTTTCCTCTCTCCTATGTTAGGACGAGACAAGATGTCGTATTCAATGTTCCGATTGCGAAATTAGCTGCATTGAAGACACGCATTGCGCAACACATTCTGAACGTCACTCCAGAAACACTTCCATCAGTTGCGCAACATGTTGCTTCTCTATTTCAACTTGTAGAAAACGGTGGATAACATTTGAACCTGTTTTGCACCAGTCACACGGAAATTAAAAAAGCGATTTGTTTTTGATCGATGTTGTTTATGCGGTTTTTGGTATGAGGGCAGTTAAAAATCTATTTTTCCCATCTGATTTGATATGATCTTGCCGTGGTGGATAGGATTAGTTAACTAACAGTATCAAATCTGTACACCCATGAACACAGTTTTTTTAACGCCTAGAGTACACCTGAGACATTGTTGTATGATTCACTTGCCATTTCTAGTCGACCACTATTATATTATGATGCTTACAGCGCCATCTACAGATCAGTTTTCATACTATTCAAATGTTCAAATGTGTATAGCTTATGGGACTTAACTACGGGGTCATTAGTCCCTAAACTTACAAACTACTTATCAACTAGCTAACACTAAAGACGGCACAAATATCCATGCCCGAGGGGGCATTCGAACCCCCCGACCGTAGTGGCCGTGCAGACCGTGACTGGAGCGCCTCAGTCCCTTCGGCAACCGCGGCCCGCTTCATACTATTTATTTTTCTGCTGCCATATGTTTCCCCCGTTCTCCGATAATAGTGCGTTGTAATTTGTCGTCATTCTGACCAGTGGCGTTATTTTTATAGCGTTTTGAAAGATTACCTTTAATTATAATCACCCTATAAACCAGAAAGAAACTAGATTTCCATATAAAAATTATTTTAAATAGTTCATAAATATTTCAAATTGTACATATTTGTGACTAAGAAACAGATATCTATATATCGTATAGAAATGGTATATAAATGTGTTGTAAAAATATCTGTAAAACGTTGTGTGAATAAAATATATGATCGAAAAAACTAAGATAGTAAACAAAATGAAAAATATCATTACTAGTAAAATTGTTGATTTCATCAGTGTTAGTATTCAGAACCCTTTACTTCATTCTCTCGTTATGAAGCACATCTGAATAATTAGCTCACCAACTCTAATGTTCTACATACATACAATCACAAAGAAGTGAGCTTCAATCCCATTGTAACGATATTACATAATACCTTTGTGTGAGTTTCTGTGTAAGTCAGCACGCTTATTTTCCTTTCGTCATATGCCGCATGTGTCGAGTGTTTCCTTGGCCCAGAACCTTAAATATGGGTGCAATCTGAAACTCAGTAAGTTCTTGGGCAGCACTACGACGTATCACGAGGGTCCTAGGAAGTTCGTGGATCAAGTGACCTTTATTGTAGGAAGCGCACTTATGTAACCTGACACCATCTGATAATATCGTCGGAACACTTATCAGTTAATGATAAAAACTACGTCATTATCGGCAGGATTTTGATAAAATTTCATCACTTTGAGGAACTTCCTTTATAGTTTCTGAAAATGAAACGGAAGCTATAGTGTTTTTTAAGTGTAAAATCAATTAAATTTGTGAAATATGGTACATCATTCACTGTTCGTAATTTAATTAAAATAATAATTAATTGGAAACTTCATCAAGCCGTTTTTGTGAATAGTAAACATTTGTACAATAGCGAATCAGCCACACCCATCTGGAATAATGTAGGTGGTTACAGATCCGTTGGCCTGTTTTCCTAATAACAGGAACATTACCTCTGTCGAATAGCAGAATGATCGTTGCTCCCCCGTTCCCGTATCGGAATATCACACGGCTCCGCTACCAGCTGTTCATTTAATTTTGTTCCGTTGCAACAGACCATAAAAGTCGCTGGCTCCGAACAATGTGCCATCGCCCCTTGATAGGGCAGTACCCTGCAGTGTTTCTTTTGTGGCGAAACCGCCGGTTTAATAACGCTCGCAGCGTGAGAAACGGCGGTTTCCACTTTAATCACATTACTCGCGTTGTGGTAAAGCGCTCGCCATATCACGGCAAAACAGTTGCAATTATGCAGTGTTAAACAGCAGTTGTGAAAGATATTACTGACGCCAGACAAACAAAACACTTTGCACTTGCAAATCTGTCCCTTTTTGGGCAGATATTTTGAACTCTTTTTTTTTTTTTTTTTTTTTTTTTTTTTTTTTTTTTTTTTTTTTTTTTTTTTTTTTTTTTAAAGATCATCTGGCTGTGGACTGAATGGTATCTGCATCAGGTTCAGATCGACACTACCTGCTTTTCATGCGAATAATATCAAGCACACCAGCATCTGTTCATTGCATCGGCTGCACACTGCCGTTAGGCAAACCCTCCCTTTTTCTGGTCTTCTCCCGCATCTGCAGGGAGTCGACACATTAGTCTGGATGTGGCGACGTCAGTAGCAGAGAATGGCCAGATGCATTTGGTGACCCATCCTCTTTCCTTTTGAGGGTGTTCGTGACTACCCAGTCTAGCTGCGTCTAGTGTTATCCCATACGGAAGCTGTGAGAACCTTTTTCGAAATGTTTATGACTCATGTCATGCAGATTGAATGTGGGTTCCACCCAGGCATGCACCTCCTGAAATCTACAGCCAGATTTTCCCACACATTTAGTCCTCGTCGATAATCAATTGCGCGAATTCGATCCAATGCGAATCCCGAGAAAGACGTGCAAACGCGCGGATATCCAGGTGTGTTTTCGTAAACTACTACCGTAAGTAGGTGGTAGCTCTTTTCAACTTTCATTTCCCCACAGTATTTCACGAATACACTCCGGTATTGTAAATACCTAGAAACTAAAGCTCCAGAGTTCATCGGTCATTTCTATAGTGGAGTAAAATAGTAACTTTAGAAACCTTATGCTGTTAGAGTCCTCCCTCGGACAGTGTTTGTGTGTAGGTATGTATGTGTGTGTGTGTGTTGTACATAGGTTAGTTTGAGTAATTTGTAGCCCTAGGGACTGATGACCACAGTAGTTTGTTCCCAGAGATTAAAAAAATGTAAATCTAAGGGACTTAACTGCTGCGGTTATCAGTCCCTAGGCTTACAAACTACTTAAACTAACTTACGCTAAGAAGAAAACACACACACACACACACACACACACACACACACACACACACACACTCATGCCTAAGGGAGGTCTCGAACCTCCGACGGAGAGCAACCGCGCGCTTCACAGAAAGGCGCCTTACAGTGCTCGGCTTCTCCACGGCGGTAGATTTACATCCATTTGAACATTTGTAGAAATCATGTGGTCGTGGAATCTCAGAGGTTTCATTGCAACGACCGTGAATATAAAAGTGGTGGTGAAAGGACGATGTAAGTGTGATTTTGATTTTTGGATCATAAAAGTCGACAGGTGCGCTCAAATCTGCACTCTCTATATGGCTATTCGAATGGTCGCGTGGTCTAAAGCTTTATGCTACGGACTGGGTGACCATTTCAACCGGAGGTTCGAGTCCTTCCTCGGGCATGGGTACGCGTGTGTTGTCCTTAGTGAAAGTTAGTTCAAGTAGTTTGTAAGTCTAGGGACTGATGACCATAGTAGTCGCCACCACAAGCCACAGTGCTGTTTAGGCACGTTGTAGTAGCCATTAGATGCAGTGACCGGCCGGCGTGTGCAGTGAAAATAGTAATAAAAATCGAACTGACGTGTTTTACGCCCCACTTTAGATTTGTAGTTTTATAAGTTTTTGCAAACATTTTGGACAAAAATAATAATCTAAGTAATAAAAAATTAATTAATAATAGTGTATGAAACCCTTATAGGAAAAAAGTAGGGAGGGGGGTTTCGAACCACTGACCTTCAGCATCACAGTCCAACACATTGCCTACTACGCTACAGATAACAGTTTTCAGTTGCGTTTTTTATTTTCATACTATTAATGGCCGTTGTTAACTGATGTTAATAAGACATTTGTAGACACTAGATTATCATTTATCGTACGAAGAACGCCGTGTTTTTGTTAGTTCTTCAATGCACCAAATACGCAACGCAAGATGGCGTATGCCACAGAGAGTTCTGGGCGAGGAATGTCACGTGACACCTGCGAACGGCTGGTTTTCGTTAATTCAATGGAGGGTGTCAAAACTCCGTTATTTTTGCAAATATCTCACAAACGATACGAGATATGAAAAAAACATAAGGGAACAAAGTTGTAGAGAATTTTCTCCTCTACCAATTAGGTTATTCAATTTTCGTGTCAGATGAATGGTTAAGCCGTTATTTTCATTTAAATTTCGAGCTGTCAAAAGAAGATCGCAAAGGCCCACTTTTAGTGTTACTACCGTAACCTAAAGTGGGCCAATAGTTTTACCTCCGTCACTCCCAGTCCCAAGCCCAGGCGTCATTTTGCAAGTGACGAGGAATTAGGAGGGGGAGGAGTATACTTCGTAAAACCTCTCGTCCCACCTAGCTCCGGATGGTAGCACCCTGCGTGGGCCCTTGCCTTGGGTTACACGTGAAATCCGGTCAACGATCTCAAAGCCGCAAGAGGATTTCTAACACCCAATAGCAGAGAAAAACCACAAAAATTAATCATCATGGAAAATCCAACCTATACCTCCTAGTCGTGGAGAAGTGTTACCACATTAGATCCAGCGTGGGAGGGGACTCAGTAAGTACCGGGATAAAGTGAGGTCCTCTAGCAAGTTCTAACGGTCTTCCAGTGCGGGGGAGAGAGTAGAAGCATTGGGCTCTCTCTTGCCCTTCTGATGAGAAATTTTTCCTAAAGGAAGAGGAGTCAAAGAAGGCCAACGGCAAAGATTTCCAGAACTAACAATCTTGAAATTATTCTGCATTAGTTAAGACATTCCTAAGCCATAAGTAAAATTCCTTTTCATGTAGAAGACAAGATGGAAAGTGTGTTTCACAAGAATGGTACTTTCTGAATCCGTGTTGACTATGAGTCTACAGGTAGTTCTCTTCGAGGTAGTTCATAATATTTGAGGAAAGTATATGTTCTAAAATCCTGCTACAAACGGATGTCAATAATGTAGACCTGTAATTTTGCGGATCACTCCTATTGCCTTCCTTGAATATTGGAGTGACCTGTGCAATTTTCCAGCCTTTGTGTACGGAACATTCGCTGAGCGAACGGTTGTATGTGATAACTACGTATGGGGCTATATTGCATCAGCACACTTTGAAAGAAAACTAATTGGTTTATTATCGGGACCGGGAGACTTACTTTTGTTAAGTGATTTAAGTTGCTTTAATCACCAGGGGTATCAACTTCTAAATTACGCACGCTGGCAGCTGTTCTTGATACGAATTCTGGAGTATTTGCTTCGCCTTCATTCGTGAAAGAATTTCGGAAGGCTGTGTTAAGCAATTCTGCTTTAGCAGAACTTGACATACCACCAGAATTGCTTAGGATTCTCTACCTAATTACGTGACAGGGTTTCGTTGTGGAATTTGTTATAAGCTTCTCGCATTGAAGTTAGAGTTAAATTTCGAGGTTCTGTAAAAGACTGCCAATCTTGAGGATTTTGTGTCCGTTTAAATTTGGCACGATTTTTTTCCATTGCTTTTGGAAGAGTGATCTAATACGTTTTGTGTACCTCGGTGGGTCAGATCCCTCTTCTTTTTTTTTATTTGTTTGGTATAAATCTGTCAATAGTTGTCGATATTGTTTCCTTGACCGTAAGCGACATCTGATCAACAAGAACATTGTTAGTTTCGAAAGACCGGAGATTCACCTCAGGAAAGCGTTAATCAAATTTTTATCTGCTTTTGTAAGAGATATATGTTTCGTTTATTTTTGGTAGATTTGGGATATCCGTTATTCATTTTCGTTACTACTCGGTGTTTACTAATCCCTGTGTATGTTTTGATACTCTTTATTAGCTCCAGATTATATGTTGCTAAGAGGTCAAGTATATTTTCACAACCATTTACTATTCTAGTTGGTTCATGAACTAATTGCTCGAGATAATTTTCTGAGAATGCGTTCAGTACGATTTCGGACGATGTTTTATGCTTGTCTCCGGTTTAAACATGTATTTTTGCCAACATATCGAGGGTAAGTTAAAGTTGTCACCAATTAAAATTGTATTCTTGGTGGGCATTTTTTAAATTTGGTCCAAGCTTTCTTTAAACATTTCTGCATTCAAATCATCTTAGTCAGGGGGTTCGGTGAAAAGAACCTATTATTAATTTATTCTTGTTGTCAGGTATAACCTTTTCCCATACCAACTCACAGGGACTATCTACCTCAAGATAAACTGCTTGTGACAGCGACAAATACGCCACCACCTGTTTTATTCAATCTATCCTTTCTGAACATCATTTGCCCCTTTCAGCTGAACTTATCTCCGGCTTTAGCCAGCTTTCAGTGCCTATAATGATATGAGATTCAGTACTTTCTGTTAGCTCTTTGAGCTCTGATACTTTTCCAACACAGTTACGACAATTTACAACTGTCTAATGGTTTTAAGATCAGTGTTCGTCCTATCTTTGACCTGTACCCTTTGAGGCTGAAAACTTCCCTGTCTGTTCCCGAGGCCCTCTAACCTAAAAAACCGCCCAGTCCACATCACACAGCACCCGCTACCCATGTAGCCGCTTCCTGCGTGTAGTGGACTCCTGACCTATTCAGCGGAACGCGGAATCCCACCACCTGATGGCGCAAGTCGAGGAATCTGCAGCCCACACGGTCGCAGAAGTCTGAGCCCCTGATTCAGACCCTCTACTCGGCTCTGTACCAGAAGTCTACAGTCAGTCCTGTCAACTATGCTGCAGACGGTGAGCTCTGCTTTATCTTGCAAGTAAGACTGGCAGTGTTTACCACCTCACATAGCCGCTCAAAATCTGAGAGAATCTTTTCAGATCCCAAGCGACACAAATCATTGGCACCGACGTGAGCCACCACCTGCAGTGGGAAACAGAACAAGATTTCATATTCACGGAATTTTCGACATTAACTGGGAACGGGTAAAGTTGGAAACGTGTAGTCGGTCTCCTGCTTCCTAGGCAGTTTCGCTGACTCCTACACCAATGGGGTCACAGCGCTCATCAAACTGATTCCCGTAAGACTAAGGGCATAGATAGGGTGAATTATCTAACACTTACACCGCAAATATTGCGGAAACGGAAAGTGCGATTGATGTGCGGTTTTCACAGAGTGGATTGGTAGTCAGGGGCTCGTACTTTTAATCAACAAAAAGATTGTAATCTTACTTAGAAAGTGTATTTTTTATGCAAACATACAGTTCTTTTCAAAAATAGGACAATGGTTGTTTCTATCATGCACTGGAATTTTTGACACCAGCTTGAAACACGCCCACTGATTGTGTGGTCGTGTTCCATTTTGATTTATTCTTTAACCTAAAGTGTTTCTGCACCATTAATGTTATCTATCTGTATGTTAATTATTTTATTATTTTTATCAATGGTTAATGCCCCATGTTTATGTATTTTTGCCCCATATTTATATATGTTTCCACCTGTGTGATTGAACTTGTATGTTCATGTGAATGTGGAAGGTTGTTTTTAATATTGACTGACCGCCGCGCAATGGGTTACAGTCGCCGCCTCCCGCTTTAGGCCTCGTTGTGCTGTAGTTAAGAACGCCTGGCTTCGTTTGTCGTCTGCGCTAGCGTCTGCTAGGTGGCCAGAGACGATGTTTTTACATCGTTTCTGTATCCGTGAGTATCCTAAATATTTCTCAGATTTTCTGATTTATTTCCATCTTTCCTGTCTTGCATGACCCATTGCACCATGTGCTTTAGTAACGGTCATTACTTCAGCCTTCAGTCATGCTTTTGTCAATACTAGTTTTCTTCTATACGAATTGTCGCGTATGCTTTACTCGCCTGCCGGCCGCGGTGGCCGAGGGGACTGAGGTGCTTCAGTCACGGTCTGCATGGCCACTACGGTCGGGGGTTCGAATCCCCCCTCGGGCATGATATTTGTGCCTTCCTTAGTTGTAGGTAGTTCATAAGTAGTTTGTAAGTTTAGGGTTTGATGACCCCATAGTTAAGTCCCTTAAGCTTAACAAACATTTGAACATTTTTACTCGCTTATTCTAAATTAATTTATGTTTGTAAATGCTATGAAATTCGGTGTGGTTGCAGACCACATTGTACTTAAGAATAGTGAACCACTGCCTCTCTGAACATGAGTTCATTTAGTGCACAGTGTATTTAAAATTAGTGATCAAGACACCTGCCATCTCGTCAAGACCTGCTACCCATTGTGTGTTTGCAAATTTCCTCCCACGTTACCTCCATATTCATAAAGGGCCAGAACAGTTTTATTACATGCAGTAATTATATGATTTAATTCACTTTTGTACAAGGTGTGTGCTTAATTTGGTCTCCCCACATTTAGTTGCTTGTTCATTTTTCTGAATAGTTTATGATTTTAAAGCATCAAACCTCTGATTTATGATTTTATGCTCCCTGTCGCATGTTTAGTTATCTATTCATCTATTTTTAACATTGATTTTGTGTTTGTTATAACGTTGTCTGCTCTCTTAAGAAGTGAGCAGTTAGATAAATTTCCGTTCCGCATGTACTGTGGCCACTCAAAGTAATTTGGAGTAGCAGTGAGCGTTGTAACTTACATTTGCAGATCTCAACTGTCCGAGATTTTGTTTACAGAATATATAGGCTACTTTCAAGCTGTGTACAAAAAATTTTGGATGACATTTTTATCATGTATAGTTTGGCAGCTACAACTGTTCAAAGTTTCGGGAGAGGAGGCTGTGATAGCGTAGCTAACTGGCCGAGTTGCTCCCCTGGGGCATGGCCCACTGTCTCATGATTACCAGCCAGTCAGCTACGCTGTCGTAGCCTCCGCCCCCAAACCTTTGAATGGTTGTAGCTGTCAAACTAAACGTGATAAAAATGTCATTCAAAATTCTTTTTACACAGCTGGTGTCATAAATTCCTGTGCATGATAGAAACAACCATTGTTCCATTTGAAAAATGTTTGCATAAAAAATACACATTATAGGTATTTTTACAATCTGTTTATTGGCTAACAATACGAGCCCCTGACTACCAATACATTCTGTGAAAAGTGCACATCAATCACACTTTCCATTTCCGCAATATTTGCGGTGCAAGTGTTAGGTGATTATATATGGTATCTGTTCTTTCGGACATGTCGGAAAGAACAGACACCATACATATATGTATAACTTACACAATAACGTTTCTTGAAAACAGGAAGAATTAAAGGTACGCTAAGTCGGAAGCACAGCTGTACCATTCTTTTGTCGAAGCCATTTGAGGCCCTTGCTACCCCCCCCCCTCCCCCTCCGTGCTGCTACGTTGTGGATAAAGCTAGAAGCCTGAATTTTCAGTGGGCACGAGGAGGTACAATAACCAACTATATTCCAAAATTATACTATTTTAATTACATGCGATGGTCGCAGTACAGAAGATATAAAATGCAGAATGGCAATGGGAAGAAAAGCATTTTTGAAAAAGAGAAATTTGCTAACATCGAATATTAAATTAAGGGTAAGGAAGTCTTTTCTGAAGGCATATGTGTGGAGTGTTGCCTTGTACGGGAGTGAAACATGGACGATAAGCAGTGCTGACAGGAAGAGAATAGAGGCCTTTGAAATGTGGTGCTACAGAAGAATGCTGAAGATTAGGTGGGTAGATCGCATAACTAATGAAGAGGTACTGAAGAGAATTGGTGAGAAAAGGAATTTTTGGCATACCCTGACTAAAAGAAGGGATCGCTTGGTAGGACATATTCTTAGTCATCGGGGAATCGTAAATTTAGCATTGGAGGGAAGTGTGTGGGGTAAAAATCGCAGAGGGAGACCAAGAGACGCGCATAGTAAGACCTGTCACAAAATTAACTAGTCCACGTAACCTGTAGATGTCTGCATTGTGGCTTGTCTTCCATACAGTTTTTCTCTGGCCGAAGAACATTGTGCATTTTTCTCTATTGCTGACGTGGACTGCTTTGCTGAATGAAGAAGTGCATCACACAGTGAGTGAAAGTTCTCATCAGTAGGACAGTGGCGGACGCTCCGTTACATATGACGCATCTGTTTACGGAAAATTGAGAAAAAAAAGCTGTAGTTATCGAACCTGCCAATGAGAGTGTTTTACAGTACTGTAATGAACAGTGTACTGTTCTGATGAAGAGTGTACAGTTCTGTCTTGGATTACGGACTTGAAAACTGAATTGACGTCGAAAAGCCAATTGCTACTGCTATTCTACACGAAGCCAGGTTGAAGTTTGCGGCGTGCAGTTGGCAGCGTAAAGCAGATATCGCGGCCAAACACCTAACGAGCGTGGTAGCTGATTGGCGGCTGCTGCGAAACGCGGGCCCGGAAACTGCTACATTTTGGTCTACCGATTCGGAGGCGTTTGGACACAAAGATACAGGCGCAGACAACACGCAGCGTCTGCAGAAGACGACAGGAGATAAGTTCATTTTATTTGTTACTGGCTGGTGTGGAAAAGTGTGTCACAATGAAGCAAAACAATTATTTAGTTGTGACTTAAGGGAACGAAGTTTAGTTCAATGTTAATCAAAACCAGCACTCCTCAGCAAAGACAAACTAGCGACGGTGTAAATAATGATTTTTTTAGTTAATGATGTTCAAAAATGTTTGTAAATCTATCGGACCAAACTGCGTGGTCATCATTCCGTAGCTTACAAACTACTTAAACCTAGGTAAACTAACCTAAAGACAACACACACACCCATGCCCCAAGGAGGACTCGAACTTCCACGGCGAGCAACCGCGCACTCCGCAGCGAGACGCTTTAGACCGCTCGGCTACTCCACCGCGGCAGTACAAGCTTCCTAGGGTTTTATTTGCGGACGGAGAAGTTAATACTGTTTCCTCCCACAAGTCCCCTAAAACCTCCACATCCTTGCGTGCGTAGCAGTGTGCGTTTGTACCGCCCTACAGTACGCACGAGGTGCCGTATTTGCTGTCCAAGTCTTTATGGAAAGCATAGAGTACTGACTAACCTGTTGTCTTCTATAGTTGTGTCCCCAGCGCAGAAGACAGCACACAGGTCGTTGGTTCTTCTACAGCTTACAAGTGAGGCTAAAATAAGTTCTGTATGATGGAAGCATAAGAAGCGACTCGCGAGATTCTTAATTGTCAGGGATGCCATTTATTAAATAAATAATAAAAGATGAACAACTATTGTTAATATGACACGGCCTATGCTGCCCATAGCTCATGTTGAGACCTTGATTGTTATCACTATTACACAAATCTTTACTCATGACCGGTGCGGTCCGGCGCGTATAGTGGTCAGCTCGAGACTGAAACTGTGGCGCGTTGCGAGAGGGCACCTGACGCTCTATTTCGCGCCAAAACAGGGCCATCGCGCGCCTTCTGCAAAATCGCTCTTCTCTTGTTACAATAAGAGAAGGCACCTTAAACTTTTTAAACTGCCAAATCTAGCCTGTCCTTGAGAGATATTTATTACAAATTCTCAGCTCTGAATAATTAATATTTAGTATATAATAAACAAAACTAGTTTCAAAAGAAATCACGTGACGTGAAATGCAGCAGCCAATGCGAGGAGAGTGCCAGTAACATAGGCGGGCTTTCCCACGGGAACCAGCACCTACTGTGCCATATGCTACTGCTCCCCACCCCACATTTCAACATATGCTGCACTTTGTCTTTCTTCCGCGTTTAAGACACGTGCGATGTTAGCAAAGAAAGGGCCAGCGGCCAGAAATACGAAGTGGCCACAGGGCAGGAATATCACAGCAGTTAATGATGTATCTCGGTTGTCATCGGTGGTTAATGTTTCAATAGATGCAACTGTTGGAAATAGTTTCACTTTCGATAATTATATGTTGAATAATTTCAGTGACAGTGGTTTATTTCAAGGTAGTCAGTATCCTATAAATGAGCAGGAAAGTGTAAAAGCAGATGTTCCCCATAGAAAAGTGTGAACAGGGTATCATTACACACGGAAGTACATCAAGTAGCTTGCAGGATATGTTGGCAACTCTGACGTTTAGCATGAATAACAATTTCCTGAAGTGAATAAAAAATTTATTGAAGTAAATAAAAATGTCACTGAAGAAAAAAGTGAGGTGAAACTGTCTGCACAACAGATCGAAAATCTTGATAAGAGAATAGAATAGCATAAATAATTTATCAGGGAATCTTGAAAATTTAAAAACTGAAATAATGATAAAAAAACCTGGTGATTGAGCTAAGGAAAATGTTTAACATTAAAGTTGATAAAAGAAATGCTAAAGTAATGTACCAATATATACATTCCTCTGAACGTGTAAAAAGTTAATTAACAGAGATAATAAAAATGTGGCTGTTGGAAAGAAACAGAGGGTCAGGAGGAAGAAAGCTTGAAGTTTAACGTCCCGCCGACGGCGTGGTCATTACAGACGGAGCTTACGCTCGGACTGTTTGGGTAAGGATGAGGAAGGAAATCGGCCGTGCACTTTCAAAAGAACCGTCCCGGCGTTTGCCTGGAGTGATTTAGGGAAAACACGGAAAACCTAAATAAGAATGGCCGGAGGTGGATTTGAGCCACCATCCTTCCGAATGCGAGTTCAGTGTGTTACCACTGCGCCACCTCGCTCGGTTTAAACAGAGGGTAAATTTAGTAAAAGATGTTGGTAAAGTTGAGCAGAAAGTGGCTGCTCTAGAACTTATCTGTGAAAATAAACACACGGTGTTAAATAGTATAATTACTTAATTCTGAGAGTGAGAATTGATTGTTAAGTGTAAACTGTATGTCTGATCAAGAGAATGTGGTAGAATGTAGTGTGGAACACTTGACAACCATACTGAAATAGTAACATATAAATTACAAGTGCATGACTGTAGACTAACGAAAGCATAAAACAGTGGCGGTGCGTGGTATTGTTGCAGTGTTGCACAACTCGCAGTTTTTTTTAACTACTTATCTCCGTTTTTCTTATATATACTTTCGGTTAGGGAGCCTGATGTATACAATGATACATGTTATGATGGCCTACTTTTTGTCGTACAGTGTCCTATTGGCCAGTAACCGTTGCCGGCCTCGTGACCAGTTCTGGGGTTTGCACTACTACTGCAACTCCAGTGAGGCTCGTACAAAATATGACCAGTGTGCTACAATATTACAAAAATAAACAGGAAATAAAAAGCACGAC
This sequence comes from Locusta migratoria, assembly GCA_026315105.1. NCBI lineage: Eukaryota > Metazoa > Arthropoda > Insecta > Orthoptera > Acrididae > Locusta > Locusta migratoria. The sequence goes on from CM048755.1 coordinate 192,093,154, forward strand.
TTAAACTTGTTGTTATATTAGCTTTGCCTAATGAACTAAGATCAAGTATGTTATTTATATGTTTATGATTTCCTTTCTTTTTTTTTTTTTTTTTTATTAATGCATATAAAGATGTCCGAGGTCTTTCACTCCCCCTGTACTCCACGCATCACTGTTCCCAAACAACAAACATGGAAAGCAAAAAAGTGCATTGCGAGTATCACATCCGCATATCCAACTGTTTTCATACACTTTCGTTCTAAATTTCCTCGTGTACTCACTTTTCTCCTATAGCCTTTTGACTGAGATTTAAAACTGGAGTAGGTCTACCTAACTCTTTCACTTTTCATTTTTTCTTCCAAAGGTCTTCTGGAAAATCGCCTCTGTAGCAGATCATCGACAGAATTCTGCATGTTGCTCGCAGAGTACGTATTGCGCACTTTCACGAAGAAATACACCGCGAAACACTTCTTCAGCGAACGCACAAAGCGTGACTGGCAATGGAAATAACGAAGCTAGCAATATCCCCACCACGTCATCTGCGTTCTACACAAGCGACCAATGAAACTGATTGGCTGAAAAGCGCAGTGTCACTCGCATGTTGGCTAAACATCATTAATGTTGTTTGTGATTGAAGTTTTATTTCAAACACGTCAACCTTTGTATGATTGCCTTTAATTAAATATCAATTAATACTTTATTGACAGTAAAACCTTCAGGGTAATTTATAACAGCGTCTCCAACTGCATGTATTCACTGCAGGTAGTAAATTTAACGTTAAAAATATTAATTTTATTTACAGAAATTAAAAATTTAGACTCAGAGGTATTTGAATACGAGCCTCACACAAGTAGGTTTCAGCGACAACGCGGAAAACGCCTAAGCCAGCGCGCTATTTGACTCTGTATGCCGAAATATTCCTCATATACTATTCTTCCGCAGCCGTTACACGCAGCGCGAAGAGAAATATTGATCTGGTGCTGCAGTCGGTCAGCACACATGAATCGCCAAGCCTGATGTCACGTCTGCGCATGCGCACCAGCGAACAGACGACTGCGCCGCTTCTCTGCGCACTCACCAGCGCGGCTGAATCCCACTTCAGCACACGGAGCTGCTTTCCAGCTATCGCGGCAAGAGCGCTCCAAAATGCGTTTTCATCCTTATTACTAGCATTCTAATACACATTGGAAGGGAATTGGCATAATTTTATTGTGATATCTGGCTCGCATTCCAAGAGAAAGGATGTAATTTTACAGCGATTTCTCGCTTGCATTCGAAGAGAAATGGCATAATTTTAGTAATATATTTACAGTGTGCTGCAGCACATTATCACCAGCCGCCACTGTGCAACTCCCTTGGCAGACACAGCTGGGCCCATTATACCGGCCCAGCAGCGAGCCCAGGCCTCAGCGTGGCACCTCTTATAACACAGTGATGTATCAGCACAAGCAAAAATATACAGACGGGAAACCTCCGTAAGCCTACACACGTTCCGACCCACTGCCCCCCTGTTCTGATGTCTGTTTGTCGAACTGTTTCTGTTTTCGCGTGTTCGCTGTGCAGACGATCGCAGGCAGGAAGTTGGTCGGGTAGCGCTACACACGCACAATTTGTTGGGTGAAGTGGTGGGGGAATCGGAGATCGAGCAGTCAGGCAAAACCAACCGGCCGCAAGGGAAGTTGGTTGGATAGCGCCCAAAACCGCACAATTCATCGGGTGAGCAACGAATTGGTGCAATAAATCGCATCGAGTGTAGGGTCCTTTAAACTGGCCAGAGCAGGCGGCAGGTAGCGGCTGTCCCCACCACCACCTCCCCTCAAACGCCGGCAAACCACACATATCCGTAGCCTCGTGGCAGGCGGCACGAGCTCTCCCCTCAGCCTCCCCTCCACACTACCCTCTGATGCGCGAGAGGCTAAATCTCTGTATAGGGAAAGTATGGTCATCCTTTTCCGCACCGCGTGCCGCCGTCTGCAGCTCGTGATTGGCTGAAATCCAGTCACATGGTTCTTTCCGCCATCTTGGCCCTATACTTTGCTTGGCTGCCATGAGTAGCCTTGTGAATATTCGTATGTTTTGGTTTGAATAATGCCACAGTGTTGTGCTTTTGGGTGTTTTAAGAGGCTAAGAAGGGAGGTAAACATTATAGTACTTCCATTAGGTATCAGAAATATAGGAAGATGAACAGTCTAACTGATGAAGTCGTCAGAGAAAACTACGTGTCCAGAAGCGAACTTCGGTTCTTCTGCTGTGATGATTTTAATTCATAATGCAAATTAATAAAGATTCACTGACGAATAGATCAAGCAGCAGATACCTATGTATTTTTAACTTGAATAAATTTGTGAAGAAAATTCCTGCACAATGTCGTTTATTTTATCTGCAGGTAGTTGTCGAAAATACACTTTTATTAGTGAGTGAACTAGATTCTCGTTTAGATATGAAATTAACATACAGTTTCTGAAACAAGCTTTTCTAATTTGTTTTCATGTGTTAGAGTATATCATTACAGGAAACAGAGAATTGAAAGAAGATAAATATTAGACATTCAAATGTAATAGGCGTTGTCAAGACACCTTTAATTTCTGTTTCTGGTAAAAGACATGTAGTTGGTATCTCCTTGCATTTTTCGTAGTTCATGTAAGATATAAGTACATAAAACGCAAAAAAAAAAAAAAAAAAAAAAAAAAAAAAAAAAAAAAAAATAAAAGAAAATAATCAAAGACTTTTCCATGATCACAATTGTTTTCTTAATTTACACTATGCTAAGATGACGACATGTTTGCGGTCTATTGACATATTTGGGCCGGCCGCGGTGGCCGAGGGGACTGAGGCGCATCAGTCACGGTCTGCACGGATACTACGGTCGGCGGTTCGAATCCCCCCTCGGGCATGGATATTTGTGCCGTCCTTAGTGTTAGCTAGTTCATAAGTAGTTTGTAAGTTTAGGGACTGATGACCCCGTAGTTAATTCCGATAAGCAATACAAACATTTCAACATTTTTTGAAATATTTGGCTACTGTACTGGTCAATCTGAATTTATAAGTGAACTCTTTAGATGTGGAGCCACAAACCAAACAGTTTTCTTAAAATCGGACGATAAGTATTCCGTAGAGCAGGCAGGTCCGCATGAACAGAAGTACGCGAAGTTCCCGTATCTGTCCGTCGGATATAACACCCTGTATCTCGAGAATGAAAAGAGTTATCGTTCTGCTCTGCTCTGAACCTTTAATAAAATTTTCTTACCTACATTTCATCCGCAACATTGTATGTGCTAAAATCAACCATACGCAAAGTCTACGCAATGCGATTTTTCCTCTGCAAACTCTTCAAAATTTTGCGCAGTAGTTAATTTAATGTAGCACGGAAACTATAAGTAATAATGAATACAAATTGAGATCATTATCGAGCGAATAGATCACACTATAACATGTGATCTGGCAGATATCGTAACTACCCTGCTCTCAACCAGATACATCTTCACTTAAATGCACACTGCATTTTGACGTCCTTTTCCTATCATATTCGTTTACTCGCTACCATGTTCAGCTGATTTCCTTAGCCCTGGAATGCTACTATGGGTACGCCTGTACCCGAGTGCTTCTATTAAATGTTTCTTTCTGGGCATTTTTTTCTTAAGTGTGATTTAAATGTTAATGTATTACTTTGAAATAAAATTTATTTTTAATCATTTATTTTTATTTTTTTTATTTATTTTTTTTATTTTTTTATTTTTTTTAATTTTAATCATTTTAAAAATCCGTTTTTATTTGGGGTACACCTGTACCCCAGTGTAGCAGACCCGTCTATGAAAATAAGTGTAGCAATCCAGGGTTAAGGTGATCGAACATCGTATGCAATCGCAGTGACATAAGGACCTTTCCGCCCGTCGTCCTATGAATTACGCATATCTGTGGACATGTACGAAAGTACAAACACCACTTTTGTTTGTATAATAAGACTATGGGTAAAAAGTCCTTACAAATCTGCGCGGATGTACACGACGCTCGATTTCTTTACCGAAATTGGCTAACCAAGGCCAAGAGTAAACAAGAATAATGGGGAAGGAATATTAGTATTTAGCGTAGGATATATGTTGAGAATTTGTGTCTGGTTGAGCGTGTGCCAGGATAGTTCCTGGAGTTGAAATTTCTAAATTATGTAGGTGGCTTTGTATCTAGGGCATTTGTCTAGTAACCAGAAGCCCCGGTTTCAGCACAAATTTTCAACTACCTCAGAGGATTGAATTCTGTTCTCACAAATAGCAGCTATAACTTCTCTGACGTCCTTGACTGTAATTCACATAAGCTGCAAACGATAATGGCCTCCAAGTTTTTTTATTACACTAACGTAAACGTTCCGACCATTATCGAAAACAGGTCGCAATGCGCATACATTATTTCTCTGTCATAATGTTTGCCGTTAGTACATGTGCAGTGATACTAAATGTTCAGTCCCTAAACTTACAAACTACTTACGAACTAGTTAACACTAAGGACGGCACAAATATCCATGCCCGAGGGGGGATTCGAACTCACGACCGTAGTGGCCGTGCAGACCATGACTGGAGCGCCTTAGTCCCCTTGGCCAACGCGGCCGGCGCAGTGATACTGTGTGGTGTTGTTGTAGGACTTGTCGTTGTAACATTTATATGCCGAAAATATTTGTAAAATTCACTACGATGTACTGCACGCACACTGGGTGTTTGTTAAATTGCGAGGTAGCAAGACTAAAGATTAAAATTTCTGAAAGTGGGAAGATGGAAGTTAAGGTCCAGCTCGAAAAAAATCGATTTTCGGTTGTCATCATATTTCGATAGATTAATGTTTTATTTAAGTACTCTGAAAAGGATGTAGCTGAAAAAAAATTTCGGTCATTTAAAGAGCATTTTCCTACCACGTGTGTTTATGTGGCACGAACACTTTTCTGTCACCCACTTTCTGCATATATTTTATATCTTTATATCCCCTACATTGCACTTTAGGGATTTTTTTACTCCAAAATGTGTTGGCTATCCTTGGAATGGAACGGCCGGCATTATTTTGTTTCAGCTGTTTGTAAACAACACGCTTTCAAATACGCGGTTAGTTTTGTTCAAGTGTGATTGCGAGTAGTTGCTATACTTACGTTTGCAGTGCTTGTTTACGTGTATACTATGGACAGGCAATTAGGAGAAATAAAGAAAATCTGGAGGCAATGAAGATAGACGTTTGGGTCATATTCTTCCGTAATTCCTCTACTGATGATAAGCCATGTCATGCATTGCGTCAATCAGGAGAAAATCCGTGGTGCAAATACAATAGGGCTCAGGCAACTGGAGAATCTTATTCTCGCCAGCATTCTCTTCCTGCTGCTGTTATTACAGCAATTAAACCTTTTTTCAGAGACTTGGCTCGTCCTGAACTTCCAGGGAAATGTCTGTATGGGCAGACACAGAACACTTATGAATGTTTCAACAGCTAAAACTGTCTTTGTAGGCATGTATACAATGAAACTAGGAGTTCATGATGCTGTTATTACTTTCAATTGTGGCAATATTGGAAAGTGTTGGGTACTGAAAAAGCTGGGAATTAATCCTGGTGAAAATATCATCACTGGGGTGCAACATTGCGATAAAATGTGGATAGCGATGCAGACAGGTCTGCATCTAATATGGCCAAGAAAGCAAGACAAATATCCAGGAAGGTGATAAAGAAGCTGGAAGACCTGCTAGAGGCCAAAGAACGCCATCATATGCAGCAGGACAGTTTTAATTAACTGCAAGTAATGAATTTCAAAAGTTTTTTCTTTAAAGTCAGTTTCCCGCAAACTAAAATTTACGGTACATACGCCACATTGTATCAGAAACTATCATAGATCAATGAATGAAATTTTCAGAGACTTTGCATAACATAAAAAGCCACCTCTGGTACTACATTCATTAATATTCCCCCATTAGGAAGTTCGCAAAAAATATTTTCTGCAGAAAAAGCTTAATATTTTTTGTTAATAGATTTAAAAAAGTATTTCTTAAAAACTATAAAATGGATAAAGTAGATTTTAGTACAGTTGACTAGTAGCATTATATAACAGACAGTAAAAATATTGAGGCCCTGCATCAAAAAGTTTTTTTTCAGAAATGGGCCAAATACTTGCCTAATTAACATGGGTTGATAGGCAGGGTGTAGCCTCCTTAAGGCTATACATTATCAGTACTGATTTAGAAAACGCAAGTATAGAATTAAACTGTTAGTAAATCAAATGTTTGTAGAGCTTAGGGGACTTAACTACCAGGGTCATCAGTCAATAAGTTACAAACTACTTATGAACTAGCTAATACTAAGGACGGCACAAATATCCATGCCCGAGGGGGGATTCGAACCCCCGACCGTAGTGACCGTGCAGACCGTGACTGGCGCGCAGCAGACGGCTCGGCCACCGCTGCCGGAGACTGTCAGTACTCATTTGTAGAACCCCGCTCTAAAGAACTTCTTTGCAGTGAGTGGTCGCCCTCATGTTTATTTCGCCAACACGAAGTATCGCGCAGTGTGGACATCTACAACGTTTCGATGATTTTTGGGGTTGTCGATATATCAGTACACATTTGGAAACGTATTTATATCACTGAAATTAATGTTAAGTGATTAGGTTATCCAAACGCATTCATTTTTATTGTTTTTAGATATTACAAAGTATTCTATTGGCTCTTTCCTTCTCTCCCACGTAGTGACATAGGAATAATGAACGGATGGATACAGAGGCGGTTGCCGAAAATGTAGGGTAAAGTGGTACTAGTGCGATCATTTCGGACAAATGTTATTGTAAGTGGAAATATATTGATAAAAGAAATAATTTTAACGATGGCACTTGTTCTTGGAGGTTTAATGAATATGTAACACAAATATTAGATAATTACAAATGTTGGTATAAACACAAAAAACGGTTACAGAGTAGAGAAAAATCGATCGAAAATGTACATCACTATGTACAGTTATGATCACTTCCTGGCAAAATTTTGATCACTGGCATCTTCCACATAAAAAGCACTTTTTCCCTCGGGCACCAACGCAAACTTCGTGGCTACCAAATATTGCATTTTTGTCAGCAAATCCAATCACCCTGAACTAGAAAATTTATAAGCTTCACTTACCTCTTAAAAGGAAAAATATTATATCTCCGTAGCACAAAGTGGTGTATTCTTGGAAAATGCAGGAGGAGCTGTAGAAACATGTTACACCACAACGCAAGTGCTAGCAACACTACGAGACTGACAAATGGCGCGAAACCTTATGTTGATCGGAATTTATCTATATTGAATTTGTACCATCTTCCCCTAGGCTTCTATGCCTTTTTCTTCCTCTTCTGCTGTCAATAAAATAAAATTAAATAGGTCCTAACTCTGAACTAACTTTCTGAGCTTTTTCGACTTAATTGGAATCCCATTCTAAACTCTGTTCCATGAGAAAACAGGAACTACTAGGAAAATAAAATATTAGTACTGATATTCAGCACTCACAAAGCTTTGCGACTGTGCCCAACAATCTCAATGGTGTATATCATGGTGTTGTGCCCTAAGGCCAAAGTCATAGCCCACTCTCTCTTTCCCACTCCTCTGTGGAGTCCACGTAAAGCGTACTTCTTTGATTATTATGCATAGCCTTGTGCATTAACACCGCGTTCTTGCCGCGTACTTGCCGTACGTCGAGCGCGGAAAAGAAGAAAATTTATCGCTGTAATATTAAGTCTCGCAGAATTCCATGTTTTTCGTTTAAACGCTTGTTTACGGTTCTGCATAAAACTCACATACAGGGTGTTACAAAAAGGTACGGCCAAACTTTCAGGAAACATTCCTCACACACAAAAAATATGTTAAGTGGACATATGTCCGGAAACGCTTAATTTCCATGTTAGAGCTCATTTTATTACTTCTCTTTGTATCACATTAAACAATGTAAAGGAAACACACAGCAACAGAACGTACCAGCGTGACTTCAAACACTTTGTTACAGGAAATGTTCCAAATTTCCTCCGTTAGCGAGGATACATGCATCCACCCTCCATCGCATGGAATCCCTGATGCGCTGATGCAGCACTGGAGAATGGCGTATTGTATCACAGCCGTCCACAATACGAGCACAAAGAGTCTCTACATTTGGTACCGGGGTTGCGTAGACAACAGCCTTCAAATGCCCCCATCAATGAAAGTCAAGAGGGTTGAGGTCAGGAGAGCGTGGAGGCCATGGAATTGGTCCGCTTCTACCAATCCATCGGTCATCGAATCTGTTGTTGAGAAGCGTACGGACACGTCGACTGAAATGTGCAGGAGCTCCATCGTGCATGAACTACATGTGTCTTACTTGTAAATGCACATGTTCTAGCAGCACAGGTAGAGTATCCCGTATGAAATCATGTTAACGTGCTCCAGTGAGCGTAGGTGGAAGAACATGAGGCCCAATCAAGACGTCACCAACAATTCCTGCCCAGACGTTCACAGAAAATCTGTGTTGATGACTTGATTGCACAATTGCGTGCAGAATCTCGTCAGCCCACACATGTTCATTGTGAAAATTTACAATTTGATCACGTTGGAATGAAGCCTCATCTGTAAATAGAACATTTGTACTGAAATGAGGAGTGACACATTGTTGGATTAACCATTCGCAGAAGTGTACCCGTGGAGGCCAATCAGCTGCTGATAGTGCCTGCACACGCTGTACATGGTACAATTTACATTTGAAGAGAAATACTAAAATGAGCTCTAACATGGAAATTAAGCGTCTCCGGACACATGTCCACATAACATATTTTCTTTCTTTGTGTGTGAGGAATGTTTCCTGAAAGTTTGGCCGTACCTTTTTGTAACACCCTGTATTGTTTGCAATTTGTGTGTAATCCTAAACTGCTGGCGTCGTCGGTCTCTAAACTTGGATACTACTTTAACTTCATCTACCTTATGCTAAGGACAACACACATACCTATGCAAGAGGGAGGAATCGAACCTTGGGCGGGAGCGGCCGCGCAATCCGTGCCTCAGACTGCAGAAGTTGCTTAACACTGTTAGTTCATAACTTTGGTGGCAGATTGCAGAAACTAACAAGGTAGGCCTACAAAGACATATCGATGCACATTTTCAAAACAGTTAGCTTATGCTTTTTTTTTCTTGTTACGTGTTCTAAGTAGTTCTAATGTTTGTTCTGCGGTGGTTTGTGGTGATACTGAAGAAGAATTTGCGAAAACTGCCGATGATTATTTTTGGATTTCGATAGCGACCATATTTATTAAATGCCGAAAAAGACCAACTGTAATGAGAAAAATGGCAGAAAAGACAACTCAAAGTGTAATCAGTGAATGTAATATAGCTTTGTGGGTCACTCTGTATTTCAAACGCCGTATTGTGGTTCATTACGACGAATAATTAATAAGTTTGTAGGTATTTATGATGTGAAAATATTATAATTAATGTCTTTTCGGCGTTATTTTACCAATTCCATATGTCTATTTCTTACTTTAAATAAATAGCAAAATGCACTCTTCACAAAAATTCTGAAAATCATTCCTGAAAAAAATAAATATACCATTTACATCACTGTTGATTGACATGAACTTGAAACCTCAACATTTAAAACCGTACTCGCTTTTTTATATGTCTCAAAATAAACTTTCTCTCGAGCCATTGAAAATTTGATGAAAATAGTGGATATTGGTCAGTGCATAAGGAGTTGCCAGCCTCTAAATGACACGGTAAGGTAAGTGTTAAAACGTGGCCTCTGTTGGAATCCGCAAGAAGTATTAATTACAACGGACTGAACTGCTACGCATGTCCCAGCACTAGTACACATATAGAACACATCCTCACAGTTGCAAATAGAATTTATCCCCTGAATTCGCGCTATGGGGTGAATGGGAGACAGATGAGCTTAGACGTTTGGTCTCCTTAAACCCATATTCAGCCACAGCAGTATATAGCTCGATCGAAGGTAATAATAAGAAGAGCAGTATTTTCTCAGAAGGTTGCCTCCTTCTAATGATCAATACTAATTTCTTAGACGCTCCTTCCTTTAACTAACGTCTGGTTGGTGGAACCATAGTGGAACGGCTATAATAGGATCACTCACTTCATACTGGTTGCTGACGCTTTACTATGTATCGGAACAATAAGTTACTGAAAATTCATTGTCAAGCGGAAAATTTACCACTACTGCAGTAATAGCAGTAGCATAGCGTGAGGCGTGACGTCAGTCTTTCTCTCGGTCCTTATTAAAAATGGCCCCTGTATAAACAAGGCGCAGGAAGCGTCACAGTGGTGGGGATGAAGAAAATCCGCTGCTGCAAACACTTTCTGCAAGAGACTAATGGATTCGGCTGCAGACCAGGAAATGGATTTGCATAAAGTGCTTCCTGACATAAATGGGCGAGCACAACCCACATGGAATCTCCATATGGCACAAATCCCTTGGAAAGCGCGCTAGTCACGCAAAACCTAATCCTTAAGAAAGGTTACATATAAATTCTACTCTACAAACCACCTTGCCGGTTATTACTTCATATCGCAGCATCATTTAATCCCTTCTCTCTCTCATTCTCTAAAGGTGCAGGAAGAACTTCTTTCAGTGATTGTTAGCATTACCCCACTTAAACGTCATTAAATAGAGAAGACTAGAATTTTTCTTTCGTCGACAATGGGATAATTGTAAAGGAGTACAAGCTAAATTTTGGAAGTTCGCAGAAGGAAACAGCTATTTCGGCATTACTATAGTACTATAGTACTTTATAGCTGTAAACCAACTCATGATGGGACTTAAGAAGAGACTGATGATTCCTGGCATGTCATACCTTCGGTGAATCAGGTGAGAGTACCCACTAATCGAATGTTACTGGATACGTGGAACACGTATATAGGGTTGGGAAGGAATAGTTGTTTCAGCTTATAACAGACAGAATAATGCGTGAGTCTACGTGAAATTCCTGTTACGTCCTACAACTGGAAGAATACTTCACATCTAATTCGAAATTCAGAATTCCTACTGAGTTCTGCATTAAGGAAACTGGGTACTCGTTTTAACGCATGAATTAATATTCTGCCATGATAACATATATTTTATCACAGCAATAGCGTACGGCTTGTTGTATCAATCCGCAACACTTCGAAGGTTTCTGGCTATACATACGACAGAAATGATATTTCAAACGACTTATACACAGTTGACTGAAATTGATATGTCGTATGATAGAAAAAATTATATTCCATTTAAATTAATATAACTCGTTTCTGTAACTGCTACGAAAACAAGTCAATAAATTATGTTAATAACTCTGGGTAAAAAGTACTTCCTAAGTTTGCCTATCTAAGTAAAAGTTAATCATCATTTATCGACCATAAAACGGCTATTTAGACTTATGGTAGTAGGCAAAAATACACAAATAAAAAAAAAATAATGATATGATCAATGAATTTTCAACACATCAAGTACACGAGTCATGACTAAATAGTACTGAAACGTCGCAGAAATTGGTTGTATATGCTTGCTCATTTACTTTGGAATCTGGCATCCTGAATGCTGGTTATTGAATCTGCTTATTTCAATATCACTTAAACACTGTATTTTCGTCTCGCTGGCGGGCGACCTCTTGCATGTCTATCGATTGGTGTATGTAGTAATTCGTGTACCACATGTATTAAAGCTGATCAGATAAGCGGTTCACCTAAGATAGTACCACTGTCTTCAGGCATATCAGCTGTAATCCATAAGTAACGTATAATCCTTCTCTACAGCTATATCAGTTATAAATATACCAGTATCAGCGTCTATATCTATATCTATACTATGCAAGCAACGTGGAGGAGAATATTATGAACACGTGTGTTGCAGTGTACTTTGTGTACAACTGTCACTGTGTCCTTCGCCTGATCCAATCGGGAATGATTGGCGGGTAATCATCCGCGTGAGCTCCAGTGTTTTTAGTTCGCCTTCATGGTAAATAATCTTTGGCGGCATTAATATATCATTTACGCCCTCTAGGAATTTCCGCTCTCGGAACAATAAATCAGACCGTGATGTAGAGCACCTTCCTGCAGCATCTGCCATCTGAGCTGGCTGAGCATGTCACCAACGGAAGTGAACCTATTAAAAAACGTGCTGTTGTCCCGTGAATCCTCCCTTTTTGTGTACTAATCCTAACTGGATCCCAAAATGAAGACCAGTGTTCAAGTATTGGTTGAAAGATGGTTTAGCGAGTGTGCTACACTTCCTGAGGTTTCTTCCAACGAATCTCAGTTTAGCATCTGTCTTATCTGCGATTAATGTTGTTTCATCGTTCTCGGTAGTCACACTATTAGATATTTTGTGTCTGTGATAGCTTTCCATGAGCGTTCTTAAGCTGTGTAATTATACAGTAATTTGTCTCTCTGATTATTAATTTTCAGTACCTTACATTTTTATGTAGATAGTCAAGTGGCAAACTGCTGCATCAATCGTTCATATTTTCCTGCTTTTTCCACTGGTGTTTGGAGTTGCGACTTCTCTGTATACAGAACTATTCGCAAAAATCCACATGGAAATTCAGACATTATTGACTACATATATTGGAAAATTCAGTTCCTTGGCTTACATCCGAAGTAACTTATATGTCTGAAGATTTCTCTACATTGAGAGTGATACGCTGAACCCGATTTGGGAGATACTTTTCAATCTGATCGAACATTTGGTTTGATACTCAGTACGCTCGTCTTTTGTTGGGTTCGTTGGCAGTGATGTAAAACAGTATCCAGACCTTTCCGAATAGTAGTGCGGTCGCCGGTATCTATAGTTTCCACTACAGACCTGAGATTTTTCTAGGCCTACCACTAGGTGTGCAGAAGTTAGTCATCTTTATGACTAAGAGAGTGTGTATTAAACACTTCTTGCTTTTTCACTGGTCAATTAAACCCTATCGATCTAGCTTTCCCTGACAATCTAATATCAATGTAGGCTGCGACTTTACGTGATTTTTTGGTGTTGACCAAATTATCCTGTAGTGGCCGGACACAAATTTGGGGCTATTTTCGGCTCTCTTAAAGAAATATGGCTCGATGTGGTCTCAGGGTGGAACCACTTTTATGGCCAGCAACTACATTGGCTGCAAATAGTATCTTCTACCTGTGATCCTACAGTCAAACACACTATGCATAGACTGTTATTTGCGAAACAGTAATGAAATATAAATAAAGATAAGTAATTAATTAATAACATTTGCAAATGATGTAGGTAGCGTAACATAAGTCATTTGAATATTGTTTATTCAAACACATTTATTGATCTATAGGGAGAAAGAAAGAAATTAAATATAAACCTTATGAAATTATCAGACGAGTTGCATTAACTGCGTTACGAGAATCGTAGAAAAATCCCTGACTAAGTAATCATTTACGACGATCAGACACAAAGTCCATTTCGCGATCACACAGCACGAAATAATTATCAGCTCAAAATTGTACAAACCTTAATCCGACGAATATTAACGCGTAAATTCTGGTCTAGAATCACATACGCTGTTCAGTTACAAATTTCAAAAATGCAAAGTTTTTAAACTGGCTTTCATTAACCCTTTCCGAAGCTATAGTCCCGACAAAGCGGCCGCTGCCGCTTTTTGTCCCAAACGTATCACTTGAGCTATCCAAGCAAGCCGTCGTTCTTCAAAGATGAGACATAAAATTTTCCTATATCCCCAAGGAGCTCCCCACACGAACCGTCAAAGTATTTTACATGAACACAGCCTTTTGCTGCCCTAGCAACTATCTCATTAGCAGATTGCCCTCCCCTCAAAAACTAACTTAACATTTTGACAATATTAAATAGAAGAGTTATAAACATCAGTCACCTTGTGCCTATTTATCGGTAGGAAAATAATACATGAAATAAATAAATAAATAAGCAAGACAGCTTTCATTAGCTTAACCGCTCGTAGTACACAATATTTATGCAAAGTTACTGGCAAAATAGACAAATTTTCATGAAATAGTTACGCAAACATGATGACAAGAGCAGCATACCATGTTGATTACAATTACCGAGTTCTTGTGGAGGATACGATGATCTGATTATTTTCCCATAATAAATTGATATAACAAGTGTAACAAGTCCGTAATACACGTGTATTGCTTTCATGATGGTGAATCGGGTAATAAGCTACCATCTAAAACATAGATTGTCGAAATCGCAGGATGTCTTTCAAAAATTTGTAATTTTAAGTTTAATTTTGCATATATTTCGATATTGTGAACATAACTTTTGTAGCTTTGAAAACATCTAAAATGTTGTTGGTTCATGAGATTCTCCTACTTTTTGTGATATCGCTGATACCTTCAGAATTGAAGGGAACATAACGCTGTGATTTACTATTCATGTCTATGAGAACATAGTGTCCCTGTTTTAAATATCTGCCAGAGTGACCACCAAGACATTTCCCTTTCGCCTCAACTTCCTTAGCAGCACGGGTTCGCCAGTGTCCAAAATGGTATTGCCTGATTGCTCGCCTCCTCCCCCTCCTCCTCCTCCTCCTCCTCCTCCTCCCCCCCCCTCCCCCCCCTAAACGGGAGCTGCGCGCCTCGTCCTGCTTTCCATACGGTTCCAAAATTACAGTAATTATGTAACATACGGGAAAATTATTCATAGTGTCACAAGGCTTGTCTACCCAGAGGATCGTCATCTTGGGGGTCCTAGATTAACTAGTCTCATACATTCGCAAAATGGTAAACAACTACATGGGCTATTTGAGCTGTTAATTTTGAATTTATAGACAGATATTCTTGACATTCAGCACGTTCTTCAGCAGACAAGTGCGTCATATTTCCTTTGTGGATGGTATTATAATGACGTTTTTCCAGCTCGTCATCGCATGGTGGTATAAACAGCACTTTCAAACGATAGGATTTTTTATTTTTTTATTTTTTACCGATGTGAAGACACCAAAATGTAAATCCAATATAAGACAGGTGGTGTTTCCGGTGAAGCGCTTAGCGTTTCACAAGGTGGCCGTTCTTCATTGCCGCTCTGCGCTGACCCCTCACCGCTGAGCTTGGAGCGCTGGGTGAGACCGCGAGTTTTGTCCAATTTTCCCCTCAATTGTTCAACTACTACTATTTCTGAGGGAAAGGTATATAAAAGCAGCAGATGACCATATTTTATTGACCTTCATCTCTAATCTGTAGTCAAGGTAATCTAGTGCCACCGCCACTTTCACTGTAAACTAAATGCAACGTAACGTCGCTAACTCTTGAGTCGCCATCGTCTGCAAAACAGATCTTCTCCAAATCAAAATGTAAAAAGAAACAAGAAGGAAAAGACGCATTCATTCTATCTCTACTTCATTTGTAATTGGTTTTATTTTTTCAATTTTATTTGTAATTTGTTTTATTATTATTATTAAGGGTTGTTACCAGTGTCCAGACGTCGGAGTCTCCAGGTCCTGTTCTTGTTAAGGAAGGAGTATATCTCTTATATATCTTCAATATCAGCTCACACCCAGTACTCTGCAGTGCTCTGGGGGACGCGTAAACAACGACCCTAAATAATTTTCAAAATACATCCGTACAATACAATGGCTCGTAATACCTAGATGTTAGTCGTTAAATAGATTCAAAAGGCTGTAAGTTGCCGAACTTATTCTCAGATGAAGAGACTTGCACAAGACAGGGTAACGTGGAGAGCTGCATCAAACCAGTCTGCGGACTGAAGACTACAACAACAACAGTCGTTAAATAGGTCCAAGCCGGCCGCGGTGAACGAGGGGACTGAGGCGCTCCAGTCACGGTCTGGACGGCCACTACGGTCGGGGGTTCAAATCCCCCCTCGGGTATGGATATTTGTGCCGTCCTTAGTATAAGGTAGTTGATAAGTAGTTTGTAAGCTTAGGGACTGATGACCCCGTAGTTAAGTCCCATAATTTCTACAAACATTTGAACATTTGAATAGGTCCAAAACTGCAACGACTCGCTCTCTCCCTCACGATAAAAGTATGACACCGTCATAAGTTTAACCAAAAATGCGGCATTTTGTATAGTACTTAGGAAGTAAATAACGTCAGGTTAATCAGTTCCACACGTTCTACTGAACGGGACATCGTTAGGAACAGCAACGCCAACATGCGACGTGTAAGTAGCCAGCAGTCGGGAACCGCATCACAAACGCAACGGTGTATACCGTTATTCAGAGGCGGCGGGGACGGAGCGGTTCTTCGACCAGATGTATGGAATAAAATTCTTGACGGGTGGGGAAATTTCTCAGTCACTATCATACCTCATAACCCTCACAGCGGTGGGAAGTAAGGAGTGTATGTTGCGTCATACCCGCCTGCAGTCAACTGAAAAATGTTCAAATGTTTGATAAGCTTAAGGGACTTAACTGCGAGGACATCATTCTCTAAACTTACAAACTACTTATCAACTACCTTACACTAAAGACGACACATACATCCATGCCCGAGGGGTATTCCAATCCCCCGACCGTAGCGGCCGTGCAGACTGTGACTGGCGCACCGCAGACAGCTCGGCCACTGCTGCCGGCTGTTGATTCGCCTCGCTGACGGGAGTTCGAATCCCCCCTCGGGCATGGATGTTTGTGTCGTCTTTAGTGTAAGGTAGTTGATAAGTAGTGGCCGCAGTCAACTGACGGATGGCAGTTTTTAATCATTTTGGCAGATTATCCCCATCTGAGATGTAGAAGCGATGTACTGTAGGCAGATAGAAGACCCACGTGCTGTGTGGCATGTAAATCAAGCGCCGCGCGGGACTAGCCGAGCGGTCTGAAGCGCCACGTTGCGGATCGCGTGGCCTTCCGCGTCGGAGGTTCGAATCCTCCATCGGGCATGGATTTTTGTGTTGTCTTCAGTATAAGTTAGTTCGTAAGTAGTTTGTAAGTTTAGGGACTGATGACCCCACAGTTAAGTCCCACAAGCTTTACAAACATTTGAACATATTTTGTAAATCAAGCCAATGCCTCCAGCGTGTGGGGCCAACGTCACTATCTCATAATGGGTCTTAAACACTCTGCCATCACTGACAATATGGCCAAAGGCTGCCTGGCACTTAGAAGCCAGCGGGAAGACTTGCATGCAGTGATTAATTTACGATGCGACGTAGACGTGCGCAAAGTGGACTCGCATGATCATGAAAATATTTTGAAAGGTATTGAGACGGATTGCGTGCCAATCACGTTGAGCATTTTACGCTACGTAGTAGCTGCAGTACTCTTTACGTTCCCATCGAAGCTTGCTCCTAAGAACTGCTATACTGGCACCTTAGTGACAGGCTTGGGTGTATTAAGAATCTACCATTTGCTCACGTCCATGTACTGCGACTGCCGCAAGTTGATACGGCTCCCTGTTTCAAATGTTTTCAAATGTTTGTTAAGCTTATGGGACTTAACTACGGGGTCATCAGTCCCTAAACTTACAAACTACTTACGAACTATCTTATACTAAGGACGGCACAAATATCCATACCCGAGGGGGGATTCGAACCCCCGACCGTAGTGGCCGTGCAGACCGTGACTGGAGGGCCTCAGTCCCCGCGGCCACCGCGGCCGGCAGCTCCCTGTCCCCTTACCATATCGTTAGGCCATGCTATCGCTGTATAGATTTCTTTCGCCGACCTAACCAAGAAAACCACGTAATCTTCATAGGTGCATGCCCTTCAAGTGCAGGTTCGAGGGCAACGGCTAAGAGAAACCCCGACAGAGGGCAGCGTTGTCTCACTGGGAACCCAAGCGTAAACTGTGAGGAAATGTAGCCATTTACTACGATCAGAGGAAGGCAACTTCACGAGGTGTGACGTGTGAGCAGGAAGAGCAAGCCTGTCAGTTCGTGTGATGTTAGGCGAGAGCTGTGTTCGCAATGTTGCCTAGATAATCGGGGCTGTGAGTACAGAGCTGGAGGACTCAGTCGGCAATAGCGCTCTCCACGACAATAACATGGCCAGTACGAGCAAAGCGGAGCAATCAGTTTTTCTTTCTGTGGGGCAAAATCTTTGTAACCAATGTGAGTCAAGGAAATACTGTCTATTGTGTTTCAGCTCTTTGCAACATCGTTTTCAGTGGATGTGAACAATGTTTCTACCAGGTTTCAAACGGAACTGTTAAATTTACAATTTGACGATTTATTGAAGGACAAATATAAACGCAATGAAGGCTTGGCAGATTTTTATAATAATGTTTCTCAAAACAGATTTCCGAGGCTGTATGCCCTTGCTTCTCGGATATTGTGTATGTTCGGTTCGACTTGTGTGTGTAAACAATTCTTTTCTATTATCAAATTAGCTAAGTCCCAATACGAAAAACCCTTATCAGATCACGACCTAACAGGCAGTCTTCGATTAAAAATATCTCAAACATTGCAGCCTCACACTGAAAAACTAACCAAAGGAAAAATAAATGGGAAAATGTCGGATAATGTCTAGTTAATTGTACTGTACAGCTTTCTTCTATATTGTAGCGAAGTGTATTATGTTCCATTCTCTTTAGTTTATAACACCGCCGCGGTGGAGTAACCGAGCGGTCTAAAGCGTCTCGCTGCAGAGCGCGCAGTTGCTCGCCGTGGAGGTTCGAGTCCTTCCTGGGGCATGGGTGTGTGTGTGTTGTCCTTAGGTTAGTTTACCTAGGTTTAAGTAGTTTGTAAGCTATGGACTGATGACCACGCAGTTTGCTCCGATAGATTTACAAACATTTGAACATTTTATAACACTGCTATCCTTACGTTAAATTACACCTACATTATAATGTTCTCATGGTATAGAGACGATATACAAGTGTCTGTAATCTGTGTTCGTTAATTAAAACGCTATGTTTTAAAATTAGACCATCCTAGACCTCAGTGTATTCTTCACACCAGATCTGTCCCCTGTCTTTCTTAAATTGCTGCACTCCACACGCTGCATTTTCTTTCTTCGCGGCAACAGTACAGAGCGCGCGACGTCATACGGCCAAGTCTCCTTCCTTGTGAGCAGGCAGAACGGCCTGGGCTGACGTCGCACCGCCGCTGCCTGCCCTCCCCTGGACTACGATCATAGATCGTGCCTCTTGAATGAGACGGAGAACAACATCAGCTGAGACCGGTGACATACCCATCCTTTGTAATACGGTCCGCAGGAAGCCCTGTTCAACGTGACCAAAAGCGGCGTGATCTAAGTTGATTGCCACAAGTGCGCCTTGTAAGGGACACGTTGTCATAATTGTCACTACGTGTCGATTTTCCCTTAATTCCGTATGTATGTTGTTATCGCTACCCAAACATTTTTGGCCATGTGAATGGCGTCCTTTATAGTATCCAAAGAACGAGTGTTAAGCAGTGGCGTAACTAGGACTTGGGTTTCGGGGGGGGGGGGGGGGGGGGGGAGGATAGCTCTGCTTGACGAGCAAAATTTTAGTTAGTTTCCAGACAGACTACCATCTACTACTCCAGTTGAAGAAACTAATTCACTCCGTTCCAATGAAAGCTTATGGTAAAACTCCCCAAGTTTCAAATCTTTACCTTTACCAGATTGCTGTTATACGATTTCTTTTTTTTTTTTCCCTCTCTCTCTAATTTTTTTTTTTTTTGGGGGGGGGGGTTCTGGGGGGGATTCTATCCCCCTCATCCCCCCATAGTTACGCCACTAGTGTGAAGGATATGTGCAAATAGATTATAATCAGAGTTTACCAACGTCAACGGGCGGGGAAATCTTGCGATCTGTAACCTCTTTCGCTTTTGGCACAGGGATAACTATGCCCTCCAAAAATCGAATGAAACGTGGAGAGCTAGATTCAAACTTTCTCAGTATCTGTCTCTAAACCTGTCCCATCAGATCCGAGCAGGAAGTATAAAATTCTTGCGAAAAGCCATCAGGGCCAGGGGATTCCCGCGATAGTGTCAAGCACGATCCCACCATCGTGACAGCCTATAAAAATGTAGCTTCCTGTGCCGTTCTTGGTGGTAGAAGGTGGTGCAATACATCTTCACGTAAATTTGCGGTTGTGAAGCTGCCGAGTAGAGAGCGCGTTAGTAATCGGTGAAGACGCGGGGGATGCTGGCCTGTGTGTCTTCCTCGTTGTCCGCCCGCTGTAGTAACTGCCGTGACGAGTCTCTTGTTGCGTTCATCTCCTTTGCGGAAGTCGTGATGGAACGGAATGGAATCATGTAGCCTCGTCCGAACTCGTATGCCGTCTAATCTGGTTGCTATAAGTTGCAGGATACGCGCCTCTGCTTGCTGGAGGGCCATTTAGCGCTCTGGCAAAAATGGTTGCATGCTGTAGGACAACTGTATGAACAAAAAATACTTCTTCAAACATGAAAAGAGACATTGACAAACATAACTCTATATGGAAGGAAGACTGCTATCTGACAAACAAGCAGTTATGCTAGATTCTTCTTGCTGCTCCATTTGACTACAGTGTCTAACTGTCTCGGCCGACCAGCTGTGTGCATCTAGTTAAATCAGTGTTGCCGAAGATGCTGATCGCCATTTTAGCCGTGGGCATGACCGTGCGTTTTCTTGCAATTGGCGCGAGTTATGGGGCCTTCTATATCTCGTACTGCACTGATCGGTGTTTAGTAGATACGTTAGGACTGCACACTGCTCCTACTCAAAATGCCTCACCGTTGTCATGTAGTATTCGTATGACTACGGGGAAGACCGCAGGAAGCTGGGCGTCTAGCCGGGAGCCGCAACTGGGACCGACGCCAAATCCCCGGCCGTGTCCGTTCATGCAAAGCAAACGTCAGTCGGGAAACTCTGGAAGAGGGCACACGCGCTTCCGGAGTCGGTTTCACCGACTGCATTATCGGCAACGTCAACGAAGATGCTGCCGGCGACAATGGAGTGTCGCTGGGGGGCGCCGGGTAGTTTAGCTGCTGCGTCAAGTGCGCCCGCTAGGGAGGCGCCATACATCCATCTCCCTCGCTTCAGCAGGCGGGGCCGACGCGTCCGTGAGATGGAAATCTGAGAACAGAATTTCTGCGGAAAAATCTCGCAATAGAGAAGCGCGTACTTGATTCTGGTCACATGTCCGAAAAGAACAGACACCATATCAACATCTACATCTACATGGGATACTCTGCAAATCACATTTAAGTGCCTGGTAGAGGGTTCATCGAACCACCATTATAATATTTATCTCCCATTCCATTCTCGAATAGCGCGCGGGAAGAAAGAACACCTGAATCTCTCCGTTCAAGCTCTGATTTCTCGTATTTTATTCTGATGGTCATTTCTACCTATGTAAGTGGAAGTCGACAATATATTTTTTTGCATTAGGAGGAGAATGTTGGCGATTGGAGTTTCGTAAGTAACCCACGCCGCAGCGATAAGCGCCGTTGTTGTAATGATTCCCATCACAGTTCCTGTATCATTTCCGTAACGCTGTCTCCCCTGTATTGTGACAATACGAAACGAGCTGCCCACAACAGGAAATGACAGTTTCAATGCTTCCGTCATTTGCGGGAACCCAGTATAGGCTGCGAGCAAGAGGAACTAATGGGCAGGTGGCACTACCATCGTAGTGTGCTACAAGTTGAGAAATTGGGTCGGAAGAGAAGCGTGCCTGTATAGCCTAATTGGTTAAGGCGTCCGCTGGTCCGAAGCGGGAAATCCGGGTCAGAATCCCGTTCCAGCACAAATTTTCTACTTCGACGTTGAATTTATTTCAACGCCCTGAAACGGTAAATGTTTCCATATTTCGAATTCGTAAAATTAGGGCTGTTACTGTCAACCAGTGGTGTCTTATTTCCGACATGTCCGAGAAGAACAGACCCCATATCAATAGTATTGATACAGTTACAGAGGGCAACATCAAGGCATAATTGAAGTGGGTCAGGTAGGAGTGAAGACGGCCTTGTTTACGTCCTGCCGCTGTGTGCGCTTCACTGTGTTTACATGCTTAAACAGCTTTCACGCGAGTGAGTAATTTTCATACCAGAAATCTACACTAAAATTCACCTTCTCGACCGAATATGCTCGACCAAAAGCTATTTCAACGAAAAGATGTAAAGATGCCCTCTACTAATCTTATTGTAACTCATCTCTCCATTGTGAGCAGCATGGTATATGTTAAATTATTAAGTGATGCCGCGGTGAAGTGGCCAAGCGCTCTAAGCCGCCTTGCTCCAGAGCTCCCGGTTGCTCGCCGTCGGAGGTTCGAGTCCTCCCTCGGGCGCGCGCGTGCGTGCGTGCGTGCGTGCGTGCGTGCGTGCGTGCGTGTGTGTGTGTGTGTGTGTGTGTGTGTGTGTGTGTGTGTGTGTTTTGTCCTTACCATAAGTTAAAGTAGTTTGTAGGCAGCAGATAAGTCCCTTAAATTTACAAACATTTGAACATTTGAACATTTTTTTTATTAAATGTTGGTGCATTCAACGCGATATTAGAGAGATCGAGAGACGCACTTAAACTTCGTCATTACGATGGTAACAGTGACCCAGAGAATGTGGACCATTGGAGTCTCGGCCTTCGAACGAACCACATATACGAACTCCCGTTCGAACGGCCGGCAGAATTTGTGAAGGTTGCGCTCAGGCCTTATGGCATGGGCCTCCGCCTCTTTGCAGAGAGGTGGACACAATTCATCACTTATGCGGTCCTGAATGGTGGACGACAGGTACGTATCGAACTCAGTCAACATGTCTCATCCTACTTTAACATCGCAGGATTTAGAGCTATCTACAGCGAAGGATTGTCCAGTTGCAATCTGAGGACCTACTGCCTACTACCACATCGAAATCATTGCCTCTTGCACTCCGAACGGACGCCTCGACATATCGGTGACCCCGAACCACCTCAGGATATATCACAAATGACAATGTCGAGTGGAGAGGCCGCGGCAGAATAGCCGTGTTACTAAGGCGCCTTGCTGCTGTGCGCGCGACCGTTCGCCGTCGGAGGTTCGAGTCCTTCCTGGGGAATGGGTGTTTGTGTTGTTCTTAGAATAAGTTAGTTTTAGTAGTTTGTAAGTTTATGGACCGATGACCACTGCAGTTAGGTCCCATAACTTCACGAACATTTAGGATGAGGAGGAACGACTGACAACCATCGTGGCCTCCGCCGGCGTAGGAAAAGTCGAAGAAATACCTTTGACGAAATAGAAGTGGATGAGATGGTAGTGCCCACGGCTTCCTTTTTATCTGATCGGCGGAACTCAGTTCCATTGTCTGACACGGAAACGCACTCTCAGAAACAGCTGTCTCCAAAGAGGCACAAGAAGCGAAAGAAGGTTTTATCCGATGAGGGCACGACACAGTCACGGAATGACGAGGGCTGTTGCCACCATACCGAGCCAGTGGCAAATCCATCAACGATGGATTATCACACGTATTCATCCACAGGGTCGAATACATCTACGCGCATACAGAGATTGCAGCGATCAACACCACAAACGATACCTCAAATTGAGCAACGTATCCCCGCAGACGCAACGGAACGTCTTTGAAAAAGCAGGCATTCATTCGATAGTATGGTCAGATGATATTGTCCCTGAGTGCCAGTGTATCATGACGTTTAGTGGGTTGAAGGAGCGGCATGAAATGGTCGTTCTTCTGCTACAAGTAAATCTCTTCCCCACGTTGTAATGAATGTCCCACTACTTGCAGACCTGCCGCAAGGTTTCAGAATTGCCTCCATTAATCGCAACATGATCAGCACACGTATTAAACTTCAACTGCCGCGGAATTCGCGGTTGCTCACCGTCGGAGGTCTGAGTCCACCCTGGGGCATGGGTGTGTATGTGTTGTCCTTAGCGTAAGTTAAAGTAGCCGCGGTGGAGTAGCCGAGCGATCTAAAGCGCCTCGCTGCGGAGCGCGCGGTTGCTCGCCGTGGAGGTTCGAGTCTTCCCTGGGGCAAGGGTGTGTGTGTTGTCCTTAGGTTAGTTTACCTAGGTTTAAGTAGTTTGTAAGCTACTGACTGATGACCACGCAGTTTGGTCCGTTAGGTCTACAAACATTTGAACATTTTGAACATAAGTTAAAGTAGTTTGTAAGCCTAGGGACTGATGACCATAGCTGAAGTGCGTGTGCCACGCCTTGACCGATATACTTGCGGCATTCGTCGATGAATGTCCATTCCTCCTATTCCTTCTGCAGTCATAGGATGAATAACATTTGTTTCTCTTCTTTTGAAGCCTCGACGTCACTGTTTGCAATGCGACTGGCAGCGTTGGATGACTGGTAGAAATGACTGATGCAAAAAGCTGGAAAATAGGTCCTACGGGCACAACTGTAGAACGCAGGCGCGAGTCATAAGGGCTTAAGCAGTTTGTTGTTGTACAGTGTCAGCTTAATGAGTCCGAAAAGTGTCCCCCTTCCACCAGGACGGGTTTTTACACTCTCTCATTCCAAATCAGATATCAGATGACGCAGCATTTCCAGACTAGCGTGAGAAAAGTTAAATGTCGTCTGTCTTGGATCAGCCTCTAATGCACGTTGTGTATGAAACACGATAGTTCATTCAATTGCAGTAATACTATAGTTAATTACTGTCTCAAATATTACATGTGAGGTATCAAACGACTCGGAAAATTTCAAACATTACGATGGAAAATTCATAAATTGGACGTAAGGAGTTCTATATGGCTTGACGCCGTCGTATTTCCCCCGTTCCATTTAGTTTTTTCTTTGTTAATGGAGAAGTACCGTTTGCAAAATCAGTCAAAAAAATTGGGGGACATGAAGGAGCCTCCACGAGAGAATTCTATAGCAACAATATCAGATTATAGCATGCCTGCGTCCCCCGGAAACGTTATCAATAATGATAACAGCCAATCCTGCCATCACCGGAAACCTGGCAAAAGGTAACAATAGGCACTTGTCAGAGCCAATCCCGTCGATTCGAAGCCTAAACGTCGAGGGACTTACAACTGATAAACAAGACATCCTATGGGAACTCTGCCAGACTCATAAATAGGATGTGTTATGCATCCAAGAAACTCACACTGCTGCAGATACAAAAGCACCTGAAATACAAGGAATGCGACTAGTTGTGGAAGCACCACATCCTAAACACGGCAGTGCCATCGTTAGATCTGAGATGACGGTGACTTCTGTCGGAAAAACCACAGCCAATGACATCCAAATACTAACAGCTGAAATTGGAAACTTTACATTAACAGCCGTGTATACGCCCTCAGGAAAAAAATTTGCTTTCACCTCCCCAAAAATCTTTACCAACCAAAATACCAAATTCATTGTAGGAGATTTCAACTGCCACAGCACCACTTGGGGATACAATGAAACAGATGATAACGAACATCTGTTGGAGGAATGGACAGAAACAAGATATTTCAACATCTTCAATGATCCAAAACTTCCCCCCTCCTTCATAAGTAAAATATGGATAACTGCATCACCAGCTCAAACATAAAAGACTGCTGTACTAAAGTGGTGTATCAACCTACACCTCGAACACAGCATAGACCAGTAGCAATACAGATTTGTACAGCAGTCAAGACCACTGCAGTGCCATTTTGCAGAAGATTTAATTTTAAAAAGGCTGAGGAACTGGATAAAGCCACAATAGACCTCGCCCCAGCCCCAGGGAATTACCAGGTATTTGTGCGAATGCTACAGAGAATCTCCAGACAACACTTACCACGAGGCTGCCGACAGCAGTCCATCCCGAGTCTCTCACATGACTCAAAGCATCTGCTAGCTAAGTATGAGGAATTGTACCAAAAGGACCCCTTTAATCAAGAAACAATAGCATGTGGTACGGCCTTGATGGAAATGCTAAATGAAGTTCGGCAAAACAGATGGATGGAGACCCTGGAGAGGATGGAAATGACATAGTAGCAAAATAGCCTGGAATCTTATTGAAAAACTAGACGCAAATTCAAGTGGTCCGCCGGCCGAGGTGGCCGAGGGGACTGAGGCGCTCCAGTCACGGTCTGCACGGACACTACGGTCGGAGGTTCGAATCCCCTCTCGAGCATGGATATTTGTGCCGTCCTTAGTATTAGTTAGTTCATAAGTAGTTTGCAAGTTTAGGGATTGATGACCCCGTAGTTAAGTCCCATAAGCTATACAAACATTTTTAAACTCAAGTGGTCCCCAGTCTGCCAAGGTAACGCCTAATCAAGTGGCCCATCAACTCTTCCTGAATGGAAAGTTCAACAGAAAACAAAGGAAAGTAAAAATTAGCAGGACCTTACAATCAGAAACTACTAGGTTTTCAACACCCTTTACAATGAAGGAACTCAGTAAGGGTCTCTACGATATGAAAAACGGCAAAGCAACTGGAGTGGATGACGTGCACTGAGCAAATCAAACGCTTTGGGCCACGCACAAAGAACTGGATCCTGCAACTTTTCAATCAATGCCGCGAAATATATAAGATCCCTAAGATGTGGAGGAAAGCAATGATAGTGGCGCTCTTGAAACCCGGCACCAGATTCACCAAAGAACTATCGGCCAATGTCTCTCCCATGTCATCTTCACAAACTATAAAGAGACTTATTTTAAATCGTATGACAGACTCTATTGAGATGAAGCTTATTCCTCAACAAGCTGGTTTTAGACCTGGCAAATCATGTACTAGCCAAATTCTGTGCTTAACAGAACACACAGAGGAAGGATACGAAAATAGAAAGATAACAGGGCTAGCACTGGTTGGCCTTAGCTCTGCATATGATAAATTAACCACAGGCTGCTGTTCCAGAAGCTCTATAATGAACTAAGAGACTATCAATTCGTTAAGATTATCGAGCCCCTCTTGAAAAACAGACAATTTTATGTTGTCCTTGATGGAAAAATGAGCAGATAGAGGAACCAGAGAAATGGTCTGGCCCAAGGAAGTGTTTTGGCGTCCTCCCTTTGTAATCTGTATACCAACGACCGATGCCTAAGGATATGCGGATGACCTGACAGTTACAGCACAGGGGAGGACCTTTGACGATGTAGAGCAGAAGGTGGAGACAGCCTGTAGAGAAACGTCAGAGTACTATAAAAACAACTCTCTCAAACCAAACCCATCCAAGACACAAGTCAGCGCCTTCGATCTTCGATCCTGGCAAGCTAATCGTAAACTTAACGTCTCTTGGAATAATATCACACTGGAACATACCAACAAACCAACTTACCTGGACGTGGTGCTCGATAGATCTCTGACATATAGCTACCATTGCGAAAAGACCAGATGATTACCCACCTGCACAGGAGGTGCCCAGCGGATTCATCACGAACTGGAAGACATGGAGGACTCTCAACCGAATAAGAACGGGGGTGGCCCCAGTGAAGACAAACATGATTAGGTGGGGTCTCGTAACCACGGTGGTAAGTGTGACTGCGGTGCTGTAAAGGATATGGAGCACCTTCTCGCCTGCTCCAACTTCCCACATAGGTGCAACCCAATCGATTTATATCTGAACAAGAAAGAAGCTTTGGGACGTGGCCCTATACTGGCCTAAAAGATTGTGACCTGGGTTCCGGACACGAAAAAGTGAATAAAGTAAGTCAAAAATTTACTTTTACATAATTGAATACTCAGCCATCCTACCTTGACAAAATCACCCATAATATTAAACTTATCTATGGTTGCAAGAAGATAACTGTTTTATTGCTTCAAGCAAAAGATAACTTTTACAAAATTTATATTGCCGTTACGTGTAACTGTTTTCCGCTTTTCCATCATTAACTTTGTGTGTGAAGTGTACATGGTGGTCTTATTACATTCTGTTTTTAATTATGCTTCACTTTTAAGTTTGCGGAGGCTTTGATTTTAGTGTCATTCTGTTGATTATTTAATGTCTTAAAATATGTTTATTGGTTATGTTTCGTGTTTCTATCTATATTTTCCTCAAAAGAAGCTTGACATCTAATTAGTTTTGCAATTCTAATTATACTCCATTCCTTCTAATTATACTATCCCTTCTAATTATACTATCTTTCTATTTCAGAGTAATCCCTTTCTTGTTTTAAATAAAAACAAAAATAAGATTTCCCCTTATGAATTGAACACAACTTTCAACTAAACAACAACTCCCAAACGGTAATATAGCAAAGCTCGCTTTTTTATACGGTCCTTCATATTCTGAATACCGGTTTCGATGTACTAAGTCATCAGCATCACATCGGCATTGTCTACAAAATATTGGTGATTCGCTGAAATAATGTAATTTGGAAGAGTTATCCCAGTTAAAAACAGCGGGACATACCTTGCACGTGTTTGAAATAACATTGAAATGTTCGTATCTAAACGTTTTAGTCAAATAAAGTTTTACTGAATAATTACTTTCTGTATTATCTTTTAAAAATTAGAAAAGGTAAATTGTGAAGGAAAAATATGGATAAAGAACACAAAAATTATGTTTTAAAATATTTAAAGGTAAGTTCTATTCTCGTCAACAGTTCCACTTTGATACTCAAAAACCGAATGAATCAAAGAACAATATCAACTAAAAAAATCAGAAATAATTAAACATTATTATGAAATTGGCGGGTTGCCGATATTCTGCGCCTACACGTGTTTTTACGATTGAAATTAAGACAGAAGAGGCTGTCGCTTTAAGGAAAGAAATAATGCACTGTTGTGCTACCGATGAAGGATATCAAACTTAAAAAGAGCTAATATGCGTGCCAAATATGCACTATACTGTTCGATGAGACGGCTAGAAGCTGCATCCTCTGACTCTGAAGCTGTAAATAAACTTAACTAACTCGTTGAGACTGAGGTTTATCGACCAGTACTTTCCTACATGTCTTGATGAAGTCAAGACTCGCTGTCGTTCCCTAGTCACATTCTATTGGCAGGTACACTTATAAAAATCAGTCCCGCTCACTGTCGCCCACAGGCATTAACTAAATATTATGGAATCTCTCAAAATCCACTTTCTCGTTCCGTAAGTGCCGTAATTGCACGAACCGCTTGCAATTCGAAACATGGCACCACGCGCCTCTGCCTCTGCCACAGAGCAACGCTTTCCACGCGAGAGCGCTTTCTCACCGGTTTCAGCTGACCGCGAGAGAAGACAGTCCGTAGAGACACCTGCTCACTTGCACATGTCTTACGTTTCCCTCTCCAGAGCGACGGTTAACTGCGCGTCCCACTCTAGCAACCAATGAGATACGCTGTAAGAATTTTCCGCCGGGTGTTCTCGCACTACTCGCGGCCAATGAAAGAATTCGTCTCATTAATACTGTGGTAGCATTAAAACTCGCGCAACATGCTAGAAAAATAGATCCCACATGCACATCTGCAGAACGCTAGTGTGGGTCATAAAAGGTCGTAAACAGGCTATTATTGTCGTGGACTCTCACGTCAGCTTAACGTGTCCTAAAAGAGTCCACCTTTCACCAGGATGGGTCTCTCTTCAAATCAGATCCCAGATGATTCAGTATTTCCAGAAGGCGTGGGAAACGTTAAATGTGATCAGTCTTACGTCAGCCACTAACGCACGTTGCGTACGAAGATCAATTATTCCTGAAATTGCAGTAATTACTATGGTTAATTACTCTCTCAAATATTACATGTAAGGTATCAAATCAATTGGAAAAGTGAGTACATAACGTTGCAATACTCAGAAATAGGATGTAAGGAGTTAGATATTGCTGACGCCTTACATGGGTGTAGAAATATGGCAATGTGTAAGACACCTGTTAGACATTCACTTATCGTGGTGTCTCAAGACTCCAATTTGACCGTCATGGTGGTGCAAGCAGAAACGGAATTATTTGATTAAAAAATACGCGACCTCATGTGGTACGTAATTTCCAAGAGTTCTGCGTCACACATCGTTGACTTCGCCTCCCTGTTCTCCCGACATTTCACCCGTCGGAAAAGTCTTCTATTATTGTGGAACGATTGACATGTGATATGCCACCTTTTGTTACACCAATTCAACTTTTGAAAGGTGTAGAAGCAGCTTTGACTGCTGTACCCGAAAACACATCCAGAGCATATGTTAAAATGTTTGTAAACCTATGGTATCAAACTGCAAAGCTCATCGGTGCCTGGACTATGTACTACTGAAACCAGTTTATGTTAAGGACAACGCACCCACCCATGTACGAGGTAGGACTCGAACCTCCGACGGGAGTGACCACGCAATCCGTGACATGGTGCCTCCAGAGCGCGTGGCCATTCCCGCTTGGCACATCCAGATCCTCTTTGATACGATGCTGAAGAGTATTAGTGGCTACAGGCAGCAGTGAGGTTAAACTCTCCGTCCGTCAAGCTTCGAGAGGCCTCCGAGTCATCCTCTGACCGAAGGCGTCAACGGATGCAGTATGCAGAGGAACGTGGTCAGCCCCCCCCCCCCCTCTCCCGCACTCCCAGCCGTTACGTCAGTTTTCGTGACCGGAACCGCCACTTCTGAGTCAAGCAGCTCCTCAGTTGCCCTCATAAGGGCTGAGTGCACCCCGCTTGCCAACAGCACTCGGCAGACCCGGACGGTAACCCAGTCAAGTGCTAGCCAAGACCACCAGTGCTTAACTTCGGTGATCTAACGGGAGCCGGTGTATCCACTACGGCACGGCCGTTTTCTCAGTTTTCAGGGGGCTGCTGCACGGTAGTAGCCGCGTTGTTTAAGGCATCATACTACGAACTGGGCAGCAGTTCACGCCAGAGGTTCGAGTCCTCCCTCGAGCATGGGTGTGTGTTGTCCTTAGTTTAAGTAGTTTGTAAGTCTAGGGACTGACGACCATAACATGTTCGTCCAGTACGTTTACAAACATTTGAACATTTTTGCGTGGGGCTGTTATTTCAATCATGCCATATTTCTACAACATTTTGACTACCGAATAAATTTGTCTGTGATATCTCCGGTCATGTTTTGTGTTGCATTTTGGAAGGCGAGCTTTGTATTACATAATAGGAGTCCAAATTTTAATCGTCATGTTAACTACCAGAAAGAACATCCTACCAAAGTTACCTGGCAGCACATGGGGATCCACAGCGTAAACTCTACGCACCTCAGTCTTAAGTCTGGCGTATTCAACAGCGGAATACTGTTCTTTCGTCTGTCTGAGCAGCCCCCACACCAAAAGTAGATACTGTCCTGAACCAGACAATGCGGATTATCAGTGGTGTCATCAAAACAACTCAACTGCATGGGCTTCCTGTATAAACCACGGCCTTCCTCCAGGTCTATGCCGCATGAATAATCTTGTTCGAGAAGGAAATTAAAAAAAATTAAAAATGGCCAATAACTCGTTACCAATACCTCAAGACATCCAAACAATCTCTTCAACCAGACTGAAATCTAGGCACCCTCCCCTGCTGCTGGTTCAAAAACTGATGAACGAAAAAACGAAAACTTTGGCAGTCAGCATACTTGGAGAGAAGAATGGACAGATAAGGTCGCAGACGAATGGAGATCACTCCTTGATGCCACACAGCTCCCGCCCGGATTTCATCTCCCGCGGCATATCTGCCTTCGTCTGATTAGAGTGCGTGCTGGACATGGGAGAATGCACTCCTGGGGCCTTCGACCTCCTGCAAGCTGTAACTGAGGCGAAGGCTTCCAAACAATGCGATACATCACCTTCAGCTAACCTAACAGAGACTTCTGTGGAACTTTCGATGACCTTCTGACAGCTTCTACACCTGCTATTGATTGGCTACAACAAGTGGACATTCTAGTCTAGTTTTCAACCTTTTAATTGACCATCTACGTAACTATTTACATTTTACATTACTTTGTAATTTGTTGCTTTTGTATTTATTTTCATCATTCTGTTTTTTTTTTTTTTTTTTTTTTTTTTTTTTTTTTGTTTTTTTTTTTTTTTTTTCTCCATACTGCAAATATCTGTACAGTTTTTCTATGGCGTTCTTATCATGACTTTTTTTAGTCTCGCTGTTATGTAAATTACTCTACGTCTTACATTATATTACTAATTTTGTGAACGTCTTAAATTGTACCACAAGCTAAGTAAATAATAACAACATGGAATACGCACGATTCTTCGTTAGCAAGGACAGCTTTTCACGTACATTGTTCCCTGTAATCTAGGTGTTTAAATGTTCTTTCTAAACTCACCTGATATGTTCGATATCCTTAGTGACACTATTTAGGTTCAGTATTGGTCCAGTAAATGAGTAGTGCCTTCCTTTCTCCAGGTAATGGAATTCCACAGGGGTCTCGCATAATCTCCTGTAAGACTCTGGATGGGTGGTTTTCACATCTTCTGCAGCTCTGAATCCATCCACCAACAGCGTTCTGCCTCCTTCACCATCGTGGTGTAGGCAGTGAAATACCTGGAGACTGAAAACCACGTCTATCAGATCGTTGAAGTACTTGTAGATGAACGCTGCAAGTTACTGGGAATTTATGAGCTGCACTGGAAATAAACGAAACGGAAGCAGATTCCTATTCATGATGCATGACGACAGTCACGTTCGTAAATCATCAGTTTTCTTAATATGTATACTTTGAGCAAAAGTACTAATAAATTTCAATTACATTTCTAATGTTAAAACAACTTTAAATTGTCATCAAACTTTGTATTTACACAGATAGTCTAAAGCAGTGTTTTTCAACCTGTGGGTCGTGAACCCCTGGAGTGTGCAAAGCCTTGCCCGGGGGTCACCATTACAGGCGGAATTACACGGTATTAATTTATGCTTGTAATCATTTCTATGTGGATCACTAAATTCTTTTCCAGTGACATAAATTTTAATCACATACGTGGAATTCTTAACAATAATTTAATTGCTACTAACAAGTAACGTACTACATTTCAAAGCATGAAAACATTTCCCATGTAAAACAAACTTACCGAATTGATTACAAAGTTATTAACCTCTGAATACTTGCTAGGCCTATACTAGTGACCGAGTGCAGCTATGCTACTTACCCAGCTGGCTCTATGAAGTAGGTGTTGTCAGTATGAGCGCACAGAGCCTGTTTTGTGTAGGCTGTATCACTGTGGACCATGTTGTCGTCAAACTCCCACATATCTCCAAACATAGTTCGCTGAACGTGTGAAATTCGCGTCACAATTTCCTCTGTTGCGTCCACCGTGGCTGGTACCTGCAAATCATTGACCAATTATTACTGACTGTGGAAACCAAAAATAGTAGGAAAGAAAGAAAAGAAACAAAAACAAGAATTTAATAAAATCCGAAACAAATAAAGACTTTACTTAAGAAAATAACTAATTTCATTAAAATATGTTCACTTTGCGCTTAGCTAAGCAATACGACATTACACACATGTCTTAAACACTAAGTTATACATATATGTAGGTGGCGTCTGTTCTTTCGGACATGTCCGGACCATACCTGCACGGAATTACTCACGTACGCCTCCCGTCAGATACAAATTTTCAACCTTACCCCTGCCCACTAGAACTCAAACTCGTAGTTATTGTAAACTAATTCCCGTGAGAGTAAGGGCCTACGATTGCCTCCGCAATGAAGAAAGGGTCATTGCCCGTCATCGACATTTCTATAAGATATATATAACGTCACATATATACAAGTTATAGAAATGCCGATGACGGGCAATGATCCTTTCTTCAGTCCGGAGGTACTCCTAGGCCCTTACTCTCACGGGAATTAGTTTACAATAACTACGAGTTTGAGTTCTAGTGGACAGGGGTAAGGTTGAAAATTTGTATCTGACGGGAGGCGTACTTGAGTAATTTAGTGCATGTGTGGTGATCGCTGTGTTCCCAGTGGTGTAGAGGTCAGTACAACTGCCTAGAAAGCAGGAGACCTGGGTTCGAGTACTGGCTGGGTACACACTTTCATCTTTGCCTATTCGCAGTTAATGCCACATATTCCGTGAATATCTTAACCATCCCTTTTGACGCATTCGCCTCTCAGTAGCAAACTTTCCTTCCCTTTTCTGTATATTTGCCTTTATTTGAAAAGAACGTCTTCAGTCTTCTTTTTAATCTCAGGGAGTGATTTTTATATCTTCGTAACAGAACTGAAAGTGACTTGCTTAGAATTCAGTTAAAATACAGTTGCCGTGTTCCCTATGTTATTATGCATAACCAGCGCAAAATTAAGCAACCCTTTTTTATTGAGAATTCATATTATGGAAATGAGAACACAAGTACTCGCTTGACACAATATTCATTTGCTTTTAGGGGACTGCTTATCTGGTGACACATCCGAAGGATTAACAACGAACCACTCTATCAGGTTAAAACTGCTACCAGATACTAATGTTGTTTAGGACCTCTGTAATATAAACTGCATATTTCCTGTAAAATAGGTTTTCTTGAGATTCTTTGCGGCCTCAGTCTTAATGACAAAATTGCTGATAAAAACATGAGCAGTTCATCGTATTCACAGGAAAATGCTTTCCAGGAGCACTTCAAAACTTATTGACAGGTTATTTATTTATTTATTTTCGAATTGCCTAAATACAAACAACAACCTTTGATGAAATGGTTAGAAAGTGAAAGATTCACTATGGAAACAAGCCATAGACTGAGGCTAAGATTTCTTCCATATGCACATTCTTCCAGGAATCCTAGGCCAACAAAGTACAGGTCAAATCGAAAGTCACAGTACTTTTTTTTTATTTCAAAAATTCTGCAGAAATTGGAAAACCTGAATATTCCAGTAAGGGATGAATGAAGTGGTCTATCTTGAAATCGGACGTCTTGGATCTAAGTGGGAAGGGGGTCGTGTGATATATCAGATAACATCAGCATTTTCTGACAACATCATTCCTGTAAACAGATTCGACGTAACAGTTATGGTTCAAAAGTTGCAACACTTTTGTTTGGAGGTACAGACTGAATTGTTCATAGATAACAGTCATTTAATGTGTTCAACATGCTGTCCCTCTTGATCAATGGACAGTTGAAGGCGCTGAATCCAGTCGTCGTGCACTCGCAGAAACGCAGGCACACGCTTCTTCAATGCACTACTCGAGTTTGTGTCTGTTTCTCATTTTTCTCTTCATTTACACCTTTCATTAAATGGCTCCACAGATAAAAGTCAACCGTAGTAAAACCAGATGATCTCGGTGGCCATCCTACAGAACCATGTCGGCCAGTCTAATTACCAGTGAATTTACCATCTAACGACTGACTAACAACTGCTAAGTAGTGTGGTGGACCACTATCCTGTTGAAGTAATAGAGAAAGCTGCCATCTTCATTCAAAACTAAGGGAAACGTAACTTCTTTCAGCATTTACAGCTTGCTTTGAGCTTTAAATTCTGGTCAATGAAAACTGGTCCAGTTACGCAGCTACCCTAGATTCCACACCACTCTATAACCTTTACGTGACCAACTACCTTTGAGGTTCAAATGTTCAAATGTTTGTAAATCTATCGGAGCAAACTGCGTGGTCATCAGTCCGTAGCTTACAAACTACTTAAACCTAGGTAAACTAACCTAAGGACAACACACACACACACACACACACACACACACACACACACACACACACCAGTGCCCCATGGAGGACTCGAACCTCCGACGGCGAGCAACCGCGCGCTCCGCAGCGAGGCGCCTTAGACCGCTCGGCTACTCCACCGCGGCTACCTTTGAGGAGTCCAGCCATTGTGTATTCTGGTCTCTCCTGTGGTTGTGACAGTGGAATTTACCAGCGACAAGGAAGTTTGCCTCTTCACTAAACAGGATATCTTGTTCTAAGTTTTAAATCATATCTGCTACATGGAACCTGTTTACAGAAATGACCTTGTTAGAAAATGCTTATGTTATTTGCTATAGCACTCGATTCCCTTTCCATTTAAAAATGGATAGATTCAAGATGGACGATTTCAAGAAAGCTTCCATATTCGGTACATACCGTAAAAGATAAAGCCCCTAACCCATACCTTCATGGAATATTCACATTTCCCGGTTCTCAGAGTTTTTGAAATAGAATGTTGTACTGCGACTCACCTTGTATATTATACAGCTTCTGGGAATCTGGAAAGTCGTGGCAGAACTGAAACCGTGGATTGAAATGTTGACTTGTGTGCGGAAAGCTCACTCAGTAAAGGAATTAACCATTAACACATGGGGTCTGTTTACTAGTCTTGATATGGTACCTAGTTTTAATCCTGCGCTAAGCCGTGTCCTTTCAGTAACAGAGATGGTAAGAGGTACCATTGATAACTTATAATTAGGGTAAGGATCTTTCGGGTAGATTTTAATGGGATACAGTTGTTAACAGAAAGTTTGAAACGCAACGCCGTTTCTACTTGAATAACGATTGAAGTGTCCGCCTCCGTAGTCTAGTGGACAGCCCTGTGGGTTGCCACGCAGGAGGCCCGGGTGTAGTGTCGTCCATCATCAATTCATCATCATTGGCGCCTAGTGGCGCCAGCTAAACAGACTTGTACCCGTCAGGCCGCACTCGACCCGTGGTGGATCTAACGGCCATAAATGCCACTCTCAATCATCAACACCATTGAAGTTAACCAATCGGGTCCATGCGTGTACCAATTGCGCCAGCCTACCAGTGATAGTGTTGCTAAATGTTTCTACATTTGGTTTCAGGAAACCAATCAACAGGGCGACACAAACGTAGGACAGCAGACGGCAGCAACGTTCGAATCCGACCCAGCGGCTCAGCAGTCTTGTGCACTACCACGATTCTGTTTTGTCGCTTCAGCAAACAAAACGAAGAACACATTTAGCAACATCGCCTCTGTCAGGCCGCTTTTTGGCGTGTGCATCAACCTCAACACTACGGTAAATAAATCGGAAACGGCACATGTATGCAATTATTACTAATTGTTAATTGGAACATCTACAACACCTTTTAAATCTTTTCAGACTCTTTCTGACCACTCTGTATAGGGTAACCTATCATTTCTTCTTCCAGTAGGAAAAAATGTCAGTATGTATAGCTTCAATTTTTAAGAGCTGACTCATGCCAATAGCTTCTCTCTCTCTCTCTCTCTCTCTCTCTCTCTCTGTGTGTGTGTGTGTGCGAGCGCGCGCGAGAGACAGAGAGAGAGAGAGAGAGAGAGAGAGAGAGAGAGAGAGAAAGAGAAAGAGAAAGAGAAAGAGAAAGAGAGAGAGAGAGGAATTTTTTAACATTGTACTCTTTTCAAATATGTTAGTTATAGGGCACCACTATGTCATGGCCCAAATAATCCTACCAGCACCATAGTTAATCAGGGTAAAGTGAGGAAAGTGGTGTAATATGGCATATACTGCATGGAACAAATATAGAGAAGAGGAGGAAAAAACTCAATCTAACTACACAACTAGAGAGGGTATGTTATTTTATTTCAGTTACAACAATAGCAAGTAAAAGCTTCAAAGAACTTGGACTCATCACTACCCCCTTTGCCATCAATGTATGGATTTATTCGTTTGGAAGGGTTTTATAAAGCTGATGTATCCTCTCCTCAGGTAAGCTGACCCACAACTAACGGAACTCGTCCTCGCTAGCCTGGATACTGACTTATGGTCGGAGCGGAAGTTTAAGCTGATGGCGGAATACTAAGTGAGGCGGCACAGTAGCTAGCACACTTGACTCGAATTCCGGAGTACAGCAGTTCATCTACATCTACATACATACTCCGCAATCCACCGTAAGGTGCTTGGCGGGGGGTACACTGTACCACTACTAAGCATTTCCTTTCCTATTCCACTCCCAAATAGAACGAGGAGAAAAAGAGTGTCTTTATGCCTCCGTACGAGCCCTAATTTATCATATCTTGTGATCACTACGCGAAATGTAAGTAGGTGGCAGCAAGATCGTACTACACTCAGCTTCAAATTTGGGTCCTCTAAATTTCCTCAAAAGAAATTAACGAAAAGAACGTCGTCTTTCCTCCAGCGATCCCCAATTGAGTTGCCAGAGCATTTCCGTGACACTTGCGCATTGGTCGAACCTGCCAGTAACAAACCTAGCTGCTCGCCTCTGCACTGCTTCTATGTCTTCCTTTAAACTGATCTACTGCGGTTCCCAAACACTTGAGCAATACTCAAGAGGTGGTCGTACAAGCGTTTTATATGCGGTCTTCTTTACAGATGAAGTACATCTTCCCAAAATTCTCCCAATAAGCCGAAGTCGGAGGTCCGCCTTACTCACAACTGTCCTTACATGTTCGTTCCATTTCATATCGCTCTGCAATGTTACGTCTAGATATTTGAACGACGCGACTGATTCAAGGAGCTCACTACTAATGCTGTATTCGAACATTATGGGATTGCTTTTACTACTCATGCGCATCAGCTTACATTTTTCTACATTGAGAGCTAGCTGTCATTCTTAGCACCAACTTGAAATTTTGTCCAAGTCATCCTGTATGCTATTACAGGCAGTTAACGTCGACCCCCTCCCATACACCACAGTATCATTAGCAAACAACCGCAAATTACAACTTACTCTGTCCATCAGATCATTTATATAGATAGAAAATAACAGCGGTCCTATCACACTCTCCTGGGCACGCCTGACGATACACTCGTCTCAAATGAACACTCCCCGTCGAGAACACGTACTGCGTTCTATTACTTAGGAAGTCTTCCAGCCAGTCACAAATCTGTGAACCTATTCCATAAACTCGTATCTTCGTTAGCAGTCTGCAGTGTGGCACCGCGTCAAACGCCCTTTGAAGTCGAGAAAAACACAATCCGCCTGTTGCACTTCATTCATGGCTCGCAAGATGTCATTTGAGAAAAGGGCAAGTTGAGTTTCTCATGAACGATGTTTCCTAAAACCGTGCTGATTCATAGAAAGAAGCTTTTCCGTCTCAAGGAAAATTACTATATTCGAACTGAGAATAAGCTCCAAAATTCTAAAGGAAACTGATGTCAACGATATTGGCCTGTAAATATGTGGGTCAGTTCTCTTTCCTTTCTTTTAAACGGGAGTCACCTGCGCTTTTTTCCAATCACTAGGAACTTTGCGCTGGATTAACGATTCGCGATAAATGCAAGCTAAGTATGGAGCCAATGCTGCAGAATACTCTTTGTAAAACCGAACTGGTATTTCATTCAGACCAGCAGACTTTTTCGTATCTAGCTCTCTCAGCTGCTTCTCTACACCGGAAATACCTATTACTATGTCCTCCATTTCGGAATTAGTACGTTGATCGAGATGGTACATTTGTGCGGTCCTCCTGCGTGAAAGATTTCTTAAAGGTTAAATGTAGAACTTCAGCTTTCCGTTTGCTTTGTCCCGCTTATCGATTTTATATGGGACCAGAATTTTTTCGGGTTCTCGGAAAGGTCTTTTGCTATGGTATGGCTGTGGTAATTATTGTACGCTTCGCGCATCGATCTTCTTATAGACGCACGAATCTCTACTAAGTTTTGCCTGTCATCATTTGCGTGTTCTTTTTTTAACCGAGAGTGCAACAGTCTTTGCTTTCTCAGTAGCTTTCTAACATTATTATTATACCACGGAGAATCTTTCCCATCCTAAATTGACTTTACAGGCACATATTTCTCTAACCCTTTATGTACAATGCATTTAAATTTAGTTCACAATTCCTCTACATCCATAGTACCGGAACTAAACGATGCCCATTCATTTTGTAAGTGCGATCCTAACAATTGCTCATCGGCTCTTGACATACTATTAGCCTTCTTGATTGGTTTATGAACTTCGGTCACCATCGACGCTATGACGATCTCATGATTACTAATTCCTGTCTGTACACAGCCATCGTTAATATGTTCAGGCCTGTTCGTAGCTATAAGGTCTAATATATTTCCTTTGCGCGTGAGTTGCCGGTTTAACTGCTCAAGACAGTTTTCGGAGAATGTGCCCAAAAGTATCTCGCAAGACTGCTTGTCTGTACTGCCTGAAATGTAACTAGAGACGTCCCAATCTATACTTTTAAGGATGAAGTCTCCCCCGACTAATATTACATGGCCCGGATACCTAAGCACTACCTGGTATACACATTCTTTGAATGACCCTAAAACTGCTACAGCAACACCGGAGTGGGGGGGGGGGGGGGCGGTGAAAACACCCAACTATTAACTTTACTTCTTTTAGACCTCTTAAACGTCCCCAGATAACTTCACATCCCTCTAGTCATCCAGATTTATGTTGGTCGTGATTTCCCTCAATCGCTCCAGGCTAATTCCCAGATGGTTCCTTTGAAAGGGCCGTCTTCCCTAGGTTTTTAACTTTGTAATTTATCTAAGCTCACTAGACGGGCTTTTTTGTTACACGAGAACTCCTTTCTTTCGGAGGCATGAGGAATAGCATCTCATTTCATGTTTTTAAATGTTAGTTTACTAATATTGCTGGGATTTTATTACGCTAATAATTTATCATTGTGTCTATGAATGTGGTAATATGAACAGTTTCTCCGTGACGCCACTGTCCCTGTGAGTTGACAATACTGTGTAGCGAGCCTCGGTAGGACGCGCAAATCTAAGCTCTCCCCACCTCCTCGTTTTACTTGGTTTTTACGGATTTCCGGAGGGTGGCGGGGTTCTCGCGGGCCGATTGGGCACTCTGTGGCTGCGCTTCGAACTTTTAAGACGTTCTGATTTTCTTTCCTCCCTTGAGATGCTAGCGACTCTTTGTCTGGTGTTCAAGTTAGATTTCAGAACTTAGGTTTATTTTTGGAATAAGTTTCTCCGATCATGTACGGAAGAGTAATCAATTTCATTTCGGTGATTTTGCATAGCTAAATGTGGTGGATATGTAACTAATTCGGTTTGATAACGGCTGAGAATCGGTAACCTTTGTGAGACTAGCTGGTGGTGTACGAACTCGGTTTAATTTCTTTCTAGCTTTGTGGGATGCGACTAATGTGCGGGAATATTCTTATTCTGTGTAGTGCATGTGTAATATTCCTTTCCGTTTCCTCCTTCTGCGAGTGATATGTACTCCACATGGTGTGTTCTTAGAACAAAGCCTTCAGCTACCCCTGTGTCTGCTTCTAGGCCCTTCAGGCAAGCTGCGGTGGAGTAGCCGAGCGGTCTCAAGCGTCTCGCTGCGGAGGTTCGAGTCCTCCCTGGGGCATGGGTGTGTGTGTTTGTCCGTAGGTTAGTTTACCTAGGTTTAAGTAGTTTGTAAGCTACGGACTGATGACCACGTAGTTTGGTCCGATACATTTACAAACATTTGAACCTTCAGGCAAGAAGTCATGTATGTATCTTTCTGATTTCCCTTTTTACATCGCGATCTCCTCTCCATCTATTTTAAATTGCTATTTCGTTTCCAAACTTGTACTTTGCATTCGGACTTCATCAGTAAATATTCTTCTAGCCTTGTACTATCCCCTTTATTAGCTTGCTTATGAAATACTAGGTATTTCTAGGGGCTTGCTTCGTAATCTGTGATTCCGCTGGTTTTTGTTGAAATGAATGCAATCTTTAAGCACTTCACCTTCAGTGGGGTGCAAATATGTAATGTAGCAGACACATGCCGAATGTCTCAATAATTCCGCATGCTCACGGTTTGATTGAATGAAATTCAATCTCGCTGTTATCGCGTACCATCTCTAGTAAAGAAAGACAGAGCAGAGCGACCTACGAAGTTTAATTTTTCTGGTGTTGTGTGGTACATCTTGGTTCGCTGAATTTCGCCTACGATAGCGGTGCCTGCTTCTGCTTCGTTTCTGCACACTGAGTTGGGTGAGTTTCGCTTTGCTTCGCGCGTGTGAGTGGCTTAATACTTGATTGTAAATCCCTCCCGCGACGGTGTTCAGTACAGATTACTTTATGTTAGCCGACAATGGAATGCATTTTTATTGTTTAACAAAATTGGTTTCCCCATTTGTTCATGTTTGAACTGAATAAATAGGTCACTATCAGTGAAATATTGTTCTAATTAAGTATATTAGTTAATGAATACCCTCCCTTTTTATTTAATGTTGGTTTTCATAGTGCTTAGAACAAATTCAGATACATAGTATAATATTTTTAATTCCGTTGCGCCATAAATGTTTTCACAGCCATCTTCATGAAATGCTTTACTTTCGGGTGGCTTTTATATCAATGATTGTGTGTAATTCTCGTAATCTACGATGTGCGTTGGCCACCGTCTCTTTGTCTTCCTGCTGCTAAAGTAAATTTTTAGTCAGTTCTAAATTCTGTGGCGAGGGAACAAGATTCTGTTGCAGGAAGTAGTTAGTAGTTCAGGCGAATTTTTTGGTTGTTTTTTTACGGCCATAATTACATGTTTAAAGTAAACTTTCAACTGGCTCCTTTCAGCCAGAGTTAATTTACTTTTTACGGTGGTCTTTCAAGGGCACGCCCATTTCTATTCCATTCTTATCAAAGAACCAGAGTTTGCG
The DNA here is from genome assembly GCA_026315105.1 of Locusta migratoria. Classification (NCBI taxonomy): domain Eukaryota; kingdom Metazoa; phylum Arthropoda; class Insecta; order Orthoptera; family Acrididae; genus Locusta; species Locusta migratoria. The sequence continues at coordinate 192,135,228 of CM048755.1, forward strand.
CTACAGTCATGGCGACCGTGACAGAACTGATTACGTTTCAGAGCCACAAAATTTTCTGGTTTTCTGAATCGCAATTTTTCAGTCGCTCACACTAGCTACTGTTCGTCTGTAGCGTAGGGAATGTTGGATGAAGCTGTAGCTGTGGTTGAATAAAGAAAAGATGGACACCTATGGTGTCGAGGTGACACACAGAGGGTACTACTTTGTAAAAGAGATATGACAGCCAAAACACATCACCGTGTTCTTCTCGTGAAATGGGGTTGATTACAATTACACTCATGATATAGCTTATACCAGTCCAGTCTTATAAAAAAATGTTTGTGAAGCTGAAGGGACTTAACTGCGGGGTCATCAGTCCCTAAACTTACAAACCACTTATGAACTACCTTATACCACAGACGGCACAAACATTCATGCCCGATGGGGGATTCGAACCCCTGACGCGGAACGGCCTCGCGCATCGCAGCATAGCGCCTCAATGCGCTCGGCCGCTCCGCCGCGGCCCGATCTTATAATTATCTACAGTAAGGTCGCTGTATTAAGGCACGTGGGAAAAGTACCGGTATTTGAATATCAATCTTTGGAACACGCCTCTATTGGTGTGTTAGATGTTGTTGACCTATTTGAACATAAACTAAACAATGAACACTTTTGGACAATAGCCTAGCCGTGTCGGGTTTGTCTATAGACAGTAATTTTCACCAAAGCTTACGTCTGAATAATTATATTTTATATAATAGTAAAATTTTATTCCTCCATCTTTTTCTGTCTTTTCATCCAAGCCAGGGGGTGCAAGTGCACCCCCTTGCACCCCCCACCGGCGGCCATGACAAAGATTCTAATTAAAAAGTGACTATTCTACTTTCACAAAAGCCAAGGAACTAGTTTTATACTGCATATGACCTGCATGATGTGTTGAATCAGCGGTCCTTTCTTAAATTGTATTCACACTTGGTGCAATACCACAATGTAAATGAAGATGTTATGTACTCAGAAATCAATTCCATTTGTATTTGTAGCATTAATAGCGTCTATTTTATAATGGTTTTGGTTAACAGCTTAAACAAAATGAATTTATTGGAACATCTTCCGTAAAATTTAAACAATGTTTCTTTTCTTGTTCCATCTGAGTATTTCTTGCAAGCAAACGCATTAAGTTGAAAGTATTTCTTTGACAGGAAACATGATCATATAACTACTTACATTTTTTACAAATCCAACACCAAATTTTACAAGAGACTGTAGAACTTTTTTCACACAGTTTTCATCTTCTAAGTAAGCCTTTGCATCAACGACATCATCTAAAAGCTTCACTGTATTGTCCCATAAAACTACATTCCGATTTTTTAGTTTCTGATACTGTATGTTGTAACTATTTTTGTAGAGCCATTCAAGGGAGAATTTAGAAAGGTGTTTGTCTGCCCCTAAAATGTAAAGGAAAAATTAAACAAAATATTGTAGTAATATTACTTTTCATTTCTTTGTCAAGATAATGTGTGCGCGATTCACATGTATAAACATATTGTATACAGACAGGTGATGATAATTTAAAATATGCCCATTGGCTAAAAAATAAAATAAATAAATGAGAAATCCATTATAAATTTCACAAAGATCTGAAAAACAATATTTTCTCTGTATAAATATGTGTTATCAACATCTTCTGTGAATATTTATGATACCAAGTCATAGCATAGGTACTTTTATACTATATCTGATTTTAAAAAATTCATTTTGATTCATGCCTGTGATGTGTCTGAAGTTTAAATCCTCTAGCTCTACAAAAGTTAAAAGGATGATAAGAATTAAAATACTTCAACTTCCTAAAATGCACCGTAATTTAGTATTTAGAATCGCTGGAAGAATATTTCAGTACAACAAACGTTTTTAGTTTCCCGATAAGAAAAGTAATGGGATTTGAATTAATACTGTAAGTGAAAAATATAAAAAGTAAAAATAAAATAAAACGGCCCAACAAGCTGCGCTGTAATTAAATACACTTTACCCGGATTTCGACACGAGCTAAGAGTGTCTTCAAAAGAAATATTCATAAAACTGTAACTTAGAATGAATGACCAAAAGTATATTAGAAACGTCTTTCATGAAAAATTTTATTTGTAAAAAACTGATAATGACAACAGGCAAATTACATACTTAAGTGAGATATAAAAAATTAGAACATGGTGTGTTCAAGTCGCATGAAATAACATTATTTTATTTGTAAGTAATAAAAATTGCATGCTAGGCAAATACAAGCAGGTTTATAAAAATTAAAAAAAAAAACTGTAACTAGCCTCTAGGGGCTGCTGTGGTGCTTGCTGTTTGAGCGGCATCAGACTTATTGTTTAACCGCCTCACTTGCAACGCCATCTAGTAGCTGCTAACAGAAACAGCTGTTTAGCCCAAACGGTTGCAAAGGCAAACGTAATGAAGTACATTATGTAACCAGAAACATATCAATATCACATAAAATTTCAGACTATTTTCAGATTTAGAATCAGACTACAGTTTATTAGTACAATGGTGTGATATAACAAATATATTTTCTGTGTGATAGCAGTTCAGACAAAGATGAGGTTACATTTTTTTCCATATTATGAATACCATTTAACTAGAGAAAAGGAAAATGTCATTGCCGATATTTACACGAAGAACCGAACCAGGACAAATTTCGGGCTCGTTAAGTAACGGCTTCAGAGCACCGAAAAAATCTGTACTGCGTAATTGTAGCTGTTCGTTAAGAACGTTTCAATTAGAAAAAAATGTTTAAGAATTTTCAGTTAAATAACTTCAAGTTTTTTCCCTTTATTCTCTACATGCAATATACTAACGTTCTGAACATCTTTTGGTCTGTGATTTGCGATTAATAAATGATCGGCAAAAAACGAGTTGGGAATTTCGTACCGTTTTTCCCTAAAAGGTGTTCTTTGCATCTAGTAGCAATAGCCCTTACAGTCTACTGAATATTCTATATAATATGAAGGACATGTCCATCCAATTTTATGAACACCTGAGTTCAGTAAAGGGGGATCGTTAGATTTTAAATTATAAATAAGATTGCTTTTAAGGCTGTGGATGGTAGAATATCTTACATTTCTTTCTAACGTAAGAAGACTGAATTCCATAAGATATGGCAACGGCGTAGCCGGTGGAGGGGGGGGGGGGGGGAGGGGGTTCTATGATTCAAACCCCTCCCGAAATATTGACAAAGCTAATAAAAACTGGTATCATTCTATATAAGGATAAAATCCACCTACATTTTGTCAAGGTTGGGAAACCGTGACACGTTCCATACGAGTCCCATATTGTTTGTAGCTCTGAAGAAAGACATTCATGGTCATCAGGATGTTTCGGATGGAGAGGTGCACAACTGATCTACATCTACATCTACATGGGATACTCTGCAAATGACAACGAAGTGCCTGGCAGAGGTCTCATCGAACCACCATTATACTATTTATCTCCCACTATTCTCGAATAGCGCGCGGGAAGAAAGAACACCTGAATCTCTCCGTTCGAGCTCTGTTTTCTCGTATTTTATTCTGATTGTCATTTCTACCTATGTAGGTAACTGCAAACATCGACGAATTGACCATCTTGTGTCTCAGTGTGTTAATTGTATGAATAGTTAGGGCCTATGGTGATAAATACTGAAATAATGAGCACTGAACTTAGTTTTTTTCGCAGGTGTCTTCTTTTACCATGTCTGCACCTTTTCCAAATCACTAGAAGCAATTACTGTCGAGCCCCGGATCTTTACTGCGCTTTAGATATTTGGGCTGTTTTTCAGCACCACTTTTAGTAATTAGCATGTGAGTCATCAGTATTTCTTGATGTTCGTATGTAAATAAATCAAGGTTCCCATCTGGTCAAAGAGTCTCTGTACACTTATTTTTGCCATTGACAGCTTTCACATACTGCTAAAATTTTAGCCAGGGAGTGTTTCTCTGATCATGCTTCAGAAGTTATTAAAAGATTCACCCACTGTCTTGTTCCTAGTTTTGGAGAAGAAATAGATTCTTAAGAAGTTTACAGATTTTGTTTATGTACCCCGGTGACTGTAGTGTACAGTCCTTCGGAATGAAACATATTCAGTATTAGTGCCGTTTGCAGTTCTATTAAGAGTACACGTTATTACAATGTCCATTCATTGAAAACCCCTCCCGAAGTCATATCTTGGCTACGTCTATGAGATATGGGACCTATAAATAGATAGAGAAATATCTATTTTTCTTTGCGGTCAGAAACAGAAGAAGCAAAAGTGGTAATCCTCTCTTTTGTTTTCTCATTAAAGATGTTATTTCCTAAAGTGCGCTCGTATCCGTTATTCACAGCGATAGTTTTCATCAGTTTAATTTCGGATTCTAGATTTTCATCACATAGAGGAGTGGATACAACTCTTTGTATCGAAGAATTGAAAAAAACTTTTTGTGACAATTGTATAATTTGGTCAGTTCACATTTCCTTACGATAAGTATTAAAATATGACCTTTCATTGTCAGCTATCGTTAACCCGCGAGATCTCGCGCCTTTACGCGATCGGTCACGTGTACAGCATTTTGCTTACATTCAGTGAAAAGTTTTAAATGTACTTAATACTTGCAAATAAGTATTTTTGTTGTTTGTTTTTAAGAAAATGCTCATTTTACCATTTAAAAATGACGAAAAATGACAATTATTTTAAAATTACTGTAAGCAAAATGTTCATGGTGCGAGTACTCGCGGGTTAAATATAGGTAATGTAACTAACGAAGTTCGTTCTCAAGTTCATAGGTGAAAGCAATTTTTTTTCTTTGTGCAGCTCGTTAAAAATGTTAAGTAATTGGTCTATACCAGAACTGGGTTCTTCGTAGATTATCAAAATATCCTCTACGTATGTGGAAGAATAGAGAATATCTAAACTTGTGGATAAAGTTTTTTTGTTGTAATGAATTGATAAAGATGTCTGCAAGAATACGAGCTAGTGGGTTGTTCATTGGAATACCGTCAGGTCTTCATACAATTGTCCTTGAAATTCAAAATAATTATATTTAACGACAATATTAATTAAATTCATAAAATTGGTAATTTGCTCATCAGAGAGAAAAAAGAGACATCTCTGATGAGCAACGTTTGTGCAGAATTATTCCAGTTACTTGATATGGTCGAATGCTTCCTGTTCGCTGTTTTGTTACATCTCAAACAGACAATCAGACTGGTAATGAGATCATAAGACATCTTAGATATTACCACTGTGCATATAAGCAGCCATTACTCTGTAGTAGACAGTAACAGATGGATTGGCACAAAGTAGTAAAGTTCAGAAATTCAAAAAAAGTTATGAGAAATAAGTCAAGATGACATTTTTGGAGGACTTTATTGCAGTACACAAAATATTTATCGGGTACTAAATCGTCATTGAGCAAACTTATTTTATTCATGTTCCGAAGGACCCAACTAAGAAGCAAGCCTCCATGGTCATGGATTGCGTCAGTACGTGAAATTTTAACAGAAGAGTAGTATAAAGTATTAAAATGCCAAGATCGCAAATATTATTTTTCTGACGACCCGTTCCGATACACTTAGGGTATCATCATCAGGTCACTTGTATCCTATGTTTTCGTTTCGTGAAGGCACATGACATTAAAATGGTACGTCAATAATAAAACATTTAACTTTGACAAATGGCACGTCACACATAAAACAGATAAAATACTTAAAACACCTTCTCCTTTGTGTCATGTTAACAGAGCGCCTTCTTACAACATGACACAATGGAGAAGGTGTTTTAAGTATTTTATCCGTTTTATGTGTGACGTGTTAAATGTTTTATTATTGACGTACCATTTTAATGCCACGCGCCTTCACGAAACGAAAACACATGACACAAGTGACTAGATGATGATACCCCAAGTGTATCGAAACCGGCCGTCAGAAAAAAAAAATATTTGTGATCTTGGCATTTTAATACTTCAAAGTAAGGAGATCGCCTTCCTCCCATGGAAAAATTAAAAGAAGAGTAGTAATAAATAAAAAGAAAATGTAAAAAGGAGCAACATCGATCTTTCTTACAGATATTTAATGTTGTAAAAAAAGTCAAGATCGCAGAAGGTAAATTTTATTTTACCGGGTTCGACCTATTGCAGGTCATCCCCAGAAACAATTGTACAGCACATGTGGCCGGCGCTGACGTCTGTAGGACTGTCGTGGCTTCACTCTGGCTCACTCGTGTACCGTTGCTGACTGCGCGACAATGCGTTGCGCCTCACCTGAGCCCTTCAACACCGACATTGGATTGATGGCTGGAAACATGTCTGGTCTGACGAGTCTCGTTTCCAATCGTATAGAGCGGATGGGCTTGTATGAATATGGAGACAACCTCGTCAATCTATGGATCCTTCAAGTCAGCAGAGGATTGTTCAAGCTGGTGGATGGTCTCTAATGTTGTGGGGCGTGTGCAGGTGGACTGATATGGGACCCATGATACGTCTAAATACGAATCTGACAGATACGCGTATGTACCTGCATCCATTTATGTCCATTGCGCATTACGACGGACTTGGACAATTTCAGCAGGACAATGCGACACCCCCACACATTCGGAATTGTGACTCCAGGAAAACACTTCTGAGATTAAACACCTCCGCTGGCCACCAAATTCCCCACACATGAACATTATCAAGCATATCTTGTTTGCCTTTCAACGTGCTGTTCAGAAGCGATCTCCACCTCCCCCCCCCCCCGGTCCCTCCCGTACTTTTACGGATTTATGGACAGCCCTGCAGAATGCCTGATGCCAAATTCACTCCAGCACTACTTTAGACATTAATCGAGTCCACGCCATGTCGTGTTGCAGGCAGGTGCACCAGTTCCTTTGTTTCTTCAGTGTATATAGCCGTAGTATAAATTACATTTTTTTTCATCCTGTATCTCAAACCAGTGAGTGTTCTTGTGTATTTCGAATATTCACCGAATTATCTGACGTTTAAAACACGCCAGACCGTCTTCAAAACAAGAGTAAAATCGTATTTATATGTTTGTAGATGGGACACAATCGCACATCCAGCCTCGGGCTCTGTGCCACCTCTTAGCGGCCCTGATTGGAAAGAGTCAATTTCACTAAGTGTTAGTACTGATCGAAGCAATCAAGAAGGTAATTAACTTTTTCCAGTAGCTATTCAGTTCTTTTCAGTGGCTATGAGAGACATGCAGAAGCTTTTTGACATGAAAAATATTCTAAATGATACGTCAGAAACTGCAGTAAAGAGCATATTGGAGATACTTCAGATAAATAATGTCACAAAAAAGTGTTGTATTTGGTGGTAATAACGTCAATTTCAACTTTGCTAGATTCAAATTATCTGGTTACAACAATATGTTCAGAAACATTTTAGGAAATGTTTGTTCCTGCCATATTAAACACAACTCTGGTAGAATTACTTTAGACATTCTATAGCTAGATGTGGAAGTTTTTGTAAAGATAGAATTTTCTCATTTACAGTATGATCTCTGAGAGTGCAAAACTTGGTTGAATTTTGTACTTTCGTAGGAAATGAAAATAAGACAGTTCTTTCTCATAGTAAGATAACGTGGCTGTCACTTATGTCTCCGATCGAAAGAATATTGCAATTATACGAGGGTTTTAATTCTTACTTCGTGTCTGAAACTAATGTCCCCATTATATTTAGGCTTTTCTGGGAAAATCTTCTGGCTGAAGGATACCTACGGTTTCTACACAGCGTTTCTAGTAACCTACCGAAACAAGTATCACGCAATGAATGTAAAGAAATTACTGTGTGGACGTTTATTCTCTCCTGAGTGATACTGTATCATATCAGCAAGAGACGGGTAAAAATAACTTCTTCACACAAAAACTAAATGTAATCTCTAAATGTGAAATGTCCAAATGTTTGTAGAGCTTATAGGACTTAACTACGAGGTTATCAGTCCCTAAACTTACAAACTACTTATGAACTAGATAATACTAAGAACGGCACAAATATCCATGCCCGAGGGGGGATTCGAACCCCCGACCATAGTGGCCGTGCAGACAGTGACTGGAACGCCTCAGTACCCTCGGCCACCGCGACCGGCTCTAAATGTGACAATGACCAGCTTCTTCACATGTCCATAACAGACATGAATGCCTTTAATACTAAATGTATTGATTGCATTAGCAAATGGTTAACTCTCAACAAAGAAGTTGATTGAGAAATTGTGGAAAACACTGTAGCCTATATGAGAAAGAGAAACGTTCTTGTGACATTGAGTGGTTGATGAAGAAACTCCCCCAAAAATCTTTTTAAGTGAGCAGTTCAAATCCGAAATCAGAGCAACGTTTAAAAAAGCTGTATCTGACAGGTGGTTTTAGTTCATGAGTAATCATTCTGGAGATTATTATTCAGGACTTTTGAAAACTGTTCATTACTTTTTCATAGTCACTGCCCACAATGTAGCTGTGGAAAGTGTAACTTGCTTATTAAATATACATTGGACCGATGAAAGAAATCGACTAGCTGTACAATGTGTGAGGAATTTCTTGATTGTCAGAACTATAAAGATATCACTTTCTCTCAATTGTATGACTGTATCAAATCCAAAAAAGAGTTACGGAAACGTGAAATATGACTCTGTAAAAAAATATAAGCTACTGTGGCTGAAATAAATATTCTCTGTAATATCCCCTGTTTTTCATTTAAAAATCTGGTAACCCTTGAACTATAACTTATTTGAAACACTGTTCTAGTGGTAAATGACGCAAAATTTAGTTTTTGAACCAGATCCAGAAGATAGGATTTCCGTGATAGCTCTCTATCTATCTCATTACCTTGAAATTTGAACTATTCAGTCGCACTTAAGACCATTTCAGATAAAAATTTAGATGAATACTTACATTCCACAACAAGTTGGTCATTTGACACCCAGCTGTTCAAAGGCTTAATGTCCCTGGGAACTGTAAGTATATCTAAGTTCCTTTGATGAGTAATATGGTTATAGCACAGATCACACCTGAAATGTAGATGTTTATGTATCTAGAAAAATCATATAATACACTATACATATGTTATAGTTTTGCAAAGCACTTGTAAAAGCTGAAGTTGCTGATTATGACAAAATAACCACTTATTTCCTTGTTTCCTTCAGCTTGTTAATTAAAATCAATTCATGATCAATCATATCATTCACCAAAACGTATTGCCTAAAAGTAGTTTTGTAGTTTGCTTACTTGTTTATTGGTACACTCAGACAGGATATCCTCTCTCCTTTTTATATGAGTCTACCATTAATATACTTCATATTTATCTGATGTGTTTGTATTAATCCGTACAACAGCCCCACCAAAGAATGTCATTCTCCCTATTCCAAAATTCTAAGTAATAGGCTGTAAGGTCTATACTAAAGGGCATGTATTGAAGTTTAAACATATTTAGATATTGCTGATGGTATATAAGAGAACCAACCTACATATCTGAAATCTATGTCATTTTACGAACTGAAAGAAACAGACCTGTACTGCTGTTTTAAATTCTGGTTCTAATCGTGTCTTGTGGACAACAATATAAAAAGATGACATATATAGGTTACCAGTTAGACAAATGTCTCAAAAAATATAGATGACAAATGTTAAAAAGGGAAACCTTCAGTGACATCATTTCAGCAATTTGCCCATTTTCATTATAGCCTATCTGTGTCTAAGAACGATGTAAATGTTTTAGGGTCATAACCACTACTGCGATCTAAAATTAGGCCAACAGTGTTTCTTTCAGTTTCATCAATATACGAAAACAAATATTCTTTGAATTGTGTTGTGAGGTGCCTGTAGAAGTCATTTGCAATTTGTGACTCCCCACAAAATGTCAGCGTATCAGGTACATTGTGAACAGAAGTGAAACAAGATCCCACAGTGATTTATCATTGGTCACTTTTCCTGATTTATTTAGTCACGTTTCATTAGAGTAGCAATGTGTACTTGTTATTTTACCTTTCTCAATGATAATACCCCGCCCTCTTCCACTGCAATGTAGCAATGGTCACAGCGTTATGGTCCCGCATTGTTTTACTTTCTTCATTCCTACTACACCAGCATTACAAAAATAGATCCAGATACATGATGAGTAATGTGTCACCTTATAATCAAATTGGAAGAGTCACATAATGTCTTTATTTAAATTGCTGATCATTTTCAAGCACTAAACATAAAGTCTTATCTCTAAATATTGAACTTTCTTTTTCATATGGACAGTGTTAAAACAATTACTAAATCACATGACACAAAAACCCTTGTATAATGTATAAGCCAGGCCTTTTATACACTGAACTTAAACTTTTTGGAATTACAGCGGGTATCCTCTTTCTTCATCAAAAATCATCAGTCTCCTGTGATGACTCTTAAAGAATTTTGATTAATTGCCATTTTATGAGAATTTGATTGTGACTTAACTAATAAATTGTCATGGCCTTAAAATAAATCCGAATACTGAAAATGTAGCTATAGTGTCCAGTTCAGAGATGTACTGATTACCATTTAATGCAACTTTAAAAAATTCCGTGAACTATTCACACTGGATAAATGTACTTCTATTGTTTCACATAATTAATCCAATCTGAAAATGACATTCAAAAGAAAATGCTGTTGTACATCTTAATCTTTCCAGTGGATCGAAAAGCTACTCTGTCACTCCAAAATCCCGTACCTTACCATTACACTCTTACATGCCAAAGGTCAACATTATGATTATCATTCGGTAGTTATCTACACTACACTAAATAGAGACTAGATGCCCCAAACCCTTTTTACACAGTACATATAAACATTCTTTAGTCTATACCTGACAGCATATAGGAAAACGTAAAAAGATCAACTGTTTGTAATCTTGAGGGAAAAAATATGCAAACGTAAATTACAACAATGCTTACTTTCAGAACAGTGGATTTCATTTTTAGGGATTAGGAAGGTTGAATGGAAGTAGGAAACGTATCCTGGAAAATCTTTTAATTCAGGGGGATTGAACACCTGTCCAGCAATTATCTTGAACATAAACAGTAGGTACTGTAAATAGAAACACATAAAGAAACTTCACAATACCTTCCAGAATAAAACTCTAGTATCCATGCCTTCCGAATGTACATACATGCTAGCATTTCTGTCTTTACTAATTTAAATTTTAGATTTTTAGAAATGGTATGTACAACATAAGAACATCAGCACGTAGGATGATGATGTGAAAGTAATGCAGAGAAAAATTACTTAAGCTGAACCATTTTAAATATATTGGTTGAATTCATTCTGCATTGATACTCTACCAGAAAAGTAGTAAAAATTAGTAATATACTTACTGACAGTGATCTCTCAACCAGATATACCAAAATTGAGCTGGATTCGGAAAATAATTGGAAATTTCCAGATGGCTTTCTTCGAGCTTCACCTGACCTGTAATTAACATATTACTATCATATTTTGTGCGGAATGATTAACTAGTTTTCTTCGCCAGTATTAAGCTTAAAAACGCAAGTTGAGAAATCAGATTAACAGCTTTATTTACAGCAGTAAATCTCAAAACAGTGTTTTCTGAATTTAACTCACATATATTCCCCCCCCCCCCCCCCTGAATCATGGATCTTACCACAGTAGATAGGTTTGTGTGTCTCAACAATGCAGATAGCTATACTTTAAGTGCACCCACAATAGAGGGGTATCTACTGAGAGGCCAGAAGAAAGTGTTGTTCACGAAGAGGGGCAGCAGTCTTTGCAGAATCTGCAGGCAGAACTATCTGCATGATTGATTGATCTCGCCTTTTAATATCAACAAACATGTCTTTGCCTTATAGGTACAGCAAACGCCTGAAGGCAAGAGGAAACTGCTCGTTATATTTCGCAATGCCATGCACGTCTACGTCGTGATTCAATGGATAACATGTTCAGGAGATAAATTAGTCTCCCATTCAAATCTCTGGACAGGAAGAACATCATCAGCAGGAGCAACAAAACTGCCACTCTGTGGTTGAAATGTGGAATATTATATCCGTAATCAATCTGGTAAATGCGAAAATTTAAAAACTGGAATGAATAGGTTGAAGCTAGATAGAGTGAAGTACAGTCAAGTTCGGTGGCAGTATGATCAAGACTCCTCGTCGGGTAAGAAAATGGTTATAAACACGCTACATAGAGTGAAGTACAGTCAATTTCGGTGGCAGGATGATCAAGACTCCTCGTCGGGTAAGAAAATGGTTATAAACACGCAATGATATTGGGGGGATAATGCTGAAGAAGATCTAATGAATAATAATAAAATAGGAATGTAGATAAACTACTATGATTACCTCAGTGACTGTATCTTCGTATCAGTTTATATGTCAAGTGGCTCTACAGTTGATGAGGATACGGAAAGAGACAGAAGAAAGTATTCATATAGTTAAGAAGAGAAAACTTTATTGTGATGGGGAACTGGAATTCAATAGTATGAAAAGTAAGAGAAGGAAAAATAGCAAGTAAATATGGACCGGGAAATAGGAACTAAAGAGGAAGCAGTCTGGTAGAGCGCAATTTAAACAGCACTGGTTTTATAAATATAAGACAAAGATTTCGAAACCAAGTAGTAAACTGTAAGGTATGTTCAGAGACAATTCTGTTCCTGGATATAAATTATGTTAATGACACCATTATTTTAATACAAAATGACTTTAACAATCATACAAAACGTTCAGAAATTAGTGTTTATGAGATGTCGATTAAAACTGAAGAAATGGCAAAATATAGGAAAATAGGGAAACCAGAATAAACTGAAAGAACAAAAGGTTTCTGAAAGTTTCAGAGGGAGCATTAGGTAACAATTGACTGAAAGAGCTGTTGATAATACAGTAGAAGACGAACGGGTTGCTGTGAAGGCAATAAGGTTGTAACAGTCGTACGAACTACTCAAACTATCATGTTTTGTACTTGACTGCCAACCGATCTTTGCAGCATCAGAATATTAGAAGAGATTATGAATTTGTTGAATTTCATTGTGAGTTCTCGTTTCTACAAGAGTCTTACAAATAAATTTGACACAAAACGCGTTAATGAGCCACGTTGAAGCTGTGTGAGCGGCGGCCATCATGCAGGAAGGGCTGTGCAGAGCCGCTGGACTTGTTAGTGCACCAGTACCTGCGAAAAGCCGGCCAGCCTGTGAAGAGCCTCCATCTCCGTGCAAATGTTCCAACCCCAAACTCCCATTGTGAGATTCCCTCCTGAGACAAACTAACAATTCTGCCACGCAATCCGTGACATTGCACGGCAATTACGGAGAAAAATTAGTTCTGTAATTCACTAAATTTTATAGTCCCTTTATATACGTAGATACAGTTATATACAGGGTGTGACGTATATGGAAAATATCAATTCACTATCGAGGAAAGATATCAGACTTACAATATGCAAAATTCAGAACTTTTTTCACCAAATATTTTCCTTAAAATGGAATAATATTTGTTTAACTTGAGAATTGCCGGATTATCAACCTTTTTTTTTCATTATCTATTTAAATAATCAGTGGAAATTTAAGGAGCTGCAGAGGTGGACTTTGCATGAAGTAGCTTTTTGATCATACAATTCAGTGTATGGAATGTAGAAAACAAATTAAAAATTTATTTAACATTCATAGCAGATTGATGTCTCATTTTATTCATAACATATTGGTTTCATGTTCAGCAGATCAAAGTTTTTGATGTGATGTTCACATCGGCCGAGTATTGGAGTCATCACCTTTGTTTGGTCAGCCTGTAGGTAGGATAACCGATTGCACTGACAATAGGTCTCATAGGAACATTATCCTTGTGGATCTTTAGTAATCCATACAACCTGGGAGGTCTAGGAGCTGGGAATCAGACGTTTCGCGGCGTTTTCTGGGAGACCAGAATTCTTCAGCAACTCCGTAGTTTTTCTACTGTACGATAAAGTTGAGTCCCACTTCAGACATTTATACGTGCTGACCTCCAACAGTGATGGCATTTTGCTATGATAATCAGTAGTATGAAGAACGGCAGTGGCATTTTCTTTGTCAGCTGGCAATACAACGAGATCATCTCTCCGTAGTAAATGGGGCCCCTCTCTCTCTTCTCTGCTGGTGTTCGATATGGGAGGCCTGGCTGAGGCCAAACTGCGACTGGTGAAAAGTTTTACTTCGTCATCTTCGTGTTGTGAGAGATGACGTACCGCCTGTTCTACTCCAGTGATGAAATCCACAATTGGTATAGTATGTGGGGTAGGAGCAAAATTTAATCCTTTATTAAGGGTGGAAATGGGTCCTTTGTCCAGGTCCTTTGCCGCCAGAATAACCGAAACATCCTACTCGAAACGTTCTAAGTCTTTGCAGCATTCTTATACTATATGTCGAACATGTAACCATCGGTGTTTCCCTCATGATTCCAGTAACCCGCACACAGAACGATTACACATTTTCCCTACATTGCATTACGAAGATGCATGATGTAGACGGAAGATTCAACGGCATTGTAAATGAGACTTCTATTTATTTAGACTGATCAGCATTGTGCTGCACTTCCCCAAACATCAGATCTGCCTATATACCACGCATCCTCGTAATGCAGCATAGGGCAAATGGGTAGTCGATCTTTGTGTGAGTTACTTGATCGTTATGTAAACACCGAACTTTGCAAGTTCGGCATGTACCATGTACGTGCTGTAAAGACTTGAAACCTTTAGAGTAGGATGATTCGGTTTTTCAGGGCTAAGCAGCTCAGAGGAAATACGTTCAAATGTTCAAATGTTTGTCAAGCTTAAGGGACTTAACTGCGGGGTCATAAGTTCCTAAACTTACAAACTACTTATGAAGTACCTTATACTAAAGACGACACAAACAGCATGCCCGAGGGGGGATTCGAATCCCCGACGGGGAACGGCGTCGCGCACCGCAACGTAGCGCCTCAATGTGCTCGGCCGCTCCGACGCGGCCAGAAAGACGGGACTAGTGTCAAAAGAACCGTACAGCAGTGGCGGCTGGTGACCAGAAAAGATGGTAGTGCACTTTTTTCACCAGCTACCATCTCTCCAGTATGGCAGCTCAATGCATTCCGAAAAAAAAAATGCTATTGAGCCAAGATATCATAGATGTAGATGAATAAAAAAACTACAAAGCTGCAATGTCTCTAAATTTTGACGAAAAATAATCGCATATCTTTATTAATAGAAGTGGCTTTAAGCATAATGAGATTTAATTGGTGGACATAGCAATGAATGTATGAAGCATTGGAAAACGTTTGCTTCACAAGAGCCTGCACCTCACGTGACGAATTACTCATGACTAATGCACCATCATATGTTTGGGCTATTAATTTCTGTGGACAATTCCACATCCGATAGATGTAATGTGATTTTCTCTGATCTGTGGCTCGAAACAACAGAAGAAAGGTATGAGGTGGGGTCTGGTGTGATATAAATTTTCGAAGCTTTGAGGTCGTTCGTCCATATTCGTTCTGGGTGGTTCGTTGAGAATTTTACTCGGTTTTTTATTACAGACAGCGTTGAACCAACACCGTCTGAAGAGGAGGCCTGTGCACTACCGTGCCACGTCACGTCACGCATAGTAGGTCGCGACCGCGTAGCTTTTTATTGGTTCTTCGGTTTGAACGGGTACTTTGTAGACGGTTTGTTTTGTCCTATTTTGATTGTTTGGGATAACTCAGTTTTCTCGTTACAGAAGGCGTCAGCTACCATGTCTGCCACCCTCTGACCGAGCGCGCTGAGCCACCGCGCCTTAGAAAGTTCCGAACCATCGTCTAACATGTTCGTACATCACAAACTAATTCCTCGCCTATTACGCTATGGCGAATAGCTGCGAGAGTAATCCGTGATTCTCGTAACATCGATGGCAAGTGTTAACTAACTAACCAACATTAGGTTATAATTCGTACCATCGATGGCAAGTGTTAACTAACCAACCAACATTAGCTTATAATTCACTGTCCTAAGAACGACGTGTTTTTGATAATTTTGAGTGCGCCATTGCTTTGCAATGACAACGCTTGTGTTATAATAAGAAAATCATCAATGTTCAAAAATATGTTCAAATGTTTGTTAAGCTTATGGGACTTAACTACGGGGTCATCAGTCCCTAAACTTACAAACTACTTTCCTAAGGACGGCACAAATATCCATGCCCGAGGGGGGATTCGAACCCCCGACCGTAGTGGCCGTGCAGACCGTGACTGAAGCGCCTCAGTCCCCTCGGCCACCGCGGCCCGCATCATCAATGTAGAGAAAGCAATTTGGCGTACGCAAAAGATATTTTGGGGCGAGGGATGTCACGTGATTGATTTACGACGCCAAATGTACGCTGTGTTCCATCCAGGCTATAGTCACTCGCCCGAACGGCAAATGTACGCTACGTCAGTCGTAACCAGTAGAGGCAAAAAAAAAAAAAAAAAAAAAAACTTTGAACTACCAAGGAAAGATAGGTGATAATATTTTAACAGAAAATATAATGAAAATGTGGGAGAGATATGAAAATGATAGTTCAAAGAAGTAAACGTTCAAAAATGAATATGTTTGTCTAAGCTAAACTCAAATATCATATAATTTTGGCTGTTTGTTAAAATACGGTAAGAAAGAATATTACGTCTTGGGTGCATAGCTATTACCACAATAGTAGAGTCATAATATAAAACTACAAATCTAAAGTGTATCGTAAAACACGGCAGTGGGATTTTTTTTATTAATAATTGTCGTGGCATTGTGATTTGCAGTATATGGGGGTAGTCTACGTTGTAATGTGTTTGATGTCTACATAAACTTGGTTACGTCTACTGTAGGGCAAAAACTGGTAGAAGTGTGTGGAGGTGGGTGCTAAATTGATATGTATTCATATGGGAGAGGCCTTTGTCTGTAGTAACGCGCTAGTGTCAGGTGTAATAAGAGAACATGGAAGTAGGCAAAAAAGTTTGAAGTAGGTTAAGGACGTTGACATGTGTGGCTCTGTTACTGGGGTTGTTCTTGTGTAAATCTGTCTGTTTAATAGATTGGGTGTGGAAATTGAGATGTGCACCACGTTTTTACTCTCGTAATAGGGCAATTAACTCAGATTGAGAACATGTGTTTTATGGAGTACACGGACTGCATGAGGGGCATGATTTAGGAAAAATTACTTCGAAAAATTGTTCTCTCTGTATTTGTTTCGGTGTGGGCTCTCTTTACACCAAACGATTCGCGTTTTTCCTGAGCGATGTCGAGATTCATCATAATGGATTAGAATACAATCACGTTGGGATCTCGCATGCAAAACAGGTTTTTTTGTAGATCAGTAATGCAAGCACAGTTATTAGATCTTTCAAAAGGGCTTTTTTTATATTCTGACTTAAAGGACATAGCTTTCGATGAATGTAGCATACTGCTTATACTGTACGAAACCCAAAAGTTTTAGATGTTTTGTGGGTTTGGCTTGTGTGTAGACAGTGGTATCTAATGGTTATTGCAAGCGATTATCGAGTGTAGAGGTTGGTGTGGCTATTCAAAACGTAGATGGTTATAATTTCTTTATGCAACTGACAAACATGCAAAGCAAAGAAGTATAATGACATCGAAAAACGATTACGAGGCTCGTGTGCACTTGGCGAATTTATCACTCTCGGAAGCTGTATTCCTTGTGATAAAGTACGATACGAAGATAACGTTCAGTGTCTGTGTCTGCCTGTGAGAGACATGACGTGTCTCTTGCAGTGTGTGTGAACTATCACTTGGCTCGTGTTGTGGAAGGTGTGCTTCATAAATCGAGATGTGGGTTTGAACAAGGTGTAAGGCTATTCCGACAGATGTCATGTTGAGAGCTTGTTTAAACAAGTAGACACGATGAAGGTCTGTTTGATTGAAAGAGGCTAATGATTTTCAACTGTTTGGAATTTAATTAATTTCGAGCAGTACTGTGAGCATGCATTGACCAGTAGTAACTTTGGGATTGTCGCCATGATAACTTGCGAAGCTTGAGTATTCAAATGAAATACACATGTTTGTTTTAGGGCAGTTGTGTATGTGATTGTTTTCTTACATGGGAGAGGGCTTCATAAAATAATAATAATAATAATAATAATAGCATTTGGTAGTACACCTATGCCTTATACAGAGATTTACTAATAAATTTGCTATCACAAAAAATTTGGATAAATTATTTGATCACTTAATTCGTCATCATGCAGTAATAATAATAATGGTGAACTATTATACGTTTCGTCACTGCCATGGTTTTATAAAATAACATTCACTGGATAATTTTTTGGCCTTAATGTTGACACAGGAGTTGACATAGGAGTGTTTCTGATCCGTTTGAGTGGACCCTTTCCCTAATGTCTTGGATCATGGACAAAGTGCCGCCACGTGTTGATGTCTCCCATATAACAGACTGCCCCAGGTATTGGACAGCGGTTGGATCGCAGCTGCCTAGCAGCACAGATTAATTTGTCTGTGCTAGCAGACATCAGCTCTGGGCCCAACGCGTTGAATTCACCACCCTTCTTTGCACAGCGTGAAAAAATACTCTGTCAGCGCATTTTATTAAAATGAACTTCTCAAAAGTGGACTCTGCGGTGTCTGGAGGGATGTATGCAAAGAAACGTTTAAGGCGTTTATGAATGTGAGTTCGTATGGACCACAATAAGTACAACAGTGTCTGACGAATAAGTTTACATAGATTTTTGGAGAGACATTACTTCATTACAACGGCAGGATAAAATGTTTAAATACACAGCAAAGTGTATAGATAGGGCTGTAAGTTTATGTACCTTTCTGAGAGTTGGGTGTATTGGTTGACGAATTTGTGTAAGTAAATGTATTATGAAATTGTTTTAATGTATTGACCCTGTACCGAGGTTGAATATGCTGTTTCAGACGTATTTCTATGGCTGGGCCTTGGCTCACACTGTAACAGGAGAACAGGAGTGGAGGGGTAGGGGACACGAGACGTGTAAACAACAGGCTCTGGGGCTGGTTTCAGATATCTCTAAGGGCCCTTAACTTAAGCTCGTTTAAGTAGTTCGAAAATCTAGGTGCCGGTTACCGCAGCAATTTGATCCCTTAGGTTTAGAGACATTCGAAAAATTTTGAAACAACGCCATTGTAACGAAGCTCTCTACGTCAAATGTTTACAGTATTGTGTGTGTGTGACTGCTACATTTATTGTTTTGTCAGCCATCAAATGACAACGAAAACTTTAAATGCAGCCGGTTCTTGAAGTTACTTGCTGTTATAGAAATATATATAGGTATGTCTGCACTTATTAAGTAAAATGCGTAATTATTTCGGCGGAGTTTTCTCTTTAACGAAATATGAAGTTGAAACTTGTAACTGAAATGTTTAAAAGTGGATAGCAAATGCAGTATGTTGGTAAATGTGTTCATTTTGGAAAATAATACGCCTTAGATATGCAAAAGTAACACTAATATCTTTTCACCTTCCTGAGTTACGCATTTCATTGGTTGCAGAGTAGTCCTCACTTGGTTACAAACAAACGGAGAGTGCAGCGTACTTAACGGTGAGGCAACAGTAACTGTGTACTGCGCTTCGTGAAATTGCCAGAACTTGAATAAATGCTGAAAAATTAGTATTGGTATTTTCGGCCAACTCATTAGTAAGAAATAGAATTGTAAATAACAGGCAAATTCTTCTGAAATGAAACACTTCTAACTACACTGCCGCGAGTCTTCCGACTGAGCACGTGGTGCTGTGGTTAGTATCGCACATCTTTGTACTTGCGGTCTTCACTTCAAATCCCCACAGGCAGAAAAAAATTATTTCGTTGTATTTACTATTTCTAGAATGTTCTACATGTTTATGTTTGATGTACCTACAAGTTCCAGAAAAGCAGGAGGCAATGTGTACTGAGTGTACGCTTGTGTTAGCAATTAACGTGTTCTAAGTGTAAAGTGTTGTGCTCAATTAACGGCCAGCCTTCGAATTCGGGACCACCTGCAATTTTCAGCGTGACAATATGTCTAAATGCACGAAGAGTGAACTTTCACTTCCCTGTCTTTGTTTTTATCTGATATGTTTACTAGCATTGAAAAGATGGCATGTGGGTGAATAAACAAAAAAGCCACTTACAAAAAAGTCTGTAAATCTATCGGACCAAACTGTGTGGTCATCAGTCCGTAGCTTACAAACTACTTAAACCTAGGTAAACTAACCTACGGACAAACACACACACCCATGCCCCAGGGAGGACGCGAACCTCCACGGCGAGTAACCGCGCGCTCCGCAGCGAGACGCTTTAGACCGGTCGGCTACTCCACCGCGGCAAGCCACTTACCTTTTTTGATTTGTGTGTCAGTTTGTTGACATGATGCTGAGCCGCTATGGAAATGAAGCTTTGGGGCTGTCGCTAAACGACATGCGTTTGAGAAATTCTTTGATGGTTTATGCAAGTGCTGACGAAAAACTGCTGCCAACCGGATCTGCAAACATGAAAAGAAAAACATTACCGTTATTAGGAAAAAGTAAATTTAAGTGAAAGTACATATATTCTGTTTTGAGTGATAGAAATGACGTACAATCTAAAGCAAAGAAGGTTTCTCCTTGTTTTAACTCCATTTACTACATTAATTTAGGTAGCGTACAGACCCGCACACAGGATTATATTATCGGGAGGGGGATGGGGGTGGGGGAGGGGAGACCGAGAATATAATGAATAGTCTTTGTACTGGCTTTCCCGGGTATTTGTTTATTCAGATCTTCTCAGAGCCATCTCCTTTCCTGTCTCTACATTCATCTCCTCATCGATACTCTCTGTTCCTCTCGTCCTCTCCTCTCTCAATCCATCCCCTCCTCCCCTCTCTCTCTTTATCTCTACATCCGCTTTCTGTCCATTTCATCCTTTCCCAATCCATCTCATACTTTACCCCCTCTATTTTTCCATATACTCTCCCCCCCCCCCCCACCTCATGCTGCTACTTCACCACCCTCACCTCCTCCTCCTCCTGTTATAACCGATGGTGTATATAAGTCACAATAACATTTCGTACAACTTATATATTAAAAGAATCTACGAAAACTAAAGTCAGTCGGCCAGACCAAACTACCCGGCAGATTTCCTTCATTTTTATTTTAAACGAAAGGTATTCATCCACAGATTTGTCATCAAGTATTAGAATTTACATAACTCTCGCCTTCCTTTCTCTATACTCAAACGCGATTCCCATCAGTATATTTCTTATGGGGATATCCTTGCTGTAAACTTAAGTCAGTCGGTCAGGCCGTCCTATCCGACCGATTTCCCTCATCTGTGCGCCGCGGTGGAGTAGCCGAGCGTCGGGCGCCGTGGCTCAGCGCGCCTGGTCAGAGGGCAGGACGTCCTCTGTAATAATAATAATTTAAAAAAAGGCTGAGCCAAGATCAAATAGAACAAAAAAAAAGAAAAAAGAGAGAGAGAGCGGTCTAAGGCGCCTCGCTCGGAGCACGCGGTTGCTCGCCGTCGGAGGTTCGAGTCCTCCCTGGGGCATGGGTGTGTGTATGTGTGTGTGTGTGTTTTGTCCTTAGGTTCGTTTACCTTAGTTTAAGTAGTTTGTAAGCTATTGACTGATGACCACGCAGTATGGACCGATAGATTTACAAACATTTCTTCATTTGTGCTTTAAACGAAGGGTATTCATCCACAGATTTGTCATCAAGTATCAGAATTAACAAAAGTGTATCCATCCTTTATTTTTATTCAAACGGGGTATCAAACTGTCCTTGCATTGAATATTTTAACTAGGTTTGCTTCACGATATGTTTGGTTGTAACTAAGGTACGCAGTTTTTTTTTTTTTTTTTTTTTTTTTTTTTTTTTTTTTTTTTTTTTTTTTTTTAGAACACTCAGCGGATGAAGCTCTTTCATTTGCGCTTTTAAACACTTGCATTGATTGATTCTGAAGAAAGCTATGCCTGAACATTCAAATTTACTTCCATTTTTCCCAACTATTTTGTCGTTCCACTAACGGTGCGAAGTATTCGCACGGATCCTGTAGGTATGTTTTTATTACCATCTTCCATTGGTCCATCTCCTCATACCCCTCTATCCATTCACCTGCTCCCGTCACTTGCCCATCAGTTCCTGTCCCCCCTTTCTATCACTCCTCCTCCCCCTATCTGATCATCTTCTCTCTCTTTCGACCCATCTTTTCTCTGTCCATTTCTTCCTCGGCTTCTCTCAATCCATCTCCTCCTCCATACGAACAACTACAACTATATGACAACATTCATGGTGATCGCTAAAAAGGAGTCCAAGCGGGCTGCTATATATCCTCCGCCAGCACGGTACTGTTATCTTCCAGAATATGAAAACATTACACACGATACATACATTCACGTGATAACTTTCATGGTGATTTCAGTCGTACGATACCCTTAACCAAGCAGTGTACAAAATATTACTTACGCAGTGGTCTTACTATTGCTTTTAATGTTAATTGTGAAAGATCGGGATAAAACTGTAGAAAGTAAATTATCCTCCGCCATCCGACATATGAAATTACATACAGTGTCTGTCCTCTTGTTTCGAAGGTCAAGTGTGAAAAATTTAATCAAAATCGAGATGAAACTGTAGGTTTGTATGAAATACAAACAAACGCACGGATATTCTTATTTTCTTCGCGGAATTATTCTGAAAATAATATCTAGCATAATTGAAATAAAATGATATACACGAAAAATTAAGAAAAAAAACACAGTCATGTCTTACGTAAATTTGTAAAACACACAATGTGAAAAAAAATTGTACCATGAAGGAAACGTTTAAAATCCATTCTAATAATAATTTCGTGTGGCTCTCTAACATTGTGCAAGTCTTTTAACTGGACGCTACTTTGGCGACTTGCATGTCCCTGACATACCCCAGTTATCCATTTGCGGAATAGGGACCTACAGTTCAACCCTACGTTCAACCCCAGTGAAAAGTCATCTGTGGATAAGTCAGACAACCGGGTTCTAACTGAAATGGGGCAGCAGCCTTTCCAGTAGTTGCGGGGGAAACAATCTGGATGACTGAGCTGGCCTTGTTACATCATATAACATGGCTTTGCCGTACAGTTACTGGGAAAGGCTGAAAGCAAGGGGAAACTACAGCCGTTACATTTCTCGATGCCATGCATCTCTACTGTATAAATATATGATGATGGCATCCTCTTGGGAAAAATATTCCAGAGGTAAAATGGTCCCACATTAGGATATCTGGGTGGGGACTACTCAGGCAGATCTTTTGAGGAGAAACAACACTGGCATTCTGCAGATCGGAGTGTGGAATCTTAAATACCTTAATTGGGCAGGGAATTAGAAAATTAAAAAAGAGAAAAGTATAGATGGAACTTAGATATGATGGGGATTAGTGAAGTTCAGTGGAAATATGTACAGCAGTATGTTTAATAAAAAAAATATAGGAGTACAGGTAAACTACTAAAAACTGCACATCGATCTCATTATAGTAGCCAAGGTATAAACAAACCCAACACCCACTACAGTAGTAAAAGTGCATATGCCAATTATCTCTGCTTATGATGAGGAGGTTGAAGAAATTTAAAGGAAATTTTTCATACAGTTAAGAGAGAGGAAAACTCTGCTTTGATGGGGACTGGAATTTGGTAGAACCAAAAGAAAGGAAAAACAGAAGGTGTATACGAGCTGGAGAAAAGGAATGAAAGAGGAAGACACCTTGTAGATTTTTGTACTGAACATAATTTAGTCATAACCAACACTTTATGCAATAATCATTAAAAAAAATTGGATACGTGGAAGAGAACAGGAGATACCAGAAGGTACCGAGTAGATTTTATACTGGTAAGTCATAGATTTAGGAACCAGGTTTTAAACTGTGAGACATAACCTGTGGAGTGAAATTTAAGAAACAGCAGAATGGTAGGAAAATAGGGAGGTGGGAAATGGGTAAATTGAAGGAACATGGGGTTCTAGAAAGTTTCCGAGAGACCTTTAGGCAAAAATTTATGGAAACTGGGGCAACTAACACAGTAGAAGGTGAATGGGTAGTTTTGAGAGGTGAAATAGTGAAGGTAGCAGAGTGTGACATTACGGTTACATACTCAGTATGTCACATAATTATTCCAATTCTGGAATTGTATGGAAGGCAGGCCAAGACGTGCAGCTTCCGTTTACGAGGACTCTGCTGGAAAATGACGAACTGCCGGAAACGAGTAAAAACCCATGCTGGAGGAGTTGAGGCGAAAGAGAAGGAATGCCTTCAAAACTACAAAAGTTTATGTTCACAATATCTGGATACACCTAAATTAAATTTAAAGTTGCCAACTTTTGATTGCATCATGTGATTTCAACAAACTATGTCTTAGTTGATAACTTATTACTTCAAGCTACCATCTTGAAAGTAACGCACTTGTATCCACTCATTAAAGGATTTATTATACTCATATCAATTTATTATGGAAATATAGTCAGATCATCGTATCCTCCACGGTAACTCAGCAATTGCAAGCTGCATGACAAGCACCTCTTATCCACATGTTCATGTAACTATTTAACGAAGATTGGTATATTTTGCCAATGATTTTATGCAAATATTACGTAGTATGCGCAATCAAGCTCATGAAGGTTAGCTTGTTTGTTTATTTCACACATTACTTGTACTGCTGATAAATAGTCCAAAGTGACTGGATGTTTATAACTTTTCTATTTAATATTATCTCAAAATGTTAAGGTGATGAAGAAAGGGTCCAAGTTAAGACAAAAAAACATCTGTTACGAACGCTACTTTTGAAGGGGTTGGTGACTGCCAATGAGACAGTGGTTTGGGCAGGAAATTTCTGTGTTCAAGTAAAATACTTGAACGGTTTGTGTGGACAGCTCCTTGAGGCCAAAGGAGCACTTTATATCCAATCTTGAAACAAGAAGTACCTGACAGAGCAGTTGCAATGCTTCGTTTGCGACAGTGTTAGATTCTGAGCGGTAAATGACCACTTTGTCTAGACTTACTTTGGCAAAGGCTATTTAGTGCCAGTTTAAGAATTTCAATTATGTGACTCTATACGAGAATTTACGATTGTTGATATGTTATTCGTCGGACTAAGGTATGAACTATATTGAATTGGCGATTATTTCGTGTTGTGTTATCGGGTAATGGACTTAGTGTCTGAGCATCATCAGTGATTAATTACTTGGGGATTTTGCTACCATTCTCATAACGCGGTTAATGCACCAATTCTGATAATTTTAAAAGGTATACTTATTTTTCATCCCCGGGTAAAACGCGGATGCTTTCTATTTTGATACCCGCTCGTATCCGACTGTTCCTTCCCAGACCCACATATGCCCGAAAGATCAGACTGGTAGGAATAGACCACAACAAGCAAGCTCCATTGCTGTACCACTCACACCCAAACCTCCAGATGTCCGACATGGGTTCCAAACGTATATCGATACAAAACTCCGATATAATTCGTGCTATGTGCTGTCGTCCAGGTGAACTATAATAATAACACCTGATCTACAGAGTACAGCATATCGTATGGAGCTCGTGTGGCCAAGATGGTAGAGTGTTGGTTTGTTACACCAAGGGTCCTATTTCAAACCCTGCCGTGCCTCAGCGCGTCCAGTCAGAGGGCGTTCAGCCCTCTAATAAAAAAGCTGACCCAATAACATATCTAACAACAACGAAGAAAAAGGATTAGCGATCGCAAGGAACAGAACTACCCATAGAGAAAAGAAAAAGAAAACCTTGCTCCTGGCACCTTTTCATTTTACGGCAGTTTGCTGGCAATGGTTATATGGCGCAACGTGTTACTGACATATAAAATGATGTTCGTATTTTATAGCAGTGTAATATCGGCAGTTTGCTTTGGTTTCGTTTATGTGAAAGTAACAAACCTGCAGCTTATATTCGTAGTTTCAGAGAATATACAGAAACAATCGGAAAACAAGAATAAAGAAACAATTGCACCGCACGTGTGGGAAGATTAATAGTAATAACATTAATAATAATAAGACCGCTACCCGTGACTTGCAGTTTATTTATTCTTATGTTCAGATTATGTTCATCCTGTGAAGCTACGAATAAGCCATATAGTGCTACTTTCAAATAAACGAAGCAAAAGCAAACTGCCGGTAATACACTACTATAAAATCCTAACAGCCCTTTTACATACCAAGGACACGTTGTCCCATATAACTATTGCCAGCGTACTGCAGTAAAAAGAAGTGGCATAAACAGAACTTGAACCCAGGACTCTCGGGAAAACAAATTAACTCTCTGCCAACATGCCCACAGGAGCTCGATATACTACGCTCATAGGTACGGTTTAACTGTACTCCGTAGATAAAGTATTATTGTTATAGTTTATTCACGTTCTCCTGGACGACGCCACACAGCACGAAATACGGAGTTTTAGTTGATACTTAATCGCTATACAATATTTGGTACCGATCTGACTTCCGGTCATCTGGAGGTTTGGGTTTCAGAACAAAGCCGTTCGTGGCTAGTTCTGTGCTCGGTGTATACACCTTATCTGTGGTTCGCTGTAGAAAGACCTGTCACAGATAATGTGTACCAGCTGCATACGTAACTACGAGTTAAAGTTAAAGAGGAAATTCTGAAAAACTTTCTTCAGAGTATGTGACCGCATTGTCAATTTATAAAATTGCCCGGCTTTTCTGCCATTATCACAAGTGGCTTTTCGGAGAGTGTTGTTCTAACCCAGTAGAGAGATGCAGCAAGTCAACAACAGCACAAAACTCTGCATGGTATTTCCTACACAAATCTGAAGAAAAATTTAAGAATGATTGTAATCAGTGCTGAAAACGGAAACATAAAACTACTCTGGAATAGATTTTATAGTTTATCTATTCACGATGGCGTTACCATTTTGAAGTAAGTATCAATATAGCTGCCCAAATTTCGATTACCTTATATTGTTTGAAGCGAAAATTTGTACATGAAAATGGCATTTTATGCCAGTCTTGTTAATCTATGGTGTAAAAATTGGCAACTGACTCTAAATAATGAGAAGTGTGAAGTTGTCCACATGAGTACGAAAAGAAATCCGTTAACTTTGTTTACAAGATAAATCAATCAAAAGTGAAGGCAGTAAACTCCACAAAATACCTGGGAATTACTGTTACTTCAGACTTAAAATGAAAAGAACACGTAGATAATATCGTGGTAAAGGCGAACCAGAGACTGCGTTTCATTGGCAGAAACCTTAAAAGATGCAACAGGACTACAAAAGAAACTGCATACACTACGCTTGCCCGTCCATTTTTGGAGTATTGCTGCTCAGTTTGGGATCCTTATCAGGTGGGTTTGACGGAGGACATCGAAAGAGTCGAAAGAAGGACAGCTCGTTTCGTATTGTCACGATACAGGGGAGACAGCGTTACGGAAATGATACAGGATCTTGGATGGGAATCATTACAACAACGGCGTTTATCGCTGAGGCGTGTGCTACTTACGAAACTCCAATCGCCAACATTCTCCTACGAATGCGAAATATATTGTTAACTCCCACTTACATAGATAGAAATGATCATCAGAATAAAATACGAGATATCAGAGCTCGAACGGAGAGATTCAGGTGTTCTTTCTTCCCGCGCGCTATTCGAGAATGGAATGGGAGATAAAATAGTTTAACGGTGGTTCGATGAACCCTCTGCTAGGCACTTAAATCTGATTTGCAGAGTATCCCAGGTAGGTGTAGATGTAGAATCTGTAAACTGATCGAGTTCTGTAAAAATGTAATGGATTAAGTTCGGATTGAATTACTGTGGGCACAATGAACATTTGGTATTGTGACAACGAAAAACCAGCAAGTGGTCAGAACACATAATTTTCAGTAGACAGAGTGAGTGAGTCTCTGTACTATGTACTCTACACTGCACTCAATTAGTTACTGTTGGGCAACGCAAAGGTGACTGCGTGTCTGCGCAGAGATTGTGCTGGCCCAAAGCCAGACCTCCTAACATTCCAAGCTATTCATTTGGGCTTGAATTGCTCTTGTGTGTTGGAAGCAGTCCTTGCCTGTAAATCTGCTTCTGTAAACTCATGTTTGTGAAAACTGGTTGGGAATCTCGGTGGTTCAATTTATATTAAGAACGTAATGCCTTTAGTCGTCCACTTTGACACACTTAATTTAGGCTACCAGTTTCAGCACTTCATTTCGTCATCTTCAGGTTCCGATGTAAAACAACAGTAATGACACAAACACAACGTTTGATATACAGCATAAAGGTTCATTTACTGTACAAGTTGTGACATCAAAGTTACATTAAGAAGAAAGTCTGTATGAAAATAAACTGGTAAAAAATCCAAAAATGTTTCACACTAGTAATGTGAACTTACTAATAGGGGGTCAAAAATTACATGCCAACCTTAAATAACTACGACATCTGATAGTAACAAACAGCTAGAATGTAATTCTAATACAAATCCCCATAGATCAATTGAAATAAAGCAATCACAGTGAAACTGGTTACTAATAATAAGGAAATAATTATATATATTCATATAACAGTAAAAAGTGAAACTAATTATATGGGGGTACATCCCGTCTTAATTATAGACATTGCGCGGTTACCTATTGAAAAAATTTGTGTTTCTTCAATTCTGTGTGAGTTTGTTTCAAGCTGTATTAGATATGAAACAGAAAAAGCTAGCTACGCCAAGTTTATCTGCATATTCATGCAGTTGGCATAGTCTAAGTTGAACATAGCCACCCTTGCTCAGTGCTGAGGCTAAGTGCATGTAAATTGGTTCTAATTAACTGTACACCACACCGAGTCTAGGCCCGAATCACTGCTACTTGAATAAAATATTAAATTTTGCAACGTAAAGTATAACACACAAAGGCAACGCACTAAACAATTGAGTAGTAATCGCTTTCTGTTTTCATATCTGTGGACTGAAAAAAAAAATCTCCCAGTGTACTGGGTTCTACTTGTATCATTTATCATAACTGGATTCTGTGCAGGATGGTTACCGGATATGAAAAAAGGTCACAAACACTGACTCTACCGTTACGGGCAATAATTTCATTTATTATTATCGTTCACAAGAATTAAAGCAAAGCAAAAGCAAAGGATC
This sequence comes from Locusta migratoria, assembly GCA_026315105.1. NCBI lineage: Eukaryota > Metazoa > Arthropoda > Insecta > Orthoptera > Acrididae > Locusta > Locusta migratoria. The sequence continues at coordinate 192,164,257 of CM048755.1, forward strand.
GTCACGGGTCTCTTAATTATCAGTGGTCACACTATTTTGGAAACAAAGAGTTCATATCCGATTCTGTCTTACTTTTCCGCGTCATACTGAAGTCAGAATCGTGCAAGAAAATAGACATCAAATTAATTATATGGTACGTGCCGCACGCGTATCAATGCACAGGAATATATATAACTATGCAGTCGCTCGTGAAACGAGCACAAAAAGTTCTTGAGACCCACAGAAAATAATTTACGATTCAGATAAGCTGTTAAACATTTCTCTGATCATGAAACAAGCAAGCCAGCAAGCATCTCCGGTACTGACTACTACGCACTAGCGCACCACGTGGCCACAACACAATGACCGTTACGTGCAAATGGCACAAAAACAAATAAAATAATACCATTGCTGTCCACAAAAGTACGAATTATTACTAAATCAAGATTAAGAGCAAGCAAAGCAAGCAGGAGCGACTTCATAATTGATTTACTGTGCATAAAAGTGAATTGGCGCGAACCATGTGCTCACTTGGTAAGGGCCGGCCGCGGTGGCCGAGGAGACTAAGGCCCGGCGCACACTTGACGCAGCAGAGGCAGAGGAGAGGCAGAGGCGAGGCCTCCGTCCGTCTGTAACGCATGCTTTCTAATGGGGCAGCGCACACTTAACGCAGCCGAGGCAGAGGGCAGGCGTTTCCTCGGTCACGCCTCTGTCCGGTTGTCCGAGGCGCACAGTTTTCCTGCGCCTCTGTTCCACCTCTGTCGGAAAGTGAAATTTCAAGTCATCCGATATGCTTCGAAAAAATTGTTTTATGTAGACGAATATAAGCTTCATCCTTCTCTGTATTTAGTTTCTTTGTAACACTTTTACTTTCTGCATAAAAAAATTAAAAACACCATTTTCCGATTTGTGCGTGTTTTGCGCTAACGCAGCTTCCACAATCGATTTTGCAGAAACTACTCACTAGAAAAAAATTATTTTTCTGTATCATATAGGCAAAAGCCACCGCATGACGTTGGGGAGGTTTTCTTTTCGTTATTGTTCATGGTTATTGTTATAATAAAAAATTAAGTACAACGCCGCGCATATTTTGAAGAGTTTGCAGTGAGAAAAGTAGTCGCTGGCTAGTTTGCGTTTGGTGCGTTTTACACCATACATTACTGCGAACGAAATGTAGCTAACATATCGAAATTGTTTTTAACGGTGGAAGGAGAGCTATATCTCTTTCGATTCTCGAGAAAATACGTGAGATACACGTTTGACGCGCCGCGGTCGGCAGCTACACGGCACACGCGCGGCTGTTGCCGCCTGCTGTGCCGAGTGCGTGTCTCCCTTCTTCGTATGCTGCCGACACAGACCCAAGCTGGAAGTGAACAACTTACTGAAACAGAAAGACAACGAGAGTTATAAACTGAAGATGATGATTGTGTATTTTTACGGTCTATAGTCTCTGGTTTCAGTAAACTTTGTGGCAAGCATGAAAGCACTATATAAGCTAAAATTCCCGTTACTAATGAATGATAAGTTCGGCGAAACCAGAAGGAACGTGCAACGAATTTTTTTTACTGTCAGGGACTTTCTTCAATTTCTTGAAACACAATGTCCACCCCTTCGTGGAGCTTCAGCTCACTGCTAAACCATAGATGATGCTAGAAACGTCTCTCGTTAGTATTTCTCAACCTGAATTCTATACTACGTTCAGAAATTCAACATTTGCAAAAGTATTAGCATTAGCTTCACTAATTACTAACAAATATAATGGCTGCTGATGGTAATTATCATTAGAAATGATGACAGTGACAAAATAGGAATGCAATGTAATAAAATACTGCATGTCATGCACAGCTGCCGTCGTAGAAGAAAGAAAAAAGCAAACGTCAGTATCTTAGTACTCAGAAGCATGGAAGAGCTACGAATAAAGACCTAAGTAATGAAACACTTTGCGTGCAAATTCATTTAAACAAGAAAACTATGATTTGCAAAAAATCGTGTCACCGAGAAGAAAAGTGTTTCTGATCGTATTTACTGCGCCACAATCATGATTAAAAATGTCAGTTGTATAAAGGTTCTTCCAATTATTTGCTGTGACATTTGTTTCACTGAATTATAAAAGAAATGATAGAAAAATAAATCTGACTTTAATAACATTCCTAAAACATATCCCTAATTTTTCTTTTGCGGGTATGACGTGTCACACACTATTTTTCTTCTTTTCCTTCTTACTCAGCATGTGACCTTCTTTGAACTGTCGTCTGTTTAGTCGGAATAGCTCAAGAGCTTAAAATGAGCTTCCATGGACCAGAGAAGTTCAGCATGTATTCGTCACTTTTGCCTGTTGCTCAACAGACCTTGCAGTGCTCTTATACTCTATCAGAACACACACACACACACAAATTAAATTAACTGAGTTTCGAAGGAGATCCAGGAATTAAATCTGATTGCACCCAAAGGTTTGCAGTGGACATGCAGCACGTGCTGTTGCAAGCTGCGCTGCCCCCCTCTGCCTGCGCTGCGTCAAGTGTGCGCTGACCAGCAGAGGCCCTGCGTCTCGCCTCTGCCTCTGCTGCGTCAAGTGTGCGCCGGGCCTAAGGCGCTCCAGTCACGGTCTTCACGGTCACTACGGTCGGGGGTTCGAATCCCCCCTCGGGCATGGATATTTGTGCCGTCCTAGTTTGTAAGTAGTTCATAAGTAGTTTGTAAGTTTAGGGACTGATGACCCCGTAGTTAAGTCCCATAGACTTTACAAACATTTGAACATTTTTGAACTTGGTAAGTACATGTAAAATTAACTGACACAGGTTTAGCCCACGAAATATGTAGCATCGCTTAACTAAAGCCACTAAACACCCCATAAACTAATCGTGGTGCAAAAACTCGCCAAAAGCGCGCAGCAGTGTAAGTTCACTTACCAAATACCTTGGTTCGCGTCCGCTCATCTTCCCCGTCCAGCAAGCAGTGCCGAAGCGTGGCTTCCTAGATGACTCTAACGGCTCGCTTTCAAACGCTCTTACCTTATTGGTTGAGGTGGTGGCCTCCGCCCTCGCAAAACTTTCGCCAGCTATTCCTGTAGCTCTTCCTTCAGATTCCTACCTTGAGATGCTTCAACTACAGGCCATATTTGAGCCAAGCTAAATGTTTGAAGTAAGCTACACCCACTACTTTACCATCTCTGATCCCGATACCAACCTTCCAAAATTATATATTCTCTCACTTTAGGAAAGGAAAGAGGAAGTGTGACACTTCAGACAAATATAATTAAATAAAATAAATGAGACGCTGTTGCCACTTTGCACATCCAGTAGTTGGTAACCTTCATGACAAAAGCAATTAAAGTGGTTTTGCAGCTTCTTAGGCTGCTGTGTGTAATGTAAATATACTGGTTACAGTGTTACACTTGTTACAGTGTGTGAAGCGAACCTACAGTACCGCTTCAACATTAAATTTACCATATACGGAAAGATACTGTTACGTTAAAATAATATGTCCATTGAAGAAACATAAAGTGCCACTTATCTAATAAAAAAGCAAGACAATATACTGCAAAGAATTCCCACGAGAGAGAATTTTTATGATACCATAAGTCACTTATAAGGTCACCCAAGGAACCCAGGACTTGCTCAAGCACCCACTAAAGACTTGTGGTGTCAAGTAACATAGTAAGGCAACTAACAGTCAAAGCCACCGTCCCAGCTCAACGCTACATCCCCTCCCCTTTTGCTCTCCCTCCCACTCTCACTGCTACTCCTACTCAAGCGCTTGCGCTTCCAGCAAAGAAACGTTTATTGTTGGTATATTAACTCTGAGCCCAACCAATGCAGGTGTGTGTGGTACTGTGAAGGATACGTCCCCCATTCCACCACCTTCCTTTCTGCGCCGAATGGGAAGCAAACTTGGCACACCTGTCCCTTTTGTTACAAGGGAAATGGCGAGGTGAGCCGTTGGCTCGCCTCCGTTCATATTGCCCGCCGTAACTGTGGTTAATGGCGCCTTAACGGGACTCGGCGGCGCACATGGTCACCCGCGCCCGTGCCGCCCTCGCGGGCCAGTTGTGGTGTGACAGTCCCGGACGGCTCTTCCTCCTGCCTGAGCCTGCGCCTAGACACGTTTGACCACATGGGCGATGGGCCGACTCATTGACGGTTTGGCGTGAGGAATGTCGCCGAATCTGTCTTGGCATTTGAGAGTTAACCCGGCGTGAGCGAGGTCCGGTATGTGATACCCGCATGTGTTTCTAAGCGCTTGACGTCTTCGTTGCCACATAGCTCTTGCTGTCACAGTAGCTGGAGGTAAGGGAGAGGGGGACAAGATGGAGTGTTGAGATTATTGTTCCGCCAGTGTCAGAGGGAGATACACGTGTGCAAATGTGGGCCGCGGCGGAGTAGCCGAGCGGTCTAAAGCGTTTCGCTGCGGAGCGCGCGGTTGCTCGCCGTGGAGGTTCGAGCCCTCTCTGGGGCATGGGTGTGTGTGTTGTCCTTAGGTTAGTTTATCTAGGTTTAAGTAGTTTGGGACTGATGACCACGCAGTTTGGTCCGATAGATTTACAAACTTTTTTTTTTTTTTTTTTTTTTTTTTTTTGCAAATGTTGCTGGGGTACTTCATACCCGACCTCGTAGTTGGTGTCACATTTTTGAGCTGTCAGCAATTTTACGAGATACATCATAAACGTCGTGCACAAGAACTACTAGAAGAAGTTTTAGAAAAATGTTCAAACGGTAGTTCCTGTGGCTCCGAGAGTGAAAAAGAAATTGACATCGTTTCTCAAAGAAGTGAAGAAAGTGATTCGGAACAGGAGTGTATTTTGGATCATTTGGAAAAGCCAAAATCTGTGTTAGCGGCTCTTAGTCATTCATCTGAGGTACGTGGGACTTTTATATCTCCAAAGATGGTACAAAATGGATAAAGGATTGTCCTAGACAAAGTGTTCATATTCGTTCAGAGAGTATTATTATCAGTTCTCCAGGCGTAAAAGATTCTGCAAACAAAGCCAAAACACAGACTGAATGTTGGAGTGTTTTTATAACAACAGTATGTTGAATACTATAGTTACACATACAAATAATCAAATAAAGAATATCATCCAGAAAATAAAGAGCAGTACCTCACAAACACAGTATTTTACTTATTCATCTTGTTTAATAGACTGCATTATTAATATCCTAAGTAGAAAGAATATTCAATACACGATTGTAGTATCAAAAATTCGTCATCAGAGTTTCGGGTATATCATACCCACCTCATAGCTGGTGTAACAATTTCTCACCTCATTCACGTCGGGTTAAGTTCGAGTCCACCTGTTTGTTTTGTGCGCCGCTGTTGTACCATTGGTTGCCGATTTTCATTGCGTTTGTAATTTAATTGGTACTGACGTGTGCTTAACAATTGGTTTCTTTACGGTGGCGTCGTGCCCTTTCGCGTTCTGGTTGCTGTTTCCCAGGTGCGGTCGCATATTTTTACGGTTCAGCATTTTTCCCTTCGTCCGAGTTACCTTTACTCCAACGGTTGTAGTTAACCGGTTTTCTTTCTCCATATCATCTGTACTTCTTTGGATGCATTTCGCCATTTAGCATTGCTTTTGAATGGGCTGGTTAATGTTGTGACGTTTCTGAAGAGAGTCGGCCGTCTTGTCGGCTACCTGTTAAAATTTTGAGAGATTGGGAGTAGTTCGGTCCTTGGCAGTCTACTATCTTGTTTGTCTTGCAGGGCACGTACAGAGACTGTAATTGTGCAATTAGTTGGAGCTATGCACAAGCCAGTCCTGAGCTAATGGTATATTTAAAAGAGATTGTACCCCATCTGTTTAATTTGAATGCCATGTTACCTTTTAATCGCTTGTTTACCGTAAGTGATCACGTCAGCCGAAGAGCCAACCTGTTATCTGTCATCTTTAAACGGTTGTAGCTCTGATCGTGCATCTGAGTGTTATGTGAATTCAATTTTAGGGAACCTGTCAAACCTTTGTTGTACTTTAAAATCTGGTTTTTATTTCCTGGTTATTTTATAAATAGTAAGGTCGTGGTTACAGAGCCACATTGCGCCAGTTTTGAAAGTACAGCTAGTCAGTGAAATTGTTTCTTGCCTCTTGTAGTGTATCATCCCTTGTCATTTTAAGAATTCATTGCTCGTCTGTTACATACCTTACTAGTAATAGCCCGGCAGTCAAGAGGATTGACTGCTGTTGTAGATACTGCCACAAGACCACGAGTCATCCGACTGCCGGCATGGCGCAACGGAAAGCGCCACTGATTGCGGTGCTGAAGATCGCCGGTTCAATCCCGTCCACCGAAAAAAATTATTTATTTGTATTTATCATTTCCAGAATGTTCTACATGTTTCTTATGTTCACTTGTAATTTCTACATGTTTCTTATGTTAACTATTCTTAAATTTCTGCTACATTCTGTCTTTGTATAAATAGCAGACCACTCTGCCCGAGAGGCAGTTAGTGCTGCGTGTATGTTAAGTTCGCAATAAACGTGCTTTCAGTATAAGTGCTGTGTTCAGTTGACAACCCTGCCTTCGAAGTCAAGCCTGCTTCCATTTCAACGCGACATTGTTTGGTGGAGGCGCCAGGTATCATGTGCAACAGCTGCATCACCGTCTCTCCTATTAGGCAACGTAAAAGCCGTCGCTTACACGGACTGGAACCGGAATACAAGGGATATACTCAGCACATCCTTCCGAAAGTCCGTATCATCAGACCCATGGACACGAAACCAGCTATAAGTCAGCTGCACATCAGACACCCGTCGTTGTTGTCTGGAGACGCTGGATAGGACCCCAAAAATTGGCTAAAAGGGTTCGACTGAGTCGCCAGGCCGGCCAAGGTGGCCGAGGGGACTGAGGCGCTTCAGTCACGGTCTGCACGGCCCCTGCGGTCGGGGGTTCGAATCCCCCCTCAGGCATTGATATTTGTGCTGCCCTAGTTCGTAAGTAGTTCATAAGTAGTTTGTAGGTTTAGGGACTGATGACCCCGTAGTTAAGTCCCATAGACTTTACAAACATTTGAACATTTGAGTCGCCAGGTATAACAGGTGGTATCATACAAAAGTTTGAAAACAGCGAAGAGAAGTTGAATGACTGGGAAACGTTCCAGACGGAACTTAAGAAGACGTTTGGAGACCGCCAGCAACAAATCCGCTCGGCTTAAGCACAACTGAAGAACTGGGCCCAACGACATGGTAAGCCGACATAGTCGTAGATGCAGAATGTTTTGGGCCTGTGTAACATAGTGAATCCGAATATGACTGACGCTGACAAAATCACGCACCTGATGAAGCGCATTGCCGAAGATTTGTACCAAGCTCTATTGACAAAAGACGTCGCTACGACGGAAGAGTTAATCGAGTGGTGCCAGCGGATTGGAGAGATGCAACAGAAGAGGGTTGGACGAAAGAAGTATGACAGATTCTCCAATATAGTCCCTATGGCCGTTTTGGAAGACCAGAATAACTTCGCTTCTCTCATATGGCAAATTGTGAGAGAAGAATTAGAACAGTTTACGACAGCTGGGACTTTTGGACCAAGAGAGCATCAGATTATGGCCATGGATGTAAGCCCTGTAAATCAAGAGGAAGCCGACGCCGCTGAGGAAGAGGTATTTCTACATCTCCATCTCCATCTACAAATCACATTTAAGTGCATGGCAGAGGGTTCCTTAACCACTTTCATAACTTTTCTCTGCCGTTCCATTCTCTAATAGCGCGCGGGAAGAAAGAACACCTAAATCGTTCCGTTTTCGATCTGATTTATCTTATTTTATTGGGATGGTCATGTCTCCCTAAGTAGGTGGGTACTAGCAAAATATTTTCACATTCAGAAGTAAAAGTTGGTGATTGAAACTTCGCAAACAGATCACGCCGCAATGAATAACGTCTTTCTTTTAATGATTTCCACCCCAATTCGTGCAACATTTCCGTGATGCTTCCACCCCCCCCCCCCCCGTAACGTGATAAAACAAAACGAGCTGCCCTTCTCTAAACCTTCTCAATGTCTTCCGTCAGTCCCACCTGGTGAGGTTCCCACAAGGGGCAACAGAACTGCCGGCCGCGGTGGCCGAGGTGACTGAGGCGCTCCAGTCACGGTCAGCACGGCCACTACGGTCGGGGGTTCGAATCCCCCCTCGGGCATGGATATTTGTGCCGTCCTAGTTCGTAAGTAGTTCATAAGTAGTTTGTAAGTTTAGGGACTGATGACCCCGTAATTGAGTCCCATAAGCTTAACAAACATTTGAACATTTTTTTTGCAACAGAACTCCAGGAGAGGACGCACAAGTGTGATGTAGGCAGTCTCTTTGGTGGAGCTGGTGCATCTTCGAAGCGTTCTGCCAATGAAACGTAACCTTTGGTTCGCCTTCCCCACAATATTTTCTATGTGTTCTCTCCAGTCAAAGTTGTTCGTAATTGTAGCTCCTAGGTATTTGGAAGAATTTACGACCTTAAGGTTTGACTGATTTATCGCGTAATTGAAGTTCAGCGGATTTCTTTTAGTGGTCATGCGTATTACTTCACACTTTTCTTTATTTAGTGTCAATTGCCAATTTTCGCACCACGTGGAAATTTTGTCTAAATCGCTTTGAAGTTGCTTTTGATCCTCTGTTGACTTCACTAACCGATAAACGACAGCATCATCCGCGAACAGTATAAGGGAGCTATTCAGATTGTCTCCTAAATCGTTTATAAACACGAGGCAGAGTAGGGGACCTATAACGCTTCCGGAACGCCAGATATCACTTCTGTTTTACTCGATGACTTACCGTAAATTACAACGAATTGTGTCCTTTCTGATAGGAAATCGTGAATCCAATCGCAGAATTAGGTAGATATTCCATAAGCACGCAATTTCATTAGAAGCCGCTTGTGGGTTACAGTGTCAGAAGCCTTCCGGAAATCCAGAAATACGGAATCGATTTGAGATCCCTTGTCGATAACACTTAACACTTCATGTGAATAAAGGGCAAGCTGTGTTTCGCAAGAACGATACTGTCTCAATCCGCGTTTACTATTGTTTAATAGGTCGTTTTCTACGAGGTAGTTCATAATATTCGAACAAAGTATATGTTCCAAAATCCTACTGCAAATCGACGTCAATGAGATAGGCCTGTAATTTAGGGGATCACTCCTATTGCCTTTCTTCAATATTGGAGTAACTTGGGCAACTTTCCAGTCTTTGGGTACGGATCTTTCGCTGAGTGATCGGTTGTAAATTATAGCTAAGTACGGAGCTATTGCATCAGGATACTCTGAGAGGAATCTAGTTGGTATACAATCTGGCCCGGAAGATTTGTTTTTGTTTAGTAACTTAAGTTGTTTTAGTACTCCAGGAAAGTTTCGCATGCTGGCAGCTGTTCTTGGATTCAATACTGGAGTGTTCACTTCGTCTTCTTTGGTGAACGAATTTCGGAAAGCTGTGTTTATTAATTCTGCCTTAGCAGTACTGTCATCGGTAGTATTACCATTGCTATCGCGTAGTGAAGGTATTGTTTGTGTTTTGCCGCTAGTGTACTTCATATATGACCAGAATATCTTTGGATTTTCTGCAAGATTACGAGACAGGATTTTGTTGTGGTAACTACTATAGGCTTCTCGCAGAGAAGTCCGCGCTAGGTTGCGAGTTTCAGTAGAAGATTGCCAGTCTTGCGGATTCTGTGTCTTTTTAAGTTTTGCATGCGTTTTTCTTTGTTTCTGCAACAGTGATCTGACCTGTTTTGTGTACCACGGGGGGTCAGCCCCCTCTTTTATTAATTTATTTGGTATAAATCTCTCGATTGCTACTGATATTATGTCTTTGAAAGTAAGCCACAACTGATCTACACTTGCTTTTTTAGTTTTGAAGGACTGGAGACTATCACTCAGGAAAGCGTGAAGCGAATTTTTATCTGCTTTATTGAATAGATATATTTTTCGTTTATTTTTGGTGCATTTGGGAATTTCGATATTCAGTCTCGCTACTACAACTCGATGTTCGCTAATCCCTGTATCTGTTTTGATGCTCTTTACTATCTCCGGATTATTTGTTGCTAGGAGATCAAGTGTATTTTCGCAACCACTTACTGTTCTAGTGGGTTCATGAACTAACTGTTCGAAGTAGTTATCCGAAAAAGCATTCAGAACTAGTTCGGACGATGTTTTATATTTGCCGCCGGTTTTGAATACGTAATTATGCCAACATATCGAGGGTAAATTAAAGTCGCCACCGATTGTAACAGTATGCTTCGGATACCTATTTGAAATGTGATTCAAGCTTTCCTTGAACATTTCAGACATTAGCACCTGTCCGCCCCGCCAGTAGCACCCGACTTGAAGAATGGCCTCGCCCTGCTATGACTTACGCTGCAGCCGCCAAACGACAGCCTAGGAACCGGCCGACGCGGCCACAACCAACTCCCCCGGCAACTATGATGCCCCACAGAAGAACTGACGTGTGGAGCACAGAAGACAACGGTGGCCGAGGGGACTGAAGCGCTCCAATCACGGTCTGCACGGCCACTACGGTCGGAGGTTCGAATCCCCCCTCGGGCATGGATATTTGTGCCGTTCTTAGTCTTAGCTAGTTCATAAGTAGTTTGTAAGCTTAGGGACTGATGACCCCGTAGTTAAGTCCCATAAATTCTACAAACATTTCAACATTTTGAACAGAAGACAACACACCAGTGTGTTTCCACTGTGGGCGCCCTGGACATGTCGTAGGGTACTGCAGAGAGAGAAGGCGAGTATTCGAGGATTATTTTGCCGCAAGAGGTCAGCCATCAGAGCAGTTCTATCCCAGGCAGTCACCTGCTGATGAGTTCAGTCGACCTATAGCAAGAAGCCCATCGCCGTACTCTAGACGAGGGATCATCCACCAATTTCCTAGCGTTCGTATAGACCCAGATCACGTAAGAAACTTGATCTGGGGTATAGAGTGTCGCTAGCTGAAAGACGGATAATTCGGGAGGAAGTGGAGATGATGTTGGACAATCGATGACGTAATTCAGCCCTTGGTCGTCTCCTGTGGCCCTCGTAAACAAGGGGGATGGCACGTGGCGATTCTGTGTCGACTATCGGCGGCTGAACAAAATCACAAACAAAGATGTCTACCCATTGCTGCGCATTGACGACACCTTAGACTGCTTGAAAGGAGCTACATACTTCTTAACTATGGACATGCAGACAGGTTACTGGCAAATCGAGATTAATACGATCCTGAAGAGCATATAGGTGCAAATGGCTTCGTGTTAAAGGACTCTAAGGGCGGTAATGATACTGATGAAGCAACGGCAGGAACGTCTGTCGTCGGTAACCGTACAGAAGGGAAGGATTCCCCAGAACTGCCCTACACAGGACCCATGACAAGATCAAGATTCAGGTCATTACAGCTGGCTCCAAAGGGAACCTAACAGCGGGTCGCTGTTTTCTCAAGAGAGGAAGCAATACCGCAAGACCCGAAGTTATCCGACTGCTGGCGTGGCGCAATGGATAGTGTCACTGATTGTGATGCTGTAAGTCGCCGGTTCAATCCCGTCCAGCGGCAAAAATTTATTTCTTGGTATTAATCATTTCCAGAATGTTCTACATGTTTCTAATGTTCACTTGTAATGTTTATTATGTTAACTATTCTTCTTATTTCTGGTACATTGCCTGTGTATTAATAGCAGAGCACTCTGCCCTGGAGGCAGTCAGTGCTGCGTGTGTGTTTCAGGTCGCAATAAACCTGCTTTCAGTATAAGTGCTGTGCTCAGTTGACAACCCAGTCAAGCTTGCTTCCATTTCAAAGTGACAATATTATGAATTATGATTAAGAATATCTGTGCAAAGGTGTCTGCTAATTCAAACTGAATTACCCAGGGCAGGCGGCGAGGACGCCCCTTTGCTTACTGCCCCACGGGGTTTCCCCCTTCTCCTTGCTAAATTGCTCAAAGTAGAGTGCAGTGGAGGAAACAACTGGCGGTAAATTTGTAAAGAGCCACCGCTAACTAAATTAATTAAGGAGATTTAAATAATTAAGTGTTAAGTTAGATGTCAAAGATTTCTTTGTACACAACATTTCTTGTGTAAATCTTTGCATCTTTATTAAGCTCTCCCCGCAGAGGACCATCAATAATTTTTAACTTCAAGCACTTTCTTTCACGGACTCTTGAGCAGACAACATAAAGCTGACCATGTCGGTATGCAGGCTCAGGTGGATTCCCTAATAAAATTTTGATATGATCCAAGATACCAAGCCATTAACGAAATAGGTATAAATAAATCTGTATTCTGTATAATACTCTATGTCTTTGTCCAGTTGTAACAAATTTTTGGCCGGCCGCGGTGGCCGAGGGGACTGAGGCGCTCCAGTCACGGTCTGCACGGCCACTACGGTCGGGGGTTCGAATCCACCCTCGGGCATGGATATTTGTGCCGTCATTAGGATTAGCTAGTTGATAAGTAGTTTGTAAGTTTAGGGACTGATGACCCCGTAGTTAAGTCCCATAAGCTATACAAACATTTGAATTTGAACAAATTTCTGTCACTCATGGTAATAGCGTCAGTCTAAAAATATTTTTAAAATTTGATTCTAACACCAATGTCTAACAGCGATGAATATCGATCAAATCTAACACAGAGCATTACTCTCTCGCAGTTACTTCGCGGAAAAACGTTTATAATAGCTATCGCCGACAAACTGATATACTCGTAAGCTGCAAAATTGCGCATGCGCATAGCTGCTTATGGAACTCGACAACAGCTCTGCGCATGTGCAGCTCTATCGGCTACAAACTGATACACACTTAAGCCGTTTATGAATAAGATCTGTAACATGTTCAAATGTGCCTTGAAAAGGTTACAAGATTTAGATAAAGATATGCACGGAAGTGATATTTTAATTAGAGATATTATATACAATTTATCATTTACATGCCTTATTATATCACGTTCAGGTTTATGAGCTAAATTGTGCTTCTGTTGGAAGTTTTAATTTTAACTTCCTGTTTGAAAGATTATATCTCATGTATTTGTTAAAATATAATTCTAGTTTATAAATCGGGTCTCTCTGGATTGATAGTTATTGATTTAAGCTGGATCGTCTGCCTTTAAGGTAACCTGGTCTTTCACTTGATGAATTATGTTACCTTAATACAGGCCGTTAAATATTCTCCTGATTTCATGACAATTTGTATTATATTTAGTACAAAGTCCGTTTTGGGCATCCTTGTTTTTTAACTGCAATCCTTGGGGTCTAATTATTTATGTTATGTTTATTTATTTACTATCTTAAATGCTTAGTCACCTAGAATACTTGTTGTAGCTGTCAAAAATTACTTGTATTTTTGGTGCTATAAAAGGTGGCTACTTACCGCAGCGTTATCTGTACCTTTTAAATTGCTGTTAATTTTCAAATGTTCATTCTCTAACATTAACAACTTTGAATATTGTAAAGTAATGTTTTGGAATGTGCCGCTAAGGCCTTCAGGTTTTCGGCTTTGCTTTTCCGTAATTTGATCATCATGTTCTTACTATTGCAATAATATCAAGTATTGGTTGGTTACCAAGTTTTATCTAATATCCAAGTTGTTATCTAGTAAAGCCAGCAGTCTTTGTACACGTGTTCTGTTAAATTAAATAAAGGTACGCATTTGGTGATCTTTAAATTACTGCCTGGAAAAATCTATTCCTCAATTGCACTTCCTCTTACCTTTTCCACGAATTTTTCAGGCAAACCTAATCATACCTAAAGACTGAGGTACTACGAGGAGTAAGCTATTTGATGTCTGTGTACCATATGGAGTGGACCAACTGGCTTTGTTTGTGGGTTACAGGGTATTTTTTATGAAATAATTATGTCACTAAGTACGTTTCGCCATTAAAATCTGTATGCTGTATTGAGAGAACTAAGGGGTGGATACTTATTCAAAGTCTGATGTATATAAAGGTTTTCTTTTTGTTTGTTGGTATGGTAGAGGTGTTCAGTCCAAACACTGGTTAGCTGCTCTCCACGTTACCATATGCTGTGCAACCCTCTTCATCTGTGAATACCTACAGGAACCTGTAGCCTTCTGAACCTGCCTGCTGTATTTCTCTCTCTCTGTCTCCCTCTGCGATTTTTACTCCACACGCTTCCCACCAATACTAAACTGACTATTCCATGATGTCTCAAAATTTTTCCCACCAAACTGCGCGGTCATCAGTCCGTAGCTTACAAACAATTTAAACTAAGGTAAACTAACCTAAGGACAACACAAACACCCATGCCCGAGGAGGAACTCGAACCCCCGACGTCGAGCAACCGCATAAAAGTTTCTTGTCAGTACGAGTTCAGTGCCCAATACATGAGTCTGCGTGTGGACACACACACTCCATTTTGTAGGCTTACCAGCTTCGGAGCTTTTAGCCCATTTTCAAATCAATTAAATTAGGTTCTACAACACACCATTTGGCCGCATCATTTTTCTGGGTTGACTGGAGATCTTTCGCTGGTATCCATGTGTTACTTTGTAGAGCCAGTGGTTTTGTTAACTTTTAATTGAGAGAAACAGATTTGTTTGTAGCTGGGGCAAAGAGGCGATTAGTTGTGACTAAATATCCAATATCTTTCTCTGCAGAATTAGGGCGAACCTTTAAGTATTTTCAGATCCACCAATGAAAACTGAATTAACAGTTCCTTTGCCGATAGTGATGTAGCGAAGATTACCTTACGTAACGAAGTAGAGTGCGTCTATCTTCACCTCGGGTGCAGTGACGAGGACAACGGATGGTCTCGCGGGTGTGTCGAAAACATGGGAAGGAGCTTCACAACTTCACTACGTCCTAATTCTCGACGTTGACTAATTTCAGTGGTTGAAATAGTTTAAATCGAAAGTTTACACGCAACAGGGAATTTGCAGCTCCTGTATTAAATATAAATGTAGTACCCATTAGAGACATACGAAAATTTGTGCCTAGCTGCGATTCGATCCGGTATTACCCGCTTTTCATGATCGGTCGCCTTCTAACGTTCGGTTATACGAGCACGTTTCCAGGACCGACCGAAATATGTGTGTAACGTAATGACCATATATACGACAGTCACTACGTTCTGGATTCGTTCGTCTGTAATGTCCTAGGTATCTGTCAAATAGAAAGCAACGAAATCAAATCAACTTGCGCTATTCATAGAAAATTAAGAATACTTGGTTTACAAGTATGTAATAACATTGATTATTTGTAATCTCTATTTGCTTTACAGATACAATTTGTTACGGCCGCCCAGACAAGTCACCCGTATTGTCTCATCCCTGAAATCTGTCACGCTTTGTCCACATCACACATGAGCGATTTAGAAAGCAATTGTAACTATTATTCCGATAATCTCTGTGTCACCAAATTCTGACATCAACTGCTACGTTTAAGAGAGAGTGCACTAATTTCCATATGTTGACAAATAAGTGGAAAATATGGAAAGAAATTTGTTTTGGAATGCTTTTATTCAGAAACTAAGCTACCTTACAAAATATATTGCATTTAAAATTGATATCAAATGTGTCGTGACCATTTTTCCAATCCGTATTTGGGAAATAAAATTCTGGAAACCTCTTACTTTTTTTTTTAACCAAACTTGGTAAGTAACTTATATGACCTCAGTGAAGACTCCATGAAATATATATTCCTTTTTACAGATTATTTTGGCCGAGGAATGAATATTAAAGCGAAATGATTTCAGCTGGATTGACTAATTTAGAAGTAGTAAATATTTTTCACAGCACAATTAAATTGTTAGGGGAACTTAACAATGTTTGAATGCAACATAATAAACACACGTTGTAATTTCCTGACAAATCTGTAAGTGTCTTTGTAGTCTTCTTTACAGAGGGTACACTTGACATCGCCGAGTAAGGCAGCTCGGCCGTTCCCTACTGCCCCAAAATATCTGCCGCTCGGGGCCATGACTCCCCCCTCCCTCCACGACACCAACCAACCCACGCGACGCCACTGGGTATTTAAAGATTCAAAAAGCAATAAAATAAAATAAAATAAACCGTGTTCACGAATAGCAAAAACAAGAAGATTTGTCTAGTTCGTGGAGAGCCCTACTACAATTTTGAATCTGAGGAGGGGAAGAGCATCTTGAAGAAAGGAAAATATTTTACCACAAAAAACAGTCCAACACCAGTCACAACAAGTGTACAACTTTCAGAAGCCAAACTCGGAGATGTTAAAAAGCTTTTGCAGCTCCACTTTGATGATGATTGGGCTTCCAACGAAAAACTGAAATACTTGACTGAGGTGTTTGATGAGCAGGAAGGCACTACTATTGTCGCTCCTTCCACTGACAACTCTCTGACCGAGGAAGAAACCGGAAGCGATTTTGATTTGATGGCCAGTGTTGAGGTCGATGTCACTTAAGAATAATTTGCACCGATTTTCATTTTCTAGAATATTTTTGTCCATTTTCAACTAACATGTCGCTTTCTGTCCATTTCTTCATTTACAGAAATTTGGGGGTTATTTTATTTCCTACGCTTTCTTGTGATGACTAAAGTAAGATGATGTATTAAAAAAAGAAAAAAGAAAAGAAACTTAATGTTTAACCTTAATTTAATCTGTCTCTTTGACATTAAATTTCCCTGGTAAAATAATATCACTTTCGTATTTTTATATACCAGTTTCGTAGAATTGTCAGATTTCTCTTTAAAGTAGTATGTATTCCGTTAATATTTCCATAATTAAATTCCATCCTGCTGTCCTTCCTATCACTGTAACAAATGTTTGTTTCGTAATTGGTTCGATAGGTTTTGCAAAACCCGCAAACTACATAAAACCACTAAGTCAATATTTCACTTACTATTTTAACGTAGAAAACACAATCGCAGATATCAGACATTAGTATTGAGTAAGAAGTTTTTATTATTTATTTATTTATTTATTTTTTACTTTTAAAAAAACTGAAGTATTTAATAGCTTGGATGGGACGGGTTTTCGCGATTATCTCAGTTTCGTTTATCATGCAGTTAGCAGCTTTTTCATTTGGGTTATTCAGTTGAGTAAAGAAAAACTTCCATATTCAGTTACATACTATTAGACATATAGTATGAAACAAGGGTACCCTCCTACCTTGGTAGACTCCACAGTGCTCAATGAGCAGAAAAAGTGTGTTTTTTCTCTTCTTTAGCCTGTTCTTAACACCTTAACGTCCCAACACCCTTGTTAATGGTGCTAAATCTCATATTTATGAAACGTTTCTATGCATGTGGCTAGAAAGCTTAAACCAAGATTTTTCAAACCATCCTTTTATGTACACAATACCATTGGCCACTTTATACTGAATGGCAAATATACGAGTAACATTCCAGCCTTGGAAAGGAATGGAATACACGAAATTACTTGCAGCTGTGGCAAAATTTACATTAGTCAGTTAGGCAAGGCAGTTTGTACCAGACTGAAAGAACGCCACAGAAGTTGGAAGCTTAGGAAAGGAAATTCTGCATTTGTAGACCACCTGCTAAATGAAGGCTACAGCTACAATGTAACACGTGAAGCTCTACATCGTATCTAGAAAGGGAGGAAAATGAACTTCTTTGAAATATTGGAAATGAATAAACGTATGTCATCTTGCCAAACTTTGTACTGAATGACCTGACACAATTTCCATACTACCCACTTCTGTCTGCAGGATCTAATCGGACCACCTAAACTACCCACTCCCACTCATGTCTTTGCTACAGTTGCATAGCCTTGATACGAAATTGGCTACTAGCCTAATATCAGTTGTAATTTATTTTGTCAGTAATTATTGACATTTAAGTCAGTAACTATAATTTAACCATTTAAAATGTTCGTCTATACATTCACATACGTTTCATTCAATTTATTCTCATCCTTCTATGTTCTAAATACTTTCCCGTTAAACATACTGTAATTTTCCAGCCAATTTCAATTCTTTCACTTTATTTTCTTAGGACAAATGTTGTAATTTATATTTTGTGTCAAATATTTTATCAATGATCAATAATTATTACACAATAATTTCAGTGGAGTAATTTCCCTTATGGTAGTTTTAAACCTAAGACACTAGTCTTCTTTGAAAATTAATGTACGATGGTCACTTCAAATGAAATGCGCACTATTTTTTTAAAACAGTTTTTATTCTACTTGGTTGAAAGTATTACAGTGTGTAGATACATCCCTTAGGAACAATATTTTCATTTCTCCACATAATCCCAATCCCTCTTCATTGCCTTACGCCATCTTGGAACTAGCGCCTGTATACCCGCTGGGAGGACAATTCTCAATATTGTCGTGTCCGCTTTCATCACGTAACCTGCTTGCTCACCGACTGTCTGTACTGCGATCGACAGCAGCATCTCCATACACCTTTTTCAACATCTTGTGGATGTTTCCCACAGTCTCTTTTTCGTAGCACAGGAATTCATTGACAGCACGTTGCTTCTGACGAACGTCAAGTGTAGCAGCCATCTTGAAGTCATGCTGAGATGGCACCACTCACGGGAAAAGGTTGAACTAAGTTTGATAAGAAGTTCGAGTCCTCCCTCGGGCATGAGTGTGTGTGTGTGTGTGTGTGTGTGTGTTCGTTTAAGTAGTTTGCAAGTCTACAGACTGATGACCATAGCAGTTATGTCCAATAGGTTTACAAACATTTGAACATCTGAACCTTCCATAACAATAAATATAATCATCCTTGAAGTGTGATATTTACCTGACTTGTCATAAATTACAAAAAATATAGGTACAAGTAGATTTGAATTTTGAAATTAATATTGTTGGTCTAATAACTATGTGGAAAACTAAAATAAAATAAAATGAAGTCTAGACTACATATAGCTTCAGTATTTCGTTTATATGCCATTGACATTAAGAACAGCTTCAATCCTTCGAGGCATAAAATTTACCAATATATGGAAAAAATCATCATTCATAGGAAGTCTCTTTCGTGAAAAATCAAGCAAATTTCATAGGGTATTTACAGTTCCCTGAGGAGAATCTCTTCAATTGTTACGTAGAGACGTCTTTGTTAAAGTTTTGTGTTTTCTATACGTATCTATTTAATAACTTGACTAACTCTCTGACACCAGAGATGTGTTGTTCTACAATCTTTGCTGTAAACAAATCACAATTGTGTTGCTAAGCACCAGCCTGTGTTGTTGTGCAATCTTGTGTGTCTTAATGTTATGCTTAAAAATAAATCAATGTTTCTTTTTAATGGTGGAAACCGTGTTATTTGTGATAAAATTTAACAGGTTATGGGCCCAGGCACACTATTGTGGAATTTAAGGCATTTGAAGACACACAGTTTGCGTATTTTTACATATGTGAATAAAGTGAAAACTTCGAAAGTAACGTACTGTGACTTTCGTATTGAGATTACGTGTGGATTCAGTTTGTGAATTTCGAATATGGATTCGACAAGAGTGATCAGCATTGGTTTACTTGAAGGGCAATCAAATTGGAATACGTGGAAGTATAAAGCAAATGTGTGTTTACGTGGTATTCCTGGAGCACTTGATGTCATTGAAGGTAGGTTGGTTACACCTGCAGAAAGCGCTACAGCTCAAGAAAAAGAAACATATAAGAGTGCGTTAAATAATTATCTTAAGGCTGACAGCAATGCTTTGATTGTGTTGACTACTAATATGACAGAAGAAACATTGCAGAAAATAATGCGTCTTAATACTTCTCGTGAAGTGTGGGCAGAACTGCATAAATTATTTGATGGTGTTTCTGAAGATAAAGTTTATGATCTTTGTTTACGATTTTTTGGATTTGTGAAACATTCAAATGATGATGTAGCAACTCATACATCAAAGCTGAAAAATCTGTGGAATGGTTTGAAGCAAG
Organism: Locusta migratoria; assembly: GCA_026315105.1. Lineage (NCBI taxonomy): Eukaryota > Metazoa > Arthropoda > Insecta > Orthoptera > Acrididae > Locusta > Locusta migratoria. The sequence goes on from CM048755.1 coordinate 192,184,025, forward strand.
AAATGGGTAAAGATGTAGGAAATAATCCAGAATTATCTGATTTATTTTTAATTTGCAAGATTTTAGGCACTCTACCAGATGAGTATTTTTCATTTAAATCAAGTTGGATGCTTATGTCAAAAACTGATAGGACTGTTGACAACTTGACAACTCAACTCTGTGCACATGAGAAAGCCTTGTCAAGTAAAGGAGGAGATTCTACATCTCAAGAGGCACTTACAAGTAACTCATCTAAACAAATTTCTTAGCAACCACAGGGGAAAAAGAAAACTGTTTGTCATTACTGTAAGAAGCCAAATCATGTAATCAAGAAATGTTGGAAATGGATTGCGGATGGTCGACCACAAAAGCCACAAAGTTGTGTGTCTGAAGCTGAAACTCCACATAAACCTAACTCAACGAATATGATTCTCTTTGCTGGAATGTCTGTTGTTATGTCATCTGAGTGTGATACTGGTAGCTGTTTTGTAGACAATGGTGCAACAAGTCAAATCACCAATACAAACAATTTCTTCAAGACGTTTGAACTATTTTCTACAACACATACAGTTACATCAGCAGATGGTGATACTGTTGAGGCTGTTGGCAAGGGTACCATAGAAATGGAAGCAGCAGTAAATAGAAAGTGGCACAAAATCACTTTGAGTGATGTGTGGTATGTACCAAAAATTAAAAATAATCTGTTTTCTGTCTTATCAGCACAAGATAAAAATCCAAAAAGTACAATTTTATCCACAGCAGAAAGGTGTTATTTTAAAATTGGTAAGATCACTAAACTAATTGGCATTCGTGATCGTTACGGAGGACTATTTAAATTAATGATAAGAAGTCTTAAACCTCCTATTCCTGCTGAAGTAAATGAAATCAGCCAAGAAAACTTACTGCAGCTGTATCATGAAAGATTTGGACACCAAAATAAGCGACATGTCAAGATGCTGATCTCTAAGATGTTAGGCATAAATGTGGGACTGGATTCTGAACTCTGTGAAGGTTGCGTTTATGGCAAAGCACATCGACTTCCATTTGGTACTCGGAAGAGAGCGTCTGAAATAGGAGAGCTGATTCATACGGATGTCTGCGGCCCCTTTCAGAAGTCCATGTCTGGGTATCGCTATTTTGTCTTGTTCAAAGACGACTGCAGTAAATTTCGTACTGTTTGCTTTGTCAAGGAAAAATCAGAAGTTCCTAATAAATTAAGACAATTTATAAATGAAACAAAAACTGCTGGGCACACAATTAAAAACCTCCTAAGTGATAACAGAGGAGAATTCAACAATGAACAGACAAGGGTGATTCTACAGAAGGAGGGCATAATTCAACGTTTTACTATGCCATACACTCCGCAGCAAAACGGATGCAGCGAAAGGGAAAATCGTACTCTTGTTGAAACTGCCAGGGCTATGATGCATGCTCATGAAAACATTCCTCAGTCATTTTGGGCTGAAATGATAAATTCTGCAGCATACATTCTTAATCGAACGGGGCCTTCTAGTATTGAAGAGATATCTCCATACGAACTATGGTATGGAAAGAAGCCTGGTTTGAAGCATCTGTGTGTAATAGTATCTAAATGTTATGTTCATGTCCCAAAACAGTTAAGGGTGAAAATGGATCGAAAAGCAGTAAAAGGGATTCTGATTGGCTATAACCACGATGATGGGTATCGAATCTGGTGTGAAGAAAACCGTCAGCTGATGAGATCACGTGATGTTATTTTTGAAGAGAAAATTATGCAAAATGAAACTCCAGTAGTTCCTGTGGACCTTGATTTTTCTCAGCAGAAGTCTCAAGAATCTTCACAAGAAAGTGAGAACAAAATGGAATCAAGTTTTCCAAGAGAAAATTATTTCTGCAGTTATGATGATTTACACAAATTGAAGATGTATTAGAACAATCTGACACGGAATCAGTTAGACCACAGCTGCGTGACCGTTCAACATTAAAATGTTCTAAAAGGTTTCAAGACTATGCAATGCAGTTAATGACCACAGTGGAACCAGAATCAAATTGTGAAGCTATGATTTCAAGTGAACAAGATGAATGGAAATCAGCCATGGATCGAGAAATGGCAGCACATCAAGAGAATGGAACTTGGACTTTAGTAGATTTACCTTCTGGAAAGTGAACAATTCCTTGTAAATGGGTTTACAGATTGAAGACAAATGCTGATGGGTCAGTTGTGAGATTTAAAGCTAGACTGGTTATCAAGGGATTTTCTCAAAAGAAAGGGATTGATTATGAACAAACTTTCAGCCCCGTGGCAAAGATGTCTACTATTCAAACGTTTCTCCGTGTTGCAGCCCAGGAGAAAATGAATATTGCACAAATAGATGTGACTACTGGTTTTCTTTATGGAGACCTGAAGGAAACAATATTTATGACACAGCCTGAAGGTTATAATGATGGTTCTGGAAAAGTATGTCAGTTAATGAAAAGTCTGTATGGTCTAAAACAGGCACCCCATTGCTGGAATGAGAGATTCACTAGTTACATTTTGAAATTAGGATTTAAGAAAAGTGAAGCTGATCCCTGCCTTTTTACAAGAGAGAAAGGTTCTTCCAAAATGTTCTTTGTACTCTATGTTGATGATGGCTTAATTGCAGCAAACAGTGATAGTGAACTTAAGCAGTTTATTGAAGATCTTGAGAGAGAATTGAAGATTAAATCAAGCCCTGCATCATATTTCTTAGGACTGGAAATTGATAGAAAAGTAGATGGTTCTATTCAAGTTAGTCAGACTCACTATGTCGAGAAGGTTTTGGAACGTTTTGGCATGAGTGACTGCAGAGCTGTTACAACTCCAATTACCAAGGATGACAATGTGGAAGGGAGTCCTGTCAACACTGAATATCCTTACAGGCAAGCAGTTGGATCCTTGATGTACTTGATATGTGGGACAAGACCAGACATAGCATATGCTGTTGGAGTAGCATCTAGAAGTCTTGAAAGTCCAACCGAGCAGGATGTAATACAAGTGAAAAGAATATTTCGATATTCGAGAGGCACATACGACTATGGACTTCTTTACAAAAGTGGCAAAGACAAATGCATTCTCGAATGCTTCAGTGATGCTGATCATGGGGGTGATTTAAAATCTGGGCGATCTACCTCTGGTGTTCTTTGTTTGTACAGTGGTGCACCTGTCAGTTGGTTGAGTCAGCGACAAACTTCAGTTGCAATTTCTACTACAAGAAGCTGAAGTTGTAGCAGCAAGTGAAGCGGCACGAGAAATTGTTTTGGTCAAGAGACTTTTAATTAAACTTGGTCAGCTAAAGGAGTCAAAACCTTATCTACGAGTGGACAATGAAGCAGCTGTTCGACTGGCACTCAATCCTGAATTTCATCGACGGACAAAACATATCCGTCTCAGACACTTCTTTGTTCGAGAGCTAGTTGCAGATGGTGAAATAATAATTTCAAGGGTAAACACAGCTGATCAGCTTGCAGATATATTAGCAAATCCATTATTTGCTGTCCGATTACGGCAGTTGTGGAATGATATGAGACTGTGTAAGTTATTAAATAAGGGGGAGTGTTAAAGTTTTGTGTTTTCTATACGTATCTATTTAATAACGTGACTTTAAATCTCTGACACCAGAGATGTGTTGTTCTACAATCTTTGCTGTAAACAAATCACAATTGCGTTGCTAAGCAGCAGCCTGTGTTGTTGTGCAATCTTGTGTGTCTTAATGTTATGCTTAAAAATAAATCAATGTTTCTTTTTAATGGTGGAAACCGTGTTATTTGTGATAAAATTTAAGAGTCTTAAGTTTAACCTATACGTTATCTATGGAATTTAGAGCAGGTGATTTTGGACGCCATGAAAGGCAACGAATAACATTTTTCCTATTTGAATCCATCTCTGAAAATGCTACTGTGTCGTGGATGATTATCACGTTGGTGAGATGTTCGGGGATCTAAAATAAGAACCAGCGATTTAAAATGTCCATAGTATGCTGAAACGAACATGCCTTGAAAACTTTCTGAAAAACCTGCATGCATGTAATACATCCAGCCCCAACACACCATATTTATGTGTCTTCTTCTAGCGCATGTGGCTACGAAGTGAGCATCAAAATGTTGCCCTTCTGTGTGGCAAACTATTTAAACTAACTTAAACAAAACTAAGGACAAACACGCACACCCATGCCGGAGGGAGGACTCGAAGCTCCGACGGCGAACAACCGCGAGCTTCGCAGCGAGGCGCCTTAGACCGCTCGGCCACACCACCGCGGCGATCTCTGCTCGTAGACTCATTTGTGCGCTCGTCAGACAAAATGACTTTCCTCCAGTTGACATCTTCCCAGGAAGTCACAATTGTTACTCTTCCCATGGAGAGCTCACCAGACAACGGTTCTTTGATAATAGCAGGTCGGGATCTGAATCCATGGTCCTTTAACCTTCTGCGAGCAGTCCATGATGATCCCTGGAAATGTGAAGCTCTCCTTAGTTCCTGGTGATTGACAAAGAAGCATTCTGTGCCGCACTCGGCAATTCTTGTTCCACTCTCTCAGTAGAGATTGTCTTCCAGGTATTCGACGTCTCGCTACATCATCATTATCTCTAAATCGTCTACTCTATCTCCTTCCTGTGGAAGCATTAACATCATGATGACGTACTGTAACAGGTGCACTAATACCGTTTTCAAAGAAAGAAATTATTCTCTCGCGAACATTCCTATCATCCATTTTGAAGCAGATATATAATGTACGCAAATCAGCTGATACGTTTATCTTAGCTGAAACTTACAGGGACACCAGATGGTGGTCGAAGTAATTACTAATAAACAAATCCGTTTTCAATATTTTTACTATGATAGTTTGTCTGTTTTAAAATTAGACTATAATAAAATGGAATTTTTGAAAATAGTATCTGTCAGTGTACAAACTAAGAAATGTACGCTACTTTGATCTCAATTATCTGTAAGCAGTACGTAACTAAAATTCTAAGTTCCCGTTACGTTACTACGTTCGCACCATTATGTTGCAGTTCGAGGGCAGTATCATAGAGCGCTATTCATACAGATAAACACTATTGACTTAAAAAGCATAAACTAACTGAGGAATGTAGAAGAAGTTTAGATAAGTAATGGTTAACTGAAAAAAGGACACCTTTATTTAATAAGAGGAAGATCACTCGAAGTTGAAAGTGTAGCTCCGACTGCCCCTCGCTAATATAGTAGTTCTCCCAGGGACCGTCATACGTTTATGCATTTGAGAAGTCTCTCAACTTTAATGTTGGGTTCACTGAGTCCGACCGATCAGACACTGAATTAATCAATTATTGATATGGTGTCTGTTGTTTTCAGACATATCCGAAAGAACAGACACCATTGGTTGACAGTAACGGCAGTAATTTTACGACTCGAAATATCGAAGCATTTCGACCGTTTGGGGGCGTTGAAAATTTGTGCTGGACCGGGATTCGAACCCGGATTTCCCAACAGTCGTCTTAGCCAATTAGGCTATCCAGGCACGCTTCCCTTCCAACCCAAATTCTCAACTTGTAGCACATCACTGTGGTAGTGTCTCCTGACTATCGGTTCCTCTGAATACAATGTCGGTTTAGACGTAGCTCACAATGTGAACACAGAAATTGGAAAAGAACAGCTTGCAATATTGGAACATTAAAGAAAAACTTTCGGCTGGATCTCAACTGGAATGGAGAGTCTGGAAGACCCTAAATAGACTTAGGTGTCGAATGGGAAGATCAAAGGATAACCTGTTCAAGTGGGGATACGCAGAAGACGACCTCTGCCAATGTGAAGAAAAGCAAACAATGCTGCTGAGCTGTCCATCCTTGCCGGCGCCATGCACTTTCCAAGACCTGTGGCTGGCCAACGACGTTGCAGTGAAGTGTGCCGAACATTGGAGAGAAATATGAGTCTGCTATGGACAATAATGACGTATGATGTGTAAAAATCATGACTGTATATATGAATGTATAATTAGTACTTAGTTTTATTTGTAATCTGGTATATGTAGCGTATTTATTAATTACAGATGTAGCACAGACACGATTAAATAAATAAATAAATTGTTTCCTCTTGCTCGCAGCCTATACTGGGTTCCCGCAAGGTACCAAGCGTATTAATGCGTCCGCATTAAAATTGTCATTGCCTGTTGGGACATATATTCAATTACTGATATGGTGCCGGCCGCGGTGGCCGAGGAGACTGAGGCGCTTCAGTCACGGTCTGCACGGCCACTACGGTCGGGGGTTCGAATCTCCCCTCGGGTATGGATATTTGTGCCGTCCTAGTTCGTAAGTAGTTCATAAGTAGTTTGTAAGTTTAGGGACTGATGACCCCGTAGTTAAGTTCCATAAGCTTTACAAACATTTGAACTGATATGGTGTCTGTTGTTTTCGCACATGTCCGTAAAGAGCAGACATCCTCCAACAAATGTTCAAATGTTTGTAGAACTTATGGGACTTAACTACGGGGTCATCAGTCCCTAATCTTAAAAACTACTTATGAACTACTTAAGACTAAGGACGGCACAAATATCCATGCCCGAGGGGGGATTCGAACCCCCGACCGTAGCGGCCGTGCAGACCGTGACTGGAGCGCCTCAGTCCCCTCGGCCACCGCGGTCGGCCACTCTCCAACAGGCAATGACAATTTCAGTGCGGACACATTTAATACGCTCTATCCCTTGCGGGAATACAGTACAGGCAGCGGTCAACAGGAACCAATGGGCAGGGGGAATTGCCATTGTAGTGTGCTACAAGACGAGAATTTGGGTTGGAAGGGAAGCGTGCCTGGATAGCCTAATTGGTTAAGGCGACCGGTGGTCCGAAGCGGGAAATCCGGGTTCGAATCCCAGTCCAGCACAATCTTTCAACTTCGCAGTTGAATTTTGCAGTTGAAACTGTCGAAATATTTCTGTATTTCGAATTTTATTAATCCTTGAGACTTGCGAGATTTCATCCGGTGTTGTCTCCATTGCAGGATCATCTGTGGAAACCTGTCGATACCTCGTTCTTCGACTGCGACCGGGAAGCAATACCCTCGCCGAAGAAGGTGCGTGTGAACGAACACACCAAGTCTCGGGCATCAGTCTGCGAAGGGATGGAGGATGACACCTGGTCAGATAGGAATTGATCGAGCGGAGCGCGCGCAGTGTAAAACCGCAGCTCCACAGCGCCGATGTGGGCATCTGCCGCTGTGAGTAACGACGGTGGCGGTCGGCAGCCGTGTGGGCCGATATTACGTCTGGCGACCCTCGGTGGCACACTGCCAGCCGGGCTACGGCGATGCCAGCCGCCGATACTGCGTGATGAAGCTGCCCGAGGCAATGGTGGCAAGCGAACGTGAGAAAGCGGTGTAGTGCATCGCAGCTAGGCTGCGTTTTCCCGATATTTCCAGGTAAAATACAATAGAGGGCTATGGCTGCACAAAAACAATTTTCTGTTTCACAGCCGCTGATAACAATTCACTGAAAAAAGATACCTGGTGTTGTTGGCTGCGAAGCCCTGAGGGTGGTTTTTTTTCTGCGCACAGTGGCTGTATTCCACGCTATGTTCATAGGCGTGTTTTTTTACTCAGTCTACGACGATTGAAACTTAAATAGTGACAACACTGCCGTAGAATGGAATCTACCATTGTCGTCGATAGCTCACGTTGTTGACATACCTACCTTACCTCCGAAGAAATTGACTCGCCCGCCCCACGTCGCCGGCGTGTGCACAATCGAAGGAAACACAGTCGTTGTGACCGAGCGGTCTAACGTAACGTTGTCACTATGTTTTCGAAACAGGAACAACGGAGACGACTAATGCACAGTATTACTTTTCGTTTTTGGAACGTTACCTGCGACCGGCTTTGCGAAAGAAGCGGCAACAAATTCAAATTCAAATTTTTGTATAGCTTATGGGACTTAACTAGGTGGTCATAAGTCCCTAAACTTACAAACTACTTATCAACTAGCTTATCCTAAGGACGGCACAAATATCCATGCCCGAAGGGGGATTCAGGCCCCCGACCGAAGTGGTCGTGCAGACCGTGACTGGAGCGCCTCAGTCCCCTCGGCCACCGCGGCCGGCAAGCGGCAACACTTTCTGCGTAACCCACCCGTCATTTTAATAACGAAGCTGACTTATTTACTTTGATAAATTGTTCCAATTTGTTCGAATTAGCCGGCCGCGGTGGCCGAGGGGACTGCGGCGTGTCAGTCACAGTCCGCACGGGCACTACGGTCGGGGGTTCGAATCCCCCCTTGGGCATGGAGATTTGTGCCGTCCTTAGTATTAGTTAGGTCATAAGTAGTTTGTAAGTTTAGGGACTGATGACCCCGCAGTTAAGTCCCTTAAGCTTAACAAACATTTGAACATTTTTTGTTCGAATTACATGTGTTGATATTCGATGGACCAGAATTGATCTATTTTAAGCTATTTTGCGTTGTGTGATTACGAAACAGTGTTAGTGTTTAAGCATTGTCTTCTATTACTTTATAGGATGGATTATCTATCATCGTCTGTACTTTGACATTGGACTTCGAAATATACGAGGTTTCTTAGTGTTTTGCGGTGATGACGACAAAATTTTTAACGATCGGGTGTAACGTTGTGTAGCCTAGCATCCTAGTTTAAAGGGTAGACATGTTCGTTTGCAGTAGACAACAACTTGTAACTATTTCAAAAAAACTCCGAGTTCGGTCTAGCGGATTGAAAAGAACTCATAGTTAACACCCAAAAGGACCTTGAATTGGGTTTGGAGTAAGAATGTTTGTCTCTCTCCGTGTAAAGGGCGGGCCCATCTTGCTCTACTGTAGTGAAAATCTATTGTGGAAATGTGTGTGAGGTCTTAAGCGACCAAACTGCGTGTTCATCAGTCGCTAGACTTACACAAAAATTACTTAACTAACTTAAACTAACCTACGCTAAGGACAACACAAACACCCATGCCCGAGGGAGGATTCGAACCCCCGACCGCAGCGGCCGTGCAGACCGTGACTGGCGCGCCTCAGACCGCTCGGCCACTGCGGCCGTCAAAATCTGTTGTAAGCGTAGGTCCTTGTTGCATGCAAGCGTTGGGGGCGGGTAAAGTACTACTGTTATTCCTCTCGGTTAGTGCGATTTGTTCAGGTAGTGACTCAGCAGTTTGCGTTCCTTGGTTGTTGTATGGACGAGTGTTCATTTTGGAGAAGAATTTTTTTAAGACTGTGCTTTTGAAAAAAATGTTTGTGTTGACGCACGGAAAAAAGTAACTGTCCGATCTTAATGTATTTCATGGCACTTGCTTTTTTATTGTTTACTGCGAATCTCTAAGGAAATGTCGTTGGATAATAAGGTTTCGTTTTGTTAAACACAGAGAAAGAGCAATGTTATCCGTCTTGTGGAGTATTTCATCATCGGTATGTGGAAGTTTGACCTGTGTCAGATAAATGTTGTAAAGACTTGGAGCATTTTTTCGTGGTACTTCGACTGCTATGTACTCGTATTTTACGGTATAGGCGAGAGACTGGATACAAAATAGGGGGTCAGAAACTGTGTTGGTCGCGAAAATAACTGTTTGCAGTGTCTAATAATATTGCGATTGGGTACAGCGCGAAATTGAGTTCCTTTGTGTGTGATTATTCCATGTGTGATTAGTGCAAGATCTTTATTACAGCGGAAGTGGGAAGAATCGAGGTTTAGAATATGATTGTGTTTGATTAGCGCAAAAAAATTTACCTTTGTAAATGAAACTCAACACTCTGGTGCGTGATACGGTCTGCTCCACGCCAAAAAAGTTTGAGACTGTATGGTGCGAGAAATAAGGCTTAAAGCTGTGCCCGAAGATTGAAAGTGGATTAGTTTTTACCAATGGAGAGTGTGGCAAGTTTATTCTTAAGGGAATACTCGTAGTGACCATTAAAAACATTATTTTTTCGTCTCGTGTGTCTGACGGTCGTGCGCTTTAGTGAATTTGTAAATATGGAAATGGGGTGGGTACAGGAATGATCTTGATGTCCAAGTTACGACTGGAGTATACTAAAAGTCTTGTACAGGAGTTTAGTTGCATTGACTCGAGGTGTCACGATGCTGACGCATTGGACATCAATCTGTATTCACATACCGAGCGAGGTGGCGCAGTGGTAACGCACTGGACTCGCATTCGGAAGGATGGTGGTTCAAATCCACCTCCGGCCATCCAGATTTAGGTTTTCCGTGATTTCCCTAAATCGCTCCAGGCATATGCCGGGATGGTTCCTTTCAAAGGGCACGGCCGATTTCCTTCCCCGTCCTTACCCAAATACTCCGAGCGTAAGCTCCGTCTCTAATGACCACGCTGTCGGCGGGACGTTAAACTCCAAGCTTCCTTCCTTCCTGTATTCACATTACTGTTAGGCGTTTTTATTTTTAAAATGATGTTGTCCTCTAGGTTTTGCATTGCTCGTGATTATATATTACCCGTTTCTGTAGTGTCTATCGCGTGCATCGAGAGAATTTGTTTAGGGTAATGATTTCACCCACCGATTTTCGTTATTCCTACCTGTAAATTTGAATATTCCTTTTATAAACAATATGTTGCTGAAAGAGTCTTTCTTAAGATGACTTGTAGGGGCAGCCTGTCTGTACCTGGGTTGCACTAAGATATTTTTAAACACGTCCGGTGGGTGTCGTATACATCCCCTATACGAGGAGATTGATTGAGCTTAGCATTGTAAATAGTTGCGCACAAACCCGTGACATTATAGATGATATTCTTTTTGTCTTACATGCATATCATACGATTTTTAATTAAGTTTCATTAAATTTCATTACCTAAGAGAATGTATCAAGATTTGCCCACAAACATTAGGTGACAAACTAATTCCGAAAACGAAACTTTTATTGGATAATCCGAAATGTTTGACTTCGGTTATCATTGTTTAAATAACTGTCAATAATGGAAATAGGTTTCTTATCGACCATCCATTTTCATATCAATGTATTGACAATTAATGGTGAAAATTATGATTTTTCTTTCCGCCAAGGAAATTTTGGTAAGGATGGTTCTAATCAGGTTTAGAACTCAGGACTCCTGATTCAATATTATTACCTGCTCCCCTCATCACGCGTCTTTCCCCCCAATCGATCTACCACCAAACTAAGTTGAATTTACTGCACACACAGTTCCCTTCACTTTACTGGTAATTGTTCATAAACAATTGTTGTTGTTACTAAACATTACTTACGAACAGCATGGAAGATGCTGTTGCTCACTGACGATTTCTGAGAGAGAATGAAATGTTCTTTTGGAAATTGTTAATGTAAATATAGGTTGTCACAATTAAATTGTTATTCAAATTAGGACTTTTTTTAATTGATGGGGAGGTATTGGCGGTGGTGAGTGGCTTCCGGGAGTGGACTCGTGAGGGTTGGGTGGCTTCCAGGAAGTGCTGATGGCGGAGTCCGCCCAACTTGTTGTTGGTGTTTCCGATATTTCAAACACTTGTTAAGTACAGTATCATGCTTGTTGTTACCAGTCAATCTTCCGCCATTGTCCTACTAAGTGCAAGTACATGTTCGATGTCAATCATACATGGCAGCGTCCTTTGACCACCAGCGAGAGCCATTGTCCGAGGGTGGAGGAGTGGGAGTAACGACACCTGAACCTGATGACAAAAGACGGTCGAGTTTCACTGACTCCGAACTCTCATTGATATACTACTAACAGAACTCAGCTTTATTTTACAGGACGAAAGATATAAGGCGCCCTGGAAAACCATATAGGACTTGTATTCGTCGATTCTGAGGTATTGGAAGCTGTTTTGAAAGTCAAAGGTTTCCCTATGACGTATTAGGACTACCTTAGAAGAAGATTTTGCCGAGATTCTATAAAAATTCTGGTTCTCTGTAAAAATGATATGCGGGTCGAAGCCCTCTATCCACTCACTGATCATTCTTGGGTAGCAATCTACATCTACATAAACCTATAACTACATAAATTACTGTGCAAATGGCTTTTAAGTGCATGGCAGAAGGTTCATTGAAAAGCTTTCACGACATTTCCCTACCGTTCCATTCACTATGATAATCATGTCTCCCTTTGTAGATGGGTGCTAGTAAAATACGTTCACTGTCTGAGGAGAAAATTGGTGAATGAAATTTCGAACAATGAATAACACCTTTCATGTAATGATTTCCACCGCAACTCGTGCATCGTTTTCGTGATACTCTCTGCCTGCATTGTGATAATACAAACCGAGCTGCCCTTCTCTGAAATTACTCTATATCCACTTGCAGTCCCACTTGGTGGGGATCCCACAATGTGCAGCAATACTCCAAAACAGGATGGACAAGTGTAGTGTAGGCAGTTTCTTTAGTAGAACTGTTGCGCCTTTAAGTGATCTTCCAATTAGACAAAGTCTTTGGTTCGCCTTCCCTGCGGTATTTTTGTATATTCTTTCTAGTTAAAGTTGTTCGTAATTGCAATTCCAATTTGAATTTACGGGCTGTAGATTTCACTGATTTATACTATAAATTAAGTTTATCGGATTTATTTTTGTACTTGTAAGGATTACTTCACACTTTTAATTATTGAGGTTCAATAATGTCTTATCTAAATCGTTTTGCAAATGCTTTCGATCTTCTGGTGACTTTAATAACCGATGAACGACAGTGTCATCCGCAGACAGTCTAAGAGAACTGCTCGGATTGTCTCCTTAATCTTTATAAAGACAAGGTACAGTAGCAGCCCTAAAACATTTCCTTGGATAACGCCAGATATTACTTCTGTTTTAATTGATGACTTTCCGTTAGTTACGTACTTTCGGACAGGAAATCGTGAATCCCATCGTGCAGATTTGACGATAATTCATAAGTGTGCAATTCATAAGCCGCTTGTGAAGTACAGTGTCAAAAGCCTTCCGCAAATCTACAAGTATGAAAACGATTTGAGATAACTTGTCGATAGCACTCAACACTTCATGTGAGTAAAGAGCTAGGTGTGTTCCACAAGAACGATACCTCCTGAATCCGTGGTGACTGTGTGTCAATAGGTCGTTCTCTTCGAAGTAGCTCATAATGTTTGAGGAAAGTATAGGCCCTAATATCCTGCTGCAAGCCGACGTCAGTGATATAAGCGTAAGGACTGTAATTTTGCAGATCACTCCTATTGCGTTTCTTGACTATTGGAGTGATCTGTGCAACTTTCCAGTCTTTGGGTACGGATCTGTCACTGAGCGAAAGGTTGTATATGATAGGTATGGAACTATTGCATCAGCAAATTCTGAAAGGAACCTAATTGATATACTGTACAGTCGGAACCGGAAGACTTAATTTTATTAAGTGATTTTAGTTGCTTTAATACTCCACAATATTTGCTTCATCTTCTTTGATAAATGTATTTCGGAAAGCTGTGTATCAGTAATTCTGCTTTATCAGAACTGTCATTAGTAGCATCATCGTTACTAACACGCAGTGAAGGTGTTGTGTTTGCCCCTAGTATTCTTTACATTAGTATTATCTACTAAATTACGTGACAGGGTTTCTTTGGGGAAACTATTAAGGAGCTTCTCACGTTGAAGTTCGAGATAAATTTCGAGTTTCTGTGAAAGATTACCAGCCTTGTGGCATGCTCGAATCCCCCTCGGGCTTGGATATTTGTGCCGTCCTTAGTTCATAAGTAGTTTGTAAGTTTAGGGACTGATGACCCCGTAGTTAAGTCTCATTAAAAAATAAAGCCATTTGCTCGACGATGTGGACAAGTTTAAAGAATATTTTAGATTCATCCCTAATCAGTTTCAGTATCTTCTGTCGTTAGTTGAAGACAAACTGAAAAGCGATTCCTCCAACCGTGTGGCGAGATCAATCACACCAGCAGAAAAACTCGCAGTTACTTTGAGGTTAGTTTATCCTTAATAGTTAGCGTTAATGTGAATTGGTAGACAACATGGCATGCTATCTATTGTCACATTATGTACTACTTTACCAGTATTCCAGTAGACCATTTGATGAATTTCTTTTATGCATACTGAAAGTGTTGATCTTATTGGAACGATCATGTCTACTGCTGTGCCATTGTTCCAGTGGAATAAATGCTGATTTGATGAACTTGTGTTACATATGATGAAAGCATCGGCCTTACTGAATCGTATGCATTGGTTTTTTTTGCACTAAATAAAATGCATACACATGTAATTTTTACTATTACTTAAGATGGGGAATGGGCCTGAGAACAGCACAAATATGTTGATTATGTAGTTTGAATGAAATATAATTTATTGCAACAAAAAGAAAAATAATAATTATACAAAGCATAAAACAGAGGGCAAGTTTCACTTATTGTAGTTACCGACGTCTGCATTGCTAAAATTGTCACAGATTGTAGGGTGTTACTCAATGACAACACTTGAGACAGAAGGAGGAGGGTAAGGTGACGATGTTGCGCTGCAGTTTTCGTACTATGTCGATCTGTTGCCATATACTTGATCTCTTTGGTTCATGGTTTCCAAATCCATCACGATATAGCCGACTTACTTTTTGGCTCTGTATATAACGTCGGGTCTAAATTTTTTTACTGTTGCTGCCATGGATTTGAAGAATAAGTCAGTTTCGTCCTCAGTTTCAGGTTCAACTAGCTCGTCGAAAAATTTCGAAAAGGCCAGTCGGTCCTCACGTTTTTCTGTAACAAGTTCCTGTAGTAAAGTTTTACGAGTTTTGTTTTCTTTGCTGCGGGTCCGTGGACGAGCTGAGAAGAGCTCGTCCAAGCCAAGCAAGTCGCTGCGGCGTGCGGGACAGACTGCTCTTGGAGCACGCAAGCGTTTCCCGCAGGTAGAGCCCGCAGTGGCGAGCCATGTCCCGCAGCCTAGGAAAACGGCCTCGTGTGTTTCCATTGGGAGAGTGGGGGCGGGGTTCCACACGCGTTTCACGCATCACGTTGTGGGATAATCCCGCAGCTAGGAAAACGGCTCAGGTGTGTCGTGTCATAAGGCCTTTAGGGCCGGTTCCCACTAGAGTGCGGCAGAGGGTCGTGCGGCAGCAGAAACGGCGAGATTTTCCGTTCTGCTGCGGAGGCAGACGCTGTCGGTAGCCACGGGCCTGAGGTATGGATGGGGGTCCAATGAAACGCACTAAACAACTCACATCTCAGACACAGATTTAATGCCAACATATAAATTTCTACTTTTATCTCAGTGACTGTAGCAAGCCGCGGCGGAATAGCCGAACACACCAAGGCGCGAGCGGCCGTTCCCCGTCGAAGGTTCGAGTCCTCCCTCGGGCATGGTTGTATTTGTCACACTTAGTTTCAGTTAGTGTACGTAGTTTGTAAGTATAGGGACATATAACGTAAGTCTTGAGTCCCATAGGATTACAAAATCAAATGTTTGTTAAGCTTATGGGACTTAACTACAGGGTCATCAGTCCCTAAACTTACAAACTACTTATGAATGAAGGACGGCACAAATCCATGCCCCAGGGGGGGGGGATTCGAACCCCCGACCGTAGTGGCCGTGCAGATCGTGACTGGAGCGCCTCAGTCCCCTCGGCCACCGCGGCCGCCTCTTCTTGTCGTAAGAGAAATTAGACTCGAAGGTAATTCTGTGGAGTATAATCTTGAACTTAAGTGAATCGTGAAAGACAAGCAGATCAATCGAGAAGAAGTTGGAAGCTTTCAAAAATATGGTCCTAATATTGATTATTATATGGGTACATCGTAAAATTAATTAAGAGCTAGTGGAACAGACTCGAGAGAAAGTAAATTGTTGCGCAACCTCATTAATAGAAGAAACTGATAGGACATATTGTAAGACATCTTGCATAGTCAAATTGGTAAGGGAAGCAAGAATGGGTTTAAATATAATAGACGAAGGGCAACCACTGACGATAGTAACAAACTGAAATAGATGTTGGTTGCAGTAACTGGAAGGAGATGAAGATGCTACATTTTCATATACATATCTAATCTGTAATTCACATTTAGGTGCATGGCAGAGGGTTTTCCGAACAACTTTCATAATATTTCTCTACCGTTTCATTTTCTATTAGCGCGCGGGAAAAAGGGGAACCTCAATTTTCCGTTTTAGATCTGATTTATTTTATTATAATGATCATGTATTCCTATGGAGGTAAGTGCTAACGAAATATGCTTGCATTCCGAGCGGAAAGTATCTGAAAGAAATTTCGCAAGTAGATCTCGCCGCAACGAATAACGCCTTTCTTTTAATGATTTCCACCTCAACGGGTGCATCACTTCCGCGACACTCTCTCCTCTGTGGTAATACAAAACGACCTGTTCTTCTCTGAACTTTCTCTATATCCTCTGTCAGACCCAACTGATGAGGCTCCCACAATGCGCAGCAGTACTCCAAAACAGTACGGACAAGTGTAGAATAGGCAGTTCATTTAGTGTAACTGTTGCTTGGTGCACTAGGTTTGCTAACGTAGAGAAATATAGCAAACTACTCTTTGTTTGGAATCTCACAAATTGACAGTGAGCCGTAAAAGAATAGAAGGCTTCGTTGTAAACTGAGACAGCCGGCCGCGGTGGCCGAGCAGTCTGCGGCGCGCCAGTCACGTTCTACACGGCCACTACGGTCGGGGGTTCGAATCCCCCCTCGGACATTGATATTTGTGCCGTCCTTAGTAGTAGCTAGTTCATAAGTAGTTTGTAAGTTTAGGCACTGATGACCCCGTAGTTAAGTCCCATAAGCTGTACAAACATTTGAACATTTGAAACTGAGACATAAAATATCGTAAACCTTAACGTGAACTATTTCACTACATTCTTATTTTATATATTAAAAGCAGTTAAAAACTGAAAAAAGTAGATCGTTCCTCAGAGATGAAAAAAAAAGAAAGACATAGCTGTCATATCAGTGTGAATAAAAACATTTCGAATATCAGTCGTGACTATTTATGTGCTATTCTTTGCAAAAAGACAGTGTTTGGATGTCCTGACCTTTTATGAAGTGCGATGATTGCTACGATCACAAGACTCCCGATGCACAGTCGGAACAGACTCTACCCGCCCGCGGGATATAAATACCAAATCTAGGAAATGGAAAGAGGTATCATTCTGCTCTCAACTTTACATTCTATATGTTGGCCACAGTTCATTTGCAATAATGTATGGCCTAAAATAAACCATATGCAAAGTCTACGCATTGGGTTTTTATGACTGAAAACTCTTTAAAATCTCGATTTTTTTTTACGTTCATTATGTGCAACACAGTAAGTGTGGCGAATAAATGGAGCCATTATTGAGCTGTAAGGTAAAATAATTTTTTACAGTGAATAGTTTTCTTAAAATCGCTTGGTAAATATTTCAGCTCAGGCGCCACGTTCACGACAGTTCGCCGAGAAAGCTCTCAGCGCTAGCCATTATTTACACGGGCCGAAGTATTTCTCGGGGCCCCTGTGGATTCAGCTTACGTCACGCTCAGCGCCTTCTGTAATTGGCTGGAGACCTGGAGCAGCGGCAGCGGCTCAACATGCACAGCCTGGCGGAGAGGGCGTTCCCATGACAACCGCGCTTTTCCGTGCCAGCCCCTACTGCAGAGGTCGGCAAGTAATATAGATGGGATCCGGATACTTTTGAAAATTTTTATCGAGGTTCAGATGTAAAATCTGAGGTTCCTCATTTATTTTTATTTATAATTTTCACTCACAAAGTAATATAAAATACAACAGACAGATATATTTGTATTCAAAAATCGAGAAAAAGGCATAATCTTTAACAATATTTATTTTAATTCTCACTCTCAAACTAATACGAAATACAACGTATGTAAAATAATCTATATCTATAAATGTGAATGTCTGTTCGGTGTACGTTTATCACGTCTGAACCACAAGACATAAAGAGCTAAAAATGTGTACAGTTATTAATGTCTACCCGAGGAAGGCTTTAGGCACGGTTTTATGGTGATCGGATGAATGTTCGGTGTACCTTATCACGCCCGAACGACAAGACGCAGAGACTTGAATATTTTTGCAGTTACTAATTTATACCTGAGTAATTTATACCTGATAGATATTTAATAATTTGAAGAATATAACGCGAAATGCGGAACAATAATTACTCTTTGAAAATTATATTTACTCTTTGAAAGTGGTTTTGTTGGTTGCATTGTTGCTTGAGGGTTGATAATGATAAAAGGGTAGAGTATATTGGGGTGGAAAGTTATCGGTGTATATAAAATTTTACGTTTTTGTGTGTTAATATTTCGCTCTGCAGCGAAAACTACAGAACGCGAACGAATGGTCTGTGCGTAATTGTTGTCGGAAGTCTCCGGTTGTACACCATAGCAGTTCCATGCCGATAGTTATAAGGAGGTGGAAGATATGGTGGTTGAAAGTCGTCAAATTATTAAAAAATTCGAAATGAAGGCCAGCGATGACGTTTCCGACTCTACAGCAAGGAGGTTACATACAGCGAAAGGTGATGCCACAGACCATATCTTTGGTCTATGCGTGCTACAATGACCTCAGCTCTTTCTCTGTAATGAAATATAAGAATAAATAAATAAAGCAGTAAAAAAGAAATTTCTTTTAATACATCTCTTTTTTAAAAGAAAAATCCATTTGACGTTTCTCGCATTATATCAAGTGATCGATCTGTGATATTATTACAGTCATTATTGATGAATTTCCTTTAATCCCTTCAGATATGCCATTTCAGTTCAAAAGACTTCTGTTTCCAGTTCGTCTAGCTTTTGCCATGACAATTAACAAAGCTCAAGGACAATCATTAAACGTCGCATGAATCCATTTACAGCCCTCATGTTTTTCACTTGGTCAATTATACGTCGCTTGCTCAAGGGTGTGCAACCCAAAAAGTCTCTACATTTACGCTCAAAACAATACTACAAATAACGTAGTTTACTAGAATGCCCTAAAATGAAATTAAAATGAATTTGGACATTACTCTCACCATATATTGCAACACAGGGTATAAGGAATAATGTATGTATTATTTATTGTAAATCATTAAGCACTTCACATAATTTTATTTTTTTATTCGAATGTTGATTAAAATGTTTGTTTCTAAAAAAGGTATTGTATTTCATTTCATCCTTCAAAACCAGTCTCCTAGCACACTACTGAAAGATAACTTATCTATCATAATCAACCAACACGCTAGCGGAGCCGCGGGTTTCTACATCTACATCTACATACATACTCCGCAATTCACCGTAAGGTGCGTGGCGGAGGGTACACTGTACCACTACTAGGCATTTCCTTTCCTATTCCACTCCCAAATTGAACGAGGAAAGAAAGAACGCCTATATGCCTCCGTACGAGCCCTAATTTCTCTTATCTTGTCTTTGTGATCTTTACGCGAAATGTATGTAGGCGGCAGCAAGATCGTACTACACTCAGCTTCAAATTCCGGCCCTCTAAATTTACTTAACAGAAATTCACGAAAAGAACGTCGTCTTTCTTCCAGCGATCCCCAATTGAGTTGCCGGAGCATTTCCATGACACTCGCGCATTGGTCGAACCTACCGGTAACAAATCTAGCTGCTCGCCTCTGAACCGCCTCTATGTCTTCCTTCAAACCGATCTGCTACGGGTCCCAAATACTTGAGCAATACTCAAGACGTGGTCGTACAAGCGTTTCATACGCGGTCTCCTTTACAGGTGAAGTACATCTTCCCAAAATTCTCCCAATAAACCGAAGTCGGCTGTCTGCCTTACTCACAACTGTCCTTACATGCTCGTTCCATTTCATATCGTTCTGCAATGTTACGCCTAGATATTTGAACGACGCGACAGCATCAAGAAGCTCACTACTAATGCTGTATTCGAACATTATAGGATTGTTTTTTCTACTCATGCGCATCACCTTACATTTTTCTACCTTGAGAGCTAGCTGCCATTCTTCGCACCAACTAGAAATTTTGTCTAAGTCAACCTGTATGCTATTACAGTCAGTTACAGACGACACCCTCCCGTACACCACAGCATCATCAGCAAACAGCCGCAAATTACAACTTACTCTGTCCATCAGATCATTTATATAGATAGAAAATAATAGCGGTCCTATCACACTCCCCTGGGGCACGCCTGACGATACACTCGTCTCTGATGAACACTCGCCATCGAGAACAACGTACTGCGTTCTGTAACTTAGGAAGTCATCCAGCCAGTCACAAATCTGTGAGCCTATTCCATAAGCTCGTATCTTCGTTAGCAGTCTGCAGTGTGGCACCGCGTCGAACGCCTTTTTGAAGTCGAGAAAAACACAATCCGCCTGTTGCCCTTCGTCCATGGCTCGCAAGATGTCATGTGAGAAAAGGGCAAGCTGAGCTTCACATGAACGATGTTTTCTAAACCCGTGCTGATTCATGGAAAGAAGCTTTTCCCTTTCAAGGAAGGTTTAAGCTAGTAATGTATAAAAATCCAGAAAACCTTATATTATTTGCTATTTATTTATTTTTATTTTCACTCACAGAAAGTATGAAATAAAATGGATAATCAACCTTCTATTGAAAAGTCCAGAAACGAGACATGCATTATACAGACTATTTTGTATTCCAATTTCCACTAAGAAAGTATGAGATACAATGAAATGTGCGTATATCGCCGGCCGCGGTGGCCGAGGGGACTGAGGCGCTTCAGTCACGGTCTGCACGGCCACTACGGTCGGGGGTTCGAATCCCCCCTCGGGCATGGATATTTGTGCCGTCCTAGTTCGTAAGTAGTTCATAAGTAGTTTGTAAGTTTAGGGACTAATGACCCCGTAAGCTTTACAAACATTGGAACATTTTGTGCGTATATCTGTTAAAAATTGCATTTGCGGTCTTGAGGAGGGTCAAGTTCACGTGCGGAGCAGATTATGCAAATAGTGCCTTCACAGTGGGCAGTCGTTAGTCTTGAGCGAAAAGAAACTCATTTTTAAATGATATTTTACAAATATATGTGGAGCCGAACATAGCACCCAAGTAGATCGTTAATTTTGTGCAATTTTCATATTTTTCCGGGACATTTTGACTCCAAAATTCTTTAGTAGATACAGTTTTATACGTTTTCAAGGAAATGTCTTCCTGTAAGTCTATTATCTCCATTAGGAGGAAAGGCTTTGATAGTTGGAACAACTTTGCAGTCACATATGTGCGTTCTGCTGCAGGAGAAACCTCGTAATGTGATTTTAATAATCGTGGTGACTCGTATATTTCTTTTAATCTTACTGCAAATTTCTTCTTATGATCTGCCAAGAAATGTGATAATAAGGAAATTTCTATTTCGGGATTATTTTTATATTCAAAAAGTGTTGCAAAATTAAGAAATTCTTGACTCAAAACGTCTCTTTCAACGAACCAGCTTGCGACGGAATGATGATACACTTTGAACCAAATCACAAATCATTTCCCATTTCCTTGTAGCTCGGTGTTGTTATCTAGAGAATTTGTTTTAATAATTAGAGTATGTAACTCACACTTTGAAAATACTTTTGGCGGTCCACTTTTTGGCCATCCGCTGCCCTAGTGGGAACCGGCCCTTATGGCACACGGCCACTCCCGCACGGATAAACCGCTTGTCAGAGCAATAAATACGCCACCATCTACATTATTCAGTCTAAACTTTCTGAACACCAATTGTCCCTTTGCAAAAATTTACCCAGAAGTTATCTCCGGCTTCAGCCAGATTTGCTACCTAAAATGATATATGCTTCGGTACTTTCTATTTGCGCTTTGAGTTGTCGTACTTTACCCACACATCTACGATAATTTACTAGTATCAGACAAGTGGTTCTTAGATCTGTGTTCGTCCTATTTGTTGAAACACGTCCACTGAATGTGTGGTCGTGTTCCATTTTGAGTTATTCATTACTATTAAGTGTTTCCCCGCCATTAATATTGTCTATTTCAATATCAATTATTTTATTCCTTTATTAATGATCAATGCCCCATTTTATATTTGTTTCCACCCGTGTGAGTGAACTTGTGTGTTCATATGAATGTGGAAGGTTGCTTTTAATATTGACTGACTGCCTCGCAGTGGCTTACAGTCGCCGCCTTGCGCTTTAGGCCTCGTTTTGCTGTAGTTAAGAACGCATGGCTTCGTATGTCGTCTGAGCCAGCGTCTCGAGGCCGACGAGAGAGACTCGGCCTCGTGCCGTCAGCTGGGTGGCCAGAGACAAGCTTACTTGGCAAGATGGCGAGGTGGTCTGTTCTTAGTGTAGTACCAACATAATCATGGACGAAACAGGTGACGAAAGAGACCTCTCTGGAGCTCTAGTAGAGGGTATTATCTTCTTCAGGTAGAAAGGTTTGGTAGACAGTTGGCTCTGAACGCACAATGCATGGCTTTTGAGTGTGATATCAACAAGTGAAGCAAAGAGGATCCATGCTACGGACACGCACTCAAGCTTCCTTTAGCCACTGGGCGAGTTTGAAATGGGACAAATTGTGGCCTTCTGAATGGCAGGATGGCCCTTTGGGAGAACTGCCACACAAGTTGGAAGTGCTGCGTCAGTTGTGCAACGATGGTGGATGCAGTGGTCACGAGATATTCATACACCTGTAGACAAGCTTCTGCACGTCCACTTAGCACACACGTCAGCAAAGATCACCGCATTCTAAGGCAGCAGTGGTAGATCGTAGTGGACAGCACAGGTAAGAGGTTTTGTGAGTCCAGAAGCGTCAGCACGAACTTTTACCAACCGGTTACTAGCAATGGGACTATAAGCACGCACATCTCTAAATCGTCTTCCACTCAGACCATAGAAAGCATCGACGTGCATGGCTTGACTTGTACCGTCAGGGGATCACTTGGAAGATCAAATGGCAGACCATGGTGTTCAACGATGAAAGCAGATTCTGCCTACACGAAAGTGGTGGTCATTTGCGTAGACGAGGTAGACCTGGCGAGCGCTGTCTCATAGAGTGTATTCACCCAAATCACACTGGTCGCACCTCAGGCCTTTATGGTCTGGATTGCGATAAGCTACAACTCTTTTCCACCTTTGGAGTTTGTGTAGGAAATAATAACCAAAGCTCGGAACGTGCGGAATGTTGAAAGACGCGTTCTTTTTCATTCTTGCAACAGAAGGTTCCAACAGCATACTGCTCGCCCACACACTGTGCATGCTCTGCAGCACGGACATGTCTCCAGTCGTGGGATATGATGGGATGACAAATGATATATGCTATTTCTCAACCACTACTCTTGGAGAACTGCGTGACCAAGTCGAGCAGGCGTGCAGTATTGTATCCTAAGACAATATTCTCCACCTATATGGTAGAATAGATGGTAGAATCAACACATGTATTGTAGCCCGTGGAGGCTACACCACCTACTAATATGGGTGTTTCAATATGGATGGCCACCTGGTACTTAAGTATCGTTTGAACTATTTATTTGGCTATGTAAACATTTTGTGTACTCCATATGCACCGATTCAACAATAAATCTTGTGTGAACTGGAATACTCATTACTCTTCATTCATTACTCGCAGTATATCTCAAACTTCTCTGAGAGTTCAGCATATTTCTCGTTTAGAGGTAATAATTGCTGTAAATTTAACATTAGGCTTCTTAGACTGCTGGGATTGTGCGGCTGACAAGGACACCACATGGGTATCGGATATTAGAATTTCTTTATATTTATGGAACATCAAGTTCAGAAGTTTAATAACAATCAGCCAAAGCCATTCGAAGTAAGTCTCAAAAATTATTAAGAAAATCGACTTTAAAATTTTGCAAAGTACACGTAAGTACCAGTAAGTACCACTTAAGCTCAGGTGGTAGCGTACTGGCGTTACATCCATAGTGTCGGTGGTTCGAATCCAACTGAGACATATGTATACAGGGTGAGTCGCCTAACATTACCGCTGGATATATTTCGTAAACCACATCAAATACTGACGAACCGATTCCATAGACCGAACGTGAGGAGAGGGGCTAGTGTAATTGGTTAACACAAACCATAAAAAATGTACGGAAGATTGTTTTTTAACACAAACCTACGTTTTCTTTAAATGGAACCCAGTTAGTTTTGTTAGTACATCTGAACATATAAACAAATACGTAATCAGTGCCGTTTGTTGCATTGTAAAATGTTAATTACATCCGGAGATATTGTAACCTAAAGTTGACGCTTGAAACCTCCGACGTTCAGTTGCATGTTGTAACAAACACGGGCCACGGTCGGCAAGCAGCATCTGCAGGGACATGTTTACGATGACGACCGTGTTTACGAGTGTGGCTGTAGTGCACTGTCGTGGTTTGGTCTAGCTGTCGCAGTGTCCGCATGTAGCGCTTGTTGCTATTGTTATTCTTAATTCGTCTTTGCACGCATACTAACTGTAGTACACTGTGTTACCAGACGTCTGTGATAGTGTAGTGTTGTAGGAACTGTGACCATGGTGTATTTGAACTCTGAAAAGGCGGAGATAAGTATCTATGGCGAGTGTCGACAAAATGCAGCTGAAGCCTGCAGGGTGTATGCAGAACGGTACCCTGACAGAGAGCCGCACATTTCAAAACATCTACCGCCAACTGTATGCAACAGGTTTGGTCGTAGCACGCAAACGGGCCCGTAACAGGCCCGTCACAGAAGAAGCGGGTGCAGTTGGTGTGTTAGCTGTAGTTGCCGTGAACCCACCCAGGAGTACACGAGACATTGCAAGAGCTGGTGGAATGAGTCAAAGTAGTGTCATGCGCATACTGCATCGTCACCGCTTTCACCCGTTTCATGTGTCGCTACATCAGCAATTACATGGTGATGACTTTAATCATCGAGTGCAATTCTGTCAAAGGGCATTAACAGAAATGCGTTGCAGTTCTACCTGTTTACCGATGAAGCGGGTTTCACAAACCACGGGGCAGTGAATCTACGGAACATGCATTACTGGTCCGTGGACAATCCTCGCTGGCTCCGACAGGTAGAGCGACAGCGACCGTGCACTGTAAATGTATGGTGCGGAATCATTGGCGACCACCTCATTGGTCCTCACTTCATTGTAGGGCCCAAACAGCTGCAACATACATCGCGTTTCTACAGAATGATCTGCCGACGTTGCTCGAAAATGTCCCACTGGAAACGCGTCGACGTATGTGGTATCAGCATGACGGTGCACCTGCACATTCCGCAATTAACACTAGGCTGACCCTTGACAGGATGTTCGACGGGCGTTTCATAGGACGTGGAGGACCCATAAATTGGCCAACCCGTTCTCCTGAACTTACACCTCTGTACTTCTTTCTGTGGGGTAAGTTAAAGGAGAATGTGTACCGTGATGTGCCTACAACCCAAGAAGATATGAAACAACGTATTGGGGCAGCCTGCGGCGACATTACACCAGATGTACTGCGGCGTGTACGACATTCATTACGCTATAGATTGCAATTGTGTGCAGCAAATGATGGCCACCACTTTGAACATCTATTGGCCTGACATGTCGGGACACACACTATTCCACTCCGTAACTGAAAACGGAAACCACGTGTGTACGCGTTCCTCACCCCTCATGGTAAATGTATATGTGCGTCAGTGAAAACGACCGATAAAGATGTTAGCATGTGGACGTAATGTGCTGTTGTAGTCTCTTCTGTACCTAAGGTACATCACCGTTCCCTTTGTATCCTTACTTAATTCGGTGCTCTCCGATACACACGATCGAGCAGCGGAGGAGTGGTACTCAAGCGTCAACTTTATGTTACAATATCTCCGGATGTTATCAACATTTTACAATGCAACAAACGGCACTAATTACGTATTTGTTTATATGTTCAGATGTGCTAACAAAACTAACGAAGTTCCATTTAAAAAACGTAGGTTTGTGTTAAAAACATACTTCCGTGCATTTTTTATGGTTTGTATTAACCAATTACACTAGCCCCTCTCCTCACGTTCGGTCTGTGGAATCGGTTCGTCAGTATTTGATGTGGTTTACGAAATATAGCCAGCGGTAATGTTAGGTGACTCACCCTGTATACCGTCTGCCATACACTCAACAGTAGTTCACAGAGTGACAATTATTGAACTATAAGCACCAAACCTAGTTTAGTTACAAACTACGTTGTGAGCACACTTCATTCAACATATCACTACAGATATTCGGATTTAGGTTATGACGTGGTCGATATGCCCGGCGTCCGAGGCGATGACGTGGCCTCTGTGTACCCCAGAGACAATGCGGTCCCAAGAGTCCTCCTGGGTATTATTAAACTCTCTCCTGCTTCGATAGGTTCGAGCTCCGTCTTGTCGGAATCGTGGTCACTTTGGATAATTAGGATGACATCATCTTCCAACACCTTCACGTACCGTTCAGTAGTCTGTGCCATTAAGGAATAGCGCACCAATTATTCCGTGACGACATTGCACACCACACCGTCACCCGTTACGATTGAGGAGTTTCCCGATCGCTAAATGCGGATTCTCCATCTCCTAAATGCTCCATTTTTGCTTATTGAAGAAACCATCCAAATGAAAATGGGCTTCGACGCTAAACCGAACCATATTCACATCTACATCTACATAAATACTTTGCAACTCACAATGAAGTGCCTGGCAGAGGGTTCATCGAACCGATTTTATGATATTTCTCTATCGCTCCATTCTCTAATAGCACGATAGGAAAAGGAACACCCAAATCTTTCCGTTTTCGATTTGATTCTGTTGCGATAATCATGTCACCATATGTAGGTGGGTGCTAATAAGATATGAAAGGCCGGCCGCGGTGGCCGAGGGGACTGAGGCGCTCCAGTCACGGTCTGCACGGCCACTACGGTCGGGGGTTCGAATCCCCCCTCGGGCATGGATATTTGTGCCGTCCTAGTTCGTAAGTAGTTCATAAGTAGTTTGTACGTTAGGGACTGATGACCCCGTAGTTAAGTCCCATAGACTATACAAACATTTGAACATTTGAAGATATGAAAGAAATTTCTCAATCAAATCTCGTCGCAACTAATGATGTCTTTCTCTTAACGATTTCTACCCCAACTCGTGCATTATTTCCACAACACTCTATCCCCTATATCGCTATGATACAAAAGATAAGTAAAAGCTTCAATCACAGCACTATGGTCATCATTGAATACACACATGCACGTTAGCATATACGTATGGAGATGTAAATTTTCTTGAATTTGTTCATCATTTTCATTTCTCTTAACCTCAATTTCAACTCGTTCTCGAGAATTTGCCGTTCTCTTCGTCAAATACGTGCATAACAGTGTTGACAAAACACAACTGCTGTTCCATGGCACTGGGCTCAATGACTGAATATTTTGAATTTTGTATGAGAAGAGATACAAGTCTACAACAGCAATTTGTCGCAGTGTTTCCCAGTCGATTCCCACATTTTGTGGAACTTGTCTGATCGATTTTTTTAGGCTGGTTTGATGTTAAAATGTTTGGAAAGTTATGGGATCTAACTGCAGTGGTCTTCGATCCCTAAACTTACAAACTACTAAACTAACTTATCCTAAGAACAACAGACATACCCATGCCCCAGGAAGGACTCTAACCTCCGACGGCGAACGGCTGCGCGCACCACAGCAAGGCGCCTTAATGCGCACGGCTATTCCACCGCGTCGGCTGGTTTTAAACACATCGCGTGTCTTCTCGGTGTTTCAGGCTTTATTTTCCTTTTTGGAGGACCGACATTGCCATCACTGCCATCACGAACACTACCGGTTCTCTCAAACCTGCGAATGAAACTTTTGATTGTTGCCACACTTGAACCGGTTGTGTTCAGCATGAAATCGGTAGCAAACTTCCTTCGAGCCACAGTCGGTTTCTGACATAATAGGCCTTCACTAGCACTATACGTCCAGTACCGTCACATTTTCGTAGTGCAAAGGGCTGACAAAAAGAAGGCACGCGCGCACGCCGTGCCCCGCGGCCAAGCGTACAGTTCCAACGTCCTAACCAAAGCGTTCAACAGTTATGACCATGTTACTTCAATAATTGTCACCCTGTATGTAGATGCGTATATACCTTCTGAGCAGTTTAGAAATGCTCATAGTACTCCATTTCAACTCGAACAGTAGGAAACTTTGCATTTTTTGCGGTGTTTCATTTTTCTGTCATAGGAAGTGGACGTTCAGTTAATACCTTTGACAACCTCGCAGCTGTGATACGCTAACGCTTCCGATATTTTTTATATGGTATTTATTCCGTATTTTTAGAATTTAAATTTCATGTACTTTTCATCGTTTGTCATATTTTATCTATAAAATGCATTTTAAATGAAATAAAATTTCAGCATTTGATTTACAAACATGATCAGTAAATAGTTTTATCGTATCATGAAGAGAGAGCTGTAGAAAACATAAAATGTATCTCGAAACTGCGCTAAATTTGTCGGCTGCGTTACACGAAATAGCATGCAACCAGCCAGTCCCAGTCCTTCGCCCGTTGTTGACTATATAACCGTACCCAGCTGCGAGGCGACGCATATTACCAACACCACCTAGAGAGAAGGCCACGGCGCTCTCGTGTGACGTCAGGCAGAGTAGGTTGCGCGCGCATAGTTGACTGGGTAGCGGCTGGGGCACGGCCCACTATGCCGAGGCAGCCAGCCAGTCAGCTATGCGCGCGCAACCTACTCTGCCTGACGTCACACGAGAGCGCCGCGGCCTTCTCTCTAGGCGGTGGTGATCTTACCCTGTTGTGTGGCGGACGGCTGCCCGACGCAGTTCTAAAGCGGGGTTGACAAGGACACTAATCGTTGGCGCACGTTGACGTACGCACGTCAAAATTCAAAATCTACACTGGCGCACATAGAAACGAATGTTGAGGTCGGGTCTGCTTACTTGCGCAAGTTGGATTCCCGGACTACTTTTTCGACGTTTCCGCAAGATGGCTGTTGCTGTCGAATAGCTTGTTTATAGTGTGTGTTCAAATGTTCAAATGTTTGTACAGCTTATGGGACTTAACTACGGGGTCATCAGTCCCTAAACTTACAAACTACTTATGAACTACTTACGAACAAGGACGGCACAAATATCCATGCCTGAGGGGGGATTCGAATCCCCGACCGTAGTGGCCGTGCAGACCGTGACTGAAGCGCCTCAGTCCCCTCGGCCACCGCGGCCGGCTATAGTGTGTGTGTGTACGTACGTTCGCGTATTGTAACTCGAGTATAATATTTTGTTTCTGAGTTAAGAACGATGGCAGATGCTAAAAAGCGGTCGATGCAATGTACAGTTTCTGGAACTATATGAAGAGCATCTATGTCTGTAGAATATACATCTTCAACTTTATGCGGCTGCACACCCGAAACTGCACAGTCATTTCCCCGCGAAAACATAAAGATGCACATACATCTGCCTATTTATAAGTGTAACGTAACGGTCTTCAAAATACTGATTAAAATGGGCAACAAATTACCTTCAGATGCACTTCTAATGCCTTGTATATTGCACCCAACACTTTAGGCATGAACTTAATATGGTGGACCTGGGAAGGCGATACAAATATTGCACTGAGGAACTGAATCGCCAGAAGCAAGATACCTCAGGGCGATTTGTAAATTTAAATTGACAGGAATAGATCACGCATTAGAGGGTTCTTTCTTTGAATAGGAGGTCCTACTAGTCTTAATAAATGTTCAAAATTGATTACGTTCAACCTAAAATGATTTTCAAAGGACGCTTCGTCCTCGTTTTCCAGTTCCTTGATCAACACCATTGACGCCCCGCCGACCGCAGTGGCTTAGCGGTTGCGGCTCGCCAGTCACGTTCTGCACGGCCACTACGGTCGGGGGTTCGAATCCCCCTCGGGCATGGATATTTGTGCCGTCCTTAGTATTAGCTAGTTCATAAGTATTTTGTAAGTTTAGGGCTTGATGATCCCGTAGTTAAGTCCCATAAGCTCTAAAAATATTTCAACTTTTTTTGAACATTGACGCCCCCAACTCATTACTCCTCGCAATCCACTTGCGTATCCAACATCTGCTTCTCCTCTTCTTTGTGTTTAAACATTCTGTGATTTTCTGGATGTCAAGTAAGGCCACTACTCGGAGTCCTGCATTTAGCACATCAGTTGGCGCCATGTTAAAAAGCTACTTTGGACTTGCTTTTGCTGGCCGCGGTGGCCGAGAGCTCTGCGGCGCGCCAGTCACAGTCTGCACGGCCACTAGGGCCAGGGGTTCGAATCCCCCCTCGGGCATGGATATTTGTGCCGTCCTTAGTAATAGGTAGTTCATAGGTGGTTTGTAAGTTTAGGAACTGATGACCCCGTAGTTAAGTCCCATAAGCTATACCATCATTTGAACATTGAACATTTTGGACTTGCTTGGACTCAAAATGTCCGCGCTCGTGTGAACGGTCACATGCGCAAGTTCAAGTCCATTGGCGCACATAAACATGATCGTGTCAACTCTCCTAGCTGCAAAGCGTGCTGTTGCTCGCCGTCGGAGGTTCGCGTTTTACCTTGCGCATGAGTATATTTGTTGTCCTTAGCATAAGTTAGTTTAAGTAGTTTTTAAGCCTAGAGACTAATGAACAGAATATTTAAGTCCTATAGATTTACAAACATTTCAACATTTTTGGAGAACTGCATTGATGTTTAAGAAATTAGAAAAAAACATATTTTCCGTCCTTATAACGAAGACTTTTTGATCACCCCTTGTATATGGGCTATTTCCTGAGTTTGTGACACTTGCGGGGAGTGACACTTGCGCGGAAAGGGAATTTGTAGACACTTGCGCGGAGACCCGGACGGTGCAGGTAGTGAACAGGGTGTTCCACAAGTAGGGATACACCACCCCTACTCCACGCCCTCCAGCCGCTACCTGTGCCGTATTCAGGGAAAGGCCCACCGAGCGAGGTGGAGCTGTAGTAACGGCCCGGAGATATCACAGCCTCATTCAACAGAGAGATAACACGTCATACAAATATCACTCGATTTACAATACAGCACCATGTGAAGAGGAATGTGATGAAATCGGAATTGAGCGCAACCGTTGCTAACTACAATTTCGTATTTACTGCATTTTGAGTCAGAATTCGCATCTATATTCGCATTTATCGCAAATGCGAATTTTTCCTGTCCCTAGTAATACCTCTAAAAATAAACATCTGATCAAGGCACTAAAAGCAAGGGCAGATCTTTGGGTGTAGTACTACAAATAACTAAAACACAATTTGATCGTGGAATTATATACAATCTCATTATAAAGGTTTTTTGTAGGTGGTTTTGAGCAGCTTTTAAATGTGTTAGGAATAGTATTATGAAATATAGACAGCTACACCTTATGTTTATTATGAGATATCGATTTCGGCTAATTTCAGGTCATCTTCAAGTCTCAAACAACAGGTGTTACTTATGCATTTTTCCAGTGGCACTCATAAACTTTAACTGTTTACACACGAGGTCTAATGTTGTTAATCGCGTTAGCGATGAAAACAGAACCCAGAATCTTTGCGTCTAAATGATACATATATTGGCGTGATGTCTTATTTCGAAAGAACAGACATCACACCAATACATATATAGCTCTCGGTAAAGTGGAACGGTACGATGTCGTTACGTAGCACAGCACGGCGACTGGAAACGCAGGAGAAGTGCAAACAACGTTCTCTCCTCAGAGGTATGATTAGGTTCTACGTAGACTTCTACAACATTCAGTCTACACGGCGAAGATTACACCAAAAAATTTAACGTTTCGTCTACTTTGGCGATAGCAACCAAATTTTAAAATCGTGTCTACTATGTAAAGATTTAGCAACACAAAACGCTTCAAGTCCATAACTTCACTGGTTTTCGAGTTCTCAATTTTAATATGTTTTTAATGTTATTACATAAAAAACAAATTTGGGACTCACACTACAATTTTCATATGGCAGATTTTGTAGGTACATTCACAAGACATAATTCAACGGTTCTGTGCATTCATTTTATGAGAAATACCAATCATTTGTTTTCAGTGTTTATTTCAAATTTCTACATTTAAGTTTCTTTAATTATTAGTACTTAAATGTGGTGATCAAATAAATAAATTACGTGTATATGTGTAGTCTTATGCGGCCAAACTACTTAGGTCATCGGTCGCTAGACTTACACTACTTAATCTTACTTAAAATAACGTAGGCATAGTACAAACAAACATACCCATGTCCGAGGAAGGACTCGAACATCCGACCGGACCGGCCGCGCAATTTGTGACACACATTACATGTTTGGTAATATTAATGCATAGAAGTATGAAATCACGTCAAGACTACTTCCTGCAAAAATTTCGACAAAAAAGTTGGCACTGAGTTTAGAAAAACAAAATTCTGGTATATTGGATTTTAACATTTTATCAAAAAATAAATGTTACTACAAGAGATTCAAATTTACGGGCACCATAACGTATTCCCTTCCTGAGTAAATGAGCTGCTTCTTGTAGTTTCGACACCTTTTTCTTGAATGTTCTGAATATAAATCTTCACACAGACTTCTTGAGGAGGAGAGTGATACGGATATCTGATTGTAAACTACTGCCTATTACCTTAGACCTTTTTGACTGTACTGAACAGGAGTTCCGCGTATTCCGTAATTTATATTTATACAGTTAACAGGCAATGTAATTTATAACCAACTATTGGCTGTCAATTTCGCTTCATTTTTCCTGGAAGTCTTGCAACTTGTTTCTCCCTGTTGGTTTATGCCAAGTTCGGAGGAAAAATGGTTCTATATGACGGTGATGGAAAATAGAATTTATCTTTAGCATTTTTCGGTGTGTGACATTCCATGTATTTCTAATTCGAATACAGCCAAATCATTTTGGGGTCTACGAATAAACGCTTCAAGTGTGTAAAATACTCATTGACGTATTGTTAACGTTTTTTAATTGAAGGTTTAAGGTTGCGTCTCCTATTAAAAAGCATAGTAGCTATTTTTAAAAAGATGGAAGTTGCGTGATAATGGGGTTAACTACATAGCGGCCAATTACATCAACGTATCTGTGCAGGATGCCTAATATATTTATTGCTTGCGCAGATGTCTTGATATGCTTAGTGTTCTGAATAATATGCTTTTATGAGGTATGACTGTGGAAAGTTATCGTCTTGTAGTAGCAAAGAATGTCTTAATAACTCTCCAAACATTATCACTATTAAAATACCTTTTTGTTTACAGGAGGAACACTCAAGGGATTAATATGTAGTTAGAACAAGTTACAATAGTGCTCTGCAGCTCGCGGAGGGTTGTGCAATTTCACTGAGTTTCGTGTTATGTTGACAGTGTGGACACTTGACAACAGCAGTGCTAGACTTGTTGGTGTGCCTGTACCCAGGAAAAGCCATTAGCCGCCCCAAGGGTCCCGGGTTCCGCGCAAGTGTCACTCCGCGCAAGTGACACTCCGCGCAAGTGTTCCAACCCCCTATTTCCTTTCCAGTCGGACGAATCGAACCAAAATTGACCTCGTATTTTTTAAAATAATTAATAATTTCTAGAAGTCCACTTAATGTAAAATAAAACAGCTGTCATGAAGTTATCCCTTTAAATGATTACAATGTTTACGTGAAAATTCGGTGGTTTGCGTTATTTTCCGGACGCGACACTTCATATATCGTGTAAATCAAGAACCTCATACAGGATTTCAGTGAACTACGGTTCATTTCGAAGCTGAATATGTGAATTTGATGTAGGTATACAACAATAACATGACATCAACTTCAAATATTCAGCTTCAAAATGAACCATAGTTCACTGAAATCCGGTATGAGGTACTTGAGTTACACAGTACACAAATTGTCGCGTTCGGAAAATAAAGCAAATTTCGCCGAATTTTAACTTGAAAAATAGTAAACATTTAAAGGTATGACTTCATGACAGTTGTTTTCTTTTACAGTAAGTGGCACATGTAGAAATGATTAATTATTTAAAAAATACGAGGTCAGTTTTCTCATGTTTCGTCCGATTTGAACTGGGATATCCCATATACAAGAGGTAACCAAAACTTTTTTTTCTAAGGTCGTACGGCCCACAATGAGAATGCTAATCAGACAAAATAACCGTGAACATCGAGGCAATCATCCCCTCAACGCTGCAGGTAGAAGATACGCGTTCTGATAAGGAACCCATTTCTGTAAATGGTGTCCAATGTCGCTATGAGCACTTTTTTGTTACTGCGGAACAATTTGCCTCCACTGCAAGATCTTTGCTTTCCACAGTTTGGAAAGAGGTAGTATGGACAACAGAAGTCCAGTAAGCGTGGTCTCTAAAAAACCTGCCAAAGGTATACATTTTAAAGACCACGTTTACCAGACTTTTTTATTGTTTTGGTCCTGTCTGTGATGACTACGCTGCCAACGAGATGATAAACCTTAAGCTTCCATCCTTCCTTCCTAATTTTGGTCCATACTGCCTCTTCCAAAAATGTAGAAAGCTAAGAGCTGGTAGTAGAAGAGATTTGTTTCACAGTTTCAAAGCTAAACAAATTCTCATAGCGTCACCGAATGACATTTTCGGATGTGGGTTCATCAAAATAGTATGTACTCACTCCCCTCTACAAGGGGAACCTCTCGTCCACAGGAATTGTCGACCCTTGAAGGGACCAAGGACGTGATAATGGTAAGAGGACAAACGAGGATGAGTGCACGGCTGACACTTGTGATTTGGGACGTGCGTTGTCTTCAACAAACAGCACCCTTGACACAGTTTCGCCTTAACTGGTCGCTGTTATCTTCATTACCCACATTTGCCGGCAGCCAAAAACAGCACGCTGGCCTTCTTTGGACGTATCTGGTAATAGCGTCGCCACCGTTGACGTTTCCGCAATTTCTGCGTGCATTTGGAAAGAGGAATGACTCACTAATCGTTTTCCTACATGTCGGTGCTTATATACACGGATCTGAATCGTGCTTCATTGCAGCAACGCCTGCGAGCAGTAAAGTCATGATGGCCCCTTCTACATTGTTAAAACAGTGCTACTGTACTGTTTACAGCTGGTCTAGATAAAAATAGCATCATGTTTAATAAAAGTATTGTCGACAACTCACCATTGCCCCGGGATGTGAATGATGAGAACGAGTGTGAGTCGACTGGGCAGCTAGCGCGCGGGAAAGCGTAGCTTCTAGGACGCAGCACAATGTTTACGTAAGCTGATAACGCCCGCCGAGGCTAATCACTGTCTGCTGCTGTCACAAGTCAGGAGGATTCTCGTGTGTGTGATAACGGCCCTCTGCCACTGTCTACCTTACGTGCTTTACACCTAATAGGAAACCCCAGCGTGTAATGGAACTGAAACTCGAAATACCACACTCCATTAAAACAAGTTGAACATGTATAAGAATCGTAGAAAATCATCTCACTGAATTTACACGATTTAAACCGAATACAGGTAGCAAAATCACCAACAGTTTGCCGTATGGCCGTGAATATTCCACTATTCATTGTATCCTTCCGGCTGTAATAAGCATGATTGCAAACAATCTTTGCTGACGCGTCAAAGTGTGGATCTTTGATTATAAGTACATTTATATCTTCACCGTCCGATTCAAAGTATCCGATCACTGATATACGAGGTATGTCCACAAAGTAAGTTCCACTTGGTTATATAAACCAAACGTGAACAGATACAGAAAAAATATTTATTTTATAAAAATCTGCAACTTCTCAACTACTTTTCTACATAACTTCTGAAATTTTGTAGGCACTTGTCATAGCGTGGGACAAGTTTTTGTGTGCCTTCTTCATAGAAGGTTGCCGCCTGTGTATTCAACCATGTGGCAAACATGTTCTTTCAGCTCATCATCGTTGAAGTGTTGACCACCAAGGACAGATTTTAGGTGTAAGAAGCGTTGCCACCCGACCCCACAAGGCAAATGTGACCAAACTCTTACGGGAATTTCACTGGGACGTGTTTGATCATCCTCCGTACAGTCTCGCTCCAAGCGACTTCCTTCTTACACCTAAAACCTGTCCATGGTGGTCAACACTTCAGCGATGATGACGAGCTGAAAGAACATGTTACCACATGGTTGAATACACAGGCGGCATCCTTTTGCGAAAAAGGCATACAAAGACTTCTGCCACGCTATGACAAATGCCTACAAAATTTCGGAAGCTATGTAAAAAAATAGTTTAATAGTTGTATATTTTTATACAATAAATATTTTTTTCTGTATCTGTACACGTTTGTTTTATATAACCAAACGGAACTTACTTTTTGGACATACCTCGTATGATGTGGAATCATTCCCTGGACGGCACGAGAGACAGGGAGTGGTGTGTTTCAGCGTCGAGGATCCGTCATGAGAGTTCAGTGACGGAGAACTTTAACTTGTCACTGAAAGTCACCTGAGAAACAAATCCATCGAGGAACTCTCAAGCCTTCTAAAAGTGCCCATGTCGACTGTTGGCAATGTGATTGTGAAGAATCAGCCATAGATAAAGCAAATGTTCAAATATTTGTAAACCTATTGAACCAAACTGCTATGATCATAAGTCCAGATAAAGCAAGACTAGACAGAGCACGTGTATTTCCGGAGGCTCGTTGTGTAAGGAGTCGAGAATTTTTGACCTCCTTACACGCCATCTTAATGTGTACAAATAGAAAAAAAATTTTCAAATGTTTGTAAATGTATCGGACCAAACTGCGTGGTCATCAGTCCGTAGCTTACAAACTACTTAAACCTAGGCAAACTAACCTAAGGACAACACACACACCCATGCCCCAGGGAGGACTCGAACCTCCACGGCGAGTAACCGCGCGCTCCGCAGCGAGACGCTTTAGACCGCTCGGCTACTCCACCGCGGCTACAAATAGAACCGCATCGTTATTCTGATTAATATGAAGATGCAAATGTTTGTAAATTTGTGGGGCTTACTTTCTTTGTTTATTAGTCCCTACGCTTACAAACTACTTGAATATGTTAAGCTAACCTAAGGGCAACACACACATCCATGCCCGCGGGAAGACTGAAACCTCCGACGGCGAGCAACCGCGCGCTCCGCAACAAGGCGCCCTAGACCGCTCGGCCACTCCACGCGGCAGGGAGTTACAGAAATTCGGTACAGTGACCGAGCAGATCCTCATAAGCCAATGTGTAGCGAGATCAGAGGTGGTGGAAACAGCGACGACCCTGAATAGCGGATAACTGAAAACGAGTGAAATGGATGAATGATTTGCACTGTATCCTGAGCCGAGGCTTTGCGTTTGGCGACTGCCTGCAGAACATCACCTGCCGTCATGTGTAGCGCCATCAGTGAGAATGTGGAAGGTGTTTTAAGTGGTTTGGATGCCGTACTGCGCCTAAGAAAACGCTAAATGCCAAAAGATATGAGATATTTTAAAGCGTCGTGTGTTACGTACAGTAAACAAACAGTTCGGAGACAACGACTGTCTTTATCAGTATAATACTGCAGACTATGATACTGTATCATCTGTGTGGAAATGGCTTAACGGCAATAATGTTCCTGGAATCGAGTGACGTGCTTAGATACCAGTCTGAACCCAGTGGCACACCTTTACCATCATTCACAAGGTAGACTTCGTTCCAGGCCACTGAATTCAACAACAAAGTGTGTCCAGTACGGTTCGGTCTGTCATAAAAGCAAAAAATGGACTTACCATAATTATATTAATATTAACTCATAAGTGTGTTGATACTTTTTATCAGATAGCGTACTCCTAGACACCCAAAAAATCCCTGCGCGGAGTATGGCGTAGGGTACTTTGTACGGTTGCTAGTCATGCCTTTTTCTATTCCATTCACAAATGGACAGAGCAAAATTTAATTGCTTCTTTTTCTGGTGTACCTTCGTTACACTAGATCAAATCTTTCCAAACTTTTCCTAATGGCGATAACCTAATACATACTGTATCAATAGACCTCCTATCACTAATGTTAAGAGATATTACACTGTAAAAATAATACTTAAAAAATATTTTAAGTTAATTTCTAAGTACAGCACTCATTCAACGACGAGAAGGGTGCTTTGTATTTCTTTTTTTTTTTTTTTCTTTTTTTTCATTTCTATTCATTCTGAATTTACTTGTCTCGCCACTCCTTTGGGGCCTCTGCCTGATATCTCAGGGTAACGGGACACCCAGATTGAAAGGCTCTGCATTAGATCAACACTAGAGGCCGCTGAATCGTTCTGTTTCTCTGAACCTCCTAAGTGTTCATTTATTTGATTATGTTCTACCAACAAGCGACGGAAGAAGCAGTCAACATGATAAAATGCCACCACAGCACAGTTATCCCTCTTTTACAATAGACTACTGAGACACAAAACAATTTCGACACAATATATTTGGTTTAATCAACAGTGGCTTCAACGAAAGTTACACCTAAGTACATCAACATAAAATCAAGAGGAACGTCAGCAGCTGCAAGAAAAGCACTGAAACCGCAAAATTTACGTGGATAAAGGAAGAAACTTTATGGACTACATAAACAGTTAGTATCTATCCGTCCAGTGGCGTCCTCATACACTGATCCTTCTTACAAACTAGCTAGGAAATTGGACATGTTAATTAAAAGTAAAACAAAATTCAAAGCCAAGCATGGAATCCTGAACACACTGGATCTTGTAAATAAGATGAAAGACTTTCCCACCCCAAATACTTCGCAATTAGTATCTTTTGAGGTTTGTAGTTTGTTTTTGAACATACCAGTTGAGTAATGTGTTGAAATTCTGAGTTGATGTATAAGTCTAACATCAATCCAGTAGAAGTGAAGGAGTTAAGACTTGCCACTCACACATGCCTGAAACAAAATTATTTCCAATTCCAAGGAGCTGTGTATAAACAACTAGATGGATTAGCTATGGGATCCCCACTCAGTCCACTTTTAGCAGAAATATTTATGGATCATTTTGAGCAAAATTTTCTGAGCATAGAATCCCTAAGTTCAAATGTTTATATAGCGTATGGGACTTAACTACGGGGTCATCAGTCCCTAAACTTACAAACTACTTATCAACTAGCTTATCCTAAGGACGGCACAAATATCCATGCCCGACGGGGGATTCGAACCCCCGACCGTAGTGGCCGTGCAGACCGTGACTGGAGCGCCTCAGTCCCCTCAGCCACCGCGGCCGGCAACCCCTAAGTATAAACATTAAATACTGGTACAGGTATTTGGATGATGTACTATGTTTGTGGACAGGTACCACAAGACAGCTCAACACATTTTTTTTTTTTTTTCAAAACTTAAACAGCCAACACAAAAACATTCAAAACAGTGGAGATGGATAGCCGGCCGCGGTGGCCGAGGGGACTGAAGCGCTCCAGTCACGGTCTGCGCGGCCACTACGGTCGGGGGTTCGAATCCCCCCTCGGGCATGGATATTTGTGCCATCCTTGGTTGTAAGTAGTTCATAAGTTTAGGGACTGATGACCCCGTAGTTAAGTCCCATAGACTCTACAAACATTTGAACATTTTTTGGAGATGGATAACAAGTCCATAAATTTCCTAGATCTGACCATAGACATCACAAAACATACACACTCTTTCAAAATCTACAGGTAAACTACAGCTACAGACACAGTAATACCTGCCTCCTCACAACACCCAGTTACATACAAACATGCAGCTTTCCACTCCATGGTACATCGCCTCATATCTGTTCCCATGTCTAAAGAGGATTTCAGATCAGAGTTAGACACCATCAAATTTATTGCCTCGACCAATGGCTACAATCCAGCCCTGATAGATGGCATTTTACACAAAAAACAAAAGAAGAAAATTATACCCCTCTGCTATGCTCCCTCTGACATCCCCTCCAGTGAATGCAGAAAATGGTGTACAATACCATACCTAGGACAAATATCACAACAAGTATCTAAACCACTGAAATCCTGCAACTACAGGGTTTCCTACCACGTCAAAAACACCACAGCTGAGTGTATCTTTGATACCAAAAACAAGACTCCTTTACTAACCAACAGTGGAGTATATAGATTCACTTGTCAAGACTGTGATAAGTTTTATATTGGTCAGTCAGACAGAAGCTAGCAGCTAGACTAGCTGAAGATGAACGCAGCTGGAGACTACAGAATCAGGAGTCCACATTTGCTGAGTATGTACTGAGTGAGGGCCATAACTACCAGCCACTGTTCAAAGTCCTTCACTTAGCAAACAAGAGCCAAAAACTTAACCTATTAGAAGCTCTTGAAATCAATAAACACCTAGCCCATAGCCCTAATTTAATATTAAATGATCAAACACAACTCAACAGTTCACCCGTATTGGATTTCATTTAATTCATCCCTGACACATTATCTCCCTCCGGTCTTTTCATACATTTCCTCATAGTACAGTTTCCTAAGTTTTCCATCAACTCCCACACTGGCTTTTCCATTCCTCCATTAAGGTCCCAATTTTTCATTTTGTAACCTAAAACTCTGTACATATTTTTCACTTGCATATATGGTTATACTACAGAAGCTACTTTGTGCTTACAACTATCAGAGTTAACATCTATAGAAAATAATCTACAACATTATGATCTAGGCATTTATATCTTTGAACTGTTAAAATTAATCAAAATATTTTAGTGTGTCACAGTTTCCAGTTCATAGCTAAAATTTATGTCAACCTTTTCCACCCCACCCTCCTGTACATATATTTATAGCTTAATTTCATGTTTTCAATTGTCCTTGCATTTAGGTTCTTATACTATAGTCATTTCATGGTGCCTGTGTTTTAGAAAATTTTGGTTGTCAGAATAGGTCTACTTGTATTCATTTAAGACTATTGATGCTACTTTAAGTAACCAGAGTTTACAACTGAAATAGGTTACATTCACGCAAAATAACCTAAATTTTGACCTAGGGTTTTATTTATTTGTATAACTAATAGATCAAA
Source organism: Locusta migratoria (assembly GCA_026315105.1). Lineage (NCBI taxonomy): Eukaryota > Metazoa > Arthropoda > Insecta > Orthoptera > Acrididae > Locusta > Locusta migratoria. Next base: position 192,224,699 of record CM048755.1, read on the forward strand.
GTCAGACAGACACATTTTCAATATTAATTCCTTGTTTATCCCACAGTCCCACACTCCTGTGTATTTATTTATGATTTGTTCATAAGTTTTGATTTTTTTTTTTTTTTTTTTTTTTTTTTTTTGAAGTTATGGGACTTAACTACGGGGTCATCAGTCCCTAAGCCTACAAACTACTTACGAACTAGCTAATACTAAGGACGGCACAAATATCCATGCCCGAGTGGGGATTCAACCCCCGACCGTAGTGGCCGTGCAGACCGTGACTGGCGCGCCGCAGAACGCTTGTCCACCGCGGCCGGCTTCTGAAAATTTGTTCCCAGTGTAGCTTAGCACATTATATCCATTTTCAGCTACCTGAATTTTTAGAATATTAATTTTATTAGACATGTCTATTTTAGTTTACTCTTATCCTTTAACTATTCCACACTATAATTCATTTTAAGTTCTTGATGCCACTCCAGACTTGGCCTTGCAACTATCATATGTAACAGCTATCTCTAACTATTGCCCAAAATTATTATCAAGGCACTTATTTTATTAACATTATCAGTTTGATTTATAATAGCATGTAGTTCCAGTTCCCAGGTTATGCTCAAATTTATTCCTTGTTTTATGTTCAAATGTTTGTATAGTCCATGGGACTTAGCTTACAAACTACTTATGAACTACTTTCGAACTAGGACGGCACAAATATCCATGCCCGAGGGGGGATTCGAACCCCCGACCGTAGTGGGCGTGCAGACCGTGACTGGAGCGCCTTAGTCCCCTCGGCCACCGCGGCCGGCCCTTGTTTTATCCTCCACACATTGTATAGTCCGGTTTTAGGCTTATGAGGCCATCTTCACAGTATTGACTGCTGTGACAAAGAGGTTACAATGTTTTGGTACAGTATTGGAACAGATGACAAACGTCTACACTTAGATAGACATACATAGTAAAACACTTTCTTTACATTGTGTTATTATAATTGGCAACTATAAAAACTAAACAGTAATAATACTGTTTAGTAACAGTAATAATACTGTTTAGTTTTTATAGTTGCCAATTATAATAACACAATGTCAAGAAAGTGTTTTACTATGTATGTCTATCTAAGTGTAGACGTTTGTCATCTGTTCCAATACTGTACCAAAACATTGTAACCTCTTTGTCACAGCAGTCAATACTGTGAAGATGGCCTCATAAGCCTAAAACCGGTTAAGTAAACAAGAATAAACTCGTAGAACAATCAGAAAATTGTTTTTCATTTACTCGTCAGTAGAGTTTCGGGGAAATGGAAGTCTTCTTGTAAGTACAAGAACAGACCAATAACAAATTTAGCAGCACACCTCTGACGGGGATCGCAGAAATTATTGCAGTGCTCAAGAATCGGTGGCACTAGGATTCTGACCGTGGTCTTTCTTGTAACGCTGCCAATTCGTAATAAACCGCAGTACGTCATTTGACTTTCCTACAACTGACCTTATTTGCCCATTCAGTTTTTCGTTTCACAACGGTATGTCTAGATATTAAGAGGCCACAACTATGTAACGCCGTATGAACTGAGTCATTCGACACAGTCAAACGAGTGATGTCTAGCGTTATTTTTATTCGCCTTATCACAACATGAACCATGAGTCTGTTGACCACTTCCGCTTAGTATTTCTCAGTATTGTCTGTGTTTCTTAAAGCTACTTGAAGTTCGTATAAAAATTACCTTGAGGTTTCTTTCAATATAGTACACTAACTTCCAGTGTCCATCTCTGGTGGCTGCCGTCAAATGCAAGCCATTTTACTCAACAACGTTGTGTTAACAATGGGAGCATCGGCTTCCATTCCCCACGTCTAGTATTTCTTGTGTCGCATTCAGCTTTGATTTCAGAATGACACTTTCACTCTCCAGCGGAGTGATCGCTGATATGAAACTTCCTGACAGATTAAAATTGTGTACCGGAACCGGGACTCGAACCTGAGGCCTTTGCCTTTCGCGGGCAACCGCTCTAGCACTGAGCGATCCCGACACGAGTCACGGTCCGTCCTCATAAGTTCAATGCCGCCAGTACCTCGTCTCCTAGTTTCCAAACTTCACAGAAGTTCTGCTACGAACCTTGCAAGACTAGCACTCCTGGAAGAAAGGATATGGTGGAGACATGGCTTAGCCACAGCCTAAGGGATGTTTCCAGAATGCCACTTTCACTCTGCGGCGGAGTGTGCGCTGATATGAAACTTCCTGGCAGATTAAAATTGTGTGCCGGAACCCGGGAAAGTAGGAGGCGAGGTACTGGCAGAATTGAAGTCGAGGACGGACAGTGAGTAGTGTTGGGATAGCTCAGTGGTATAGCGCTTGCCCGCGAAAGGCAAAGGTCCCAGAAATTGAGTCCCGGTTCCGGCACACAATTTTAATTTGCCAGAAAGTGTCAGCTTTGATTTTTTGCACTGTTGCTCCTTGTATGGGACACTACCTGCCCGACGGGAAGAGTAGGGTGATTAATTTTTTTATTGTTCTCTGTCCACCATGTTCAGCTTGAGACGATACTGTCATACCGGCTCATTGCTCCACCCGATCGATTTTGCCAATCTCTCGTACCATGCTCATGTTTTACCCACTTATCAGTATTATCTACTATCTTTGGTCCAACCTGATTTAATTTGAGCATTATTATGTGGTTTTTCTGGCCGATTGACGATGGCGAAGACGTAGAAAAAGAGATGGAAAGTTTTTGTTTTATTTATTCCTTTATTATTCCTGTCACACTCCTGTTACCTATGACAGCGTGCGTGAATGAGTATTTGAGTCCGTTTGCACCTGTGGGATAAGGTAGTATAATGGTAGCAGTTGTAGTTTGTGAATAACTCTCTTTTTGCCAGCAAAGATCTTGTAGTTAGTCAGCAGAGCAAAGGTGTTAGCAAACTCTGCTGCTGATCGATGGTAGGCAGCTGGATTCACCATCTTGCCGAAGGGAGGTGCCCGCCTCTCTGCACCTGTCTCCGCCATTCAGGGTGTGTCTTCTATGAGCGGCAGTGACGTAACTAGGACTTGGCTTTGGGGAGGGGGGTGGATAGATCTGCTTGACAAGCAAAATTTTAGTCACATTAAAACAAACTTTTTAATACAGTTGTTTTAGAAAATTATGTTACTTGAAAGCATATTGACTGTTTTTAGACCGTGTGCTGAACGCTGTACGCCCCGCTGAACTCAGGCCACGGCCTTAGACTCTGGCCATAGTCTGTCTGGAGACCGAGCAGGACACTTGGTGGAGGAAGCAGGCCTCTCCAGGAATCCGCCGCTGGTAGGGCACCAGCACTTTCGCCGCTTCTCGGTGGGAACGGTGGGGACGTGTTTGCTCGGTCACCACTTTCCAGACAGACTACCATCTACCACTCCCGTTGAAGAAACTAATTCACTCCCATCCAATGAAAGCTTATGGTAAAACACCCCAAGTTTCCAATCTTTACTTTTACCAGATTGCTGTTATTTTTTTTATTATTTTCTTTTAGGTTTCTGGGGGGGGGGGGGTCTATCCCCCTCATCCTCCCCCCCCCACCACCATAGTTACGCCACTGATGAGGGGTTTGAATTCGCGGTCGGTTTGGGCAGGTAGGGGCCACCTTTGGTCTAGTCGGAAGAGGAACCTCGAGATGACCGGTCGCTGTGGTGCTAGCTACTCCAATGTTCCTGAATTTGGTAATAAATGCGGCAGAATAAGTAATTCGTCGTGTTTATAGTAATTCAGGGAGTCGTAAAGTTCATCAACGTCACAAGTGTGGAGGTAGAATTTGTTTTATGTTATTTTGTCCCGAAATTGGGGTACTGTAGGACATGTAGTTCTGTATATAGGATGCAGGCTCAAGTTGTTGTAAAATCGTTTAGTCGTCAGTTATATGTCTATTTTGTAAATCATTAAGCGTGATTTGAAATATACTTCATTTTCATGTAAGTTTTGTGTGCAAATTTTAGTTATCACTTACTTTCTTTTGTGTAACTCCGGTCAGCTAAGAACAATAATTGGGTGTAGTAAATGTGATTTGATTCGCACGGAGTTTGCAGCGATGCTTTGGATATTAAGCGTACTTCATTTTAACGTAACTTTCGAGGGAGAAATTTAAGATTTTAATTATTTTCTTTGTATGATAGCTTGGCCAGCCACGTGGTGCAGGCAGTACCATATAATGATTTTATGCTGGGTTGTACCAACATTTAACAGGTGCATTTCACTTTAAGATGTTTTTATGTATTTACGAATTCATTTGTTTTGATTTCTAAGTCAATTTGAGCTGTTTCTGTGTAGAGCTGGTGGCCCCACTGTTCACATATTTGTTCTGTGGTAGGCACATACAAGTGCTACCGATTATCTTTCTCATGTGTTTTGCAATGAAAAGCCGTTATTATGTTTTTAAACTTGAGATTATTGGTTAATTCAAATGTAATATTTTTTGTTCCATCCGTTGTGTCCACCAGCCACCCCAATATTCAACCAGCAGTATCAGTTTGTGTAATTTATGTACAAAAGCTTTCCACTGAGCGTGCTGCTGAGTTTCTGTAACTCCCCATGAGTGACATAGAACACAGTTTATGTACGGTAATAAAAGACAGTAGGAGACCAGATAGTTTATATCTTTGTGAGAGTAGACACAAAATAAGTATTAAATTGTGCATCTTAATGTTTCGCGGCGCAATGACTGTTCAAAGAAGTTTCGGGCGTACAGCCGCATAAAGTTTTCTTCTTCTAATATTTCGGCTGAGAAACGTTCAGCCATCTTCAGAGACGAGTCGAAGACTGACGCTCCAGCACAGAATAAGGAGTACACAGAAAGGAAACTCCCGCTGCAGTCTGTCGTCCAAAATTTAGTGTGCATGCGCGGGATCGGCCATCTTGAAAAGCAGTAAACGCGTGATCACTCCCTACTCTGTAGCTTGGTAATTCGCCGTCTTTGTTTGTTAATTGTGTATTTTAGCTGCCTGAATCGCATAAAATCAAACAAGTATTTGGTGCAATGAAATGAAAGAACTGTGTGTCAATAGGTGTAGCTGTTCCGTTTTTATTACGAGCAGCAATAAAAGTAAAGGCGGCCGATGGTGTTCAGCGCCTAATTGCCACAATAATTCTCATACGAATAAGGATATAAGCTTCTTCACTTTCCCAAAAGATGTTGAACGGTTAGTGAACGTCGCTATATGTGTGGTAAAAGTTAAATGTTGTCAGTTTCGAATGAGACCAATGTGTGCATAATTATTAAAAGTAGCCTTGCTGCTTCTCTTGTCGATAACTCTCGCTGTTGCTGTTGCTGTAGCAGTTCTCGAAGTACATTTATATTTTTATATTTTATAAGTTTAACGTCGCAGGGAATAATATAAAATGAAAGACAAAGAATAGTGCGTAAGTAGCGGGACTTCAACATTTTGCGCGTGTGTTCCCTTTTCCGATTGCCCACATAGGCGAGATATTTCAGGAATTTTTAAGGCTCATCTACCTGCTCACCTTCACATAATTTAAATGCAAAAGGTAAAATTTTACTAACGACAATGGAGGCGTAGCGTGCTAATGTTAACGACCGTTGATCCCCTTACAAGGGAAGGTCGGCAATCGGGACCCGCCGATTTCGCCCGACCTCTCCTTGTTACGATATTCAAACAAATGGAATAAGGGGAATAATGTTACTATTCTTGCTCTATGGTTGGCAGTTTCTTGTATCTACCTTTCTCTGGTCGGTAAAGTAATTGTCCTCTTAAAACGAACATTATGTTGCCAACATTAAACATTACTCCTCCATTGCCGTAAGTAAAACCGAACCATTCAAATCGATGACACTCATCCTGCCTCCTCCCCTTGTTCTACGTTGCTTAGGCAGGTGAAATTTTACTTACGGCAATGGAGGCGTATTGTGCTAATGTTGGCAACGAATGCTCTTCGGATACTGGAACAAATAGATTAAAGGTAATAATTATTTTATGCTGTTCCTGCCCTATGGTTGACAGATTTTTCTATATGCCCTTCTCCGATGACTAAATTAATTATCCTCCTCAAGCAAATACAACTTTTTCAACATTGAAACACAACTACATCACTGTCATAAGTAAAATATAACATATAGGTATGTTTTAAAGGCAATATTTATTTCCAGTGCTAAGAAACGGACTGAGAATGCAAGGAGAGGTTATTTACTTAAAAATATATTATCCAATATATTTTGTCGGAGTGAGAATTTTCTATTTCTTGAAGTTCACAAACAGAGACTTGAAATGTAAACCAAAATTGAAAAAAATTTCTAGGTGATAAAAGTGACCCATCTGTGAGGTACAAATGGTATGTAATGTTCTAGTGAATGCATATTGACAAGAAAGACTAAGAGGAAAATGAACACTTTTTTCCTTTGCTGTAACTGAAACAATGTGTGCCACAATATGACAAGTACAGAGTAATTTTGTTTTGTAGTTTTGTGTTTCCGCTACCTGTCCTCCATTTGTGTGTAATTTAACAGTTTTATACATGCGCAGACGTCATTACTTCTGTGTAATCACGTTGTACTGCCAAGTCTGACTTATGCAAATTTATTCGTGTCAAATAAAACCTGGCAGTTGTAAAGCCACTTTCTTGTTTATAACTTATTTCCGTAACATAACTTCGCGTTACTTGGGATTTTTCTGGAGATAAGCACCAAATAAAACGACCATTGATTCCATCGTACATTTTCGTAGTTGTATTAAAATTTATGCCTACTTTTTTTTCGTTGGATTACAATTAGGTGCAAGAACAGGCCGCAAAATAGAGGAGAGCATAATGAAAAACTGTTTCCTTTTTTAAAAGTCGGTGAGTTTAGCTACAGTTCGTAAAAAAGTCTATTTCCAGCCAAAGTACTAAGTGGCTGTAGTTCTGCGTTTACTGCTTTTCAATATGGCGTCGAGCGCAACGCTTGGTAACATACAGATCAAAGGCACCGCCTCCAGCTTTCCGTTCTGTATACTCCCTATTCTGTGGCTCCAGCACACGCTTCGTGCTTATAAACGCGCGGGCCGCGCTACTGCGCATGCGGCCACAGATACAAGGCGCCAAAGACGTTACTCGGCGGCAAGGAAGTACGTAAATGTAAATTATGTCTGTGGCTGCATGGTCGATTACTGCAGAGAAATCGATGTATTATGATCTGTGCTGTAGCGACGTCTTTGTAAATTTATTAAAGAAAGTGCCGGATTCCATGATTTATCTAAACTGAAGCCACTGTCCCTGTTAATTAAATTCGTCCCCAAGTGAATTTCTATTGCTTCTTTCACTACTGAGTCCCAGAAAGATGAAGTGGAGGCTAAAATTTTGACGTTTTCGTACGTCATGGAGTGTCCAGTATCAAGACAGTGCTCTGCCAATTAACTGCTCGTAGAATAGCTCTGTAGTTGGTATAAATAAAATCAAGAAACAGACTGTATGTCGTGTCATGTTAACGATGTGTAGCAATATTAAACCATCGCTTACATGTATAGACCTATATTTCCAGTATTACCTCTGAGAACATAACTATTTCTAATACAAATAAAACAAGGTTTTGTTCTTAACGTTACACAGATAGTTGCTCGATTTTGACGTCCATACTTGGAGTCTGGTATTTACAAGTCACCTTTTACGCCGAACTATTTTTAAAGGAAACCGATAAAACTTAAAGCGACAATGTCTGCTATTGTTCTGCAGTTCAGAGCAGCACATCCAACGATTTCACACTGTGAAACAATGAAATCACGCAATATTCGCTGATTCACTTCGCTACACAACATAAAGCATTCAACACTGTCGTCGGATTGGGATTCAAAATGGCGGACTGTTGAGCTCGGTATATCTAGTGCTTTACTCGCAAGTGCGACGTCATCACTTCCCTTCCACGCGGCCTCAGCCGGCGAGAGCGAGCGGGAGTGGCGGCCGTTTTGACCGGCTCTAATTTCAGTATATTTGTTGAATTTGCGCTTTAGATCCAATCTTATTTATAATAATAGCGAGCACTCCATCATGAGTCCAAAAGCCGTCTAAGGAAGGAAATAAGAAAGCTTAGGGTTTCACGTCCCATCGACATCGTGATCATTAGAGACGAAGGTTAATCTGATTGTTGGGGAAGAAAATCGGCCGTGCCCTTTAAATGAAACTATCCCGGCATTTGTCTGGAATTATTTAGGGAAATCACGTAAAACCTAAACCCGGGTGACCAGAGGTGGATTTCAACCACCACCCTCCTAAATGCTAGTCCAGGATGTTACCACTGCGAAAAGCTGTGTAGTTATGGTGTTCAGTTTATTTGGCCCAAACCTTAAAAATAGTATTGATAGTTTTTACGTGAGATCAGTTTGCTGTGAGCTCCAATATGCACCAATCTGTGCTGTAATTTCATTGCACCAAATTACTACGCATCACTGCCTATCGGGACCTTTGTGCTGTTTCCCACGTGAGGTTAATTTACTAGTTGCATGCTTTGCTTAGTAAAAGATTACAGGAGATAATGTGCACACAAAAGTTTTCAGTGAAGTGTTTGTGAAGTTTTGTAAGATCTATTGCTTTTCCACCCCACCTTTAAGCTGCGTTAAAATTCACAACGTGAGACAGTAAGATAAAACTCGGTGAGGCGGGACAATCCATATGAGTAATTATGCTGTGTAATATCTCGGCCGGAGACGCTTTTGTTCTGCGACTTTGCCGCCGGAAGCGTTCGCAGCTGATCGCTGTTTTCAAAACGACGCCTCTCACTCCCCGGTGGAAATTTCCTGACTTGCGAACCTGCGTCTTTCCCACGATTCAAGCGTGTTTTTATCTTCTTGGCTGGAAAAACAGTTCTTTGTGGCAGCTGTCTGTGTTAGGCCTGTCTGGTATGTCATTTATCATTGTCTTTATCCCTGGCCAGAAACATTGTTTTGGTGGAACCACTTTGTCCATACTGCAAGCCAGTCTCTCTCCCACTCACGCACGTGTGCACTCCAGGGGTTTGATTGTCTTCTTCCCGTCTGCAGGATTCTACGTCTACGGTTTATCTCCGATTCCGTCGCTTTTGGCCCACTCTAGGTTACGGTAGAAACACTAAAAGGCGCTTGTGATCGCCTTTTGACAGCTCGAAATTTAAATGAAAATAGCGGCTTAACCGTTAATGTGACACGAAAATTGAATAACCTGATTTGTAAAGGAGAAAATTCTCTACAACATTGCTCTTGTATGTCTTTTTTTTTCGTATCTCGTATCGTTTCAGAGGTATTTGCAAAAATAACGGCAATGTGTGTCCGTCAGTCTGTTTGTCTGCCCGTAACGTGCTCCCACTTTTCAAGTCGAACCGATTTTACAGACATAATTGTTGGCCCCCATAGAGAAGAACCTCCGTTTTTTTCAAATATTTTGGACAAAAAATACGTTAGTAACACTAAAAAAAAGCCATTTGTAATGTAATTTTAATTGCAAATAAACCGTTCATTTGTCACGATAATTGAATAGCCGAATTTGTAGAGGAGAAAATTCTCCACAACTTTGCTCTTGTATTTCTACTTTTTTTTTTTTATAACTCGCACCGTTTACAGATAAATTGGTAAAAATAACGGCGATTTGACACCGTCACTTGATTTTACGCCGGCCGCGGTGGCCGAGGGGACTGAGACGCTCCAGTCACGGTCTGCCCGGCCACTAAGGTCGGGGGTTCGAATCCCCCCTCGGGCATGGATATTTGTGCCGTCCTTAGTATTAGCTAGTTCATAAGTAGTTTGTAAGTTTAGGGACTGATGACCCCGTAGTTAGGTCCCGTAAGCTAAACAAACATTTGAAACATTTTTTTTATTTTATTTTTTATTTTTTTTATTTTTTTATTTTACGTAAACCAGGCGTTCGGAGATGTCACGTGGCATTCCCCGTCCATAACTCTCTCTCTGACATACGCCATCTTGCTTTCTGTATTTTATGATTTTCTTATTATAACTGACGCGTTTATCATTTCAAAGCAATGGCGCACTGAAGAATTAACACACATGTTTTGAGTACGATAAATTACAATTTAGTGTCTAAAATGCCATATTAGTAGTTAACTGCCATCAAAAATACAAGTACCGAAAAGTTTCGTTAAGTGTCCCCTGTTGTGTAGTGCGCAGCGCGTTAGGATGTAGCGCATGGTCAGTAGTTCTAAACGCGCTGATACATTTTCTTTTTTTATCGCCTTAGAAATGTTTACAGTTGTGCATATGCAAGAGTGCTCCCTCTAAAATTTGCGTTTGTTCTGTTTCGTTAACATGCCGTGCAACACGTAACAACGAATTGAACAATGGTCTTCTGATGATACGCACATAAAATGGAAGGATAGTGTAATAGTGAATATTCTAAACGTGCTGATACTGGTAGTTCATATATAAATGAAGTCCCAGATTTCTGTGGCAAATGTCGTTTCTTAATGAAACGGAAGGGAAGTATATATATCGCAACAAATTACCTTGCTTCTTTTTTTTCTAAGCAGTTATTCACTATTTGTGGAATATGTTGAAAGTCATTAATTAGAAGCAATTCGTCTACTAAAATGCTTGTCTTTTGTATGTTTGCTATGGACGCTTATAACGTAGATTCCATTACCTTTTCTGTATTTCAGATACGACTTTGTTCATATTACTCTGTTCTGTGCTAAATATTCTGCGCAAATATTGTTTCAAACCGTGACTACGTTTTCTTTTACAGTGCAGTAACACTGGATTCCACATCTCTAGTACTTAAGCTATATACAAAATTACTACTATCATTACGTCATTTACAACAGCTATTGTAACAGTATCTCCCCAGTTTATGTACTAATGAAAAAGAAGTCTGTGTTTGCATTTCTTTGGTATGTACTTCATGGTATTCTCATAAAATAGAACAAATGAACTTTTCAGAGAAAGCGCTGTTACCTTTGAACAACTCGGAATCTTGCAGAATGTTGTGTTCAGTTAACAAGAGTGTGCAAAAACCTTTTACGAATCAAGATGAAAAAAAATTCTAGTGACTTTTTGATTTATATTTTTTGTGCTTCAGGCATATCGATGCTTTTCGGTCGTTTGTTCAAATTCGTTCTGGGTTGTTCGTTGAGAATTTTGCTCAGTTTTTTTTATTACCGTTGGCTTTGAGCCCTCTTTCTTTTTGTCTCTCTCTCATCACTGGTTCTTCGGTCTGATCGGTCCTTCGTGGACGTTGCTTTTTGTTTTATTTTGATCGTTGACTCAGTATTTTCGTTACAGAGTGCGTAGAGCCCTCTGACCGAGCACGCTGAGCCACCACGTCGGCAACCCTCTGACCGATCGCGAAGCCACTGAACCCAGAAAGTTTCGAACCACTGTCTAACATGCTTGCACATCAAACTAATTAGCCTCCCATTACGCTATACCGAACAGCTGCGAGAGTAATTCGTAATTCTCGTACCATCGATGACAGGTGCTAACATGGCATTTTAGACATTTGATTATAATTCATTGTCCTAAGAGCGACGTGTTTTTGACAATTTTCAGTGCGCCAATGCTTTGAAATGATAACACTTGAGTTATAATAAGAAAATCATAAAATACACATAGCAATAGGGCGTATTCAAAAGAGTTTTGGGCAAGATTTCAGGCGCGTGATGTCACGTGACTGATTTAAAAATGTTCAAATGTTTGTAGAACTTATGGGACTTAACAACGGGGTCATCAGTCCCTAAACTTACAAACTACTTATGAACTAGCTAAGACTAAGGACGCCACAAATATCCATGCCAGAGGGGGGATTCGAACCCCCGACCGTAGTGGCCGTGCAGGCCGTGACTGGAGCGCCTCAGTCCCCTCGGCCACCTAGGCCGGCGACTGATTTCTGCACGCCAAATGTACGTTACGTTCCTTCCAGGCTATGGTCATTAATAACAAGTACCGGCAAGGAAAATAAACTTAGAACTATTTACCAAAGCCACTACGGTCGGGGGTTCGAATCCCCCCTCGGGCATGGATATTTGTGCCGTCCTAGTTCGTAAGTAGTTCATAAGTAGTTTGTACGTTTAGGGACTGATGACATTTGAACATTTTTTTAATTACCAAAGCAAGACGGGTGATAATATTTTAACGAAAAAAGATAACGAAAATGTGGTAGAGAGAGTAAAATAATAGTTTACAGAGATAAAGATTCAAAAAAGAGTATGTTTGTCTAAGCTAAACTCAAATATCAAATAATTTTGGTTTTTTGTTTAAATACGGTCAGGGATAATATTACGTGTAGGGTGGATGCATATTATCACATAGTAGAGTCGTAATCGTATCGTCCATCATTTTTAATTATTTATATTTTTATTATTTTTGTCCAAAATGTTTGCAAAAAGTTATAAAACTACAGGCAAATCTCAAGTGGGCCGTAAGACACGCCATTGCTATTTTTTGGAAATGACTTCTCTGGTATCTGCAGACAAGGTCTTTCTCTGCACACACGATATTGTCCATTTCGTTTCACGGACGTCTCTTCCCTGCATTCACTGCCGCCATGTTTGCCATTTATCTGCATGCTCCTCATTAAGTCAGGCTGGTTCCACCATGTAATTTACGAGAAAGCCAGGCAATTCGCCAGGCTGCCCCTAGAGCGGGAGAATGCGGCGTGGCGGCCGGTGTGAAGGTGAAAGTGGGCTGCCTCCTGTCCTCCCACAGGCTGGCTGCTGGGCGCTGGCGTTTACATTGTTTATTGTTAGCAGCCGTTCAGTATTTTTTTATACAATTGGCATTGTCAATGTGTTTATTACAGTTGTTTCTTTTTACATGTAACAATAAATTGTACTAATAGAGCAGTTTGAGGTTTCTTGTCTACTTATCCATACCTAGTTTATATATTATTCCCTAGAAACAATTTCATATTAATCACAAATATTTACATATTATACATGCTTATAACACTGTCATATTGATCACAGATATTTACATATGTCCTGATTCTTTCATCTCTTGGTTACATATAAGTGCTTAAAACAATGCAATTATAATTAAAAATATTTAATTATTAAATAATACAGCTGATCATTATTATTGTTCAAAGCAATATAACTTAACGTTATTCTATTTTTACATTTGTGTTACATATACATAAATTTCTAAGACAGAAATTTATGTATATGTAACACAAATGTAAAAATAGAATAACGTTAAGTTATATTACTTTGAACAAAAATAATGGTCAGCTGTATTATTTAATAACTAAATATTTGTAATTAAAATTCCATTGTTTTAAGCACTTATATTTAACCAAGAGTTCAAAGAATCAGGACATATGTAAATATCTGTGATGAATATGACAGTGTTATAAGCATGTAATGAAAATCAGGCGATGCTGAAGGAATTAGATTAGGTAACGAAACAATGAAGGTGGTAGATGAGTTTTGTTACTTGGGTAGTAAAATAACATGCGATGGTCACAGTACAGAGGATGTAAAATGCAGAATGGCAATGGGAAGAAAAGGATTTTTGAAAAAGAGAAATTTGCTAACATCGAAAATTAATTTAAGTGTAAGGAAGTCTTTTCTGAAGGCATTTGTGTGGAGTGTTGCCTTGTACGGGAGTGAAACATGGACGATAAGCAGTGCGGACAGAAAGAGAATAGAGGCTTTTGAAATGTGGTACTACAGAAGAATGCTGAAGATTAGGTGGGTAGATCGCATAACTAATGAAGAGGTACTGAACAGAATTGGTGAGAAAAGGAATTTTTGGCATAACCTGACCAAAAGAAGGGATCGCTTGGTAGGACACATTCTTAGACATCGAGGAATCGTAAATTTAGCATTGGAGGGAAGTGTGTGGGGTAAAAATCGCAGAGGGAGATTCAAATGTTTGTTAAGCTTATGGGACTTAACTACGGGGTCATCAGTCCCTAAACTTACAAACTACTTATGAACTACTTACGAACTAGGACGGCACAAATATCCATGCCCGAGGGGGGATTCGAACTCCCGATCGTAGTGGCCGTGTTGACCGTGACTGAAGCGCCTCAGTCACCTCGGCCACCGCGGCCGGCAACAGAGGGAGACCAAGAGACGCGTATAGTAAGCAGATTCGAGTGGATGTGGGTTGCCGTTCTTAGGAGGAGATGAAAAGGCTTGCTCAGGATATAGTAGGGTGGAGAGCTGCATCAAACCACTCTCCGGACTGAAGACCATAACACAACACACATAACAATACATAAATTTATTACAAATAATTTTACTGTGCAAGGTTGCTACTTAAAGCGCAGGTCTTTAACATCTCTCTCCATGAACTCTTCAACTGTGTACAATTCACACTCTTTTACCCATGTTTCTAATACCCTTTTAAACTTGTGAATAGGGGTAGTATGAGCAGTCTTTGGTAATTTGTTAAAGAATGTGAGGCTCATGTGTTTATGGCTATTGTGTGTGAGAGAAAGTCTGGAGTATGGTAAGTCAATCCTGTGGTTATGTCTCGTGTGGCGTGATGTGCGCGAACGATTCCATCGACAAAATGGCTGAATAAAAGCGTCCTCGGCCGAGATAATACAGCTGTTAAAATATGTCCTTGGATCTCGAATTAATGTAATAAAAGGGTTGTAGATTAATCTCTCCCTTTTCATTTACGAAAGAACCACCATCCTGTCCTTGCTCCCTCCGTTCAGTGTTAAATGAAATTAGTTAACCTTTGAAAGTTGTAATAATAAGATAACATGCACTGTGAATCAGGCAGGGTAGGTGATAAAGAACAAGTAAACAAAAGAAAAGGAACTCCCTCCCATGTGTTTTATCAGAAGTTTATGCTCGCGAGTCAGTTCCATTGCGCCAGTATTATCTACATCTACACACATATTCCGCAATCCACCCAAAGATGCGTGGCAGAGGGTACTCAGTTCAGACGTGATTAATTAAATGGCATGCGTTACATTTTAGCTCAAATAACATGATATATTTGATTTTGGATCTAGAGAGCCGAAACAGATGACAGGAGAGATACTTTATAATGCATGAATGAATGCTGAAAATGTAAGAGGGAACGTTTCAAAGTAATTGAAACATCTACTAATGACGTAATTTTCACAAGCCATTTTAACAATACCACTCCATACCCTTGCAAATTGCTACCATGTTGACACTTTTATATTGTTTAACACTTTGACTGCCGCGATGACGTCAGAGGCGTGCCGGAGCCGCCTGCTGTGGCCGCCGGCGGCCACACTGCAGCCAACGTATTAAACAAATATGACACACTGACTACCTCCACTAAAGCTTGTGTTCACTATCGGTGTTTGATGTATGTGTTAATGCTACAATTTATGCAATTTTTGTTACTTTCTTTACACCTTATATATCATCGGTAAGTTTTAACTACCGTGATTTCTACATCTTAACAAACATTATATTTAAACAATAACAAAAAGGAGAAGAAATTTTAAGCGTTAATATAAATTGTTAAATTAATAGCTCTCCCTGTGTAACTACTTGTTTTTAGCGAGGAGAAGGATGACCGAGGCGATATCTGTCCCATGTGAAGCGAACGTTTATTAGATTACATTTTTTTTTCCTCCATGTTTAGCCAAAGTCAGATTGTGCCATGGCCGTCCTGAGATGCTACCCGCATGTCTTCAACGTGTGCCTGTGAGTTTTGCGTATCTTTGTTCCATGGGTTTGCTGACGAGGGCATGCAACCTCAGAGGTATAGGCATGCCCACCGCTGCACCTGGTGATCACGCAGGGTCCGCTGTCTCAGACAGGCGATACAGCATGTTCCTTCTCTTCAGCTCCAGCATTCGAAACATACAATCGTCATCTTTCGGCTCTACCAGAATCTCAGTAACCTCAGCTTTGAATCACTGTCGCTAGGTGGAACAGATATCGAATGCAGATCGTTTAAGTGCACTTTCGTTCAAATGTTTGTATAGTCTATGGGACTTAACTACGGGGTTACCAGTCCCTAAACTTACAAGCTACTTATGAACTAACTAAGACTAAGGACGGCACAAATATCCATGCCCGAGGGGGGATTCGAACCCCCGACCGTAGTGGCCGTGCAGACTGGAGCACCTCAGTCCCCGCGGCCACCGCGGCCGGCTGCACTTTCGTCGCATTCAGTACATCCAGTGGTGTCAAACTACAGTTACTTCCCCTTCGGTCAGCATTAGGTTTTTAATATGTCATTTATCACTTCACTCAACTCTGTCAATATCTGTCGTGTACATTATTATCTTTGATTATTGTTCCAATCGTCCTAGTCTAGTATTACTACTAGGACGATTCCGCGATTTAGGTTCCCAAAGTCACGCCGCTCAAGGACGTCTACTTTTCATGTAGGAACTTTCATATCGATTGTAGAGTAATATCTTTGGATTTTTTGTTCGTGTATTGTTTTAGGCAAATGAGGAATATTAGAACCTCAATGGAATATTAATAAAGTCCTTTCTCAGACAAACAGGCGTAGGCCATCCTAGAAAATATTGTCGTGGGTAAGGACACCTCCTACATTATAGGGTGAATATAAGTAGGATAATGTGAAAAATGTCGAGTTACACCAAGATTTGGGATCCACATAACACTGTAGATCCCAACATAAATGACCGGTAAAACATTTCAAAGGTCAAAGAAGGCAACAGTATACCGTCTCCAACAGGATCATGCCCAGTAAAGCACTGTAGTGAACAAACCAATCTTCAGATTGATGAATGATTTACTACTACTTGGGGAAAATTATCTAATTTGTCATCATTTGAAATTTGTGTTTAATTTGAAAAAAAGTATGTGTCATAATTGTAAAATCTTGTTTGGTTTTGGGTTGTGGGTTGGGTTCTACAACTGGGAGGTGGTGGCGAAGATCACACTGTAGTTCCTGAAGACTTAAAATTTATTCTTTGCTTTACAAATGTTACAACACAATTCAGACGGTAATAGGCCCGTAGTTGATTGTGGATGCAGCCACGGCCGGTTGTAAGGCGTGGAAAATCCAGTGTCACAACGAGCCAGAGAACTTCATCAAACGTCAGGAGAATGGACCAGTCAACCTCGCCTGACTAACACGTAACACATGGGCATTGCACGGCATGAGCCTCCAGACCCGCATCGCAAGCAGCATGCCCACACAGAGCTTCCGGAGAAAGGCGCGCCACCAAATGAAATGAGCAGTGAGCGCAACGGCCACCCTGGAGCAGTGAAGTTGTTGACTGCTGTGGCCCCGGCGGTCCTCTACGTCGGCGGTATAGTTGGCTGTCAGAAGGCAGTTTGGGGTTCCCAGTTCAGAATACAGTTGTGCCACCGGCAGTTTGATGGCGATGGCGAATGATACAGCCCAGACCGTATACATGCCCAGCTGCATCCGATGATGTTCATGAGTGGCATAAGCTGGGTGCACTTTTGCCGCTGAACAACGCTTTGCTTGACAGACTGGCTTGTGGACCTTAAATATGGTATCTCTCTCGTGTGTTTTGCAGTTTCTGATAGTTTTGTGTCAAAAGATTGCCGTAATGACTTCCTCGTATGACCATGCCTCCAGTCATGCACATTTGTAGCAATGTCCTAGTTACGCAGGGGTCCGACCCCCTCATTCAACTTCGTGATTGTGCCAACCGTCTTGGATTCTATAACAGAAGAACTTTACACTAATTATTCTCTTCTACTAAATACCGATTTCACTGTTTAACCTTTCATTTCAGAACTTACTTACTTTTTCCACTTCAACTTCCGCCAAACTGTCTGTAGTACTATATACTACTTCCTATGAGGTTCAAATGTTCAAATGTGTGTGAGGTCTTATGCGACACTAATTATTCTCTTCTGCTAAATACCGATTTCACTGTTTAACCTTTCATTTCAGAACTTACTTACTTTTTCCACTTCAACTTCCGCCAAACTGTCTGTAGTACTATATACTACTTCCTATGAGGTTCAAATGTTCAAATGTGTGTGAGGTCTTATGCGACCAAACTTCGTGGTTATCAGTCGCTAGACTTACACACTAATTACTTGACTAACTTAAGCTAACTTACTCTACGGACGACACAAAACACCCATGCCCGAGGGAGGATTCGAACCCACGACCGTAGCGGTCGTGCAGACTGTGACTGACGCGCCGCAGACCGCTCGGCCACTGCGGCCGGCCCTATGAGGTTCATTCTATTTCGCATACCACTCCATAGATACCTATACTAATGTTCTGATACACGTCTAGTCTATTTGATTTATTACCTTATCTAAAATAAATCCTATTTTGGTGTGATTTAATGTGCCAAGTTAGCATGATAGTGTCTTACAACAAGAAGAGGTGTGCGATATTACAAATATACCTTAGCTGTTCAGTCACCTTCAATTGGTACGAAGCCAGGTGAAATTGTGTAGCTGAGTCTTGGCCAATGCGCTCCATACATGTCGCAGCCAGGGTAATCTAAGTCTCACCTAACCAACTTCACGTAGGCCAAAATTGTGATTCTGGTTAATATATATAGAAAGTACCTTAATATAATGTCTTTTTTAAGAAAAATAGTTACTGAATGTTTAACCATAGACCTAGGGGATTAATCTTGAGGCTCATACGAAAAAAAAATTTAAACAACCGAGAGGCAAAAATTGAAGATTGTAAGGAGTCGAGTTCTCCTCACTTTCATATCCTTCATGTTCTGACCTTAGCATAACATTCCACCTGTCAAGACGGATCGTTTGAATAATCAACTCGATGGGGTACGAGCTTTTTTAAGGATGATAATTATAGTTTAATATGCAAATTACTAGATCATATCAAAAGTGCGACAAGGCATTTAAATTGAGGCTGGAGCTCTTACTCGTGAAACGCACACTGGTGCCTAAGAGACGGGCGGCGAGACGAGGCAGGTGGCAAAGGACAATGGAGTCTCCACTCCACTATGTCGCCCCGGGGGTCTTTGGGATGGAACCCACTTAAAAATCCCCCCACCACTCTGGGAAATACTGATCCTTTAAATCCGTTTAAAAGCGAAACACAATACTATTCGAAACAAAAGATGTTTACTCACAACTATTAGCTGGAGGCAGAAAGACAGAGTGCTGATGCAGTTTCAAGTTGCTACCAGCAAGACGGAAAGGAGGCGTCTAAACGAGAGATTAGCTGACTCACTATTGTCCGGCGAGCCATACAGTGTTTTAAGACACACCATCTGATTCGTAGGCGAGCCACTGACGTGGAAACGCTAGTGGCATAGCCTGAAATACATGGAAGAACGAGAGAAATTAACCCACTCTCGCTGGCTGTGTGGCACTGTGCACGCAGACTTGCGGTGCGGTTCTTGCAGCGATTTCTTGTTTGGAGAGATAATAGTAAGGATTACGCGCTGTTAATAAACATAAAATTCACAATCAGTTTTTTATTTTATTAATTTGTGACATCACTTTAGTAGCCGAATTGATCCTTGCTAGTTACACTTCGTTATTTTCAAGATTTTTCTTACAGGAGACGTCATCTATGTTTATTTTAACATAAGTAATAAAGTTTCACAGATTGTAAGTAGACAAAGAGCATCTTTCTGGAATCTGCATGACATGCTGTTGATGTCTTTCTTGCAGGAGCCAAGGGTACATCAGTAGTCAGAATATTTCGTTGCACACTGCAATACAATCTTCTGATAGTTCACATAAGAAGATCTACAATTTTTTCTGTGAGGCATAAACTATATTGCATTTCAATGCAAAAAATAAAAATTACATAAAAAAAGACTGCAACAAACAAGAGAGAACTAAATTGTACCCAGCATTTTTATAGAAGTATCAGGATACCTGGCAGTTCCCAAGCCCCTATTAAAATTTCTTTAATGTGCAAGATAAAAAAGTTTTAAATTTTGAATATGATAAAAACGTATTTGAAAGTTGATGTATAGCATTTTAGGAACAAATTATTGTAATAATTTTGACACACAAAATATCAAGTAAAAAAATATTCTAAAACAGAAATTTCTGGCTGTTGCAGAGTGTCAAAATACATCCAGCGGTAATGAAAATATGTCCTGGGCCGGGGCTTGAAACGTTTTTTCCGCTTCTCGCCATCAGTCACCTTAACCGCCCTGGCATCTAAATATGATTCCCGAATTACCCAAATTCTCAACTAACAGCTCACTACTATCGCACAGCCGTGCGGGATGGTCGCATAGTCTAAGGCGTTATGCTACGGACTGGTCAGACGTTCCCACCGGAGGTTCGAGTCCTCCCTCCGACATGGATGTGAGTGTTGTCACTAGTGTAAGTTGGTTTAAGTATTACTGATATGGTTGCAATTCTTTTCGGACCTGTCCATATGAACAGACACCATTGGTTGCCATTAATGGCTGTAATTTTATGAATTCGAAAGATTTATAAACATTTCGACCATTACAGGGCATTGAAATAAATTCAGTAACAAAGTTGAAAATTTGTGTTGGACCGGGATACAAACCCGGATTTCCCGCTTTGGGCCAGCAGTCGCCTTAACCAGTTAGGCTATCCAGGCACGCTTCCCTTCCCGACCCAAATTCCCAACTTACAGCACACTGCGATGGTAGTGCCCCTGTCCATTAGCTCCTCTTGCTCACAGCCTATACTGGGTTCCCACAAGGGATGAAGTATCCGAAAAGAACACACACCATATCAATAATTGCATATATGGCCCCAAAAGGCAATCGACAATTTCATTGTGGACGCATTCATGTGCTCGATCCAGTATATGCTGCGAGTAAGAGGTACTAATGGGCAGGGACAACAACTATTGTAGTGTGCTATAAGTTGAGAATTCGGATTGGAAGGAAAGCATGTCTAGATAGCCTTGGTGCTGTAGGATGTGCGGAGCGAGGCTGCGTTTGTTTACATCATTGGGCTATGCCAGTATTCTAGGCGTCGGGCAGCAGTCAGCTACTGAGGCTTACATTTTAGGTGTCTTCTACATTCCTGTAACTTACTATATCTGAAATTAATAGAATCAATACTGTGAAGTGTGTGTTTGACAGGAGGTACAACTATACGCATCTGGCTTGAGCCAGCTTTCAGTATCTTGTATTATGTGGGCATTGTCACTATTTAAAAGTGAGAGCAGTTCTCGGATCTTTCCATAGCCGATACTATAGTCAACTATTGCTCTGTTCTACTGTGCCGAGTATTGCCCCGATCGGAATCAGTAAACTTCTCAACGGTCCTGTGGAATGATTTCTCTAACCTAAAAACCCATATGAGCACGACACACGTACTCCGCCACCTCAGTAGCCGCATCCTGTGTGTAGTAGACGCCTGTCCTAGTCAGGGCATCCTACACTCCTCCCCCCCTTAACAGCGTAGGTCGAGAAATATGAATCCAAAAACCCCACAATATCGTTTCAGTATCTTCTTTAAGCCTTCCACTCGGCTCCAAACCGGAGGACCGCGATCGGTTTGGAGAACAATGCTGCAAATCGATAGTTTCGCTTCTACCTCACGAACGAGACTAGCTGTCTTCATCATAACTGCCAGCCGCCTGAACGAGCCGAGAATGATCTCTTAACCCAGGCGGCAGGAGTCATTGGTACTAACATGAACAACTATTTGCAGCTGGGTGCATACAGACAGTGAATCGCGACAGTCGTTTGTTTAGTTTTGATCCTATCTACAGTCGATACCTTAATAAGCGGCTGTTTGGCTACCATTAGGTATACAGCACAGCGCACGTTCATATCTCGTAATTGTAACCGGCTCCTTATTATAAGTGACATATTTTGACTTTTCTGTTCGGATCTTCCGTCAGTTTATTAAATTTATCGTCTTCTTCTGTGACTGCTGTGTGTAGATGCAAACTTAGTTTGTGACACTTCGCTCCCTGCTTTAAGCTGTTTTAACCTTGGTTGAACACCTTGATGGGCACTATTGTGGTGGGTCAACCGTGAGAACCGAATGGACGTCTGACGGGTCCACCGATCTGCTCACAGCTGCAACAAGCCCTGTCACTACTGGCAATGAGACAGACATCCCACCCGTGGTCACGTGGTAGGTCGTCCCAGTGAAAGAGTTACCGGGGGACCGATCATGAGGCGTTTTACCAATAGGTTTGTGGCGCTATCTGTACCTGACAATGTTCCTGAGCTGGATGGTGTCGCTTATCCTGAGTTCACCACCCAGCCAACAATATCTGTGGTATCACAGAGGGTGGGTTTGATTGTATTTGGGAGTTCCAATGTAGTCAGATAATTGAGCCCCTTATGGTATGGCTGCTAGGGAAATGAAGAAGGCCAATGTGCTCTCTGTGTGCATACTGGAAGGATTCATTCCAGATGTGGAACGGGTCCTTCCGGATGCCATGAAGAGTGCAGGGGCAGCCGCCTGTGGGTGATGGCTCATGACAGTACCAATGTTGTGTGTCACTTTGGATCGGAAGAGATTCTCTCCAGATTTGAGAGGCTATGTGTAGTTGTATAGACTGACAGTCTTGCTTGCAAAATGAAGACAGAGCTCACCATCTGCTGTGGACCTCTGGCACAGAGCCGAGTGGAGGGTCTGAAACAGAGGTTCCGATGGTTCTGCGACCATCAAGGCTGCAGATTCCTTGACATCGGATGGTGGGGTTTTGGATTCGACTGAATAGGTCAGGCGTCCACTGCACACAGGAAGCGGCTACATGGGTAGCAGAGGCTGAAAGACGTGTACTGCGCGGTATTTTAGGATAGAGGTTCTCGGGAACACACAAAAAGGGTTTGTCTCACAGGTACAGATCGCAGAAAGGACGAACACAGATCTAAAAACTATTTGACTAAAAGTTGTAAATTGTCGTAGCTGTGTGGGGAACCCACAGCCTCAAGTGCTAATAGAAAGTACGAAATCTCAAATCATTATAGGCAGCGAAAGCTGGCTAAAGCCGGAAATAAGTGCAGCTGAAATTTTTACAAAGAGACAAATGGTGTTCAGAAAGAATAGACTGAATAAAATAGGCGGTGGCGTATTTATTGCAGTCGATAGCGGTTTATCTTGAGGTAGATAGTCCCTTCATTTAAATTGAAGAAATTACACTACTGCTCATTAATTTCATTACACCTTTGTATTTCAGATTTACAACACAAATCAAACGTTATTTTTCACAAAATTTAATTATATTAACTTACACATATATAACAATATCATAATCATTATAACGAATTTATTTTCATCGAAGTATCCTCCTTCAGACTTAATTACTGTCTCACAAACTTGAGGTACGCAGTCAAACAGTTTTTTGTACGTATAATGAATCGATATGATTCCACACATTCTTAACAATATTCCACAGATGTTCCTTACTGGATATATTACCTTCCCTAATAAGTCTGTCCACTTCATCTCAGACCATTTCAATGGGATTACAATTGGGGCTTCGTGAAGGCCATACCGTATCTTTCAATACTTCCTGTTTTTCCTTTGAAGCAATTTAGTTTGATGTTTTGGTTATCGTGTTGTACGGTGAACCCTTTCCCTATTAAGCGCAATCCACTTCGTATGAGGTATACGGTGGTACTGCTTCTGATGCTTCCATTCTTCTATTTTCACAATGTCGTCAATTCTATATACTGCAAACCATCCCCCAACCATGACAGAACCTCCACCGTGTTTAACTGTAGGTAGAACACACTGCTGGCCTACCCTTTCTCCTACAAATCGACGTACAAATATTCTCCCTCTTGTTCCAAACTCTCGGACTTCGATTCGTTCGTGAATAGCATTTTCGTCCACTCTTTCGATATCCAATCATGATGTTTTCTAGCCCATTCAAGTCTCTTCTGTTTATTTATGGCTTGCTGTGACATTTTCATTAAAGCCGGCCTTAATCAGTCTCTTTTTTACTGTTGCAACTGATATTGTTTTCATTTGGAGCACGGTTTTAAAACTATTTCTCTTACTGCAATTTCTGATGTATTTATCACCTTTAGTTGTTTTTCGAGGTCGCCGACTCGTTCTTATTGCTGTTCGTTGTTTTCTGGTGGTGGAGGCTATGTTTCACCCCCCCTATAGATACAGTACACTTTTTTCGCAATTTGTCTAATAGATGAGGAGTTTCGCTGAGTGCTACACGCGCAGCACATTTTTCTATGGATATCTCCACTCGTATTCTATTACTCATACTCATACAAACGTGTCAGATACGTACATAATGTTGATGTTTGTTGGATACTTATGGTATCTCTATGACCACAAACAAAAACCATGACGTTTACAACTGTTGTACTATTCTTTTGCTTCCTAAATCGTACTCAAGGTAATAGATCTTATCTACAGAGAGCTAGATGTCAATTTTCGGTGTATTGAAATTAATGAGCGGTAGTGTGGTTCCTGTGATTTGGTATGGTATTCCTGACAACCAGAGTAAATTAACAATTACTTCTTTTTATCGATCCCCTACCTCAGACAATCCACCAAAATTAAACGATAAATATATTTATTCAGAAAAGCAGATAAAATTCTATTAACGCTTTCCTGAATGACAATCTTCGGTCTTTCTAAACTAACAATGTGGGTGTAGATCATGCGTGATTTACATTCAAAAAAATAATGTCGACACCTTTTGAGAGGTTTATCTTATATCTAAAAATGTATGTTTGTGTGTTCGTATTTTATGCGCGGCCGTACCGTTCAACCGATTGTGATGTAACTTCGTAAACATATTGCTTGCACTTTCGCGGTGGTCATAGGCACTCTAAATGACTGTACGACAAATATTTCAGAAGATATGACGTAATAAACAATGAAATGCGCGGAAAAGTGCTCAATTATGCGACGTCTACTTCTAAGTCACTGTACCGATGTTAACCAAAAAATTTTGTACACACATTACTTCCATGACGTAACAATTGACGTAGGGGTAAGAACTGCTTACGACATATAGTTCAAGAGATATGACGTCCTAAACAATTATATGGTTAAAAACCAGTGGCATCATGCGACAAGCGAATAAGGACACTTTATTCATCCTAAAATCTTCATGACATTTTGCACCCTTTCCCTTCAAAACAAGAGGAAGGTCACTGACATAAAATTTTGGATGGTGCATGACGGAGGATACTTTACATATGGACTTCGTCAGATTCTACAGTTGTATTCCGATCCTGATTAAAATTTTTAACTATGATTAAACAGTTCAGTTTATCAGTGTAGTATTAATATATTCAGATTACCTACAATCATTTCAGTTAATTAACGTGACTAAACAGTTAATTTTCAGATTTCGACGAAATTTCGAATTAAATAAAATTTCTGAAAATTGTAGCAGCTCTCTCTGGAAGTTACGTTACATTCTTCAGGGTTATAATCATCAAAGAAACATTTAGAACATAAATATTGCTCACACCATGTGAATTTTATGTAAGCAATTTAAAGTAAGAAAATTTTTTAAAGTGGAAAGCATACTTCATTCAGATTTTTAAACGACGTTCTTTTGGCTGTCAGCTTTGATACGTACCAAGCGTACCGAATCATTGGGGTGAAAACCACCAGCAGAAGGAATTTGTTGTTACCAACGTATGGGTTTAATTCGAATTTGAAAATAAATACTTAAATGTAATAGGGCCTATATAAAAATTAATGTTTTTTTTTTTGTTTGTGTTTTTGTTCGTTTTTTATGCACAGCCACATCGTACGTTCGATTGCGATAAAACTTTGTCAACTCGTTGCTTGCACTCGCGCTTTCAGTTTCCGCAACATTTGGGGTGCAAGTGTTAGATGATTCATCCTGTATATGTTCAATGAATACCCGTTAATCATCTGCATTTCTTCTTGGTGTAGTAGTTTTAATGGCCAGTAGTATATTATTGTCAATGTCTTGAAAACTAGTTGATTTTACACTATAACATTTTAAGATTCCCCACTTTAATTATAGAAAAATTGTGCTAAAGAGGTATAGTAACAGCATTTATTCTGTGGTTTATTAAAATCAGTGTAGTATTAAGTGGTTCTATTCCTGTAGTGTTTATTCGAAACATTCAGAAAGTAACAAATCTAGGGGAAACTATACCCAAATTTTCTTTAAAATTAGTAAATATTAATACTGTGGAGAAAACTTCCTTCTATTTCAAACAATATGTAGATGATAAAGGTTTGTCCTGCCTTGTCTTTACTATTGCTTCTGACAAAATTCGCTGAATTTTGTTTAACTACTGTTAGAATAACTGTTGCTCATTACCATTTTGAGGTGATGGCTATACTGATTCACACAGTAAATAGTAACTAAGATAATTAATGCCTAACTCGGCTGGCAACCATGTATATATTGCTAATCAATCGTGTAAACTGTATAGAAACTTCATTACTTGAGTAAAACTCTAGACGTGGTCGTACAAGCGTTTTATACGCGGTCACCTTTACAAATGAAGTACATCTGCCCAAAACTCTCCCAATAAACCGAAGTCGGCTGTCCGCCTTACTCACAACTGTCTTTACAAGTTCGTTCCATTTCATATTGCTCTGCAATGTTACATCTAGATATTTTAACGCCCCGACTACATGAACATGACAGCCATGCAATCCACATATACGTGCTTTACAGAGGGTTCACTGAGCCATTTTCTGACCATTTTCTACTGTCCCATACCCGAATAGCTTTAAGGAAAAACGAACACTAAATGTTTACACTCTAGATTTGATTTCTACTATTTTATTATGATGATAATTTCTTCCAGTCCAGGTGGAGATCAAAACATTATTTTCTCTTCTTCAGAGAAGAAAGTTGCTGATTGAGATTTCGTAATTAGATGTCACTACAACGAACTTTTTTAAAATTATTGCCATCCCTATTTGCATATCACATCCATCACTCTCTCTCTCCTCTTGTGTGATAATCAAAACTGACCCACACTTATTTGTACCTTTTCAATATTATCTGTCAGTCCTATCTGATAAGATTCCCACACAATACAGCAATATTCCAGCAGAGGATGCACAAATGGGGTGTAAGCTCTCTCTTTAATGGATTTGTTGCATCTTCTAACTGTTCCGCCAGTAAAACATAATCTTTGGTACAATATTGTCAATGTGATCTTTCATCTTCATAATTACAGTTCCAATGTATTCATGAGCGGAAAGTTCCATCTGTTCACTGGTTCAGTGAAGCCCAGGAAAAAACTTGTTGTGAAAAAAAAAAGTAAATAAATAAATAAAATAAAAATTGTTTTTAAACTATCAGTCTTCGTTTCGTTCTTCTATCAGATCATTTTATATGTACATTCAAGGTATTTTTATCGCATGAGAAATGTTTTACGTCCCGGAGAAAGCACGTATACGAATAGTAGGGCGGCAGCTTAATATAGGTGGCAGTGGCCCCAGCGTTGCAATGTGCGGCTAAGGTTCAAATTCTCTTCTGAACCCCCTGGAGGCAGCACGTGGGCGCTCCGGCGGCACGGAGGGTCGAGGGGAAACGCCGTTTTTAACATTGGCATGGTGGTAATAAAGACACCAGCTCCTGGCGACTCGAGCTCTGGCAGTTATGCACGAATGGTCCCGAAGCAAGACAATGAAGCTACTGCTCAGCCCGCCTTGCACATGCGCTACTTCTCCATGAAGGCAACATCTGCCCTTTTTTTTTTTTTTTTTTTTTTTTTTCTTGACGCATTAAAGATTCATAAAAAACACGAAATATTTGGTAAAATATCTTATAAGTATAAATTAAAGACACATCGACTATTAGAGCCTTCAGAAGATTTGAACATGAATAATAATGAAGTCACTACTCTCCACCTAGCAAGAATAGCCGTGTGGTTAGTGGCATTGTACTGCGCTGTTGAAGGTAGTGGGTTCAAGACTGACTGCAAGCAATTTAACCCAATCTTCTTTTTAACAGATATGGGGACAACAATGACTTTTTCATTGTTACTTGCAACATGTCTTTGGACGTTTTAGCAAATGTGTCGCAATTTTGAGGGTAAATGAAATTTATTCTCTTCATTGTAACAAATATTTAACTATTTGAAAATATATGGGGGAGAGCAGCCTCTGCGCATGTGTAAGGTTAGGAGGGGGTGCTGCTTACAGTGTCACGTAACCCGAAGATAGCTTAACAGATTCATTTTATTACAGTCACTTAACAGTGTAATCAGTTACTTACTGTGTTTTAGTGTTCATATGCATTTTCATATGTTCTTGGTGTTTATCAACGAAAAATAAACAACGTTCAGTACCTTTTAGAAAAAAAAAATTAACTCAGCTTTAAGCTTGGAACAAAAGTGTGATATAAAGAAGCTTGGTAGGCCGACGCTTCAGCTCTAGTTGAAGCAGGCGCAAACAAGCCGAGGTAAGACATTCTACAGATCTTTTAACCAAAATTTATCTAAAAGGGACGGGGGGCAAACCGGGGCACTTTCCCCCGGCACCACTTGCAGAGGAGCGCCAAATTGTCTCTTTGGACACCGAGGGGGGGGGGGCACTATGAAGATCTGGCACTCAAAGAAGTGAACCCCCAGTCACCTGAAGCATCAACCGCTACTGAACGTATTTAATTGAATTTGTAAAGGTGCATGGTGAATATTTAACCCTTATATTTGAATTCCCTTCGCCAAGACAAGTCGACTGATATATCACATGCCATACTTTTATAGGATTTAATACAGTTAAGTAATGCACTATACTCATTAGATTGTAATACTAACCTATAAAAATTAGAGCCTGTAAAATAATTAATGACAGCAATGGAGCAGAGGCCTAGGAATAGAGAGCCGGAAGTGTGCATGTAAGAAGAAAATAATGGAATGTGGCAGTTCAGGTAGGGTAGCCTGCATCTGCTCCCCCACCCCCTGTGGCGAAGGTCGCCCAGGACAGGCGACCGAACAAGGCGGTCTGCTGCTCGCTAATGGCCAAAGCGTAGCACAGACGGGCCAACAAGCTTTGCAGCGACTCACGTGAGGCAGGTGCTGGGAGACTCCAAACACTCAAGTGTGATGTGGGGAAAAGTTACACAAGATATGGCGGTACTGTCCAAGCTATAAAAACGACAGCATGAGTATTTGTTTGTATGAAGTTGAGAGCCATGGTTTGAGCAAACAGGTGTGTTGTTATCGACGGACAGAAAAGGGACCAGTCATAAATATCCCCTAAGCAGACACCGCGGTCATAAAAATGTACCGCTACTGGTTCTGTTAAATGATCCTTCGAGCAACAGAGATGAAGTATCAGATTGACTTTTTACCAAGTCAACGTAACACAACTGCAGACGTCGTGTGGTATGAGAAAGATTCCAAACAAAGCAATTAGGACATTTCGAGCTGTGTTTGTAGGACACCTGGCCATGTCGCCGAATGTCGCTGCTTAAGGTGGGTTGGGTTGTCCAAGGCGCAATTGATGCCTGCGACTGTGATGGATCGTCTCGTGACAGAGCCTGGCTGCTCACGCATGTGCACTTTGAGTTTGGAGGAGGGGTTCGGCAGTAAAAAATGGACAAAGGGACAAATCAGTAGTTCTGAGTAAATGCACTGCAAATATTTAATAAAATCCCATAAATCAAATCTCTGAAATACATACAAAATTTTTTTTTTTTCAGTTTCAGAATTGCTTTATGAAACAGTTTCAGTAGTTACATATCAACTGGATTTATTATTATTATTTTTTTAATTCATAAACATGTACTTAACATTATTTACTTGAAACATTGTAATCTCAACGGATTTACTTAACATTTGTTTACATGAAAACATTTTATTCTCAACGTATTTACTTAACATTGTTTACATAAAACATTGTTTGTTTTCTCAGTACATGATTCTCTATCTTTCTTTGTCGTCTTGTGGTTGCTGAAGCACAGTACCTAGTTCTGATTGGAGTGAGATGTACCAATCATGGTATACAGGAGGTATCCATTTTAAGCTTGAGAGAATGTCTCTTAGCTTGTCTCTTTTAATAGGAAGAGGCCCAGAATATTTCGGTTTAAGCTGTCAGGAAAGAACTGCTTACAGGTCTTCCACGTTGTGATAAGGCAACAGATTCTAGGCAACCATTGTATGTATCACTAAACATTAATGTTGGGGTGGGACTTTGTAGCTCAGCAGAAAATACAAGTCGAACACAATTTCTAATACTGAATTTGTTTTGAGAAGTTGATACCTGTGGTTGATGGGACAGATGTTTCAGTAAAGAAGTTGTAGAAACACTCTTGAGTCAAACAAGTTACTTTGATTGGCTTCTTACGTTGGGATGTTCTTAGAACTTCTTCCCAATGATCAAGTCCATAAACATGTTGATAATGTGAGGTGACATTTTTCTCCACCTGAGGAAAGGTGTGCTCGATGTGTCTGAAACGACCAGACTTTAACAGGTATAACCAAAACGCCACTATGGTCCAATTCTTGTTTTGGCCGCCACAGTTGTCAGAAAATGCAACCAATTTTTCACCTTTGACGTCATTCTTCTCAAAATACATCTTTAAACGGCTTGATATTTCGTCTGGTCCCCTTTTCGCTGTTGCTTCATCCCAGAGAAAAAATGTCCTTGGCTATCCGCACAAGAATGGACATTAAAATTATACACCATATTTTACGCTTATGAAACATTGGCCCAGTAGTCAGTTTAGGCGTGGGTAGTGTCTGTTGCAAATCGAACGTGATTACATGAACATTGTCTTGCTTTGCTAGTTTAATTGCTTCACGTATTGCAGATTATGCAGCTTCTGCTTTTCGATGGTGAATCTCCTGTTTTATTCACAATGAAAGCATTTCAGTTTCGTTTTTACAGTTCTCTTCATGCTTGATTGCTATATTAATTGAATCACACTTTTGACAGGTGTCTGTTTTAGGGCTCTTGAAACTTACATTAAATTCCTCGGTAAATATTCGTCGAAATTTGTCTATAGAAACAGAACTTTTTCTTGTTGCCAGACATTCCTCGACGTACTTCTCGTAACAGAGCTGCATGGAGTATGCCATACTTAAGTACTCTCGCGATGAGTCTTTTCGAGTGTAGTGATTCCTATCCTTTGAAAGTTTGTCAATAAATGCTTTTACATCGTTGATGGCATCCTTTGAATATTTTCTAGGATGACTGGTATGCTTACCTCTGCCATCAGAAGCAGGTGAAACTGCACCATCTTTCAATCGTTTCGCGATATTCTCCACATGCCCTCTATTTTTCTGAAGTCCATGAATGTTAAGAAATGCACTTTTGCAAACAGTGACATCCTTTCCGGCAGTTTTCACTGTATACAGAATTGTCTGACTGCATCTAGATATCTCCTGTCTTGCCTTCTTTCTGTTAACAGATTTTGATTGCAAACAACCATGTACATAAGCATTTTTAGTATCATAGCAATTCACTGTCCAGAAATTTCTTTATCTACTTCGCTGATAAGTTGAAAACATTTTTAGGGCATTCACATGGCGGGCCTATCTTTTTTCTTCGACCACAGTACCCTTACCCCTGTATACTGCTTTCCTTCATTTCTTTTATTCTTCATTTGCTTTTGCACACTGCCACGTTTTAACCTCTTTCGTCCTTTCCGTATGCTCTGTTGATCGTTCAAATGTGTAGTGTCTGCGTCATCATTCTCACTACTGGATGTATCTTCGGTGGAACATCTGTCTCCAATAATCCTCTGAACCTACAAAAAAAAAAAAAAAAAAAAAAAAAAAAAAAAAAAAAAAAAAAAAAAAACAACTTAGAGACTAACATTCTACACAGTTCTTAGAATAATGACACGCCTAAAAATCCAGTGTAGTTTTCATTATGTAGCATATCAACAAACCTTCTCTCGAAAACTCTTGGAAAAAGATAAGCATGTGGAGTAGAGCAACTTCATAATAATAGATACGTAACTTAATACTAATTGCTGTTAGAGCGCTAGGTATTAACATGCAGCTACATTTACAGATAGGTAGGTATCGTCATACTTTATAGAAAAGTAATCTAGATTTCTTACTGTGGCAAGTAAACAGTGTTAAGTACAGCCCTTAACATTATTGGCATCACTTTGTTACATAAATTCGTGTAAATTATAAGGGACGCAACTTGAAAGACGACCGACTGTTGACTTCCATATATTTTTTTGTATATTTAATGTCGCTAGATTATCATTTTGTTAAAACTTGAACCCCACTCTTTTCAAGGCTTGAGGAATAGCATTTTTATTTCATGTGTTAAAATATTAGTTAATATTGCTACGTTTTTCTTCTTTTGTTATGTTAATAATTTATTATTATATTCATTAATGTGGCATAAGTACGGTTTCTCGGCTACACCACTGTCCCTGTGAGAATGTGCAGTTGTTTTACTTTTAAGTGGGTGCGAGAATCTATGGCTGTCTGAATGTGGATAGGAGTAGCCCGCTTTGCATCGTTCTCTCTGGCTCAGAGTCGATAGCTGCTCATGCTACCACAGAGGTTTCCACACCATTTGGTTGTGAGCTGGTCGGTGAGCCTTCCCTCAGTGTGAGTCTACTGTCTCCGTCCCCACCACCGCTGTTTCTTGGGCTTTCCAGCTTCCGGTAGCTTTTCGCGCCCCCGTGGCTGCTCGGCTGTTCATTCTGTGCTGGTCTTCTGGCGTTTCATTGTCTAGCACTTTTAACTTAGACTCGTGAACTTAGAATCATTTTTTGGAATATTTTCTCCGATCGTGCGCGGAAATGTTCTCGTTTCTCAATTCAGTGATTTCCAAGAGATAAACGCGGTGTGTGTGATTCTAGTTACAGTTTGATAACGGCCTGGTATGTTAAAACCTTTTCTGATCATGTGGCGGTGTATGAACTCTCTGTAAATACTTTCTAGCTTTGTGGGGCCCGATTTCTAATAGCTGATATGTTCATTTTTGTACAGTGCATGTAAAAATCTTCTCATCCTTTCCTTTCGTGAATGATATGTTCTCCACGTGATTGGTTCATAGAACAAAGCCTTCAGCTTCCACTCTTGTTTGTTCCATGCCATCAGGCAAGTAACTATGTGGGTATCCTTCTGATTTCCACTAATATTTCGCGATCTTCTCTCCCCGCCTATTTTAATTTTGCTGTTTCTTCTCCGACTCGCAGTACGCACTCTGTCTTTGTCTGTAATTCTCTCTGAGCCTTGTACAACCTCCTTCAATAGCTTCCTTATGTAATTCTAAACATTTCTAGGGGTTGCATGTCGTAGTTCTTATTTTTATTTTTCCGACTTTGTAATTATTTCATTTTTGTGGTTTTTCTGAGACAGGACCTCATCCGTCTCTGTAATCACCCCCTATCGCGTGTAGCTGTATTTTATTCGCTTCCTTGTATAATTCTAAGCATTTCTATGGGTTGCATGCTGTAGTTCATTTTCTTTATTTATCGGAAACTGAATTTAGTCAATTTTATCGATTTTCGGAACCACGTTCCGACTTCCGGGGTTTGCAGCTAGTCGCCTGAATTCACGCCACTTCTCATATAAAACCAGTACCTAGATCAATTTCTAACAGACTGCAATTTAAGAATACACTGTGATTTTGTATAATGAATCCGATTTTCAACCACTTCACCTTCTGTGGAGTGCGTTCATGTAACGTAGCTGTGTATCGTCGTTAGCGTGTTTCCTCGCGGTCCAATTCAGATGTAATTTAACTTGGATATACACACGCTCCATCTCAAAACAGGCACGACAGACCAGAGCCAGCTTCAAAGTGTTTTTGTATATTGTGTTTTGTGCTACCGCCGACTTGCTGAATTTCGCCTACGATAGTGGCGCCTGCTTCCGACTCGTCTCAACACACTGATTTTGGTGAGTTTCGCTGTGGCATTGCGTGTATATGAGCGAATGAGTGTTTGTGAATCCACCCCCCAGTTGCGTTAAATCATGTATAATTTAGATGCATTTTTAATGTATTCACGAAATTGGTTCCCTATTTTGCTTGTTTTCTATCTGAATAAACCAGTTGAAGTTCAGCATAATCCGTAAGTTGCCTATGAATTGTAGTTTTAGAGCACCCTCCCTCTTTTATTTAATATTGTTCTTCACAAGTGCTGAGAACAAGATCAGACGCAATTTATTTACGACTAAATTCCGTTGCGCCATAAATGTTTTCTAAGCCCCCTTTCTAAGATAACTTTAATTGCGGTGGCTTGCTTATTGTCTGTGTGTAATAACGTGCGAGCTGCTATATATATTGACCACTGTAGTATTAACTTCCTGTTATTGAAGTAATTTGAAACGAGTCAGTTCTCAGTTTGGGCCAGAGAACAAGGCTTTGTAGCAGGGAGTAACCAGTAGTTCACACGGACATTATTTGCTAATTTTAGTGATAAAACAAAGTTCTTGTTTCGTACAGCGGTCGACTTTTAAACTTAACATTGTTTACTTGCAGAAATAAATATTGATATTTACCTGATTATCAACAACGACAATGGAGGTGCTTTCGTCTTCAGAAAAGTATTCTGGGTCTTCATCAGAGTCATAAATATCCAGTTCATCTCCATACTCGTTCAAAAACTCACTGAAAAGCGCGTTTATCATACGGACATTGGACACTACACTCTCACTTGCCGCCATATTTTAGGCACTTACCATTGTTTACTTGCACACATATCGAAAACGCTGCCAACAGTGAAATATCACGGAGTAGTGCTGCCATCTGTCGGTTTTTCATCGAACTTTTTACTAATACGTAAGAAACAAGTCCTCTCTGACTTTTTACAATTAATATCTCTGTTTCTCGCAGACTGTCCCTTACCATTGTTTACTACCGAGCCCCTCAAATAGACATTTTACCAAGCAACGTAACACAACTGCAGACGTCATGTGATATGAGAAAGATCCCAAAAAAATCAATTAGGAAATTTCGAGCTGTGTTTGTAGGACACGTAGGACACCTGGCCATGTCACCGAATGTCGCTGCTTAACCCTTTCAGAGCTGATTTTTTTCTGGAGGAAGGAATTTTTTTTTTTTGTCGTGTTCCCCTTAAGTTACGTTTTTAATGATTTTATAAGCAAGATTTACGCTGTTGTATGCATCCATTTACATATTACAAAATTGCATATGCTAAAAAGGAAGGCTTCCTTTTATGGACTAAAATAATTAATTTTGTGGTACTAACTTTTGTACTAAATAAACTGATCATTAAATAGTTGCCATGCAAAATATTTACTACTACGCTTCAGTTGTACAGTGGAATACAAGTAACCGACAACTTCTGTGTTATTTGGAGTTCACAAGCTGCTGCACAGTGTTGACTACTTGGTATTTTTATAGTGATCTTCCGCAGTTGACAGTAAGTGTTCATGATGAAAAGGTTGAACACTCATAGTCATATACATGTTGTTTTAATTGAGAAAAAAATGTTTCTGGTCTATCTTAGACACTGTAAAAGCCAGAGAGTCTGAAAGGGTTAAGGTAGGTTGTCCAAGGCGCGATTGATGCCTGCGACTGCGATGGGTCGTCTCGTGACGTCAGGGACTGGCTGCTCGCGCATGCACACTTTGAGTTTGGAGTGCGGCGCGCGGCTGATGCGGCGGCAATCGCAAGGCTGCACCAGTGAGCAGTGTTGCGATGGGAGTCGCAGCGACTCAAGGCAGCGGCAGAAACATGTCGAGCCAAGCGGACCGAAGAAATACGGATATGAACCACTCATAAGATGTGAGCTCGTCTCGCCGTTAAGCTACTGCCTTTGTACGTTGAACATATTTGGATTTCACTGCAATCTGGTGACATATACAAGAATAGACAGAAAATATTCGGAGAAATAAAAGAGAAATGAAGGTAGGAAAAGGACCAGTTTTGGCTTCTAGGATTTTGTAAATTATAAATGTGACCGGTGGTTACTGATTTTTCTGTTTAGGTGATCTGTAGAGGTGTAAGGAAATGCATAACAACGTTAATGTAATATTTTCAATAATTTCATTCATACCAAATACAGTCCGTTTTGTGGCGCGCCATAAAAATTATCTTAGTTCTTATGAACAAAGATGAATGTTATGTACCATTCAAATGTTTTGTGACTTGTATGGATGACATCTTCCATATTTTAAAATATTATTGTTCTCCATATTCCCTGGTAGGTGGTTTACGACGGAAACCGGTCAGAATGAAATAAATTATTACAATACAGCAAACATTCTTACTACTGTTGTTGATACATTTAACGAGCTGCAGAAAAATATTTTGTTTGGTATGTGTTTGCTATATTTTGATCTCTCTTGGAAAAAATATCAACTATACGTTTTCGAACACTGGGACTTATCAGTTTAAAAAAAAAAAAAAGCCTGAGACGAGACAGATGCAACCTGCATGAGGAGTTTCAGATATACGCACTCCTGGTCTCATAAAAAGTGCCGTAATCGTAAATAAAAAAATAAAAGAACTATTACCTTAGGATTTTCGCTGTGTTTTACTCTCATTAAGTTCCAATTCATGTGCAAACTGACTGAAATTTATGAATTTCATATCGTCATTTCAAAGATGCCTGTTAATAAAAATGTTTTAACAGCTTTAATGGTCATTTGTCACAAAAATAGAATCAATATATAGAAAACCCCAACAGTTAAGATCATCAATATCACAGTGAAGTACACGGCGCAGCGATGAAATAAAGAACCAAAACTTCCATCCCTCTGGTGAATAGACACACAGCTCCATGAAGTCGCACATGAAATTAACACTAAAAAACTTCCATTGAAGATGCTTCACAAATAAAGAAGCGAAACACGCCTTTCATTTAGTTGCGATAGACCGAAATAAACCTCCAAAAATATTAAGTTTCATCGCAAAAAACCATACTTACGTCTATATACCTGTAAATAAAAAATCGCACTGACGTGTTTTACGGCCCACTTAAGATTTGTAGTTTTACAATTTTTTGCAAACATTTCGGACAAAAATAATATTGCAAATAATAAAAAATTGTGATACCATTACGACTCTAGTATTGTGATAATTGGGGCAAATATAAACGCCGACCATAACTTATTGGTCACGAATTGTAGGCTGAAACAAAAAAAAAAACTGCAGAAAGGTAGGGATATAAGGAGATGGGACCTGGATAACGTAAAGGAACCTGAAGTTCTTGAGAATTTCAGAGGGAGCTTTAGGCAGCAATTGACAGAAACGGGGGAAATAAAACAGTAGAGGAGGAATGGGTAGTACTGAGAGATGAAACAGTGAAGGCAGCAGAGGACAAAATAGGTGGGAAGGCAAGACCTACAAAAAATCCTTGGATTACACAGAACATACTAAATTTAATAGACGAAAGGAGAAAATATAAAAATGCAGTAAATGAAACAGGCAAAATGGAGTACAGGCGACTAAGAAATGAGATTGACAGGATGTGAAAAATGGCTAAGCAGGAGTGGCTCGAAGGCAAATGCAAGTCTCTAGAAGAATGTATAAATAAGGGAAAAAATAGATACAGCCTACAGGAAAATAAATAGATATTTGGAGATAAGAAAAACTGCTCTATAAATATCAAGAACACAGATGGAAAACCAGTTTTCAGCAAAGAAGGGAAAGCTGAAAGGTGGAAAGAATATATAGAGAGGCTCTACAAAGGAAGTGAACGTAGAGGCAATATTGTAGGAAGGGGAGATGATGTGGATGAGGATGAAATCGGAGATACTATACTGAGAGATGAATTTGACATAGCAATGAAAGACCTAAGTCGAAAGAAGGCCCCTGGAGTAGATGACATTCTCTCAGACCTACTGAAGTCTCTGGGAGAACCAGCCATGACAAAGCTGTTTCATCTGGTGTGTAAGATGTATGAGACTGGCGAAGTACCCTCAGACTTTAAGAAAAACGTAATAATCCCCGTTCCAAAGAAAGCAGGTGCAGACAGGTGTGAAAACTACAGAACCATCAGTTTCATAAGTCATGGTTGCACGATATTAACACGAATTATTTACAGAAGGATGGAAAGCTGGTAGAAGCCGACCTCGGGGAAGATCAGTTTGGGTTCAGGAGAAATGTAGGAACACGGGAGCCAATACTCACTTTCAGCTTATCCTAGAAGATAGATTAAGGAAAGGCAAACCTACATTTCTAGCTTTTGCAGGTTTGGAGAAGGCTTTTGACATTGTTGATTGGAATAAGCTCTTTCAAGTTCTGAAGCAAGCAGGAGTAAAATATAGGGAGCGTAAGGTTATTTACAACTTGTACAAAAACCAGACAGCAGTTGTCAGAGTTGAAGGGCATGAAAGGGTTGCAGTGGTTGGGGAGTAAGACAGGGTTGTAGCCTTTCTCCAATGTTATTCAATTTGTACATCGATCAAGCTATAAAGGGAAGCAAGGAGAAATTTGGAGAAGGAATTAAAGTTCAGGGAGAAGAATTAAAAACATTGTGTTTTGCCGACGACATAGTAATTCTATCAGAGACAGCAAAAGACCTGGAAGAGCAGCCGAACGGAATGGACAGTGTGCTGAAAGATGCATATAAGATGAACATTAACAAGAGCAAAACAAGGGTAATGGAGTGCAGTGTAAGAAAATCAGGTGATGCTGAAGGAATTATATTAGGCAACGAAACAATAAAGAAGGTAGATGAGTTTTGTTACTTGGGCAGTAAAATAACAAATGATGGTCGCAGTACAGAGGATATAAAATGCAGAATGGCAATGGGTAGAAAAGCGTTCTTGAAAAAGAGATTTGTTAACATCGAATATTGATTTAAGCCTAAGGAAGTCCTTTCTGAAGGCATTTGTGTGGAGTGTTGCCTTGTATGGGAGTGAAACATGGACGATAAACAGTGCGGACAGGAAGAGGACAGAGGCTTTTGAAATGTGTTTCTGCAGAAGAATGCTGAAGATTAGGTGGGTTGATCACGTAACTAATGAGGAGGTACTGAACAGAATTGGGGAGAAAAGGAATTTCTGGTATACCTTGACTAAAAGAAGGGATCGATTGGTAGGACACATTTTTAGACATCAAGGAATCGTGAATTTAGCATTGGAGGGAAGTGTTTGGGGTAAAAACCGCAGAGATGGGTACAGTAAGCATATTCAGACAGATGTAGGTTGTTGTTCTTATGTGGAGTGTAAGAGGCTTGCTCAGGATAGGGTATTGTGGAGAGCTGCATCAAACCACTCTCCGGACTGAAGACCACAACAACAACATTGTAGTAATATCTATGCACTCAACACGTAATATTCCTTTTCTTTTTCTCTCTCTCTCTCTCTCTCTCTCTCTCTTTTTTTTTTTTTTTTTTTTTTTTTTTTAGATCTATCGGACCAAACTGCGTGGTCATCAGTTCGTAGCTTACAAACTACTTAAACCTAGGTAAAATAACCTAAGGACAAGACACACACACCCATGCCCCAGGGAGGAATCGAACCTCCACGGCAA
Source organism: Locusta migratoria (assembly GCA_026315105.1). NCBI lineage: Eukaryota > Metazoa > Arthropoda > Insecta > Orthoptera > Acrididae > Locusta > Locusta migratoria. The sequence goes on from CM048755.1 coordinate 192,263,807, forward strand.
GCAACCGCGCGCTCCGCAGCGAGACGCCTTAGACCGCTCGGCGACTCCACCGCGGCAATATTCTTTCTGACAGTATTTTAACAAACAGCCAGATTTATATGATATTTGAGTTTAGCTTTGACAAACACTCTTTTTTAAACTTTTATCTCTTTAAACTATCATTTGAATATCTCTCCCACATTTTCATTATATTTTTCTGTTAAAATATTATCACCTGTCTTGCCTTGGTAGTTCATTCAAATTTTATTTTCCTTGCCTTTATTGGTTACGAATGACTATAGCCTGGAATGAACGTAGCGTATTGGCGTTCGGACGAGTGACTATAGCCTGGATGGAACACAGCGTACATTTGGCGTTCGTAAATCGGTCACGTTACATCCCTTGCCCGAAAATCTCATTTTTGTACACCATTTTGCTTTCTCTACTTGATGAGTTTCTTATTATAACTCAAGCGTTGTCATTTCAAAGCAATTATGAAAAAACGTCGTTCTTAAGACCATGAATTATAATCTAACGTTAGTTAACACCTGCCATCGATGGTACAAGAATTACGGATAACTCTCGCGGCTGGTCGCCATAGCGTAATGGGCGAGGAATCAGTTTGTGATGTACGAGCTGCGATGGAGTAGCCGAGCGGTCTAAAGCGTCTCGCTGCGGAGCGCGCGGTTGCTCGCTCGCTACCCTGGGGCATGAGTGTGTGTGTGTTTGTCCTTAGGTTAGTTTACCTAGGTTTAAGTAGTTTTTAAGCTACGGGCTGATGACCACGTTGTTTGGTCCGACAGATTTACAAACATTTGAATATTTGTAACGTACGAAAATGGTTCGAAACTAGCTAGGTCGAGGTGGCTCAGCGCTCTCGGTCAGAGGGTTGCCGGCATGGACGCCGTTTCTAACGAGAGAACTGAGTGATCGACGAAGCGATCAAAATAGAACAAAAGAAACCAACGCCGTCAAAGTACAGATCAAAGCCGATGGCCACGGATCAAACTGAAGAACCAATGGGAATAGAGAAAAAGAGGGTTCAACCAACACCATCTGAAGAGAAGGCCTGTGCCATAGTAGTTTACCCGCATTCCTATTTTCTTATTCATTATCAATCCTACTCCTGTGATACCCCCAATTGATTTTGTATTTATAATCTTGTACTCACCTGACCAGAAATCCTGTTCATCCTGCCACCGAACTTCACTAATCCCCACTATATCTAACTTCAACCTATCCATTTCCCTTTTTAAATTTTCTAATTTTCCTACTCGATTAAGGGATCTAACATTCCACGCTCCGACCCGTAGAATGCCAGTATTGTCTTTCCTGATGACAACATCCTCCTGAGTAGTCCCCGCCCTCAAAATCTCGAAAACGGAGACAGGTATCGTCCTGCTCTCAACTCTAAATAATTTTGAGTTATTAGCTTCATTTCATCCACAACGATGTATGACCTAAAAAGAACCATACGCAAAGTAGGCAGCGACTATACATATTTCGATGTAAACACTTCAAGTGTAATGCAAATCGGTTACTTAAAAATTAAGTATATGAATAACTATGAGAAATTTTGAGGAAATAGACACTTCGTTATCAAGCTGGGGCATGAAACTACAAGATATGTAAAAACCATTTTTATTTATTTATTTATTTTTTGCGTTTAGTTTCCTCAAACTCAAAAGAGATATAACAAGGAGTGAGAAAAACGCACATCCGAAAGTAGTGCTTTTTAATTTTTTTAAAGGAAAACGAGAATCTGTAACGAAAAACTAAATATGGAAGCTGATGTAGCTTTGCTTCCTTAACATGCACTATTTTTTACAGCAAGAAAATCAGAAATTTTTTGTCGTCATGAATTTCCCGAGTCGTCGACCAGGAGCCGCGCCTTGGGAAACGGCAGCGGCTCGCGTCGTGCTCCCGACTCGCCACCGTCCGCCACGGCCGGAAAATGGAGGGAGGACGAGATGCAATCGCAGCCGCGTCTTGGACAACCTACCTTTATAGCTGCAGTATCGCGTCGCTGTATATCGCGCGCTGTCGCTCGCTTTTGTCGCCCACGTAGGACATGGTCCAACGTGACGTTCCAGACCACACAGGCTTTCCCACGCGGCCGCAAATTCTCTTCTAACTTCCATGTAACGATCGCCGTTTTCGAGGTAAGAAATCTTTCTACGTGTCAGGCCGGAAAATACCTTAATGGACAGTAAAACAAAGTGGTATGAAACAGGTAAGAAGATATCTCCTTTCTGATTTGGAAATACGTAGATGTGGTAGCTTCTAAATTGACACATTAGATTTGTGTGATTTATTATTTTATTGTAAATTTTTTTATAGTAGTCATGTGGATGGCCTCACGTTTTTCTTTATTTTTATCCAACTTCCACTTTTCGTACTATATAGATAACTTGTCTAAAACATTTAGCATTTCATATTGACATTCTGGAACACTACCAGATGGTTTGTTTGCTCATATTATCTCTTGTACCATTTATATAGATTAAGCATAACACAACGTCTGATTCTTCCTTCTGGAAATCCAGTTACGACTTTCATTTTACTCTATGGTTTTCCATCTATTACTAGAAACTGTGTCCTTCAGACCGAAACTCATGAATTTAGTTGTATAATTGAGATAATACTTCATAGACAAACAATTCCACTGAAAGTCAATTGTTTCAGTTTCAAAAGCCTTCCAGAAAACTAGTTCAAAAATGTTCAAATGTTTGTTAAGCTTAAGGGACTTAACTACAGGGTCATCAGTCCCTAAACTTACAAACTACTTATGAACTACCTACAACTAAGGACGGCACAAATATCCATGTCCGAGGGGGGATTCGAACCCCCGACCGTAGTGGCCGTGCAGACCGTGACTGAAGCGCCTCAATCCCCTCGGCCACCGCGGCCGGCCCAGAAATCTAGAAAAACGACATTAATTCGAGGTCCCCTATGGATAGCACTCATTATTTCATAAGAATAAGCTTGTATTTCACAACAAATATAATATCTGAACCCATGTAGGTTATGTATCAATAGATCGTTTTCTTCAAGGTATTTCATAATGTTTTCATACAGTATACGTTCGAAAATCTCGCTGTCTTTGATATCGATCTACAATTCAGTAGATTGCTCCTATTTCCGGTTTGTAGCCCTGTGCAAGGCGAGATGTTCGAGTTTTGTGCTGTGGTAAAAATAAGTAATCTTATATTATTAAAAGAATCTGCGAAAACTAAAGTCATTCAGTCAGGCTGTTCTATCCGACCTATTTCCTTCATTTTTGATATAAACGAAAGGTATTCATTCGCAGATTTGTCATCAAGTATCAGAATTAACTTCAGTCTCTCCATCCTTTATTTTTATTCAAATGAGATATCCCTCTGTCCTTGCATTAAATATTTTAATCGGTTTGTTTTGATATCTTCGATTCTAATTAAGGTACGCAGTTCTTTTTGATCTAACACTCAGTGGATCAAGCTCTTTCATTTTCCCTTTTAAACACTTGCGTTGATTGATTCTGAAGAAACCTATGCTTGAACATTCAACTGTACTTTCATTTTTTCCCAACTTTTTTCTCATTTCACTAACGGTGCGAAGTATTCGCACGGGTTCTCTAGTAAAACTTAATTTAACACTGATGTTGTCGTGGTCTTCAGTCCGGAGACAGGTTTGATGCAGCTTTCCACCCTACTCTATCCTAAGCAAGCCTCTTCGTCTTCTCATAAGAATGGCAACCCACATCCAATTGATTCTGCTTACTGTATTCATCTCTTCGTCTCCCTCTGCGGTTTTTACCCCAAACATTTCCATCCAATACTAAATTCACGATTCCTTGATGTCTAAGAATGTGTCCTACCAATCAATCCCTTCTTTTTGTCAAGGTATGCCAGAAATTCCTTTTCTCTCCAATTACGCGAACAACACACCTAATCTAGAGGATTCTTCTGTAGCACCATATTTCAAAAGCCTCTATCCTCTTCCTGTCTGCACTATTTATCGTCCAAGTTTCACTCCCATGCAAGGCAACACTCCGCACAAATGCCTTCAAAAAGGACTTCCTTACTCTTAAATTAATATTCTGTCTAAACAAATTTCTCTTTTTCAAAGACGCTTTTCTTCCCATTGCCACTCTACATTTTATATCCTCTGTACTGCAACCATCGTGTGTTATTTTATTTCCCAAGTAACAAAACTCATCTACCACCTTTCTTTCGTTATCTAATCCAGTTCCTTCAGCATTGTCCGATTTTCTTAGACTGCACTACATTACCCTTGTTTTTCCCTTGTTAATGTTCATTTTATACGAACCTTTCAACACACTGTCCATTCCGTTCAACCGCTCTTCCAGGTCCTTTGCTGTCTCTGACAATTGTAATGTCATCGGCAAAACACAATGGTTTTTCTTCGCCCTGAACTCTAATAGCTTCTCCAAATTACTCCTTGCTTTCCTTTATAGCTTGCTCATGTAGAAATTGAATAACATTGGAGAAAGTCTACAACCCTGTCTTATTCCTTCCCAACATTCTGCATCCATCCCATGCCCTTCAAACTCTTATTACTGCTGTCTGGTTTTTGTACAAGTTATAAATAAACCTCCATTCCTTATATTTTACTCCTGCTGATTTCAGAATTTGAAAGAGTCTATTCCAATCAACATTGTCAAAAGCTTATTCCAAATCTACAGAAGCTAGAAATGTAGGTTTGCCTTTCCTTTTATTCTAAGATACGCCATAAAGTGAGTATTGCCTCCCGTGTTCGTACATTTCTGCTGAATCCAAACTGATCTTCCCCGAGGTCGGCTTCTACCAGTTTTTCCATCCTTCTGGAAATAATTCATCTTAAAATTTTGCAACCATGACTTATTAAACTGATGGTTCTGTAATTTTCACACCTGTCTGCGCCTGCTCCTAAGATTGGGAATTATTGCATATATGAGTGGCCACAGTACGGAAATTTATCTAACTGCTCACTCCTTAAGGGAGCAGCCAACGTTTTAACAGACACAAAATCAATGTTAAAAAATAAAAGAATGGATAATTAAACATGGGACATGGAGCATGAAATCATAAATCAAAGCTTTGATACTTTAAAAAATCATAATCTATTCAGAAAAATGAACAAGCAACTAAATGTGGGGAGATCAAGTTAAGCACACACCTTGTACAAAAGTGAATTAAATCATAAAATTAGTGCCCATCATAAAATTGTTTCTGCCCTTTATCAATATGGAGGTAAGGTGGGAGTAAATTTTCAAACACACAATGGGTAGCTGAAAGGACATTCATTCATTCACAGACATGCACATAATGCTAGGCGGTACATTACAAAGCTGGAACACCTGAAAGCAGCGGAGAAACGAAGCATCGCCAGTGTCTTGACGAGATGGCGGGTGTCTTGATCACAAATGTAATTATACTGTGCACTAAACAAACTCATGTTCAGGGAGGCAGCAGCTCAGTATTCTTAAGTACCACTTGGTGTGTGACCACGCCAAATTTCATTGTATTTTCAAACAGAAATTAATTTAGAATAAGCGAGTAAAGCACACACGAGAATTCATATAGAAGAAAGCTACTATTAATAAAACAATGGCCGAAGGCCGAAGTAACGACCATTACCATAGCACATGGTGCAATCGGTCATATAAGACAGAAAAGATGGAATGAAATCAGAAAATCTGAGAAAATATTTAGCATACTTGCAGATACAGTAACGACATGAAAAGTCAGTTAAAACGGAAAAGAAATTCAAACACACTAAGTTTACACAAAGGCTGAAGGTCACACATGTGTATTCTAACTTGAGCAAAACCGGACACACAATCATCACTGGAATGAAAATGCAAATAATAAATTTACACTGAATTTATTCAAGTTCTGTAAATTAAGTAACACTTCACGTCGCATAGCGAAAGAATTACTCAAGAAAGCTATCACTGAAAAACCAAGACTGCCTGGTCACAAATAAAGCAAAGACCTAACAGCATGCCCTCTCCTCAGCATGTTTTGGCGGTTGTACTTACTTCCACTGTCATCGGAGTGAAGCTCTAAGGCCATGCAAAAACCTCCCCCCACCCCCTGCCATACACCGGATGTAGAGCGCGCAAAAAGCGGCGCAGAGTGCGTTCAGAGACTAATGTTTACCAACGCTTGCTACCTGGCCAAGACAATTCCCTCTTTTCTTTCGTCCAATATTAGGTTGGCATGACACTAAGAACATTTTTTGCAATTGTAGATATGAAGAAAGATTCTGACAATATTGACTGGAATATATTTTCTCAAATTTTGGAGGTAGCTGGGGTAAAATACAGGAAGTTAAGAGTTATATTCAACTTGTACAAAACCCAGACAGTAATTATTAGGGTCGAAGGATATGAAACGGATCCAGTGGTTGGGTATGGAGTAAGAAAGGCGTTCCCCAGTGTTGTTTAATCTGTACACTGAACAAGCTGTGATAGAATGCAAGGAGGTATTTGGAAAGGGATCTAAATTTCAGGGAGAAAAAAAAACTTTGCAGTTGGTTGATGACATCGTAATTCTGCCAGAGGGAGTAAAGGACCTGGAAGAGCAGTTGAATGGAATCGACAGTGTCTTGAAGGAAAGTTATAAGATGAACATTAACAAAAGTAAAACAAGCGTAATGGAATGTAGTCTAAGAAAGTCAGGTGATACTGACGTAATTAGGTTAGGTAATGAGACAATAAAAGTAGTAGATTTTTTTCTTATTTGGGTAGCAAAAGAACTGATATCCGAAGTAAAAAAAAGATACAAAAATGGCTATGGAAAGTAAAGCGTTTCTGAAGATGTGAAATTTTTTGACATCCAATATTAATTTAAATGTTAGGAAGTCCTTTCTGAAGGCATTTGTCTGGAGTGTAGCATTGTATGGGTGTGAAACGTGGACGATAAGGAGTTTAGACGTTTAGACTAAAAGGTTATGGAAGCTTTTGAAATGTGGTGCTACAGACAAATGATGAAGATTAGATTGATAGATCACAAAAGTAAAGAGGAGATGCTCAAAATACTTTGGGAGAAATGAGTTTCTACATTTACATACATACCTACAGGGGCATCAGTCTGGAAGATTGACTCAGCTGGCCTTGTAAAATCAATTAATATGCCTTTGTCATACAGTTAATGTGAGCAGCTGAAAGCAAGGGCAAACTACATCCAGCTGTACTGAATGAACATATGATGATGGCATCCTCTCGAGTAAAATATTCCAGAGGCAAAATAGTCCCCTGTTTGGATTGCCAGGCAGAGTCTACTCAGGGGGATGTCGTCATCAGGAAAGACAACACTGGTATTCTACTGATCGGAGTGTGGAATGTTAGATTCCTTAATCTGGTAGGAAGGTTAGAAAACTTAAAAAGAGAAATGGGTAGGTTAAAATTAGGTATAATGGGGATTAGTGAAGTTTGGTGGAAAGAGGAACAGGATTTCTGGTCAGGTGAGTACAGGATTATAAATACAAAATCAGTTGGGGGTTTTACATGAGTAGGTCTGATAATGAATAAGAAAATAGTAATGTGGGTAAACTACTAAAAGTAGCATGGTGATCGCATTATCATAGTCAAGATAGATACAAAGCAAACACCGACCACAGTAGTATATGTTTATATGCCTACTAGCTCTGTCGATAATGAGATCAAAGAAATGTATGAGGAGGTAAAAGAAATTATTCAGACAGTTAAGGGAGATGAAAATTTAATTTCTATGGGAGACTGATATTCGGTAGTAGGAAAAGGAAGGGAAGAAAACGTTTAGGTGAATATGGACTGGGAACAGGAATAAAAAAGAAAGCCACCTAGTAGAATTTTGTACTGAGCATAATTTAAATATAACAAACACCTAGTTCAAGAATCATGAAAGAAGGTTGTGTACATGGCAGAGACCAAGAGACACCGGAAGATACCAGATAGATTTTATGATGGTAAGACATAGATTTCGAAACCAGGTTTTATCCAGGGGCAGATATTGACTCTGACCATATCTTAATGGTTATGAACTGTAGAATGAATTTGAGGAAACTACTGAAACATAGGAATATAAGGAGATGGGACCTGGATAAATTGATGGTACCTGAAGTTCTTGAGAATTTCAGAGGGAGATTTAGGCAACAACTGACAGAAATCACAGGAAATACTACATTTAATTGATAAAAGGAGAAAATATAAAAATTCAGTAAATCAAACAGGCAAAATGGAGTACAGACAGCTAAAAAATGACAGAGACAGGAGGTGCAAAATAGCTAAGCAGAATTGGCTAGAAGGCAAATGTAAATCTGTGGAAGACTGTACAACAAGGGGAAAAATAGATACCAACTATAGGAAAATAAGAGACGTTAGCTGTATGAATACCAAAATCACAGATAGAAAACCAGTTCTGACTAAAGAAGGGAAAGCTGAAATGTGGAAAGAGTGCTTAGTGGGGCGCTACACAGGAAATGAAGTTACAGACAATATTGTAGGAAGGGAAGAGGAAGTAGTTGAAGATGAAATAGGAGATACTACACTAAGAGATGAATTTGACATAGCACTGAAGACATAAGTCGAAACGAGGCCCCTGGAGTGGACGAAATTCCCTCAGAACTACTGAAGTCTCTGGGAGAGCCAGCCATGACAAAACTACTTCGACTGGTGTGTAAAATGTATGAGACAGACGAAATACCCTCATTTTTAAGGAAAATGAAATACTCCATTCTAAAGAAAGCAGGCGCAGACAGGTGTGAAAATTACGGAACCATCAGTTTAATAAGTCATGGTTGCAAAATTTTAACACGAATTATTTACAGAAGGATGGAAAAGCTGATAGAAGCCGACCTTGAGGAAGAGCAGTTTGCATTCAAGAGAAATGTAGGAACACGGGACGCAATACTCACTTTACGGCTTTTCTTAGAAGATAGATTAATGAAAGGCAAACCTACATTTCTAGCTTTTGTAGATTTGGAAAACGTTTTTGACAGTGTTGATTGGAATACACTCTATCAAATTCTGAAGCAAGCGGAGTAAAATATAGGGAACAGAAGGTTATTTACAACTTGTATAAAAACCAGACAACAGTTATCAGAGTTGAAGGGCATGAAAGGGATGCAGAGGTTGGGAAAGAATAAGACAGGGTTGTAGCCTTTGTCCAATAATATTCAATTTGTACATTGAGCAAGCTATAAAGGAAAGCAAGAAGAAATTTGGAGAAGGAATTAAAGTTCAGGGTGGAGAAATAAAAACACTGTATTTTGCCTATGAGATTGTAATTCTGTAAGAGGCAGCAAAAGGCCTGGAAGAGTAATTGAACGGAATGGACAGTGTGTTGAAAGGTGCATATAAGATTGACTCGAGTCACTGAGTCGAAACATCAACTCAGTAGCCAACTCTAGAGCACTCGCGAATGTGAGCCGAGCGTGACCGAACGGCGCGCGCATAGAGTTTACACTGGAGCGAATTCTCGTTCGCTGCTGCTCGTTCGCTTGTGTTCACTTCGGTGTAAACGGGGCTTAAGAGTTGATACAAACTTATACGTCAGTAGTTCGGGAACTGTGGACAGTGGACAATATGGGGAGGGATAGTATGCCTCTCTGAACAGTGAGTTACTTGCCCACTAACTTCAAAGTGCCGAAGCTGTCACAAGTATGAGCATGGAGGTTGATCATTCAAGTAAATGAGCATGGAGGCTGATCATTCAAGTAAATATGCAGCAAAGCGTATGCTCGAAAGAAATGAAGAGCTAAAGGAAAAAAGACCAGCGTTTTCTGCTCAACAACAACATCAGACTACGGCTGAGGTAACGAAACAGATAACTGCAAACACAGGGTATGCCTGTTCCTTACTCTTTAAATAAAGATTAACATCTGCAGCCCCACATAGAGGCACTAGTCACGATCTAATTCAATTAAGGAGAATAATCTTACGGAAAAACAATCAGGACAGAAGGAAACTGCTAGTCTCGCTAATGTTGAAACTTCCTGCCAGATTAAAATTGTGTGCCGGAACCGGGACTCGAACCTGGAACCTTTGCCTTTCGCGGGCAAGCGCACTACCGACTGTGCTATCCCGACACGACTCACAACTTTACTTCCGCCAGTACCCCGCCTCCTACTTTCCAAACTTCACAGAAGCTCTCCTAATGTTATCTGCAAACAAAATAAATCCAGTAGATATCAGCTTGATGCAACAGGGTCTTTTTATGTATTTGTAGAGGGACTGAATGGAAATATTGGGAAATATCACGCAATGGCTTTAGAGAAATAACTCTATACCTCAGATAACGAATACAAAAATAAAATTTCCAACCTCAAGGTCGTTGGAAAGAATAGAATTAGAATTGACTTTGATTCAGGTTATGCAGCAAACAAATTTGTAGAGGTCAATCCATTAAGTCATAAGCAGATGGTAGTGTATATTCCCAGTCACAGATTGCACTGCCAGTGAGTGGTAAGGAATGTTGGCATTGAATTTTCAGAATCAGAGTTAAAGGAAGCCATTCAATCTTCAATAACCGTTACTAATATTCGCAGAATGAGTAAACGAATAAATGAGTTGGGTGCAGTAACTTATGTTCCTCGTCAAACATGTGTCCTTACTTTCTCTTCACAATTTTTCCCAGAATATGTTACAGTGTATGGTATGCGATGCCCAGTTAGGCCATACATTCCATCAGTCAAGCAGTGTTTCCGTTGTCTTAGATATGGCCATTTAAGCTACCAATGCCAGTCAGAGGCTCGCTGTAACATTTGAGGAGGACATCACGATGAATCGCTTTGCTCAAGCAAAACAGCATGTTGCATGCATTGCAATGGAGCTCACTCATCAAGAGACAAAACATGTCCTATGTTCCTAAAACAACAGGCGGTCAAAAAAAGCGTCAGCTTTCTTCGACATCTCTTTTAAGGAAGCTGAAGATTATCTAAACCAAAGACCATATGCCACTGTGGCAGGAAATCACAGTAAGTTCTACTGGGAGAAGGAATTTCGGCACATCTCTTTTAAAGAAACTGTGAATTATTTAAACCAAAAATCCACACCTTTTAAGTACAGTTGAAGATCTAGAGTTGGTTATTTTGAATGATGGCTCCCCAATATTAATACCTTCCCCTCTTCAACGACCGATAGCAGTGGACGTGAGCCTTGTATCTCCTGATTTCCATCATATTACGAAATGGGAGACCTTTAGGTGCTCTGTGGGATTAAACCACCTTTCCATAAAAACAGTATTGGGCCTCATGATAAACTTGAAAAGGAAATATTATTCAAGCAGCCCTTGGAAAATTAAAGATGACTGTTGGGAAAAATATCAGAAAATTATACAAGAACTCAAGAAACAGAGTGCAACATGGACGACAAGGGAAGCTTATGCCGCACTTATGGCAGCGATCAATATACCAGGTAGTAACTCAATACCGTAGCGTAAAACAGAGTTCTATTCGACGAAACCGCGTGTTTTTGTTGGAATTCTGACTGCTCCAGAGCTGTAGCTAAAAGAAGACTAGCTTTATCTAGATACCGTAAAGAACCGTCTTTCCAACGATATCTGGGATACAAACACTAGGAGATTCCTGAAGAAAAGGGAAAAGAAGTCTTGAATCAATTACTGTAACAGATTAAATGAGGTATCTAACATCTCAGAGATATGAAAAATAGCCTGATCTCATAAACATCCTTATACAGTGGCATCTCCAGTGGTGAATCCTGTGTGGTTGGAAGAATTTGTAGCAAAAGTGGCTCCTCTGTCCTGAACGGAAGCACCAGTGCATATGCGCCCAGAAACAAATTTTATTCACCCTCTACTGACACCATTTAGCAGACATGAACTTTAAGATGTTATGAAAAACTTTACAAGCACCTCTCTAGGAATTGATTGTATTCATTATGATATGATTAAAAATTTGCCTCAGGAGGCTTCAGATCTGCTCCTATGGAATTTTAATGAACCATGGGGAAGAGAGGAACTAATGGACGAATGGACTACACATATTATTACATATTACACATATTATTACCTAAAAATCCATACCTCATACAGACCAATTGCCTTGTCCTCCAGTGTGGGGAAAACTCTTGAAAGGTTTGTTAAAAATCGACTTGAAATATGGCTGGAAAATAAGGAATTATTGCCAATATCCCAGTTTGACTTTATTAAAGGCAGAGGAACATTGGACAACTTAGCAACGCTGAGCAGCAACGTTCTTGTTGCTTTCCAGGAAAAGAAATACGGCACTTAACATCACTATTCTTAGCAGTGACATCAGCACACGATAATGTTCAGATCACTATCCTTTTAGAATAAGCTAAATCGATTTGAAATTCCTGACAGTTGGATATACGGTATCAGAACTTACCTTATGAGGAGAAAAATTTATGTACGATATCAGAACTAATTCATAGGACCTTTGATTCTATCTAAAGGTTTCCTCCAAGAAGCAATCCTTAGCCCCTCACTGTATATTCTATATTCTGAGGATCTTGAAGTTATTCCTCCAGATGTACACATACTACAGTATGCTGATGATATATGATTATACTCAACTGGTCCTACAGAGGATTCTGCAATTGATCAGCTGGTAGCAGCTGTAATAGAGGTGGATGATTGACTTCAAGCTAATGGACTAGAAATGTCACCTTCAAAATGTACAGTTATGCATTTTTCAAAACGAAGTATCCATCATAATGTGATTCATACAAGAAACTATTCATTCGAAATCAAACCAACTGTTAAATTCTTGGGTATGTGGCTAGATTTGATTTGATTCTCAGGGAAGCCAAACCCGCCACTGCCTGCACCGAAATTAGGTTTATTGTGTAGTATTGCTCCCTGTATATCTAGTAACCATTGCCCTTGAACAGTGCAAGGAGTCCCTTTACCAGTTCTTTATTAGACACAATTTCTTCGGGTCTGGTTGTCCCAAATGTTCTGTGCCTTTTACTCTCCAATGCAATGCATTCGAAGATTAGATGTGATGCAGTTTCATCACTGTCATCACAAATCCTACATTTAGGGTCCTCTTCTGTTATTCCCATTGTATGTAGGTGTGGGTATGTGGCTAGACTCCAGGCTAACTTGTATAAGTCACATCGATTATGTTATTTCCATCTGTATTCCAATTATGAACATCATCCGATTATTAATGAGAGTCTGGTGTGGTGCGAATCCCAATGTTATTGACTATATACAGAAGGTTAATTACAAGAAGGATCGAGTATGGATGCACGGTGTATGGGAACGCTAATATCAGGTACTTCCGTAAACTGGATAAATTTCAATACAGTTGCATTCGAACATGTCTTGAAGCCATGAGATCAACTCCTACCAATGCTCTCTTAGTAGAGGCACTGGTGATGCGTCTTCATTTTAGGTGTCAGTGGTTAGCCAGCAGATATATATTATGAAGGTTGGCGATAACGAAACACCCAGTAATAGAGAAATGTGATATGTTACTGGCTGTATTGGCGAACATAACACTGCATCGTCCCCCAGACTTCTTCAGAAGTTTTCTGGCACTGTAAGACTTGAGCAACAGTATTATAACTACAGTACAAGGAGACTTAATCAGTTTGAAGGCCCTCTTTGTTCCAGACCACTTGTTGCTCCAATGCTACATTTGGAATTCAACCCTTGCATGGGTAGCAGTCTTTAATATGATGGTTGATGCATACCTCTGCGAGAAGTGGGACGAACCTTTACGTATATACACTGATGGCTCACGTTCTACATCAGAAGGTAATGTTGGATGTGCTGTCATATGCCCATAAACAGGCCACTATGACAAATACAAGCTGCCATCGTCAACCTCCTCCTTTACTGCAGAAACAATAGCAAACTTAGAAGCTATCAAGTACTCTTCAACCCAAACTTACAACCATATTTTAATTATTTCTGACTCAAAAAGCGTTTTGACTTACATAGATAGTAGAAATGGGGGTAAATACAGCAGCAAACTGATTATTGACATCACATGAGAAATGACAAAATGCTCTTGAAGGAATAAATATGTTTACTTAATCTGGATAAAATCACATGCAGGTATTTTACATAATGGAACTTTAGACCAGTTGGCCAAAGAAGCAGCTAATTTCCGTGTTTATTTGGATATCCGGCTACCTTTCGCCGATTTCTTCCATAAAATAAAACGTGGAAAGAGATACGACTGGGAAGAAGAATGGAGAACATCAGCTTTGTATAAAGGAAAACATTATAATTTCCTACAGCCTCATATACCAGGTCAACCATTGCTTCACAGAATGCCCCTACACAGGAGAGCTACTTCTTAAATTTCGAGGATGAGATTTAATTATGGCAGCTTCCCCTCACATTTATTCTGTTTACAACTCAGGAATTCAGATAAATGTGACTGTAACAACTGACCAAGGTACGGCCAATACAGAGAGCAGGTGTTTTTTTTTTTTTTTTTTTTTTTTTTTTTCAGAACTATGAATACTTGGAGTTCCTCTCCCAACAAGTGTCACCAGCCTTCCAGTAATGTCAGACAATGCAGTGCTTGGATGGCGAGCTGTCTGAGGGTATGACAAATTAACTGTGAGCCTATAAATATAATTAAGAAAGGTAATTTTACAACTAGTTTGGTTCACAAGCATTTAAGCACAGACATGTCGAACTTTACAAATATCTGATCATTCAATACGATGTGCTTCGTATAGGCCAATTCACACTGTCCGTCACGTCACGTCACGTCACCGTCCGTCAGAACATTCCGCAATGTATTTCTAATGGCGGCATTCACACTGTCCGTCACCGGACCGTCACGTCACGTCACCGTCCGTCAAGCTTTCTCGAGAAGGATGTTTTGACGGAACGGCCGTCTGCTAACATCGGAAGTTAACCTATTTTCGACACGCGAATTACATGTTGCAGACTACGAGTGCACTGTTTATATGCAAATGTCTCTTATTAATCTTTATTTCGTTGTTATACTTAGTTTTAGGGGCAAATCTCAAATGTTTCATGGCGACTTAAATATTTTTGTCAATTGAGTGTCCCCCTAAAATCGAAGTCTGATATATGAAACCAAAAAATGGTTTATGTCATGTGACATTGTAACAGAAAAGACTAAAGCAAACTGTTTATTTGAATAAGATTGTAATTTGATTACGCATTTTTCATTAAATAACATTTTAAATGAAAAACTCAGTTCTAATGAAAGACAACAATTCAGTTGTTTACGATGGTACTAACAATGTCAGCGGACAAATCGTAATGGACAATGTAATCAGGCGCTATCCATGCTCTTATAAGTATTGTTTGATGTTTTCGTATGTTTATTTTTTCGCTTGAAAATAGATGTTGATGTTTTTAATTGTTGTTTCAGTTCCCAGTAAGTTGGCCAAAAACATACGTCGTAAAGTTTTCTTTGGCCGTCAATAACATTTAGCATTGTTGTTTCGTCGATTCTAGTGTTAAACTATGACTTTCTACATAACAAATCGCCATTCATAACCTCACTTTCAACATCGCGTATTGAGATGGACGAATTGACGTGACGGACACGGACGGACAGTGTGAATACAACTTGACGTGACGGTTCCGTGACGTGACGTTGACGTGACGGACAGTGTGAATTGGCCTTATATATCCGCAAGTGTATGCAGAGGCACTTGGAGTACAAAGTGTTTGGAAATGAAGATTGTTATGTCCAATGATAGAGAATCAAAATTCAATCTGTGCAGCTCAAAATGCAGTAGTTTATTTTTTATGTATTCAAATGACTAAAATAGTGTATTTTTGCTAAAGGCCAAATACATTTTTTTTATGTAAACGTAGTGTCTCTGAACGGCACTCTTTGATTTTTGGTAACATATCTTCCAACGACGTTTATATCTTCACGTACGAAGGAATTATTTTCTTTGCCATTTAAATCATGTTATTTAGAGTAAATTTAAGTGTAAGGCGTTTTGGTATTTGTTTTGTAAGTTGAAGATAATTTTTACGTTGTTTTTAGATGTTGTTTCTGTGGAATACTGCAAATTTGTATAATTCATGTTTATCTGCAAACGCAAGACTTGTAGTATGATGGTAATTCCAAAGTGACAAAAACAATAGGCCTATATTGTTAATTTCTAATGTTTTTCCAGTGTGATTATTGTGTGTAAATACTGTAAAACGTTTACTATAATTTAATGGAATTAGGTTCCTTAGCAATGATTAAACATTGCGATAATGTCTCCATTTTAAACTGCCTCTTCTGCATTTGTTTACCTGCATGAGTTTCATATAGAGTAGAAAAAAATTACCCGTATAATTTACCTTTAACATAGAGTTCACAAATTTTGTAATAGTGGGACGTAGTTTATAGTTACTTCGACAATGACAACTGTACAACATTTGTGTGTCGGATGTATAATAACCAACATAACTAATGAAAGTTGTTTTACTCCGATCTGTATAATCCCATCAGATTCAGAGTTTGTGCAGTATCTGACAGCCGATCGAAGTGTTTTTTCCTTCTGAATTTACTAGTTATCACATGTATCGTGAATGTAGGCCTGTGTTGGTCAAGTGTGATAGGAAATTAATTGTAGCAATGTAACTGGGAAACCTTTCTGTAAGTTCAGGATAGCAGTACAGTTCAAAGCAAAGCGAAGTTCATTTTTCATGTTTGACATTTTAAAAGTTGAGAAATTATATGACAGGCTACAGAGAAAGTACATTGTTACTAACAGTTTACCACTCAGATTGTTCTATCAGAACAATTCTTTTGACACAAAGGCAGCAGTCTTAGGTAGATGTAGAAGTGAAACCCGCTGTATTAAGCATGTTGGGGTTTTCTGTTGCATTTTTCATTATTGATGTGTGGTACATAAGGTACACTAAAAGAGTTGGTAGTGGAAAATACCTGTAGTCATTTTCACATGCAACAGAATTCCAGGGTTTAAGCTTGAACATTAAATTTCACTCTGTAAAACTGAAGCATGTTGGCTTTGATCCATGACATATCCATGTTGTGCAAGGGGGATTTTTCTTGTTTTACTAATATAAGTTTTCACAAACTTATCTATTGTCACCTATCCACCTACCAAGCACCATGACTTGAAACTTTGACCGATCGTAACGGCCACTGCTTGACAGAGCACTGTGGTGAAAGGAAGTTTATTTTTCTGTTTCAGAATGTTGACTGTGTATTTTTCTGTTTAGTATGTCCTAGCCCATGACATGGGTTAAAGCAAGTCAGTAGTATCAGGACATTCACTATATCAATGAGTCTACATACACCAAAAGCCAAAGTCTGCCAAATTTACTTGCAATTCTGGCATCAACATTTTTATCAGTACTTGAAAGACATTTTATCAGTTTTAAGTGTAATAGGGATTGGAGGAAAGAGGGGATGCCTATCACCATTACCATGAAGTTGATCATGCTAGGATAGCAAGAGGAAAAAAGGAAAGCGTAACATTTAAGTGTCACACATTTAATAAATTGTTCACACCAGATGTTCATTTTTTTTTTTTTTTCCTATATTAGCCTGTGAACAACTGTTGTATGAGGCATAGGTTGTAATAAGACATAATTGACATATATACAAATTATTCCGACATTTTCGACACAAGTAAGTATTTTTACAAAGGTATTATAGCCTATATCTAGCCTTACAAAGTTTCTATCACATTTGGATACAGAGCAGATAACGTAGTAGTTAAAAGTACTTAATGCGAAAGATCACCTATTTTGTCATTATTTAAAAATTTAATAACAAATTTAAATAAAGCACAAATAAGGTTCTGACAGTACTGAACAAATATGTAGACTTAGTCACACTCCGTTATCTAAAAATTCATTAACATTGTAGAATGATTTTGACTTCAGCCAAGTCCATTCTACCCTTGGAAATTTGAGGCATAGCTCATGTATTAGAAGGTAGACAGATGAGAAATACTTTTCCTGTGAGTAAAAAAATTATTCTGGACTTAGTCCATGGAATGTCTAGTTTGGTATGAGTGTTCGTCTGACCTATGTTCATTCATGTGGACACTGTTTAACCATGAAAACAGACTTCCAAATGGAGAAACTTAATAAGAATCTCTGATATAGAGACGCAGCTGAAAGAGCTGAAAACGAGTAAGTTGCCAGGTCCCTAGGCTTCCCACTACTAAACTTGAAAATAGAAATTTCTAGTAACCCTCATATTCATTAATGGTTAAAGTGCAGTTTATGCGGCAGCAGCTAGCCATTGCGCTCGCTAGGTTAGGAACGGCAGAGCAGCCAATCAGGAATCGAGTTATGCCGGCCAATAAGATAGCGTTTCATGACGAGTGAATTTGGCGTCAATTTCAAAGTTTGTTTGAGGATTTTTATGCGGTGTTTGTGAGATTGTAATTGATTCTCCATTTATAAGAGATTTAATTATTAATACACCACAGCAGTCAACCATAGAGCAAGTATAGCATGTTTTATTTATTTTATGATATGTTCGAAACTCTGATCAAGTGACATCCACACTCATAGCAACTGTAACTTGTTGATCATCAAAAACTTTTGCGTACACTGCTACAATTTGTTTATGTGGTACAATTGTCACACTCTTTCTTATTGGCCGCGGCATCGGGACTCCTGATTGGCTGCTCTGCCGTCCGTAACCTAGCGAGCGCAACGGCTAGCCGCTGCCGCATGAACTGCACTTTTACCTTCATTAATAGTGCTACAAAAATTAGAAAATTTATTTAAAATAGGTAATTTAAGAAAATAAAGAAAATGGTATTGGCAACTAGAATTTATCTTTATAAGTGACTTCTAGTTACTGATTCCATGTCTAAAAAAACACACACACAGCTGACTCCCATTTATAAGAAAGTTAAAATAATGTGTGTGTATTCCTAAGCACACATGCCAAAAACATCAATCTTCTGAAATTCGGCTTCTTTCCTCACATATCATCTTACAACCCATGGGTGAAAGGCAACATGCAGACTAAATATTCCTTGATTTCTGAAAGATGTTGGTAAGGCAGTGCTGCACTGCAAAGTGCTACCAAAGGTCCGAGCATGAGAAATATGTTCAGATATGTGACTGGTTTGAAGACTTCTAAGTAATATCTAACACGGTACATTGTTCTTGGTGGCAACTGTTTATCAGAGACAATGGTAGTCATAATTTTACACTGCAATTCAACCCGTCTGCTTGGACCCATATCTCTGTCATGAAACGCTCTTTATTACAAATCAATTTTTGCCAGATTCATAGGGTTAAATTTTACTCTCAACATTGGTGGTCTAACTTGATGTTGGCAACAGATGAGAATGGCTGGAAATGAGGTGACCCATCTCATAGCAGATGCAGGCAGCCAATCAGAATTCAGCCGGTTTTGTTATGTGAAAAAGTAATTATAAGAAACAAAAGGATGTAAAAGAATGTTTGGTGGGTCCCCTTATTCATATGTTACTGTTAAAATGAATCGCAACGTGGTTAAGTTTTATCTAGTGTGGCAGCAGTGTAGTGATGTAATGTTGACAACAAAATGTTTCCTTTACAATGATAATTAATTCACTCACCATACAAGAATGCATACAAGAACTTTTCAAACATAGAAGAGGAACAGCATTATTTATTTACTTCACGGTCAATAGAAAGGATTATTCACCCAGTCTATGACTTAAGTGAAGTTTCATGTCAGAGGGAAATGATACTTTGCGTTGACAGTAAAGTAAATGATTAATGCTGTTCCTGCTCTGTGGTTGATACGTGTATGTATGTACTTTCGTCTGCTAACTAAATTAATTATCGTAAACAGAATATTTCGTTGTCAACATTAGCTCTCATACCATTTGTGACAAAAGAAAACATTAAATGTCGAACAAATTGGTTTCAATTCTGTGTAAGAAACCAGCAAATCTCATTAGGTACTGCATACTATTACGTGATTGGCAAATGTCACGCCCACGATTTTCACGTTGCCAAACACCACCACTTGGGCCACCAACAGCGTAAGTAAAATTTAACCACAATAAGAAAGCATAACTCATATATACACTGTTTTATATGACTTATTGTTTCTTTTTGTAGATATTTCACGGCTACCACAATCTACAACAAATCTGATTGTTGGTTATTCTATCCACATACTGATCAAAAGTTTGGGTAGTATTAATTTTGATGCACATTTCTTTTTATCGGAGCCAAATTAAGAATTAAAGTTTCTCGATACTGACAGACTGTTTTTGGTACTATGCAACCTTTTCTTTCTGAATTTCCTTCTAATGTAGTTTGACTGGATAATATACATACATATTTGAGTATTTTGTCTGACTTGCCTTAATACAAGAATGCACTTCTGTATCTGTGGCAGTGTCTGTCTGATTGCTAGATACGTATTGTATAACTTTAAATATCTTTTCATGCTTGTTGTATTTTTTGCTTCATTACGGAGCTTTTCGAGACAATATTGCAACAGACATTATCTCCATCTTCTGCAAAGTACTGCCAGCTCTGTGACTTTTTTGTGTGTTCATATTTGAGACAATCACAGCGAGTTGCAATAGTTGCCAGTCAGTGGCGAGGCGTGGCATACTGCCCCAGTCAAACGGCGGGCAGCGGTGCGCGGCACTGCTCTGTTTCTCAAGAACTGCTTGAGCACTCGTGCTCGAGACATTCTCGGTGTGCTTGAGTCACCACGCTTCAGTCCCATCCCTAATTAAAATTGCTAAATATTTTGACTGATATATACTATTGCATACTTATAAGAACATTAGTAATTATAAGAAAAATGAGATGTGCACAAAAACAAAACTAGAAAGTGTTGGGAACTAAGGGCAATACAACACAGGAGAAGTAATTATGAAACAAGTGATACACATGGGGATACATTTATTAAATTGCTTACCAAATAACATTAGCCAAAATAGCCTTAATAAATTTAAGAACAAAGTAAGTGTGTTATTGGGAGGGGGACATTCATTTTACTCCCTGGATGAATTTATTGATTATGGGAAAGAAAATCAAAATTATAGACTTAGTTATGTCTGAAATGAAATTAGGACAAAGCAGTAGAAAAAAACTATATGTGCTGTAAGACTAATCCTCAGTGTACATATCCGTAATTTGTACCATACTGTATATTATCCTATAAGATGGGGTTTTTCTTTGGTTTGCAAAAAGTATTGCCTCATAATATCATATCACCAATAAATAATACTGTAATTTGAACTAAAAGTACACTGAGTTGAACTACATAATATTGGCAATTCTGCAAATTGTACTGTAAATGCTCTGAAGTATACTGTATAAAATTATTGTAAAATATATATGTGAAGGTACAACATGTATCAATTGATTAACACCAATGGGCTGAATAAATATACATTAATTTAAGATGTGACCACATTGCCTGATTGATTTTTTTGTGTAATTATCATGGCCACAGATGCCTATGCTTACAATGATTGAAGTGTGTTAAAATGGGTATGCATTATCTGAGTTTGCAGGAGCAATGCAGTGCCAATTTGAAAGAAGGTAGCTTTTGTGTTCATGATAAAAAAATCCTTTGTGTCACATTGGTAATGTGAAACTCCACTGGCAGAACAATTTAGAACAACACATATAAAATTACCATGGTTCATTTAAATGTTCAAACACATTTGAAAATAAAAATGCTAAATTTCCAAAGTTTATTTGCTAATTTCAGGCAGCTCTAAACGTTGCTTCAAACTACATAAATTAGTATATTGGTAGTGGAAATGAACAGAATTTCCTAAAGTTATTAGAAGTTATTGGATGACAAATGTATGTGAGATCCTTGTATTTCTTTGTGTGTATTTGGGACACTCATGTCGGTACAGGAAATATGATTGCTTTGATGCTCTTCTACTAATTTATGAAAATCCATTTAATTTTCCAAGGCTGAAAAGTACAGTTATTTAAAGGAATTTTTCAGCCTTCATACTTTCCATCTAGAGTTTTTAAGTAAGTTTGCCACCTTTTATGGTAGTCAGATATTTTGAATTTTTTCTGGGAATGACAGAATGTTTGTGTAAATTATGACAATTGTGTACAATGTTTCTAATGTAGTATTAACTTTTAAGAAAATTGAGTCTTAGTCTGTTGTCTTCATGAAGAAAATCTGGCAGTAAATATTAACCAAGTGTAAGTGGATTTTCTCAGTGTGTTTTAAGTAGGTTCTGGCCAGTTAAAATATGTGAAACACTAATCAGGAAATTAATAAAGTATGGATTGCTAACTGACACATGGACACTTGTAATAATTCACTTGACTGGGACAAGATCCATGTAACCCTTGGCCCAGTCAGTTCTGGGAAATTAATATATGTACTAACTAATTTATGTGCTTGAGACCTGCCATTTTGCATATTGATGTTCATGTCATATTTGTTATTAAATCCCTAGTCCATTTTAAAATTTTGTAATGTTATCATGAAGCTTCCATCAACAAGGAAATAGAAATGTAAGGTACTGTGGACACACAGTGATTGTATTACGTGAAGTCAACACCTGCCTGAGAGTGTAAAAGTTTATACAATTAACTCTGCCAGTGATGAGATTGAGGAAAGATTGAATAATGAGATAATCATTATGTCATTAACATTAGGTTGCCCGGCTTAGATCTCCCCTGGAACCACCCAATGGAGGTCAATTGATCATTACATTTATCATATTTTAAAATGTTTTATTTTAGAAAATGTAAAGATATTTTATATTTATTGTCATTAATAATGATTTTACTGTTTTTTACATGGGTAGTAATAATGTAGGCACATTCTTATTTGAAGCTGATAAAATTTATTTTTAATCTATACCGTACAAAAATAAGTGACACCATATTATTGATACATGAAATTGCTTACATTTTCAATGTTTCTGTTTTACATGATATAACAGTAGGTGACGAATTTTTTTTTTTCCATAGGATTGCTTAATTATTCATAAATCATACTTTTTCTGTAAGAAATAAGTACTGATTTACTAGGCTACTTGCATGCACATTTTGCATATCCACTTACTTCGACAACCACATGCAGATTTTTTTACATATGATGCAAATGTCTCTAGTTTTGTTCTTTTTGCCCAATCCAAATTGGCTAGTTTTTGTTTCGTTCCTTTAGATTTTCCTTCTTCTTTGTCAGTGGTCAAAATAGATGAAGTTGCTGAGGGCAAGAATTTCTGACTGGTACCACCAAACAAACCAGTAATAGCCAATGTAGGCGAGAATGTATGAAACTGATCATTGTTGGCTAACAAAAGTGCCAAATAAACCAAAATTGCATGGTTGTGAGAAGCGATTAATTGACCACCGCCGGGAACCAATAATAAATGTGTAAAAATCTTTAAAAAAAATTGCTATTACAAATCAAAATTATTTAAGGTAACTTAAACATCTATAACTATTGAAAGTCAGAAAATCACAGGAACAAAGTATTGTAAACACCAAACATATTCCTATCTTGAAATGAAAAATGGTCATTTGATCCACACCGGGCGTTCTAGTGTTAAGGGAGAAGAAAATTTTACTTTAATGGGGGACTGTAATTCAGTATCAGGGAAAGAAAAAGGGAAACAAGGTGCTTTCCACAAAGCAGTAATTTTTAGCTTAAAAATTGTCATAGGTGTTTGAGACGAGAGTGTTTCAGAGATACCCTACGCCATCAGTTATCTGGTATCCAAAGTGGGGGGAGGGGGGTTAGTAGAGGATAAATGGGTAGCTTAGAGGGATGTTGTGAAGGCATCAAAGGATCAAATAAGACATGTTCTTTTAGAAATTTTTGACATCACTGGAGATATTGAATTTTGTTTATGAACGGAGAACAATATTTTTTAAATGCAACATATTAAGCAGTCAAGAGGAGTACATCCTTCTAAAAAATGAAGTTGACAGGAAGTGCCATCTGGCTAATCAGGAGTGGCCAGACTACAAAGAGGGATGCCGACAAGGCTGCCAAAGAGGCCTGCAGTGTCTCTGATGTGAAGTGTCCTATTCCCTTGAGGGATATTACTTTCCTGTTGCAGGCTACGGTCCCTGCAGTTGGGGGATGAGGACTGGCTCTCAGTGACTCTCAATAAGTGTGTTACCTCCCACTGTCAGTCCGTGGCATTCCTCCTACCATCCTGCATAAAAAGGATGCAAAAATGTCCTCAGAAGAGCTACACATGGTGTTATCGTTTGCCTTTTTAATTTTTTTTGTTACGTAATAACAGCTGTATCTCTCTACTCTATAAAACTTGGTCACATGTTATATGAATTTTTATTGCATTTCATCTGCACTACCAACACCTAAAATATCTACTATTCCTCCTGAAACACCCCATATAGCATGGCAATACAGACTTCCAACACCATAGGTGCATGGAAGGATCTTTATAATTTAGGGACCTGAAATTACAGCATCTATTTGTTAGTAAAATTTGCATTTATTTTTGGTGAAATTCTTATCTAGTTTTAGTAAAATTAATGTCTATTTTATTTGTTTAATGATTAGACAAATTTTGTAGATTGACAGACTACTTGCATAGATAAAGCCTTAGTGCTTTGAAATTGCCTGGGGGATGGGGAGTTGTCATTGGAGAACTTGACTGGAAAGTTTGTTTTTGCAAAAAGTGAACTGTTTTTCAGAAATGGCATTAATATTCTTCTTGTGGCTATATTTAAGCCTTCAAAAATGTTCATTCTGTTGAAGGTCCACTATTTTCTGCAGCTGAACTGAATAGGTCTCCTAAGAATTTCTCAATTTTATTTTCTCTCTCAATACTGAAACTACAAAATATGAACAACATTAATTTAGTCCTTTCCTGGGCATTCATAGCCACATTGCCCATACTTCATAACTGTACAAAGAACAGACAGCTTGCTTATTAGAAGTAGACCCGAAGATAACTGTATTGGCATGATAGGGGAAGAATTGAAGCATAAAAATTAAACAAAAATGAACTTATTCACACTTTAAGTGATGCAGTTTTATTCATTCAAAATATGCTGATAGTTTTTGTTTTCCAGTCGCTATAGTGCAGACTTTTAAAATTGGCATATGGCTGCAAGCGTAAATAATGTGGAATTGGTTGTGGAGGAACATGTCCAGTCTTCCTTGAACAGGTCTAAATCCTATACCCATCTTTAGTTAAAGAAAACCTGACACATGGTTACAAGGATTGCCAATCCCTTCTGGTATTGAGAGGGATCATCGTCAAAATCCAGCGAAACAGGCTTAGTCCATTCACTTATTTTAAAACAAGGAATGGAAACCACAAATAAAGAAATTGTTACTGCAAAATTTCTTGCTTACATTGGCAGTGATTGCACTGCATTGTAAACAAGGAACCTTTGGCCTGGCATCCAGTGGTACTTGACAAATCCACAATTCAAAACACTAACTCCAGAAACTGCCACATTATATAATTTTGCTGCACAGTTGGTGTGATACCAAAGAAATGAGCACTTTTTAAATTTGCAAACACACTCCTGGTAATCTAAAATTATATTACATCCTACATATTAATACACAGATAATAAAGCTATTTGTAACTATCTCTGATGAAATAGTTTTGCCAAAGTTACCTAAAAATAGCTTCTATTACACAATTTCACATTGACACAACTGACAATATTGGCATTTATCGCTAGATGTGAAGCTTTCAGGTCCCTGTTAATGAGGAATGTGTGGTTATATATAGTGCCATCATATAGGCAAATGAGGATACAAAATCTTTATCAAATAGTGTGCCTCAGACAGTTGCAAGATCTGCTAGCCATTCCAATTCCACAAAGATTTTCTCCTATCAGTACTCTAGTGAGAAACTATTGGTTTTGAATATCTATTATTGCTCAAACAGGCACCATATGTTAATATTATTGCTTACAGATTCTGTAACTGAGACTTTATTGGGTAACTGTCTACAGCAGTGAGATATTTGAAATAAATTATATTGAGGCTCCAGTGTATGTTTTCAACTTTCTTGTCAAAGGAAGTAGCTTACAGAACACTCATTCGCCCAATGACTGTGTATTACTCATAAGTGGGATCCATTACAGATAGTATCTATAGAAGAGAGAGAGGAGATCCAACAGAGCAGAATGCTTCGTTACAGGTTCATGCAGTAAGAACAAAAGCATTATGGAGATAATCGGCAAACTGTAGGGGCAAACACTGCAAGAGAGACATTCAGTATCATGGTAAGGTATTCTGTCATAGTTCTGACAGCATACACTTCTTGATGAGTCAAACAGTATATTTCTTCCTCTTATGTATATCTCATGAGAAGACCATAAGGAATTATAGAACAGATAATGCACAGGGACATACCAGCAATAGTTTTTTTTTTTTTTTTTCTGCGAACCATACACAACTGGAATAAGAAGAGGAGGAAGTGACGATGGTACACGAAGTAGTCTCCTCTGTCACACCAGGTGGTGGCTGTAGATGTAGAACCATTTTTGTCTCTAGCAAGCATAGTCTTAGGAGGAAAAGCTGCATACAGAAGCAGCAAGACTATGGTACTATCAAATTGGACATGATTAAGTGCCTCATATACAGAAATTTAACAATCGGTGTGCTTTGTATAGATAGCGTCATAATGGAACCTTTAAAATAAATTACCAGCCAGGTTTGCAGTTCAACATGGAGTCCTAACTGAGATTGCAGCTAGAGAGTTGTCACATGCACAAATCATTAACAGGGGTGAAAGAAACAATTAGTGATAGAATACACACTAGAAATGGCTGACAATTCAACTCGGTACCTCTGGGTGGTGGTGTCGTCTTACATTTAACTGCAACAGAATCACACAAGTAATCAGTAGAAGAGCCAATTGAGTAAATAATCCATGCAGGGTATCTGTAATAGCTGTGCTTGTGATAAAATGAAGACCATACAGAACACGGTAGAATCAACTCAGTCTTGAGTACTGCTAGAGTGTTTGTGATCACTACTTAGTTGGGTTAAAGGAAGACATCAAAGCAGTTCAGAGGCAGGTAGCTACATTTAACACTGGTAGGTGCCCAAACACGTGTTAGAGAGATGCTTTGTGAATTCAAATGGTAATCTCTGGAGGGAGGTGACGTTCTTTTTGTGAAACAATGTTAAGAAAATATAAAGAACCTGGCATTTCAAGCTGACTACAGCCAGTCTACAAGGATCATGAAGCTAAGAGAAATGAGCCACATATGGAGGCATATAGACAATTGTTTTTCCCTCGCTTCATTTTTGAATGGATTAGGAAAGGTAGTGACACAAAGTATCCTCCACCATGCATCATACATTGGTATGCAGAATAAGTAAGTAAATTAAACTGGAAGCAGTGAAATAGCATACTTAACTCAATAACTGATATTTAAAAGGTCCCTATTTTCCATCAGTATCATGCAAAGATTGAAAGTAGAGTGGAAACTGAGGAGCTTAGAGAAGTTGGGGATTCAAAGAATGAGTTGATAGTCATCTTCGAAAGAAGACTTTAAAGCTAATTTCCACAACTGATTTTGCTTGAGCATGTTACATCAGGTTGCTTTGTTCTCATATGACTTTGTCTCTTGAGTCACCAAGCTACAATTTTGTTGTAAGAAAAGACAGATGGTTGGAATCCTGGTAGTTCCTAAAATTTCCATCTTCAATAGTCATCAGTGCTTGAAGTAGTGTGGCAGTGTATAGTTTCATTATCAGATCATGGGTGTGTTGCTAGCTGAGTTTTTACAGTTCCTCCACATCTTACAAAAAGTGAGAGGGGCTATTATTTCTCAATCCAATTGGTATGTTAAACTTTTCTGACCTTATTACTTCTTCAATATAGTAATTTATATGTTTACTCATTTGACCCTTTCCTTTTGTTGTGGACAACTTCTGTGATACACTACCGAAGTGTGGGGGTGCCACTATGTGGTTCCTGTGGAAATTGGCACATAAATGAAAAAGACCAAGAAGCAACAGCTAGCCATAAACAAATGCAAAGAGCAAGATGAAAGCAAACATGGAGGCAAATTATTTGGTTATTGTGTTTGAACTGCATATGATGTTGGTAATCAGAAGTCTTTGTGTACACACACACACACACACACACACACACACACACACACACACACACACACACACACACCAAAAAATATGTTGCTTTACCTTGGTTCCAAGGTCTCCTGAACACTGATTTTTAATATATACATTGCAGCAAGAACACAGTTCCTCAGATTGTCACCAAGTGATGTTGCAGAATGGTAAGATACTGGACTGGCATTTGGGGTGACAGTGGTTCAAATTCACCTCCAGCCATCCAGATTTAGGTTTTCTGTGAGTTCCCTAAATCACTCCAGGCAAATGCCAGGATGGTTCCTTTCAAAGGGCATGGCCGATTTCCTGCCAAATCCTTACCCAAACATCCAAGCGTAACCTCCATCTCTGATGACTACACCTTCAATGAAATGTTAAACCCTAAGCTACTTTCCTCCTCCTTTACATTGACCATAGATGTCACTCAACTCATACAAAGATGTAAGCAACCATGCATCAGTTAGTCATAATACTAGGAAGTAAGTATACTGCTTGTGTTGACTGTAGTTCTGCCTAGCATAGTTCAATTCAGAAGTATTGTTACTTTGTATAGGGAGGGACACACATAAAGGGAAGTTTCCACATGTCTTTGAGTGGATCAAATTGATGTTCAGACATGGAGGAGGTACAGAGAGACAGGAACTGTCAATGGCCTGCCTTGCTGTCGCCACCACACCAGGTGTCACCACACCAGGTGATGACCAATCGTTACATATTTCAGCTCAGAGGAACTCTACCATCCTGAATAAAGTTTTCCGTGCAGCCATAGGACGATGTGTTACATCTCAAATTGTACATAATAGGCTGCATGACATGTAAATTCACTTTGACATATGTGGCGAGGTCCAGCTTTAACAGACACCGTGTAGTGCAAATGGGCCCAACAGCATGCTGAATGGACTTGTCAGAATTGGCATCTAGTGCTGTTCACAGATGACTTCAACTAGACCATCATCACGACCATTTTTGAGGTAGCCTGGTCAGCTTAAATGTCTTAGATACATCATCCAACAAGTGCAGCAAGGCAGTGGTTCCACGATGTTTAGTGGAGGCATTACATGGGCCCGCTGTATGCCACTGGTGGCTGTAGAAGGCAATCAAACAGCTATACAGTACAGGGATAACATCCTTCAATGTCTAGTGCAACCATATCAGCACCATTTCAGTGAGGGATTTGTCTTAATGGATGGCAATTCCTGCACTCATTGTGCACATCTTGCAAATGCGTCCCCTTATGACGATGACGTCATAAGATTAAAAATTTCCAGCATGTTCTTAAGACATGAACCCTATCGGAGATGTCTGGCATACAGTGAAAAGGGCTATTTTTACTTTCGGAATATGCTGTGGCGGCTGCCTGCTTTTGTCAATTTCCAACTTAATCTCAACCATGACAATACAAATATCAGATGTTACAGGTTTCTTAGATTTAGCTTTTAGCTTAAAAGTCTTACAGACCCGCCACTGCCATAATTTGCCATTTTGAGCATTGTGCTTTGAGGTATGTGCCTCATCGTAGTTGCATTAGTCTCATTTAGGTATGCTGGCGGGGGGGGGGGGGGGGGAGGAATTATTCTACATGACCGCTAGTGCCCTCTTATGTGACCCAAATGGCTCCCAACAATTACAGTGTATGCCTGTCCCATAATAGAGCATTATATTACATTCTCAGATTCCTCCCTAAAACTTGATTTTCAAATTTAACCATTAGGCTAATCTTATTTCCTTTGTATTGGGATGTTTCCAAATTGTAAAAAAGTTGTCATATATGGTCTGACTATCTTACTCTGTATTAGACCACTAAGCATGAAGATAATTTTTTATCATTTGGAAAAAAAAAAGTATCGGACTTACAGAGTTAACTTCCATGTGTGTGTTTCTTTTTTATTATTATTATTTTTATCATTATTATTATTCAGTGGCGGCCAATGAGATTTTGTAAGGTGGCGCCACAAAAAATTGATAATAATAATAATAATAATAATGAAAATAAATCTGAAATACACAATTATGAACTTCATAAAGTACCACCCCACACATTACGATATTACAAAATGTTCTCAGTTATTTATAAGTCTCATAATATCTGTACCAAACAAAAAGTAAAGGGTGACAGAAATAAGTAGTGCTCTTCTTACATACTGCTTCATTTGCTAAGAGTGAAATGAGCAGCTGTCAGTTTCTGACAAAGGGGACTTATGGTGACAGTCATTATTACTACAGGCGAAACCAGACCACAGTGCACATTTGTTTATGAATGCGAAACAAAAAAGTGTAACATCATTGGCTATCTGCAGCTGACTTGTGATCATCCGACTTCATTTCCCATGATCCATTGCACTGTTACCAATGTCTACGTGTCAAGTAAAAATTATTGACACTGCACTTTTGCTTCTTGGAGAATAGCAATAAGCAATTGTGCAAAAGAGAGAGAGTGGGAAGGTTGCTGTAGCTATTTCTCCTCTTATCTGCTTGAGAAATATATTTAGCATACAAAATAACAGAAAGTGAATAAATTCACTTTCCAAAATCCACATTACAGATTTTAATCAAATCACCGACATATTAAGTGTTGTACTCAGCAAAAGCAGAAACCTTATGACTTTAGGAAGATAGCTTCAAAATAATCAGCCAATGCGTACGGCATTGAAAATCAGTTTGTCTCTACTTCTCATTTCAAAATTTCAATCAAGGACGATTGAATTATTTTCCATGTTGCATACAAATGACTTCTCACAGGATATCATCCCTAAGGCACTCAGTCTTTCTTATTTCGTGGTATATCTTAGGAATGTTTTAAGTTTCTTGTTCACTGGGAAATACTGCTCAGCATCTGATGTCAAAACTGCCAATCACAATGCCTATCTCAACATTTTAACACTTTCTTCAAAAGTTTCGTGAAGTCCATTCTCTAGAATGAGTGAAAGAACAAAAATGGAAACAAATATGAACTCAGGCCTAGCGTAGAAAACCTGAAGTTCTCCCTTCAACTTTCTTTTCTCACAAAATGTATGTGTGGCAGTGATTTAAAGATCGTATAAAAATAATTCCAGAAAAATTTGTCGAACTAGTTCACAACAAATACCGTAAATTGGTTGCAGTGCAGTGCCCAAGGAACTGAAAATGTTATTTCACTAAGGATGGCATCACACACTACCAAAGCATATTTTTTTTAGTCTTCAGTCATCCATTGTCTCTTGGCAGGCAATGTTACATTACCCACACAATAAATCTGGTTAATGACTGAATCAATGTTGACACTTCCTGGCAGATTAAAATTGTGTGCCGGAACCGGGACTCGAACCTGGGACCTTTGCCTTTCGCGGGCAAGCGCACTACCGACTGTGCTATCCCGACACGATTCACGGCGCCACCTCACAACTTTACTTCCGCCAGTACCTTGCCTCCTACTTTCCAAACTTCACAGAAGCTCTCCTGCGAACCATGCCCGTGGCGTCGTGAGTCATGTCAGGATAGCACAGTTGGTAGTGCGCTTGCCTGCAAAAGGCAAAGGTCCCAGGTTCGAGTCCCGGTTCCGGCACACAATTTTAATCTGCCAGGAAGTTTCATATCAGCGCACACTCCGCTGCAGAGTGAAAGATTCATTCTGGTAACATCCCTTAGGCTGTGGCTAAGCCATGTCTCCCCCATGTCCTTTCTTCCAGGAGTGCTAGTCTTGCATGGTTTGCAGGAGAGCTGTGAAGTTTGGATAGTAGGAGGTGAGGTACTGGCGGAAGTAAAGTTGTGAGGCGGTGTCGTGAGTCGTGTCAGGATAGCACAGTCGGTAGTGCGCTTGCCCGCGATAGGCAAAGGTCCTAGGTTTGAGTCCCGGTTCCGGCACACAATTTTAATCTGCCAGGAAGTTTCATATCAGCGCACACTCCGCTGCAGAGTGAAAGATTCATTCTGGGAATCAATGTTGTTTCTAATGTTTTGCAGTTCTGCCCCAAAGTTTGGACCGACTAAGGCCAAATAAGATATTGCAGTGACCTTCTGAAATTGATTGAAAAGAGTGTCAGTGTGTGGAATTATCTTATAAAAATGACAATAGAAAATAATGCTAATTCATTTGGAAACACAAATTAAAGTTGCAGGATGATTGTGGTACTGGTAAAGAAAGTTTGAGCATATTGTCACCAGATGCCAGGTGGGTTGCTCTTTCAATTCAAGGTCTTTCGGGTCCTGTTCTCTACTGATCTCTTAGAGGCTGACACGCAAAGCTGTGAGTCAGGGTGATTTTGGCTTTACCCCTGCAATAAGCGCCGTGTAGAAACCTGCCCAAAATTTTATCACAGTATTTTAGGCACAGGTGCTGCCAATCTGAGTCGGCTCAAAGCTTCAGAAAACTGCCGCGAGAGTGAGCGCGATGTAATGCACCTGTTCAGATCAAAGAACACACACTCGGAAACAATGTTTTTGCACAGTTTGTATGGCATTCTCTTTCTTCCTTTTTCATACAAGTGGTGCCACAGCACAGTTGTACTACCCCAGCAGCCGCCCTTGTTATTATGTTTGTTTTGCGTGTCAGTATCACTTCCTTCATTTCCTGTTCCAGTCTTGGGTGCTTAGAGGAAAAATGACTTCTGGAGTGTCTCTGTGTGAGGTATAATCTCTCCAGTTTTATCCTTGTAGCCTTTTCCCAAGATATGCATAGGGGGAAGCAATATAGATCATTACTCTTTGAGAAATGTACACTCTCTGAACTTCAGGAGCCCATACTGTGATACAGAACACCTCTCTTGCACTGTCTGGAAGAAAGAGGGCTGCTCTTCTGTGGATCGTCTCTTTACCTCTATTATTTACACCTGCTATGGGTCCACAAAGACGAGTGATCAAGTATTGGTCAAACTAATTTTTCATCACTTCCTTCCTTCATTGATGCACTGCATTTTGGAGGATTCTTTCAACCTGCATTCCAGATATTTCACGGAAATAACTCCTTGCAAAAAGATCTGAAATTGTGTGGTCATACTGTGAAGGATCTTTTGTTGTTTGTGTTGGCATTATTTTACAGTAATGTTGAGGGTGAAGTGCCACTCCCTGCACCAAGGGTTGTTATCCTGTGGATCATCTGAAAAAAATCTCATGGAACTTCCAGTCCAGTCCAGTGGTATTTTGGCAACTCTGAGCTTTAGTTTGTCTGTGAAGTTTTGGCTGTGTTTAAATTTACTGTGAAGCCCTCTTGGCTTTCATAGCATTTTTCTAAATGTGCTGCAAACCATTTTGGATTTTTCCCAGTTATGCTCTCAGTATGTAGGCTTACAGTCAGTTAAGAACTGTGGGGAAGGCACTGGCACACCACCTCCCCAACAGGACCATGCCTAGTAGAGCATGATGATGTCAAATCACATCTTCAGACTGATTGCTTTACTTAATATATGTATTACATGTACAAATTAACATCTTATGCAGTTTTATTCCAGGCTTTGTGGGTATTCATCCACTTTTTCAAATAATATGTAGTATGTTTCCAATTGCCAAGAATTATTCCATTCTTAGAATTTGTTATTTGTGACAACTTAAAATGAAAAATGTATTTTTTCCCTTTTTTTCAGAATACATCAAAGTTTTATTCAAGCAGTTCAGACAAAGCCTCAGTAATTCCACAAAATCTAGTAGCTGAAACACAAAGTGCCTCATTACAAAAACAAAATGGTGAGATATATGACAAGAAACCATTCAAAATGAGGTGTGAGAAAGGAAAGACATATATGTGGTGTCTGTGTGGTAGGAGTAAAAGCCAGGTGTGTTTACAATACCATACATGCATTTTCTGCATTTTTTCCCTCCAAAATCTTGAGTTATCTATATAGTTGTCTTGTACATATAATTACTAAGAAAATTATTTAATGGATTGTACAAAGAATGGTGAGGTTGCTTGTTGTATTAAATCAAGATACTAAGTTTCAAGAGTAGAATGGTTCAATTGGTACTCACCTCACTCATTTAGCAAATGACATTTTAAAGTTTTATTTCATTGAATTCTGCCCTTCTATTTATAGGTGTTACTTTATGAAGACAATAGTTTTTGCTTTTCACCATTCTCAAGTCAACTGCAATACATAAATATAAATGCAAAAAATACAAATATTTCTTTAGGTCCAATTTGTAACATTTGGTTTATATATTTATGATTTCTTCTTACAGTTTGTCCTGGAGCTATTTTCTTTGCAGTTTTTCTGTTCATATATATACAATGTATTGAGCAAGTTGTTATTTTTTGCACTATTAGTAATTTTGTAGAATAGTTGACTCCATTGACATTTATCTGTTTAGGAAGGGTATAAATTTTTTACATTTGGTAGAATTTCAGCAATGTAATCTATCAACAAAGATCATACTATTTCTAGGCTTGATATATATGAGGGTTGGAACTTAAATAGTGGCAACACTGCTGAGGAGACAATACACAATGGAATCTACTATTGTCGCTGGTAGGACACATGTTTAATGTATCTGCCTTACCTCTGAGCAAATGGACTCACCTATCCCAATTCACCAGCATACACACAAATGAGGGAAACACAGTCACTTGTGAGCGAGTGGTCTAACGTAATGTTGTCACTATGTTTTCAAAACAGGAACAATGAATTTGGATCAAGATGGAATGTACAAAGGTCGTACAGCATAACAGTGTCATCAAGGTCTTCCAGAGGCATGCGGGGAATCGGCGATACAGAACAGCAGCACATTGGGTCAAAGGCTTCAACGAAGGTCAGCAAAAATTTGCGAGCATGCATCGGGCAGGTCGGCCTAGCGTCTCTGAAGGCGTAGTGAAAACTATTGCCGCATTAGTGGACAGTGATCGATGCCAGACGATTCATGAGCTCACCCACGAAACCAGATTAGCACATACGACTGTGCTTTGCATCCTGAAGGAACACATCGGCATGCGAAAAATTGCATCACAATCGGTTCTGCATGAATTGACGGAAATGCTGAAGTGGATGCATTATGACACTGCTCAGATACACTTCGAGCACTATAAGCACAAAAAAGAGGCTTTCTTAAGCTGTGTCCTAATGCTGGATGAGACATGGCCCACATCATACAAGCCAAAACTGAAACTCCAATCTAACAGATGGCATTGTTATGGGTCACCACAAAAATGGAAAGTGTTGTACTCAGTATGGTGATTCTCATGTATGACTCTAATGGTATTATCCTAACGCATTACAATCCTCCGCAGCAGATTGTCAATGCACAGTATTATTATTCATATTTGGAGCGTCACCTGCAGCCAGCTTTGCGAAAGAAGCAGCAACACCTTTGGCACAATAATGTGTGGGCTCATACAGCACAAGCTGTGGCTGCTTTGTTCGGTCACTAGGACTGGAAATCCACCCTACTGCCTGGACTTTGTCCTTGTGGCTTTGATTTGATTTTGAAGATGAAGGAACTACTTTGTGGCATTCGCTTCAGAACTGCTCTAGTGTTAAGAGAGGCAGTACACCATCAACAGAACAGGGTCTGCTAACAGTATACTACGCCTTCTATGTTGCTGGCAATGGATTCTACACAACACTGGTGACTACTTTGAAGCACAGTAACAGGTGCAAACACTAATGCTTTTATATTGGTTGTGAATAAATAGTTGTCATTATTTAAGTTCCAACCCTTGTATACTAATTTCTGTGGTTTTACAAAAGATCATATTTGATGCTTGTATTTCAACGATTTAATTTATGTAAATATCTTTGCAAAAGTTATCCATTTTCTTTTAACAAATCAGTAAAGTTTTCTAAATATTGTTTCTGCTTTGCCTGTTTTCACATTAAAGAATTTTGTCTGGAAATGCATCCATGTGGATAATATTTCATGTTCTTTCAGA
This sequence comes from Locusta migratoria, assembly GCA_026315105.1. Classification (NCBI taxonomy): domain Eukaryota; kingdom Metazoa; phylum Arthropoda; class Insecta; order Orthoptera; family Acrididae; genus Locusta; species Locusta migratoria. Next base: position 192,299,592 of record CM048755.1, read on the forward strand.
ACACATTACTATTGCCTTGGGTATGTGATGCTGACGGATTTTTTCCCCAGATCATTTCCAACATGTAAAGTCCAAGAACGGAGTATTGCACATGCCTTAGTTCTGAAGTGTGAATGTTACCAACACTAGTGATATTTATTATATTGGTGTGGTGTCTGTCCTTTCAGGCATGTCCAAAAGAACAGACACCACACCAATATAATGATAAGTATTTAGATGCAAAGACAGCGTTTGACTTTGCATGGGAATCCATAATGGTGAATGTATGGGGGCATGGACGATAGGTGCACTACAGCCATAGCGTGCGACTTAACAGAAGTTCGAGACGGATGGGAAGTGAGCACAGGTAGTCAAGTGGTTAAGGGGACTGCTGGCCTGAAGAGGGAGACCCGGTTTCAATTTCCAACTCGGCTCACACTTTCACTTTTTTGAGGTTTGATTCCATTTCCTGGAGGTGCTCCACGACCACACAATGATGAACACACCAGATGTATTTCACAGCATTGGCCGTTAATGTTTTATTTAAAAAAAAAAAAAAATAAAAAAATAAAAACACACAGATTGATTTCAATCACCTAGTGATCATCTTCAGTGTCCTTCAAACGAGCATATGAATGCCCTGAATGTGGTTTTTTTTTTTTTTTTTTTTTTTTTTTAAATAAAACATTAACGGCCAATGCTGCGAAATACATCTGGTGTGTACATTTTCACTTGTCGCCATTGTCTATTTTCAATGCCCTAATGCAGCCAATGTCAATTCTTTCCTTCCTAATACTTCTTGCTTCCCCTCCTCCATAAATAATTTGCAAAAGTAAAACTATATGGTCCTTCCTCTGTGTGGTACCTTAAGTGCAGGAAATTAGTGCATGTGTCGTCCTATGCACTTTCAGCCTGACATGCAGGGAATGCGGGCAGCCATCACTTCCATATGCTCTGTGTTGCCCCCTCCTGTCTGTGTGAATTGTGGACAGCACAATCCTCCTTGCTCCCCAAACTGTACCATTCTGCATGAAGAAAATTATGGAAATCAAGACTGGACTGATTGATGTACACTGAGGCAAGAAATAAATGTGAGCGGCTTCATCGTGTGCATATGGTAACTGCGTTTGCTGCTGTCATCCTTTCTGAGATGGAACCCACACCACAGGATGCAGTAGGGGTGGGGCGTTGACTATTTTGACATAGCAAGATATTTGCCTTCTCAACACTGGTGCTTCCATGCAGTTTAGCATGGCCCATGGCACATACTCTGCTACTGACCTGTCTCTGTGTAGCCTGAGCCTTCTCCAACATCTTAGTTGGAGGATCCATAATGACCTTTGTCGTAGTTACCAATTTGCAATCTTACTGTCACTCCTGCAGGCTGCCTGCCCCGACGGTCTCTCCGTATAGCTGATCAATATGATGTTTCAAAAGGTCACTGTGACCGTTTTTTTCCCACTACCGAGGCAACTTCCTTTCCCGTGGCTCCAACGTAAGTCAGTAGCTTGGTGGACACCAGAGACTGCTGAGGCCATCCAGAAACGTCACACTTCCTTAGAGGATCTAATTGCTTTCAAATGGAATCAGGCCTGAGCACGGCAACTGATCCAGCAGAGTAATTGGGACAACTGGGATAGGTGCACTGCCACCACTAATTCCTGTGCCTCCCCATGTCGGGTGTGCTTGCAAGTTCAGTGCCTTTTTGTCTTTTGTTCACTAGCAGGAATCCCATGTCTCATTCAGGGTACCCTCTGCACTGGCCCAATCATTTTCATTGAGCATATGGTATAGCATTACACTCATACTTCAGCGAGTGCAGCATATGGCCCAGATTTCCCCACCCTTAAAGAGCAAATCATGGGTAAGTAATTGTTGTTTCATGTGTGTTGCTGGGAAACGTATAACCACCCCCTTAGTTACTGGGTGTTCTAAAGTGTATGCCCTGATACCTCTCCAGGACCGTATCACATTCAGAGCCAGTTACTCAGTCACCTCTCAGCAGACTTTCAATGTTAACTGCTCACTGTGTTCAATCGTCCCTGAGCAGAGGTCCTTTTCTCATCCCAATGGCGAGATAGCATCATCATCCTGGTGACGAAATCTGCCGCAGATCCGCCACCAGTAGACAGTTCTTACCCTAGCAGCCTCGCTGATGTTCTGTGTTAGCTACTTGAATGCATGGCAAGTTGGAAGCTTGTGTGGAGCCTTGAAGATCAGGGACTCCTGGCCACACTACAGAGCAATCTTCTGTCACAGAAGTCGGCTATTCGTACTGCTTTCACTAGGCGTGAGCATCTTGTTGCTGTCTTCTTATCTCCGGATGGTGTATACTATCTGGTGCCATCATAATTCTAGCTACACTGTACAAATAGGGCTTACAGGTTTCACTAACAATTTTTATCCAGAACTTTCTCTCGCTTCGCTTCCCCAACCCAACACAGGTTATCCTCCTTTTTGTTTATGGCCATCGACCAGTTCTCCTGGACCCAGATCTTTATTTGGGTGACAAACTCCTTCACATCGAGGACATGCATCGCTTCTTAGACATGCTCCTTGATGCCCGGCTCACTTGGGTGCCCGGCCTTCGCCAGCTGAACAAAAATGCTGGCAAGATCGGTACATCCCAGCCACACTGTTTGGGGAGCTGCTTGTTCAACTCTGCCAGCTATGTAAGTCCTTAATTCAATTGCACCTTGACTACGGGAGATTAGTGTACAATTTGGCAGTGCTTTCATCATTCCTGGTGGTTGACCCAATTCTCCATAGTGGTGTCCATTTAGTGGTAGAGTTTTCCAGTGAGTTGAAAAGCCTCCTTGTTGAAGCTGGGTCCCTCTCCTACGGTTCTGCCAGCAACAGCTGCTAGCTTCATATGTTTCCCATGGCTGTGCCTCGCCCCACCATCTAAATCCCAGGCTTCTTTTCCCAGCTGTTTCACTCTCCTCCCCTCTCCTCCACAGTGGCCCAGGTTGGGTCTCCTGATTGTGGTTCAGGTTTGTTTCCTTATTCATCACTTGAGTCCGTTCCCACCCCACACTCCATTTTTCACAACACTTCTTATATTCTTCCTTGTTCCATGCCTCACTTGCGACTTGGAACAAATCCATACAAATATTCAAAAGCCCCAGTTTCACCAACAAATCACAATCGCCAGTTCCTGGCAGCTCTTGACTCCTACCATGATGCAGATTTTGTTCAACAATCATTTTCTGGTAAATGGCTACTTTGGATGTGCCTGTATCTAAGGGGACCATGTCAAACAGTGTTCATTGCCTCCTGGGTGTATTATTTCAACTGCTGTGCTGGTTGCTATTTCTTGTGCTCTCCAACATCACTGAGCCTGCCTCAGAGGTCATTTGTTACCTGTAGTGACTCCAAGGCTTCCAAGCCCTCGACAAGTGTAAACCTCGCCATCCTTTGGTGCAATCTATTTATGTCTCTGCCTTCACCCTTGTGTAAATCTGGCTGATCAGTTGCCTTCATATGAACCCCAGGCCACATTGGCACTTGGGAAACAAATGCATTGATCAGCTGACCAAACAGGCCACCACCTCACAGCCCCTGGAGATTGGACTCCCAGAAAGGGATATCTGATTGGTCTTTAACTGCCAGGTCCTCTGGTTTTGGAGTTCAGAAGGGTCTAACTCTTAATGCATTGAACAAAGTCCATATGGTCAAGCTCTCTGCAACCACTTGGAAGTCCTCCCTGAGAGCCTCTTGTAGGGACTTGGTTGTTTCTGTATGGTTAACACATGGTCACCTCCTCCAAAGAGGACCTACCAAAGTGTAGCTGTGGCACACTATTGACAGTGGTCCATATTCTATTGGACTGGTGCCTTTCAGCTCCCTTGCAGCAGTCTTTCAATCTACTTGCTCTGCTTCCTTTAATTCTCGGTGACAATGTGTTTATGGCTGACGTGTATTTCATGTTTTATTTGCACAGGTGGTTTTTATCGCTCCATTTAGTTGTGGGTACCTTAGTGTAGTCTCTGAGGTTCTCATCCCTCCAGCAATTTTAATGTGCAACTCCACTTTTGTGTGTTCTTTCCTGCTTCTGGCTGGAGGTTTTTTCGCTAGTGCAGAGCAGCTGGCTCGTCCTCCAGTCAGCCCACAGTATTCTGCCGTAATGTTTTAGTTCAGTTAACCACTTCATCTAATTCTACGTTTTCCCTCTTACCTGTTGTCAGTGTATTGTTCATTGAAGCTCTGTACACTTGTGGGTTTCCCCTCTAGGTTCTGAGTGTTAAGAGTTATACTTTTGTTGTAATATTTAGCCCTGATGTTTAGTCCCCCTTTAAAAATCTGAAACAACAACAACAACAAAAATGCGCTCGACTTTTGCTGCAACTGCTGCTGCTGCTATGGTCTTCACTCCCAAGACTGGTTTGATGCAACTCTCCATGTGACCCTGTCCTACGCAAGGCTCTTCATCTCTGAATTACGACAACAACCTATATCCTTTTGAATCAGCTTCGTATATTCATCTCTTGGTGTTCCTTGATGATTTTTACCTTGTACACTTCCCTCTAATACTAAAGTTATGATTCTTTGATGCCTCAGAATGTGTCCCACCAACCCATCCCTTTTCTTAGTCAAGGTATGCCAGAAATTCCTTTTATCCCCAATCCTTTTAAGCACCACCTCATTAGTTATGTGATTTATTCATTTAATCTTCCCCCTCAGGGGCTCAACATTATTTTCTGAGTAAGGGCCTGGCGAACCCTGGGTCCTCAAGCTGAGGGCTGGTAAGCGTCTGACACTGTAACCTCTGGGCACACTTCAACGACCACCGTGTGGTGCGACGGTAGAACGTTGTGTGCACGAGAGAATGGTGATCTTGGTTTGACTGCCCACATCGCGAGGAAAGACATACCTCTATAAAAAAAAAAAAAAAAAAAAATCCCACGGTGTGCTAAATGCTGATGGGATGCATGGCTGTTGAGGTGGAACAGTTGCTAGTGAGCAACTTCTGTGGATACTGCCGAGCCTCAGTTGTATTAGGCTTATCTAGGCATGAGGAGCTCTGTCTAGGTGGACATCTAGTTCCGTACCTACTTGTGGGACCAAAATTGATCTATCTAGTAATTTTCAACCTCCAAGTGGGATGGATGTACATCTGGGGGATACTAACACCCAATCCAAAAAGAGGGATAGGATAGCCAGTCATCCAGATAAATCATTTTCTGACAAAAGTATTGCAATGAGTAACAGAGCATATGGTGCTAATCAAAATTTCTTCCTACTCATTAAACAAAAAGAAGGTTCGTTCGAAAAGGAGTTGCCATTCTACATACAAAAGGGTCTTGAGGGTATAGCAGGTAATCTCAAATCAGTAAAAAGGTTGCGTGATGGAACATTGTTGGTTGGGACAGATAACTCCCAACAGACTGCAACTCTTACTAAAGCCAAGTAACTTGGAGAATATGCCATCGAAACTGACCTCCACAACACCTTAAATAATAGTAAGGGCGTGGCTACATGTTGAGACATCGTTGAATTTCCCAAAGAGGAATTGAAGGACGAATGGGCTTTCAAAGGTATTGTGGATGTTCAAAACATTAGGAATAGGGTGGATGGCGAGATGAGTCCTTTATCTTGACCTTCAATATCAACACTCTACATCTACATGGGATACTCTGCAAATCACATTTAAGTGCCTGGCAGAGGGTTCATCGAACCACCACTGTCCTATTTATCTCCCATTCCATTCTCAAATAGCGCGCGGGAAGAAAGAATATCTGAATCTCTCCGTTCAAGCTCTGATTTCTCGTATTTTATTCTGATGATCATTTCTACCTATGTAAGTGGGAGTCAACAATATATTTTCGCATTTGGACGATAATGTTGGCCACACCACAGTGATAAGTACCATTGTTGTAATGATTCCCATCCCAGATCCTGTATCATTTCCGTAACGCTGTCTCCCCTGTTTCGTGACAATATGAAACGAGTTGCCCTTCTATGGACTCATTCAATGTCCTCCGTCAAACCCACCTGATAAGGATCCCAAACTGGGCAGCAATACTCCAAAAATGGACAAGCGTAGTGTATGCAGTTTCTTTTTTAGTTCTGGTGCATGTTTTAAGGGTTCTGCCAATAAAACGCAGTCTCTGGTTCACCTTTCCCAAGTATGAAGTAATAGTAATTCCTATGTATTTTGTGGAGTTTATGGCCTTTACTTTTGATTGATTTATCTTGTAAACAAAGTTTAACGGATTTCTTTTCCTATTCATTATTTAGAGTCAATTACCAATTTTTACACCAAACTGATATCTTATTCGGATTGTTCTGCAGTTGGTTTTGATCTTCAGATGATTTTACTAGATGGTAAATGACGCCGTCATCTGCAAACAACCTAAGAGAGCTACTTAGACTTTCCCCTAAATCGTTTATGTAAATAAGGAACGGCAGAGGACCAATAACACTACCACGTGGAACGCCCGATATCACCTCTGTTTTAGTCGATGCCTTACCATTGATTACTATAAACTGTGTTCTCTCTGACAGGAAATCCCCTATCCAGTCGCAAATTTGGAGCGATATACCATAACCACGCAATTTGATTAAAAGCCGTTTGTGAGGTACGGTGTCAAAAGCCTTCTGGAAATCAAGAAATACGGAATCGATTTGCGAACCCTTGTTGATAGCACCCATCACTTGGTGTGGATAAAGAGCTTGTTGTGTTTCGCATGAACGATATTTTCTAAATACTTGTTGACCTTGGGTCAATAGATCATTCTGTTCGAGATAATTCATAATATTTGAATACAGGATATGTTCCAAAACCCTGCTGCAAATTGACGTCAATGAAATAGGCCTGTAGTTTAGTGGGTTACTCCTACTGCCTTTCTTGAACATAGGTGTGACCTATGCAATTTTCCAATCTTTTGGTACAGATCCTTCTATGAGAGAGCAGTTGTATATGGCTGTTTAGTAAGGAGCTATCGCTTCAGCATAATCAGATAGAAATCTAATGGGTATACAATCTGGACCAGAAGACTTGTTCTTGTTAAGTGATTTTAGTTGCTGCACTGCTTTGATGATATCTACTTCTACATTACTCATTACAGCCTCTGTTCGTAATTAGAAATCTGGAATATTGGTTTCGTCTTCTTCGGTGAATGAGTTTGTAAAAGCTATGTTTAGTAACTCTGCTTTAGTAGGGCTGTCATCTATATTGGAGAACATACTAATGAATATTTTCATAAGAAATTAAAAGGGGAATAAATTGAAAAAATTAAAAACATTGTTTTGACCCATTATCAGAAAATTACCCATATATTTAACCACTGTGCCACTGATGTAAATATTAAAACTGACAGCCAACATGAAATTGTACTTTCACCAACTACATTAGAAAACAACTTCAAATATAAATTGTTGGCAAGACATATAATGAACAACTGTTTCACAAATATAAACATCAGCTTACTAATATGTGCATAATAATGCTTTACACTGTTACAGTTGCAGAGTATGAGACTTAACAGTGAACTTACAGAATGATGATCATCTATGTGTTTACTTGGATCTAAATGATTCTCACAAATAAACACATAAAGTGACCACTATTTCGTTTGGATCTCTATGAGCAAGTTGCAACATGCAAAAACTATTTTTTTTCCCCTTTAAGTTTTTTAATGTATTTGTACAGTGCATTACTACACAATACTTGTAGACCATTTTCGAAAAGTTGAATGCCAAAATAATACATCACTGTCTGAATATTATGATTGCGGAGGTGTCATCATGTAGATTTATGTCACAGATATCACATGACCAAAATTGAGCATTTCAGCAGGTTTTGACATCATTTAAGTGTCCTTCCCTGGTTTTTAATGCTGAAATTCATGACAGAAATGTATGTTACAACATAAGGTGACATAATCATTTATTACAATTTGCAGAATACAGTCAAATACCCTATTGTTATAATTCTTTTTCATTTGAAATGGTACAATAATATTTAGCACGAATTCACAGACTGTCAACAAAGTATAAGAGTTAAATATAATTTTGATTCAAATGTATTAATTATAAAGTGTGCCCCTATATCTTGGAGCATTTAAAAGGCTAGGTTTTATAATGAACACAGTGTGTGGTAGTTAGATCAGTTCCACTGATATTCAGTATTGTTCATGTCACACTGTATTTTTGTAACAAATTAGTTTTCTGTACATAAGTGCTGCCTCTTTTTCCTCATTGTAAAGTCCGTGTAGCCACATAGCTGTAAAATTTACACATCATGAATCTAGTTGGTTGAATCATGGCAGAGGAAAAGTTGCAGCTGCTAGCAAGAAGAGAATAGTTAGCAGTGTAAAATCCTTAAAACTGTTTTGCATTATCTTAAGTTAAATTCCAAAATCAGTACAGTCTTCAATTGGGGGCAGGGGGATTTACACTGTTCAGTAAGATTTTCCAGCAAAGCAGTAAGCTCAATGTGTTTGTTGGTAATTTTGTACGGGACCATCAGCATTATTTCTACAACAGCTTTTGTTTCTCTTACATCTACATCTACAACCATACTCCGCAAGGCACCTGACGGTGTGTGGCGGAGGGTACCTTGAGTACCACTATCGATTTTCCCTCCTATTCCAGTCAAGTATTGTTCGCGGGAAGGAGGATTGTTGGTATGCCTCTGTGTGGGCTCTAATCTCTCTGATTTTATCCTCACGGTCTCTTCGCGAGATATACGTAGGAGGGAGAGCAATATACAGCTAGACTCCTCGGTAAAGGTATGTTCTCGAAACTTCGACAAAAGCCCGTACCAAGCGACAGAGCGTCTCTCCTGCAGAGTCTTCGACTGGAGTTTAGCGATCATCTCTGTAATGCTTTCACGATTACCAAATGATCCTGTAACGAAGCACGCTGCTCTCCATTGGATCTTCTCCACTTCCTCTATCAATCCCACCTGGTACGGATCCCACACTGGTGAGCAGTATTAAAGCTGTGGGCGAACAAATGTCCTGTAACCTAAATACTTTGTTTTCGGACTGCATTTCCTTAGTATTCTTCCAATGAATCTAAGTCTGGCATCTGCTTTACCGACGATTGATTTTATATGTCGTTCCATTTTAAATCCCTCCTAATGACTATTCCCAGATACTTTATGGAATTAACTGCTTCCAGTTGTTGCCCTGCTATAGTGTAGCTAAATGATAAAGGATCTTTCTCTCTATTTATTTGCAGCACATTACACTTGTCTACATTGAGATTTAATTGACATTCCCTGCACCATGCGTCAATTCGATGTAATCCTCCTGCATTTCAATACAATTTTCCATTGTTACAACCTCTCTATACACTACCGCATCATCCGCAAAAAGCCTCAGTGAACTTCCGATGTTATCCGCAAGGTCATTTATATATATCATGAACAGCAACGGACCCACGACACTCCCCTGTGGCACACCTGACATAACTCCTACTTCGGAAGACTTCTCTCCACTGAGAATGACCTGCTGCTTTCTGTTATCTAGGAATTCCTCAATCCAATCACACAATTGGTCTGATAGACCATATGCTCTTACTTTGTTCATTAAACAGTTTGTGGGGAACTGTATCAAACCCTTTGCGGAAGTAGAGAAACACAGCATCTACCTGAGAACCCATGTCTATGGCCCTCTTGAGTTCTCTGTGAAACAGCTATGGAAAAATACATTTAGTAATTCTGCCTTTAGAGTGTCATCCTCTGTTTCAATGCCATTTACGTCACAGAGTGTCTGGACACTTTGTTTTGATCCACCTACCGCTTTGACATAAGACCAAAAGCTGTCAACTAGCTGTAGGGTTTGCTAACATTCACACACACACACACACACACACACACACACACACACACACACACACAATTAGCAGTCATATTTTGAACAAGTATATTGTAAATAGGGTTGTGTCCGAGTGGTTCGGCTCAATCCATTATTAACCAAATCCAGTACACTGGCTTCGGATTTGAGAATGGATGCATAATGGCTGAATACTATCGAATCTCGAATCCAAAGCGGTATATGGAAACCTTCAGTTACGAATGTTGTACTTTACTTTGTATAACAGTGTGCTTTCGTCTGCATTATTTAGTTTATTTTCCATAGATCCGCTGAAAGACATGACATCATAAAACAAAACGATCTTACTTTGAATTTATTCAAGTGAAACCACTATGAAATTTGCGCAATTGCGTGGCTATTGTGAAAACAGTGTAGTGTATTTACCTGAATATGAGCCCCATTTTTTATTGGTTTTTTTGGTCCAAAAATTGCCTGTGATTTAAATCGAGTACAAAGCGAAAGAAGTTCTGAAAAAATGGCTCTAGGAGCCGCCACAAGTAACTTTTCCCATCTGATATAAGCAGTGCTACACAGGCTTGCTTTACAGGCACACATATAAAATGTAGCAGCCTGTGAAATATTAGTAGCAACAAACATAAATTTCTTTATTTAAATACCAACAATATTAAGGCTTTAGGATTCTTCCGCAAGTTGCCTCATTCTGATTTTATGTATTGTTTCTTCGAAATTTGTAAAGTGCTGGGGTATGTGAACTGTAGTGAATCACTAGGATTTCAAAAATAAAGTTATTTATTAAGTGGGGAAAAAAGTTCTAATTGTGTGCCATCCATGCGGGATGACATCAGTTCATCAGCCACTTGACTTCTGTTTCAATAAATTGTTTAAAGTCAAGCTTAAACACGACTACACTGACTGCCTTTCAAAAAGTGACAGACAACTGACACCGAGTCGTGTAAAACGTGCAAGTGTGCCAATGGAATGATGATACATGGTTGTGAGTTCCAAATCGGATTGCGTAGGGGGCATTTAAAAATGTTAGATATCGAATGCACTAGATTGTAAGATGGATGATGCTCTGTACTAGGAAGGAATCAAGTGATAGTGTTTCAGAATTACCGTACCTGTATCTAATTACTGTTGTAAACATTTCGTAAGATTTGTATTATAAGTGTAATAAAATTGTTCTATATTTTTGCATTTAGTTTGCCATATATTTCAAGTCTCGTCTAAAAGCTACTACGTAAAGCCGATTGGCAAGCCTGTGTTGTGTGAATATGCCTGACGCTACAACCACTGCCTTTGTGCTACAACTTTCATTTTTTCTCTTAGGGGCAAGGGATTGTTCCTATGAATTGTGATTTGTAAATTCCACACTCTCTTTGCCATAAGAATAATACGAATGTAAACATTACGCTATGTAATCTTCCGTGTTAGCTGTTACTACATTTAGGCCTAAATTCCGTCTGCCTAACAAACCCAAAAGATAACGGCAAACACGGGAGAATATACGTATCATGTTAATGTTTACATTTTTGGCCCACTTTAGGTTACGATAGTAACACTGAAAGTGGGCCTTTGTGATCGTCTTTTGACAGCTCGAAATTTAAATAAAAATAACAGCTTAACCATTAACCTGACACGAAAATTGAATAACCGAATTTCTAGAGGAGAAAATTCTCTACAACCTTGCTCTTTTAATTTTTTTTCATATATCGTATCGTTTCAGAGATATTTGCAAAAATAACGACGATTTCACGATGTCTGGCTGTAACGTGTTCCCACTTTTTAGGTCGAACCATTCAACCAATCAGCACCAAATTTTACAGACATAATTGTTGGCTACCAGAGATCAGAACCTCCCCTTTTCAAATATTTCAGACAAGAAATACGTTAGTAATACCAAGAAAGCCGTTTGTAATGTAATTTTAATTGCATATAAACCGTCATCTAACGCTAAAATTGAATAACCGAATTTGTAGAGAAGATTCTCTACAGCTTTGTTCCCTTATTTTTATTTATTTATTTTCATATCTCGTATCGTTTGAGAGTTATTTGTGAAAATAAGTGTTTTGACACCCTCCACTGAATTAATGAAAAACAGCCGTTCGCAGATGTCACGTGACATTCCTCGCCCAGAACTCTCTCTGGCATAAGCCATCTTGTGTTGCGTATTTGATGATTTTCTTATTTTAACTTGCACGTTGTCATTTCAAAGCAATGGCGCACTGAAGAATTAACAAAAACACGTCATTCTTCGTACGGTAAATGATAATCTAGTCTCTACAGATGCCATATTAGCATCAGTTAACAACTGCCATTAATAGTATGAGATTAAAGAACATAACTTCTGAGTGTCGGTCATAGCGTAGTGGGCAATGCGTGGACTGTGATGTTGAAGGTTAGTGGCTCGAAACACGCCACTACCTAAATTTTTTTTCCCTATAACGTTTTCAGACACTCTTAGTAATTAATTTTTTATTGTTTACATTATTATTTTGGTCCAAAATGTTTTCAAAAACTTGTAAAACTGCATATCTAAAGTGGGCCGTAAAAATGTCAGTGTGATTTTTTTTTTAACGGGAATAGTTAGAAGTGAAGCACAGCAACTGACTTCTAGTACTGATTTTTAAATCTTCTACGAATATAAATTCTTTGCAGACAAGTTACGTGATCTCAATTTTTTGAAAGAATAAGTGAAGCCACAAAATACCCTTGCTTAACCTCTGGAACCGTGGCAATAACAAGTACACACACGTCAAATAAACACTGATTTCTCTCTGTCTGAACGTTCTGTCTGTCACGTATGAAATGCCTGAGATGTCACTATAAAATTATTTTACATTTACACATCCTATTTTTTTAAGAATATATTTTTCCAACTTCCAAAATATCTACTCATCTTTTCAAGTTTTATTTTTGATTCTTCCACTTTAAAAAAAGGAGGAGGAAAAAAGTAGTCGTTTCCTTTCTAGGACCTCATAGTGCAATTATTTTTTATTTCATCAAAATGAAACAGTTTGTAATAGTGAAGAGAGTTTATTGTCTTTCAGAGCATCTAAGCAACATGTTTCATAGCCTACAAATTTCTTTTAAGCGGAGGGAGGAGTATTGAAAAATCTTTAATATTTAAAAGAAAAATCTAAATTAAATTTTAATTTCTTAAGTCTTACTGTAATACTGTCATTTAGGATCCATCCCAGAAGGCTTTATCTTCACCATTAGCTGTGATAGAGTAGTAATTCTTTTTAAATACATGTACTTGGGTTGACAGATTATTTGGGTTCAAGATTCGGAAGATTTGATTCGGGTTTAGAATTCGGCACATGTGTTATTAAGATTCGGTATTTGGATTCGATTCGGTAAAATTGGGGTTCAACCCATCCCCAAACTTCAAGGTTTAGGGGATTATTAGTGCTGGACGGAAACTGAATTATTTCTGTGGTGTCTTTTGATATCTATGTAGTTAGAATGTGCTGTTTCAGAGATTTCACAGCTTGTACACCCATTTGGATGAACACTGCAGATACCCTCTCCAATTTAGATGTCTTTTCCAGTTTTACTTTTAAATAATTTCAGTAGCAGTAAATCTATAACGAGATACTTGCACTTGTAACACCCCTTATTTTTATATTTTATGTCTACCAATAACTTTTAATTTCATTATGCCAAAGCAGAGACAGTCATTATATGTTTAACCTTTTCTTTGCAGCCTCTTTGTGATGGAACTCATAAAAATGCATATATGAATGTTAAGTTCCGACCAATTAAATTCCAAGTAGCAGAGGACAAAGAATACTGGCTGTGTAATTGCAAGCAAACATCAAATAGACCTTTCTGCGATGGTACTCACAAAAGACCGGATATTCAGGCAGCTATAAAATCGTGATAGGTTAAGACCATTGTACTCAAAAATGTTTATTACCAGTTGGAATTTGTTTCTGTTCTTTAAAATTGATAAATTTGGTGTAGATAGAGATTGATAAGTAGCATTGTTTAAATATCTTTACTTTTCTTCCTTATCAAATACTGTCACATTGTACCTGCTAAGAGCAACATTGAATAGTCATCAGTTTAGTCATTTTCCTATTGTTGTGCAGATGAACAGTGAAATGTCCTGCATCAAATGTTGCAAAGGTATGAATTATCAGCATATGCCAGTCATAATGGCAGTGATATAAAAATAAATGTAGTTTATTTATTTATGTTGGTTGTCATTACTTACTATTTCCATTCTCTTGCAGCTAACCTCAGTAATAGGTAGAAAATTGATTTGGAAAAATTGCAGTATGTTTGTGACCATTGTTTTTATTCCTGTGTCCTTACAAAAAAACAGCCAACTCTCCCAATTTCGGCAGGAGTCTCCCGACTTTCCACTTTTTCTACTGCCTCCCTATGTTGCCACTATATCTCCCTATTTTTAGCTTTTGTTCTGAAACCTGAGATTAGTTTTTAAAGCCCCCTTTTTATTTATTTATTTTATTCTTTCTGCGCAGGACATAGTTTCTACTCATTTATCAGTCTAATCAACATACGTATCAAAATTCATGGAAATTTAGAGTTGCGCATAATACATATATTGATTATATCTTACCTTTCCTGTGCATTTGCAGATACATGCATACTGTTTCTGTGTTGTGCTCTATTTGCTCATGATGTTTTGTCATCGGGCATAAGTGAAGTCACTTAAATGGTTTTTATAATTGGTGGAGACCTTTCACGTGGACAGTTAAGGGTGTTAGCTTCATACCTGAATTGCGTAAAGGCAACTTTCACGTACACAGCTAATTTTTGTGATAGTGGAAGTTGATTCACTGATTTGTGCTCCAGTATAGCAGGGTGTCCAGCGAACCTTGAAATCTTGAAAACCTTGAATTTTTTATACTTTCTCCAATTTCACATACAGTGAAACCTTGCTTTTACGTTTTCCCGCCTTTTTACACAATTTTTCCTGCGGTTTACATTTTACTAAACCATGTTTGAGGAATTTAAAACTTATGTATTGACATAAATTGAAGCTGGCATGATTTTCACCTTCAAGATGTGTGTAAAACGTGACACAGTAATGTTTCTTGACTTTTTTACGTTTATTGGAAAGCATAGTTCACCTTTCATTGTATATAGTTCACACTAAGTTTCCATATGGGGCACTGACTGTAATTTACGATTGCTCCATCAGCCTTCGCACCTACTGTTTATTTTTTATTTTTATTTTTTTTTTTTTTTTATTTTTTTTTTTATAATGTTCAAATGTTTGTTAAGCTTAAGGGACTTAACTGTGGGGGCATTAGTTCCTAAACTTTCAACCTACTTATGAACTAACTTATACTAAAGACGACACAAACATCCATAGCCGAGGGGGTATTCAAATCCCTGACAGGGAACGGGCCACACATTTTAGCATAGTGTCTCAATATGCTCGGCCACTCCGACGTGGCACTGTGTATACAAATTTAGTTTTTCGTGCTTATGATTCATTTCGAGAATGACTTAATTCTCATTGTGAACTGAAAATATTTATGTAACTACTTTTTGTGCCATTTCATAAACAGTGTGAACAATAGTTAGCTTATGTGTGGTTCTTTGCACATTGGAAGGGGCAAAGTACGTTATAACCTCAAAATGACAGTACGGTGCGAGGGATATTTGTGCTTGACAATGCGATTAAATTTCCAAAAATCGTTGCCCGAAGCGTGAAAAGGAATACAAATCATGAAAAAATTTGCAATTGGTGCAGTGTTTTATTATTTGAGAAATTACTGACACAGATGCAGCCTTCACCAAAACGTGGATTATGACGAATAAAATTATGTCAAATGTTTTCTATGAATTTACAAGTTTCAGTTATGATTTGAAATTCATATAACATTTATTACATAATAAAAATAGCCCCTGACTAGTATTGTGATGTCTTTTACATAGAATATCTTATAAAAACTAAGAAAATGCAAGTGCAATCCTATAAGTAAATTTTAGCGCTAAAGTTATTTCCTAAATTTTACACCATTTTTTTAAAATCCCCTGAAAAACGTTAAATCGGAGTTCCGCTGTATTTATATTTCACACTGATGCCGGTAGTTTATTGATTTGAATAGCATATTGTAGTGTATCAATATCATAGCCAATTGATCTATTACAGTCAAGTTTTCTGTTTGTAAGAAAAGAATTTTAAAATTTATTGCTGTAATCCAAACTATGAATAATGATGATTTTCAATTTTGCCGCCCTGTGCAGCTGCACATGTTGCACATGCCTAAATACGGCCCAGAACATGATTATATTTTCTAAGTTGCTGAGGAGCATACCTGTACTTTTTTTAAATTTAAAAACAATGTTTTTAAATTCAAATGTTTAAGTGTTTGTAATCCTATGGGTCATCAGTCCCTAGTCTTACAAATTACTGAAACTAAGTTAAACTAATCTAAGGACGACACACACATCCATGATCGAGGGAGGATTTGAACCTCCGACATGGGAGGCCGCACGATCTGTAACGTGGCACACAAGGCCACTCAGCTACTCCCACACGGCTTCATTAAAAAAATAATAATAATAATAATAATAATAATTCTCAAGTGTTGTACACTGACTTTTGGTTTCCATTTTAATGAATATATGATGATACCGGTAATTATTGATTGAGGAGTGTAATTGTGGATCTTTGTGTACATTTTGGATCACTCACGGGTTCTTAGTGTATAAAAAATGATTTCCTTCAAATGCACTCATTTATTCGGCACTTTTGATTTGTAAGCAGTTGAAGATATGTAAAAAAAACTGTTAAAGAATAATGATTGTCTGTACTTTCCTAGTTTTTATGTCAAATTAATAAATGGTGAAGTTAGAAAAAAAGATTATTCCATGGAAAACCTGTAAAAAAAACTTTGAATTTGAAAATTACCTATCGCTGGACACCCTGTATAGCCAAAAAAATTGATGCAGTTTTCCAAACAATTACAATGTATTATCAAATCTAGGAAAGGTACATTATTTGTATTTTTTACTGTTTCTCAATGTGACATTACTATATTACATGGTGGAAAAAGTGACGTAGCAAAACACATGCAAAGGAAGCAGCACAGAGAAAATGAGAAGAGTGTTAGTAAAAACACAAAACTGAAATTTACTGATAAGTGATGTATGACTAGTACATATTTACGTCATTTATTTTAGAGCACAATTTACTAATTAAATGTGATGACCATACAGGGCACTTCTTCCATAAAGTTTTCCCAGACACTAATACAGCATAAAAATACAGCTGTGTGCTTTGTATTAATCCAGAAATCAATAAAACTACCTGGACTAGGGACAGATAAGGAGTATGCATTTTGTTCTTTTATTATGTAGCGTCGTGAGATCATAGGAAACTGCTGAAGTCAGTCAATATTAATGTTAAAATAAGCCACAGTTTTTGATAGTACGTATCTCCTGATTTTTAAAATTTCATTTCTTTCTTTATTTTTGAAGAATCTCGCCTTTTTAATCCTTTCAGTCATGGTGTCCTCATATAAGGACATACTAAACAAATGCTTAATACATAAAAATTCTTTAAATTTCACCATTTGTTGTTGTTGTCCTCATATTGTCACAAGCAGAGAGTTTATTTGAGAACAGTGTCGACATCTCTTGTTAATCAGTGGTGCCACAAAACAAAACTGAATGTGCACAGTCACATGGAAGCTTCCCAGTAAATCTTTGTACCTCCCATCAGCTCATTAAAATCCACATAGAAGGGTGGATTCTTGTAGGTGAAAACTAAATGTCTTTTGAAAAATTAGAGGTAAGTGACATAACTCCATGCATGTCTGCAAATGAGGAAATTGTGATGGAAAGTTTGCAATAGCATAGAAATTTAGGAAATTATTTTGCTGTCTTTTTTGTCATCTTAATGGTGATTCCACAACACTCCAAGTACAAATTAAACAGAGGCCACTTACAGAAGAAAAAGAAGTTATATTGTCACGTTGCAATGGAAGTAGGCTTGACTTCGAAGGCAACTAAACACAGCACTTATACTGAAAGCACGTTTATTACGAACTCAACATACACGCAGCACTGACTGCCTCTCAGGCAGAGTGCTCTGCTATTTATACACAGACAGAATTTACCAGAAATTAGAAGAACAGTTAACATAAGAAACAAGTAGAATTTACAAGTGAACATAAGAAAGATGTAGAACCTTCTGGAATTGTAAATTACAAAGAAATAAATTGTTGCCGGTGGGCGGGATTGAACCGGCGACCTTCTGCTCCGCAGTCCGTGACGCTATCCCCTGCGCCACGCCGGCAGTTGGTATTCATAGTCTCTCGCGGCAATATAGCTCCTTAATTAATCCGAGCTTGACAATCTATTTGATGATCCTGGTGATAATTTTGAACAAGAAGACAATGATGGAGATAATGTTACATGTATATTGTGAACTGACTAGCCTTCATGCAAAATCCACAAATGCATGATGACACTGAGGTACCGGTAATCACAAAAAAACTTGTCCCAGCTACAGGACAATGGATTGGCAGCAAGAATGTTATTGTTGCATGCAAATTTGTCACAGCACAGCAAAACCTATGACAGATATCCATTTTAATCGTAACACACTGAAAGATAGCTTCGAATGCCCAGATTGGTAAGGCAGATATGTGTTTTTGTTCTTTGCATCATGACATGGTAGGGTGACAGCCATACCTGTTCGGAATTTAGCAGGCTTTGAGGTTTTCTTTTTGTAATAGCATTTTGATTATAGGTTTGGAAGATCCGCTCATCATTGGAGTGCAAAAGAATGACAATGAACAAGACTATCCTGAAATAGATATTGTGCCTGAAACTGATGTGATGGACAGTGATGATCAAGTATGGCATCATTATTTTGGACAATTAACCCCTAAACAAGATATAAGGTGGAGGAAAATTGGACTCACTTATCTCCTATCAAATGGTACAAATGTTACCCTGAGCTAGTCGATAACCTTAAGAGTCCCTACCAGTTTAAAAAAAATATTTCACTCATGTTCGTATGCTGAAATGTGCAAAATGCAAACATATTTACTCAGTTTTCAGAAGTGTAGGTAATATTGCTCCTATGACAGAAAAAGAAATACTTTCACATTCTAATAGGAAATTTGAAATACCCTTGGATTGGATGTTACTGGGAGCCGCAGCTACATATTTCCCAAATAGCAGACACTATGTCAGTTAACCATTTCCTAAAACTGGGCCAGACCTTCCACTGTTGACATAACAAGTGATCCTGATAAAGACAATCACTTTTGGAATGCCAGACCAATATACAGATCCATAAGAGGATGGTTGCTGAATTTACCAATAGAAGAAAATCTTAATGTCAGTGAGCAACTGATGCCTTTCAAGGCATCATTAAATGTAAAACAGTATGAGAAGAGCAAATTCAAACAATGAGGAGTAAAAATATTTTCACTCTGTGGAACAAGCGGTGAAATGTTTGATTTTATAATACACCAACACTCGATGACAGAACTTGAGCCACCAGCATTAAACATCTTTGCTCTTAGAGCATTAGCATTGGTGAAGTTAGCAGAATGAATCAATGAAACATTGCTCATTTTCAATCATTAGTTCTCAAATTATAGTCTCCTGCAGCCCTTGAGAAATAATATTTATGCAGCATGTATGGTGTGCCAAAAATCGCTTGCAGAACTCAAAATTTTCGAGTGACAAAGACATGAATAAAATTAGTAGAGGCTCTGCTGAGGGAGTGATAAGTGAGGATGGAAAAGTTACACTAACAACATGGTATGGCAATAATCCAGTGGTAATGGCATTGAATTTTGTGAGAATTGGAAATAGAGTTGTGTAAAAGATGAGATAAAACTGAAAAGAAATATGTTGAAATTGATCATCATATTAAAGTTCACAATAAACATATGGGAGAAGTCTAAAAGGGGAATTTTCTGATAACAATTTATTGGAGTGTGAAATTGGATGCTTTGCAAGTTTGATAATGCAATTGATATTGCATATTTAAATGCATGGATTGGGTACAAGAAAAAATCAGAATTAGGTGCTCCTAAATTAAGATGATTTGCATCACTTTAAGGCAAGGCAAGGGCAGTGTACTGATTAAAATAGATAAGCCTGCTGCCAGGAAAAGGGAGCAGTTCCACTAGTGAGTGTCCGATACCATCTCCAAGTACTTCAAAACGAGCCAATGCATAACTTAGTCCAGAAGCTGGTGTTTTTTTGGACAATGTTGGGCATCTTCCAGTAGTTAGTGATGAAAAACCATTTGACAGGTGCAAGAAATCAGGTTGCAAAGACAAAACCGAATTTTATTGTGTAATATATAACATATGTCTGGATAGAATTTTTTTCATTCTTCACAAGTGTAAAACCATAGTTTTTTTTAATTAATTATTATTAGCTTTATGTAATGTATGTATTTTGGTGGAATAAAATCATATAAAATACTTTTTTTAAACTTACTCTGCACCCACTTGAACATAATGTCCTCATTTGAAAAATCATAATCCAAAGAAGTGGATAGCAAAGCCATGGGCTGGGTTTCCCCCCCCCCCCCTTTTTTTTTTTTACCAAAAAAGCAGCTGAAAAAGCATTGCGGGCTATTAGACTTTTTTGTAGTTTTAAGCCCGCAGCCAAGCTAATACTGCCAGTTTTGAGAGTGAAGTTCAGAATAGGCCTAGGTAGTTGCGTGAGAGGCCCACATGACAATATGGAGCTTCACGACATCATGATGGACTGCAACACATAGAGACGGGCAGGGTAATCCCACCAAACACCTACAATGTATGACTCCAAGATAGGCAGGGTGATCCCACCAATACGTCTACGTAGCAGAATTGAATCTGAGGACGGGCTGAGAGGTGCTGCCCGGTGCAGTAACATGTGAAGCAGCGACGAATCCACCATGGCAGGATGGGCAAGGATCCTGTCATAGCAGCAAACAGCGAGACTGCCTAAAAGCAGCAGTGATGAACCAACGATGGCTGGAAGCCTATGTTGGTGGTGGTTTTGAGGGGACTGAACAGCTAGCTCATCAGTTCCCTGGGAGCCTATCACAGGAGTGTTGCAGTGCCGTTGAGCCACAACACGAGACACTATAAAATTGAATAGGCAAGACAAAAATTTCACCACTATGCCTCACACCAATATAGCTGACTATGCATGCTTCATTGTCACCTCAGAGGCAGTATCGGGGTCTGTCAGTGGCAATAAAGTTAGTGTCACAACCTTTTGAGGTGATAAGGCTAATTTAGAGTTTATCGACAATGTGGATGCTGCCTTCGATCTGGTGGAGCCGGGGCAACATGAAGTATTGTTAAAATTCATTATGTTAAAAATTCTATGTCCCGCTCAAACCAAATTGCTTGTCTGAGATTTAACTGCAACTTTGGACCCGGTGAGAACTATTCTGATAGAAAATTATGGCAGCGAAAGGATCCTGGATTTTTATGTGTGCAAAATGTTTGCAAGCAAGCAAGAGGCCTGGGAGAGTATTGCTCAGTGGGATCTAGTAAAGATGGCCTACAGCATCAGCTCAGAGAGGCGATAAAAAGTCATGTCTGAAACTGAGTTGGCAGAAATCATAGCACTTGTGTTGAAACTTGGCAGAACTGTATTTATACAGGGATTGTATGATGATAGTGAGAGCCAGGGGCGAATTAGTTGCTTTGTCGAAAACTGTAGAAATAGCTGCCACAAAGGAAAGTGCTATACTTTCTGTGAAAGAAAATCAGATTGTATGACAATTAGGGAGAAAAATTTCCAGGCCGGCAAAGAAAAGGTGGTCAAGGCTACGAATTCAAGGGCTGTTGGAGCCACAAATTCAGCATGGGCTGTTGGAGCTGTGAGACCAATGTGGCCGATTGAAGCCAGTATTCTGAGAGGAGGGGAGATGAACATGGTACAAGCCAGTTCAAAGAATAAGTCTGCTGCTAAAATATCGAGTTCGCTGTGGCTGACGCTTTATAAGCATTTCTGCGATCAACACGCCAGAGCTGCCAACGCTTAATAAGCGTTTCCACCATCAACAAGCCAGTGCGGGTAACGCTTATAAGTGGTGCATTCGCTAGCTGAGTACTCAGAGTAGTATGTTCGGCTGTGCTCTCGTGTAAGTACAAGCCACCAACGAAATATCACGTAACGTTTTCTTGTCTGCAGTTGTGTGTTTTTGTCTGTGTTGTGCATTGTTAGCAATGGCGGCGAAAAAAACCAACACCAGGGCCTTCTATCCCAAAAAAAAGTGTGTGAAGAGTGAACAACATACACTTATAAGCATCAGACAGCATTCGGCATGCAACTAAAGCATACTTGCTTTTCTATATGAAGTACCACCCCTTGTGCAGACGTTGTTTTTGCTGTCAATATTACATATGTGCACAACATGGACTTTTAGGTTTTGCAGGGGTCTAATTTCAGTGCACGTGCGCTTACGGGCGTCCACTTAAAGCATTAGCGGCCTGCACTGGTGACCGCAGCGAACGTGATAATACAGTCTCTCCAGTCATTAAGAAAAAACCACAAGTAAAAAGATGATGGAAAGTGCAGTGAAGAGGTAGTTGTAGGTCCTTGTGAAGAACAGATAAATTGCAAGAAGGGATGTGTTAGAAGTGACAATCATAAAGCAAGAGGTAATGTCAGGTTTGTATATACCTGTGGCATTAGTAACTGTGAGAGATGGTTTACGTATAATATGCATGTTAGCACGTTGACTGCCGTGTGGTTGGCGGCGGCCAGATGCCCCATTCTGTTCAGTGCGGTATACCATTGGTTTGCATGTTTCCAATACTGACACAGATACGTGAAACATATACAGTTGGTCAACATGGCCTATTAGATGACGGAATGATGAGTATATAGCAGTTTCGCCCTGGTCGCCATGCCTGACGTGGCACAGCGTGGAGGTGAAACATCTATCGCTAAGTGTGCGGCAGCCATTGTGTTACACGTCACAGAAAAAGAAAGTATGATTGAAACGCCAATCGTCCAATGGGAAGTACATAAGTTAAAAGATAAAATTCAGGCAAGCTAACAAGGTAAAATCTGAAGGAAACATTCCTCACACACAAAGAAATGTAAATTGAAATTTGTGCAGACAATTGTCAAAATACCCATTTGTTTCGTTAGTATGTACTGTACTTCCTCGATTCACCGTCACATTTTCTGTGAATGTTTGGGCAGGAATTGTTGTTGATGTCTTGATTGGGCCTCATGTTCTTCCACCTATGCTCACTGGAGCATGTTGTTATGATTTCATATGGGATACTCTACCTGTGCTGCTAGAACATGTGCCTTTACAAGTACGACACAACATGTGGCTCGTGCATGATGGAGCTCCTTGCACTTTTCAGTCGACGTGTTTGTATGCTTCTCAACAACAGATTCGGTGACCGATGGATTGGTAGAGGCAGACCAATTCCATGGCCTCCATCCTCTCCTGACCTCAACCCTCTTGACTTTCATTTATGGGGGCATTTGAAAGCTCTTGTGTATGCAACCCATTACCAAATGTAGAGACTCTTCGTGCTAGTATTGTGGACGGCTGTGATACAATACGTCATTCTCCAGGGCTGCATCAGCGATTCCATGCGACGGAGGGTGGATGCATCTATCCTCGCTAACGGAGGATATTTTGAACATTTCCTATAACAAAGTGTTTGAAGTCATGCTGGTACGTTCTGTTGCTGTGTGTTTCCATTTCATGATTAATGTGATTTGAAGTGAAGTAATTAAATGAGCTCTAACATGGAAATTATGCATTTCCAGACACATGTCCACATAACATAACATATACTCTTCCTTTGTGTGTGAGGAATGTTTCCTGAAATTTTGGCCGTACCTTTTTGTAACACCCTGTATAAAAGTGGAAAGCAAAGCCAAGTAGCAGATGCGCTATCTCGAATTCGAAGCATCCACATGGCTGCTAGTGACACAGACGCTAATGAACCAGAGATAAACTGAGGTCCAGAAACAGCTACATCGTTGGCCGAGAATATTGAACCAGCTGCCACTACCGAGGCCACTAATAAGGGCAACAAAAACAATGGGTTTCTGTCACCAGCTGAGCTCAAGGGTATTGGTCTTCATAAAGAGGATAGAACAGTGATTGTTAAACAATATCATGAATCTCCAATAGGACCTCGGGATTGGCAGAACATATGAGCGTATTGCATGGTACTGTGCCTGGAATGGCATGGAAACCGACCTTGAACAGTATATTTGCTGTCAAAAGAAAAGAAAACGAAGATGTAAATGGAAATTAAGACAACCTCTGAGCATGTTTTTGAAAGATGTGATGATAATGTTGGTCTCCTACAGATATCAGAAAAAGTTAACAAGTACCTGATAACCTTTCAGGACGCTTTAACAAAATTCCTAATAGTGGAGCCCATCTAAGAGCAAGACACTGATATGGTAGCTCGAGTACTGGTAGAGAGAATAATCATCAAATATGGCATACCGTCAGTTTTAGTGAGTGGCATAGGAAGCAATTTTTTGGGCGATATGATAAAACGTGTATGCAAGCTGCTATTAATTGAGAAAATTAACACGTTGACTGCCGTGTGGCCGGCTGTGGCTAGAAGCACCATTCTGTTCAGTGCGCTATAGCATTGGTTTGCATGTTTCCAATACAGACACAGATATGTGAAACACATACTGTGGGTCAATGTGGCATATAAGACGATCTTAGAATGATGAGTGTATATCAGTTTAGCCTGGTAGCCATGCCCAGCCTGGCTCGGCGTGAAGGAGAAACATCCATTGCTAAGTGTGCGGCAGCCAACGTGTCAATACTACTAGCTACCACCCTCAGTGGAACGGTCACACTGAACTAGAACAGAAATGATCAGTCATTATGTAAGTAGATAAAAGATTGATTGGTATACCTTGGTTCAATGTGCTGTCTTTATACTCAATACTACCCTGCATAGTGCTACAGCAGAATAGACCCCCATGACGTTTTTTTTTTTTTTGTAGTATGTAAAATACCTGGATTACTGCAGAAGAAGCCATCATAAGTTGTGTATAACTGTGACGACTATGTAATAGAACTTAGGGATCACCTATGGGTAATGTATCTTGATGCATGAGAAATGATATCGTAGACAAAGGAAGAGAATAAAAAAATTATGACAGGTCACAAAACCCTAAGACGTTCCGACCAGGGAACAAGGTGTAAGGTAGTCAGTGGCGAGTTCCATTCGTAATAATGGAAGTAAAGGGTCGTAATGTAATAATTCAGATAAAGAGAAATAAAAGTATAAAGGTACATGCCAGGCCTAAAAGAGTTCTTTTCTAACATTACTGACTAACGATGAAGAGGATACTTGGAGTAATGATGATACTCGGTTCCACAACAGGGACACCACTACAGGACCTGCATGTGTCAAGATGCCAGTCGTCACCAGGACTATTTTATTATAAAAAAGAAAAGTGAGTTTGTATATGAGTACGATAGAATGTTAAAAGGTAAAGCAGTCAACAATCTGAAGATTGGTTTGAACACCACAGTGCTTTACTAGGCATGATCCTGTCTGGAGGTGGCATGCCGTTGCCTTCCTCCGATCTTTGAAGTGACTTACCCAGCCATTTATAGGGGGACCTACAGTTTAACGTGGATTTATGATTTTGAATCTGTGGTCCATCAGTTCGATGATTTATAACTGGCGTCATACAAGAAAATGCTTCCGCGCATAGAGGTGGAGCGATAGGGGAAGCATGGAGGGGAGGAGCTATGGCCAAGTGCCAACAGTTGCGCCTGCGGGAGAAACATCGCGTAACTCGCGGCCAGCCACACACCTACCAGAATGAACATTATTGGCTGCCATTGCGGTAATGGAGGGGGATGTGCAGAACGGCTGAAACCTCACCCGCCTTCGTAGCTGATGCCAACTATAACAGTAGGTGGCCCCAAATTAGATGACTTGGAAAACAAAATATCAACAGAGAAAGGAGTTTAAGCTGTTTTCTATAGTTTCTATATCCATATGGAGCTATATGGGTACTGGAATAATTGTTATTGTAGTACTGTGCATATGTCGGTACTGTAAATGTTGTAGAAACTGTTTTCGATACTTGTATAAATGTGTGGATGACGACTGTTGCACAAAAGTGTGTGTGAAAACTAAAATAGTAAACACATATCTACACAGGCAAGTGATTAGGTATCAGCCTGCAAACGACTATAATGGTGGTGAAAGTGAGGTAATTTTAATGGAAGCAATCTCAAGAAGATATTTAACCGATAATAGTAGACAAACGAGTGTTCAAGAAAGAAGTATTGCTTATGGACCGCATTGAAAGATAACTATGTTGTAAAATTTACTTTTAATATAAATATGATTAAGAGAAATGTTCAAATAAAATGAATAAGTTAAATGTTACCATAAGATACATGAAAGATTTTAGGATCTTTCGTAAAAATTGTGTGTGTAAGAGCTATTATCAGTGTAATCTGCAACAGTGAAAGAAAGGTATCTTGCATAAAATAGGTATGTCTAGAGTTTGGAATAGAATAACTCTTAAGACAAAAACGGAATCTTGTAAAAGGTTTAGAAGTTAGATATAAAAGTGAAAAGTATCGTGTATAAAAATATTAATGTTTGTTTAATAGTGGAAAGCTAAAGACAAATTGTGTTAATTATTAATGAAAAGAGTCGCATTATCAGAAATTAAAGAATTATATGTAACACCAAGAATGTTTGATTAATCTGAAAACTGAATCTTGTGTGATGTCACTGAAAGAAAATAATGATATGTTGTAAAAATGACTGAGAGATAATATATATACAGCTCACACAGCCAGCATAGAATAGGACCAGAAAATTTTGCATCCTTAAAGAGTATGCAGTTTTCTCCAAGACGGGGAGGGGTGTTGTGAAGATATTGCATAAGGTACAAGAGATTACAAAAATCAATGTTGCATTGAGGAATGCAATATTGCTGCCTGAAGCGGCTAAAAAGTGAACCGCCATGCATCGCATAACAGCTGGAGCAAGAGAGAGCGTCCAGCAGCTGACAGAGATGGAGATAGAAAGTCATTGGGGGTTTCCAAGAGGTCAGCAAGCTATACGTCAGAGTCTTCGAGATGAGAACTGTGTAGGTGGGGGAGCGTGGAGGGGCTACGTGGTGAGAATGAGCAGCATGTTCTAGAAATGTGAGAACCTTGATTGGCAGCGGCACCCGCGCCTATATAAAGGCGACCACCACATTGATCAGGTTCTGTCTACCTCTGGTGATCACTGCTAGGACCTGAATCGCTATTGTCACGTTGCAATGGCAGTAGGCTTGACTTCAAAGCCAACTAAACGCAGCACTTATACTGAAAGCACGTTTATTACGAACTCAACATACACGCAGCACTGACTGCCTCTCAAGCAGAGTGCTCTGCTATTTATACACAGACAGAATTTACCAGAAATTAGAAGAACAGTTAACATAAGAAACAAGTAGAATTTACAAGTGAACATAATAAAGATGTAGAACCTTCTGGAATTGTAAATTACAAAGAAATAAATTTTTGCCAGTGGGCAGGATTGAACCGGCGAACTTCTGCTCCGCAGTCCGTGACGCTATCCCCTGCGCCACGCCGGGAGTTGGTGTTCATCGTCTCTCGCGGCATTGCTCCCACTCCTGGAGAAACAGCGATCCGCTGTTATGATCCCTGTGGAGCCAGCTGCAATGTCCTGGATCTTGACCGTGTCATGGGTCCTCTGTATGACAGTTCAAGAGAATCCTTCCCTTCTCCGCGATTATCGACGACAGACGTTCCTGTCATGGCTTCATCAGGAACATTACCGTCCTTAAAGTCTTTGAACAAGAAGCCATTGTCGTCTATCTGCTCTTCAGGATCATAGTAAGGCTTCATGTGCAGGACGTGAACAATGTCTCTTCGTTTTTGACGTTTCGACGACTGCTCATAATCCTCAACTTCGTATGTGACGTCTGACAGGCGGCGTATGACATGATACCGGCCCAAAGTATCGCTTCAATTACTTTTCTGACAGTCCAACCTTCCGTACAGGGGTAAAAATCCATACCAGATCTCCTGGGCTGTACACAACAGGTCAGTGCTTGTCGTTATACCGCTGACGGTCCTTCTCCTGGTTGTCCAGTGTCCGTATGCGAGCCAGCTGTCTTGCTGCTTCGACCCTGGTGATGAGCTGTTTAACATAGTCATCCTGAGTGTCGTCCTGTTGGAACGGGAACAGTGTATCCATTATCGTCTCAGCTTCACGGCCATGGAGCAGGAAAAACGGAGTGAAGCCTGTGGTGTCTTGTCTTGCGGTTCTGTAAGCAAATGTCACGACTGGCAGAATTGTATCCCAATCCTTCTGCTCAACATCGACGTACATCGACAGCATGTCGGCTAACGTCTTGTTAAAACGTTCTGTAAGACCATTTGTCTGAGGATGGTATGCAGTTGTCATTCTGTGGACAATGTTGCACCGTGACATTACCTCTGATACTAGTTTTGACTGGAATACTTTTCCACGATCAGATATCATGACACGTGGTGCTCCATGCTTCAAAATAATGTCTTCTACAAGGAATTTTGCGATCTCTGGAGCTTCTGCAGTCGGTACAGGTTTGGTGATAGCATAGCGTGTGAGGTAGTCAGTGCAGACTATTATCCAACGGTTACCGGTTGTCGACTTCGGGAACCTCCCTAAAAGATCGATCCCAACTCGGTGGAATGGAGCTGCTGCCGGCGGAATCGGTACGAGATGTCCTGGAGGTAACTGGGGCACATGCTTCCGTCGCTGGCACTCTTTACAGTGACTCACATAGTGCTTGACAGATCGGTAGAGACCTTTCCAGTAATACCTGCGTCTGATTCTGTCTAGGGTCTTCACGAATCCCAGATGACCGGATATTGGAGCATCATGGAAATATTTGAGAATAGCTGGCTGGAGATGAGCTGGAACAACAAGTGCGCCATTTGGGGCCCAGTGGTTTGTAGTTACTCTTGTACAATGTTCCGTTTATAAGTTGGAACTCTCCATTGGTCGGTTCTCCTTTCTCCAAGGCCTCTATCATTTTTAATAGTGTTGGATCTTCCCTCTGTTCAGCTGTAACGTCATCTAATTCAGTGAGAGCTAAAATTTCATTAATGCTGTTGTGTTCCTCTAATGGATTCCTCGAAAGGCAGTCGGCATCATAATGTTTGCGCCCGTTCTTGAATACCACTGTGACATCATACTCTTGGAGTCTTAGTGCCCATCTTGCTAGTCGACCTGATGGATCCTTCAAGCTAGTCAGCCAACACAAAGAATGGTGGTCTGTCACGACGGTGATTTGTTTGCCGAATAAATATGGCCGGAACTTGTTGATAGCCCAGATAACCGCGAGACATTCTTTTTCAGTTGTAGAGTAGTTTATCTCGGACTTTGAGAGTACTCTTGACGCATAGGCTATCACTTTTTCGGCACCTTCCTGAACTTGTACAAGCACTGCACCAATCCCATAGCCACTGGCGTCTGTGTGAAGTTCCGTTTCTGCATTCTTGTCGTACAAGGCTAGCACTGGTGCAGAAGTTAGAGCCTCCTTAAGTGCTTGGAAAGCTCTTCCTTTTGTCTCATCCCAGTAAAATTTGGCGTCTCCCTGCAGAAGTTCTTGTAATGGACGTGCCTTGTTACAAAATCCTTTTATGAAACGTCGGTAGTATGAGCACAGCCCGAGAAAACTTCTCACATCACGAATGTGCTGAGGCGTTGAAAATTCTGTGACTGCTCTTTCTTTATCTGGATCCGGATGGACACCATCTCCGTTGACTAGGTGCCCCAGGATTTTTATCTCTGTGGCGACGAAGAGG